>CM076606.1:110685000-112105000 GCA_038502835.1 Octonoba sinensis
AACAAATTCTGTAGCAAAATTCAGCCATGTTTAAAGGCAACTGTCCAATGCTTCTGAAAAACAATTATGCACTTTATGTAAGCTACAAGTATCCAAACCAGCAAGTTGCTTTCGTTCTACTTAGAACAGTGCAGGAGAAGGCGCCCGCATGGAAGCAAAGTCCAAAGTCATGAGACAACCGAAAGGACGGCAAGGGATAAAGGAAAATAAGGAGCTAAAAAGTGGGGGAAAAGACTCGGCGAGGAAAAACGGCACCGCTAGAAAAAAGAATGTAAGAAGATCATAAAAGAGTATGAAAAAAAGTAACAAAAGGAGGTCTGTGTTTTTCGGTAACAGAATGACTCTCTCATGGCATATAAATAATTTTAAACCTTTTAAAATGTTTTTAAAAATAAATAGACAAGATTTCTATGCTTTATTAAGAAGAACACAGGTGATGAATTATAATGAAATAAGAGTTAAACTTCTTAAACATAAAATAAGCACCGCAGTGATTAAGTAGGATACGTATTTTTAATTCACTAAATGGCCAGTGCAGAAAGTGTTTTCTATTGCGTTTTGAAGCATGTTTTTTGTGAAAAATAATATTATTGCACACAAATCACAAACATTCAGCTATTTTTGAATGTAATGATATACAACACTTGCAGAAAAAACTTTAAATTTTTTGTCTGATGTCCTCCTATTCATGGAATGGCCCACCTGTTCTTAGGAGGCAATATTCATGGGAAAAGCATGTAATATAATTTTGCTAGAAAAACGGATGTTTTTACATCATAACTTTCCATTTCATTATAATGCATAAGATAATAATTATAAAAAGTGCATTAATTAGTATATTTTATACTTGAATAACTGCATAAAAATTAATAAAGACAATATGTAACTAGAATATTGCATAACTGTAAAATATCAAACAAGTTTTGAAATCCTGTGCAGGTACTGAAGTCAAGACTAAAAGCAGCATCTAAAATGTGTGCTTTATTTTCCAAATCATTCCTATTTATGAAAATTATTGTGCCCTTTTACAATAACTGTAATATAAATTGAAATCTTTTAAATGAAGAAGTTTCTTCATATATGACAAGTATACGGCCAGACCGAATATTTGGCTAGATTGCGAAATCAATGTTCGGCATATCCCTAATTACTATGCTTAGTACTGACAAAGGGGGCTGGCTGATGGCCTTTCAAACTAGTCAGTTGTTTCAATCTTTTAACTTTTGCCTGCATCTTTGGAAGTCGCTTGTACTTTGTTTTAATCTTTTAGATAGACTGATTTCTTTGCAAATGCATACTTTCATCTAAAGCTTCTGGGAAGGTTTTGGAACTTTGAAGTTACATTATTTTTTTTTAATAAATACAAACATTTGAACAATGTGCGGATCCACGGGGCGCGGGGGGGGGGGGGGGGGTGATTGGGGCGATCGCTCCCTCCAACAAATGAAATCCAAGAGAGGAGCAACAGAATCTCCCATAAACAAATGAGAATGAAAAATAAAAAGTGGACGAAAAGCAAAGAAAAATGAATCTTCACATAAAATCTACCCATGAGCCCAAATTTAATCATTCCGTGAAAGGGGGATGGGAATTTTGAAACTAGAGTGGTTAAAATCCCTGTAAGCTGGAAGGTTAGATTTCTTAAATTGTTGCCCTTAGACCCCTCTGGGCCCCTCATTTGTAATGATTGAGTTTTTGATTTGAAATCTCTTACCTTTGGTCAGTTTCTCATGTCATATGGGTTCTTTCATTATTATTATTATTATTTTATGTTTTGAATCTGAATCACTGATTTTACCAATCATTTCCTCCGATACTTCACGGAAATAGAATGCCATAATATTTACTTTCCATTCCATATAAATTACAATTAAACCACGTCAAAAATGGAATTCGCAGCTAAATATATTCCATGCTCATATACGTCTGAACACGTATGTTGGAGCAAGAATAGAATCATTCAGGACCATCATAACACATCGGGCAGGGGTTAGGGGCAGAGGGTATAACTAACTCAAAAAATAATGGATTAAAAAAATAATAAACAGCAAAATATTTACACATTTTATTTGTCAAGCCAGGGGGGGGGGGGTCTGGGGCACTGTCCCCTTCTGACACTCGTAAAAGACGAGCCTGGAATCGCCCCTCCCAAATGGAGTCTCTGGATCTGCCACTGCGTTTGACTAGTTCTTTAACCCTTTTTAAGGCATAGGAAAGTATGCTTCCCACCTAATTCATCAAGTTATAGAAGTTTATAGTAAGTTATTTTACCCTTTCTGATTGGTAGAGACTCGCAAAGACGCTGGGAAGCATATTTACCACCACATGTATTAATATTCCCATATTAGAACATTCCCCCCCCCCCAGGGGCTGGGGATACAAAAAATCATGTTAATCTTATTCAATGTCCTATATGAATTTCTTCTTTGAAACGAACCAAAATCCGAAAAATATTTTCATATATGGATGCTACAAAAAAAATGGCATTATAAAGGGTTAAAAAAAACCAAACTTCCAGCAGGAGCCCTTGTGCAAAATTCGTAACAAAATTTAAAACACAATTTTTCTTCAATAGTTTAAACGCAGTTTGCCTTTAACATATGGTGATAAAAAATCTTATTACTTGCCGCTTAATAAATAATTCTGTGAAAAGTGCAATTTTTGGGAGCTCGGAGTTTTGTGCAGGGACCCTAATTTCCTCTGTCACGACCCCCGATAGTGCTCTTGCCGTCATAAAAATGTGCTCTCTAAGCCTAAGCCACAACTGCTGTTTTTAAAGAAGAGATTACAGAAAAAAAAAAAAAAAAAACAAATAGACAGGAAGTATGAGGGATCAAAATATGAAACAGGACGAAAAGCATGAAAACCAGTAATATTTTTTTAGGATTTTTAGGTGAACTTAGCATGTAGGGAAAAAAAAACCTTAAATGAGACTGATTACACTACATCTTTTTTTTTTCCTTAAAATCTTGTCAAAACAAATTTTATATATTTAGATAAACGAAACATCCAAATGGAAAAGAAAATCAATTGGCAGAATATAAAAAATGTAAATAGTACCTATTCAAATTGAAATAACACATATTTATACAATTTTCAATGGGCAACACTCTTAACTCCTTTTAGCGACAAAAACTAAATGCCTATACATTTCAAGACTTCTTTATGCACCAGAGTGCAATACTTTAAATAATTTTTTATATATGACCTTGCAAAAATTTATTTTATTCTTCATCTATTTTTGTTTACTAGCTTGAACACCACCTCCCCTTTCTTCTTATTTTTTGTTTTTATAGTGATTAATTTTTATAGTGCTATTTCAGCAATCATGAAAAGTTTCAATTAAAACTATTGTTCATCATTATTTTTTGTTCACGCACTAAGTTTATCTACAGAACCGTTAAAACCCCTTCCAAAATATAACCACATTACAAATTTATTCTCCCCCTCCCCCATCTAAATCGTTGCCATATGAAATTTGTATTCATTTAAGAAAAAATGAAGACTTACCGAGTTCATTCTTCCTCTTATTTCTTTCTTTTCTTGTTTTTTCTCCAATGTATTTAAACCACAATCTTTTAGTTTAAACTTGCTGTGCCACAACTAAAATAAACAAGAAATTCGTAAAATACATAAAATACATTCATATAAATTTCAACATGACCCCCCCCCCCCAGCCAGGATTGGTAAGGTTTTCGACACTTGGATCCCAACCATGGTTTTTACCGCGGTTGGATGGTAAAAAGCATGGTTTTTTCCTTGTGTTCAAAAGTGCCCAAAACAATATTTTTAATAAAATTACATGTTGTGAGCAAGTATCAGAATAAAATGTACTAAAGTAATAGTTTTATTAATATTAAAATTCAAGTAAATACTTAATTTATTGAATGTAAACATTTAAATATGTACTTCAAAATATGTACAACTTATGCACATGATTCTAATCCAGTTGCATTGAAGTTGTAATTATTCATTAAAAATTACAATTATTATTCATAGGAGTTCAAAGAATATATATTTTTTTAATGGTAGGTAAATTCCCTACAATTTTTACGTGTGCAAATGAGGGTGTTCAAAATATAATGCAATAATTGGCATTAATGTAATAAATGACAAATTTTCAACTGAAGAAAAAAAAAAAGAAAAAATGTTGCTACATATAAAACTCTTTTACAGCTTTGATGCAGGTTTTTTTTCTTAGCAGTGCAGATTGTGCAAAATATTTACTAATTTGATCAAATGTTAAAAATAAATTTAAATAATAAGAGGAGAGAAAAAATCTGTAATCTAGCTCATTTGGTCCTCTTAACATCCTATAACACATGAATAGTTCAGTAAAACGTTTTGCGTATTTTTTTCTTTCTAAATTAACATTTCAGACAAAAATATTAACTATTCATTAATTACAACTTTTTTAAAAATTTATGCATTATTAATATTTCAATACTAATTGCATACATTGGACGTTTTTAGTTTTAAAATAACTCTGGACAGTTTAGGACAGTTTCTAACGGTAAAAACCACCTGCCCAGTCCAAAACACCAACCCAAAAGCGCCAGAAAACAACTACCCTAAAACCTTCAATGGCACGATTTGTGCCTTGACCCACCCTGTTGGGCAACCCTGAAAAACCATACAATAATAAATTTTACCTCATAATAAAATCACTTTTTTCCTAAAATAAAAATGACATGAGAAAATTATCAAATTCATATTTAAATGGATTGCCAATTTGAGAAAAGATATTCCATAAGTTCTTTAATAAAAGAAATGATGGTAATCATCAAAGGATAAAATAACTATTCATGATTAGTTAGAATTCTACAATAAGATATTGCATATAAAGATAGAGGAAGGAGCTAGAATATATAACACTCACTCATAACAACTACTATTGAAGGATTGCTGATATTTGAAAATACGAGAATGATAGGACATTTTAAATTGCAGTCTTAAATTAATTTTTACTTTGATTTTTTTTTAGTTCAACTAAGCCAATAAATCATACTAAGACATAGGTTTTCAACCATTTTTTGCCCACTGCCCCTTTTGAGAATATTTTTTTTCTAAAGCCCCCCTTTTTTAACTTACGAATCTGAAATAGCTATTCCCACGAATATATTTTTAAATGTGCAATATTATATATTTTATTCGCAGATAGGATATGACCCTATCCTATTTTTGTTTTTAAGGAAGACTTATTTTAATGAGAGCAATCAAAACGCACACTTAATCATATTGAAAAGTATTTTTATTAAAATTTTCAGACATCGAATTCGTAACTTAACTAATGAGAAGATTGAACTTGATGCATTTGAATTAGTTTGCTAATATCAGGCTCGATTTTACTAAAAAACAATCGTAAGTCGCAGTGTTCAGTAATATGGAGCCAATTTCTCTTTTTGGTTACCAATGCTGCTACAGCACTATAGCCACGTTCAGCTAAATATGAAGATGGGAATGCTATCAGAAATTGCTGAACAATCGACCATAAACCTAATACTTTTGTTAGTACATAATCAGCGTGTTTAGCTTATTTTAGACTATATTTAATTAATCTGCTCATGTCCCTCCGTGTCATCTCAATGCCCCTAGTTTTCTCTGGGTCTTTTACTGCCCCCCTGAAACTCTCAAACGCCCACAAGGGGGCATTATCGCCCACGTTGAGAACCTATGTACTAGGAAATCCAGCAGACCAAAGTACACAAGAGATGATAGGAAAAAAGCTGGATAGAAATGGAGCTGTAATTTATGATGCATCAAAAAAAATTTAGTGTTTCTGAAAGAAGAAGAGCATGGATAGTTAAAGCTTCCCCACCACCAAGGACAAATATCTTCAGACAACATGAAAAGAAATTTGCATTTTCTCATACCCAGCACTCAAGTCCTATCTGCACCTTTCTTTAAAATCAAACTTGAGCTGTCATCAGGTGGTTCTTTTTAATTCAAAGTTTACCATCATGCAATAACCTCTTCATTCCAAGTGTACCCAATCGGGTACATTTTAAAATACTGTTTATTAACTACTGTTTGTGCAATTTGAAAGCTAAAACACCAAATTGTTTTTTAAATTAATCAACAGATAGTTTACTTCATTTTAAACATGGCAATTGGGCATTGATTATTATTTAAACTAATTACGAATTAAAATGAAAAAAAAAATTTTAGTTATTTTGCTTTGTAATCATTTTTTAAATCAGTTTATTAACTACTGTTTGTGCAATTTGAAAGCTAAAACACCCAATTGTTTTTTAAATTAATCAACAGATAGTTTACTTCATTTTAAACATGACAATTGGGCATTGATTATTATTTAAACTAATTACGAATTAAAATGAAAAAAATTAAATTTAGTTATTTTGCTTTGTAATCATTTTTTAAATCAGTTTATTAACTACTGTTTGTGCAATTTGAAAGCTAAAACACCCAATTGTTTTTTAAATTAATCAACAGATAGTTTACTTCATTTTAAACATGGCAATTGGGCATTGATTATTATTTAAACTAATTACAATTAAAATTAAAAATTCAATTTCCAATCGTTTTTAATCGTTTATTAACTACTGTTTGTGCAATTTGAAAGCTAAAACACCCAATTGTTTTTTAAATTAATCAACAGATAGTTTACTTCATTTTAAACATGGCAATTGGGCATTGATTATTATTTAAACTAATTACGAATTAAAATGAAAAAAAAAATTTTAGTTATTTTGCTTTGTAATCATTTTTAAATCAGTTTATTAACTACTGTTTGTGCAATTTGAAAGCTAAAACACCCAATTGTTTTTTAAATTAATCAACAGATAGTTTACTTCATTTTAAACATGGCAATTGGGCATTGATTATTATTTAAACTAATTACTAATTAAAATTAAAAATATAATTTCAGTTTATTAACTACTGTTTGTGCAATTTGAAAGCTAAAACACCCAATTGTTTTTTAAATTAATCAACAGATAGTTTACTTCATTTTAAACATGGCAATTGGGCATTGATTATTATTTAAACTAATTACTAATTAAAATTAAAAATAAATTTCAGTTTATTAACTACTGTTTGTGCAATTGAAAGCTAAAACACCCAATTGTTTTTTAAATTAATCAACAGATAGTTTACTTCATTTTAAACATGGCAATTGGGCATTGATTATTATTTAAACTAATTACGAATTAAAATGAAAAAAAAATTTTTAGTTATTTTGCTTTGTAATCATTTTTTAAATCAGTTTATTAACTACTGTTTGTGCAATTTGAAAGCTAAAACACCCAATTGTTTTTTAAATTAATCAACAGATAGTTTACTTCATTTTAAACATGGCAATTGGGCATTGATTATTATTAAAACTAATTACTAATTAAAATTAAAAATAAATTTCAGTTTATTAACTACTGTTTGTGCAATTTGAAAGCTAAAACACCCAATTGTTTTTTAAATTAATCAACAGATAGTTTACTTCATTTTAAACATGGCAATTGGGCATTGATTATTATTTAAACTAATTACTAATTAAAATGAAAAAAAAAATTTAGTTATTTTGCTTTGTAATCATTTTTTAAATCAGTTTATTAACTACTGTTTGTGCAATTTGAAAGCTAAAACACCCAATTGTTTTTTAAATTAATCAACAGATAGTTTACTTCATTTTAAACATGGCAATTGGGCATTGATTATTATTTAAACTAATTACGAATTAAAATGAAAAAAAAAAAAATTTTTAGTTATTTTGCTTTGTAATCATTTTTTAAATCAGTTTATTAACTACTGTTTGTGCAATTTGAAAGCTAAAACACCCAATTGTTTTTTAAATTAATCAACAGATAGTTTACTTCATTTTAAACATGGCAATTGGGCATTGATTATTATTTAAACTAATTACGAATTAAAATGAAAAAAAAATTTTAGTTATTTTGCTTTGTAATCATTTTTTAAATCAGTTTATTAACTACTGTTTGTGCAATTTGAAAGCTAAAACACCCAATTGTTTTTTAAATTAATCAACAGATAGTTTACTTCATTTTAAACATGGCAATTGGGCATTGATTATTATTTAAACTAATTACGAATTAAAATGAAAAAAAAAATTTTAGTTATTTTGCTTTGTAATCATTTTTTAAATCAGTTTATTAACTACTGTTTGTGCAATTTGAAAGCTAAAACACCCAATTGTTTTTTAAATTAATCAACAGATAGTTTACTTCATTTTAAACATGGCAATTGGGCATTGATTATTATTTAAACTAATTACGAATTAAAATGAAAAAAAAAATTTTAGTTATTTTGCTTTGTAATCATTTTTTAAATCAGTTTATTAACTACTGTTTGTGCAATTTGAAAGCTAAAACACCCAATTGTTTTTTAAATTAATCAACAGATAGTTTACTTCATTTTAAACATGGCAATTGGGCATTGATTATTATTTAAACTAATTACGAATTAAAATGAAAAAAAAATTTTAGTTATTTTGCTTTGTAATCATTTTTTAAATCAGTTTATTAACTACTGTTTGTGCAATTTGAAAGCTAAAACACCCAATTGTTTTTTAAATTAATCAACAGATAGTTTACTTCATTTTAAACTGGCAATTGGGCATTGATTATTATTTAAACTAATTACTAATTAATTCAAAAACCTTTTTTGTTATTTTGCTTTGTAAATTTTTTTAAATCAGTTTATTAACTACTGTTTGTGCAATTTGAAAGCTAAAACACCCAATTGTTTTTTAAATTAATCAACAGATAGTTTACTTCATTTTAAACATGGCAATTGGGCATTGATTATTATTTAAACTAGTTATATTAAAATGGAAAAAAATTTTTTTAGTTATTTTGCTTTGTAATCATTTTTTAAATCAGTTTATTAACTACTGTTTGTGCAATTTGAAAGCTAAAACACCCAATTGTTTTTTAAATTAATCAACAGATAGTTTACTTTATTTTAAACATGGCAATTGGGCATTGATTATTATTTAAACTAATTACGAATTAAAATGGAAAAAAAAATTTTAGTTATTTTGCTTTGTAATTATTTTTTAAATCAGTTTATTAACTACTGTTTGTGCAATTTGAAAGCTAAAACACCCAATTGTTTTTTAAATTAATCAACAGATAGTTTACTTCATTTTAACCCATGGCAATTGGGCATTGATTATTATTTAAACTAATTACTGAATTAAAATGAAAAAAAATTTTTTAGTTATTTTGCTTTGTAATCATTTTTTAAATCAGTTTATTAACTACTTTTGTGCAATGTGAAAGCTAAAACACCAAATTGTTTTTTAAATTAATCAACAGATAGTTTACTTCTATTTTAAACATGGCAATTGGGCATTGATTATTATTTAAACTAATTACTAATTAAAATTTGAAAATAATTTAGTTTTTTCTATGTAACTATTTTTTTCATTTAAAATGTTGTAAGCTAAAACACCCAATTGTTTTTTAAATTAATCAACAGATAGTTTACTTCATTTTAAACATGGCAATTGGGCATTGATTATTATTTAAACTAATTACTGAATTAAAAGGGAAAAAAAAACTTTTAGTTATTTTGCTTTGTAATCATTTTTTAAATCAGTTTATTAACTACTGTTTGTGCAATTTGAAAGCTAAAACACCCAATTGTTTTTTAAATTAATCAACAGATAGTTTACTTCATTTTAAACATGGCAATTGGGCATTGATTATTATTTAAACTAATTACTAATTAAAATGAAAAAAAATTTTTTTAGTTATTTTGTTTTGTAATCATTTTTAAAATCAGTTTATTAACTACTGTTTGTGCAATTTGAAAGCTAAAACACCCAATTGTTTTTTAAATTAATCAACAGATAGTTTACTTCATTTTAAACATGGCAATTGGGCATTGATTATTATTTAAACTAATTACTAATTAAAATGAAAAAAAATTTTAGTTATTTTGCTTTGTAATCATTTTTTAAATCAGTTTATTAACTACTGTTTGTGCAATTTGAAAGCTAAAACACCCAATTGTTTTTTAAATTAATCAACAGATAGTTTACTTCATTTTAAACATGGCAATTGGGCATTGATTATTATTTAAACTAATTACTAATTAAAATGAAAAAAATTTAGTTATTTTGCTTTGTAATATTTTTAAATCAGTTTATTAACTACTGTTTGTGCAATTTGAAAGCTAAAACACCCAATTGTTTTTTAAATTAATCAACAGATAGTTTACTTCATTTTAAACATGGCAATTGGGCATTGATTATTATTTAAACTAATTACTAATTAAAATGAAAAAAAAATTTTTAGTTATTTTGCTTTGTAATCATTTTTTAAATCAGTTTATTAACTACTGTTTGTGCAATTTAAAAAGCTAAAACACCCAATTGTTTTTTAAATTAATCAACAGATAGTTTACTTCATTTTAAACATGGCAATTGGGCATTGATTATTATTTAAACTAATTACTAATTAAAATGAAAAAAAAATTTTTAGTTATTTTGCTTTGTAATAATTTTTAAATCAGTTTATTAACTACTGTTTGTGCAATTTGAAAGCTAAAACACCCAATTGTTTTTTAAATTAATCAACAGATAGTTTACTTCATTTTAAACATGGCAATTGGGCATTGATTATTATTTAAACTAATTACTAATTAAAATGAAAAAAAAAATTTTAGTTATTTTGCTTTGTAATCATTTTTTAAATCAGTTTATTAACTACTGTTTGTGCAATTTGAAAGCTAAAACACCCAATTGTTTTTTAAATTAATCAACAGATAGTTTACTTCTTTTTAAAAACATGGCAATTGGGCATTGATTATTATTTAAACTAATTACTAATTAAAATGAAAAAAAATTTTTTAGTTATTTTGCTTTGTAATCATTTTTTAAATCAGTTTATTAACTACTGTTTGTGCAATTTGAAAGCTAAAACACCCAATTGTTTTTTAAATTAATCAACAGATAGTTTACTTCATTTTAAACATGGCAATTGGGCATTGATTATTATTTAAACTAATTACTAATTAAAATGAAAAAAATGTTTTTAGTTATTTTGCTTTGTAATCATTTTTTAAATCAGTTTATTAACTACTGTTTGTGCAATTTGAAAGCTAAAACACCCAATTGTTTTTTAAATTAATCAACAGATAGTTTACTTCATTTTAAACATGGCAATTGGGCATTGATTATTATTTAAACTAATTACTAATTAAAATGAAAAAAAATTTTTTAGTTATTTTGCTTTGTAATAATTTTTTAACCGACTTCACAAAGGAAGGAGGTTATACATTCATATTGTATGTATGTCGTTTTTTTGTTTGTTTGTTTGTCCACTCATAACTTCTCACCGGATGAACCGATTTTCATGATTCTTTTTTTAATCGATCGAGGGTGGTTTCCCATAGGTCTTGTACTTTCGTTTGACCATATTCGATAATTAGAAACAAAGTTATGGGCAGAAATGTAGTATTTTTTTTTTTGTTTTTCATCCATAACTTTTGACTAAATGAACCGATTTTGATGATTTTTTCTTTAATCGATAGAGGGTCGTCTAACTCAAATATCGCAAATCAATTTGACTACATTTGTTATGGGTGAAAAATAAAGTATTTTTTATTTTAATTGGAAAGGCTTGCCTTGATTTTTCTTTGTTGGGAAAATGATTGATAAATATAAAAGTCATTGTTAAAAAGGTGTTTGTTGTTATTGGGCTATAATATTAAAAGCAATTACAGCAGGAGTTTGACTGAAGGCTTCTTTGAGGCAAAAATTAATCCAATCAGTTTGTTTGTAAAACCGACTTCAAAAGGGAATTTATCATGCAAATGATTAGTTTTTAGTGCCATTAATTTAAAGAAGTTTTGCCCTTCGATATGGATTTTAAAAAAATAGAGTATTTATATACAAAATGTATTTACACTAAAAAGAATAAAATAAAATAATTTTTATAAAAAAACAGAACCGACTTCAAATTAAAAATTGCGCTAAAAAGTAAAAAATAAATTCCTTCTTTAAACAACATTGATGTGACTTTTAAACATAGTTTTAGAAGTCGGTGCAAAATTATGGGTCTAATTGCCATTATACCATTTGCTACTTCATATTGGAACTGTTGCTAATTCTGCGGAAATATATATATTTGTAATTGATTCATGATTACAAAAGATTTTATTATCCTAATTTTGCCCGACTTCTAACACTATGTTTAAAAGTCACATTGATCTTGTTTAAAGAATGAATTTATTTTTTACTTTTTAGTGCAATTTTTAATTTGAACTCGGTTCTTTTTTTTTTTATAAAAATTATTTTATTAACTATTATATTATGATGTTTGAAACATTCACATAATGAAAACTGTTTAAACTCTTAAATATTTTAATTAAATATTCAAAGAAAATAAAAGGTAGATTTAGGGATCATACATAGAATGAAAAAACATTTTGAATCCTTTAAAGATTATTTGGAGAGGGCGCATTTTAAAATACACGTTAAAAAAATATTTAGACTGTCAAAAAAGATGGTTTCAGACAAAACATTTTTGAAACTAATAGTGTCTTACCTTCTTATTTTTACAGCAATTGCAAGCCGTCGTTCTTCAGGTATTCATCTTCATTTCTCTTTGTTAAGCTAAAAAAAAGTTTATCTTAAGAACTGGTACATTTAATATCAAGATGCATTTTCTTTCTTTTTGGATACATTTTATGCAGACCTAGTCAAGCAAAAATTTAGTTGCATTCCGTTTCAGATCGACACCATCGACGTGATTTTCGTTATACTCTATTCTTCTCGTTACCGTTTTTGACCAGCCACATAACCAAATCACACCCAATTCAATATGTGACTGGTTAAAAAATGATAGGGAAGCTAATCCGAGGCACAGGAAAATCGAGCTGCATAGCTTTACTGAGAACACATCTCCATATAGATCCGCCACATGCAGAAAAAGTCAGCTTACCAGTACGTAGTATAGCTACAATGAATCTATTTCAGTTTAAAAATTCATAATTTATTGCAAATGTTTTCTTTTGAAGAAAAATTAAAGTGAGAAATTTGTATAAAGCAAAACAAGAATAAGTAGCTTTGACGGGAGCACTGAGAAATGACCCATTTTAGGCTTCTTCAGAAACTTTTAATCCGTTGTCTGTCTTGCCCCCCCCCCCATTAAGAATCACAATCAATTTCAATTTTTGACAGTGGAGAGATGATCAGGGGCTAAAATTTTAATTTTTTAAGTTGAGGATAAACTCGCTTTTCAAAAGCAAATGTTCTATTTTGCACATATGGGCAATTTGCTATGAGAATAATGCATAGTTTGATATAGACTTGTTCTGTTATTAACTGTTTAAAGCTCTTACAAAGTGCTGGATCGTAGAAAATTTTACGTGCTAGTTATCATACCTCTCTTAAGCTAAATAATCTTGCATTTTCCAAATATGATGCTCTTGCACTTAAATATTTCAGTGTTATATTGTAGCTATGTAGCTCAATGTTGTTTTTCCTACCCCCGCTAATTTCGATAGCAGGAATGGATTTTCACACAGATTAGAGCTAAGTTAGAAAAGATTTTTGCGAAAAACAGTAGATTAAGGAGAAAAATAACTGCTCACAGAAATAAACAAATTATTAAATAGTGCAATTTTTTTTTAAATGTGTAAAGAAAAAGAATGATGATAAAGAAATTCAAGATTTGAAAACCACTATTATAATTAATCAGTTGCTGATTAATGTACACAAATTTTCTTTCGTCTATTCATCGGCTACTGGTAATCGGTCAATTCGCTGATCTGAGCATCCGTAAAATCAGAAATTCAATCCCAGAGCGCTCCCCCCCTTTCCCTATTTGAGGACTGAGATAGTTAATTGAATTCTGCTTCTGAAGGACAAAGGTGGGAAGAACAAAGTGTAATAGTTTACAACCGAAAATCAGTAACTGCAAAGTTGAAAAAGACCTAAGAGAAGAAGTTTTTACTTTTTTCAGAGAAATAAAATGGCCAGAATAGCTAAAACTATAACTATTACATCTAAAAACTCATTTCATAAAGAACATTACACAGAAAGAAACTTAAGTAAACTTTCCGATGCAAACACGAGTCTGGACGACCGACATGGAAAGCACAATTTAGATCATCTATATATATTCTAACAAATATTCAAATTAAAATATTTGCCAGTTATTAAACTTCATACAGTAAAATATTTAAAAATGGACCAAAGGGTTATTTTAGACAAAAATATCTTTGAAAAAAATGATACTTCAATTACCTACGTTGGGGGCGAGGTAGAACACGCGAATCTTCGCGGCGAGAAACACAATCGCCAAGCCGTTTTGTATGGTTGCTTTCGCTCTCAGATCGCCAAATCTTATCTAAGCGTCTCTCATTTCGTAGCCTACGGGGATTGTCTCAAGCCTGTTATTTTCAACCGATTTCCGAAACGAAAAAGGGTCCAAGAATTATCTCGGTAGAGCGCGCTTTTAGTGAGGAAAACAAACCGGGGATTTAACGGCTTAACAATGGGATTTAAAATGTTTATATGTTAAAGGATGTTGTTTTTTAGCCGATTTGTACAGGTATATGAACCTAAAGTGGTGGTGCAATGAATAACAAATAAATAAAAAGGTTATTTTGCTTAAGTTTTTTTAATAATAATGCAGTGGCGGATCACCGCTCAGGCGCAGGAGGCATGAGGCTGGGGCCTCAGAACAGCAGGGGCCTCAGAATCCTCCAGTGTAATAATAATAATAAATATAGCCATTTTTAAAATTATTTTCCAGATGGGGGATATTGGGAATTGATCAATGATGTCAATAAAATTTCCTTAATCGCATTCTCTCTCTGGAAAGAGCGAAAAACAGCGACGAGAGAAGCCCCCTTCGAGAGGGAGTTAACCCCTCCCTAGGCATCTTCTTTCCTCGCTAATGGTTTTGTAGGACTCAAATTCGGCCGTTCTTATCTCTTATCCATTGTATGAACGAGCAGAGCAAAATTTATTACCCACAGATATC
The DNA here is from genome assembly GCA_038502835.1 of Octonoba sinensis. Classification (NCBI taxonomy): domain Eukaryota; kingdom Metazoa; phylum Arthropoda; class Arachnida; order Araneae; family Uloboridae; genus Octonoba; species Octonoba sinensis. The sequence continues at coordinate 110,699,973 of CM076606.1, forward strand.
AGAAGTTTCCGGGGACCCTTTTTTGCGCGAGGGGGGGAAGGGCGAGGGGGGCAGGGGCGGACTGGCCCACCGGGACCTGTCCCGGTGCGCCCTTTCATTTAGACGCCTCCACAAAAAAATAAAAATCCGTGCGACATTTTCACCCTAATAATTTACAGCAAGAGAAATAAAATGAAATAACTTGCTTTTAATCCGTGACGACGAAATTCTTGATTTAAAATAAAGGTAAACGACTTTCCCACGCAAAACCACATTTGTGAAGGCTTTAGGACGTATAGCTTTAGGGATACGTTTGATAAGGCTCGGGTAAGGGGTGAGGGGACAGGCCGAGCATATTTTAAGAAATTTACACTGGGCGACATTTAAGGTCTCCTTCCCCTAATGTCCATGCCCCCTAAAATACTCATTACCTGTTGAGGTTGTTTGAATTAAATTGTAAACATGAATTTTAACAATGCTAAACTCTCCTTCTGACTTTTTTTTTTTCTAAATTATGCTGTTTTTCAATAAAAAAAATTCGAGGGCCCTTCTCTGCAAAAATTTTGAAACTGAAATACAGGGTGGAGCAAAAGTAATGATCCGGTTTTGAAGGGTTATAAAAAAAGAACTAATGCAATTTGAGAGTTAAAATTTTTTATATTTTGATCTATATTTAATACCATTTTTTAGATTAAGTTTTGAATGCGACTTTAACAAGATAGCGGTGTTCAGCACCAATGCACTGATGCAGTCCATTCCTGAAGTTTTTGAAAACTTTTCTACACATTTCAAGGGGGTATGGCGGATATTTCCTCGATAATTTGGTCCTTCAGCTCTTCTAAAGTATGGGGAACTTTCTCCTTCAAATAAACCCTCAAAAAAAAAAAAAAAAAAAAAAAAAAAAAAAAAAAAAGAAAAGAAGAAAGCTTAGGGATATTGAAATGCAGACAAAGATGCAGTCTATTCTCTCTGCGTGGAAAAAACGACTGCATCAGTGTATTGCTGAAGAAGGTCGCCATCTTCCTGAAATTGGTATTCAAAACTTAATGTAAAAAATGGTACTAAATGCAGATCGAAATATAAAAAGTTTTAAGTCTCAAATTGTAGTAGTTTTTTTAATAACCCATCAAAACCGGGTCATTACTTTTGCCACACCCTGTATTAAAAACCCAATCGTTAGCTATATTTGGTGACGTTAGAGGAAGGAGTGTGACCCCCCCCCCCCCCCAAGAAATTTTTCATAGCCGACTGCAAAGAAGCGAAATTTTATTCTATGATAAAGTTAAGGGGAAAAAAAGGTTGGTTGGGCTCGGAGTTTTCGCCACCCCCGCCCCCCGCTTTTTTTTTAAAACTTTAAGTCAATTTTAGACTATCTTAGGTGACTAGGGGAAGGAAGAATTCGGTGGATTACTTTCGGGAATCTGTCGGCAGGGTGGTACAGTGGTTTGGCACTGGCTTCATACGACAAAGTACGCAGGATCAAGCCCGGCTTAAGTCGGTGCATTTTCAAGATGCAAAAAATTGTCAGCGACCATGTCGTATGATCATGAGGCATATTAAAGATCCCTTGAATAACCATTTGGTTTGGATACTCTCGGCAAAATTAATTTCCTAGTGCAGTTTGCATCAATTAGAGCTCCGGTGCCGCCCCCTGGGGGAAACTAAGCGTCAAAAATTCTCAAAGTGGTAATGGCATCCGCCGACAGTAGTGCTACTGGAAAGAATGGATGCTGATTTCCGGGGAATGCCCTAGGTCTGCAAATGAATGTACGCAGCTCCAATAGAAAGAAAAACTTTCGGGAATCTCTCGGGAAGCAAATTTAGGATATCTTTGATGATGTTAGGGCACAGATAGAGCGAGGGGGTATCGAAGGTCGACCGACATATATTATTTGCCGGCACCTCGGAAAGTTTTCGAAATTGAATTCTTAAAAATGCACTTTTAGATCATCTTTGGTGAAGTTATAAAAAAAATAGGTTTAGAAACTTTGTGTGGTACTTTTTTGATATTGAAGCTCTAAAAGCGCAATTTCAAGCCGCCTTTCCCTGGAAACGTTTTGAATTTGAAGTTACAAAAACGCAATTTTAGTTTATTCTTTGTTGATGTCAGGGGATGTCCTGGCTTTTCCATGCGTAATTCTGAGCAAAAAAAAAAAAAAAATATTTTCTGAACTTAACATGAAATTTTCGAAAAAAGTATGCATTACGAATTTGAAATAAAAATTATGTAACGAGGTGACTGTTTAAGGTAACATATCGCTTATAAAAATGAACAGTGTCATATCTGCAAAATGGACATTTTGCAAGAGAAGAGTTTGAACTCTTTACACTTTGTTTTATTTAGTTACCTTATTTATTTCAATGATTATCATAATCGATTTTGTTCAGAAAATAGTTATTGTTCTAGTTTTCTCCCACATGGTGGCTGTTAATGTTGTCAAAAAAATTAGAAATAACTATAAAAAGTAGTTATTACAGTATTGCACCAAAAAATACAGTTGGCCTCTAGCCTATATTTTTGAACATTTACTTACAGCAGTATTCCCAATATAAAGAGCGCAAAAAGCTGAGCATTTTGATATAAAAATAAAAAACAGATTTTTTGCAGATATGACACTGATCATTTCTATAAGTGAAATGAGAAAAAAGACAAGCTCTTCTGAAAACATTCAGTGTTTCGAGCATTAAGTTAATTGATAAAATTTGTTGTTTGAGAATGGTTTGCTTAAAGCTTTTTTTTTGCAGATATGACACTGTTCATTTCTATAAGCGATACGTTAAAATACTTCCCAACTTTTAAAACAATTCAAATATTTATAAGATGTAAAAGGATTGTAACGCACGGCACGCTAATTTTCAGCGAAGTACCTGCTCGATGTTGGCATGCTTTTACTTATACACCTTCTAGAAATTAAGAAATTTCAATTAAAATGTTAGAGATCTTTAAAAGTTCATGCATTTCTTTTTTCTTTCTAATGGGGCTGCAGTATTATTCATCAACCATTGCAGACCTAGTGCGTCCCCAGATATTGGTGCCACCTCTTTCAGCGGCACCGCAATGAGTCTGGTACCATTGCCCCAATTTTTTTGACGTTTAGTTTCCCCTAGGTGGGGCACCTGAGCTCTCGTTGATGCAATCTGCACTAGGAATTTAATTTTGCCGAGAGTATCCATGCCGAACGGATACTGTGCCAAAGGAAGCATTAAAACCTCATTTGTCGCAGATACCATCCTATTATATATACATAATTTCTGACAAGCAACTTCCTGCTCAATGCGTACATTTCAATATGCTGTAATTTATAATCTGTCTTGTTTATTCTTTACATGTACTAATGTGCTTTTTTTAATGTTTCTTACACAGTTGAAAATGTTTTTTAATGTCATATTGGTCACATCTCCTTTTTAAAGTAATAAATGTCGAAAGTAAATGTATGTGATACTAGCTGATTCCCCGCAGAACATCTGCGGGCTATTAAACATTCTAAAAAACGCTTTAAAATTTAAAGGGCTAAGAAAAATCGCTAGATATAAACAAACTAAAATGTTGCCATTCCAAAGAATCGAAAATTAAAAGTTGAGTTATGAATGAAAATACGTTTTAACAAATAGAAACATATTTGTTGAAGTCCGCAAGTTATGGCAATAAAAACAAATGTTATGTTATTTTTTTATGCCAATCGTTAAACAAATATCGTTTTCTATAGTTTGTTTTTTGCATGAGATGTCAGTATCGTATCGTACCGCAAAATTTAATCGTAATTGGTCCACGTTAAGGGAAATATATATATAGATATTCCTTATTTAATGCATTTTGAATATATATATTGCAATAATTATTTAACCTCCTCTTATTATTAATAATGAAGAAAAGAACACTATAATGCCATATCTCATAATACTTTTGCTTCAACTCCACAATTCTTGACAGAGTTTCTTTTACCATTTGAAAGCATTGTTAATGACACTAGTGTCCACAACAAAAGTGTTATTTCCCTTTTAAGTTACTGGCCCATAACATATGTTAACAGTTCGAAGGTGGCTTGCTTCGGCCATTGCGAATTAATGTATATATTTTCTGCCGAACAACTTCCTGCTCAATGTGTACATTTCAATATGCTGTAATTTATAATCTGTCTTGTATATTCTTTACTTGTACTAATGTACTTATTTTAATGTTTCTTGCACAGTTGAAAATGTTTTTTAAGGTCATATTGGTCGCATCTCCTTTTCAAAGTAATAAATGTCGAAAGTAAATTTATGTGATATATTTCTTATTTAGTGCCTTTGGAATATATATATTGCAATAATTATTTAACCCCCTCTTATTATTAAAAATGAAGAAAAGAACACTATAATGCCATATCGCAGAACACTTTTGCTTCAACTCCACAATTCTTGACAGAGTTTCTTTTACCATTTGAAAGCATTGTTAATGACACTAGCGTCCACAACAAAAGTGTAACTTCCCTTTTAAGTTACTGGCCCATAAAATTCGTTAACAGTCAGGGTTCGCGCTAGGCCGCGCGATCGCGCGATTCCCGCAATGTTTTTTGAAATCCCACTCAAAAAAAAATTTTTTTAGGCTTAAATTTTAAAATCCCACTTAAAATTTTGGTCAAAGAGGAAAATCCCACCTTGTATTTTTCCCCAGTGTGAACCCTGAACAGTTCTAAGATAGCTTGCTTTGGGCATTGGTAATTAATGTATATAATTTCATAATTTATGCCAAAAAACTTCCTGCTCAATGTGTACATTTTAGCATGCTGTAATTTATAATGTCATGTATATTCTTTACTAAGTATTAATGTGCTTATTTTAATGTCTGTTACGCACTTGAAAATGTTTTTTAAGGTCATATGGGGTAAATATTGGTCACATCTTGTTTTTATAGTAATAAATGTTGAAAGTAAATTTATGTGATATATTTTCCTTATTTAGTGCATTTTGAATGTAAATATTGCAATATTTATTTAACCCCCTCTTAATATTAATAATGAAGAAAAGAACTCTATAATACTTTTTTTTTTTTTCAAGAAATTGCATTTCAACATTCTCATCTACTATTTTTGTGACTTTTCCGATGTAAAATTGGTCTTTAATAATAGGCAGCAAAATTTTCTTGTTTTTAAAGTGCATGGTAGACAATTCTAATTACTTTTTTTGCTCTTTCTACCGTTGAACTCTCTTGTAAGTGTTCATTTTAAAAAATATACACATTATTATATTTCTAACTCTTCATCTGATGCTTCAAAACACAGCCTTTTTTCTGATGGTAAAGCATCTGTATTATTTAGACATGGCATACATTTTTTTGCTATTAGAATTTTTCTTGATACTTATTAATTTTTAATCTTCAATTGCAATTTCTTGCTTCTTCTGCTGAAGCTTCATCTTGAATGTTCAGCTTGCATTTAAAGTTAACAAAACTCCAGTTAAAGTAAAAATAAACATAATTCTGTTTATAGTTATAGTAAAAAAATAGCTAATTACTTCAACATTTTTTATATGCACATGTACATAATCCATTATTACCATCTTCTGTTATCTGAATAAATATATAATTTTTCAAAGAAATTAATTATCTTTGAAAAATAAGTAGATCAATTGTAAATTAATAACTTGTATATTTCTAACAACTGAAGTTTAGTAATGCTTAGGCTGAACTGACTATGAAAAATTTCTAAAGACAAAATAGATGCATTGGATTCAAAAGTATTGACTGTTTTAAATGTAAAACAACATCAATGAGAATTTTTTTGTTTTGAATATAGTACTGATATGGATCATTGAAAAAAGTATAATTTTTGGAGACAATCATTTTTTCAAGATGTTTTTTAATAGTAAATAAAATGTTTTTTTTCTCCAAACTTGCTGCAAATCTTTATTTTTTAAGTCTCGTATGCACACACTCGAACACATACATGTTTATTAATGGAAAGTAAATAAGAAACATGGATGAATGGGCAAAAAAAAAAAAAAAAAACCTGTGATTACGATTTTTCGTATCATTGTCGAATCTCAAAATGCAAAAAGGTTTTAATAATTCAAGACTTCAAATTTTCACTTGACACACATTTATTGAAGAACACACTGACAAAACAACATAAAACATATATATAAAAAGAAGGCTCATGATAGTATTTATCTCAAGTATCAAGAATCAAAAAGCATTTAGAAGGAAGTTCCGAAGAGCTCTAGCTCTGACTCTGACTGCACATTCCTAATATAACAAAACACAACTCTGCTTCCAGCGCCCTCTAAGGGCAAAGCTGGGATCCCGTCCGGGTCTGAACATCCTCCCCCCGGATGAATATCATTCATAACATTTCAAGGAAATACAAATTTACAATTTAACAAACATACAGTTATTTTCCTAGCCTCAAATAACTTATAATTTCACAAATAATCATCATATTTCTTTTCAAATAGAATAAACATTTTATGCTTCAAATTTTTAAATAATTGGATTACAAATATGAAATTAATGAAATTATATTACATTTATACAAAAAAACATTTTTAAGTAACATTATCTACAGGTAATTTACACAATTTCGTGATAGGACGTTTTAGTTCACCATTTACTGTTTTTAATTTTACTACTCGAACCTTACCATCTGCTCCTGGAAAAAGCTCGATAATACGTCCTAACTTCCAGTTCATTGGTGGCTGATTGTCCTCTTTAATTAACACCAAGTCATTAATTTGCAGATTTTCACTGGAGCACCTCCACTTACCTCTTTGTTGTAGTAGGCATAAATACTCCCGTGACCAGCGCTTCCAAAATCCTTGCAAAATTTGTTGCATTAATTGCCATCTTTGCTGAGGTGTCACCTTTTGGGAAGTCAAGTCTCTTTCAGGAACCGCTGTCAAAAATGTCCCAATTAAAAAATGTCCAGGTGTGAGGGCACACAAATCGTTCGGATCGTTAGAAATTGGAGTGAGTGGTCTTGAGTTCAGACACCCTTCTACTTGAATAATCAAGGTGAGAAATTCTTCATAGGTAAGGACTTGGCAACCGATGGTCCTTCGTAAGTGATGTTTCATCGACTTCACTGCAGCTTCCCAAAGTCCTCCATGATGCGGGGCCGAAGGGGGGTTGAAATTCCACTTAATGTTCTCTTCTAATATCCAATTTCGAAATTCAAAATTTGAATCTACAGCTGAAATTTCATTCTTCAAAATTCTATCAGCTCCAACAAAATTAGTACCGCAGTCACTGGTTATTTCTTCAGGTTTTCCTCTTCTGGCTGTGAATCTCTTTAAAGCAGCAATAAACGATTCACTTGATAAATCGCTTACTAACTCCAAGTGCACAGCTTTAGTTGCAAAACAAATGAAAAGGCAAACATAGCATTTAGTAGGTCTTATCCCTCTACCTTTTCTCATTTTCACAAAATATGGTCCGGCAAAGTCTATGCCAATTCTAGAAAAGATTCTGCTTGGTGTAACTCTGTTAGCAGGTAGATCTCCCATAAGTTGTGACTGGGTCCTTGCTCTAAATCTGCAACACTTCACGCATTTCCAAACGTATTTTTTAATTTCAACCTTCGCGTTTATGATCCAGTAACTTTGTCTTAAGGTATATAATAGCAATTGAACGCCTCCATGTAAATATTTTTCGTGATAATATTTGATTATCAAGTTTGTGACAAAATGTCTTTTCGGTAAAAGAATCGGATATTTTTGCGATTCAGATATTTCTGCATTTCGCAGCCTTCCACCTACTCTTAAAATTTTATCTTTATCTAAAAATGGATTAAGAGAATTAATTTTACTGTTTGAAGTAACTGGCTTCTTCTGTTCCAAGCATTTTATTTCCTCAGAAAATTCCTCTCCCTGAATAATTCTGAAAATTGCTCCTGAGGCTTTTGTTAATTCTTCAGTTGTCAAATAATCTTGCTTTACTAGAGGAAGTGATTTTAATTTCAAGTTCAGGTTAGTGATGAATCGCAAACACCATGCAATTACTCGTTGAAGCTTGGTCCATGAGGAGAATTTTGTTAAGATGTCATGTCTTTCTACCCCAGAATTGACTACGTTTACAGCAATACAGTCCTTGACATTTTTCAGTTCTTCTTTCACTTTAATTTCATTTTCTTTAAGTCGAGTTTTAGGCCATAATTCTTCCTTCTCTAATAACCAATCTGGACCTAGTAACCATTTTCTGTTGATAATTAACTCCTTAGCTTTACAACCTCTGGATATCAAATCGGCAGGATTACTTTTACTATCGCAATGCTTCCAAGCCTGTGGACTTGTTAAATCTTGAATCTCAATAACTCGATTGGCAATAAATGGTTTCCATTTTGAAGCAGATCCCTTTATCCAGTATAGAGTAATAGTACTATCAGTCCAATAGAAAATGTTTTGAACAGAAAATAAATTCTCAAGATATTTACCCATACGCGCTGCAATTACTGCACCCATCAACTCTAGTCTGGGAAGAGTTAATTTTTTCAGTGGAGCTACTCTTGATTTTGACGTAACAAAACTGGTTTTAATCGATCTATCTTTTGAATTAAATCTAAAATAAGCAACTGCTCCGTACGCCTTTGGAGTAGCGTCAGAAAAAATATGAAGTTGCATTTTTTCTTGAGGCACATCGGAGCAATCAATCAGATAATATCTTGGAACTGAAAAATTTTGTAATACACTTAATTCAGAACACCAATCTTGCCACTTCTGCTCTACTTCAGCATTAAAAGTTTCGTCCCAATCAAGACCCATTTCCCAAAGCTCTTGCACAATACACTTAATTCGAATAATGAATGGCGAGACAAAACCAACAGGGTCAAAGCATTTTGCTGCTATTTGCAAAACTGCTCTTTTGTTACATTTTACAGGATTTTGTAACATGTCTAATAACGGTTTTAGTTCAAGACCTAAAGTATCATTGCAAGTGTCCCAGTTTATACCCAATACCTTTAAAGGCTTATTGGAATCTTCTTCCGCATTTACAAAAACATTAGAATGTTGCCATTCTTTTTTCAATTCTAATGAGTTAGACTGAAATTTTCTAAGAGTCATACTTGCTTCTTTCAAGATCGTAACAGCTTCAGTTGTTAATTTAAGAGCACTTTCTACTGTATCAGAACCAAAAAATAAATCATCCACATAAAGTGAAGTATTAAGCATTTTATATGTTTCAAGATTACTAGTTTCATATTTTCTTATGTGGAATTTAATAGTTGAGGCCAAAATGAATGGGCTACAGGTGACTCCAAATGGAACTCTAGTCATTCTATACGATTTATACCCATTGTTATTCCCGCAATTTTTAAAATACAGAAACCTTAAGTAATCCCTGTCCTCCTTTGCTATTTTAATTTGCAGAAATGCTTTCTCAATATCAGCTGAAAACGCTATTCTGTTTTCTCGGAATTTTAAAATGACAGCTAAAATTTTTGGATATAAATTTGGTCCCGAATCAAGGCAGTCATTAAGAGAATTAGAATTAGCCGATCTCGAAGAAGCATCATAAACAATCCTAACTTTCGTTGTTGATTTTTCCTTTCTTACTACAGGTCTGTGCGGCATATAATAGCATTTGCTATCAGGGAATTGACTTCCACATATTTCAATTACACCATCCTTTAATTGATCTTCAATAATAGAATTGTAATTTTCAAATAACCATTCATTCTTGTGTAATTTATATTTTAAGTTTTCAAAACGATGTTTAGCAATCTCAAAATTATTGTTCAACGAAAATTCAGGGGATTTCCACAAAAGCTTCGTTTCATATCTTCCATCGGAAAACATAATATTCTTTTCGAATTCTTTTGCTACAGCTAATTCTGAACTGTTTACATCGTTATCTATAATACCTAGCGATTCCAAGCTCCAAAAGTTCTTTATTTCTTTACTTAATTGCACGTCAGCTGTACTCATAAAATTCACACGCGCTGTAGAATCCAAGTTTTCCGATTCCAAGTTTGTCCTTGAACTGTGTGACCAAACACGGTCTCACTAATAAACAATCCGCCAGGAATCTGTTTAACTTCTCCCCTCATAGCTTTCCATGCGTAATCGGAACCCAGCAGAACCCCTATTTTTTCTTTATTTACCAGATCACTCAATTTATACCCTTGAGAGCAAAGAGATTTATGAACGTCTCGAGGAGCTGCTTTCAATTTTGAGCAAGTTATAATGTCTGTCACCAGAGCTTCAATTCTCAAAAAATTAGAATCAAATATGCTTCGTAATTCCACCGACACCACATCATAAATAATTTCTTGCGGTTTATGCTGCCCAAAAGAATAAATCATTAATTTTTCTTTCCTAATTGGTTTTAATTTTAAGGAATTTGCAATATTTCTTGTCAAAAATGTTCTTTCTGATCCTGTGTCTATAAAACAACGCACCAGTTTATTTCCATTATTTGCTGGTATAGCAACTATGCAAGTCTGCAAAAGTGTTGCTTTAATTTCTTTAGATGCTTCAGATTGCGATAGAGATACAACAGTCTCTGTATTAGGACTATCCTTCAGATTTTGATTTAATTTACAAAACAATTTGTTATGACTAAATTCTTTACAAAAACTACATCTATCAATTTTACTTCGACATTCAGATGAAAGGTGATTTTTACGAAAACATTTGTAACAACGGCCTTCATTTTTAAGCATTTGTCTTCTCACATTATCTGCTACAATTTCACAATTATTAGAAATATGATTATTATGCGATTTACAAAATATACAAAACGACTTATCTAATACGTTTTTAGAGGTGTTCAAAGTCATTGTTGCGGCATTACCCTTTCCATATCTAGGATTTTGTTTTCGAAAATTACTGATTTTAGGACTAAAATCGTATTGCACTTTACTAGCATGACAAGAATTAGCAACGGACAAAGTGGCTTCACGACATTCAATTTCATCTCTTAAGAAATTAATTAGCTCATCAACTTCTTGACCATCTTTAGATTTACGCTTCCGATGAAATTCCAACACTATATCTTGAGGTAACAATTTCAGTAAAATTGGATTTAACAAATGTCCGTAAGAACCAGGCGTAACTCCTAAATTTTTTAAACTTCTAACATTAATTTCGCAATTATCATGTAATTATCGAAGGCCTTTAAAATTTGAAGAACTTTTAACAGGTTCAAGATTCAAGAGATTATTCATGTGAGCATTAATTATAAGTTCGGTTTTACCGAAACGTTTCTTCAGAATATCAAGACAGGACTCATAATTTTCATCGGATAATTGAAATCCTTTCACCACATTGTAAGCTTGACCAGTTAACAGGGACTTCAAATAAGAGAACTTTTCAATTTTGCTTAAAGATTTATTTTGATCTATTGATGTTTGAAATGTGTTAAAAAATTCTAACCATGAACTTGGATCACCCGAAAATTTTTCGATATTTAACTTAGGAAGTTTTACATTTGAAGCGGTAGTTTCAGATACACTTGAATTGAATAGAACACTATTGTTGCTACTATTGTCCTTATTACACTTCTTAATGCGGCTTTTAATTTTAAATTTTGCAGAAAAAAGTTGTTCGGCATATTTTTCGCAAGTTTCAAATTCTTTTTCGAAATCCTTAGGTTCTTTCAATGATTTTTGTATTTCCAAGTCTAAACTTTTCAGTAAATTTTCCTTATCAAGAATATTTTCATGTAATTCCATTAGTTCTTCAATATCATTCTCTTCAATATCGCAAGTTAAAACTGGTTCTAATTTAGTCATCAATTTTGTGAAATTCGTTCGCACAACAGTGCGTCTAGCTTTTAGCAATTCTACTGACTCCATTTTAATCAAAAATTTAATTTCATTCAATGTAATGTAGTAACAGCTTACCTTGGCTGCACAGCTTGACTTTATCACGTCCGTAGGTCACCAAAACATGATTACGATTTTTCGTATCATTGTCGAATCTCAAAATGCAAAAAGGTTTTAATAATTCAAGACTTCAAATTTTCACTTGACACACATTTATTGAAGAACACACTCACAAAACAACATAAAACATATATATAAAAAGAAGGCTCATGATAGTATTTATCTCAAGTATCAAGAATCAAAAAGCATTTAGAAGGAAGTTCCGAAGAGCTCTAGCTCTGACTCTGACTGCACATTCCTAATATAACAAGACACAACTCTGCTTCCAGCGCCCTCTAAGGGCAAAGCTGGGATCCCGTCCGGGTCTGAACAACCTGGCTAATAATTATTTGAAAAACGAATAAAGTATATGTATCCCACTCAGTGGCACTCCTAAGATTTGTCGGGGGAGGGGGATTGTAACGACACCGTGTGTAATTATAAGAACACGTAAGAATTTAATCACATTTAATAAGTAACAAACGGCATAAGAACACAATGAATACGAAACACAAAAACACAGTTGCAGTTGCAGTTACAATTACAGTTATTACATCTTCCCCTTTTTGACAGCAAGGTGTTTACAAGTCCAGTCTCTGTGTAGGTTTGACTGTTCGGCCTGATCTAGTGACACACAAGTTATTATCAATATCTGGGGATTTTATATCAGAAGGAACTGCTTCATTTGAGAGATCTCGGGCTGGAGGGTTCTCAGGAGACACTGGGAAATCATGGATCTTTCTCTTTCTTTCAATAGTAAATCTCAATTTTGTTGGTCTGAAGGTAGAAGTATTCCTGCGATATTCCCCGTCTGGCGTTATAACTTTGTAGGAGCGAGGAGCAGCTGGGGAAATTATCTTTGCTGGAGTCCATGTCCGGGGTGCTTGTTTTAGCATAACATTTTGACCAATTTTGAACTGAACACCTGATTGCTTTGCGTGAAGGTCATGGTAATATTTTTGTTGCTGTCTAGCTGCTTGAAGACTTTCCGATGTATGATGAAGTATCTCTGGTTTCAATAATTGCTCAGCAATGGGAATTGTGGTACGCAACCTTCTGCTGTATAGGCGTTGAACTGGAGATCCTAAGTTGTCTCTTGGGGTATTACGGAAGTTTAGTAATGCTAATTGAAGATCTTGTCCTGACATTTTACATTTTCGAAGTAAATTCTTCGCTGTCTGAACAGCTCGTTCAGCTAAACCATTGCCTTTCGGATACTTTGGACTTGAAGTTTGATGAGTAAACATCCACTCTTGAGCAAATGTCTTGAATTCTGATGATGAATAGTTGGTGCCATTATCTGATTCTACTATCCTAGGAATTCCATGTACACTGAACCAATCTTTAAAAATTTCAATAGTGCATGTACTTGATAAATCTTTTAAAGGTTTGAAATCAATAAAGCCAGAATAACTATCTGTAATGAGTAAATAATCAATATCTGCATAGGTAAACACATCTGTTGCAACTATTTCCCATGGCAATTTGGGGATTTCTTTTAGAATCATTGGTTCTACTGGGTGTGTTTTTTGAGTTTTTTGACAAACTTCGCAATTTTCCACTAGTGAAATTATGTCTTTGGACATTCCTGGCCAGAACATACAATCACGAGCTCTTCTAAGACAACTGGATATGCCTAAATGTCCCTTGTGAAGATTTTGTAAAACCTGGGGTCTGTATTGCTGTGGAATTAGTATGTTAAGGCCCTTCAAAATTAAGTCATTATGGACTGAAAGTTCATCTGAGTATGGTAAGTATTTTTTGCAGGAATCCGGAATTGAGTCTTTATTCTGAGGCCAGCCATTTGAAACAAAATGTTTCACTAATAAAAGTTCTGGATCTGTATCCGAGAGAGCTTGCAACATCTTGAAGCCTGTGGCCGTAGTTGGAATGCTGAACAAAATTTGCAATGTACTTTCCTGTAGAGAATCATGATTGTGGCAGTCTCTGCTCAGTAGATCAGCTATGTGCATTTCAGTCCCGCGTTTATAACAAACTTTTGGAGCATACTGCTGTACTTCTAAAAAGATTTTTCTGAGTCTTGGGGGAATTCTATCAATTGGTTTCTTGAAAATGGATTCCAAGGGCTTGTGATCTGTCTCTATAGTTAGATCAGTTCCATAGATGTATTGATGAAATTTCTGGCATCCATGCCTCATTGCGAGAGCTTCCTTTTCAATTTGAGGATATGATTGGTGATTTTCATTTAAAGCCGTTGAAGAAAAAGCTACTGGTCTTCCATCTTGGAGCAGGACAGCTCCTATGGCAAACGAGCTTGCATCAACTGAGAGTGTAAGGCTTTTGTTTGGATTATAGAATGTAAGTGAGGGTGCATTTTTTAATAGTTTCTTGATTTCTGTCAACTCCTTTTCTAGTTCTTCATTCCAATTCCATGTGGCATCTTTCCTCAGCAGCAGTCTCATATTATGTGTCTTCTCTGACAGACTAGGAATAAATTTGTGAAGATATTGTATCATTCCAAGTAGTCTTTGTAAATCTTTCTTGCAATTTGGTGCTTTGATTCTATCAATAACTTCAACTTTTTCAGGATCTATCATTATACCATCACCACTGAGTATGTGTCCTAGATACTTGACTTTTTGTACTTCAAATTCACATTTTTCTTTATTGAGTTTTGCCCCTGCATTTCTTAGAGCTTCTAGAACTAATTTTGTTCTTCTCCGAAGGATGCTTAAATCAGTTGCATGAATTAATATGTCATCCATTGAATTTTCAACTCCTTCGATACCTTGAAGAATGTTTGTTATTTCTTTTTGAAAAATTTCTGGAGCAGATTTTATTCCGAATGGAACACGTAAGAACGAATATCTACCACACGGAGTGCTAAATGTTAAATATGGTTGGGTTATTTCTGAAACATTCAATTGCCAGAAACCCTTCTTTAAGTCTAGCTTCGTGAAATATTTTGAACCACTAATGTTAGCTGTGACCTCTTCCAATGTTTTTAAAGGAAAATGTCTACGCAAGAGAATTTTGTTCAAATCAGAAGGATCAATGCAGATTCTGATCTTCCCATTTTGTTTCACAATAACCATGTGGTTGGAAATTGGAGTAGGCTCATCTACTTTTTTAATAATTCCATCTTGAAACGTTCTGTCTAGTTCTTGTTTCACAATAGGCCTTATCGGGAATGGAAGTTTTCTTGGAGGTTTGATTTCTTTTTGAGGGCACTCTTCTCTGAGGGCACCATGTAACGACACCGTGTGTAATTATAAGAACACGCAAGAATTTAATCACATTTAATAAGTAACAAACGGCATAAGAACACAATGAATACGAAACACAAAAACACAGTTGCAGTTGCAGTTACAATTACAGTTATTACAGGGATGATTTTTGAACTTTCAATACCAGTAATTACTTAGTGATTGAAAGAATATTTTTGAAAACTGCAAAAATTGCTTCAGTTTCACAATTAGGAGGGAAGGGTGATTTGACCTCCAATCCCCCCCCCCCCACATGATCAATTCTGCAATTTGCACTAAATGAATCATTTGAAAACATGCCCAGCTTAATTGTTTATTAATGAAAAGTAAGTAAAAAATGGAATGAATGCATAGATGAAATTGTAAATAGCTATTCGAAAAAATAAATATTTTAATGTGTATATTCCGCTTAGCTCCCCCCCCTCCTGACTTGTTCGGGGAGGATTTCATATATGCATCACACTCGCATATATATATATATAATGTATGCATTATTTATTACTAATAATGGGATCAGGAGCAATGCCATTAGTAATAAATGATACATGTATTCAGGGCCTCACAAATAGACAGATTTCCTAGATTTACAGCATTGTTCTATTAAATTAATGATATGACTAGAAGAAAAAGTTTGAAACGAAAAAGTAAGAATGCATCCTCTTTTTTTTTCCGTTCAAAATTATTACATCGATAATCTGCAGATAACTTAAACTCATTTTTGGCAGCGACTTGTTCCGCTAGAGATAACATGATTGGAAGTCTTTATATGCATTTTTAGCGATGAATAGACATGAATACACTTCATTAGAACTCGCGAGAAAAACAAGAAAAAATATGAATATCAATACAATTGGCCGAATAGTACACAAACTATATTATAAGGACCGTCATCACTCGGAAAACACGTGTTATGAGCGCATCTGTCAGATGATTGTTTTCCTCAGTAAAAGCTCCATCTGGCGGCGAAATTCATTCTCCCTATCCCCGGGTTTTTAAGCGAAAATAACAGGCTTCTCAAACAGCCAGCGCTGTTGCCATCCTCGTAGGCTACGCTCATTTTCATCGCAAATTTCCCGCGCTTTGTAACAATGATTATGTGCGTTTGTATTCCTATTTTATTCTTATTATATAAAATTGTAGGTATTTAAACAGCAATTATTTTGATTCAACATGTTATTCTTTTATTCCTATTTAAGTATGAAGTAATTTTAATGAATATTTCTGTTATTTGCAGATATTTATTGGGATTATGCTCTGGCACTTAAAAAATGGTAACAAAAGTGTTAATTTTGTTCAATAGTTCTGTAATATCTTCGTAAAATATTAGTTGTTTGTATTTATGTATTGGATTTACAGTTTTTATTACAGAAAATGAAGATTTTACTCAGACGTTTGAATATAGCCTCCAAACAAAAGAACTAGCAAAAGGTAATTAAAACTGATAAAAATTATTATTTTCATCTCTCTGTTAAAAATATTTTGTGGGTAATTTTAGTTTTACGTTTCACTTAAAAGATTTACTGTTAAATTGAGAATTTTTACTAAATTGTAGTCCTGCCGATTCATTTTTTAATAATTACTCTAGTATAACGTGGGTAAATACCAATATGTGTAGTATTATGATAATGGTTTTCATGTTTGAATGCTTATGTGTCTAAATAATTACAAAATAAGTAGAATAAATTCACATAATTTATATTCCTGCTTCTATTGTTTATTTGTACTTATTTTTCTTATCAAGCTTGTTTTTAGTTTTGAGCATAAATAGCAAGTATTTCTCACTCCTTTTCTAATTAAGCTA
This sequence comes from Octonoba sinensis, assembly GCA_038502835.1. Taxonomy (NCBI): domain Eukaryota; kingdom Metazoa; phylum Arthropoda; class Arachnida; order Araneae; family Uloboridae; genus Octonoba; species Octonoba sinensis. The sequence goes on from CM076606.1 coordinate 110,716,817, forward strand.
GTGCTGGTAACTTTTTTAAAATTAAAGAAATTTCTTTGGTGTGTATACTGAAAATTCAGGAGCGTTCCTTTTGTGATTTGAATTATGATGGATTTAATGAAGATGAAAAAGTTTCTTTTAATTTGTGCAAGTTTTTGTTTTTTTGGACGTTAAAAACTACATCTGTGGCTAAAATAGAATGAATAAAGCATGAGCATGTATGTGATTTGCTTCAACTTGCTCTTGCTTTGCTTTTTCTGTTGATAGTGAAGTGAGTTAATATGATAGTCAAAGTCAAAGTAAAGCTTAAGAAGATAAGAAAAAAATACATCATTTCACTGAAGTTTGAATTATCTCAAGTAAGGAAAAGTTTCAAAAGGTGAAAGCTTGTTGTGCATTTCTTAAATTTCATTGCATGATATTGCTCTTATATTCAATCATACTACACACTCAATCTTATATAGTCTAGAGCAAGCAATGTTGTAATTAATTTTATGCTTTGTAAGTACATATATGTAGGGTAAACCGGACAGTTATTGACACTCAGTACAGTTATTCAAACTTTTGCTTAAAGAAATAAGTACACAAGTCATTTTATTTTAAGATATACATGAAACTAATGTTTGAGGGTCCTCTAAGTTATTTATGATGTAAGTGTTTAAGAAACTAACCACAGGATGTCTATAACTAGTTTTTGCACTTTTTACCTTAAATATTGCCATATGATAAAGGAATTGAACTTCTGACCCAAAAAATCTCTTGAGTCTATATAAGGATAGATAAAGAGAAGCTATAGGAAGGTTCAATATGATCCTTTCATAAAAAGGTTTTTTTGTTTTTAATTTCACCACAAAAATGTAGTCTTAAGGGTGTCAATACTTTTCCGGTTTACCCTACCTAAATTCTTATAAATGTCAACCATTCATGGAGAATAAAAAATATATAAATAAAAAAAATTGTTTCTTTTATTGCTTCATTATAAATTCATTCATATTCAAGTAATTGTTGAAAATGAAACATTCAATAGTTTATGTAGCACCTGGAATCAAATGGTGACTTAAAGATACAAGAAACAAAAAAGAATAAAAAGAAATACAAATTGCAAGAAAGTTTATACTAAAAAGTGTTCATAACACAATGCATCTAAGTGAATTTGCACTAATAAATTTAAAATATTGAGAAAAGAAATGAATAATAATAGTTCAGTAAAAAGAAACTTGTTTTGCCAAATATGTCATAAACATGAATAGTTTTTAGAATGTCACAATTTTATATAATATTTCCTGTTGCCCACCCTCACAATGTAGGTTGCATATTAAAAAGGAATAAAGTTTTGCCATATTAACAGTAATTAATATACAAGTGCAAAGTTTATCAAAGAATAAAGTAGGGGGAAATAAAACTAGTATGTACAGAGTTTTCTTTTTGAGGGGGGGGGGGACAGTAAACCAAGTAGAAATTCAAAGAAACATGAAATTTAGTTTTTACTAGTTTCAAATTATAAAATGCATTATTTAATTAGGCAGACAAGTACAATATGTTATTGTTATTTGAAGCAATAGGGATCTTATAAATTATTGAAATAAACTAATTTTATGTGAATAGTTGACTGTGTTAAAATTGCCTTTTATCATCTCACTTCCTTTAAATTTACATTGATTTGAAAAATAAAACTTTTGACATTAAAACAAGTAAGTTTCATAGGGTTTAAGTACTGAAACTCAAATATCCGAGAACATAGAGTTTTGTAAAGCTTCAGTTTTTATAGGATGATTTGAAATATTTCGAGATTAATTCTTGAAGCACCATTTTAGTTGGTTATTTACTGATTAGGGATCATTTATAAATGATGTCACGCTTCAAGAGGGGAGGGGGGGTTTGTAAAATTGTGATGAGGGGAGGGGATGGTGTGACATCATGCATTATGCAACATAGGGTGACGTAACAAAGGGGACCAAATATACGTGAAAAAAGCGTGACATCATTTATGAACGCCTCTTATAGAGAGAGAGCATTGGAATGTTTTTGCTGAGACTTCATTCAGACTTAAAAGTATCATTTATTAGTTTCCACATTTTATCGCATCAGAAAAAAATATTCAGACAGTTATTTTGTTTCAAAACTAATATTAGTTACATTCTGAAGTTACTTTTTCATTCAAATTGAAGGGTGATTATTTTTGTTTTGCATTTTTAAGAAAATAAATCATGATTAAGCTCATTTACTGTGTTTTCAAATAAATTTGTTTCTACACATATCATTAGAAATCATTAAAAATATTGATCCCGTTGTCATTAAAAATAGTTCAGGGTCCTGAAAAACAAAGAAATTGAAGAGAAAATACATTAAATACTTCAGATTTGAAACAATTTCATTGCGTACCTGAGACTAATTTTAAGAAAATAAAGTACTGCCCATTGTGCATGAAGACATTTTCTATAGACATCATAACATAATTGCACAGCATGTACTTTCATTATCATTTATAAATAAATTAACATCAATCACTTCACTGCCAATACAAAAAAATCTCCCCCAGAGTCACACAGGATCAAAGGTGCCGGGAGCATTGAAAAACATGATTACCACGCCCGTCATTTCTAATTTTTCTGCGGGGGGGGGGGGGGGTGGATTTAAAGGGCATATTCTCCTAACATAATGAGCAACAAAATCATGCGTATTCATAAACATACATTATATTCTCATGACCAGGACGGCACACGGAGTAGCTCCTCGGCATATTGCGGCTGTCCGAAGATAAAAGAGAAGTGCTATAAACCGATGTCCTTAAACCTTACAACACAAAGACGATAATTTAGAAGTAAATAATCAACATTTAATGTCGGTTTAGGAAAATAAATGTTGGTATACAAAATAACCTTAACGTATTATAATTGACTCTCCTTCTGTAAAAGTCATCTTTTCTTTGATGGAAAAGCGTTCAAATTATGATTGCAATCTTTAAAACTAGTGTACCGCAAGGCCGTAAGGGGGGCTTGCACGGGCCCTGCCCCCCACCCCCGAAATCCCGAAATTTTTCGCACTGTAGCATATATATTCCTTCTTGAAACTTTCCTCAACTAACGACTAAACGTTTCAAAGTCAGACCCCCCCCCCCCCCCCGAAAAAAATTTCTGGCTACGGCCTTGGCTGTACCGCATGCATACAGACATAAGTATAATTCAGTTTCGGATTTTTTCGGGGAAGGGGGTATATTAGGGATGCACCGATTAACCAGCGGTAATCGGTCACTTTGCCGATTTTTCATAATCGGCCAATTTTGGCGGACGATTTTGTTTTATTAAAATTACTTTTAGTATGCCAAAAACAAGAAACCTTGCTGAATGAATTTAGTAATTAACCATGGGTGCCCTTCCTAAAAGAGTGATGATACACCTCCCCCCCCTCCAAAACATAACTAAGAGAAGTATCAGAGTAACATTTCTCAAAATATGATTACATAAAAACATGTTTTGAAGGGAATGAAAATTTATAACAGCATCGGACGATTATCCAGACTATTAATCAGTAATCGGTCAATTTGCTTATCGGTGCATCCCTAGTGTATATCTTGAGTTCCGTTTATTAACGCTTTTGTTTTTTTAATGGCCTCTCTTAATTATCGGAATTTCGAGGAGGAAGGTACATCCACAGATCACTGCCCAGGCGTGGATAAGGGGGCAATTGCCCTTCCCTGAACGTCAAATACAAGCTTGTCATTTGGGGAATCAGGAGAGGGCAATTGTCCCCCGTGATTTTCAGAAGCACTATATATTGTGGGTGTACACAATGTACACGCGTATTTTCTTGTTTTTTCCCTATAATGTGCGTTGGATATAACCTATAATATACCTTTGCACTTCCCCTGCTACATCCACTCCTGAAAAACTGGACGGTGTGGTCAAATATTGTGAGAGATTATATGAACAATGAATGATAACTCAGTTTTTCTGCTTTGGAACAAATTTTCCAAAAATCCAAAAAACAAGTAAATCCCCCCCCCCCCCCCTCCGCTGCCGATAAGTCCAAGTACATATAGTTGGGCGCAGACAGCGTAATTTAAATTTTTAGGGGGTGTTTTCCCAATGGATTTAATTGATTTAGGGGCGGGGGGGGGAGCAACCCGCCCCGGGTGCGACCCGTACAGGGGTCGCACCACGAGGGAAAAAAAGAAACCTTAAAAGCTCCATTGAACAAAGCAAGTACCTCAAATTGGATAATTTCTTCAATCAATTTCCTTCTATTTTCAACTTGGAAAGCGTTTCCTTTTAAAAATATAGTCAACGTGTTCTTTAACTGGTAAACACATCATTGCCATCAACAAATACCTTAAATATTATGACGCCGATGATAAGAATGGCATTCCCCCCCTTTTTCTTCCTTTTCAAAGTTATGATGATTTTTTTTAAAGTATTGCATCACAATGCACAATTCGCGCTTACATGTTTTTTTTGTTTAATCTACTACATGGGACGACACCAACAATAACCGCCCCGGGTGTCACCCATTTTAGTACGCCACTGGGGGCATCGTTTCTATGGAGGCTCCATCGCTCTGAGGGGGTGAATGCTCCTGCTAATAGATTTTATACATGTTTCCATAAGAGCTTTAGAAACTTATCATTGGATCTACATACTTTATCCATGGAATTAATTTATGGAACACAAACTGCTAACACACGAGTTGAGTAATTTTATAATCAGACGCCATGTAGACTAGACACTCTACATTTTTTAACTTTTTTCATCTGAGTCTTCTAACGTATGCGCATTGCGTTAGCTCGTTAGCATTCTGTACTACACAAAGAATAAGTCGAAACGCCTTAAACTTAAAATAATGCTGTTATAGAAATTAACGCATTATAAATGGGAATGGCGCCCCTTAAACATGATAGGCTCTGATACAATATAAGCCCCATCGTTGACACAGCAATAACTGCATTACTATTCCTTTTCTTTTCATGTTTTCCATTCTCTTAAATGCTTACTACAGTTTCTACATTATATGGTTACAATGTGTATTATGCATTTTATAGAAATTGTTTGCAATGGCCATTGTTATATCGAAATAAATTATAGATTGGCCCGTCATTTAAATTTTTTTTCACGGGGACAGGCAGCGGGGCAAAGGGTTTCTTAACATTCTAAGTACTAATTGTGGGTAAAATTACAACACAATACAGGAACCTACATGCACAGTATGTTTCTTAATTTTGACCTCCAGCTCCGTGCGCAAGCAATCCTAAGGCCTCGGCTAACAGGTAGGGGTCTGGTGGAGAAAAGTATGTTTCTTGAAGCCAGGAGGGGAAAAACTGTCATCCCTAAATGACAGCCTTGCTTTAGTTTCGTTTAGACACATGGACTATGATAGAGTTTATCAAGTTTGTTGGAAAATAAGGAGTTTATTTTATGATCTATAGAAATGTGCTCTCTGATGTGACTGTGAGATCATATATATTCTATAGAAATTCATAGTTTACACATATAACGTCGATACAGACTTAATTTAATATGTCAAAGTCTTCAGGTGCGGACTGTCTGCCCTAATAAGGCACCGATATTTACTTCCTGCACGGCGCGCTAAGGGGGGGGGGGGGCAGGGTCGGCCCAACCAAGCGGGGCCCAGGGCGGAATTATTTGCGGGGCCTATATATATATATATATATATATATATATATATATATATACGTTCGTGCGTTAAACTAAATTGAAACGCTCCATTGGAATAGTAGTTAACAGCCACAAATTTATGTTTTTTGTACAAATTTCGATTTTTATCTTGTGTAACATATTGATTTCTGCTGAGTATTTTACATCTTAACATATTTGATTACAATCATTCACGTTCCATAAGGAAAATTTATTATTACAGATTAATGACGAATTATTAAAAAAAAACTGCACAAAGATGCCTTTACTAAAATTATTTCTTGAATGCCTTAAAGCAAATTCATATACAACCCTTATTACAATTTAACTTCTTTACAAATTCTGACTCAATCGCTAAGATTGCCAAAGATGTCAACTTTCCTTGGTCCACTAGTACCGGATCTTGGAGTTTTCGGAGGCGATGCAAAACTTAAAAATGCCCCCCCCCCCCCACCGTCCGTCCAATTATTGCTAATATTTCATATATTAGGCGCTGGAATTTTCTAGTTATTTTTTAGGATTTTATCACTTTCGGCTACTGATAAAACACATGGAACTTTCGTTAATGTTCCCACAGCATGGCTCTTTCAGCTCAATATTTGGGGAATTAGGGGGGGGGGGGTCGAACCATATGAAGAGCTCCCCCTAACAGGAGCTATGTAATTCGGACAGTTAAAGGGGTCCGGGGGATCCTCCCCCGGGAAAATTTTGAAAACTATATGCAATCTGGTGTATTTTGAGGCCTTAAGGAGACGCTTTTGGGACTTCAAAAACTGTAGGGGGGAAAAAAAACGAAAACTTTGTAAATTTAAAAGCTTTTACTCATAAAAATAATCATAAAAATGCAGAAAAATATTGGCTTTTTTATTTTTTAATCCAGGGCTGGACCCCTCCCCCTTCTTCTTACTAACGCCCATATCAAAGAGCCACGTGTTTGCTTTCTCAAATAACACTATACAAGCACCCACCTCTTCCCAAAAGAATGCTTTGAGAGTTTGTAAAAATAAAGCTATCGGGTATTGTAATGATTAAACTTTGTGCAAAGTAATAGAAATAAAATTTCACGTTAAATTAAAGCACAAATGAGCATTAAAACGCAGACATATGTTTCGGGATCGCTTGGAATCCCTTTTTCAATGCGACAGGGAGCTTCTAGATGCAAAACATCCAAATGAAGCAGACAGAACAACAAAAACAAAGCTTATATAGCCTAAGAATTAACTGTAAACCAATGAGAATAAAGGCAGTGTGAAGTGGAAGTAGAAGTAGTATTAAAGGCACCAATAAGAGAGCAACAAACGAATGTAGTTTTTGTTGTTCTGTCTGCTTCATTTGGATGTTTTGCATCTAGAAGCTCCCTGTCGCATTGAAAAAGGGATTCCAAGCGATCCCGAAACATATGTCTGCGTTTTAATGCTCATTTGTGCTTTAATTTAACGTGAAATTTTATTTCTACTATCGGGTATTGTTTGATCATAGCATAGTTTATACGCATTTCACTATTATAAGGGGAAGAAACCTTGACTTTTTAAATTTAAAGTTTTAAATTTTGACATTAAAAAATCGCCCCATAACCTCCCCCTCCTTCCAATACAGTTCATACAAATAAATAAGTCTATTCATCAGTTTTAATCATTAGCAAAATAGCTGATCAATGATAAAATCGGAGTGCCGAACGAGGATTTTAATTATCTTCCAAAAGTTAAGTTTTCTTTATCAAATATGTTTTCTATTCCTTTCTTTCTTCTTCTTCTACTTATTATTATTATTATTATTATTATTATTATTTTTTGTGCATCACAGTTGAATTTGCCGGCCCCCAGAAGTGCCGCCCGGGGCATGGGCCCCGGCTTGCCCCACCCTAGAACCGGCACTGTGGCCCACAGTATATCGTAAATTATTTTTATTCATTTTAACATTGAAAACGATCTCACAGCTGTTGCTATGGGCATTGGCTGTGTTAAAATTACTCTAATTGCAGAGAAAAAAAAAAATTCGATAAAGTTGTGACAAATTATTTTTATATAAGAACTGTGCTGTTTCCAATATTGAATAGTTGACTGGCAAAACTCGACGGCAAATTATGAGTTCGTCAAGAAAGTTCACTCTCAATATCATCTTTTAAAGCCTGACCTGCAATATGACAACAATTTTTAAGCTCTATCTTTGATAAATTCTTAATATTATTTGAACTACATAGAAAGTCAAATGTTTCTTCATTGGCATGGAAATTTTTCAATCTCTTCTCGAAAGAGGTCATAGCATTATCGATTAATACTACGAAAAACTTAATCCGAAAATTATCTTCAGATGACTAAGATTCGTCATCAATCCCTTCATACTGAAATTGTCTTGGTTTTCGAGCTACACGCCGATTTTCAAATTCACCAAAGCATACATTTTGTAGTGGAATATGAGAAAATCAGAATGTGCACTTTAAACAACTTGTATTTTTTGAATGAAAAGACATATTTTGAGGTACTCATACAGACGCCTTGTAACCTTCTTAAACTTACATAGGGTTTTTTTGCTGTTTAATTTTCATTTTTTGTGCTTACTTAATTTTATTATTTTTATTTTTTCGCCCCGAAAAATTTAAGCAGCGTGGCCTTAAGCACGGGGGCCTCCTATTGGGAGCAATCGGTCCAATCGGCTTAAGATTGGCCTTATAACACACCGCTACTGGAAATGAAATTTCTATTCTTGTTTTAGAAACATTCATTTACTACCAATAGAATCTAGACACATTCCAAAAATTTATTGATCTTTAAGATCTGATCTATTAGCTAACCATGTAGAACTTGAAAAACTGAAATTTTAATAATAAAAATTCTCCTCCTCTCTCCCTCTCTTTTTTATTAAGATTTTGAGGTTTTGCGCGAGGCCTAGAAGAAGCGCGGGGCCCGGGGCGGCTGCCCCGCCCTGTGGCCGGTTCTGGGGGGGGGGGGGGGGTAAAGCACTTTCTGTCAAAAAAGGAGGAAATTCGTATCCTCTGACCGGAAGCTTTTAAAAATTAATATTTGTGCACTCTTCTTTGCACTTAAGTTATAATTTTTACAGAACGTAAAAGTACGGGTTCTCCCATTGAAACAGATACATTTTCTTAAAAAATATGCTTGTAAAGGGCAAGAAAATGCACTGTGAAAGGTAACAAGGTGCACCGAAGGAGCAACTGTGGTCTGCGTCCTGCCAAAAAGCGCTAGAGATACCATTGCAACACTTTTAAGAGCATTCCACAGAAGGCAGGGGGCAAATGGGTTCGAGGACGCACCGGCCCGAGTGCCAATGGGTCGTCGTCCAAACAGTCCACCCCTGAAAGTCTGTATCTGTATATAGAGAGTATCGGCAAACAACGAATAATCTCTTTGACTAGGAGGCTTGGTATCAAAAATTACGAAAATGGTTATGATTATGAAGCACACTGCCTTATATATATAGATTTAATTTAGGGAAGATATCTTCTGTCAAAGTTTAAGTTTTTAAAGTTTAAAACTTTCCATTGTGTTTTGTTTTGATAATAGTTCTAATTTTAATGAACTGTCAGTCATGTGGATTCAGATGAGTCATAAGTGCGCTCCCTGTTCTGCTAGAATTAGAGCGATGAACTTGTGTGGCATGAGTTAGTACCATCTGGTATATTGCTATTCATAAAAAAATACTCTGTTCCTATTATCAGAGACCTTTCAGGGCCGTCGAGAGCCAAAGCGTGCCTGTGTCAGTTTTGGAGCAGCCCTCCCCGTCACGCCCCAGCCCTATTACGCTTGAATTTAGGCCATAGACACATTTTACCTTTTGCACAAATCCGATGCCTAACCTGGCAGTCTCAAAAGCGCGGGCCCCATGAATCAGACATGACTGACACTCCCTCTCGACGGCCTTGTGTCCCTCTGGAAAGACTAGGAAGAAGGGATGGCGTCACCACCCTTTAAATGTGCACGACTGTTCGAGAGTTAGAGTGCTTTTAGGGTATGCTCCCATACAAAATCACTGTTAAAGAAACACATTTCCTGTTTAAGAGTAGAAAGTGTATGGAAGACCATATTATATGGAGCAGATTTCATACAGGAGGACGAGGCAAACGAAAACCGGGAAACTGGTCTAGAAAATCTAAAACCTCTCTTGCCACGATCAGCCCCGGGCATGCATGAGCGTGGACTCTCCCCCCCCCCCCCCCATCAACTGGCATCGGTCCCGCGACTCTACGTAGCCCAGGGCGCTACACAGGAGTTCTGTTGGAGTTCACAAAGAGCAGCGCAGAGGGATCCGTTTCCTGACTGACCAGTAATTGCATTGCAATATCATCGACGGCGACCTGTCTAATCCTGAAGAATCATTTAGTACTCCGCTGCTGCAGTCAGCTGTCACAACGCGATGTGCTTGCCCTGGCTTCGGCGGGTCCACCAAAGTTTTTGTGCCGCTGCTGAATTTCTCACACCATTCGTACATCTGAGTCTGCGATAAACATGCAGTCCCTTGCTTTTCTCCTAATTCCCTGTTAGCACTAGGCCTTACGGATGCCCTCCCCAGGCAAGAGGTAGTGGGAGGGATATTGGGGACCACGGATTTTACATGCACGTATCCCCAAGTGCACATGGTGGGTCTAGAGCGGGTCGGATATCGAACCGCTGACCTTCCGGTTAGAAGTCCGACATCCTAACCACTAGGTTACCATGGCCATTGCAGCCCCATACTGGGCCAAAATTTGCCGAGAGATTTCTATCAGTTTTTCGTGACTTCCCTGTGTGGAAAACGGATGTGGTTTGCTCCATCAGAGGGGCCGCCATAATGGAAACTCCCGTGTCGCGCTTCTGAGTCACATGGGGTCACGGGACCAAAGCCAGTTGATGGCAGGAGAGTCCACGCGGATGCGTACCGGGTCTGATCGTCATGAGATAGGTTTTAGATTTTTTATAGCAGTTCTGGTTTGCTATATATATATATATATATATATATAACTAATATACAATATTGGAAATAAATATATATACTATATGTATATACTATATGTGTATTTATTTGTAATGTTAATGTGATCCGTTCTTAAATCACTTTGACCCAGAGGCGTAGCTAGGGTTTTCAGCGCCCGGGGACAACTGAAGATTTTGCGCCCCTCTGTGCCCCTGGAGGCGTAGGGGCGCCCTTAAAGGGAATTGAAAAACACTTTTATGATTTCTAAATGATAAATAGCTCTAAAAAGCAGCCCTTTTAATTTTCATTTTTATTCCTCGACCATTACTTCTAAGAGAAAAATGGGACACTGGCTTCGTAAAATTATTTGCGTGATTTCCCACGCACTCCCGTTCTACATTGGTCATTCCCGATATGGTTTGCGGTGCTCCCACGTTTTTGTCGAACATATTCACACTTCTTCAGTTCAAATACTTTTTTTTTCGCATTTAAAAATAAAATAAATAAACATTCATTTGGCCCCCCTTGACGCAGCAGCCGGGGACAGCTGTCCCTCCTTGCCCCCACCTAGCTAAGCCTCTGCTTTGACCTTGTTTCTGCAGTACCCTCTGTTACAGTGGCGTAGCTAGACCCAGATTTTCTTTGGGGGGGGAGGGGTGGTTCTTCGGGTGAAGCGAGCTAATTTCATTCTTTTGCAGGAAAAATTGGTCAAATTCTAGAAAATCTTCACCATTTCATTGGGGTTTCTTCTTAAGAAGTGAGCTAATTTTATTGTTTTACAGGAAAAATTTGTCAAATTCTAGGGGGGGGCCCCCTAGAATAGAACCCCCCCCCCCTTATTTATGCCAGTGCGCTGTTACATGTTTCATGTAATGAGTAATGAACGTCAGAATGAATCGCAACTTTTGATTCATTGTTCTCAACTAATATTTTCCAGAAGTGGGAGCAAGGATTTTTAGTTTCAGTTTTGGTAATTCTAGTTGTTTAATTTACAAACCAATTAATTGAAAGTTCTTAATGAAAAATAAATTTAATGAATCATTTTTTTATAATCATAAATCTTGTTCTTCAATTTACACGCGCATAAATTATTAAGTTATTAATGAAAAATAAATTTAAGCAATTATTTGTTTTTTCTTCATGCTTTTTTCATTTTTTCCGCATTTTTGTAATTTTTACAAAATAGAATTATACTGCAGAATATTCTGAGGCTGGGAGTGGGGAGAAAAGGCTTCTATCAGTTTTTGTGTATGCCCGCATGTTTCGAATAAGTTAACTTGGATTTGAATTAATTTAAACAACATATAGTTTTGTTCCTTTTGTGTTACTTTACTTAAACATTAATTAATGCTAAATTGAATTTTTTTCCTGCGCGAAACATGTTAAATTCCAAAGAACATTCTCTTTTACAGATTAAACTATAATATAGCATATAAGAAAATGCTTTCAAATTTTTTGCGAAATTTATTTTCAAATCTTTCCAAGGATTGTATTAAATATTTTTAGTACCAATAACAACCCAGAGATTCTGGAAGATTTCAAGTGTAAAACTGATTAATACAGATTTTGTATTTTGGATTTATCTGCAGGGTATTTAAAACCTGCATAAATGCATAATTTAATAGTAGTATTAATTTAATATTGCTAAATTTTAGACCTGAGGCTGTGGGGTATTCTGAAGTAAATAACAATTTTCCAGAAGTTTCAAATTAGTAACAAAGAAGATTTTGAAAAACAATATCGAAGAAACGGAAACTTTATTTAAAACTATTCTTTAATCACTAAGAATTTAATCTGTTGTGGAAAAAATAAAAAAATAAGCTTAACAACGTAATGCACAAAATTTCAGGCACATGTGTTTCAGGCATTACAAAGAATTCCTCTTTTCATGAAAAAAAGAATGTGAGCTTAAACAGATGCAAAGACACATCCATCAAAAAAATTTCCATATTCATTCTTTAATCCCCCCCTCCCCTCTTCGAACATTTTCATTACTTTTAAAATATTGTAAATTTCGATCATTTTGGAAAGAATCTGCCCTTTATTTATTTATTTTAAGTTCCAGTGCGGAAGACTTCTCAGGGATATTTTTCTTGTATAATCTTAAAATCTCCAACTGCATGAATTAAATATAAAAAAATCAAATAATATTTATACCAAAATAAATGAATAAAAGAAGAAATAAAAATTTCTTTCAAAAAAACGCGATTTTTTCTAGAAATTTTATATTTTGTTCTTTCTCTCTATAAAAGTTAACTTCGTTAAAAAGTTGGTAAAAATTTTGTATTATTCATAGTTTTCTATAGTTCCTTACATATTTTACAACACTAGAGCCGAAAGGTGATTATAAATAGCATGTTTATCGTTAATAAACATCAAGAGAGTTAAATAATACTAATTTTTACACCGCTTAATTTCACCAAGAATTTGTAGCATAGAGAAAAAAACATAAAATAATTTTCATCATGGTGCTTTATAAAAAATAAACATGTTCAAATTTTGGCCTATTTCGCTTATCACTGCTGTGGGAGAGAGAATGAAGATTAACGAAGGTCGCAAATCGCACAGAGAAAAATGAAGATTCGCAGTCTGAGAAAGAAGATTTTCCGGTTTTCGAGGAGGATTCGCGCACTGGGGAGCAGCAATATTTGTTTAATGCATAAAGCGCGAAATCTTGCAACCACGCCAATACCTCACGGCTATACTCTATTCCACCTTAACTTGGCAGCACTGTGGAAGGTAGAGCATGTGATGCTCCGCCTTGAAAAGTAGTTCCCTCTATTTTTGTGATTAAAAGAGGCCTAAATTAATGAAATGATGACAAAATATCGAGAGTTCATGTGATTGAAACATATATTTGAAGTTACTGCATGTTAAATGCAGTCAGTTTGGAAATTTTTACTTACTAAAGCGAAATAAATCCGCTACAACATTGACGATACGAACGCTGTCTTGGCGTAGAATGAAGTCTTCAAGGTTAAAACATATGGCGCGGTCGCCGTAGAACGGAGCCAGAGATCCCCGAACTTATTCCCCCCTTAAATTCACATGTCGCATTGTCTCATCGCCCGAAGTCAAGTTCTCATTTGTCACCATTGACAAGTGCGCTTCCGTTTCTTGGTTTCGTCAGCTTTATCGATTCTTTTGAAATAATTTCCGTAAAGAGAGATTTCCGGGGTTTTTTTTTTTTTTTTTGAAATATTCAAATATTAACCTTAATTTTCTATGCGTTAAATGCTGCAATTGCTGTACATATTTATTGGTGTGACAAAATGTTTTAAATTACAATTTATTTCACGAAAATTTAGTTTCTTTTTTCATAATGACGCTGATGTTCAAAAAAATTGTTTTCAATAAATTGGTATGACACGACCTTTGCTGTCATAATATAAAATCATAATAAAATTTTAAAAAAAAACTAGCACAAATAGTTTTATTGCAATATGAGCATAAAAGTTAAACCAAAACATATTCAGTATCAATGGGATGAATCACAACTGTGTATAATTTAATGTTTTGAATGAGCTTAAAATCATCAGAATAAAACTATAGGCCAAACAATTTAAAAATACATATATAGAGAGCTAAAAACTAGGAATCTGGAGTAGTCAGTTTTGAATTGCTCCAACTTTTAAATACTTCTTCTGGATCCACTTCGTGCTTCGAACAATTTTAATAGATTACATTATTCATTTCCACTTTTTACCTAATTTGTTCACAGTATGATAAAAAAAAGAACATTTTTTTTGATCGGATCAGCGGAGTACAAAGAATTTTCTTTGCTTTCCCTGTTCATTTAAGTTTCGATCTAAATCTCGTTGTTCCACTGCTCCATGCTTCGATTTAGATGCCTGCCAAAAAAAGGGATTCAGCGAATAGGGAGGGAAGGGAAGGGGATAAGAAGAAGTGGGACATCATGCTCATACAGCATAGCGTGGCATGCGACAAGTTGGGGAGGGGGTATGTTGAAGTGTGACATTTTGTGACAAAAGGGAGAGAGGGGTCAAATATATGGGAAAAAAGGATGGCATCATTTATGGAAGGTCCCTTACTTGTGTGATATACCATTGCTATCGTAGGATTCAAGTTTTTTTGTTGATATTGCTACAAAAGCGTCAATACGCTTTTTTGAACTGTTCAAAATTGAACAAAAAATTGTTCAAATCAAAAAGTAAAATATAGAAATGAGATGTCCTCGCCGAGATCTTTCGAATGCAAAAAAAATTTTTCCAATCGGACAGTTCGTTCAAAAGTTATTAGGGGGGAACAGACCGACAGACAGACAGACAGACAGACCGACAGACAGACCGACACACAGACAGACCGACAGACAGACAGACCGACAGACACACTTTTTCCCCATCTCAATACCCTACTTTCAAATTTATTATTTTTCAATCTTTATTTAATTACTTCACTTATTTTTGACGTTTCTTGATTTTTAACGATATTTTCACGATACATTAAGCCTTCTTTCATGCTTTATTATTATTTTTTTTTACTTTTACCGGAAAGTAGGCTAAAAATCAGTAAATAGTATCAAGCATGCCGAATTAAGAGTAATAATGAGAAACAATTTAATTATAATGATGGTTGTTATTTGTCACTCCCGTTCTGGCATATGTGGAATTATTTTTTTCTTTCAATAACTCGTGATAACAATTGGCACCTACAATTCTTTTGACGTGCGTTTACACATGAATGGTCAATCTGTAACTGTTGGGATCCGTAAAAATACATTTCTAATACTCACCGGTATAATGATTGGTTAAATACTACAAACATGCCGACGATATCATAAATGGCATCGAACTTTGCATTTGACTCCGCAAATGAGTGGAGACGATGACAAGCTAATAAGTCAAGTTTTCCGACTTGACCTATTAGTTAAACATTCATTTTTTAAACTAAGATTTAGTGACGTGACCAATTAGTTAAACATCTGGTGACTGCATCCTCAGCTCACACCTTGCGAACTAGTCTGAAGTGTGAGGTCTTTTTCACGTGATCTGCAAACTTGGGAAACAAAAGGGAAGTTCGGCGCGAAAGACCGGAACTTGTACCAGAGGTTGGGACGACAAGTCAAAAGGTCTAGGAGTCAAAAAATACATTAGAACTGTTAGACAACAAGCTCGAGCGTAGTTGATAGCTCGTGAGAAACATGTGAATTCTGTTGTAGTTTGCTTTCGAAAACGCACTTTGTTTTTGCCTCATTTATTCATTTCCCGTTAACATTTTCGCGAATCCCAACCGTTATAGCAAAGAAGCATGGTAAGTACATGGCAATGATGTGTCATTCATGTTGCTTAATGAAGGAATTAAATATTTACTCTTCATTCAGCGCAGCTTGCAATTCTATAAAAAGCAGCTCGGTTTTCCCTTCTTAAATAGGTTGTAAAAGTGGTCCTTTTTTGTTTTTTGGAAAATTGTTTTTAATTATTCTGCTTCTGATCTAGGTTATAGAATATCCAGTCTTTGAATCTTTATCGTTCTTCGATGCCATTGGCTGTAGCTAGTAGCTGTAGTCAGGGTGTCTGGCTCTGCAGGTGACACAAATGCTTGCCGGCATTTCCTTTCTGCTTTTTTTGGTGCATGGGACGCATCAAGTGTCCGTTGTCGTTAATTAGAACAAAAATATTTTTCTCACAAACATTTTTCGTTAGAATTTTTACGATACCCTCGAATACCCTCAATTTATAAATGCCCTCCAAAATACCCAAGACTTATGTATAGATATGCATTTACATATATGTGTGTCTATGCTTGCGTTTATAATATACAGTTGATCTTGGTTATAGTTAGTAACATCGTTTATAGGGACAACTCTGTTATAGCGTCAATAAATTGCAGTCCCTTCATTCGCCCATGAATAGCAATGATGCTCAGTGCTCGTTTAACTCTCAGTTGGGAAACAAAGCTTCACTGTATATTATTAAAATTAAAGCGTTTATTTCATTCAGAATAAAGCGCTTTTTCGAATAAGCAAAAATTACCTCTTTCGTCACTTGTTTCTGTAATTCAACAATTTTTTTTTTCTTTGAGTATACGTTAGGCAATTCATTTCAGAATATGTTTTATGATCAATTCATAATGATGTTTAAAATTTTTATTTCTGTACTTAAAGTTGTAATTTTTTTAAAAGCTAATAGATCCCCACCCCCAATCCGTGTTGATTGGCATCCAGTATCTCTGATTATTATATATTCCTTTCAAAATACAGTATAATTTGAAACTAGAAGAAATTTAATTTTTACTGATATGGATCTCATTCTAACTCATTACGTATAATGGTATTTTTTTCTAAGACTATGACATGCTTCCAATCTAATGTATTTGACAACAACAACAAACAATGATTACAACAACAAATGTATATTTCAAGTAAGCAGTTTTTATTTACAAAAACTTTATCACAAAGAAAGCATTACAAGTAAAATTTAAAAATAAATGAAATACGTATACAAAAGAAGTCACCCTGTGTGAGGGGGGGGGGGGGGAGAGGTGGCTCAACTTAATGAAATCGCCACTCTAGAAAGCAGAAAGCGTAAGTAACGAAAAGTTGAATGATATACTGACAATAGAATTCCCATTCATGAATATGAATCATAAAAATTCATGATCTATTAAACATACGAAATAACTTGAACAGACATATAATTGAGTAAAATAATGTAAAGCAATCACGCTCATTACTGAATTAAGTCAAAAATTTATTAAATCAATTCTTGAAAAATTTTACTTGAAATAAAAAACGAAAAGATCGGTGCGTTGAAGTTACGAATCAAAGTTGTTGCATGAACTTACACAAATTAAATACCCAAATTTTTATGAAACAATAGCTTATACTCAAGTACAATACTGTTTGCAGGAAGTATTTTGACTGCAACACAAATAATAAATGAGAAAATGCCATGCGAATCAATTGAAAAATGATTTCGAAGTACTCATATATGTTTCACGACAGCATTTACCATTAATCATTTTTTTTTATACAAATGAAACATTCTGCTACCACCTCAACAAAAGATTAAGCAGCAAATTCCGAAGTATCAGGCAAATTAATTTCATGCTTTTAAAAGCGTGTTCGCGCGCACACATTCATTATTCTTCAATTTTAGAGTTTCTAATAGTTTATACAAATAAATAATTCTATTAATCGGTTTTAATCGGAGCGTCAAACTAGGGATTTAAAACTTTCTTTACAAAAGTTAAATTTTCTTAATTCAATATTTTTTTCTTTCCTTTTCTCTCTTTCTTTGTGCAATACAGTTGAATTTCCCACTTACATAGGATTCTTTTGTACATTAAAAAAAAAAAAAAAATCTTCAGGACTTTAAGATTAGTTTTAAAATTAAACATTTGTATTTCTGATTCCCTAAAATATTTTTTAAAAACCTTTTGGTTATTTAAAGGGACGTTATTGAATTTATATTTTGTTGCACAAAATATGGAAAACAAAAATGTTTAAATGATTGAAGGGGGAGAAAAATGCAAAAAAAAGATTAGCAAAGTAAGAATGAACAGAAATAATAAAAATTAATTCAGCATTTCTTTTTCTTTTTTGTTATTATTATTATCGAGAGGAGAATTTTCTTTTTAACCATCAGAGGATTTTGGTGTGAGGGCAATAGTATTATCTGAAATTTCTGCTATATCAAATGCAATTTAAAAATACTAAAACGGGTTTTGCCGTTTATAGTAATAATATAATAATAATAATGATAATTAATTCGTATTTTAATCATATAAGCAAAATTTGGATAATTTATATTTTACTGCACAAAATATGAAAACTGATTTTTTTTAGTGTATTTAAAAAAAGAAAGAAAAATCTATGTTGTAATTTTTTAATTATTAAAGAATGAAAAACTCGTAACTCTTAAAAGAATTTTTTTTCTTATAAGAGTAGAGACATTATCAGATAAGGATAAGACATTATCAGATCTCTCCCCCCCCCCCCTTCCGAAAGAAGGGGTCACATTTTAATTTTGACTACCTATATAAAGAAATGATAATTTTCCTAAAACAAATAGCATACTGTAACTTATTACAATAAGCAAGGATTTACTTTAAGTAGTTAAATAAATCCAACCCTTTTCATTTGATAGTTCATTTTCAAACAAATTAGCACTTTTAAGTTCATTGTAAAACTATTTACTTATATTTTCTAGGAAGACAAATAAGTCTTCCTAGAAAATATAACTAAATAAATCTGAGAAATAATATCCTCAAAAGAACTAAAGTAAAGTATTGCTTGGAACTAAAAAGGAAAGAGCACTAAAAACGACGATTAGGACCGCTGAGTCTGCTTCGAACCGGAATAAGAACATGGAAATAGTTCCGATTCCCAATGGACCGAACTGTCGTTCTGCTTCCGATCGGAATAAAAACATGGAAGCAGTTCCATCGGACCGATATCATCCGCAGGGAATGAAGGAATAGAAACCCGGACCTCGTTCCAGCGGACCAGGTTTCCTCCCCACCGGAAATAGTTCGGAATAACTTCCGGAACGATAACGTCAGGCATGGAACTAAGCTCGGAACTAGTTCCATCGGACCAGGTTTCTTCCCTACCGGAAATAGTTCGGAATAACTTCCGGAACGATAACGTCAGTCATGGAACTAAACTCAAAACTAGTTCCATTTGCGGATTGGGTCCTTCGGACCGGGTCCGATCGGAATAAGCCATCCCTAGGTGAAACCGAGTATAGTCTTTTGCCTTTAGGCATACCTTGCGGGGTGAAGATTCGCGTGTTGTATGGACATGCCCTACGTTGCACCGTTTCTTGTTTCAATGGAACGCGATATTATATTATATTAAGCGGATATAACGGAGAAGGAAACACAAGAGATTTTCGCCATTTCTCTCCTCTCCAATTGAGAAAAATTAAACTTTTCCTTATGCGGAAGAGACTTTTTTCTAAGATTCCTTGTCCCCAAAATCTGTTGCTACGTATCTTGTACGAATGGGAAATACAGATAATTCTTCAGAAATGGACTCTTTGATCCCAAAAAATAGATTAGTGCTTTGGGAAGCAAGAAGTCTAAACGTTTACATCCCCAAATCTCCAAAATCTGCTGCTACGTTTGCAGTTTAAAGATTTTAGATAATTATTTTGTGAGTATGAAACATATTGGGAATTAAATTTTTCGACCTGCGTTACAGGACAGGCCCGTCATTTGGGCAATCAGAATTATTGATAGAGGCCAAACCAGGACATTTCTTCCCGCTGAACTCGAAAATGAAAACCGTTTTTTTCCATCACGTAAGGCTTTTCCGTTCTTGGTGCTGTAATAGTTGACATTAATAACATTTACCCTAAATTATTGCAGTACCTTACAAGCAAAACCCTTAAGTGATAAGGAAAATGGTTTTCATTTTGGAATTCAGCTTGGAAAATACTTCTAAGATCAGTCAATAAAGTCTTTAGGACCCTTCCCCTTTTTTTTAACGGCATTGTAATTTTTACATTAGAAGCATTTCCACCAAAAAACCAAGTAATTTTCTATTTACCTTAAAAGGGTTGATTTCGACATGTTCTGTCATACCTTGCCTCAGGAATGTCTCATTTTAACGTCCAGCAGTAATGTGCTAACATTAGTTGCACTCCACTGCCCTGGATATCTCTTTTCGGTAACTGAAATGGAACCGCTTTCTATGTTCATCGGTTATACAACAGCTCCCATGTTTTCAGGGAGTATTTTTACACACAACAAGAGACTTTTCTATGATAAAAAATGGTAGCTCATGCTCATTAAACGTGTCGAACAGTATCAATCTTTTGCCTATTTGCCTCTGTATCCCAATTCTCGCGAAATTCCTACCGAGACCCTCACACACCCAGTGCAGTAATTTGATACACACTTCAGTTCGGGGGTCTGCGGGGGTGTTTGGGAGACTCCACTAAGTTTTTTCCGGCCAAATAAAGTGACCAGTGACCACTGATTAAAGGTTGATATTCAAGCTCTTTTGTGTACTTTATCTCAATAAAAATGATGCTGTGTGGTCGGAAAAATCGTTTATCAAGGAACTGTTAACTGATAAAACGTAAAAATGGAACATTTCGTTCATCATGACTAAAAACTATACGTGAGGAAACATTTTGTTGCCAGATATGGATGCTTCCTGCAAAACTACTTCAGGAAATGTGAAATTCATTCTTGGGGCAAAACACTTGTTGACCAGTGTAATTCAGGGCCTTAGGAAAGAGAGAAGGGCTGGCTCATGTCGCGAGAAGAGCTTTGGGGAAATGAAATCCGTGGGTTTCCGTGACGTCACTGTGGAAGCAAGTGAGGGATTCATCAATGTTTTTTAATGGGAAAAAGAGTTATTTCCTTCATATTTTTGGGCATGAAAGCTTAATAAATTTATTTTTCAAGTTATATGAATTATCTTACGTCATATTCCTTGCTATTAGTGTATATGACGCGATTATGTTTTATAAGAATAATTTTAAACTCGAATGAAAATTAAGAAGCAAACATTGATTGATTATGAGTGACATAAAAATGTAAACATTATGAAATAAAACCAGGGTTGAATACAAATTAAAATTATTTTATGAATAACAGAAATGAGAAAGTATTTAAGATATTGAATTCGTTAACTGCTCAAAAAATCTTTCCCAGATTTGAAAATGGATTCTTCTTACTCATTTACTTTTTAAATATTTTTCTTATCAGAAATTGCTGAAGACAGAGGTTAATTATAAATATAAAAGCAATTTTATATTAATAATGTATTTAATTACAGATAATAATTAAAAATAGCAACATATAGAAACTATAGAAAATAGTTATAACAAGCTGTAATAATGCTAACAGAAAGGAAATGTTTACATTTCCAGAATGTAATGGAGCACGTAATTAAAGATTATGGATTAATGTTTACATTTGAAAACTTTTTAGACAAGAGTGTAGCTGTCAGTATTTTCAACATATATTTCATAACGAGACATCAATTTTATGGTTCACTATAAGTAATATTAGTATTAAATACAAATCATAACAACAAAATTAAGGAATAGTTAAATGCAAATAATATCACTCAGGTACAGGGATACTCACGAGCGGGGATCATGGCGCAGAATGCGTCATTGAACATTTTGGCGGGTATGGTATTTTAGTCTTTTTTTTTTTTTAAATGTGGGGCGCCATCACTCTTAGGGGTGCGCTCCACTGCTGAGGGGCGCACCCACGGGGGTAAGTGAATGAGACCTCTCGTCACAAGTCTTTTCTACTATGCATGTTATTACTAAAAATGAATATGTATATTGAATACCCCCTCCAAGCCAAATTCTGCATTCGGTACAGGTAACATGTTTTTTTATGCAATAGCAGCAAAAAAATATCTATAGAATATTAACCGAATGACTTTTTCTCTTTATATGTTACTATCATTTATTTAAATTAAAATTTAAAAAAAATATGAGCCCATTAAAAAAAAATAATTGCGAAGGCATTGGTGATAAACAGAAAGCTCTCGTGGCATTGTTTGTCGGATTGAATCATGGCCACGGCATATATATTATTGTTTGGTATAGGACTTTAAGCCGTTACCCCCACCCCCAGCGATCCATGCATTGGGACACTTCATGCTATATCTGTCTAACAGAATACAAGTACACGAGATGATCAATGGTCGGTCGTCTGTGTTAAAACCAATACACATAAAAGTATTTACAAACGGCCATAAAAAGCAAAAATGAAACAGCAAAATGTATAAAATGTACTAAGAGATAATGTGTTTCAAAGTCAGCCCCTCCCCCCCGAAAAGAATTTCTGGCTACGGCCTTGTTTTATCTGGTTATAATCAACCCCTTATCACCTTGGGGGGGGGGGGGGGTTGCAGCGCGAAAGGTGGCTTCAATCACCGTACAAGACACAGACAAACAGAGATCCTTTCAATCACTCTACAGGGTTTTCTTTCCACACACATTTATATAGATTTTTTAAAACAAAAAAAACATGTCATGACTCCATATGAAATCCACAGGCTAGGAAGCCGTGCTGTAAACAAGCCGAAATACAATGCAATCGGCTTTAGAATGCTAATTAAAATTATTTTATTAATCTAAAAGGAAAAGATATTCAAGTCATCAAATAGATAATTACTTTTGAAAACCTTAACTTACATTTAGAAATAATAACGCAATAAAATTGAATAATGCGTTTTTAAAATGTGAGAAAAATTAAAGAGCTCTTCTAAATGTTTTCAAAGTCATTTTACAACATGAATTTTTAAACTATAATAGCTCACTTTTGATTTTAAAAAAATTGATTAATTTTAATGTTAAGATTCTTTATTTCTGCATTATTCTGGATTTATTAATAGTTTAATATATTTTTTGTTGGGTTCTATGAAAGTGAAAACCAGGAAAAAGCGATTACATCTTTATTCGCATTCGGAAAATTACATGAGCTGGTTATTTTGTGACACTTTTCAAAGATGAAATATTCAAAATTATGCTTTCTTTTATAAAATATATAATTGGAAATGGAGTTAATAAAAATATTTTTGATTAGTTGTAGAAAAATTCCTTATAATCTTTCAACAAAACAATGTAAAAATGAAAATTGTACACGCGAAACACAGAAGAAATAGGGAAACTTTAGCCACTTGCTTCCGCAACGACGTCAGAGACCGGTTTTTCTCCCCCTTTCTGCTGGTTTTCGGCAAAACTGAAAGATCAAAGAGATGAGCCAGCCCTTCTTCTTTCCTATGGCCGTGAGAGTAATTAATCTCGAAAAGCTCGTCTTGTCTTCCTGGCTGTGTTTGTTTTTCGGAAATACGGTACACTAATAGTAATATTAGCTAATAAAAACTGAGTAAATACATAATAAACAATCACAAGAAGAGAAAAGCTACCTGCTAAGGCACGTGCACGATTAGTTCCGCTGATTCATCGTTTCAACTTCGTTTTTTAGTTGATGGTTGAGTGTTACATGAATCCCTAGATTTTGAGGCAAAGCAACTGCAACACTTAGTATTTTTTATGCAACTCATTCATTTCAAATCGAATACAATATTTTGTTTGAACTTGTAAAATTAAAGATTCTTGAGCGCCCAAAATAAAGCGTGCCATTTTCAAAATGCATTATTTTAAAATAGTGTGAGAGTTGGAAATAAACGTTTATAAAAGAATGAAAATAATTTCTAATAGACGAATTAAGGATTAATAGCTTGCAATTTTCGCTCTTGTTTTTCGTTGTGCATAGTGTGTATTATTCAAATTCTATTATTTAACTCATTAATTGCATCATAGTTTACGTTTACATCAGAAAAAATTGCATTGTTTATGATATTACATTGTTATAAACATCAATTTTTTAACCCACCTCCAAAATCCGGAAAACTCGTTTAAACCCGGAATCGCAGCGAACCCGCCGATTCCGGATTTTCGAGGTTCAACTGTACAAAATGTTGCTTATCACACCGAAACAGCTGATTAAAACTTAGCACATTTTATTTTAAATATTAAGGGATAATGGAATGGTTGATATCGCACAGAAGAGGAAATTACACTTTTTCAGGACAGTAGGCAGGGTGAAAGGTCAGTAGACATAACCTATGGACTTTAGGGATGGTACGGGACGAAACTTTTTGTGAAATAATAAGATGGGAAATTGAAAGCTCGTGTTTTCGAACCTGGCATTGTACTTCTTGGAAATTTTTAAGGGGAGGAAGAAGTGGCGATTGTTATGTATATTTTAGTTGCCCCTTCGTTTCATCTAGTGGCCAATAGCGACCGTTAATTTGACCCTCTACCCACAATCCCACACAGGTTAGTGGGTGCTGCAGCAATGGATCTCAGGAGGAAAAAACTTTAATTGAAACCTATTTTTATGTAGCCGTATATGAGCCTGATAAAAAAGCGAGCCATCTGGTGACATGATTTGGTTTGCATAAATGAATCTTCCAATGAGCAATCCATCGTCTTAGAGACCAGTAAGGTTGCCAACAGAGCGGGAATCGTTTTTCACATATTTCCGACTCCGCAACAACTCAACTGGTTAGCTCCATGAAAAAACAACATTGCATTTGATCCTGTTGACACTAAATCACTGCCTAAAGCATGGGAAAGCAATATAATAGACATAAGTACAAAGATAAAACAACGTAAAAAAGAACAATTCAGAATAAAAAGTAACGTACATTTTAGCACAAAGCATTTTGATCATTTATCGTATAATAACAATAGATAGTTTTGCATCAAGAGCGGTTTTTTTTTTTTTTTTGTAGCAGCAAAAAAAAAAAAAAAAAAAACACTTAGGAGAAAGGAAAGCAAAAACCAACTTAAAGAGAAGGGTAGAGGGACATTTCCTGACAGTTAATTCATTGACTTTGGGAAAAAATACAGAGTTTTCGTTCAAAAATTTTAGACAATTTTAAAAGAATTTTTAGATGCTTACTTTTAAGATCCGGAAATTTTTTAAGGCTGCATCAAAAACGTTTTGTCAAAGGCACTTTTTGATGAAACAATATAGCATGTTTTAATAAAAATTGGGTAAATCTTAAATTAAAATGTTTATAGAAGAACAAATTTTAATTTATGGTTTTATGAAAAACGGACAAAACGCCATTTTTGAAAATTCATATAAAATCTTAAGGGCAAAAATGCACAATATGATTGATAGCAACTAGTCAAGCATTTTCAGGACATCGAATGAGCAAATTTTCAGATTTTTAAAAAATGGCTTAGTTGAGCAATAACATTTCAGAAATTATCATTTATGAGCATTTTTGAATTTCGAACTTTAGTTTTCTAAGGTGATATATACATTTCAGGCTTATAATAAAATTTGGTATAAAACCGATACAAGAGAACATTTTATTGCTATCTCCGTTTTGCTAAAAGAAATTTTCTTTTATAAGGAAAAAAAAACAAAGTCGGAAGGAATAAAATTTTTGCATCTCAAAACCATTTTCTTCCTTACCAAAAAGGCCAACTAGATTTTCAAAGATGGTGTTTAAATAAAATGCCATTCCTTAGTTGTTTATAGCAAAAAAAATATTCGATTCAGTCAACCACTTTTTAAAAAGTGGCCATTTTAAAGCGTGTGTTTTACTGATTTTTTTTGAAATCGCCAAATTGCACGCTGAATTTTAAACATCTGTAACTGGAGAGAAAACTTTTCTTTCCAAATCTTTTTGGGATACTTTTAGTAGTAACCACTGTAATGCTTTGTAAAAAATGTGTGAGGGTCATGTGACATGTTCATTTTGTTTGAACGGAATGGTTCTGGCTTTATACAGTGCAGAAATACTCGATAATCTTCACATAAGCTTATTGAACATGCAACGTATATTGCCAAAGAAATAATATGCTACTTCATTGAAACAGAATGAACATATTTATACTTTGAAATGGCAGGTTCATCATCATCTCCTCATAAGGAGCACTATTTCTGCAGAGGATGCTTTGAGCCGTTCTTCCGCCACTGGAATTCTGAACATTACTTCAGTTTTCAGAGAGGCGACAGCTGTTCGTTGTTGCATAAGTTCAGAAAAAAAAAATCTTAAAAAAATAAAGTTCTGCACATGCAAGTAAAGACTAGACTAAAGTTAATTTAAGCGTACATTTTCTTCATTTTGTATCAATGGAAGAGGTTTAACCCCTAAAACCCTCGCCCAGGGCATGAGCTCGCTTCTTACAACATACTTTCATACCTTACATATTTTTTTACGCAGTCATCATTCAGGTTGAAGCATGTATCATAGCGCTGTAAAAGTCTTCTCATGCCTACTGCATAAGTTTCAATCGATGCAGTGAACGAAGGATTTGCTTCAATTGGAAAGTTTCTGAACACCACCTAATAGACTCCCGAAATGATTACAATTTTCCCGCCACATTTTAGGTGGAATTTTTCAGGAGAAAACCACTCTGGAAACAACGGCGGATCTAAGGGGGGGGGGGGGCGATGGGGCCATCGCCCCCCCCCCCCCTTGGGCTGATTCAAGTGGATACTACAACGACACTCCTAAGTGAGTTTTTACTCTTTGTGCCCCGGGACCAGCCATTTTTTTATGTTCTTGGAATCCCAGCCTAAACGCCCTTCAAGTTCTATGCTTTCCCCCTGTCCCTTTGTGCTTTAGTATTGTTGAGATGCTAATCCTCAGAGTAATGGGAAAGAGATTCCCTGCTCTTTTCTTCTACCTATCAAACTGGTGACAGCTAGCCAACCCTTAGCACGTGGTGTAAATTCCTGCAGCATTTACGCTAAAACCTGGAGTCTGAAACATTTCATAGAACATTCATAATTACAGATGTTTATATAAATTTCACATACTCGTTGATGGTTTTTTTAGTACATATTTAGTATTACATTTTGAAAATTTTAGAAAATATATTACTAATAATTGCTATTATTTTGTAATTTAGACATATCAATTCAAATTTAGAAAATGTATTTACAAGCCTACATTTTTCTTGAGAAAGCTTGAAGGAAATCCTAAATCGGTTAAAACTTGGCTAAGAAGCAGAATGAGTGATGAATTAGCGTTATTGCATATGCATAAAGATATTACATTGGACGTTGAAAAAATTATAGACCGATTTGCGAAAGCAAAAAAAACGTCAGCTTGTGTTCCTTTTATAAGGGCTTTGAATAAACGTATATACATTGAAAAAATGTGCTAGTAAAATTTTAAATAGCACTACACTAGCATTGTTTTTGTTGTTCCTGCTGTTTGAAAAAAAAAGGGGGGGGGGCGGAGGGACTGTTGAAAAGGAATGAAGAATCTCCTCCATCCATCCTTACATTGAACCCCGAGATTCCCAAAATCGCCCCCCCCTTGAAGGTTTTCTAGATCCGCCCTTGTCTGGAAATAATGACGAATTGAAAGAGAAACTTGCGAAAATTGTTTAACATGGATTTTATTTTGAAACTGTTTCAAACTTTTGAGCACAGATGAAATAGAGATGTAACGAGCATTTGTCTTCTATTCGATCTTCGTCCCTATTCGCCTGAGCCGAACAGCGGCGGAAATCCCATTCGACCGGGTAGAATAATGATCAACTAAAAACAATAAAGGAACTTCGTGAACAAGTAAACTGTAAAAAACAATGCTCATTTGTGTTTTAAGATTAAGTTAAGTGTATGAAGATTTTACTGAAAATAAAAGGACAACATTATTTATGCACTTTTTCACAAAGCTTAATGAACGAAATAGTGAAAAAAAATCCAATTCTAACAATAGATGCAAAAAGATTGAAATTTTTCAAAATTGAAGGCACCAAAATATAAAGACGGAGAATAGAAGAATTTCTATAAGTAGAATCACTTAAGGATTGCATTATAACAAGGCTACATTGATCAGTAGCAATATTTACCGGCATTCTCGTCAGGAACAGGGAGCAAATTAAAAACAATTGCTGATTTTTCAGTAATTTCTGATATTTTAAAAATAGAGAGTTACCGGTGTTAAGCTGCAAAAATTCCAGAATTCCGGTGTCTAAACGGAACTCAATCACCCCACCCCTGGGAGTTGAATAAGACGAAAAAAGGAAGAAAAAGAAATTTTCGGAGAAAAAATGCAGTAAGTTTAAATTTGGTGATTGGATCAGTTTAAATTCGGGAGATTTTGGATTGGTTCGTGAGGGCGGGAGAAGAAGCCAGAATTGTGAAGTCTTCTTCAAAATGGGGAGAGTTGGCACGTCTGAAGTTTAAAATGATAAAATTTAACCTAACAAATTACGCAACTTACGTCGTTCAATGAAATGATTATTAACAGCTTCAGAAAAGGAGAAAGAAATATAGTAGTAGGGTCAAGGGACGGTAAGAAATTTAGCTATGATTTGGACCCCAAACTGGTGCGATATTAAATTATTGTACAAAATTTTAAGTGAGGTATTGTAACAAACATTTTTTTCTTTTGTCCAAAAATAATTCTTTTATAAAAATAAGCACTTAATGTAAATTTTATTGCACAGGGGCGTAAAAGTGAAAATTAAGGTAGCATGGCTCATTTAGCACCATGAAAAGCCAAAACCATTTCCGAAAATAAGAATTAAAAAAACAACTTGAGCTAGATAGCTTCTCAAATAAGAAGTAGTAGTATCAAATTCCAATTCATAAATATTATTTGTCATTAAATGCAAATATTTGAATAAAATTTTGCTACTAGTTCTGGGACGGAGGAGCAATTGGTACTAATCAAGAAATTATTAGTTGAACTTCTTTCAAAAGGAGCCAGTAATTTTGTGAAAACACGTTATTTCTCAGCTAATAAGCCACAAAGCATATCGCAAGAAAAATAAATAAACAAAAAAAAAAAAAAAAAAAGGAATAAACTCGGCACACATAACATGAAGAGAGACTTTAAATGTTATTGGGATAAACTGTCAATAAATGCATTCAATGTTATTACTTCATCTCTCAGAGAAAATGATGGAATCCGGGTTTTCTCATGCAAACCCATTTGAATGGTTTCATTTCCAGAAGAAATTCAAACATTCGAAAGATTTTGCACAGTAGACAATCATTAAAAGTTAGTTACTTCATTCTAAGAAGTAATAATCAATTGGTTCATACATTTGCATCATCAAATCTCGATTGAAACTTCCATTGTTTCAATAGAACTCACGGTTTACAATATTATATTTAGCAGATGGAACACAAAAGACTTATGCCATGGGACTCTCCTCTTCAGTGAGCGAAATTGTACCTTTCATTGTGCGGAAAAGGGATTTTTTTGGAGATTCTTTGTCCCCAAAATCTGTTGCTACCTATCTGCGGATTTCTGTTCTACGTATGTTGTTCGAAATCTGCGGCAACGTATTTTGTGAGTAGGAACAATACGAACAATTAAATATTTCAGGAGCTGCTGCTCGTAAAATTTGTCGTAGCTCCAATGCAATCCAGATGAAACGATACCTCTGGGGGTGCCAACCAGTGTGACAGTCTCTCATCTGGGAGCTGGTTCAAAATTAGGAGTTCCAACAGAGGCAAGGCCCGTATCGTACGCTAACGCCTGAATATGATGCTAGAAGCATCTAGAGTAGGAAAATGAATAAATATTTGGGAGTACGCAATTCTGGGCTGCCCACAAGAATGTCTTTTTCTTGATAACTACCCAGACAGACATTTCCACGCTATTCTGTACATATCCAACGGATCACGAGTAGAATATCACCAGTTTAACCACTGGATACCTGTGGAATATCCACCACTCGTAGAAAAGTTTGCAACGTTTCGACGTCGGAGGACGTTCCTCGGATATCCCCCCCCCCTTTTTTTTTCATGAATATAGAAACCACACAGATGTCATGTAAGTCTTAATTATGTGGATGTGTATTTTAAATCTTCAAGATGTATCTGAGATATCAGACAAGAAGTTATCTGGATATGTTTGTTTTGTATTTTTAAGCTGTAAATAGGTCTAGAAATTGCACCTTTTTCTGTCAATAAAATAAGTTACTCATGAAAATCCAATTTTACAGGCTGAATGTAGTTAATGGACGCTTTCATATACAAAATTATGAAAATTTGTTTACTCATAATTATGAGTAAAATAACTGCAATTAACCAGTAAAAATTCTGATGTTTTTTATAAACTGTTTGGTATTACAATAATGGCTATTTTTAAGCTAGTAAATTTATTTACAGATTTAAAATAGAAAAAAAAAACACTTCATTAATATTCGCCAAGTTAGTTGACATTTATAAATATGTATTAAAAAAATTAATATTTTAGAAGAGTTTCATTTCAAACCTGTATTTTTTCGAACGTATAAGTTTCTTTCTCAACCTGCAATATATATATTTTTTAAAAATTTTTTTACTACTCTAAAAGAATCACCAATTGGCTCTATTGAGAATAATTTATACAACTTTTATAGCTGCTGAAAAAGGATAATACTTAATAAAAACTTATGAAACCTTAATCATTCTAGGAGGTTATTTTCATTTGCAAGATGTGCAGTTATGATAAACACATAAGTTCTCTTCACAATTCAAACCTGTAAATTGAAAAATTTAAATGATCTAAAAGAGAGAAAACATCACTAACTAGTCTACAGTGTATTTGATATGTATACAGCTGATTCGAGTATTGAAATTTTTAATAAATTGAAAGATTTAAACATAAATGAAGTAAAATTACTTACACATTTACATCATGTACATTTTTTAAAATTTTTATCTAATAAATATGTCAGTTAAATCACGGATACATTTACCTTTCGAAAAATTGAATAAAAACTTATGAAAGCCAACTTATTTCTCAAGGGAAAATGCAAACATTTTTATTTATATGAACGGACACGGTATACTAAAGTATTTATCTTACTTCTTTTAAGTAAAAAACGTAAAATTTACTGGAATTAAAATGTTTTTGTTTCACTTTTAACAGTAATGCATGTTGTGGAGAAATAAATGCATAAGCTCATATATTTTCAATTTTATTTATGCATTAAAGACACACATGCATTTTTACATGATTTTGAACTTTTGTTGACAGTTTCATCATATTCTCTAAGCAGCGTGGTTTCTGCAGTAGAACCCTACAAACTCTTGCGTAAACAACACTCGAAAAAACAAGAAAAGAGATTGAAATGGACAAGTGCACATTATACAATGGATACAAAGATAAGCTTTAAAGATAAGAAGATGAACATAAAACTTGGATATTTGCATGTAAGTTGTCCATGAAAAGAAAGGATATGCTTCTTGAACTTAACCTATGTTAGTCGAGAATTTTTTGTACATCAGCTAACCGCCGTATTCACCGTCAACTCTAACCTCATGGTTTGACGCGAACCGGTCTCCAACCTGGAGTTACCGCGGATTTCCTATTCACCATCAACTTGACTACGCGCAAACAGGTTCCCGAAACCACGCCAAGTCGAGTAACTTAACCAAGCTCCGGAGCAAAGTTAAGGATTGAGCGCATGCGATACAGTAAACATTAGCAATGGCGGACTGTGCTGCGAAAATTGGAATATGTTGAGTTTTTAGAGCTTTCTTCGCCTTACACGATCTTAAATTTCTGAAGAGGATTTACGAAAAAACAATTTTAGAGTTGTTAAAACTGATAGAAAATTCCATCGCGCATAAAACCTATTTGAACAATGCACTGACCCCAAGAGAACAGTTGCTTTTGACATTACGTTTTTTTGCTGTTTTGCGTCCGGATCATTCATTTTATAGGGGATCTGTGTAATCTGAGCCAGCCTATTTCAGAACATTTAATTGAGCGATTTGTACATTTTTACCGGAAAAAAAAAAAAATTTCAACCATTTCCAATTGCGGGGTTTGAATCTTAAAAATTCCCTATTAGCATGGAATTTAAAAAATTCAGTTTGGAAATTGTTTTAAAAAATTTCCAATCTGTCATTTTTTGCTCTTTTCCCCCAACCCGGAGAAAAAAAGCTTCTCCAGGCCCGTAATAATCTATAATTTTTACGTTTTAGTATTTTGGGAATGTGAAGCATGAATTTTTTGTTTTTCCTGTAGGGGAATTTTTAAAAATATACCCCCCCAAATATTAAAATGCCCTACATCTTTCAAATGGAAATTTTTTTTTCTTAAAAATTTTTTAAAAAGGTTTAATCCTGACGAAAAATCTCAAAGAGCATCAAATTTTTAAAAAATTGGATTTTTTAACCCTTTTAAAAAAAGCCCATCATATGACTTTAAAAATTTTTTTAAATTTTAATTTTATTTTTGCCTTTTTGTTTTCCTTATTTTTTTTTTTTGAAAAAGGGGGAAAAATCCGTTCCGTATGCATTCAGAGCAGTTTCAAGGCCATTTAAACCCTGCACCACGGAAATTTTTTCTGGGGGTAAAGGGGACCTGCCTTAATGACCCCAAAGTCAATAGACCATCGTCATAGGCAGAAGTTAGGTATGTCACAGAACTGAATTACATTATACATAATACTATAAGCACCCATCAAACGTTTTTGTATATAAAAGTTTCAGTACATCCAATGTCATCATTTGGGCTCCCCGGGGCGGGGGGGGGGGGACTTGTTTCCCCCCTGACTTAAATATAATGTATTTTTGCATGTGTTTATGTATTTTGTTGATTTTACCTATTGAGTGATAGCCTTCCGTGGTACCATTCCACAGGTGCGGGGTTCTATTCCCAAGCTGGGCAGGGTTGACTCAGCTATCCCTTCAGTGGGGTCGATAAAATGAGGACCAAGCATGCTTGGGAATTAAACACTGGGGATTTCGCGTCAGGTCTAGAAAACTGGGATTTGCACAGTAGGCCATGGCCCTCAAAAGGGCTGCTGCGCCACTGACTTTAGCTTTTTTTAGTTTGATTTTACCTATAATTTGCATTGAATATATACCCTTTAACCCCCTCCCCCCCTATAAAATTTTGAACCAACAAGGCTGCGTTGATCTCTCAAGGCAGGAAAAGTTTCGAGCTTTTGATGCTAAGCAGCTGCCAGTATAGATTAATTCAGTGATATTCAAATGTTGTACTTTAATCATGTTAAGCTTTTCCAATTTTGGCTGCTTGGCACCAGTGGAAGAATTTAATTTTTCTCACGGCATCTTGGTCGTATAACACCTACTTATAATTGTAAACAGGGTAATGTCACATAAGGATAAATTGTCGAACGATTTTTTAAAAGTATTATTGTTCCCCCCAACCAGTGGCAAAAGCTAGCATAGGTGACACCCGAGGCGGTTATCAATGGTATGTCCCCACCCCCCTGAAAAAAAGAAAAGCAAAGAAAGAAGAAAGCCCAGCAAAAAAAAAAAAAAGGAAAAATACCATTCGTATTCTGTGAGTTATAATATTTAATGTATTTGTTGACATCAATTGTGTGTGTTTAGCAGTAAAAAACCGATTTGAATATTTTTGTAATTAAACCTTTTCTCAACTAAAAGTAGAAAAGAAAATGAAAGAAAAAAATGTCCAGTCCAAGGTATATCCAGTTCAAGGTAAGTTCCAGTATATGGAGCTGTTAAAGGTTTAAATTTTAAAGGTTTTTATGAAAAGAAATGTGCTGTAAATATTTTATATATTTTTCTAGCAGTTAGCATCAAGGGCGTAACCAGGGGGGGGGGGTTGGGGGTTCAAACCCACCCCATTGGGTATTTAGTTATTTATTCATTTTTGTTCCTCGACTTGGTGGAAATTATGACAAGTTAATCGGGTTGTGGGCTTGGAAAAATATATATATATTTTTTTTTTACTTCGTGTGAACAACATAGGAGACAAGCTGTGGAATTCCCCTCATCTCTTTCCTCGGACAAAATCGTGGAGATGGACGTTGAAGGAGAAGAACGGGCAAGACTCTCGGGGCCTGGAGCACGGTCCACCACTAGTTCACATTCGTGAGAAACTGAAACTGAACCGGAGAGTCACGTGATAAGGGGGGATGCATGTGATAAGGGGGGATGCATCTGTCAATCGTCATTTAGGGGCGAGTCTGCACTTGTAGCAAAAGTTGAACTGGAGTTTCTCGGAATTGGTGGAGGGGTTGCTATTTCTTTTGGTTCTAAAATTCCGAGAGAACCGAGGGATGTAAACTTGTTGGGAAGGGGGGGGGGGGGGTTAAGACGCAACGTTATAGCCTTTTGTATCGTCTATAGCTTGAAAGAAAATCGCAAAATAATTACACATGTGCAATGTCTTTCTTTTCTTTTTTACCATTGTGCTGTGAGAGCCATGTGCTTCAGTTTCTGCAGTTGAAAAATTCAGATTCATGCATCACTCATTTAGTATCAAAATGCGTAGCATTTTCCTTCAATAACTTACCTTTTCAGTTTAATAATAGTAATATTAAAGGATTATGAACATAATTTTAAGTGACTTCTGCCATAGGCGTAACCAGGGGAGGGTTTTGGGGATTCAACCCCCCCCCCCCTATTTTGTATTTAGTTATTTAGGCGCATTTATTAGGCACACAAAAAAAATTCTGGCTACGCCTTGCAAAGCACATATCTATTTTTTCCCTAAGAAAAATAAACACATATGCATATGATTTTATTTCCTCTTTCTAAAGGGTGATCATGACCAAAGTACGTAGCTCATATTACAGAGGACTTTTCATCTGGTTATAATCAACCCCCTTATCAACTTTAGGAATTTTACAGCGAAAGGTGGCTTCAATCACCGTACCACACACAGACAGACAGCAGAGATCCTTTCAATCACTCCAGATGGTTTTCTTACCTTCTTGATGTCTTTTTTACCCAAAGGCAGCAGTTTGGGAACACAATCGCACCAGTTTCCTGGAAAATATTCTCCTCTTTGATGGAGGTTTGTTTTCTGATAAACTGGTGTTGTAGGCAAAGCCGTCAGCAAGGGGGGGGGGGGCAATGGACCCGAGCTCCCCTCCCCCGAAATACTTTCGAAATTTTTAACCTGTCTGAAAAAAAAAAAAAAAAATTAAACAAAAAAAAAAATAATGATTAGATTTTGTTCTTTGAACCAACCTGTTTGGGAGCGGGAGGGGGGGGGGTCCTCTGTTTTACAAATGGGGAAACGACAAGACGGCGCTTCAAACATCTAGGGCCTACAAACCAGAACTCAAAAAAAGACCCTTTTTTCTCTCAATTCTCCAGAGGATAGGTCCCGCGTGTCATCAACAGATAACGGATTGATTCCTTGGCTAAGGAGTGCATATGGTTCTAATCACCCGACCACACAAAAACAGGAAATATAGTGATCCTTTTTTCGCAAAATGCGAGCCTCATGGAACCACATCTGCCATAAATATACGTACAACAGTTTGGTGCTTTGTCCATCCTTGCCCGAAGGTTACATTCGTGGAAATGGCGACACTCTAACTACATATATTGTGGAAGTAAGCTAATGCCTAATGGACCCCTGCTTTTACCATTGCGGGATATGGATGTTTGTGCTGTTATTGCTGGGACAAATCTTAGTTCTTTTATTTTCTTTTTTAAACTAGCAATTCGTAAAATCAAATCAACATAGAAACGCTTCCGACAAGGGGGGCGGGGGGAGGGCTCTTGCCCCTTTGCCGGATGCCTCTCCTCGAATCATATTCTCTTTTTTCCCAACCATTTTGCACAATAAAACAGAGACCTTGATTGACCTTGGCAGTTGGGAATTTAGTGGGTTCTTGTGGTCTTGCAAGTCTCCTTTGCTCGCCTGCGCACAAATTTTGATTATGAGTAAAAGAAAAGGTGAAAGTATTTTGTCCTATTTCGGGAAGAAACCCTGAAGCAGAAGAGGTATGGTTGTTTTTATGTAGTTTTTTCGAAATAATATTTTAGCTGCCCCCTCCTCTTTTTTTTTTGCAATTTTAGTTTCAACTTTTTATTTCTTCCTCCCATGCTGAGAAACTGCTTATTAATCCTCCTTTTTTCGTTTTTTAACTTCATAGGGGATGATGTCACACTACTTCGGGTGGGGCGGCGGGGGGGGGGGGGGGGTCGAGAGATTGTGACAAGGGGGGATAACAAGAAGTGTGACATTACACATTTTGATTTCTATAAAAACGTGTAACCAGCAGATTAAACTTATTTTTGATAATTTTTTATTTTCATAATTTGATTTTAAAGTTTCATTGATTTCATTTTATATTGAAAATACGGATGCTTATTAAGGTTTGAAGTCACTTCTAGTTAAAATTTTAAAAGAAACTCTTCTTCGGTATTTTACTTTTAAAATAAATAAGTGCGGGTCATTTTTCAGAAGTCAATTAATTATTTTCCACTATTATGCACTAATTATCTTTTTTCTATTTTAACCTTAATCTAATTTTATGCTATTTAAGTCCACGTATAATCATTATCATTTATTGTTATGCCCATAAATGTCGTTAAAAGTTAAAAAATAAAACTAAAAATGTGATTCTTTAACGTAAGTACTTTATTTCTGAACTGCAACACTGCAAGTACGTTGCACACACTGCAAGTGTTCATGTAATATAGCGTGACACGTGGCAAAGGGGATAGGGGTGTGTTGGAGAGTGTGATTTTGTGACAAAGGGGGGGAGGGGGCTCAAATATATTGAAAGAAAGTGTGACACTGTTTATGAATGGTCCCATAAAGCGTTTATAATAACATTGCGAAGGTGAAAAATACCGTGACAAAATTACACTTTTACTTAGCCTAATCATAAATGTACATTGAACAAAAAAGATCTGAATTGATTGGTTCTCATGGGCTGCAATAGTGGCACAACTCAAAAAAACACGCGTTTCGGACTAAGAACAGATTGTAAATATGAAAATACATTCTTTTCAGCAGCAATACTAGCACAACTCATAATTCAATATTAGGCCTTAAGATGTCTTAAAAGCGTAATTTCTCTTTTCTTTCTTTTTTTAAAAATTGTGATCTGATTTTTTGCGCCGATGGGGGGGGGGGGAGTTGACTTGCTCCGAGGGGGTAGCCCCCCCCCCCCCGAGAGATATGCCTGAAATAAACACGGAGTATATCTGTAATGACAAGTATTGATGACTAGTAAATTTTGAACTCTTGTGCACTGCTTATTGGTGTTTAGTCTGTACATTTTTAGGGTGACCCCCCCCCCTTTTCCCAACCCAAGTTACGCCTATGGTTAGCATGAAATCTTAAGTATATTTTTTAACTTTTTTGCTCATTGCTTAGCCTTTTCAAACTCATTTTGAAATTGTTGTAAAAGAAAATAATACGTGTAACCACGAATAATTTCTTCAACTTGTATTTTTCATCCTTTCAGAGTGTTTATTTTATGAATAAAAGCTGTTTTTTTCCTTGAAAGTTTTAAGCACTTTTTTAACAAAATCACATGTACTTACTGCAAATAAGAAATCAGTGCTAATGCATTGTTATGGGCTATAAATAAGTATTCATAAGTACATTGCCCCTTTTTATACAAAGGCATACCTGTGTTTTTTGACAATTTTATGTTTAACCATGGGAAAAAAAATCCAAAAATTTTAATGTTAATTTGATTTATTTAAATATATATTCTTCAAATATTGTAAGCAAATAACTTTTCATTTCAGGTGATCCTGAGCCAGAATTAGATGAAGAGCTGCAGGGCCTCTTTGATGATGCTTCATCACAAATGGATGTATTAATTGCAAGTAACAGCAATGATACATCTGATGGCTTTGCAAAAAGAAATTTAATTGTACAAAATTTTTCTCATAAATGTTCAAAAATTTTTCTTAACTTAAATGTTCGAAATTTAATTGTTCAAATTTTTTTTCTCTTAGTTCAAAAATTGTCCAGCAAAATATGTTTTATTCTACCCTTTTTGTCATAATATTCCAGATTTTTTATATTCATTTTATTTTCTTTCTCATCCAGAACATTTCCTTGTAACCCATTATTTTAGAAGTTGCAAGTTATTTTAACTACGTAAACTTTACTAGGACTATTTGAAATACTGATTTGTATCCAAAACAAATATGTGATCTGACATAGCAAATTTTGCAGGTTACTTGGTGCTTTTAATTAATCTTTTAAGTGTTCATAAATTGGATTGCCCGCCTTTTTTAATTTTATTAACTAGTATTGTTCAATGATTTCTTTGTCACTTTTGTGTGTTTCCGATAATGTTTTTCTCTCGGGAGCTATTACTTCATTACAGATTTTGAAACTTTATCATGATTCCTAATTGAACAGAAATACCAAACAATGGGAGGGGAATATATCTTCAGTATTTTTATTTAATTATTTATCTTTCTCTCTCCTTGTTGCTTTTTGATACAATTTTATTCTACTTTAAATTGTACATGTATATATTGAACATTTAACATGCGTCCTGATTTTTTTTTTGTGCCAAGGTTACTTCTGGGCCTGCAAAGTTCATGTGTAATATTTTGATTTATGTATGTCAAATAAAATAAACTTGTTGACCTTTACCATGTGTTTTATGTCATTGACCAATTTACATTTGCTTGTATATTCTTTTCTTTTTTTAATTTAACAAAGGTTTTGAATATGTGAAAAGCTTCTTTAAAAAAAAAGACATATGAAATGAATCCATAATGCTAATGGCAGTTTTGTGTTTAAAGGTAAACTGCAAGGTTTTTGAAAAAGTCAAAATATTCGCCGTTTGTATTTGTATTAATGAATTCATATTTTCATTAGAAAAAGGGTTCTTGTTAACCCCAAATCACATAATTTTGAATTGCCAATTCATGCAGTTGTAAGACTTAAACCAAATTTTTACTGTACTTTGCCAATGCGAAGTGATTTTAAGAATAAAATATTTACAATAGTTATAATTGAAATCAAATGTATTTTTTTAAATACTCTCATGAATTTAATGCAAGGCCATAGCAGTATTTTTTTTGGGGGGGGGGGGAAGGAGGGGCTTTTAAACAGTTATGTTGAGGAAAGTTTCAGGGAGGGATATATGCTACACTGCGAAAATTTTCGGCGGGGTGAGGGGTTCGTGGGCATCCCTGGTTACAGCCTTGATTTAATGAAAGAATATTCAAATAAAAATTTAAAAGATACAATAATACACTACTGTTTGGTTCATAATGATACATTTCTATATTATATATATATCGTTTGTGAATGGTACATTTCTAATGTCAGAAAGAGATATATTACAATGATAAAATTAGTTATGATTTCCTCCTCGTTAAATATATATATTTTTTCATTTTCCGGGAGAAATTTTATTGGATTCTTTACTTTTCAATATTTTCATAAAATAGCACTAAATCATAAAATAGCACTAAAATATGATAAAATATTAAAATAATTTATTTTAATATTATTTATAAATTTGTAAAATTTATTAAAGTAAAAATTTGCAGATGTAACTAATAATTATTAGTTACATGTGCAACTTTTTACTTTGATCACCAATAAAGTGTAATAATAATTTCACTAAAAGATCTTAAACAAGAAACCTAACATCTGTAGGGGGTCTATGCGATAATGTTCGTTTCTCCTTTGGTTGAGCGTGAATCGATTTTAAACAAAATTCCTAAATAATAATGGGGTTGTAACCTTCAGTCGCTCGCGCAAACTTGATCAGAAAGCATTGGAATCGTGAATAGGAACTTAAAAAACAATATTACCGAGGGAAAAAAACGTTTTACTTAAAATACTTTTAAACTAGAGAGGTTTGAAAAAGCCCTTCATTTAAAATAAGGCGTGGTCTCGTATGACGTTGCAACTGACTTTGCACGTTTTGTCCTCAGCGCGCAAGGCAGAAACTAGTGCGTTTACATAAGGTCGCGTTGCTTCTAAAAATTTTAAAGCCGGATTACCTTAACAAATATGGTGGTTTTTAGGTATACCATACGTATAATAAAGATTTTCTACAATTAGGAGATGAGAAAAAAATTGTCTATCATAAAATCGGCATATATTGTAATCTGATAAATTTCGAAAGATATTTGATATATTCGTTAATGTGCTTGTGAAAAAGTAGCTTTTATTAACTGAATCAAATAAATTCACCGTTTGCTCCACAATGATTATTGTAAAAAATAAAATTGCGAAACTAGACATTGCAAAAATAACTACACAATTACATAATCGTGTTTCTAAGGATTTAGAGATAAAAATTCTTTTGCATGCTATATATGCGTACTTTTAAAGTCTACACCACTGAAATTTTATCATGTTATTAATGCATGGTGAAAAATTTTCATTATTTAAATTTATTATAACTATAAGACTTATTTTAATGAATAACTTTTAAACAACTTCCTGCATAGAAGCCTCTCCCCTCTTGTATGCCTTAACTACGTTAAATAAAATCTATTGCTCTGAATCAGGCTTGGAGTCGATTACGAAGAAACGTAATCGATTACTATTACGATTACAAATAGAAAAATTGAGAGATTATGATTACGATTGTAATCCTTTGCCAAAAAGTAATTACGATTACGGCAGCGATTACAGTCGTTATAAAATGTAATCGATTACCATTATGATAACCGATTACGATTTTGATTACGATTAGATTAGCGAAAAATTATCCGATATTATGCATACAACTCTCATTTTTGCAACAGTGTCACAAATCAAAAATTTATTATTTTGATTAAATTTTTGATTTGATAAGGGATTACAGATTTTTTCCTTTAGATTACGATTAAAATTACACAAGAAAAGCTATTACGCAATTTCGATTATGATTATAAGAATATGCCATTGTCAGATTGCGATTACGATTTCGATTTTGCCAAAATGTAATCGATTACAGGAGATTACGATTACGTAATCGCGATTACTTCAAGCCTGCTCTGAATCAACTGTAGCAGTAAATCTCCAAGGTACTAAATGAAAAAGTAAATATCCGTTAAAGTGCTAACCTAATTAAATTCGGCAGGCGAAGCTGATCAGTAGCAAACTGATATAGGCGAACGAAGGAATCATTCATAAATTATGTCATGCTTCGAGGGGGGAGGGGGTTCGTGTAATTGTGACAAGGGGAGTGGAGGGGTAACAAGAAGTGTGACATCATGCTTATACAACATAGCGGGACAAAGGGTTATCTTGAAGTGTGACATTTTGTGACAAAGGGGGTAGGGAGGTCAAATATATGGGAAAAAGCGTGACATCAATTACGAACGGTCCCTTAGCATCTTAATGTACTATTTCAAATTATTTCTTCTACATAATTCTGTCCAATATAATCAAATCAATATTATGATGACTTTTATAGCACAATTGGAATCGACTGGAAACAACCTTAGGGGTCAATTCTAAATGATGTCACGTTTCAAGGGGTAAGGGGCTAGCTAAGGGTGACAGCTAGTGACAAGGGGAGGGGAGGGGGTGAGAAGAAGTGACATCTTACATTTTGATTTCTATTAAACTTATTTTATGCAAATGTAATTTAGCGTGACATGGTGACAAAGGGGGGTATGTTGAAGTGTGACGATTAGTGCCTTAAATATATTGAAAAAAAGTGTGACATCATTTATGAACGATCCCTTAGCCAGTTGATTTTAAATACGTTTTCCTAAGAAATAGTGTTATTTAACAGTATTTCTTAGGTTAACTTCGGCCGCTAAGTATTACCATATGAAAATGTATTCCAAGCACTTTTAATGTTTAAAATGAAATATAGAGGTCACGTAAAGGCACATAAATGTGTACAGTTCCGCAGAAGGGCCTATCAAAAACATTCTTGTAACGAATTGTGTTTTAAATAGCAAGCAAAAATGTTCATCCGAAAATCAGTATCTTTGGAACTAACTATGCAATTTCTGAATCATTTTAAAATTCAGTGCTTGAGGCATTGCAATACAACATGTACAGTGCTTATAAGCTATTATTTGCTTTAAATAAGCAAATTAGTTGCTGAGATTGGTAGGATGGCAAAAATAAACCCTGAAATACAGCGAAACC
The DNA here is from genome assembly GCA_038502835.1 of Octonoba sinensis. Classification (NCBI taxonomy): domain Eukaryota; kingdom Metazoa; phylum Arthropoda; class Arachnida; order Araneae; family Uloboridae; genus Octonoba; species Octonoba sinensis. The sequence continues at coordinate 110,758,610 of CM076606.1, forward strand.
TTAAGGAAGTTCCGCCTTCTACTCAGAGCGGTGTCAGTTGTGATGTAATGCGCAATAGCGGCGAAAACCGAGGCAGCTACTCCGCATTGTTTAAAATCCTTTTTTAAAACATAAAATAAATCGTAAATTTTAAAAAAATTGTCGCACACCATGTTTTCAACCACGCTCTTTCAAGAAAAAATATTTTTGAAAAATAGTCAACAACCCCATTTAATCGACCACTTTAAGAAAAAAAAAAAAAAAAAAAAAAAAAAAAAAAAAAAAAAAAAAAAAAAAAAAAAAAAAAAAAAAAAAAAAAAAAAAAAAAAAAAAAAAAAAAAAAAAAAAAAAAAAAAAAAAAAAAAAAAAAAAAAAAAAAAAAAAAAAAAAAAAAAAAAAAAAAAAAAAAAAAAAAAAAAAAAAAAAAAAAAAAAAAAAAAAAAAAAAAAAAAAAAAAAAAAAAAAAAAAAAAAAAAAAAAAAAAAAAAAAAAAAAAAAAAAAAAAAAAAAAAAAAAAAAAAAAAAAAAAAAAAAAAAAAAAAAAAAAAAAAAAAAAAAAAAAAAAAAAAAAAAAAAAAAAAAAAAAAAAAAAAAAAAAAAAAAAAAAAAAAAAAAAAAAAAAAAAAAAAAAAAAAAAAAAAAAAAAAAAGAAAACTGTGGGCGGGTAGGGAGGGGGGGGGGGGGTGTCACGTACACATGCACTTCGCTGAAAGAATAGTGTTAAATCTGTGAGTAAACGGGCAACAGTTAAGCCCTGTCTTTGAATAAAACTCTGGAACAACGAAGAAGCTACTGTATAGCAATTTGTGCTTAGGTGAGAGGGAGAGATTAGTATTTTGCTGTCAAATGGAGACTGATTACTTCCACTTCCCAACATTCCTTCCTTCTTTCCACTGACGTCTTCACAATGTGTATCTGATAAGAACCTTTTATGTTCAATAAATGTTTCCCCCTTTAGTTTACAAATGGTGCTTCTGGAAAGAAAAGGGGCCACTTCAGACCCTCCTACAAAAACAGGATTATAAGTAACGGAACGGCAGGTGTTTGCGATTCTCGCACCAGCACAAGAATGGTGACATGAGCACATGCCACGCGCGGCGCCAGTGGGTCTAGTTTGAAATGATTCGGGATACAATGCGGAAAGAACACGGAATTTTGTCTCTCAGCTGTATACTTATACCTTCCATCATTTAAACGTGCAGGAGAGTGCATTTCACTGGTTATTTATACTTCTGGAGTTCGTCCAACAGTAGAAGTTCGACCTCAATAATTAAATTTAGAATTGAAAAACTTATGTTATTTACGTAATTATATAGAGTCATTCCATTTCAAATCAGGCAGGCAGGTCAGAAACTTGTCACATGACCCTGACAGATTTTTTAAAAAGAAATTACAGTAGTTACAACTAAGGGACATATAAAATATCCCAAAAGGATTTTGCAAAAAAAAAAATTATTTCTCTAGTTACAGACGTTTAAAATTTGGGACATACTTGGCTGTTATCAGAATATCAGAAAAACACTCACTTTTAAAATGGCCACTGTTTCAAAAGTTTTTAACCGATTCGAATGATGTTTTTTCTATAAATAATGAAGGGATGGTATTTTATTTAGACACTAATTTTAAAAATTTAGTTGGCTTCATTGATAAAGAAAAAAGTATTTCTGAAGTGAAAAAATAGTGTTTGTTCCGAATTCATGATTTTGTTTTCTTATGAAAGAAATTTATTTTTGACAAAACAGAGGTGGCGATCGAAAGGGATGTTATGGAAGTTTTGTATCAAATTTTGTTGTAAGCCTGAGATGCATATCCTCTCCGAATTTAAATTTTTAAATTTGAAAATGTTCAAAAATTACGATTTTTGCAGTGTGATTACTCAAAAAAGCCATTTTTTAAAAATCTGAAAATCTGCTCTTTTTTTTGCCCTTAAAGTGCTTAATGAGCTGCTGTCAATTATATTGCGTATTTTTGCCCCAGATAATTTATATGATTTTTCAAAAATCGCCTTTTGTGCGTTGCTCAAAAAAGCCAGAAATTCAAACTCGTTCTTATTTAATCACTTTAATATAATATTTAATCAATATTTATTAAGAAATATACGGTATTTGTTTCACAATTACTACAGATAAATTGTACTTAACCTTCTTATTAAAATTGATATTTTAATGCTAAGAATTTAATTACTTTAAAATAATTCAGAATACGGAAATTTGCAATAAAGAACTATGTTCATTAATTTTTTTTCTAATATATATTTTACACTACAAGCAAAAAAGTATTTTGCTCAGGGCGAGAAGAGTAGGAAAAACAGTGATTTGAGGTATCTCCCCCCTTTCCTTTAACAAACTAGTGTTTACCTACAGCACTACTCATGGCAAAAATTTAAAAGAAATTGTCTGTGGTGAGCAGTTGGCTCGCTTTTATATAAGGATTTTTTTTATATATACCTAACATTATAATTTTTTAAGATGAATATCTTTCTAGTACAATTTAACGTTAACCAGCTGGTCTACTTCACGATGGGCATCTTTTATTTTATGCAATTTATTTGACAAATAGCTTTTATTTTTATTTAAATCAGAGAACTAGTTAGGGTTTTGAAAAAAGTAAACAAAATAAAGGTGCTTTAAAATATACAAAATATTATTAGATAAAGACTAAGGCAAATGATTGGTAATATTTAGTTCATATAGTTGTGTCAAGTGAACTTTTGAATTCTTAGTAAAAATCTTTGAAAATAAAATCCTTTAAATTGCATTGAATCTAAATAAATTTCCAATAAGGAGCACTTTCTCTTTGCTATTTCTGTAATGTATCATTATATTGAATAATTTTCATTCTTATTTCAAGTATTTTGCTATTGCATTAATAATTTAATTGTATAAATGATTTAAATATAATTTTATATTTAATACTTTTTTGGAAAAAAATTTCAACATTTTTTTAATAAAAGCCGGCTTTTATTTAAAAAAAAGCCGGCGTTTTTAAAGCGGTTTTAACCAAAAAAGCCGGCCGTCTTTTTTTGGCCCGGCTAAAATCCAGCATCCCTGATTAATATAGTTATCTTATACATTAATTAATTAATTATTAATACATTATTTACTTCACTGATTGAAAATTGCTTTCAGAAACTTTTTCTTTCCCCAAATGAATAATAAATGGGGCTTTTTGTCCTAAATATTGATGTTCTCCTCCTTCTACTCTTTTTCATGTAACATTCCGTGCGATATCATAAATTATACAAAACTTGGGATGTTGTGAAACAAAACTGGTGAGTTTTTAAGTAGTTAAAATTTTATTTTTCCAGTTCAACGGGGCATAATTGTAATACTTTTATTAAAATAGTCTATTTTATATCATTTTTTCTGAGGCAGTTCGAAGTTACCCTGAGTGTCAGGGTAACTTTAAACTGGGTTAATAATTGATTTAAGATGGTTTTTGCAAATTATTATTCTTTTGTTTTTAATGACTACGCAATACTTTAGGCTTGGTTTAATTTTATGCCAATAATGACAACATTATTGAAATATTATTGGGACAGTCAAGAAAATAGAGAAAATGTGGTACAAAGTTACCCTGATTGACTGCGCCGTGCGGTGGCCGGCGTAGAATAGCGCCGACGTAGTTATGCGTGTCGTAAGAGGCGACTAAAATAGCATTATCCGATTCGGGTGACGTAAGGCTTGCTTCGTAGCATGACTATGGCCCCAGGTCGGTAAAGCAGGTAGGCAACGCTCTGCCAGCCCAGCCCCTTATGGCCGGTGCTGGTTGTCAAGTGTCTAGAGAGTTTGTGGGAAGTTCGGGGAGGAGAGCGCTGCGGCCGCACTCCTCGTATTGGGGGTAGTCTGAAAAACCGAAAAGGTATAATCATTATGGCCGTAGTTAGCATTGGGTACCCTGATTGACTGTAATACTTTTTGGTCGACAGCTAAATTCTTATCTTACTTATTTTAGCTACTTAGACTGTAAATAGTTAAAACTACACTGAAAGTAAAACTGAAAAAATATCGGGAAAGGTAACAAAACGATTTTTATGTGAATATATAATTTCTTACAAAAAACGTCGTAAATATTCACTCCATTTCATCTAACTCTTACATGATTGATTTCTTTTTGCAAGTATGACAAAGTAAAAGTATTTTTTCCATAAGCTATTTAATAGTCTTTTTTGATAAAATTCTTAATATTCTTAATCGGTTCTACTAAGAATCGCTGCGCATTCTCGCACACTGCGCACTTCCTCTGTTCCTTCCGCCCATATCATAGCCGCCGCCGAAGAACGGAAAGAGAATCAGGTTTTGTCTACTCCTGATGCATTATCTATCCCATTTACTATATCTATGGAATTTTCTGGTTTCAGAAGCCAGAGCTGCAAGCAGAGCTTTTTTGGTAGAAGCTGCAAAAAAGCTGTTGTTATCCCTAGGGGACAATCCTTAGCACCCCTCAGACTGTAGGGAATCGACACGGAAGGGACTGCTGCTTGGATCGTGAACTTGACTTTCTGTCACATTTGAAAGCTTAGCCAGCAGATTCCGTAGACATTCCGTCTTCTATCAACACACACGCCCTCACAAAATGATAATCCCTTCCAGTTCATTGCTTCCTAGAAGGGCAGGTGAAAGCTGAAGGGGGTTTGTTTAAAGTCAAGTGATATTACTGGAATGGAATTTATTTTAAAACTACGGACAGATTTGATGAAGGTCCTTTTCAAATTCAGGTCTGTAGAAAAATTAGAGTATCATATACTTTCACTGCATAGCCCAGTGATTTTCAACTTTTTTTTTTTTTTTTTAACGGCACACTTTTAACGATTTCAAAACTTGGCGGCACACAAAGAAAAAGATATGTTTAAAAGTTGCTTACTTACCTGTAATACACTATGTAAAATAGTTTATGATAATGATTTTGGACGTAAAATAAAACAATATAATATGTACTATAAAAACATTCATTTATATTTTGGTCGTAAAAATGCTACTCTCATATCGTCTTCGACACTCTCGATCTTTTTTCGTTTTTATGTTGGTTGATACTGAAACTCCGAATTCACACAAATGAGATGTAAACTGTAATAATATTTTAAAAGCTGTTTTGGCTATTATGGGATTATCACATCTAATGTTAATCCAAATAAATTAACTGATTCTTCCGTTAATTGTTACTATCCATATTTCTCGAATTTGGCGCAGGCCTGTAGCCAGACTCTGACTCCAGGGGGGCAAACTTTTGGACAGGAGGGGCAGACTAGTTTTTCAATTTTTTCCTAACATGTTAGAATTTTATGCTCCATTTTGGGTGTTTTCTTAAAATTTAGATTAATAATTTATTTAATAATTAATGCAATTATTTGATTTATTAATTGATTAATTATACAATTAATTAATGAAACTAATACTAATTTAATTCAATACTGAAATTATTTGAACTTAAAAGAAATACTTATTAAAACTTACAAAAAGAAGAATTGAATTTTCAAAGCTTATTCTAAGAATGTCTTTTGTAAATTAATAAAATATATGAAATAACATAAAAAAGGGAACATTTTTTAAAGATAATTTTAATGTGAACAATCATTCAAAGTAAGATATTGAAGCATAAAACATGTATCGGGATGTTACAGTAAAAAACTGGACTGCCCATGATCCTTTCATTAGTGCCTGGTTTAGATTGAAAACAGGGGGAAAAAGGAGCTGAATAAAGGAAAAAGTTCATGTTTTTTATTTTTTCTAAAATTTGAATTAAGGATAAAGGTGCATGGGAACAGGATTTTTTCGATATGACTTTGCGTTTAAACAAATCAAAAAGTTAAAAACAGAAATACCATAGATTATTAGGGTCCAATTAATCACGCTAGGACGGGAAAAACATTTTCCAGGTCGGGCATTGCCCAACCTGGCCCCCCTCTGGCTACGAGTCTGATTTGGCGGCACACTTTAAGAATTTGGGGGCACACAAAAGTGCCGCGGCACAGTGGTTGAGAATCACTGGCGTATCCTGTACAGTAAACGCACAGGTTAATGACATAGCACGCGCCGGGCGAGTATACGATTTTAAAATAAATTGACTAAGTTAAAAATTGTTTTAAAAAATATGTACCAATTCATACATTATAAATGAAACATTACTTTTTCCCTTGTGTGACTTAAAAGTGGCGATTTTAAACGGGTACAAATACCAGCCCCGCATTTTAACGGCAATGCACGAAACAGGTACAAATACCCGCGCTCGCTCATAATGTGTTAAGTAGCGGTTAGTGGGGGGAAAAAGAAGAGGAAAGAAAAAAGTGTTGCATTTAAAATGTGATGAATCCGAGGTCGTTGAAAATAATAGAGCATCTAACGGGTAGTACAAGTAAATGACATGAGCACCTGCTCTTTGCATTAGGTTAAATTTCTCACTTAAAAGTGCAAAAGAAAATTCCCTTACTAATTGATTTAGGTAAGACGAATAAATAACTGAACAAATAAAAATTAAAGTTTTTGATTGTTTTTTGGTAGACAAAGAATTGGAACTTAAGGGTACGTTCATAAATTCCCATGTATTTGACCCCCTCCCCCTTGTCACAAAATGTCACACCTCAACGGACCCCCCTACCCCCCTTTGACCCATGTCACGCTATGTAGTATAAGTATGATGTTACTCTCGTTACCCTTCCCCTTGTCACACTTCGTCACAATTTCCCGAACACCCCTCACCCCTGGAAGAATGACATCATTTATGAATGATCCCTAAACAGCAGTGAACCTAGATGGACGTAAAACTTCACGTTTTAAGGAAAAGACCGGGTAGTACAAAATATTTTTATTAAATATTTGAGTGATCTCAATTTTAAAGGGAATTTATTTATTTAATCTTCAATTTTTCAGGAGCCATAGTAAAAACGCGATGTAACGAAGGGTTATGTAGTTGCATTGCCCCAAACCGATTTTCTCCTGGGGAGGGGAGAATTGGCGCGTAATGAGTTCTCACATATATAGATATTATTGCATTAGGATTGGCAAGCACTTCTTAATCGAGAAGAAATAAGGAAAATTACCGTCGGTAAATATCTTCCGACGTGCTGGTCGGAAATTTGAGTCTGGAACTTGGTAATGCGACATCAGTAAAAATTGTGTAATAAAATGCGTTATTATTTTTATTATTACAAAGTTGAATACCTTCACCTAAAACTTTGTAAGCCTTCAAGTATGAATGTTCAATTTTCTCTGCAAAAAATACCAACTTTCCCAATGCTTGTTATTTATTTTTGCGGAAATTCAAAGCATATGTAGGAATTTAGTTTAAGAAAAGATCTTTACCTTAAATTATGAAGGAATTAGTAGCATTACCGTTAATTATCGAATAGTTTCATAATTGATTTACAAGCGAATTAACTGTTGTAACATATTGCCAATTAAAATCTTCTTGATTTTATGATAAGCTTGTTATCATTTTGTTTTATCATTATTTTAAAAATCTAATGGGCTGCGTATGTGTTGGTTCTTAACTACTGCAGACCTAACGTGCTCCCAGATATTGGTACCAACTCTTTCAGCGGACATCACGATGAGGTGGTACCATTGCCACTTAGGATATTTGACACCCAGTTTCTTCACCTATAAGGGTGAGCACCCGGACTCTGTTTTATGCGCAATTGCGCCAGGGCTACAATTTAGCCGCTAGTATCCAAGCCAAATGGCTACTCATGGGATCTTTCACATGAATCACAATCATACGGCGTGGCGCAGACGATTTCTTCCATCTTAAAAATCCACTGATACTTCCAATCTGGAGCGTACGAGTCCCGCGCCTTACCACGACGCCACGGCTTTTGTTTTATTGTTATTATTGCAGGTAAGCATTGTTTATACCACGATTACATTTATACAGTTCAACGGCGGAATTTTGATATTTGGAGCTTCTGCGCATGGCAGAAAGGAACGAATCCATTAGAGTTTTAGGGAAGTTCGTTTTGCAGGTGAGTTTATTTAGTACGCGAATCAGAATGTTTGCTTCTCTGTTTGTTGAAAGCAACTCATTTTATAAACTGGCATATAGCATTTGTTCGCAAGAAATGAAGCATGCTAAACGAACGAGAACGAGAACAAAATCGCGCATTTGTTATACCAGCAGTTCGTCCCTTGAACTTCAATGGATTCTTGGCACTCTGCCAGGAAGATTGCTTTGGTTGATGGTAGAACTGTACAACGTTTTAATCTGGTCCCCATTATTGGATCTAGCCGGCAGGGCAAATCGATTAAACGATGTTGTCGTTCATCGAAAAACGAAATGTTTTCAGTTCGTTCTTCATCTGTATTACACAATCAATGACTGATAGGGGACCGCCCCCAATTTGGCGTCATTTTTTATGACGTAAAGGAAACAAAAAAGATCACAAAACGTTTCGAACTAAAATGTTATTAACAATAAAAATCGTTATGGTAAAGGTAACACATACGCAACTCCCTTACACAAACTTGAAATCTGCCGTTTACCCAACCCCTCTGAGTTTGAATTAATTTACCGTAGTTATCTTTAAATAGCCCGCATCCTTGTATAGTCCGCAGGAAGAAAAATTCATTCTAAAAAAATTAAGTTCGGTGTATAACCCGCACCCCAGAAAAAAACATGGGATACAACTCTAGAAAACAATGCACTCGCCTGTAGCGCCCGATCCGCAATCTGCTTTGGACAATTGTTTCGAAAGCTACGATTTATTTCTCTGCATTTTGTTTTGCAGGAAAACCGATTTCGATATTTTTGAACAGTAGTTGTCCTTTTTAATAATACTTTTTTTTTTGAATTTCATGTATTGCCCGCATCGTCATACTGCCCGCAGGTAGTAAAAAAAGAAGTTTTTTCGTAGATAGCCCGCGGGCTATACACAGATAATTACGGTATTACTGTTTACTAATAACTATTTATTACTATAACTATTTATTACTGCTCGCTTGGTAAAAGCTTCGTTTTCATGCGATGGATGAAAAATATATTTTTTAACCCTTTAAAGGGCCTTTTTTTTTGTAGCATCGGCGTGTTAAAATATTTTTAAGATTTTGTCTTGTTTCAAAAAGAAATTCATATAGGACAGTAAATAATATTAGCATGATTTTTTCCACCACCCCTTTCAGGGGGGGGGGGTGGAAATAGTTATAATATTCTAATATTGATGCATCTGGTGGTAAATATATTTCCCAGAGTCTTTGCAAGATTCTGCCAATCAGAAAGGGTAAAATAGCTTACTATAAACATCTATAAGTTGGAGAATTCGGTGCGAAGCATACTTCCCTCCACCTTAGAAAGGTTTAATTAAAATAATTGAAAAAGTAGTCATTACAGAAAATTAAAAGTTAATGAATTCGCCATATTTAAAAAACGTAGCCAAATCGCCATATTCCGCCAATAATTGTCACAATAACCTTTATTGATTAGTTATGACTAGCTGACATGCCGGCGTTGCGCGGGATAATATTGCATCATTCTCAGGCGCAGTGACACATGTCTAAAATCCTGTTGTAAATATATGAGGAAAAATTTTCTTAAAAAACCCAAGTAGACGATGGGCAACAGTCCTTAAAAATCCCATTTAAACAATAAACTCATTAAACACAATTTCATTAAAAACAACAGCCTCGAAAAATTCCTTTTTGACCAAAAATAACCGTTCATAAAAATCCACATTAAAAGGCCAAAAACAGTTTTGCCATCAGAGTAAGGGCAACAGGAACTAAAATGCACATATGCATCAGGATAATTGTTCCAAAATAGTATCAGGTGTCCGTAAAAATCGCAATTACAATATAGATAACGCTACATCTAAAAATTTCTATCAGAAGAAGGGTAGTATTCTCTTTAAAAATGACCATCAAATGAAGAACAACGGAACAACACTGAATATCTCTGATACAATAAAGAAAACATTCCTTAAAATCATCCCTTGAATAAAGACAACTATTTCTAAACATCCCTAAAAAATAAGGACATTAGTCCAAAAAAATCCCCATTACAATAAAGACGTCAGTGACTAAAAATACCCATTAGGCTACAGCCTTTTAAGAGCTGCTGTTTCTAAAATTACCAAGGCCAGCTTAAATTCCTCATCAAAATAAGGACACAATTTCCTAAAAATCCCGCTTGCAAAATCGTCATTTCCTGAACATTCAATTAAATAGCACTTTTTATAAAATTCGCATAAAAACGGAAGAAAGAAAAACATTATTTCCAAAGGCAAATAAGCATGCACATTTAAGTTAGAAAATATTCAGCATTAATCTACTAGTGACATGTGAAATTTAACTTGCTAGAAAGAATTATCTGAATTATGTCCAAATGTCGCCAAATAGACCGTACAAACAATTAAATAAATGTTAGAAAATAAATCACTTGAGTAAAATATGGAATCAATCAAATCCGCTAAGTAAGGAAGTTAACATGAAGCAGATCGACAAATTGCACTATAGTAATGAAAGTATAATGCAAATGCGCCATGATCCTATAGTGTAAATCACATATTGAATAAAATGAGAATATTACTAATAAGGATTATTTGGCTCGGTTTAGAAAAGTTACGAAGCGCAAAATAATATAATGAGAGCAATTAAATGGATGTGGGCGAAAAAAAAAGTTATCACCACTTGCAAAATTTTAAATTTCATAAAAAATATGCATTATCGAAAACCTTCCTACCTAGTTTTTATCGGAGGAATAAGTATTAAATCGCCAAAAAAAGGAAGAAGAATCAACCTCAAGGTAAAGTATTTAAAAATCGTCTGTAGTTAATAGTCCACAAAATCTGCATAAAAATGAAATACATTTTTAGAATTTGTTTCGCTCATAAAACGGCATGAATAAAGATAAAATAGCATAAAAATAATTTAACTTTGTGCAAGTAAACAATAATAATAAAATTACACGTTAATTTAAAGCACAAATGAGCAATAAAATGCAGACATATGTTTCGGGATTGCTTGGAATCCCTTTTTCATGCGACAAGGAGCTTCTAGATGCATTTGGATTTTTTGCATCTAGAAGCTCCTTGTCGCAATGAAAAAGGGATTCCAAGCAATCCCGAAACATATGTCTGCATTTTATTGCTCATTTGTGCTTTAAATTAACGTGTAATTTTATTATTATAAAATAGCAGTTTTTCAATCTTACGTTAACAGAAATCATCTAGTTGGCGACAAAAGTAATATTTATTTTGGCGGAAACACGCAATTTGAGCAGATAAATTCAGAGGTAAGCCTTGCTTTAAAGTTCGAAAACTACTTTAAATGAATATTGCGCGTGTTCTATTCGTTCTACGAACTTCTGAAAGAGATCATCTTGTGCCGTTTTTTACGGGCATCAGTATGCTGCAAAAATCGAAAAGGTGTGACGTTTCTTCGATGAGATATTCCTAAAATTAACAGTTTTGCTTAAATTGGAATAAAAAAAGAACAAATTCGAATTTTAGGAAAAACGCTTCGAGGTGCACGAGGACCCGACCCAAGATACCTGTAACCAAAATTTCCTACTTCTGGACCCTTCCATCTCGCCAGGAGGCGATCGACAGACAGACAGACACACACACACACAAACTTTCGGTTTTATTTATATAGATTAAATTTCACGCATAAGCCTATGTTTAAATTTGGTTTTGGCGTCAAATTTTTTAGCCAATTTTTTGGTCAACAGTTACCCAATTTTCCTACAGTTTTTTTTTTTTCAAGGGTAGTAAAAGGTATATAAAAGTTTAAAAAGTGCTACTCCCTAAAAATTTGCAACCGTAGGAAGCTGCCTACTCGCTTATTTAGAAAATTAGCTGAGCACGCACGCCTAAATTTTAGGAAAATGTGTCTGGGATCTAGATAAATCTTTGAATTGAACTTTGCAAATTTTCTTCTCTTTGGCATGCTTAACTTGTACATTTCCGTTTATTGAATACATGTTCTCATATAATGTTAAAGTCCCAGATACATACGTATAGTATCTTATATATAAGCGGGTTATTCTGTTTGTCTATCTGGCCGCTATAGGATCCTAGGATGTTTTACCGATCGGGACCACATTCGGCACGGTTAATGTTTACGACCCGAGAAACACATCGCTGCAAAAATGAAAGTTGTGACTCAATTAGTTTTTTTTTTTAATTAATTATTTTTAATTTTTCAATGATTTTTTTTGACCCGTTTTATTTTATTTTTGCATTGTTGCCCTCATTTCATAACATATAATTACAGTTGCCGTGTGAACAAACAAACCAATGCAGTTGCCATTGTTATTGTAACAAATGTAACAAATATACTAATATTAGTATATTTGTTATATTCTAATTACAATTTATAATATCTAACGAAACGTTTTTTTAGCATATTGAGTGAGGCTTCGCTGTATTTCCAATCTTCGTTAAAAATTAATGTATACGCGAATTTAGTTTAATTCTTTCTTTCTTTTTAATTTATTTATTTATCGTCTGCGCTTTGGCAAAATCCTAGGAGAACCCACCCCGTTTCAAAACCGCCAATTTGGCGTCCACCTCTCAGAACGATAAAACAGGGTTACGATCAAATCAGGAAAACCAAGACGGTATACTTACTCATCGCCAACCGTGCAAACGGGGTGGGCTCTCCTAATAAGATCCAACCATAAATCTATAGTAGTGGGGGGCAGTAAGCAAAGGGGCGTCCTCGCCGCCTGACCAGGGTAATTCAGTTTGAATGAGCAGACACCTTTGCACAAATCATTTTAATTAAAATTTATAATATATAGAACAGCGGTCATTTCGTATGACCACCGGACTTACTACACTGTAAAAAAAAAAAAAAAAAAACAGTTCAACGTTGCACCATAAATATGGTGAAAGCTGAAGGGCTGCTGATGATTGAACCAAAATCATGGTTCAAGCAGAAGTGCGAAATCTAAAGTTACGCCTTTAACCATAATTTCGGTTCAACCTTGAACCAAAAAGACGAACCCGGCAAGCGGCCGGAAACAGAGAGCCGCCATCTTGTCAAGCTGTGACCTGAAGCATTTATTTTTCACAACAGTAAAAGGTAAGTAAACTTCGATGTATATATCTAATTTTTTGCTTGATATTTCTTGTTTTCTGTGTTTTTATCTCTTAATACGCACAAAATAGGTTGTAAAGCCGATTTCAAAAATGTTATTATCATATACCGATCCTGACACCTTTATCGTTAAATTGACTAATTAATTTTATTCAAAATTTTAAACCAGTGTATATTTATTTAATTTTGCTTCAATATTAAACTATTTTTTTTACCTGATTTATCATTCACCCCCATATATTTTACTTTTGGTTCCCCTGATCTACATTTAAAGTTGTAACGTTGACTTGTTTACATTTTAAAAATTGCATCTATTATCGGGATTTTTACTCTAAACCATTTATTATTTTGATTTTTATTTGCAAGAATACTTTTCTACGGCGTTACCTTTCTAGCTCCACCTCTTAATTTTTATTTAATTGCCTGTTGTTGTCTTTTTAAATTTATTAAACTTATTTGTTGTTCGACCCATTTTGCACAATTTTTACCCGTAGTTTTTATCAAAGGCGTAGCCGGTGGAGAGGGGGGGAGGGGAGGGCGAAGGTTCGAACACATCTCCACTCCTGAAATTTTTTGAAGTTTCACATGCTATAAATGACAATTTGAATATTCTGATAAGAAAAGCTCATTTGTATAAAATTCAGTTCTTATGTTTATTTCCGATCCCGTAGCCGAAGGGGTAAAAATTTCTAAAATTTTGCATGCTATAAATGAAAATTTGAAAATTAGTGAGTAAAAGATAGTCTGATAAGAAAACACTCATTTATATAAATGTAGTTGTTTGAATTTTGCTTCCAACGTCACAGCCAGGAAGTGGGGGGGGGGGGGGGGGGGGGATCCCTCCCGCACTGAAATTTTTACATGCTCTGAAGGATAATTTGAAAATCAAAAATATTCTGATAAAAAAAACACTTCATCAACTTGACCTCCGCCCCCCCCCCCCCCCCTTCGAAAACCATTATAGGTTGTGGCTTGGATTTGTAATGATTCTTACTTCCTAATCATTCGAACTAACTATTCCACCAAGGGCAGGTAAAACCAGTTTTGTATTCAAAAACATGTCTACTATAGGAAGTTTTTGAGAAATTGGGTCAATTTTGCGTGATTTTCGAAATAGCAGTTTCGTTGCCTTTAACTTTAAATTAACTTTTTTTCCAAATTTTCAACCAGTGCGTGTTTACTTTATTTTGCTTCAATATATGCTTGCTTCTTACGTGATTTATTACTTCCCCCATGTATTTTACATTTTGCGCCGGCTCTACACTTACAGTTGTAACAATGATTTGTTTACGTACTGAAAATTGCACGTTTTCTTATTTCATTTATTGCAACATTATTTTTTCTCTCGTTACTACCAAACCCCTTTTCCGAGCTGTTACCTTTCTCTTTTCTGCTCTTTATATATATATATATTTAATTAACTACTAACAGCGATGGATTTTAGACTACTTTTTACTTCCTGATGTTCTCTCAAGAAATTATTTCTGACTACTGTTGTATTTTCAAAATCTTTCATTTTTCGACCACGACTGCCATTTTAGAGAATTTTCACATATAATTCCTTCTAAAATTTCGTCCCAATCATTCTAACAAAATTAAACAAATGAACCTATTTCAGTAATAGAGTTTTAGAAATTGGGGAAAAATTTGCAATCGGATATTTCAGATCTCCAAATGCAAGATAGACGTTTTATCAACAAAAACGGTGCATTGCACTACACGGTTGATTTCAACAGAACATTGAAAAGATGGCATACAAATCAGATACGCTGTACTGTCAGTTCTTTTATATCTTTACAGGTTAAAGTCTTAGACTCATCTGGGCGGTCTTAGCCTGAAGTGCCACGAAGTACTGCACGTTTTAACCTTGGAGTAACACCTGTGCCGGAACCCCCCAATAATTTGTAATTATCGTTATTTGTGCAATGCATGGTTTTTCAATTTCACTTCTAGACATATGTTTTCAGTCATCTGTGTATGCATATAAATAAATTTAATATTTTTGGTGCTAAAGAGTGTTGAAATATATATTTTTTAAAAAGTTACATAATTCAGAAATTTAAAATGTTCGCTATCAATTAATTACATTTATAAGCAAAATTTCAAACGCCATTTTTGTTTAAACTATCTGTTGACGAACATAAAAAAGTGTACATATATTTGCAAAGGCCTTCCTTATGGGAGGGGGCTCAAAAATGTTAACAGTGACTTACATTGCAATTTTGAAGAATATAACAAAGTAATCTAGTTACTTAAAAAATACAATTAGTTTCTGATACAGTGCATTGGGATGTTCATATATATAAATATATAAATAAATACATTTATATATATGGAACATTGAATCAATTATTGAAACGCATGAATCTGTTCTTAGAATTAAATCGAATAATTAGCAAAAATTTAAGTTAAACTTACGTATTAAAAAACAGAAAATTCGCTTTGAAAATTAAAATTGTTAATAAGCTTGTTTCCTGTCTTACGCTTGAACATGATAAAATTATTTATGTTAAAAGTCACCATTGCAACATAAAATGGTGCAGCTCAAACTTCACTTTCATGCTACAACTCTCAGCTATGACAGTGGCTAGTAGGAAGTCCATCGTTATGATTCAAAGTTGAACCAAGATACCAGTTAAAATAAAATCTATGGTTAAGGTTCAAGGTTGAACCATAATACTGGTTAGAAAAAAAATTTATATCATGGTTCAAAGTTGAACCGCAGTACTGGTTAGAAAAAACTCCATAATCATGGTTCAAAGTTGAACCGTAATACTGGTTAGAAAAAAATCCGCAATCATGGTTCAGTGCTGAACCACATTCATGGTGAAACTAGTAAACCAACATAATGGTTCAAATTAGTACCAACTGTTGGTTGCAGCTGCATTTCACCAACTTTTAGTGAAAGGTTGACCAGAATTTTTTACAGTGTAGTCTTATATATAAGCGGCTTATTCTGTCTGTGTCTGTCCGCGATAGGATCCCAGGCCGTTTTACCGATCGGGACCATATTCGGCACGGTTAATGTTTACGACCCGAGAAACGCATTGCCGCAAAAATGAAAGTTGTGACTCAATTAGTTTTTTTTTTTAATTAATTTTTTAAAAGATTTTCAATGATTTTTTTGACCCGTTTTGTTTTAGTTTTGCATTGTTGCCGGCAAACATGTAATTACATTTGCCGTGTGAACAAACAATTCAATGCAGTTGCCATGTAACAAATGTAACAAATATACTAATAATAATCAAAATGTTCATCTAGCATATTGAGTGAGGCTTCCCTGTATTTTCAATTTCCGTTAAAAATTAATGCATACGCGAATTTAATTTAATCCTTTCTTACTTTTTAATTTATTTCTTTATCGTCTGCGCTTTTTTTTATTTTTCTTATTAGAGTGGCAGCGCTCTTTTTTCCCAGTTTCGTTAAAACTTTTGTTTTAAAAAGCATAATAAAATTTTCAATAAATTATTTCGATGATAAATATATATTTTTCACAACCAACTTGATTATATAGTAGATAAATAATAGTAGTGTGGGGCAGTAAGCAAAGGGGCGTCCTCGCTGCCTGACCTGGGTAATTCAGTTTGAATGAGCAGACACCTTTGCACAAATCATTTTAATTACAATTTATTAATATCTAGAACAGCGGTCATTTCGTATGACTGCCGGGCGTACTAGTGTATTAATATGCAAATATATTACTCTCTGGAATGTAAAATGCTGTATTGCTTAATAATATAGAGTACGGAAATGAGCGACAACATTCCGAGCAGTGGCGTACGCAAGGGGGGATGCGTACAACAAGGGGGGGGGTTAGGGGTTTTAACCCCCCCCCCCTTGAGCCTTAAATAATAGTGCTTTATTACATACTGGAATTTCTTTTAGTAGTTTGAGAACATTATGAACCCTTGAAAAAATTCTGCGTACGCCACTGATTCCGAGTATGGTAACTTTCCATGCTCGCTTGATTGAAAATGGTGGATAGATCGGCGTAATGATACTTGAATTCTACCTTGATTTACCCCTCTGACTGATTATCCCGCGATTTCCCCGTACAACGAAAATGTAGCGAAAAATTGCTCATCCCGCGATTTTCACGGGCATGAGCATTTAAAGTGTATTTAAAATATTATCCTGTTGTCTCATCGTTAAAACGTCCATAATGCAATTTCTCAAATATTTGGGCATAAAACCTTAATTTGCATAAGGTAGCCCAATTTTTAGCGAGACTTATTCGCTGAAAAAAAAAGCAATCAGAGGTTAAACTTGGTCTCTCAAGGGAGCTAGCTCAAGAGCCAACGAAATTCCTGATTACATACTATTATAAAAATGCTGTTAAATTCATCTTTTTAATTTGTGAAATGTAGTAATTAGGCTCGTTCGAATTATCAGTGTTATTTTAATACAAACTTGATATACTCTGAACCAAAATTTATACATGTAGGCATAAAAATAAATAAATAAATATAAGGGGTGGAATGGGAGGGAGGAAAGCATAATAAATGATGCGATATTGAAAACAACATTAACAATAAAATTTTGAGGAACAACAAAAAGCTTTCATCCAATCAAAAATGGCATCGCAATAATATAAATTAACAGTTTCATAGGCAAACATTTCGAATTTGTTTTAAAATCAAAATGCAGTTTAGTTTCTTATGCAAACAAAAAAAGAGCGAATTTAAAACAAAAAAAAACCAATAAATCAGCCTTTATATAATTTTGCATTTGATGATACGTAAATTATTCAATTCATAATGAAAAAACAATTGCTTCATATTCTAATAATTAATAGCAGCTAAAAATCAAACAACTTTTTTTTTAAATTTATAAATAAAAATAAACCAATCACAAAATTGTACGAAACACCGGAATAAAAATGAATTCTTCAAGAATCTCTCTTGAGTTCCCTTGTGTAACCAGAGGCTCATCCAAAATTTTTCAGCGGAAGGAGGACACAAAAATCCTTACATCTAGGGCCTAATAAATTGTGCGGTAATATTTTTCAAATTATGTGCAGTAAATGCGGTAATTTTCTAAAATTAATCAAATAATCTAAAAAATAACTAAAACAGTAAAACCACAAAACAATATAATAATAATAACCCATTTTAAATAAGAAATTTTAATCAATGTCTTTTCATAATTGACTTTTCTACATTGCGATTCAAAGTTAATTGAAGTGAAGTGTTAATCCAGAAGCTGAAAATTCGTTTAAAATTTGTCTTTGCTTTGTAAATATTTGTCCGTAACACGATACTGCTCTTTCTCAGTCGACTGAATTGGATAGTACTGAGAGTATTTGCATACTATTTGAGATTATTTCAGAAATTCTGAGAGTACTATTAAATAAGTCATGGAATTGAAATAGCGAAAATTAAAAGAATTAAAATGCGAAATTGCAGGGGGAAAAACAGAAAAACAAGTTTTTCTGAAAGACGGAAATTTTGACAAAAAATAAAAATTATGCGGAAAATCGGAGATTATGCGGACGTTTGAGGATTATAGATTTCCTTGTCTCCCGCAACCTCGCATAATTTATGTGGCTTTACTTATAGGGTGCGAAAGGTGGTGACTCCACCAGTGATTGACAGCTTTTAGAGTTATTTATCACATTCTTAAGAGTTTAATCATGATAATTACTTTTATGCAGTTTTTGAATTAATATGTGCCTGAACAGACATTCAGAACCATCATCCATTCGGTAATTAAAAATGTTTTTAATGAATTTTAATTTTATGCTCACAATGCTCCAGTCATTGGCATTTCTAATTTTTCATGTCGCCAGTAATTAGCACTCTGTGTGAGATGTAAAGACATCCATATACTGCATCAGAAAAAATTACTTTAATTCATATTCTAGTAATTGATCTGTTCTCCTAAAAAACTGTCAATTTCTGGAAAATCTGGGTAAAAAAATTGAAAATTGATGTAAATTTAATTTACATGCAAAACCGTCAAATTTTATGCACTTAAACTTATTAATAAAAAGTTTCAATCAAACCATCTGTCATTGACATCCTATGCCAATCAATGGTACATAGTATAATAAATGATCCAGTAAGTGACATAGTTTATTTATTCAAAAACAGTATAAACAAGCACTAGAATTTACGTTTCAGTCGTTAAATATGAACATCTAATAGATTTAAAACCGTAGCTGCTTAGAAATATTTTTGAAATTAATTACGATATATTGAGATCAAAGTATTATTCACCGCCGAGCAAGCTGAACACAAAAAGCGGATTGTTTTTCAATTGACAAGTTCCATTTACATTTTTATGATAGAAATGTCCTCTGGTGAAATTGTGATAGAAATGTAGTAATCAAAAATAAAACAGTAATTTCATGAAATAAATATAGATAGGTAGGATTTATATAATGGTACAATAATTTTTCTTATAAACTACTTTTGGGGAAAGGTGTGAATCACTGGAGCATATCAGTTATTGGTTGCACTAAACCTTTAAATGATATGTCACCGTAACGAAAGCTTTAGGTTTGTGAAATGATTTTTAATTCTCCCAGGGAACAAAACTCGACCGTGATTAATTAAATTTAGGTTTCCGTTTAATAAATGAAGCTCAGCCTCGAACATTTAAATAAGTTTTAGACATTTTAGTTTTTCTGTTGACAGCAGCTTGTCTTGTTTAAATATTTCAATGAGCGATCAACTCTCCTCAGCGTGACTGATTGACTGCATTAGTTATTTAATTTAATGCATTTGTAACACATATTCTACTCAGATTTTACTTTTCTGCACTCCTCCATCACAGCAGGTAGAAATAATATATTTTCATCGCATACTCTATTATTATTGAATAAATTTGAGATACATACTTTCAATACGATCAAAAGTTCAAACGCTACGGCAAATCAACAAGCTTGCGAAACGTTGATTCGAAGCAAAATAACGCGTCACCGCACTTATTATCTCACTTTATATTATACAGGGAATATACCTTTTAGGGGAAAAGGGCTGTGGACCAACTAACCAAAGGGCGGCAGCCAAAGGGCGCACACACATATATAAAGGATGATATCTGCGTGACACATGAGGCTATATAATGCCTCTTTTGGAAAATTTGAACTCCTAATATCAGTCAATCAGTCATAACTTCACGGCATAACTTAGCTTGTTTTGCATGAAACGCTTATGCTGCGGTCTTATTAGAAATTTTGTTTTAACTGGAAAACAGGGGCGACTCTTCTAATCTAGGCTTAACTGATGGGATGAATACATAATTTGTAATAAACAGATAAGTTAAATACAAAAATATTTTAGGATTATATTAAAATACAAGGTTGCTATTACTTTTTGTTTGTTCGTTTCTTTTTTCCTTTCTTTTCTTACATAGATGGAAATATAATTATTAATAATTAATACAAGAACAAAGGAATCAACAACAAAAAGGAAAATTCATTACTGCGCTTTTGTATAATGTTTTTCGTTTATTTTCCTTAAATATTTCTACGCCCGTTAAAATTATTCCTTAGGCATACGGAGAGAGGCGCGACATTTACCATCATTGAGAAAACGAAAATGGAGCAATTTTGTTCAAAGAATCAGGCACCTCAATGAAATACTTAGTCTGAGTTATTTCTTGTTTTTCAGAATTTTAACAATAATTGATTTGAAAAAAAGTTTTAGCTGGATTTTCGAGAAAAAATTATTTACATAAGAGTGCTTTGTACATAGGAATAGCGTAAAACAAAACATACACCGTTTCGAAGAAACCAATTCTAACTAATAATTATTCAAAATTGCTACTTTGTACTGCATATTATTTTATATATTACTTATTTATTAGCAATGTTCTCATATTATTATTATTATTATTATTCAGAAACACTATTCAAAAGAATAAAAACTAACAATCTGTTTGCATTTAAGTGTGACAGACTTTACACAGTGTTACTGAAATGTTATATTTGAATCTAATGTAAAAATAATATTTATAGTTTGATACTTTTAGTTAATGTTTGTAACGGATTTAAAATATGAAACAAGCATGCAGTTAATATTTTGATGTAATCTAAAAGTAGGAGTAAGAGTAAAACTAATCTACTTTGACCCTTAAAAGACTATTTCTTACATTCTATTAGAAATTGTTCCGCAGTGGACCAGTCGGTAGAAGCTCGGTTTCTGCAGAGCACCAAAGGTGGAGCAACATTGACTACGGTCAGTGTTTGGGAGGGTGACAACCTTCCGCGGCTGGTTGCTGCGGTCCGTGTACGCTAAAGGGAATTAGTGGACGTTAAATAGATCGTGGCTCCATGCCCTCCAAATGAAATGATACCTCTGGGGGTGCCAACCCCAGGTGACGGTCTCCCATCTGGGAGCTGGTTCAAAAAAAAAAAAAGAGATCCTTGAAAGAGGCAGAAATCGTACTCCTGCCTACAAGGGCCCCGTTAGACTCTGGAGCAGCATACCCATTCTTCCTCGTCACCCGCGAGGACACGACAACATCAACACATTAGATAATTTTTTTTTTCTAACATTTTAAAATTTCTGTCTTAACAGTTTATTTAGAGTAATTGTTAAGACAGTTTTATTAATGAATAAACAAATGTTTATCATATTAGTTATGTAAATGACACATTAAAAATTATGTGTTAATAAAAATAATCATATCGATTGATTGTTGTGAAATATAAAATTTGTAAAATTTATTTTTAAAAAAATATAAAAAAATTCAGGCAAATTGAAATGTTTGATAAAAATCATGATTTTTAAAAAATGATTTACATTACTGATTTAAAACACTTGATTTAAATCCCCGATTTAAAACATTTGATTTAAATCAACGATTTAAAACTGACTCCCTGGCATTGCAGCCCATGTTGGACCATGGCCTCCCTAACAATTTTCCTCAAAAACCCTATGTCTTTCGCTTTTCATTCCAGTTTCGGATATTTAGATTTTTAAGGTCTTTCTCCACCTCGTCTACCCATCTTTTAACCTGCCTTCCTCTTTTACTCTGGCTCTGGCATTGTCCTTTGAAAATCTTCTTAGTGCCTCTGTTTTCCTCCATTCTCTCAAGGTGTCCCAGCCATTGTACCGATTTAAAACACTCGATTTAAATCACCCTGTAAAACCCTGTAATTCTAATTGTATGAAATTAATATACTATAAATATAAATACATTAACTTTACTTTTAAGATAGTTGCGATAAAAAATATGTTATTTTTTGGTTATCAATATAAAGAAATGTGGGGTGTAGCTGTGTCATGGACACGGCCGTGTGTTGTACGTGACACGTTTATGTAACGGGTTACACTTTTAAATGAAATATTTCTATTTATGTATTTAGAATAAAAGCAGGGAAACAAATAATTATTGTGTTACAATATTTTATTAATTAATAACTTTATAGTTTTGGTTTTTAGAAGCGTATAAGCCGATATTATCTATATATCTTTTATATTTTTTTATTCTTACACCTTATTATACTCACTGTCACTACTTTAAACTAATGTTTTATATACAATCGATAGATTTTGACCACAGCTGATGATTAAAACTTAAACGGACATCGCAGCTTCTCCAAGTCAAAAGCTATACTCATTGCAAATTTCGATACGCAGTAAAATAACTTCAAAATGGCGGTGCTTCCCTCTTTACTCCCTGCGATGCGTCACTGTTCTCGCTTATCGTAATGAATTATTTGATCTTTTAGTTATCAAGTGGTATAATTTAGTTTTGGATGTAGAGGATAGATTCGAAACTGCAACGCCAAACTGTATCCCCCGATTTTGTTATCATTAGATTTTTTGGATTGCCCCCCGTAAGGTAGCATTTTTAAAGACGTATTCACGTCAATAAATAAAAATCGAAACAATAGTTAAATTAGATTAAAAATAAATACAGAATCTTAAAAGAAAATTAAGCTAAAATTAGATTTGAACTGAGTCAAATTAGTCTGGTTTGGGGCAAAATATAGAATTTGAAATAAAATAAAAACAAATAAAACTCAAAATAAAGTACCGGAGCAGAGTTCCACCTAATAGAAAAGTGTAGAAACGCCTTGTCGGCCCCACTGTGTCCCTACTTATGGATTTAAATCTCTCTACATTAAATATTTTTTATTAGTTATTACCTATGAAGTGTCGTGTCACTTGTTTATTGAAATTTAGGACATAACTTTTTGAAAAACAAACTACTGTAGTAACAGCATTGTTTCTACTGTAGTAACTGCATCCCCGTGTTTTATTTTAACTGAACATCGCATCGCCCATATGCCTTTTTAAATTTGAATATAGCTTTTATGTCCGCGTCTGTCTACACTGTGTAAGTGCTTCCTCCCCCCTGGCCCCGCCTCCGCTCAACATCACAAAATAAAACATGTTATAAGGCAGGAAATGGGGTCAACAAAATTTCATTCACGTTTTTCAATGTTACTTGCAAGCAATGATTCTCAAACTGTGCGCCGAGGATCTGAGAAATTTTCACAGAGCGCCACGAAATTTTGCAACAAACTTCAAAAATAATTAGAAGTATGTTCATTATGAAGCTTTAGCAATACTTCGCAGTGCCCTCTAAAAAAAACAAGGGCTATGCAATGCAGGTACAATAGTTTTATTCATTTTCATACGTTGCTTATGATTAGTAGAGTTGACCACACTTTCAGAGCGTTCGTGTGTCCCCTAAAAAACTACGGAGCCCCTCAAAATCGACAACCCAACAAATTGACCAAAAAGTCAACCTCCCTAGCAAAAAAATCTCAATCTTCTGAAAAATACGTGATCGTTCATAAAAATTAAGATGCATTTTGAAAAATATATAAATATTTATATATACGTTGTCAATTTTTGAAATTAATGAAATTGTAGCATTTTTATTAAAGTATTATTCCACCCTGTCGCGCGAACTAATTTTTTAAGAATTAATTTTTTGAAAATTGCAAGTCGAGCTTGGACACATAAAATTTCGATAAACATTATACTGAAAAATTGATTCATATTTTTTGTCAATATGTTCTATGTTGTAAACTAACAATAAAGTAACAAGAAATATTCTAAAATGAAAGCAGATGCAACGAGATTGTTGTACAATAGCAGAATAGCAGAAAAACTGTCAACTGTCTTACACGTGGCATCAAACAAGCCAAAAAAAAAAAAAAAAAGCGATGAAAAAGCGAAGTGTAAACGGGGTAAAATTAAAATAATTATCGTATAAAAAAAGTTCAGATGTATTTTTTAAAAAAAATTGCATTGATCAGTCTTTGAAAATAAAGAAATTTTAGCATTTTTATTAGGATGTTATTAAGTTCTGTCGCGCGAACTCGCATTTTGGGAATTCAATTTTTAAAAATTGCAAGTCGAACTTGGACACATAAAATTTCGATCAATAAACATTTATACTGGAAAATGTTTTCTTATTTTTGACCAATCTTTTCTATGTTGTAAACTAAAAATGAAATAATGAGAATAACCGCACACTAAAAGCAGATGCAAGGAGACTGCTGCACAATTGCAGAAAAACTAACACGTGGGATTGAAGCAAAAAAAAAACCTCTAAGAGAAAAAAGTTTACGCTGGTAAAAATTAAAATTATTATAGTACTTTGATTGAGTTTACTTTGTATTGTTTACAATTTCAGAATAATAAGAAACATAACAAACTAAAAGCAGGTGGTATAATATTATTTGCATACTAACATCTAACGCACTAAGTCATTATTAAACGAAAAACGGACAAAAATAAGGCAACTAACATAATGCGAAAAACAATTAGCGCTCATAAGACCCCTCTATTACTTTTACTTTAACATATTCTATTTCGCGAGCATTCTGTTCAAAGAGAAATAATTTTAATAATGAAGGTTTTCGGGCAGCGATCGCTGAAACTATTTTTCCGAATTTTTTATCAAATGCTTTGTATAATGACATTAGTTTTGTGATTTTTTTTCTGATGTGCTGCCTGTTATTGTATGGAAATAGAAATCTAGCTATGGAGAAAAAAGAAAGTTAAAAACAATGTTTTCTGGAAAGTTGACCCTGCGAAAAACATCGGCCTTGCATCGGCTTTTATATGTTTTTCAAGGCCGATTTGCCGATGTTTTTTTTAAGTTAACATCGGCTGCCGATGCCGATGGCAATTTTGTTGAACAATCGGCGCCGATGCATCGGTGGAGCATTACCAGCGTGGGTTGAAAAAGATCGTTATAAGGTTTGACTTGTTTCTGAATGATTGTTTAAGTTTAGAAATCGTTTGTTTATCGCAACAATCACAAGAAAGAAATTGAACCTGCAAGTTAAACTTTCCTTTTTAAGTTCTGTAGCTTTTTTTTTCTTTTAAAACACACATGTGCTAAGCTAAACAATAAACATCAAAATAGATCCCATGAAAATTTTCATTTGGGCCCTTGAAAGTCCTTGAATTTTTTTTTTTGTGATAAATGAGTGGATATATCATCTATTAATCCTCTGACATGGTGATCCTCAATAATTAAGTTATTGTCAAAATCCCCAGCATAGAGCGAAAATTTGACTTTATTCAGAATTAAATTTTTGATTATAGCCAGTCTTACATCTTTTGGTGTAGTGGTGGGGGAGGTATAGGGATAGTGATAAAGATTGTTTGTTCTTGTTAGTCATATGGCCCATCAAAATTATTTTGATTATAAAATATGGATTATAAAATATGTGAGAACTCATAAACCAAAAGGCAACTAGACTGCGGCACCCTGCCCAGTTTATTTTCTTTGTCGTCTTGTCATAATATTACTTTTCTCTCTTATTTTCTAGTTTCTTTGCAGAAATAAACCCTGAGAGAGGAACTTAGAGCCCAAAGAACAAAAACAATGTGTTTTAAAAGATTTTAAAATTACGTAATAAATTATTGTTATTCAAAAATCCATTTCATCTATCAGTTTCTTGAAAATGTCAAATAAAACTTCTTAAATATGTAAAATAAAACTTTGTTTATTGTTTAATTATTCTATGGTGGTTACTTTATTACCATTGACTTTATCCTGTTATTTTATTGCTACGCTATATATATATATACACACATACATACATAAAGTTTTAGTGGCGTCTAAGTATAGCTGTCATTATTTTATTTATTTTTTTTTTTCAATTTTATCATATGCTTATTGAATAAAGATGACTAATTTCTTTGTGTAGGATTTTTTAAATTACTATAGTAAATTCATTTGAAAAATTAAATATTTTTTGGTATTGCGAAGATTGATAATTGGCAAAACTTGAAAATTGACTTAGCGAAAAATTCGTCACTTAAAAATTAGGATGCACCTGAAAGTTCAAAGTAATGTTTACTATATTAAGAGATATAAATAAATTAAACCGGTCACAAGACCTAAATATGTGAATGACCTGACCAGACTGAAAATTATGCAGATAAGTGCTTTTTTGAAAATAAAATTGTTTTAAATAAAAAATATTTTAAATAATTTAAATTTAGTGTTAAAATAATAATATAGAAATAAATGGTGCCTTATAGATTTTCAAAATTAGGATTTTAATTGTTCTAATTTCTTTTGTAAATATGGTATCATGGTGACAAATTTTTATAAATCTACTTGATGAGGATTATTGTCAATCAATAACTTATGTCTCTTTGCTTTCCGGGGGGGGGGGGTGAGAATGGGTATATTTCAAAAGTTGGACTGGTGGTTAATTGTAACAAATAATCAAATTTCATTTTTAGGGAAATTTTTGAAGGTAGGGAGACTGAGCAGACCTGTGGTAACTTGCTAACAATTATAGGCTGAACGCGCAGAGAAAGGTCCTAACAGACCAAATAATCTCACGAAAAGTTTGATATACTTTTCTGACAAGTAAACTTATGGAAATACTGGCTTATAGTCTTATATTTTGCATTTTAGTAAAAAAAGATGCTTACTTTATGACGTTAAAAACTTCATATAATTAGCATCTTCCATATATTTTTAAATATATTGCAGTTTTTATAAGACTTTCAGGTTCTTGAAAGGCATTTGAAAGTGGGCATCTTATTACTCAAAATGGCATTTTTCAGAAAACATTTTTTAAAGTTCGCAGAAACAAGTTGTCAGGATTTATTATATTTTATGATACTACAGAAGTTTAGAAAACTAAATTTAGAAACCCCCTCCAAAGTATAAAATGCCCACTTTCAGATGGTGAAAATAGAATTTTGATGTGCATTAAGCAATGAAGATTTTGAATTCTAAGTTTCTCCATGGATTAATATGGAATTTTTCAATTTCAGAGAGTGACTGAAGAAGTATAAATGAAGCGGCTTTTTTCAATCTGCACAAAAACTTCCTCTTTAACCCCTTAAAGCACGAGTTTTTTTCTGAGAAACTAGTATAATGTAAGTTATTCTTTGCAATTTCAGGTTGTGAGGGGAGACTAGGGAGCGGGGGGGGGGGGGGTATGAGGAAACGTTACATAGAGAAAAAATATTATACAAACAAAGTGTCAACGGATCTCTGACAGGCATCAGAAATAAAATAACGCAGGGGCATGAGCAAAATTTCCTGAAAAAGTCCATCATTTAAGAGAAACATTCTTAACGGACATTTCTTCAAATAACGAAAAATTTCCATCATGGAACAGAAAGTAACCTAACGCAGGTTTCTTCAAATAGCGAAAAATTTCCATCATGTAACAGAAATAAACATAACGCCTGTTTCTTCAAATATCGGAAAATTTCTGTCATGTAATGGGAATAAACATAACGCAATTTTCTTCAAATAACGGAAAATTACCCTCGGATAACGGAGAGAAAAATATAGGAAAGTTTCTTCAATTGACGGACATTTCCCCTCCTAGAACAGAAAAAATTGTAGAAGGAAGTTCCTTCAATTGACAAGAGAAAGAAAAAACGGATATTCGTCAAATAACGGAAATTTACCAGCAGCACTGCAGCCAGTAATATTTTCGTAGGGGCGTGGTAGCCTAGTGGTTAGCACGTCGGACTTCCACCTGGAAGGTCGCGCGTTCGATACCTACTGAAGACCATCATGTATACTTGGGGATATGTGCATGTAAAATCCGTAGACCCCACTACCTCTCCGCGTGCGTAAGCAATCCTAAGGCCTCGGCTAACAGGTAGGGGTCTGGTGGGGAAAAGTAATATTTTCGTGAATTGAAGAAAAAAATTCTGAGAGTGTATGACCTTCTCTGATCCTTTTGATGAAGACGTTAGAAAAGCAGTTCCGTTTGTAAAACATTACCCATACCACTGGCGGCTCCAGTGTTTTTCAACAGGGGGTACTTTAGAATAGCTTGACTCCAACCCCTCCCCCCTCGTATCCCCCCACCAATCACTGCAATTTTTTTATGAGTAAGAAAGGAGTTTATGTACAATATTTACAGGAGGAGCCTGCGAGGCCCATAAGATTTAAATTTATCAATACACTTGATTATTGTCAATATTGATATTTTTGCAGCGTTTCTGTTCAATACATATATGGATCGATGTTTCGAGTCTTTCTTGAGACATGGTGTTCCTTATTTTGTCTTCACGAGGGCCAGTTTGGAGAAAGTTCTTTCCATACTGGCAGTAGAAACAGGAATTGTCAGGAGAGATGAGACAATTGATTTGATTGTCGGGTATAACTCAGCAGTTGAAGCAGACTTTAAACATACCAGTAGAATTATAAACCTTTTTGTATGTCCAAAGTTTGGATCACTTCTCAGGAGCTTTATTTCTCTACTTAAAGTGGAGTATTCTTCGTTGCAAAACAAGTCAACCTTCCTTATTTTCTCCTCGGATGGTTTTGGGGCTGTGAAGACTTCTTGGAAAGCTAACAGAGTGGAGCGCGACACCTGGGAGAACCGCTCCTCTAGACTTGTGATGATTGAATCCAAAACTTCAAAATATGCCTTCCTTGGTTCATCCTTCCTTGCACTGAAATGCTCATTTTCAGGGGGATCATCCAAACGAACGTTTCTGCGCCGTCTTTGTTTATTTGGAACACGAGTGCCGTTCTTTGCACATTCGTGTTCATATTCTTCATAAATATGGTTGAAGTTATGACTGTCTCGGAATTCTTTAATTGTGGCTTCCAGGACGTCTACAGCTCCCAAAGCACTGTCTATGTCCAGATCATTTTTCTGACACAAGGCACTAACAGCTAATATAGAATTAAGTACCGGCTGCAGTAGGCGAATCCAAAGGATAAAATCAAAATAGGAACCGTTCACAAATGATGTCACGCTTTTTTCCCACATATTTGACCCCCCTCCCCCCTTTGTCACAAAATATCACACTTCAACGAACCCCCTCCCCCTTTTGTCACGCGTCACGCTATGTTGCAAAAGCAGGGATGTCGCTCTTCTTGTTACCCCCTCCCCTCCCCTTGTCACAATCTGTCACAATTTCATAAAACCCCTTCCCCCTCGAAGCGTGACATCATTTGTGAGTGATTCCATACTGAGAATTTCACTTGCACGTGTAAAAGGGGCGGGGCTATTGCTGACGGACTTTGAAAAGTTCTCCTCTCCTGCAGTAGGTTTTTTTTTTTTTTTTTTTTTTTGAGGAGAAAGGGAACTCGCTGGGGGAAACGTCATATGTTAGTGCTACCACCACAGAAAAAGATAAGTTTTAACATTAATTAAAAAGTAGGTTTGACAACTTTTAAAAATTTTTAGTAGACTTTTTAAAACTTCAAATTTTAGCATTTTTTTTCCGAAAACTTTGATTTGACAATTTTCAATTTTGGAAAAAAATTCAAATTTCGGGGAAATTCCACGTAATAATGTACGATTTGGCGCCCCCATTTTCAAGTTAGAACAGGGGGTACGGCCTTACCGTCGTAACCCCCCCCCCCCTGGAGCCGCCAGTGTTACCCACGATATCTATTATCGACATTCATTATGTGTATGTACTTACATGATGACAGTTTTGTGGCGACTTCAAAACACGCTGCAGCCCTGTAGTTCAATACGTTTGTATTTGACTCTTACACAATTGTAATTAAAACGATAGATGCCATCTTCGATTGCGTATGGCAGACAGGTAACATAACCATTGCCATTCTCGGTGAAAATAAAAATATTGTGCAAAGATCGTAAAAAGAATTTCGCACCGCCAAAGCCATTATTTGTTTTATGTTAGTTTCCATACATGTCAGTAATATTAATGAGTAGATGTATATTAAAATCTTGAAAATTATTTATGCTACACGAAATTGTTTTCTAAAGCAATTTTTCAGTGACATATCTTATACTTTCATAGTGAAGAGTATTTATTTATTCAGTTTTTACGAAAGAAAACGAAGTGTTCGCTATTTCCTAATTTTTAGATAAAATACACCCATAAGACAAATCCAGCTAAATATTATTTCAATTACAATAAAGAT
The DNA here is from genome assembly GCA_038502835.1 of Octonoba sinensis. Lineage (NCBI taxonomy): Eukaryota > Metazoa > Arthropoda > Arachnida > Araneae > Uloboridae > Octonoba > Octonoba sinensis. The sequence goes on from CM076606.1 coordinate 110,788,936, forward strand.
TATAATTCAGCTTTAAGGAATATTTTAGGTTAAATGTTTTGGAATTTTTCTTTTAAAAAAATATAAAGAAGAAGAGAAAACAATTTTATATGCAATAGTATGTGTTTGAATCTTATTTTTAAAATTTACATTTACATCTTTTTTAAAAAATTTACATTTCGTAGTCTTACATTTCACAATGGAATCGGTTTTTTCTTAATACTATTTTTCGTATAGCGGATTTCTATTTTTTCCCCCGATTTTTTAATATCAGAAAACTTACTACTGCCAAGGTTTGCCAAATATTGTGTTTGAAAGTTTTTGTGTTGAAACGTAATGTTGTTTTATTCAGTATTCAAATTAAACTATGAAACTGTTCTAAGTTAAAGAATATAAATCCGTAAGAAATTATACTCACTCATTTACATTTTATTAAATGCAGATACGCGATTTGCGTTCATCATAATGTTAAATTATTAATCAGGCACAGGAGCGAAGCCAGGAGGGGGGAGGTCGTCAAAGCCACCCCAGAACTTTTGGATTTGCTTTGGTTTCAAGTACTGTAATATAGTAATACGTAAAGATCGAAGGACTCACTGCCTCCAGAGAAATACTTTAAATGTTAGTATCTACCAGTAAAAAGAGAGGATACATTTTTAATGGTATATAAGTTGTTTAATTTATATGTGAACTGGGAGTAATGTCGGTAAGGTAAAAGCGTATTGCCCGACTAAGAGACGGCAATTTGTCTGTCCGACAGCCACTGTCGTCTATTGATTAGGCGGGGATAGGTGCCCAATTGTCAGAAATTTGAATAATATTCGCAAAATTTGTCTAGAAAACAATGTAGCACTTCTTATAGCTACTTCAAGCTTTCATGACCGAACCGTTCATTGCTTCTTTTATGGTGTTCTCGCGGTTCAAGCTCAATAGCTAAACTTTGTCCTGTTAACTCTATTTCAGGGGGGGAAATGAGTAGAGTTACAAAAGGAAAATGTTACTCAAAAGCTTTTATTACGAGAACTCTTTTTTTTTTTTTTTTTTGTACCTTCAAATAATTGGCCCAATGTAACGATCGATGTTAACTGGTATCATTAAATCAAGAGTATCGTAAAATCGGGGACACAAAATGATCATTAAATGCGATCATTAAATGCTCTTAGAATCTACTGTTGTTTTGGGAAAATCGGTACTGTCAAAGCGTGAAATGTCTTAGTTTCTCTGCGGATCAACAGATGGCGCTACTAAAGTGGTTGTTTTCATCGAACTCATTTCAACTTGATTTTCAAGCTTAGAGTTTTATTCCAAATTTAAATTCAATAAGTTTGCACTTAATTATATTTCGTTGCAGTGGCTTCAAGATTAAGGAAAAATGAAGAAATGTTGCGAAAATATATGACCAAAAGTAAAAAGTAGAAGATAAACTAATCAATTTTTATAAGTAGAAGTATAACTAATAAATTTTTTCTTGAAATTAATTTTAAGGTTATGTACCGTATTTTTTTCTGCATGAGTTACACTCTAAAATTTTATAATTTTCAGTTCAATCATAATTTTAAAAAGAAAGGTATTTTCACGCATTGATTTTGCTGTTATGTTTGTAATTTTGAGTTAAAAAAAACTCCTTGGCATATAAGGATTGATGGAAAGGACGTTTTTTTCCTAATGTCAAGGGGGTTTTTTTCTCTCAAAGTTACTGTAACTTCTAAAAAAAAAAAATGGCAAAAAATAACAACAACTTTTGCAAGAATAAATTTTGAAAAAAAAAAAGAAAATTTATGCTTTAGAGTTTAGTTTTCTGAAAAAGAAAATTATCAAGTTTCAAGTAGTACTTACTGTTTAGTTTTGCACCAGAAAATACGGTAATTTACCGAGAAATTAATTTAATGGAAAAAACTTATTAGTTTTAAGTTATCTTTTATTTCACAGTAATCGTCAACTTTTCGCTGTTGATGTACATATTCCCTTAATATTACTGGTTCTCTCCCCCCCCCTCTTGTATTTGTGTTAATTCAACGAAATCAGCCAAAAAGTACACTTTGAGTACAGTTGGATATAATTCGAATAAAATATTAATTTAGTTGCGCCGTCTATCGATCTGCAGAGAAACTGAGGTATCGCACTCCGGATCGATAATCCTTTCCAATCAATCAATCCATTAATACTTCGAAATACAAATCCTACAATCAGACTTGAAAATCTAGCTTCAAGGCCATACCGGTTTGAAACAGAGAAGCAATAACAATATTTTTTGTTTAAAAAATAAATGAATAAAACAACAAGTTTTTAATTCTATTTTTAATAAATAAATGAAGTATAGCAGTACGCATCTATTACTAATGTAAAAAAATGTACATGTAGAGAAAATGAATGTCGTTTAAAAAAGTATGTTTATGTTTAAATTTAAATTTTTTATTGCTATTTCAGAATTAATTGCTGTTGAATCCTTCTAGAAGCTTAAAGTGATATCGTTTGGCAGGCAAAATTCGAAAGAAGGTGACAGTCATCAGTGAGACCGAGGCTGTGTGAGTGACCACAGCAGGTCGTCAAATCCTATCAATCATAGCCTTTTTTTAACGAATTAGTGTCTCGCTACTAAGTTTTTAAAACCAACATGCACAATTGGATCATTATTTTACTTTGCAGATTTATGCAAGTTTTATATTTAAAAAAAAGTTGCTCACATAGAGTGCGGCATAGCTGTGAATTCAAGACAAACTAATGACAACATTATAGGAAAATTAATTTGGGTTGGGAATTCAAATTTTACTAATTTTGTGAAGTTTGTCGCCTATTTTAACGTAAAATTTAGAAAAATAAGATGATACGAAAGAGATCTAATTGTTGTTGGTGGTGGGTCCTCGCGGGAAGCGAGGAAGAGATGATGCTCTGCCCCTGACTTTAAGAGGCCCAAGGGTAGGAATCCGACTGCCGCAACTTTGCTAGGTTTCTGAATTTTTGAACCAGCTTCCAGATAAGAGACCGTCACTTGGAGAACATGGGATCCACGACAGATTTAACGCACACCAGCTCCCTTAAGCTAGAGTTCTCATCCTCTTAAGCCAGCCCAGTCTCTTAAGCTAGAGTATGCACGCTCCTAAACCACACTCCATTTTGTACGAATCTTACCACCAGTAAACCAGAAAGTCTTTTTTTTAAATTCCTGATGAATTTTCAAATTTATTATGTGTATTATTGTTTTGCAAACTTACTAGTAGAAGAGTCCTGACAAAAAAAGGCGTGGCCAAAAAGTTTGCGAACCCTGTTAGGTTACTCAGTAAAGAAAAGAAGACTTATGATGTATCATTAAAACTGCTTCGAAACAAAGTAGTTCCAACGGTCTGCAAAAATGTACAACTCATGCCTGGCACCTCTGGTTCATGTTCATCAGAAGTTCTAAAGGCGTAGCACAGCACCTCCGTAGCTAGAATAAAGAAAGAATGACGAAAAAAGCTTTTCTTATTTATAATTACTCTGTGAAAGGTGAAACTGGTGAATTAAAGTAAAGATCACATCTTTATATTCATGACTATTCAGAAATGCTTGAGCTGTCTAAATTTCTGAATCTAACAGACGCATTAAATAAAAGAAAAAAATTCATGCACTTAATGTATGATTAGTCGAAAAGTATTCGTTCCACCCCAGATATGTAACTAATAGTATTCGAATGGCTATCACGTGATTATCTTGCTAGGGAAAAAAAAAAGCATCTATTTTAAAACATTTCTAATTATTATTCCCAATCATTTAATTTTCTTGATTGCTTAAAAAAATGTATTTTTGTCAGCTTCTCTTAAGCTACAGCTTTTACTTTCACTTCATCTAAGATTTTTTGCCAAAATTTACATGAAATGAAAATTAGACAAATATTTGGTACAACAAACGTACTTCATTCTGTTTCTCTTCAATTTTTCAGTTGATTTCACATCATATTCTTTCACAATAGAACCAGTTTGGTATTAATATATGTTATTTTCCGTGTTGAGGATTTCCTTTTTTTTCCTCCTCTGATTTTTTTTGTAAAATAAGAGAATTTGCTTCAGATAACTTTTGGAATGTCCAAAATATTGTATTTGAATGTAAGTCCACCCCGTCCCGCCCTTCATGTGTGTCTATCCATAAAGTATCTACATTCTATTATGAAATCGTTCCAAATTTTATACATTCGCAATTTATTCTTGCGCATTTGTTCTTTATTAAGTGCAGATACGTGATATGGGTTTATCATATATTAAGTAGGATCATCTCAGCATATGCCCTGCCCTTTTTAATTGTTTTACTTCTTTTAATATTCATAATGTTTCAAGTAGGGCTCGACCGATGGCATTTTTTGGCCGATGGGCCGATGCCGATTGTTGGCCGATTGTTCCGAGGTCGGCCGATGGCCGATTGCCGATTATTTTCTTCTTCCATCGGCCGATGGCCGATGCCGATGGACGATGGAAAAAATTCGCTTTAACCATTATGCTTATTTGAAAAATGTCATATAAATCATTTATTTATTTTAATGTTTATAAAAATATAAATGCATTATTCAAGCACCATAAAACTGTTACTGTTTGGAGGAAGTTTACATAATAATTAAAACTAAAAGAATCACTCGCGATTCTAGTAAAGTAATTAAACTATTTAGTGGTAAAAATATAGCTATATCAGAGGATTTTTAATTATTTTTTCTTATCCTTTCAAAAGAAGTCAACTACTATTGGATCGGATCGGGTCTCCTTCCCTTTCCTCCAACATTTTCTCTTTGTAGCACCTGCACTGCAAATGACAAGTGCAGTGGCCTTTATTTTCTTATTTTTGTTTTTATGGGGAGGAATGTAGATGTTATAATACAGGCTAACAAATAATGTGGGTTTGTATCTAGCAAAATTGTCAACACCCCTCGGATTTTTTTCTTAATTTTTCCCCCGTTTTTGAAAGAAAAGCGGAACGATTCTGTTTATTTTTTATTATAAAAATTATTTAAATTAAAAATAGCTCTTTTTATAAAATAAAAATAAAATATTAAAACGTTTCACTCGCAGTACCCCCCCCCCCCCCCAAATGTTCATAACCAAGAAATATTGAATATTTCTTCAAGAACAGAAGTGAGATTTTTTTGTCATTACCAATGAATGAAGGGGCCGTCTTAAGAACCAATCTTATTAGCTTTTTTTCTTGTGAGTTGAAAATTACACTAAAATACCCAACATATTCTTTATATTTTTATGAGCACAATGTCACCGAAATAAACCAATATTTTGTAACATGAAAAATATTTTGAGCACCAGCAGTTTTCTGTTGACAAATAATCTTCTGAAAAAACACGTGATCAATTATAAAAATTAAGATGTATTTTGAAAAAAAATAAAATATATATATATATACATTGTCAGTTTTTGAAAATAAAGAAATTGTAGCATTTTTATCAAGATATTATTCCACCCTGTCTCGCGAACTCGTTTTTTAAGAATTACGTTTTTGAAAATTGAAAGTCGAACTTGAACCACATAAAATTTTGATCAATAAACATTTATACTGAAGAATTCATTCATATTTTTTATCAATATGTTCTATGTTGTAAACTAATAATAAAAGAACAAGAAATATTCGAAACTGAAAGCAGATGCAACGAGATTGTTGTACAATAGCAGAAAAACTGTCAACTGTCGTAACACGTGGCATCGATGAAAAAAAAAATATATATATATGCTTAAAAAACGAAGTTTACACGGGGAAAAATTAAAATAACTATCGTATAAAAAATTAAGATGTATTTTGAAAAAAATAGGCATTGATCAATCTTTGAAAATAAAGAAATGTTTATTAAGATATTATTAAACCCTGTCGCGCGAACTCGCATTTTGAGAATTCAATTTTCGAAAATTGCAAGTCAAACCTTGAAACATAGTTTCGATCAATAAACATTCATACTGGAAAATCGTTTCTTATTTTTGATCATTTTTTTTCTATGTTGTAAACTAAAAATAAAATAATGAGAATAACCGCACACAAAAAGCAGATGCAACGAGATTTCTGCACAATTGCAAAAAAACTGTAACACGTGGAAGAAGGAGAAAAAAATGGCTAAGAGAAAAAAGTTAAAGCGGGTAAAATTATTATCGTGCTTTCATTGAGTTGACTTGGTATTGTTTACAATTTCGGAATATAAAGAAACGGGACAAACTAAAAGCAGATGGTATGAGATTATTGCACAATGACATCTAATGCACTAAGCAACATTCATAAAAATTGCTCTTAATACGCCGTTTTACACGTATTTCCCAGTTTAACATATTCTATTTCGCTAGCATTCTGTTCAAAGAGAAATGATTTCAATAATGAAGGTTTTCAGGCAGCGATCGATTAAACTATTTTTCCGAATATTTTATCAAATACACTTTGTAAAATGACATTATTTTTGTGCTTTTTTTTAACTGATGTGCTGCCTGTTATTGTCTGGAAACAGAAATTTAGCTATGGAGGAAAAAAGTAAGTTAAAGACAGAGAATGTTTTCTGGAAAGTTGTCAATGCGAAAAACATCGGCCTTGCATCGGCTTTTAGATGTTTTTTAAGGCCGATGGGCCGATGTTTTTATAAAGTTAACATCGGCTGCCGATGCCGATGGCCGATGGCAACTTTGTTAAACAATCGGCGCCGATGCATCGGCGAGGCCGATGCATCGGTCGAGCCTTAGTTTCAAGTGATAATTTTTGTGATTTTCTTCATGGTTCGTCAACGTATGACCGAGAGGTCAGGGACGGGCATAGGTTAAAAAAATATATTTACAGTAAAACCTGTAAAGTTGACCACCTTTGTAAGTTGACCACTTTTGTCAGGAACGGAATCAGTCCTTCTCCCTAAGGCCGTGGTAGCCTAGTGGTTAGCACGTCGGACTTCCACCTGGAAGGGCGCGCGTTCGATACCCACTGAAGACCACCATGTATACTTGGGGATATGTGCATGTAAAATCCGTAGACCCCACTACCTCTCCCCGTGCGTAAGCAATCCTAAGGCCTCGGCTAACAGGTAGGGGTCTGGTGAAGAAAAAAGTCCTTCTCCCTCTGCCTCACCCTCTATAAGTTGACCACCTGTCTTTGACCACTAAAGTGCTGCACCGCAAGTGGTCAACTTACACAGGTTGCATTGTTTTAAATTATAAATCAGGAACAAGGGCGTTACTCCCCCGATACCTCCCCCCCCCCACGAAGTGTACTTAGGGGGGCAGTGGGTCAGGTATCGAACTCTTGACCCTCCGGTTGGTGGTCCGAAATCCTAACCACTAGGTAACCACGACCTCTGTAGACTAACCAACTGAGTGCGACTACGATCTACCAATTCAGGAGGCATTGAGTGATTAAAAATATACATTATATGTATATTCTATACATACGTAAAAGAAAAGTGAAACATATATTTCAATATCCTAAACGTGAACCAATGTTATGGACAGCTTAACTGACTAAAAGTGAAGCGAAATCAAATCGCTATTTCTTTCCGAAATTAAGAGCCGCAGACGATTTTTAATGCAAACGATTGTGCAGATAAATTGTAATTTTTATTCGTTAAAATTTATTGTTCGATACTAAAGTGAATTAACCATTGAAAAGGTATATTTGAAATGATCAAGACCTCTAGCTAAATGAGTGTAAGAGAGATAGCTAGATCCAGTTTGATGTTTGTACACGGGAAGGTAGGTTCACATAGCTCTAAAAGCTAAACGAAACTCCTTGTTTAATGCCGCATGTACTTTGTTCCTCCGCATGCAAAATAACAGGGAAGATTAAACTCATAACTAAAAGTTTTTAGCAGCATTCCATATGACAAATAAAAATGGTTGAACCGCTTACATCGCTTTTGAAGATGAGCTGGAGAGGAAAATGTAAGATCACTAAATTTTGTTAAACAACTTTTATCACTGTATTATTTCCAACAATAGTGACGCCTCCACAATTGTTTCGAAACTTACGAAACTGTTTCAATGTCTTCCCTATGCTGCCAGTTTATCACTCACACACAGTTAAGTTTTCAAAACCACCACAAGTGTAGTTATGAAGCTTGTTTACAATTACCCAGACTTCACTTTTTTTTTCCCACTTTTTTCTTCATTTTTAACGGTATTTTTACGATAGATTAAGCCTTCTTTCATGCATTTATTATTATTATTTTTGTACTTTTACGGGAAAGTATGTAGGCCAATAAAAAGCCGTTTTGAGAGTATTTTTCTGTAGGTCGAAATTAATGCCGTCCATAATCAATACGTGTAAGTAAAATTTTTATTCCACTAATGATATGCATCTATCAGCATCTCAGCAGAAGCTATTGAGAACAATGAAATCTAATCAAAGAGAATACCTATTAACATTTGCATTCGAAAAGTCTGTAATCTCTGATCTGGAGGAGGGTACTCGAGTCCCATACCTTTGTTCTCAACATACAAACCACCTCTGATAATACCGCAAGATAACGAGCAGAAGTATTAAAAGTTTCGACGCGAATATTGGAGAATTTGTAACTACGTTTCTCTAGTGGATTCTTCATACGTATCTTTCTTTTTTTTTTTTTCGAATTTTTTGGGGACTATTTTTGCATGGCTTCGTTTTTCTAATTAAAATTCCATTTTTCGGACAGTGGTCAGTGGATAGGTTAAGGACATAGGATGGCTCTCTTCAGAAGCTGCTGTCTCTTGGTGGCCTTCCTTGGTATTTCGGTTACAGGTAAACAAATGTCATGTTTTGTGTTGCCATAAATAAACGATATTATATAATTAAATAAAATATATATGTACATATGTTATATTACCCGACATACCAGGGGCATGTAAAAATAATGATCGGGCATGAATCTTTTACCCTTGCATACGCGGAAAGGCATGTAATTTTTTAATCAAATATTTTTTCCCAATACTTTATTATTTCGTATTTTATTGAAAAACACCGCATCCTTACTGGAGATCAACATTAACATGTTGACGGGCATGCATGTCAACATTAAAATTATCAAATTATTAAATTTATCAAATTATCAATTTAATCATTAATACAAATCAAATTTCGCAAATTAAATTTGTAGTTTTCATTAATCAAATTAATTTGTATAAACTTGTAACGACTTATTATGTAATATTTCTATGCAATGCAATTTTTTAATGATTTAGATTAAAGTAAAAATAATTCTTGATTCAGATATAAAGTTGTTAACACGCTGACTGCCGACACGCGGACTGCCAGCGCTGTTTGTAGTTTATATATCTCCAAGCGATAGTTTAATTTAATTACAACATATTGTACAAAACATTTTATTAATTAAAAAATCAAAAACTTTCTATAAATGTATTGAAAAATTTTAAAAAGTCAGCAGCAACGAGATAATTTGTAATTTTTTTTTTCCACCTACTACGAATCTCGTAGGTTGGCAGTCAAGGTGTTAATTTATTTATTTTTTTTGTCTGATTAATGCTATACCACAAATTCAAATGTTTTTATTAATATGCATTAAAGCAACTTTTGCGCATGTAAGAATTTTGTTCGGCCATGTATTTTTTAAACATTTTTCGAGCCCTGATGTGTATGTATTATATACGCATATATATATATACAGATATATATATATGTGTGTGTGTATGTGTGCGTGCGTGCTTGTAAATAGGCTGATTGATTACTACAGGTTTTATTTGTGTGTCCGACACAGGGATATATATATGTGCCTGCAGGTTGAAAATAGTTTTAAAAAAAAACTTTCAAACATAAAACTTTATCATAACTCTAATGTTCGTACACATTACAAGCGGAGTTTTTAAAGAAATTCCTAGTCAAAGAGTTGCCAATAAGCAGTTTAAGTGAAACATTTTTATCGGAAAACGCTTAATTAGCATTTTTTCATGTTTTTAAAAAATATACTGAAATTCAGTGTTCCTCAGTGAACCAGTCGGTAGAAGCTTGGTTCCCGCGAACACCGAAAGTGAAGCAAAACATCAATGTCTGGGAGGGTGACCCCTCTCGCTGCTGGTTGCTCTGGGACCGAGTACGTAAAGGGAGATGGAGCGGGTTAGATCCGTCGTTGCTCCAAATCCTCGAAGTGAAACGATACCTCTGGGGGTGCCAACCCCAGGTGACGGTTTCTCCTCCTGGAGGTCATTAAATGACCTCTTAGAGGGGCGGAAGTTGGGCTTCTGCGTACAATGGCTCCGTTAAACGCAGGAGTAGCGCATCCTCTCTCCCTCACTTCGCGCGAGTACTCAATAACAAAAATTCAATTTTGATTGTTGAATCTAATAACAAAATATGGGGAAAACGATAATAGTCAGAGGTCCCCCCCCCCCCTTAAAGTGATGGCGAACTGCACTTCGTAAAAAGCTACGGAATCCTAATAAAGAGCGATGACCCCCAAATAATTGACAAGACCTACTCGAAAGCCCCTAAAAAAGCCCCTTCAGAACTTCAATGGCACAGCCTGACCTACCCCCTCCTTCCGTTGTTAAGAAACCTGTATCAATAGTTTTCCTTCGCATTGCATTTATTTCCTAGAATTTAATTAAAACGAGATTCTTCAAGATAACTTTACGTGATAGGTTAACCTTTTCAAAATATGTAATTATTTACGGCATATATTCCACTCGTTATTAGCTACTAAACAGGGACCGAATTAACTCGTTATAAATTTAGCGTGAAGAAAATAAAAATACAAAAATTTCGCGAAATAATGGTGTGAAATCCTTTACTTCTGTTTTGCAATCACGCAAAATATTTATAATGCAGGAAAACATTCTCTCACTTGACAAATATTTTTTTTTTTTTTTTGTGTGCAGAGGGCATTCCTTGTGATTTTGAATCCGAAGACATCTGTGGCTTCCGAAGATTTTCACCAGACGGCGTGTCGTGGAAGAGAGTGCAAGCTAAATCAGTTTCTTCGGGACCAATCACTGACAAGACATACGGAACAGCAGAAGGTAGAGCCAAAAAAAAAAAAAAAAAAAAATTCACTTCTTTTTTCTTCAAGATTTGCGTTAAACTTTTTTTTTTTGTTGACTTTCTGCGAAAATTTTCTCGATTAACGAATCTTTTTCAGTATATAAGGATTCGATTTTAAGAGGAAGCATAATTTTGCACATTAGTCAGAAAATACTAAATATTTTGAAAAAATACATTTAAAAATTTTTTGAACAAAGAGTGATAAACATTTTGTGTTTTCTTGAACTAAAGCAATGTTTCGCAAACTCTTCATTCTAACGCTGCGTTTCTCAACCTTTCAGTATTCGCGGCCCAATTTTCTATCATAATTTTCATTGCACCCCCCACTTACCATAAAATGTATACAACAGTAATGTATAAAGAGTACTTTGAATTCTGTTTTTGAATTATTTTTAACTAACTGCCAAAACAAGAGTAAAAACGAGTCATTTAGTAATAAAATGAGTTTAGTAATAAATCACTATTGAATTTCGGGCAGGTGTAGAGGATGATTTTTCTGCACAAAAACAATAGCATTTCGCATTCTATTACCGTTTTCAACGTCCTACTCTTTGTGAAACTGGATTTTCTGCTGTTGCTTCTTTGAAGACAAACTATAGATCTCGGGTAAAAATAGAAACAACTGAGAGTGGCTATTTCTAATATTAAGAATTGCTTAGAAAAACTTCGAATAGGCCCAAGGAAGTCACTAATAATTATTAAATTTGTTTTCCATTTAGTATGTTTTGATTGAGAAAGTTTTAATTTAGTAATTCGTTTTACTTTAATTAGTTATTAAATATGTTGAAGTGTATTTTGTTTTCTATGTGAATGTGTGCTTTCCTTTCAGTCAGTCAATCAATTTTTTAAAGTAATATTTTCTCTTGGATATTCTCGGCTTCTTGTGTGCTCGGCCCCCCTAGGGGGGCGTGCCCTGCCGGTTGAGAATCGCTGTTCTAACAGAACCTTTTTAACAATATCCAAGTCTCAAGAAACCCTAACGTACTTAGATTTAATATTTCTTCAAAATATTTTTTTTAGATTTAATACTTGATTAAACAACGAATGTAACAAATAGTACTCATAGTACATATAACATAGTACATATGTACAAATAGTACTCGAAACATTTTTTTCGAGTTAACACTTTATCAAAGGATGATAATCCATATATATATATTTCACTTAACGCGGATCAGTTACGATTAAATTTTGCGGAAAGATACGATACTGACGTCATTGAAAAAACGAAAAAGAGTAAAACTATGTTTAAAAATTTGCTTAATGATAAGTCTAAAAAGTAACATAATATTTGTATTTATTATGATAACTCACTGGGACATTAAGAAACCTATTTCTATTTCTTAAAAAGTATTTCCATTCATAACTCCGTTTTTAATTTCCGATTATTTGGAGTGGCAACACACCTTAGTTTGTTTATAGTATCAAGCGATCTTTTCTTAAGCCTTTCGAATTTTAAAGCGTTTTTTACGATTTTAAAATGGTTAACTTCTGATTCTTTGGAGTGACTACTCCTTAGTTTGCTTATACCGAGCGATCATTCTTATGTTAAGTTTGTTGAACTTATAGCCCGCAGATGTTCTGTGGGAGATCAGCTGGTGAATTATTAATCTCACTTACCAAGAGCATTATTTTTTAGATACTAAGAGAAAAGTTAATAAATAAAGGTCGGAACTAGCGGTCGCCACTCACCATTGGCGACTATAAATTTTTATTTGGCGACCACAAAATGTTTTGTCGGTCGCAAAACTGGCGACTAGAAAAGGTTTGTAATTTATTAAAATTATTTCTTTAAAAATACGGCTTTGTGTAATTTTGTGAGAAAGTGTAGTTTGAAATAATATGCGAATGTTTGTGCGAAAAATGAAGCCGCGGTTGGGGAGGGTGGGACCAGTTTGAAACATGGTTCAAAGTTTCATGGTTTATCGGCCACTGGCGGCCATCAATTTTTTTTAGTCTCAAGCATTAATAAATACACTGTAGGGTGGAGCGAAAAGTATATATAAAACGTGCAATAGTCGTGAACCTGCGTAATATATTATTTTAATTTATATTTATTTTAATATATATTTATTATTTTAATATATATTTATTTTATATTATTTTTAAAAAAATTCCAAATTTTGGATAAAATACAATTGTCCGCAAGGAAGCCAAATTTCAAAACATACAAAAACCCGGAGCATTCTTCTAATATGCACACATTTTTGTTTTATTTTTGTTAATTTAGATATATTTCTTCATTTAACAAGTTTGGAAATTAAACTTTCCAGGAGAGCTACAGATATAATACAAACGCGAAGCTATTCGCGAATAAAATAATATTCTGACAGGAGATGAGAAGTTTGTCAGATGTGGATTCTGTCAGAATAATTTCTGACAGGTTGGTCCCAAAGGGGACCAACTTTTAAGAGATTAAAAATATTCGCTCTTTTACACAATATGTATGTTACAGAGCACAGTTGTTATTTTAATGTAACTTGACAAAAACCTGAATAAAGTTTTCTCGTACAGTTCGACCACGGAATTTTGACATCTGGACGCTTTTGCGCATGGCAGAAAAGAACGAGTCCAATCGAGTTTTAGGGAAGTTCGTTTTGCAGGTGCATTTATTAAGTACGCGAATCAGAATGTGTGCTCCTTTGTTTGTTGAAAGCAACTAAATTTATAAACTGGCACATTGCATCAGTTCGGATGAAATGAAGTATTCTAAACGAAATAGAACGAGAACAAAAACGGCACATATCTTATACCAGCAGTTCTCCTCTTGAACATGAATGGATTCTTGGCACTCTGCCAGGTTGTTTATTTATAAATCGCTTTGGTTGAGGGTAGAACTGTACTGGAATGCGTGTGATATCTGCCTGGCAAAAAAAGAAAAGGAAAGAAAAAAGAAGTAAAGTTGCATTTTTTACGATATCTTAGCATTCTTTCAGCCAATCAAAATATCATTCGCAAAATTCAATTTTTTACTATTACATATGGTAAAGTTTTTCAGCAGGCAAGTGACAAAATCATATATTTCTACAATAAGATATCAAATACTTTACGTGACCGGGAGGAAAACGATACCGAAGTTCACCGAGGGGACGGAGAATTTCCCATTGGGAAACGCTGAGTTAGAGTACATTACAAAAAGTCTTTCATGTTTGAAGATAGTGCTGTTTGAAATCATGGCGGCTAATTGTATAGCCCGGAGAATTATCATTTTTTGTCGCCACTGCTTGCATTCGTAGCTGCTGTTATTACCTTATTGGAAAGGGTTTAAAGGAGAGCTACTAGGTTGGTAAGTGGTCTTTCAGCCAGATTATGAGGTTAGACTTAAAAGGCTCAACATGTATAGTCTGGAGAAAAGGAGAGTTAGAGGGGACGTGATTTAATTGTTTAAATTCATTAAAATGGGAAATGTTGATGGGCTGCAGTTATGGGCTGAAAGTAGAACCGGAGGTCATTGTTTTAAGCTTTTCAAATCTCAGGCTAATCTTGAAAGGAGGAAAAGTTACTACTTCAATAGGGTTGTTGGCAGTTGGAATACTTAAACGGAAGCGACTGTTACTTGCAGTGGGGTAAAAACATTTAAGAAAGCTCTTGATGTTCATCCGACTGTTCAATTGTTTTCAAACATTTCTCCGACTGTTAAATTAACTAGGACCAAACCAAGGACCAACTAGCTGGGCCCTGTGCCTGTTGCTGGTCATCACTTTTGTATTTGGTTTTTCTGTGTTTAGGACACTACATGCTGGCGACCCCAACCACTACGGCTCGCTTGCCTGGGGGAAATAAGGCCCACCTGGTAATGAGAGATGTCCCCCCGACCGGAGCTCATCGCTCTTGCGTCCGATTTTGGTACCAAATGGCCGGAGACAACGTCCTCGCACTCTCTATCTACATTCGATTGTCAGGAGGGAACGCCAATTGGTCTCATGGCACCAAGCACGTCAACAGCACTTGGCGCGTTGGACAGCTGACCATCGATGCGAACTACAAACATGAGGTAATGAATGAACAAACTTTTTATTTACTCTCTATATACATCTTACGGAGTATGTCCGAAATTGGAGAATGTCGACAATCACGGTAGGACTGATAGATGATGAATGTCGACATTCTCTAATTGGTGTATGTGTCGACATCCACCGATGATTGTCCACATTCTCCCATTTCGGAAATTCACCGTAATATAGCCGTATAAATCGATTCACCGTAATGCACCGTAAATAAGCGAATGAATGAAAAAATAAGTAAATGAGAGAATAAATACATGAAAGAGTGAATCAATGACTGAATGAATGAGTGAATGAATATGTACTAACCGTAGAAAAAGGTATATTTGAAGCAATTAAGAACTGAAGCTGAACCAGAAAGAGAGAGAAAGATATAGCTTGATTATAAATCTGAAGTTGATGTGGGAAAGTAGGCTCGTATTGGTCTAGACGTAACTTCTTGTTACGATTTTAAAATGGTTAATTTCCAATTCTTTGGAGTGGCAACACCACAGTTTGTTTGCATCGAGCGATCATCATGTTTACTTTGATTGTTGAACTTATATCCCGTAGATGTTCTGCG
Organism: Octonoba sinensis; assembly: GCA_038502835.1. Lineage (NCBI taxonomy): Eukaryota > Metazoa > Arthropoda > Arachnida > Araneae > Uloboridae > Octonoba > Octonoba sinensis. The sequence goes on from CM076606.1 coordinate 110,804,437, forward strand.
GGGAATCTGCAAGTTCTTTTATAAGTTTCTATCCGTGTCGGAATTGTACTGCCTCATTTCTTCGTTTCCAGCAAGTTTCTAAGAGAGGGGCAATTAGCGTGTGCTGCCATTCCATAATTGAATGAACTTCTTAAAAATAATCTTTCTATAGCTATTTTCCTTAAAAACAAAAAGTAACCAGAATTCGAAATTTTTTACAGGGTTAAACCATCTTGAACCGCTAAATTATACTTTGCTTAATAAGCATTTGTCATGATTAGCATGGTCGTTAATCAAAGTTAAATATTAGATATAAAGAATATCTAATATTTAACTATTAAATATAAGTAATTTAATATTAAATATAAGTAACCGGTGTCTCCCATATTTTTCGCAGGATATTAATGCGTAATCTGATTCGTTAAACAATCATGAGTTAGTTGGCACATTAAGTGATAGGTGTATTGTGTTTTATTTAACTTTCGTGACATTCAGCGACGCATTTTTTTAAAAACTCGCTTGACAATCAACGGTGCGTATTATATTAAACTCACTTTAGTAAAAACTTTTTTAAAAAAAAGAAAGAAAAAAAAACTCCCCGACGCGGAACCCCCGGCTGGGTCCTCATTTTATCGACCCACACTGAAGAGATGAAGGACTGAGTCGACCCAACCCAACCCGGGGATTAAACCTCGCCCCTGTGGCATGGTAGCAAAGAAGACTACCATTTAATAAAATCAAAAAATGTTATTTATAAAGAATCATTTTAAGGAAGAAAAAAAAACAATATATTTATTTAAAATCAGCACAGTCGAATAAGGTAAAACCAAATAAGAAATATTTCGGAAATTTTCAGTCTCAGTGCAGTCAAAGTCGTAAAGTATATTATGTACCATATTATTTAGCATAGGCAATCATTTTTTTTTACGAGGTAATGTTGATTGTTTCTGATACAAATGTCAAAAAATGTTCGGTACTAAACTCTAAATATCAACGTAACTCATAGATTTTTTTTAGTAAGAAAGAAAAAGAGAAAGGAAAGAAAAGAGAAAGGAAAGAAAAGAAGAAAGGAGTAGTAGCTCGATTTGGTTAAAGCCTGAATGCAAAGGATACGTTTCTTTGACCAGCAACTGCAGTGTAATAATTAATTTTCATTTATTTATTTATTTGCTGCAGATTGTGTTCGAGGCGGAATTGGATAAAGGGAACAACGGCTTCATCGCTCTGGACGAGGTTGAGGTCAAAGAAGGAATGTGTCCTCCCCCAGCTTTCTGCAATTTCGAAGAGGATCTGTGCACGTGGCAGAATGCTGAAGCTGGCGCACAACTCGAGTGGGTGAGGAATTCGGGGCCCACACCTATTGATGATACGGGTCCGGATGTCGACCACACGCTGGGGACCATATATGGTATATATATATAAGTATATATATCAGCAAGATCTTTGTGAATTTAAAACATAACGAGTAAATAAAAGTTACGCTGAGGAAATGTTCGATGGCAGCCACCTATTAGATAATTAACATTGTTAAAAGACGTTCCTTCTTTGCCAGAGAAGAATGCTACTGGTGTGAACCCGTGCTGCAAATATCAGACCCGTAATTAAATGAAGTATAAATAACTCTGGACAAAGATCAAAACTGAAAACATCCAGTAACATTTGAAATAATTAAAAAGATGGAAATTGACCGATTCCGACTTCCTGAAATAAGTATCTGTGACCTTCCGGTCGCCACACACCCCACTAAAACCTTCCAAAACAACTTGGAGTAGAGATATAGTTATCATAACAAGCTCAAGGTGATCTTACGATTACCTGGTCAATAACTCACTTCTTCATATAGCATTTACTTTACAAGTTCATAAAATCATTTGTAAAGTTACTTAAAAGTTTATTAAAAAAAATAATTTCATTATTCAAAGCATTAATATTATTACAAATATGTTTTATGGAAATAGTTTGGGAAATTATGATGCTCATATATTTTTTTAATGCATACATTCCAAGTTTGTAACGAGATAGTAGGAAAATTAAATTATCTGCAAAAAGATGGAAATGTTTAAACCAGAGCGAACTACGATTGCATGATCAAGAAAATTAATAGAATGCAGACAGGAAGTGGTTTTCTTTAAAACAGTGTAGTCAGGATAGATCTGCTCTTTTATAGAATCAAAGTCTTCAAAATTGACAAAATAAAAATTTCCTATATAACGAAAAGGTAACATTCCTTTGCTAAAGAAATGATGATGGACTTAGTTACGTTCATAAACCAATGAAAAAAAAGGGGAGATCCTCCATGATGGAAGTAAAATGAGCCCAATGGCAATTCCCTTAATTTGTAAGATCATATTTTGGCCAAGAGTAAAATAACTATTATAAATATAAAATCCAAGTAGATGGGATAAATAATTTATTCGGAAGGAGCAACCACCTGAACTGGGGAAAACAGATTTATAACAGCATTATAAACTAAATCAAGTGGCATTGAAGGGAATAAATTTTCGAAATCTTAAGTACGTAGATATATATTACTATAGATGTCGACAGGGTGGCATAGTGATAAGGCCCAAGATCGCAGGTTCAAACCTGGACCAAGTAGGTGGATTTTCAAGATGCATAAAATCTTCTGCCCCCCCCCCCCCTGTTGTATGGTTATGCGGCATGTTAAAGATCCCTTGAGTATCCATTTGGCACGGATACTCTCCGCTAAATTTAATTCCTAGTGCCTTTTGCATCAACGAGAGCTCAGGTACCGACATCAAGGGAAACTAAGCGTCAACAAAAATGTAGGAATGGTACCACACTTATTGTGGTGCCGCTGAAAGAGTTGATACCAATCCCTAGGAACGCACTATGTCTGCAATGGTTGAGGGCCAATACTGCAGCCCCATTAGAAAGAAAAAGAAATATTACTATAGATATATATAGTACTCTTGTTTATAATTATTGTGAATCATCTTTAGTGTTTTTAGAGTCATTAAAACATATTATCATTGTTTTTATAAGATACCAGCAAGGCTCTTACCAATTGTATTACTAGCGGAGCAATTGAAACTAAATTTTACCGGGTTTTTTTTCCGGAGAAAAAATTCGGAGCTCTGGAAATAAGGTCCTGAAAATTTACTCACCTCTACACCATTTGACTCATTTCATAACTAGTTAGAAGTTTATTAGTTACGAAGTTCTTACAATATTTCGTGGCATTCTTGTAATATGAATAAGGTTGTGCAATGCAAATGACTTTATTTATTTATTTTTATGCGCGACTGATGATTAGTAATACTTAGGAACAATCTTGATTACAAAAAGGCTTCTGAGCTGGAGAAAGTTTTAGAGCCAGTGTATTAGATTGTTTTACAATTTAATTAGTCAAACAGTCTTATCAACGTAAAGTTATTTTACTACTTCTTACTTTTAGTAAGTAACACTAAGCAACATGTTATAGTCGAACCTCGTTAAAACGAGCCCAAAGGGACTTTAAAAAATAAATTCATCTTAACCGTAGTTCGTCTTGTCCGAAAAACAATGAAAGCCTTTTTTTTAGAAAGCAAGAGGAGGAATTTCACGCTATTTTCCAGTACACAATTCTCGGATTAAGTCCCTAATGCATTTCTAAATCAATGCTATAGATTTCGAATTTGTCACAAGAAAAAAAAAAAAAATTCTGGTTCTCAAAAAAAAAAAGTTTTAAAAGTAAAAAGTCAATGACTTTAAACGTTTATTAACTGAAATTACATATCAAGAGAAAATCTTTCAAAATTATCGTAGATATATACCGTATTATGTTTTTAAAATACGCAGTTATAACACATTGTTTCCTACTCTTTTCTGAACAATTACTTCAGAAGTTTTCATTGGTATCTAAATTGTTTAGACATTCTTGATGAATTATACTTTTTTTTTTTTCGCTGTATGGTAAAGTGAGAAAGGACTTTTGTTTGTTTCGTAATGAATTGAAGTTCGAACGGTAGGGACCACAAATAAGAGTTCGACTTATCGGATAGTTCGAATTAAGCGTGTTCGTCTTAAACGAAGAAATTAGCGTTATTTGGTAATACATTAGGGCGGGTATCGCAAATGTAGTTCGTCTTAGCAGTAATTCGTTTTAAGCGTATTTGAATTAACGAGATTCGACTGTATTCTAATCTTTCGAGTAATACTAGATTTAGCATGCCGTTTTCAACCATTTCCAATCTTTCATTTTACACCAAGTTGCTACTTATTATAATAAAACTATCAGTCACATTCACTTGTCCTCCTTACCGTGTATTAGGAAAAGCCAATGCACTTGAAAGTTTCAATATTATTAGTAATAAATGATGCAAAATGGAAGCTTCGAAGCAGTCAAAATGACTGGTCTAAAATCTAGTTTAACAGTTTCATTTGAATTTAGTTACTGCTCATCTATATGAGAATATCTTCATTACGCTGCGAATATATGCAGCTAAAAACTTCTTGTGTTCTTGGAAATAGCTCTAAAATACTTCTCCTTTCCCTTTTAGGCTCATACATTTACCTGCGGGGTAGCAACGAAGCAGGGGCGGTGAAATTGAAAGGAATCCTGCAGTCCGAGTTTATGAGCCCCGCCACGGAGAGGTGTCTGTCGTTTTGGGCGCACATGAGCGGGAGAGAGATGGGAACTCTATCGGTGAATATCTCTTCTTCCGACGAAAGCAAACTGCATGTCCTGAACGAGAATTTGTGGAATATCGTCGGGGATCAAGGACCCAAGTGGTTCCACCGGCTCGTCGACCTCAACATGGGTGGCATCGAGAACGTGGACGAATACCAGATTCTGTTTATCGGGATAACGAAGGGGAGGCTCGGCGGCATTGCTTTGGACGATATTGAGGTGATCCCACGCAATTGTTTTTATTGAACGCAGCCAAGTTTACAAAAAACAACATGACGCGGGTTTTCATTGAGTAATAAATCAGCTTCCATCTTGCAAACATGCTTTCTTTTTTTGAATCGCAAATGTACTTTTTAGCCTACTTCCCGTAAAAGTAAAAAGAAGAATTAATACGAGGTGTGATTGGAAAGTTTTAAGAATGGGCTTGTAATTTCACAATGGCGGTAATTGCATGCTACTGTGATGCATCTGCTTCAAAATAGTCCCCTTCTGACTGAGCACACTGACTCCAACGGTGTTTTCACTTTTGGAAACATTCCTGGAATTTTTTTTTTCTCTCGAGTGTGTTAAGAACGCTCGCCGGATTCGCCCAAAGTTTAAGATTACTTATTGATAACTTGCATTTCATAATATTGTTAGAATTTATGTCTGCTTATTGGTTCTATATAATTTCCTTAAATCTTACTGGTTCTACATAATTTACCTAACTCTTACTGCCATTTGTTTTACTTATTTTACTTAACTCCTGTTGGTTCTACATCATTTACTTAGTTCCTACTGCCATTGGCTCTACATATTTCTCTTATTTCAATGGCGGGTTGATTTGCTGTCAATTCACTAGAAGAAACCTTCTAGTTTACACAAGGCCTGGTCAAAAGTCATCACGTGACTTTAGATCTTCGCTTCAAGAATGTAGGACTATATACCTACTCAATGGCCGACGGAGTGGCATAGTGTTAAGGCGCAGGCCTCGTACGCCCATGTTCGCAGTATCAAACCTTGCCCAAGTCGGTGGCTTTTCAAGATGAAGAAAACCGTCTGTGCCCGTATCATGCGGCATGTAAAAGATCCCTTGAGTAGATATTTGGCTTGGATGATCTAGTCAAAATTAAATTCCTAGTGCAATCTGCATCAATGAGAGATCAGGTACCACCATCTAGGAGAAACTGAGCGTCCAAATTCTCAGAGTGGTAATGGCATCCGCCAACAGTGGTGCTACTTGAAAGAATGGATGCCGATTTCCGAGGAATGCACTAGGTCTGCAAGATGATTAATAACCATATGCAGCTCCGTTGGAATAAAGAACAAATATATATACAGGTATATATATATATATACCTACTCAATGGAGTGGACCCTTTCAAAACCTCACTTCAAAACCATGCGAAAATACAGGGTGGTTAAAATTAAACCTCCCCTATTCAGGGCCATCCTACAGCTAAAACCGTTCAACGGATTGACACCAAAATTGATATGTGGATTATACACGAGATGCGCTCAAAGAATCATGAAAAAAAGTTCCAAAAATGGCCGCTAGGGGCACTGTTTAGCCTCATAACATGGTTTTCAGGTAGGAAATGACCAATAAGGAATAAAAATAATAATATCAACATTTATTGTACACTTCTCCGTCCATATTTATCATCTTGCCATTTAAAATGAAAGTAAAGAAAGAGAGAGAGGTATAACAGTTCTTCTGTGTGGCAAAAAAAAGAAAAATAAGTTTAAGTTATCATGAAATGAATTTTTCTCCTTTCATTAATACTGATATCATTATTTTTATGCCGTACTGGTGATTTACTTCTTTAAGCACCTAGTGGCCATTTTTAGACTTTTTGTTTCTCTTCATTATTCCTTGAGCGCATCTTTTGTGTAGTCCACATACCAATTTTGGTGTAAATCCGTTGAACGGTTTTAGCTGCAGGATGGCCCTGAAAAGGAGAAGTTTAATTATAACCACCCTGTAAATCAGCTGAGTTAGCCCTATCCAGAGTTGGAAAGAAGTGATGCTGTACATTTTTTCCCTACTAAGGGGAAAGCTCTTTTTGAACTTTTGCAACTTTTATTGAAGGGATAATAAATTGATGATAATTTTTATTACTTTGCGGTTAACTTAGTTCAATTAGCCGTTTTTTTATTTCCTTTTTTTTTTTAAATAAATGAAACATTTTCCTTCCTTATGTGTGTGAGAGAGTCACTTAGGCTCTTTGATAGCGGGACAGGTAAATTGTGGGAATATTTCCGAGAGGACCACCGTTATTTATTCCTCAACTTTATCTCTGTAGGAGGTACTTCCGCGATGCGAACTATTGTTAAGCAGAAAATTTGAGTTCCCCAACAGGGGAACCGCCCTTCAAAAAACCGCCCTGCAAAAAAGACTAATATACGCTGAAAAAAACACCCCACCCCCTAAAATAAAAACATACTAATAAAATAATAAGCATAATTTTCAAGAAAACTTTATGGTTTGCAGAACCTTTCTTTATGGGTGTACCCCTGCTAGCCTTGACTTGCTTCAGGGTGAATTCCCTGAGATCTGGTGTCTGGTTCCAAAGGCCATCCAACACCCCCTTATTATTTCAATCTGCGTCACTTCACTGTATATTTCACTTATATTAGGCCTAGTTCATGCCTAGCACCAATGATGTCATCTGTAACGTCCTGAGACAGGGGGTTATTTGTTTACTTTGGTACTAGCCCTCATCCCTGTCCTACTATTACCGAATCATCGACAACAGCGACGACTCAACATAAAGATCATAGATTACTTGCGAAGAAAGATTTAGAGATTCCAAATAAGTCGAACGAAGATGTCAGAGCTCGTATGGCGCATTCATAAAAACGTTGCACTAAAAATTTTACTGCATTTACTTAAAATATTTCCCTCTACATTTGGAGCTGCATTTAATTTGCCTCCGAATCGAATTTTAACAAGGGAGTTAAATTAACCTAGGAGATTGGTGTTTAACTTTGCGCTAGAACCAGTGGTATAGTGTTATAATCAATCCTATTATCTTTAAATAAGGTGTTATGAACCTAACCTCGACTCTATCCTTCCCCGAAAGAAGACTTTTGCTTGCACCACTGGTGACCCCAGCATTTTCCTTTCGTAGCAACATAAGTGATAATTATTAGTTCACGTAAAAATAGTTTTTGAAACATTTACATTCAGCATCATAAATGGTCTACTAGTGACTCAAAGTCAGTTCGAAATCAGAAGCTTCTACGTTAGAAATACAACGTTACAATTGTTGCATTGTTGAAGAAACATGTTGTCACGTCGGCAATTCCTATTTCTTAAGACATTAACTTATAGATGAAAATACATTCGTCAACATTGGGAAATAGGTTCCCTGATCTCTAAAACGTGCGTCTTCATTTTTGCTCATTTTTCTTTTTCAATGCTTCTCTGTTTGTTAATAAAAATGCATTCCATACTTTAAATCGCCCTTCAGGGCCGGATCTGGGGTAGAGCGAGTGGAGCGGCCGCTCTAGGCGCCAGATGGCAAGGGGCGCCAAAAAGCCAAATGCGAAAAACAATTTCCAGCGCAAAAAATAAAAAAAATGATGGCGCCTTTTGAGAGGCGCTGGAACAGTGTTGCCAGATCAGATAAATTCCTGCCTTTTTTAAAACTAAACCTGACTATTTGGAGCGGCTAGTCCTAACCTATCCGAAATTGAATTACTTCCATTTTTACATGATGATTCATATAAATCAATACCAGGACTTTCCAATTGGCAAACAGAAATGACTCCTCAGTCTGCTTTACCATTAAAAGTTTCAGAAGATATATCGAAATGGCCAAATCCTCTGCTAAATAGGGTAGTCATAGCCCCCTTAATTAGATGCCTAGTGATTTGCGGGGAAAGTTGGCCGCGGATTTTAGTTACCTTTTCTCCCACCAGGAACGCTACTTATCTGCTATAACAAACCCCGCTCTTTCCATTAGTTTGAAGGGTAGAAAATTGGTTTTCCATTGCTATTTCTTTTTTTTTCCCCTAATAATTCGATTCTTTGGGTTAAAAACGGTCCTTTTCAGGACCAATGTAACTTAAAGAAAGATGGTTTACTGTGTTGTTCCATTTTGCACATCAAATTCAGTAAAAGAAAAAGTAGTTTCAATCGGACATAGTTTGAGTGAAAAATGGATCTCCGCTATATCAAGACAAGGGAATTATTATTTTTTTTTATGTGTGTGTCTTTCATAACGTCTATTTGACAAAAAATTAAAAAAATAATAATTAATTAATTAATAACAATCTAGTGCAAAACTATTTTTATATAAATATACATTATTTATTATGTTGTCCAATCTTTACTGCAGCTTGTCCTTGGAATACGGTTGATTATATATTATGATGCATGTTATATTATGCAAATTTTAATTAAATTGAACTTATTGATTTTTTATTAAAAAAATTTAACTAGTTATACGAAGACATGTATGAATCAATAAGAAATAATGAAAGTTAGTAAGGAAAGAAATACAAATTATTATTCATGCATAGAATCGAATTCTAATCAAATTTCAAGAACATATTTAATTCTATGAATGAATTAATGAGAATAATTTGGAAGTAATATTTCTCATATTCTTCATGCCTAAAATATCACTTCAGTACAATGCATAATAAATTGTAATTATTCACATATTTAACCATTTTTATTTTATTTATATATAATTTGTATTTATTTATTTATAGTTTTATTTATTGAAACAAAAAGGATTGTTTTTTTCTTACGGGGGGGGGGGGGGGGCTGATAGAGCAGATTCTATGATAAGATTAAATTTTATTTTATTATAAGAATAAAAACTTGACTTTTATGCAAAGAGTAAAATAAACGAATCTTTCGTAAATAAATAATTGAAGAACAAATGAAAAAACTTAACGTCATCGCTTGTCGGACTTCCGCTCTGGCGCGTTTCAATGCTTTGTCAATCTTGTTACTCCTTTTTTTTTTTTTAGAGAAAGAAATATGTCCTCAATTTTGGCAAAAAGTTAAATGATAGTGATAAACAATTATATGGAAATAAATTATTATTCGGGGGGGGGGGGGGGCTATGACCTTCCCTGATCCTTTTGATGAAGACGTTAGAAAAGCAGTTCCGTTTGTAAAACGTTACCCACGATATCTATTATCGACATTCGTTATGTGTATGTACTTACATGATGACAGTTTTGTGAAGACTTCAAAACACGCTGCAGCCCTGTAGTTCAATACGTTTGTATTTGACTCTTACACAATTGTAATTAAAACAATAGATGCCATCTTCGATTTCGTATGGCAGACAGGTAACATAACCATTGCCATTCTCGATGAAAATAAAAATATTGTGCAAAGATCGTAAAAAGAATTTCGCACCGCCAAAGCCATTATTTGTTTTATGTTAGTTTCCATACATGTCAGTAATATTAATGAGTAGATGTATATTAAAATCTTGAAAATTATTTATGCTACACGAAATTGTTTTCTAAAGCAATTTTTCAGTGACATATCTTATACTTTCATAGTGAAGAGTATTTATTCAGTTTTTTCGAAAGAAAACGAAGTGTTCGCTATTTCCTAATTTTCAGACAAAGTACACCCATAAGACAAATCCAGCTAAATATTATTTCAATTACAATAAAGATTATAATTCAGCTTTAAGGAATATTTTAGGTTAAATGTTTTAGAATTTTTCTTTTAAAAAAATATAAAGAAGAAGAGAAAACAATTTTATATGCAATAGTATGTGTTTGAATCTTATTTTTAAAATTTACATTTACAACTTCTTTTTTTTAATTTACATTTCGTATTTTTACATTTCACAATGGAATCGGTTTTTTCTTAATATTATTTTTCGTATAGCGGATTTCTATTTTTCCCCCGATTTTTTAATATCGGAAAATTTACTACTGCCAAGGTTTGCCAAATATTGTGTTTGAAAGTTTTTTTTCCTATGTAATGTTGTTTTATTTAGTATTTAAATTAAACTATGAAACTGTTCTAAGTTAAAGAATATAAATCCGTAAGAAATTATACTGATGCATTTACATTTTATTAAATGCAGATACGCGATATGCGTTCATCATAATGTTAAATTATTAATCAGGCACAGGAGCGAAGCCAGGAGGGGGGGGGAGATGGTCAAATCCACCCCAGAACTCTCGGATTTGCTTTGGTTTCAAGTACTATAATATAGTAATACGTAAAGATCAAAGGACTCACTGCCTCCAGAGAAATACTTTAAATGTTAGTATCTACCAGTGAAAAGAGAAGGTACATTTTTAATGTTATATAAAATGTTTAATTTGTAAACGCATTGGGAGTAATGACGGTAAGGTGTAAGCCTATTGTCCGGACGTAGAGACGGCAATTTGTCTGTCCGACAGCCACTGTCGGCTATTGATTAGGCGGGGATAGGTGCCCAGTTGTAAAAAAATTAAAATAATATTTCCAAAATTTGTCTAGAAAACAAAGTAGCATTTCTTATGTCTACTTCCAGCCAGTGGCGTAGCTAGACCCCAATTTCGGGGGGGGGGGGGGTTCTTCTGGAGGAAGTTCGATTCCTCTACAGAACAATTGTAGTCAAACCAATGTACGAGATTTAAGTCAGGCGAACCCCCCCCCCCCTCCCTCCCTATGAATTAAAAAATTGTTAAAATCAGTTCATTTAGTCCAACTTTATGGTTGAAAAAGCACAAACATTAGTAAATTTCCTCCCAAAACATTTTTTTTCTTTTAATTATCGTATACGGTTTATTGCAAAACGAAAGTATGGGATCTATGGAAGACTATCCTCGATAGATTAAAAAAAAGAATAATTAAAATCGGTTTATGAAATGAGAAGTTATCGATTTACAAACAAACAATCAAACAAAAACATGCATAGATATCAATTAATAACCGTCCTCCTTTTGGAAAGTCGGTTAATAATAAAGACAAATTGCTTTCTAAAAGGAAAAATCTACACTTTTCCCTTTTAAAAGTTTTAATTTTTACGTGATTTTGTTTTTTTGTTTGCACTCGTTTCTTATTGTAGGGAAAGTATTTAATATGACAATGTTGCGTTGTTTAGACTATGTACATTTCCGTTCCCCTAACTGCATTCAAATAATGATTAAAACAAAAAAAACGGACCTAACTTGACGAATTTACAGGAATATTTTTTTTGTCACAGAGAACATAGAACTTTCAACTAATAACTTTTTTTTCCATTATCATATTTAGCCTACTTTCCCGTAAAAGAAAAAAAATAATAATAAAGCATGAAAGAAGGCAAAATGTGTCGTGAAGATATCGTTAAAAATAAAGAAAGTTTAAAATAAGTGAAGTAATTAAATAAAGATTGAAAAATAAAAAATTTGAAAGTAGTCTTTTGAGGTGGGAAAAACTTGTGTCTATCGGTCTGACTGCTGTTAACTTTTGAAGGAATTGTCCAATCCGAATTTTTTTTTTGCATCAAAAGATCTCGGCGTGGACATTTCATTTCTATATTTGACTTTTTGATTTGAACAATTTTTCGCTTACTTTTGAATAGTTCAAAAAATCTTAACAATAGCGCCTATGAGCAAATTAAGTAAACTCTATCCGATCCAAGTTCCGATGAACAAGCTTATTGAAAGAAGCTCTCAGCGTGAAAAATGTTTTGATTTGAACACTTTTTATTCACTTTTTAACAGCTCAAAAAAAATTAACATAACGCCTACGGGGAATATTCAATCTTATATAAATGATGATCTAACAGACGGATTTGCTTGGAACAAGCTTCATCGGAAAGATGTTATGACGTAGAACATGTACAGTTACGAAGTTCAATCAGAACTAAGGGAGCCTATTTTCATATGAAATTTTTTCGTCGGTATTTTTCAGGATATTTTTGAATGAATAAATGATAAAATAAATAAACAAGTGAATGAATTGGAAAACAACTAAATGCGTGAATAAATACAATGAGTAAATGAATGACTGAATAAATGAAAGAATGAATGAGTGATTGAAGGAATACGTATTAACCGTTGAAAAAGGTATTTGAAGTAATTAAAAATTAAAGCTAAATGAGAAGGAGAGATAGCTGGATTGTAAGTTTGAAGTTGGTGTATACGAGAAAGTAAGCTCATATAGTTGTAGACGGAACTTCTTGTCAGATAATGCAAGTCAAAGGGGCAAAAATAAAATATTACCTTCAGAAGTGTCTAGTGAAACTAATTCTGATTCTGGAGATTGTACTTCTTCCTACTCCTCAGAGGGCATCAACTTTCTCTTTTTATTACAATTATCATCAATTTTCTCTTTCGGCTTAAAAATGCTTGTAATAGGTTTTGCTCACTTCATTATTGCCTCTCATTCAATGCACTTCCCTAAATAAATTGGATTTGAAAAAAATGCGCAAAACCTGATCAGTACAAACTGACCCACCAACGCATAAGGGGTGCACGCACGAGAGGAAAGTGGGAGGTCTCTGCTCATGGTAGAATATTCATACATTAACCTATAGGCAAAGTAAACAACCATTGGCGGAAAAACTCATTTAAATAAGAATAGTTGATGCTTAAAGAACGTGAGAATTTTTTTTTATGGCTGCAGTGATATTTGTTAGGGAGAGGAGAAATTGAGAATGACATTCATCACTTTACTCTCACTATCTCCTATCTTCGTGTTCAGTGCATCTGTTTCTGTATATCTGTAAAGTAAACGATATCTGTTCGGTTGAGGCGTTATTATTGAATGGTCAGTAGAGAATGGGGTTAAGTTGAAAGTGGAGAGCAATTAACGCAAACCCCCGTAGTGCTTGAAAGCACCTTCTAAAAGGGAGAAGTCATAAAACGGACTTTCTTCCGCTTTGGGCATGAAACGTAGTGAGATACTGCTGATAAAATTGTTAAACAGAAGCTTTGAAAGGAGCATTGTGAACAGTCATGGGAAAGATTCTAGTTTAGATAAATTTATCGTTAAAAGTACGGCTTGGTTGCATTTGAAAGCTATTTCCAGCCTCCTTTTTTTAATTCTAATAAGGGTTTTTTGCTAGTCCTGTGTCCACTTTCATTTTTAATTTGCTCCAGACTATAGAGACCCATCTTATTTAGTAGGTCTTCTTATTAATAGGTCTCCTAACTGCAAGAGTTGCACTGAACATATTCCAGTTTTGTTTGACTGCGAATCAAAAACTTTCCGAAAATGCTGCCAAATCATTTTTCATTCATTTTAGCTCACCAGAATTTATTCTCAACTGGAGCATTTGATGATAGTTAAAAAATATATTGTATTCTTTATTTGAAATTGAAAGAAAAATCACTAGAACCAATTGCGATAGCAACAAAAACCTACATTTAATCGATGTAGCACCACATCTATTAACAACACTTTATAAAATAATTTCGGGGACGGGAGGGCTCGGTCCTTGACGCCGAACAGTATCACTCGGGCTCGGACTTACAAAAGTGAGCCCAAACTCGTCTCTAGTGTATAATAGGGGTTAGTGGTGGAGGTATTTAGGGGAGAAACCCCTAGGAAAGTGGTACGACTACGGCTGCATGTTTTTCGCTCCGCGAATTCCCTCTATTTTTGAAGCTGTTTCTTAAAATCCGTGATTTTTAAAAAATTCCACGATTTGTGCGAAAATTGTTTAAAATGTAAGACTTTTTTTTGTTTTTTACTTACATTTTAATGGCAATTTATACTGTTCTGAAGTTTTAAAATGTATAACATATTTCCCTAAAATTTGGAAAAATTCATCAATAGAAAAATAACGATAGTTTTTGATCCTAATCAATACAAATATTTAAATCTTTTTAACGAAGTTAATAGTTCTTCCATTTTTAACAATAACCCTATGATTTTGCCCCCCCCCCCCCCAAATGAGTTACACATTGAAGGAGGGCAATTCAATTTTGGAAATTCAAGAGAAAAAGTTTTAACGACCTGTCCAAAGTGGCAATTTGATGTTTTTCAGTTCCGACAAATAGCGCAGATGCTAAACGGTCCTTCTCTACATATAAAAACGTATTAAGTCATAGCGAGTACCAAAATTCTGTACATTTAAATAAATACTTAAATATTGCATAAAGTTGAAAGAAATAAAATTGTTCATTTATGTGCTTTCTTACTTAAAAAAATAAATTTCATTGCAGATATCCTAGATTTTATTACATTATAATTGTATTCTCGCGAGCATTTCGCGAAATTTGCCGCTAATTTCGGGCTTTTTTCTGCGACAAATTTGCAACCCTAGGTACGACCTAGTACGACCCTACAACCCAAAGGTTCGATAATTGTCTTTTTTTTTTTGCCTTGTATCGCGCTTTTAGCGGTGTTCTAGTCAATTGTTATTTTAAAAATTAAATATTTTTAGAATACTATAAAGCGTAAAGAGAGTTAAGGTCTCAAAAAAAAATTTTCGGACACCAACATTTCGGTGGGGTCCATCTAAGTCAACATTTCGGGGGGGGGGGGGGGTTGTCCCCCCCCCTTATCTACGCCACTGCTTCCAGCTTCGTGCAGAACCGTTCATTGCTGCTTTTATGGTATTCTCGCGGTTCAAACTCAGTAGCTAGACTTTGTCCTGTTATCCCTTTTCCAGGGGAAAAAATTGAGTTTGAGTTAAAAAAGAAAATATTGCTGAAAGACTTTCATTGCGAGAACTTTTTTTTTTTTTGTACTTTCATATAATTGGTAACCATCGATGTTAACTGCTATCATTAAATGAAGAGTATAGTAAAATCGGGGACACATAATGATCATTAAATGCGATCCGGACTCACAGAATCTACTGCTGTTTTGAGAAAATCGGTACTGTCCCAGCGAGTGACCTGCCTTAGTTTCTCCGCGGATCAACAGATGGCGCCACTAAAATGGTTGTTTTAATTGAACTCATTTCAAGCTTGGAGCTTTATTCCAAATTTAAATTTATTTCGTTTGCACTTAATTATATTTCGTTGCAGTAGCTTTTCAAGGTTAAGGAAAAATAAAAAAATGTTGCGAAAATATATGACCAAAACTAAAAAGTAGAAGATAAACTAATTAATTTTTATAAGTAGTAGTATAACTAATAATTTTTTTCTTGAAATTAATTTCAAGGTTAGGTACCGTATTTTCTTCTGCATGGGTTGCACTCTAAAATTTGATAATTTTCATTTCCAATCATAATTTTAAAAAGAAAGGTATTTTCACGCATTGATTTTGCTGTTATGTTGGTAACTTCGAGTTAAAAAGTACTCCTTTACTTAATGGAAAGGATGTTTTTTCCCTATGCCAAGGATTTTTTTCCTCTCAAAATTACTGTAACTTCTAAAAAAAATGGCAAAAATTACAACAACTCTCGCAAGACTTACTTTTTGAAAAAAGAAAAAGGAAATTTATGCTTTGGAGTTTAGTTTTCTTAAAAAGGAAATTAACAAATTTCAAGAGTAGTATTCTCTGATTACTTTTGCATCAGAAAAAACGGTAATTTACCGAGAAATTAATTTTATGAAAAAAAAACTTATAAGTTTTAAATTATACTTTCTTTTATAGTCAAGTTTCCGCTTTTGACGAACGGATATAATTCGAATAAAACATTAATTTAGTTTCGCCGTCTATCGATCTCCAGAGAAAGTAAGGTAGGGTCAGTTGGGGTAATTGTAAACGCTTTTTCAATGTTTTAATTTTTGATCCCTCCCTACCTCCTGAATGAATTCAGAGATAACATTGTGCTCATTGTAGCCACTACTGTACTTCTTGTGAGTAAATGTGTGCAAAAATTTTGACTTTAGGCCTATTTGTTAGCAAATGAGCTCATGTTTACAATTACCCCAGTGTGTTTACATTTACCCCAGAGATCTGGGGTATTTGTAAACAGTGATTTATTTTCGAATAAAGTTGATGCAAATGGAAAATTGCTTCATACACAGTCTCTGCGACCCACAGACCGCATGTGGTCCGCTGAGTAATGTTATGAGTCGGATGAGATCATATAACGAGAAATATCTTGCTAAAGATCAAGTAATGCGACAAATTTATGTAAAATTTGTCCCGCAGTGGATCAGTCGGTTAATCTTAGATCCCACAGAGCACCAAAAGAAAAGCACAACTGACCGTGGTCAACGCTTGGGATTGAGACCACCTCCCGCGACTGATTACTCGGAGACCGAGTGCGCCAAAGGGCGCTGCGCACGTAAAATACATCGTCGCTTCAAATGTCCACCAGGTTAGAAATAATGCGAGCTAGGAGGCCAACCTAGGTGAAGATCTCTCATCTGAGAACTGGTTTAAAATCATTAAGCCCCTCTGAGCCAAGTGTAGTTCATTTTAGGGGATCTTATTAATAATCAGTAGGAGCTTCCTTAATTCATGGTCGCCCTGCAAGGGGGGCATGGATTTCCAAGTGGCATTAGCAACAACAACAACAGTTATGTAAAATAGACTCAAAAGTGTAATTTACATCAAAATATAATACATATTGTCCTCCCAAAATTTTGGGAATAGGATAAATTTAAGTGTTTACAATTACCCCAGAATACAAAATATATGGGGTAATTGTAAACACCTAACTTGTAAGGCTCGACCGATGCATCGTCCTCGCCGATGCATCGGCGCCGATTGTTCAACAAAGTTGCCATCGGCCATCGGCATCGGCGGCAGATGTTAACTTTAGAAAAACATCTTCCCATCGTCCGTAAAAAACATCTAAAAGCCGATGCAAGGCCGATGTTTTTCACAGTGACAACTTTCCAGAAAACATTCTGTCTTTCACTTTCTTTTTTTCTGCATAGCTCAATTTCTATTTCCATACAGGAACAGGCAGCACATAAGTTTAAAAAAAAACACACAAAAATAATGTCATTCTACAAAGTATTTGATAAAATATTCGGAAAACTAGTTTAAGCGATCGCTGCCCGAAAACCTTCATTATTAAAATAGTTCTCTTTGAGCAGAATGCTAGCGAAATAGAATATGTTTAAGTAAAAGTCATAGAGGTGTCTTATGGGTGCTATTTGTTTTTCGCACTAGGTTAGTCGCCCCATTTTTGTCCGTTTTTCTTTTAATAATGACTTAGTGCATTAGATGTCATCATGCAATAATATTATACCATCTGCTTTTAGTTTGTCATGTTTCTTATTGTTCCGAAATTGTAAACAATAAAAAGTGAACTCAATCAAAGTACGATAATAATTTTAATTTTTACCAGCGTAAACGTTTTCTCTTTGCGGTTTTTTTTTTTTTTTTTTGCTTCTTCGATCCCACGTGTTACAGTTTTTCTGCAATTGCGCAGCAATCTTGTTGCATCTGCTTTTACTGTGCGGTTGTTCTCATTATTTCATTTTTAGTTTACAACGTAGAAAAGAATGGTCAAAAATAAGAAACACTTTCCAGTATAAATATTTATTGATCGAAATTTTATGTGTCCAAGTTCGACTTGCAATTTTTAAAAATTGAATTCTCAAAATGCGAGTTCGCGCGACAGGATTTAATAACATCTTAATAAAAATGCTAAAATTTCTTTATTTTCAAAAATTGATCAATGCATATATTTTTTTTTTTTCAAAATACATCTTAACATTTTTTATACCATAATTATTTTAATTTTTCTCCGTTTATACTTCGTTTCTTTAGTGCATTTTTCTGGCTTCTTTAATGCCACATGTTAGACAGTTTACAGTTTTTCTGCTATTGCACAACAATCTCGTTGCATCTGCTTTCAGTTTAGAATATTTCTTGTACAACATAGAAGATATTGATAAAAATATGAATCAATTTTTCAGTGTAAATGTTTATTGACCGAAATTCATGCGTCCAAGTTGGACTTGCAATTTTCAAAAATTTAATTCTTTAAAAACGAGTTTGGGATACAGGGTGGAACAATACCTTAATAAAAATGCTACAATTTCATCAATTTCAAAAATTGTCAACGTATATAAATAAATATATATATATATATATATATATATATTTTAAATACATCTTAATTTTTATAAAAGATCACGTGTTTTCAGAAGATTATTTGTCAACAGAAAACTGCTGGTGTTCAAAATATTGGTTTATTTCGATGACCTTACATTGTGCTCATGAAAATATAAAGAACATGTCAAGTATTTCAGTGTAATTTTCAACTCATAAGAAAAAAAATCTAATAAAATTCAAATTTTACATTTTATGTAGTACATTTTCATATTTCCGGCTCCTTCTCCGCGCTCGCGAGGAAAAAGTGGGAAATGGTAGAAGAAACATACGCTCTAAAATTTAAAATAAGTCAATAAATAACTTTCGGTACTAATTTGCGATCCAAATTTTTTAAATTCAAGCAAAAGTAGATATAATTGCATTTCAAATTTTGTATGTATGCTTCCTATATCAGTCCACTTCTTTTCTGCATTATCTGGAAAACACAATTTATTTTTAAAAAAATCATTTGTGTAGTCCTTTTAAATTACATATGTAAATTTACTATTTCGTGCTTTCTTTCACGTTAGAGATAAAGAATTCCGCCATTGCAATATTATTTTCGCGAACCCCTGGGGGTTCGCGAACCACCGGTGGAAACGCTGATCTAGAAGAACTCTAGTTCATTTAGGTTTTGTTGAATCGATCTGAGCGAGTTTTTCTTGATCTGTCTTGCCAATGTGCGGGTAATTACCCGTAAATCGGGTATTTTATTCATCCGCGGGTATTTTGTAGGGAATGTATAAATGGAGGGTATTCGAGGGTATTAAATTTTAAAATTTTAACAAAAAAATTTTTTGCGGCATCAAACACTTGATGCACCCAATGCAACAAAGCCATCAAAGCAGAATGGAAAAGCCGAAAAGCATTTGAGCTGTACGTCATTTCATCATGGAGAATAAGGGTACCAGCACTACAGAGGCGATCGAATGAGCTTGTCCGCATATCTACGGATCCCAACTGTTATAGCAATTTGTTTGAGAAAAAGCGAATTCCTCACCCGAGAAATAATACCAATAATAATTATTATTGTTATAAAAACAAGAAAAAGTACCGAGAATTCTAAAATGAGATTCGTAAAAAAATCAATTTAAATATACTGTTCACTTATTCATTTTATTATGCTTGTGTTAATTTGTTATTTTCGTTCTCGCCAGTGTGGAAATTATTTTTCTACCAATTTCTTGCTACAATAATTGGAATCGGAAAAAATGCTGATTCGCGAACGTTTACGAAAGTAAGATTCACAGCAAAATTTATGATTTTTTTCCCTTTGCTTTCAATTACTTATTTACACAAAATTGGTTTATTTCACTCTTTGTTTATTTATTTTTCTTATTTTGGGAATATTTGGGATCTTTAAACATTTTTTAATTTCTTTATATATTACTTACTTTAATTTATTTTTCTTTCCTCTTTTGGTCCTCTAGCATCTAGTATGCGCAATTCGATATTTTCACCGTTAGGCCTCGGAAAAGCAATTATTTTTCTTGAAAATGACTTCGAAAAATGCCTTTCTGTGGTATTTCAATTTTTCCGTTCTCACATATATGCATTTTGTTTGTTTTCTGTATCCATATCTATCACAGCTCGGATCCGTAAAAATAAATCTATGATAATCACTTAATTGTTTAATGATCAAATGCTACAAGGAATGTAAGTTACACGATGATATTGTAAGTGAAATCGTACTTCAAGCACTTGGCCTCGCAAATAGGCGAAGTGGATAGCAAGCAAATAAATCATTTCGGAAGGACTGAACATTCATTTTTAAAAGAACTAGTAACGCGACCAATTCGACAACCGTCGACGCACTACTTCCTTAACCGATTAGTCGAAAGCAGCAGGTAAAGCTCCGGCAGCTCAACCCTCCCCTCCAGCCAATTAGTCGGAATTGTAAATTTCGGGAGTAGAAGAGAAAATGCTTTTGAGTCAAAAAATAAGTTTTGCTCGTGATGATCATGTGCATTCTGTTATAGTCCGCGAACCATAAGCAATTTTTTTTGCCTCATTTATTCATTGATCTCTGGAATTTTCGCGGATCCCTACCGTTATAGTAAAGCATGTTAAAAAATAAATGGTAAACATAAAGTGTCATTGACGTTGTTTTAGGTAAGAATTGCATTTTTACTATTAATTCAATGGAGCAAACAATCACATGAAAAGCAGTTCGCTTTTTCCCAGTAAACTCCGTCTTGAAGCCGGTATTTTTTTTATTTATTCTCTTACTAATCATCTAAGAGAGTCTAAGTAAGTCCTTTAACGATGTGAAATTTAGTTTTTAGAAAGAAGCTGTAAAATTTAAATACCAGAAGGTCGTTTGTAAAATAAGACTTGGAAATATTCGGGTATATGAGCCGTTTATTTAGTTCCCTTCTTGTTCAATAGATGACGCTGCAGGACAAAGCAGAGGGAAGCTTTAATTTTGGGAGTATAACCCATAAAATGAAATTATTATTGTATTAAAAACAAGGAAAAGTAACGAGTAGTATCCCAAAACAAGATTAACAATAAAGATCAATCTAATTTTTATCTGTTTTATTTATTAATTTTCTTATTGTTGTTATTATTTGTTAGTTTCGTTCTCGCATGTGTATGATCATTTTTTTCTTGCATAACTATTGGGATCAGCAAATATGTTGACGAACGTGCGTTTAAGAAAATAACTCAAATTAGAAGTTACTCTTTTGCTGTCAGTTTTTTTTTTTTTTCTTTCTTTCTTTTCCACCCTTGCTATTGGGATTTATTTATTATTTCTTACTTTTGCGATTTTTTATTTTATCTTAATCTTTCTTTTTATTTAAACACTTTGAAGAGACTTATTAATTGTTTATTTTTTGCTTACTTACTTATTTATTTTTTATTTTACTGGTCTTCTATCATCCGTAATTCGAATTTTTCCCCGTCCTGCGTTGCTAAAACAATTGTCTTCGTTGAAAACAATTTTTTAAACAATAGATTTCGCGAAAATTATTTTTTCCGTTCTCTCGCATGTGCAATTCGTTTGTTTTCCGAGTGCATATCCCTATAACGGTTGGGATCCGTAAAACTGCCTTTCGAATAAATAACGGTGTCATGATTGATTAAATGCTGCAAACATAGTGACGATATCTTAAATGGCGTCGAACTTTAACCCTCTTGACAGTGTAAATAGACGAAATCGATGACACGAAAATAGGTGAAGTCGGAAAGACTCAACACTCATTTTTTAAACAAAGATTTAGCGACGCGACCAGTTGCACATCCGGCGGCTGTTTCCTTTGCCCAACCCTAGCCAATAAGTCGGAATTGTGAGGTCCTTTTCACGCGATTTGCCTACTTCTGAAACAAAGCTGAATTGAGTGTTAGGACCGTCTATATCTCAAACATCTGAGACCGCAACTTCACCCCGAGTACGGGACGACGAGACAAAAGTATATGAGTCAAAAAATACGCTAGCACTTCTAGACTACTAGCTCGAGGGTATTTGATTGCTCGTGAGAATCATTAAGTTCTGTGATAGTTTGTTTTCGATTAGGCACTATGCCTTTTTTAATCGTTTCCCGCTAACATTTTCGCGGAACCCAACCATTATAGCAAAAAGGATGGTAATAAGGTGTCAATGGTGTTGTTTAAGACCTCTGGGAGGGCTTGACACCTTAAAAAAATCGATTTTTGAATTTTTGTGCTACTGCGAAGCCACAACATTTCTGCTCATTTTAAAGCAAACTGCATTAAAAAATTCAAATTATTAAGAGAGTTATGCCTATTTTTATCAACTACTATTTGTTTCGGTTTCGGTATCGTCTGCTACAGTCTTTTTAGTTACACTTTATTTTTAATATTTTGCCCGAATTCCATAATTATTTTAAAATTGAAGGAGTAATAGAACAACTAAACATTTCGCTGTTGTTGTTTACGCTTCGTTCTGCATTAGCACGAGGTAGACGATCACGTTTTTTGAATTTGAAAGTTTGTTTTTCTTTTGCGATTTTTCATCTTCATATCTTTTGATAAGCAAATTTGATTCTCATTGTACAGTTGAAGTATATTATTTCAATAGATGCCTCAGCAAAAAAGAAGATAAAATCAGGTGCACGACCGAAGAAATATAAATTCAAAGGCAATCGATACACAAATTCTAAAAATGCATCGGATTCATCTGCTTGTGCATCAGCAAGAAAAATATCGTCTGCTAATAAATATGAAGAAGTAGAAACATCAGCATCGTTTGAAGGATATAGAATTGTTGACATTTCTTCATTTATTAATGAAATCAGTAATTATGTGTGCTGCAAAATATGTGGTGGTGAAATAAGTATCAGTGAAGTTTTGACTATTGGGTTGTCCTCAAAGTTTGAAATTTCTTGCCACAACTGCGACAATCTGTCATCATTTAGGAGTTGTCCTCTGATTGCTGAACACAAGAATGTGGCAGAAATCAACAGAAGAGCAGTGTATGCTATGCGCTGCATTGGTCAGGGATATGCTGGCCTTTGTACATTCTGCGGCATAATGGATTTGCCTCGTCCAATGTCTCGCAAAACTTACGACTTGATTTTGCAGCGCATATATAATGCGACAAGTGCTGCTGCTGAGAATTTAATGAAAACCGCTGCCGTCGAAGAATTGGCTGCAACTCGAACGCAGGATTTAGAAAACAATTCGGTTGATTCCAATGCTGGTTGTACAAAGATAACCATAAGCGGAGATGGTACTTAGAAAACTAGGGGGCATCTGTCCAAAATTGGTATCTGTACTGTTACTGGGGATTTAACAGGAAAAGTAATTGACACTGAAGTGCTGTCGAAATATGGCAAAGGCTGTGACTTTTAGAAAGGAAAAACACAAAGCAGTGAATACCAGTTGTGGTACAAGTCGCATGCTCCAAACTGCTCCAAAAATCACAGTGGATCTTCCGGGATGATGGAAGTAGAAGGAATGAAGAGAATATTTTCAAGATCAGTATCAAAACGAAATGTTATGTACTTCAAATATATTGGTGATGGAGATTGCAAAACATTTCTTGCTCTCCAAGAGGCCAAACCCTATGGCGATGGAATTAATATAGAGAAAATTGACTGTGTCGCCCACATAAAGAAAAGAATGGGGACTCAACTCCGGAAATTAAGAAGTTCAATGACATCAAAAAAGCTGTCAGATGGCAAAGGACTTTCTGGGCGCGGTCGATTGACTGACAAAGTAATTGAGGACATTACCACCTTCTATGGAATAGCCATTATGGAAAACAGACTGAACTTTAAAAATATGAGAATGGCTATATGGGCTATTTTTCACCATGAGCGCGCTTCGGATGAAAATCCATCCCACGATTTTTGCCTGAAAGGATCATCTTCTTGGTGCCAATATCAAAAAGCGATTGCACATGGAAAGTGTCGCCAGTTTCAAGCATTCCAAGAAAAACTTACCGGAAGCTGTGATGGACTGTGTAAAACCGGTGTTCCTCAACTTGTCAAGTCCAGCATTACTGAGACGTTGCCTAGGAGGCAAGACGCAGAATTCTAATGAATGTTTGAATTCATTGATCTGGAAATTCTGCCCGAAAACTTCCGGTTGTAGCAAAACAACTGTTGCAATTGCTACAAATGAAGCTGTTTTGGCTTTTAATGATGGAAATTTTGGTCATCTGAATGTTATGAGAAGACTAGAATTGTCAGTTGGAAGATTTAGCATAGCCGCTGCAAAAGCTGCCAACGAATGACGCTTGACAGACTGTGAGCGACAAAACACAGCGAGTACATTAGAAGCTCGAAGGGCTAAAAGAAGAAAAATTTTAGCTCAAAATTCCAAAGAAAAAGCTGTAGAGAGACCCACCTATGCTGCAGGAGCATTTTAAACCCATACTGATTATACTGGTATGTAATTTGTTTTATTTTTCTTAAATCTTACTTTGTTTACGTTTTTCTGAAAATGGGATTTTTCAACATTGCGCGCAATCAAAAACCGTTGTACCGAATGACACAAAATTTGGCAGGTAGCCCAAGCACACAGTAGTGCTTTTTTTGTACTACTTTCATAGTGATACAGTAATAACTTTTTGAGATAATGACTTTAATGTGCCGCAATTTTCTCGAAAAACCTTTATCACCAAATGATCTTCTCCCAAAAAATCCATTGCAAAGAGTAAAGTAATGATAATAGTTTTTTTTTTTAATTTCCATTGGCAGGGCATATACAAGAAATAACACAGAAAAACAAATGCAAAGAAAAAACAAGTGAAAAGAGTACATAAACTAAAACAGGATGACCGAAATCATTGCCCCAAAAGTTCTCTGGCTTGCCAATATAGCAACGATTCAGAGCCAGAATGCAGTGCAGTACAGCGGCGGAGGTGGGTCCTATTCATGGGCTCTGCCAAGTTGCAGAGCGGACAGTCAGGTGAATTTAGAATACCGATCCGGTGCAAGCGTTCAGCCAGACAGTCGTGGCCCGTTAAGAGTCGAAACTGTGTCACAACTTCACGGCGTGGACCATCTGGGATATTCAGGAGGTCATCTTTCCACCGCTTGGCTTTTATTCTTTCTTGTAATTTCGAAGCAAAAGTTCTTTTAAAAACTTGTTTTAGATGTAGCTTTATACTGCGGTAGGAGATCTCTGTATGTTTTAGCTGGAGAAGCCCAGCGTCCCTCTTTGCGAAGAAATCCGCCTGTTCGTTTCCATAGACACCACAGTGCCCAGGTACCCACTGGAGCACACGTTTCCTTCGTGATGTCAAAATTTCTATTAATTCCTGGATATGGAGGATTTCACAAGATGAGGGAGAGATTGAATTTATGGCCTGAATTACAGCTTGTGAATCAGAGAACAGGACCACTCTGTCAAAAGCATCATGAAGAGCACTAGTTGTTTTAAGGCAATCCGAATTGCCTCAACCTCTCCGTCAAATGCTGTTCTGTAGTTCCCTGCAGAAGCATAAAAATTGAACAACTTCGAATGTACACCTGAACCGGCTGACAACTGAGTATTAGAGTAGGTACCATTTGTAAAGACATGTAGCCACTCCGATTCTGGGTACCTCAAATCAATGGTTTCCAAAGCACATACTCTGAAGACATCTGGGGGGGGGGGGTGTCACTTTTGGACAGCTTGTCTTGGAGATCTAGGTTTATTTCAAAATTCGGGATACTTAGATGGTTTACTGGTTTAATTATTTCCTGTGCATTTACTGGAAGATTGAAAGGTTGTCTGGACTTTTGAACACACTGGATAAACCCATTTTGGGTCTTTAGATTTCTAGAGCTGGGACTGCTAGTGACCCAAGAACTGTTTGCGGTTCTTAAAAATTTCTCATATAAAATTAGGGCCTTTCCTTCGATGGTATCTTTTATTGGTGCAGTGTTGGTCAGAAGCAACAACTCATGGATAGGTGCCGATTTAACTGCTCCAGTAACGAGTCGCAGACATTGGTTTTGTAGGACTTCCAGCTTCTGTACAATTTGGTCGCTTGCTGTTATAAGTGGTTCACAGCAATAGGTTATTAAAGGAAGTATAAAAGTCTTGTAGGTGATGTTAAGCGTTGATCTAGCACATCCCCAGCGAGAACCCGCTAGACGCTTTAAAATGGGTATTTTCTTAAGGAAACGATCCGTGATGGATTCAACGTGCGCTTTCCAATTCAACTTAATGTCAAAGGTTACTCCAAGGTAGCGATACTCATTTGTATGGGAAAGTTTAGTGTTGTTGTACATTAGTTCAGGAAAGAGTCCTTCATGGGTCAGTGAAAAAGACTGAACACTGGTTTTCTGAAGATTTACTGTCATATTATTTTCGGTGCTCCAACTTGAAAGCAGAGCAAGGGCAAGGTTAAGTTTAACTTCAATTGTAGATTTTGCATTTCTCTTAGGTGCTTGTGTCCAGATGACAAGGTCATCGGCAAAGAGCATACAATGAACATCTTTAATAGACTTTAAAGCAGGAACAAGATCATTAATGAATATATTGAACAGCACACAACTGCTAGCTGCTCCCTGAGGGAGGCCTGTTTGCAAATTATAAAATTTTGAAAAATCATTTCCAAATCTGATTTTGCAGATGCGTTGGTCAGTGAAAGCTCTTATCCACTTGAGCATTCTCCCACATACTCCGATTTCAAGCAGTTTTTGGTGAAGCTTCTGTACTGATATAAATGTACATGATAATAGTACATTTATATCTTTAATACTTGTAAATCAAAAAAAAAAAGTTAAATGGCATTCCTATGATAATTTGAAATCAATCTACACTGTGCGCAATGTATGCATGTATTTCTCGACGAAAAAAGCCAGTGACCTAAAATAATGCTTCAATAATATTTTATAGGTCATTTTATGACTTGTTAGTTGTATACAATAAATGTGTACATTGTGTTCTATGAATGAGCCAAAAATCTAGCAGAAATTTACAGTAGCATATTACATATACACTTTTAAAAAATGCTTCCGAAATCTTCATTTCGATCCATTTAAGCCCTCCCAGAGGCCTTAAAGAAAGAACTAAATTTTTGCTATTAATTTAGGGCAGCCACAATTATATAAGGAGTAGCTCTGTTTCCCCCTCTAAATCCGTCCTGAAGGCGGTTCGATTTTATTTGTTTTTGGAAATAAATTATTTATTCTACTACTAATGTTTTAGGCGAGTTCAAGTCACTTAACGATGTCAAAATTAGCAACGGGATAGCTCTTTGTATCTGGCTTTGTAGATCCATAGCTTGAAAGAAAATCTCAAAATAATTATAGGTGAGCAGTAGTGTTAATGCTAGATTCCTTTGCATTAAAACGACATACATGAACACAACTAATAATTGTAAATTTCCAGCATATAGCTTTTTTACGAGTAATCAAAGCTACAACTACAGCCCCTGGCAATAAATATGCAATCACCTTTTCAAAAAAAAGTAATCTTTATTTAAGAGCGCGTAGAAGTGGCGGACGAGTCAAGTAGCGCCATCTAGCGTGAACAATTGAGTGAGTCAGCCATTTTGGAACAAACTTGTTCCTGTACTGCGTATTCATTTCAGTTGGCTTGTGAGTCTCTTATCTTTCGTTTTAGTTTCTCTAATGGGCGGCTGTTTGGGGGTTAAGTGTTCTTATAGCTAAAAAAAAAAACCGATTTCATCTCTTCAGATTTCCGACTGTTAAGAATAAGATATAAGATTTTGAATTTCAAGTTTAGAGGATTAATGAATTTGATTAAGAACGAATTACTTGGTTAAATTGCTGCAAGTGCTTCCGAATTTCCTGAAAATAATGAAGGTTGAAAGGAAGCATGTGTAATGCTTAGATTTCAGAGGCCGAATGACTACAACTGATTTTAACTTGACGTTTATTGAATTTAAGTGCACATTCGAGGTTTCGACAGACACGAATAGATTTGTACACACACATAACTGATCAAGCAGTCAGCGGCTTTTTAAAGGTCCGATTATTCTAATAGGTGAGCACTAGTAGCGCCCTCTAACATAGGTCTTTCGTCAACATCTTCCGGGGAGGCACAATCCGAAACGGAAAAGACAGAATCCGGTGCACTGATCGAAGAATTTCTCCGGATGCTGTGCGGATGCTGACTACCCGAGGTCGTTGCCCGGGAAAGCTTTGATAATTCTTACTAGGATCCATCTTTGCGGAGACGTCTTGTCGTCGACTAAAACCATCTGTCCTGGCTGGACGGGAACTCGGGAACGCTTCCATTTGGTGCGGACTTGGAGAGAATGCAAATACTCCTTCGTCCACCTCTGCCCGAAATTATCTCGAAGCTGTAACAAAAGTCTCCATCTAGAATGAAAACTAAGAGAATTATTATTAGAAGCGTCAGATTCTGGTAGAACTAGTAGTGGTGCCCCGATAAGGAAATGCCCTGGTGTGAGGGCTTGAAAGTCATTTCTATCCGTTGAGAGAGGTGTAAGTGGTCGCGAATTTAAGCACGCCTCGACTTGACAAAGCAGCGTACTCAACTCCTCAAAATTGAGAAGAGCTCCTTGGCATGTTTTTATTAAATGACGTTTTGCCAGTTTGATGGAGGCCTCCCAGATGCCACTAAAGTGAGGAGCATAAGGTGGGATGAAATGCCACCTCACGTTGCGAGATGCGCAATACTCTTGCACAATTGGATCTTTTATAGTTTTAAAGAGTTCTTTGAGGTAAGACGCAGCTCCGACGAAATTTGTCCCATTGTCCGAGTACACATGAGTGGGAAGACCACGGCGAGCTACAAATCGTCGAAAGGCGGCCAGGAAATCATGCGTTGATAAATTAGACACCAACTCCAAATGAACAGCTTTGGTACTGAAGCACACGAACAGGGAGATATACGATTTAAAATTATTGGATTTTCGAACATGTTGACACTTAGTTAAGATTGGTCCAGCAAAGTCCACTCCAGTGTTTTCGAACTGACGATGGAGTAATGCGAGACACGGGCAAGTCTCCCATGAGTTGAGCTGGCGGCCTAGCTGAATAACGGAAGCCCCTAATGCATTGTCGAATGAATTTTTTAACTGTTGATCTTCCAACTATTATCCAAAACTTTTGTCGAATCAGAGATAACACCATTTCTGTTCCCCCATGAAGACTAGTTTCATGAAAATGCTCTACGACTAATTTTGTAAAGTGATGCTGTTTAGGAAGTACAAATGGAAACTTATGATCAAAAGCTAGAGCCTGCCGTTTCGACAGACGTCCTCCAACTCGAATAAGACCCCCGGCATCTAGGAAAACATTTAATGAGGAGAGTCGGCTGGTTGTGGGAAGTGTCCGGTTCTTCTGGAGAAACGTCTGTTCAGCTCGGAAAGATTCACTTTGAATGTGTTTCAAAATGAATTTCAAAGATTTGTCAAGTTCTAGTGCCGTTAATTCTCCTGAGAGTTTCAAACTATGTTTAAGATTATGTACATAACGTAAAACCCATGCAGTGACCCTGACAGTTTTTTTATAAGTCGAATAATTTTTAAAAACGCTTTGGTCGGCGGAAAATGTTGTTGCTAGGAGAATGTCTGTTTCGCCAGGTGAGTTGGTCTGCGGAATGTCTGGCGTCATGAAATGATTTTCCCAAGTTGAATTATCTTGTAGCTAAATTGGACCCGAAAGCCAAGTTTTGTGTTCTTTCAACTGATTAGGATAGAGTCCCCTACTAGCGCAATCTGCCGGATTCTCACGTCCGGGAATGAATTTCCACGATTTTATGTTTGTGCTAGCTAAAATCTTAGCTACGCGGTGGCACACAAATTGATTCCCCTTTTTAGGTGGATTGGTAATCCAACTCAAAGTAATTGTAGAGTCACTATGTAGATAGAGTTTGTCATCTTCTATTGGTATGGTTTGCCGAATAGAAGTAATTAGTTCGGCGAGTAGTAAGGCACCGCACAGTTCTAATCTGGGCAATGTCAAAGACTGTACTGGTGCAACACGAGTTTTTGCTGCAACGAAAGATACTTGGATTCCCTCAGAGATTGCACGTATGTATACTACTGCTGCAAAAGCTTTCGTTGAAGCGTCTGAGAAACCATGCAGCTCAATGTCTGCGGCTTTAGCATATTGGAAGTATCTCGGTAATAAGATATCCTTTAATGCCTGACTTTGCATTTGAAAGGTGTACCATTCATCTAGCTGAAAAGTAGGTAATGAATCGTCCCAACTTAACTTAGATTTCCAGATTTCTTGCAACATAATTTTTAGTTTGATTGTAGCTGGGGCGATAAGACCCAACGGATCGTAAACTTTTGCAATAACGGACAAAAGTTGACGTTTCGTATTTACATTTTCCATAAGGACTGCCCGAACTTGAAAAGTGTCTCTAGCGACGTCCCATTCGAGCCCCAAGACTTTCTGGTTGGAATCATTTTTGAAGGAATGTGTATGTGTGGAAGCCTTCATGTGATCAGGAAGCTCAGCGATCACTACCGGGTAGTTACATGACCACTTGCGGAGAGGAAACCCCCCACTTGCCATGAATTTTATCATCTCACGAACGATGGATTTAGCTTCTTCGATAGACATAGCACCACATAATAAGTTATCGACATAAAAATGAGTACGAGATAATGCTGAGGCAACAGGGAAATTTTCTTTCTCATCCTCGCAGAGTTGTTGCAGGGTGCGAAGCGCCA
Organism: Octonoba sinensis; assembly: GCA_038502835.1. Lineage (NCBI taxonomy): Eukaryota > Metazoa > Arthropoda > Arachnida > Araneae > Uloboridae > Octonoba > Octonoba sinensis. The sequence continues at coordinate 110,835,028 of CM076606.1, forward strand.
AAAATGGAGCTGCAGAGGTACCGTAAGTCACGGTGTTTAAACGAAAGATTGTTAAAGGTTCATCCTGATTATTTCTCCACATTATTCTTTGATAGTTTTGATCCTCATCTGCGATTCGAATTTGGCGATACATTTTTGCGATATCCGCGACAAAAGCTATAGGATAGGATCTGAATTTTAATAAATTGGAAAAGATGTGCGTTTGGAGCTTCGGGCCTGTAAATAGAATGTCGTTTAATGATTTTTGATTAGATGATTTAGCTGACGCGTTAAAAACTACTCGTAGTTTCGTGGTTGTGCTATTTTGGTTGATAACCCCATGATGAGGTAGAAAGTAGTGAGGGACATTGTCAACCTCTTCAGATTTTAATTTAGTCATATGACCCAGTTCGTGATAGTCTCTCATAAATGCGTCATATTCGTCCTTTAGCGCTGGATTTTTATTCAGCTTTCTCTCAAGTAGTTGAAAGCGATGAAAGGCTTGAGTTTTACTTTCCCCTAGAGTGGCGTTTGGTTTTAGTGGAAGTTTAACGATATATCTGCCGGTTTCATCTCTTTGAACTGAATTCTTATAAATGGCTTCACAAAGCTTATCTTCATCGGTAATAATTTCGGTCTTAGGCACGGATTCCACAGTCCAAAAATTTTCTAAACTATCAGTCAATGACAAAGTGAGATTAGAAAATGATTTCAGGTCACTATTTACATTTACGACTTTTCCAGAAACTACGTATCCTAATTCTATTGGTAAGGCATCTGGCGTTCCAGACTTCCCGCGAATAGGGGGACCACTAATAAGCCTTGTTGCTAACTCTGCTCCTAACAAAATGTCAATTTCAGATGTATCATAAAATGTGGGATCAGCCAGTTGGATACCTTCCAGATGAGGACAATAGTGCTTCCTTAAACGGAAATTCGGAAGAGGTGTGATTATTTGCCTAACCACGAAAGCATTATTTTTTTAAAATTTTTTAGAAAAGTGTGCCGATAATTCAAACATTGCTGAGTGGAGAGAAGTTTCTGCCACGAGGCCATTAATCCCTACAAGCTGATGAGATGTATTTATTAAATTTAACTGCTAGCGTTCAGCGCATTTTCTAGTAATTAAGGAATTTTGAGACGCATTATCAATTAATGCTTTACATTGAACTATATCTCCTGCTTTTCCCTTTACATTAACTAGCGCTGTTGCTAAAAGAACACGCATAGCCTTTCCCCCGGTATTATTAGCAACTGCAGTGACCGTATTAACAGGTTCTTGAACTACAGTGTACCTATGCAATAGCGTATGATGACGCTGAGAACAACATTTACAAGAGTACGTTAATTTATACTCTGTATGATTATGATTGTTCCGCAAACAATTTTTTTCAAAGCTTGTGAGTTCTTACCAATTCACCTGTCATTAATGGGTATGCTGTTAAATTTTGAACATTTAAAAGCTTGTGATTTTGTTTGCACAGAACACATAAATTTAATTTCTCTACAACCGTACTATTTACAATAGGTCGTCGGAACTGATTTGAAAAACTTTCCTTATTTTCGACTTGCTTACGATTTGTAATGAGACTATCATTCCGACTCCCTCTCACATTTTCCACACTTCTAGCCTCCTTCTCAATAAATTGTTTGAAACTGTCTAGACTTGGTATGCTCTGATTATCCAAAGTCAGTTCCCATCTTTGTTTAATTGAATCATCCAATTTTGAAAGCATAAACCGAATTATCATTAAGTCACTTAAAGCATTAGATTTTAACCCCAATCCTTCTAAATTTCTGACTGCCTCATTACAACTATCCAGTAACTCAAGTAGGCATTTTGAATTGTTAGCCTTTGTGATTTTTGAAGAAAACAAGTTATTTATCTGCGTTAAAGCCTAAATACGCTTGTTTTCATATCTCTGGCATAGAATATCCCAACAGTTTTTTAAGTTTTCTCCTTGCAGGGAAAATCCACGAATCAATTTAGCTGCACTTCCCCGCACGGCAGTCTGTAGATACTGCAATTTTTCTAAGTCTGATAATTGACCATTATCCAAAATAGCCGATTTAAATATCTCCCTAAAGCTAATCACTCTTCTGTGTTTCCATAAAAATTTGTTAAATTAATTTTGGGAAGTTTTAAATTTTTTGTTTCTGGGTTGATATTTACGTGCTCGCTAGTGGGTACCGCATTTTCTGAGCAAAAGGTTTCAATTTTAGCTAAAGATTCAAGTATGCTATCCGACATTTGAATATAGTCATTATAAAACTCCTCGTTATCTGCTATCACTAAAAAAGCAGATTCTAAACCCTCAAATAAACTATTCAATTTTGATTTTATTCCCGTCAGAAGTGCAAGACTTCCACCTGATTTAATTAATGTTTAACTTTTTCACAATATCTTTTCCATTCCTTTAATAGAAAAGTGAACTTATTTATCACCTCCGTTTGCTTCTTTGTTTTAACCATTTTAAGAAAGAATTATTTCTTATAGTTACAAACAAAACGATAAACACAAAATCCCGAAAAGTTAAAGCAAAAGAATTTCTTTAACACTTTTACGCAAACAAAATAATTATCCGAATAAGAAAGTTAGTGGCGACTACACAGCATATACATACCAACAGACAGGCGGGAAAGCTCATCGCGTATGTAAGAATCAAATGAAACGAACTTTCCTTTAGCGATTTGTTTAAGTTTTATTCTTTTAATTTTAACCTGTCGAAAGCTCTCCGGCTCGACGGACCATAACTCTTTGTTAAGAATAAGATTTTGAATTTCAAGTTTACACGATTAATGAATTTGATTAAGAACGAATTACCTGGTTAAATTGCTGCAAGTGCTTCCGAATTTCCTGAGCATAATGAAGGTTGAAAGGAAGCATGTGTAATGCTTAGATTTCAGAGGCCGAATGACTACAACTGATTTTAACTTGACGTTTATTGAATTTAAGTGCACATTCGAGGTTTCGACAGACACGAATAGATTTGTACACACACATAACTGACCAAGCAGTCAGCGGCGTTTTAAAGGTCCGATTATTCTAATACGTGAGCACTAGTAGCGCCCTCTAACATAGGTCTTTCGTCAACACCGACAGATGCTGAAAGGAATAAAAAATGAATGATTAATTGCTGGAAAAGCGGCTAGGGGCCTGGAAACAGTGCTGCTTGTGTGAGGTAATTATTGTTATATTTCTCATAATTATTAAGCGCCTAAACGGTGAAATAAGTACGGACTCAGCAGCGACAAGCTAAAAAAGTATGGAATCACCATGCAGTATCTCGTTTGAAATTTGGAAACAGGTATATTTGCGAATTATGCAAATTAATCGTAACATAAAAGACGCGTTACCGATCTCGTGTTATCATTCGACGAAGTTATTTCAGTGCAAGCATGGCTCCGACGTAAGAATTATCCGATGTGGTCAGAGAAAGAATAGTCAAGTTACTTAAAGAAAGATTATCAACCTGAATTGCGGCAAAACAAGTAGGCAGCTCCCAATCCGCAATAGCAGAGATATGGATAAAATTTAAGCACACCGGGATTCATTTCAAAGAGAAGCGTAAAGACCGCCCAAGGAAAATATCAAAACGAGACGATCGAAACTTAAAGTCACTTTGCCTCCAGAACCGCTAAGACACTTCAACAGTCATGAAAGTGAAATGGGCGAAAGCGGGTGTTGGATGTTTAAACCAGGACAGTACGGAATCAACTTAGACAGATTTGGTTCTCCTACGGAAAGGCCAACAGAAAGCCAGTCCTGAAAACAGCCCAGAAGAAGAAACGTGTAAAATGGGCTAAAAATAAGGGCATATGGACAGTAGATGATTGGAAAAATAAATATTCAGTGACGAGGTCACGGATTTGCGTTGGACATGGAGACGATGCTGGAACATTCGTTTGGAAACGAGGAAACGAAGAATACTCAGACGGCTGCATTAAGAAACAAGTGAAGTTCGCAACATCCGTTCTCATTTGGGCTTGCATGTCAAAAGCAAAGGGCCAGGCGAATTGGCTGTCGTTAAAACAACTGTCAATACCCGGTTTTATATTGACATTTTAGATCATATCCTGATTTTATCCATTGACAATGCCGTTGGAGATGAAGATGTCATGTTCCAAGACGATAACGCCTCCTGCCATAGGGCGTAATATGTAAGGGTGTTTCCTTGCTGATAGGCAAATTGCCACCATGGGTTGACCTGCTAATATCCGCGACTTGAATTCAATCGAAAATATGTGATGGAAACTAAAGAAACTCGTCCAGGCGAAATCTCCACTTTGCAAGGAAGATCTGATCATTGCCATTCGCAAATGTTATAAGAACTTAGCATTGACTACTGTCAACCTTTAGTAACATCTACGCCTGCAAGGATTAAGGCAGTTATCAAGGCACGTGGAGGTGTAACGAAGTATTAACACAAGGTGGAAATGAATTGACTCCGTATTTTTTTCCCCCATCGTCGGTGAGACCATCCTTATTTCTTCTTACACTTACTTTGAACTGCAAATATTACGCACCAGATGGTACTATTTGACTCGTTTTTGTTTCCGGTCTGTAATTCAAATCTTCTACTTTCAATAAATCATGTTTATGTTTTATCTGATTTTACTTTGTTATTTTTACATGCTGTTACTAAAGATTACTTCATCTCTTTTAAGGTAATTCTATATTTATTGCCAGAGGCTGTGACTGACAAGCCATTGCATGGATCTGTCAATATCAGATAACGTTAATTGTTTTTATGTCACTAATTTTCTAGATTTTTCTGTTTTGAATCGAATAAAATTTTCAAATACTAAAATGGAAAATTTTTAAAAAATCATTTCGTAATGCAGTGATTATTTTAAATTTTTTTCTGCTTGTCCTCCAGCATGAGCAAGTCGATTTTTCTCATGCCTTTCTAAAATTGATACAGTCCTTGAGGGCGCCTTTCACTGGTATTTCTGATTTTCCGTTTTCGCACGTGTGGAATTAATTTCTCACTTGCATGTATAACGGTTGGGATCTGTAAGAATCCTCCCTCCTTAATCTATGGTCGGATGGTTGACAGATGGATGAAAACAAATGTAAATCAACCACTGCTATTGTAAATGGCATTCTCCCGCGCCCCTTCGAAACTTGACACAGCAAACGAGTAGAGTCCATCCAATTAAGGCCCCAATAACTATTCGCCGACTCCACCCGCCATTTTGGAACAAACTTGTTCCTGTACTGCGTATTCATTTCAGTTGGCTCGTGACTTTCTTATCTTTCGTTTTAGTTTCCCTAATGGGCTGCTGTTTGGGGGTTAAGTGTTCTTATAGCTAAAAAAAAAAAAAAAAAAAAAAAGATTTCAGCTCTTCAGATTTCCGTCAGAAGCTGAAATGAATAATAAATGAATGATTAATTGCTGGAAAAGCGACTGAAGGCCTGGAAATCCCTGTAAAACATTCAAAGATTGAATATTTCTAAACAATTCCACTAAACAATTAATATATAAAGAGAATATTAATAAAGACAAAACCTTTTTCTCTAAATTTAAACTTTTATTTTAATAATTGTTTAATGAATTTAATAATTCATGTTTTTAAGAAGTAACAATTTTTCAGCAGTTGTTGTAAAATGAAGGGGTTTACCCCTAATATCAATTTAAAGTTCTCCCTCTGCCCAACCCCTATTCATTAACAAACTATCTTTGTATCGCTCATGCTTTGGGATTTATATTATATTCTTTTAAATTGTGTTCAAGGTTGATTCTTCTTTTATTTTTAAAAAGTAGTACTTTTTTGATTTAAAGAAAAATTTTTTGGATTTTTTTTAAGGCAAAATATGTTGCGCACACAAATACCGTAACAAATAGAGTTGATTATTTATGTCCTGAAAGAATTTTAAGATATTTCAGTTGAAGCAATTATTTATTACCAGTTCAAAATTAATTATTAATTTATTTTATTTATAAAAAAATATATACTTAATCAACAGAGAACAGCAAGAAGCAGAAGAGAAAGCTTATTTTTCTGGATTAAATGTATTATAATTTTTTGAGTATATAGAAATTTCTTGAATATATAAACAGAGATGGAAAATATCACATAAAATGTTTACTAGAGTTTGATAAATTTTACTATTTAGATGTTTCATCAAGAATACCAGTTTTGATGCCTTATCAACCCATTTTTAGCCTACTTTCCCGTAAAAGTAAAAATAATAAGAATAAAGCATGAAAGCAGGCTTAATGTATCGTGGAAAATATCGTTAAAAATAAAGAAAAGTCAAGAAAAAGTGAAATAATTAAATAAAGATTGAAAAATAAAAAATTTGATAGTAGGGTTTTGAGATGGGAAAAATGTGTGTCGGTCTGTCTGTCTGTCTGTCGGTCTGTCCCCCCCCCCTAATAACTTTTGAATGAATTGTCCGATTCGAAAAATTCTTTTTGCGTTCGTAAGATCTCGGCGAGGACATCTCATTTTCATATTTTATCCTTTTTGGTTCGAACAATATTTCGAAGAAAAAATTTTAAGCATTTTCAGTAAAAAAATAATATTTTTTTCTATAAGACCAGTTGCAAAAGTCAAACCAACTTGTACCACAGACAATAAGTCAAATTTCGATTACGAAATACTACTTCAAATACTTTCATATTTTAAATCGAACTTACGAAATATTAATTTTGTTACAATCGAAGGTTCTATTGCAAGCATTAAAAAATGATTTAAAAATTTATAAATAAATAAAATAGCAGTGAAAAAAGAGAAATTATTTATGCAATTCGTACATAAAGAATATAATACACATAATTTAAATTGGCATTTTTACCGATGTAAGAAAACAAATAAAAATCCAGCTCTTGACTAAAACTTTTAATTTTAATATTTGTTTGAGAACGATGGCTATAGATAAAATAATTAAAGATTTATTTGGAGCATTTTGAAAATTTTTGAGCAGATACAATGTATAACTTCCATGATCGATTAACAGCAAAGCTATACATGTGATATATATTTGAGTAGATTGTTATATGGACTCATCTGTTTTAGAAAAGAAGAATGTCTTATTATTATTTATAGTGACCTTGAAAATTAAAATTTTCCCCCTGAATTTTAAAAGTCAAGACTTTTGCAAAGGCTCTGAAAATATGTTCAAAGTTTTGAAATGCTTTTAAGTGTACCTTGGGTCGCAGCTATATTTTCACGCAATCTTCTATTTTCCAAGAAATTATCACTTCAAAAAAAACGAGCAGAACGATGAGAGCATTAAATTGGGGAACTTGGAACCAATTTCTTCATTTAGGAAAGTTATAAAATCTTTGCATAAAAATCAAGTTTTTATTCTTTTAATAAAATAACATTAAAAATAAATAAATAAAAATTATACATAAATAAAATAAAAATGTTTAAGTATCTGAATAATTACAATTTATAATGCATTGTACTGAAGTGATATTTTAGGCATGAAAAATAGGACAAATATTACTTTCAAATTCTTCTCCTTAATTCACCCATAGAATTAAATATGTCCTTGAAATATGGTTCGATTCTATGCATGAATAATAATTTCAGTTAATTTCCTTACGAACTTTCATTATTTCTTATTGATTCTTCGTATAACTAGTTATTTTTTTAATAAAAAAAAATCAATAAGTTCAATTTAATTAATATTTGCATAATATAAAATGCATCATAATATATAATCATTCGTATTCCAAGGACGAGCTACAGTAAAGACTGGACAATGTATATCTATATAAAAATAGTTTTGCATTATTTTGTTATTAGACGTTATGAAATACACACACATAGTAATAATAAATAATAATAGTAATTCCCTTGTCTTTATATAGCAGGGATCCATTTTTCACGCAAACTAATGTTTGATTGAAACTATTTTTTTCTTTTACTGAATTTGATTTTCTTTTCGTTGCATTGGTCCTGAAAAAAACCGTTTTAACCAAAAGAGTCTAATTTTTGGGGAAAAAAAAGAAGAAATAACAATGGAAGACCCATTTTCTACCCTACAAACTAATGGAAAGAGCGCGGTTTGTTATATCAGATAGGTAGTGTTTCTGGTGGGGGAAAGGTAACTAGAATCCGCGGCTAACTTTCCCCGCAAATGAACATGTAAACATCAGAGAATTCTCCTCCCCTAACAGAATACTTTAAACCAGCGGTTCCCAAACTGGGGTACACGTACCATTAGTGGTACGCCAAGCCTCTCTAGGTGGTACGCGTGCGAGCAAAAAATTGTTGATCTTCTGTTCTGTATAATAAAGTTGTATAGCAGTGGTACGCAAAATGTTTCGAAAGAAAAAGGGTGGTACGTGAAAAAAAAAGATTGGGTACCACTGCTTTAAAAGGTTAGTATCTACCAGTCAAAACAGACAGTACTTTTCTTGTGGTATATAAATTGTTCTGTCCGACTTGCTACTGTCGGCTATTGATTTGGAGGAGATCGATGCCCAGTAGCAGACATAAATGAATATATTCACAAATTTGTCTGGAAAACAATGTAGCCATGTTATGTCTACTTCCAGCTTTCGTGACCAAACCGTTCATTGCTTCTTTTATGGTGTTCTCACGGTTCAAGTTCAATCGCTAGATTTTATCCTGTTAACCCTTTTTGAGTAGAATTACAACGGAAAATATGACTTAAAAACTTTTATTACCATCAGGTACAGGAGCGCAACAAGGGGGGAGACTTTGGCAAACCCCACACCAGAACTCTCGGCTTTGCTTTAGCTTGAAGTAATATTTCTGGTTATAGAAAAAAACATGTAAACATCAAAGGACCCACCGCCCCTAAAATATTTGAAAATATTAGTATCTACCAGTCAATAAAGAGATAACCGTTTTTATAGTATATAAATTGTTGAGTTTTAACGAAACGTGGAAGTAGTGAGCGGTACGTTTGCAAAGCGTTTGGTCCACTGTAAAGACGGCAATCTGTCTGTCGTCCGGCAGGCCACTGTCGGCTATTGATTTAGAGGAGATAGGTCCCTAGTCGTCGACATAAGTATAATTCACAAAAAAAAAAAAAAAAACTGTATAGAAAACAATGTAGTACTTGTTACGTCTACTTCCAGCTTCGTGAGCGAACCGTTCATTACTTCTTTAATGGTGTTCTCGCGGTGCAATAGCTAGATTTTGTCCTGTTATCTCCTTTTTTGTTTTTTTGCATAAAGCAAAAATGTCTGTAAGTTACTTAACGTACGAGGCTAAACTTGAAAAATGTAAAGCATTACGGTCGAATTTTGACCTCTGGTACTGTAAAATAGGGAGGATATAATGATTATCAAATGCAACTATAGGACTTGTAGAAGTGGTTGCTGTTTTGAGAAAATCGAAAGTTAGACTTCAGAATGAAAAATATCTTATTGCATTGTTTTATTAAAGTTCCCAAAGATCCTGCTACAATACCTGTAGCGTCGCTCAAATCTTTTTTTTTTTTTGTTCTTAAGCAAGAAAAAAATAGTTCTGACTATTGCAATTAAAGCACTTTCTTGAATTTTAAACAAGAGTTAAAACCTTTATTTTCATGTTGTTCTAACTGTTGATTTGTTTCTCCTCTATCTCTCTCCCTCTAATCTATACATATTATATATACAGTTGAACTTTCTTAATACGAACACGGTTAATACGAAATCACGTCTAAAACGAACATTTTGCTCACTAAGTCTGGTTTACTATTTAATTACACTAAATATCTCACGCATATTACGAAGGCTAAAATACAAATGTCGGCTAAGACGAACAAATTATCTGACTTATTCACGAAACATTTTCTCGATCGCGTATAATTAATTTATTTTATAGAAAATGTTGGTTATTTTGAGCCATTGTAAACCACTAAGTATGTGTTTTGAATCATACGTTGAATCTTTCTGGGTACAGAATAAAGCTCATGCACGTGTTGGCTTTCTGCTCAGGGACCAAACCCTCTTTCTTCTTCGAAAGGGTTCTTCAGCAGGTGTCATTGAAACAGGTTCGTACAAAAAAAATTATCGCCCCGTCTCCCTATTTTAGACCCCTTTTCTAGAACATCGATAAGGCACGTTATTTCACTTCGAAAATCAGTTTTAGAGTCCAGAAAAATGACAATATACAAATGGCACTAGGCATTTTGCGCAGATATGAGTATGATAAAATTTTATTAGTACCTAAAAAAACAACGAACCATTAAGGCTTTTTTTTTTTTCAAAATTGTTAAATTTCAAGAGGTAAATACACATTTTATCAATGCACTTGTTTTAAAATTTAGAAGTCTATATTAGTAAAAATAAAAATATTTGTTTTCACTATTTATTTTACTTTTTATTATAAATAGTAGTAGTTACCTTTAAAATATAAACATGCATTTCTAATACTTTTTTTACACAATTTTACTTATTCACGGCTGTTACGAATAACGAGCAATACGAACAAATTTGCGAATTTTTGGCATTTCGTGTTAAGCGAGTTCAATCGCTATTTTGAGAAAACCGTTATAGCGGAACTTACGTAATTTCAGCACGAAAAATATCTTAGATGCATTGTTTACCTCAAGGGCTCTCGAACTGGGTTCTGCGGCACCCTGAGGTGCCACAGCGTGAGATGACAGCTGTTGAGAGGCCCTCATGATGTCAATACTTTTCTTTCTTTCTTTTTTTTTTCCAAACAATTATGATAGTTACAATCAGAGTAATTTCGTTCATTTTAAATAAGAGTTAAAATCTTTATTTGTGTTTTGTTACCGCTTTTAATTGGTTTTCCTTCAAACGCACAATTATGTAAGAATATTTATTTATAGATTGTTGTTGTTGATTTTAATGTCACATGGGTATCCAAGCTCCCTTCCGCAAAGTGACCAGGAATGAAGTCTTCCATTCTTTATAGATGATCACTACCTTTGGAATTACAACTTGGCTCATCATGTACTTGGATGACACTAGATGGCGCCAATACAAACACGCCACCTTCCTTCTTTGACATAGGAGTGAAGGGAAGCGAGATCCCCCCCCCCCCTCCGGTACCCTCGAAACTTCGGGGTTCACGGATTTTACATGCACGTGTCCCCAAGTGTACATGGTGGGTCTTCAGCGGGTTCGGGTATCCGGCTGGAAGTCCGATATCTTAACAACTGGGCTAAGAGGATCCATAATAAACTTACACATAGTGAAACATATCTAAACATTTGATCCATGATTCTTTAAAACAAACCACAATAAGTCAGTAATTTTAATTGTACATTCAAGTTATATATTAATTAAAATCTTTTAAACTAAACTAATTTAAGCTCAGTGACGTTGCCTTTTTTTTTTTTGTTTCATTTTATGTATGAAATCACCCCCCCCCCCTCCAAAAAAAGAAAAAGAAGAAGAAAAGAAAGAAAGAAGCAAGTATTAAATAAACAAATAAAAAAATATGTTCTGAGTAATTCGTTGGTACTGAACTGAGCTGCCGGAAATTTAATGCTGTTTTTGACCAATCAACTAAGGATGTGGTTCGCTGACAGATGTCTAACTGAATGCCTCTTTTTAAAAATTAATGTTAGTCTTTCCGAAATGACTTATTTCCATAGCATCGACTCCGCCCGTTTGCGGTGCGAGGTGCTTAAAGTTCGACGTCTATTAAAATACCATGGTGTAAGTTACATTTTTTGTAGCATTTAAACATTCGTCACAGCGTTGGTTATTAGCGATACATGTTTAAGGATCCTAACCGTTATCGATATGCAAGCAGAAAACAAACGATCTGCATATACGTGAGAACGGACAAATAGAAATGCAAGCAAAAGGCATTTTCAATGAACATAATTTCTTTTTCAGAACATAACTAGGAAAAATTGAATTGCGCATGTTGGAATACTAAAAGAAAAATCAAATAAATAAATGAGGGTGTAATAAATAAGCAAATAAAATTTTTTTTAAATTAGAAAATGAATAAGATAAATTTTTTAAAAATCAACAAAGTAAAAGAACATTAAAAATAAATAAATCCCAAAATTGGAAAAATTTTAAACAAAGAATGATAGAAGCGAATCTTGTGTAAATAAATAATTGAAGAGCAAAGATGAAAAACTTAACTTTTGCTGTGAGTGTTATTTTCGTTAACACACGTTCGTCCATGTTTCTTCCGATCCCGTTCTCGAAATCCGTACATTAAAGTGTGCGTCACGCCGATGAATAAACAGAATGCATAATTACAAAATCTGCGAGGTAAGTTTTTCAGTCCTATTAAAAAAACAAACGGAATGAAAAAAGGCTTTGAGGCAATCGTGCCCAGTGAAATGCCAAAAAATGGCAGCAGTAAACTTCATGGAAGGTCCAGGGCATTCCAAACATTAGTAGGGGAATGCAAGGTAAAGTGAAATAGTTAAATGTAATCCACTATTAAAATGAACAAATTAGAAACTTATTTTCAAACTAAAAATACAAACAGAAAGAACAGCAAATTTCATAATGGAACTTGCATGGAAATATTATTTTTCATTAACTAGGAGTGTATGAATAAAGATTTGGAAATGTTTAGTTTTTATGAAAAATAATAGACGCTCAGCGTTTTTTTTTTTTTTCCCCTTTTTCGTGTTAAAGATTCAAATTCGAAATAGAATGTATCAGCATCAGGGAATAGCAAAAACTGTCAGCATAAATTATAACTTTGAAAAGTGCCCATCTCAGCGTATCACCCCTTTGCCGGATAGAATCTTCCGATGGATAGTCTCGGCTTTCGCAAACGAACTGTCCGTACTAATAATTACGCACGCAACGGAGGGGCTCGTTACATGTACAGTTTTTACTGCGATACAAGGATCGGTAACATTGATAAACATAAAAAGGAAATTAAGGGTTCTGAGGGCAGGGTTTTACCACCTCCCCCCAAACCACCCCCCTGCTGTATGGAGAATGGTTCACCTTGCTCCCTCGCCTCTCAGTTTCAGGAGAAAATTCCCGCTGCTCTAAAGAGCATATAAACACACATAATTTCCAATCGAAGGTATGCTATTCAATTTTATGCGTAAATTTAGTGCATAAATTGTGGAAAGGTGAATGTCTATGAATAAAATGCTTTTAAGAAATCAGCTTGGGAAGATTAGGGGCTTCAAATAGCATTCTTATGCAAAAGAATATACAATGGAAAATTACATGAAACTAAAGTCCCTTTTTTCCCTTTGCTTTCAATTACTTATTTACCCAAGATTGTTTTATTTCACTCTTTGTTAATTTGTTTTTCTTATTTTGGAAATATTTAGGATCTTCAAAGATTTTTCTATTTCTTTATATATTGCTTAATTACTTTATTTTATTTTTCTTTCCTATCCCGTTCTCGAATTCCGTACATTAAAGTGTGCGTTTCAAACGCCAATGATTAAAAAGAATGCATAATTACAAAATCTGCAAGGTAAGTTGTTCAGTCCCATTAATAAAACGAAAGGAAAAAAAGGGCTTTAAGGCAATCGTGCCCAGTGAAATGCCGACGAATGGCAACAGTAAACTTCGTGGAAGGTCCGGGGCACTCCAAGCATTAGTAGGGGAATGCGAGGTAAAGTGAAATAGTTAAATGTAATCCACTATTAAAGTGAACAAATTGGAAACTTATATTCAAACTAAAAATACAAACAGAAAGAACTGAAATTTCATAATGGAACTTGCATCGAAATATTATTTTTCATTAATCAGGAGTGAATGAATAAAGATTTGGAAATGTTTAGTTTTTATGAAGAATAAAAGACGCTCAGCGTTTTTTCTTTTTCTTTTTCGTGTTAAAGATTCAAATTTGAAATAGAATATATCAGCATCAGGGGGGAGGGAACAAAAAATGTCAGCATAAATTATAACTTTGAAAAGGGCCCATCTCAGCGTAAACGAACTGTACGTACTAATAATTGCACACGTAACGGAGGGGCTCGTTACATGTATCATTTTTACTTCGATACTAGGATCGGTAACATTGATAAACATAAAAAGGAAATTAAGGGTTCTGAGGGCAGGGTTTTACCCCCTCCCGCCAAACCACCCCCCTGCTGTATGGGGAATGGTTGACCTTGCTCCCTCGCCTCTCAGTTTCAGGAGAAAATTCCCGCTGCTCTAGAGGGCATATAAACACACATAATTTCTGATCGAAGGTATGCTATTCAATTTTATGCGTATTTTTTTGAGCGTCAATATGCAATAAATTATGCATAAATTGTGGAAAGTTGAGTGTCTATGAATAAAATGCTTTTATGAAATCAGATTGGGAATAATAGGGGCGTTAAATATCATTTTTATGCAAAAGAATATACAATAGAAAATTACATAAAACTGAAGTCATTGATTTAAAAAAGGTGTCCAATGATAGCAGTTAAAATGATTAAAATTATAAAAACAGAAAGAGAAAACGAGTATGCCACAGTCAAAACGCGTCTTTTTGAACTTTTACTAGTGTCGAAAATACGTGAGACGTGGCCATGATTTATCACTAACTTTCAGTTTTTTCTTTTACACGAGACTTTCTTATATTGTAATGATACCTTAAAATCGCCCGTTGAAGTGTGAAACGGCTATCCAGTGTCTGTGAATGGTACTAAGCGAAAGGCTTATTCGCCCGCAGGCTTGCCAATGTTCGCCAATTACCCGAAAATCGGGTATTTTATTCATTCGCGGATAATTTGGAGGGAATTTATGAATCGAGGGTATTAAATTTCAAAATTTTAACAAAAAATTTTTTTGCGGCATCAAACGGTTGATGCACCCAATACATCAAAGCAGAAGAAAAAATCGAAAAGCATTTGCGCTGTACGCCATTGCATCATGGAGTATTAGGGTACCAGCACTACAGAGGTGGTCGACTGAGCTGGTCCGCATATCTACGGATCCCATCCGTTATAGCAATTTGATGGAGAAAAAGCGGAATTACTCGCCCAAGAAATAATACAAAAAAAAAAAAATTATTATTATAAAAACAACGGAAAGTACCGAGAATGCTGAAATGAGATTCGTAAAAAAATCAACTTATATATACTGTTCATTTATTCATTTTATTATGCTTGTTTTTATTTGTTATTAAACAAATAAAAACAAGCGCATGCTAGAAAAAATATAAAAAGTTCGATTCCCGTGATGCCTCGGAAAAGCAATTACTTTCTTGAAAATGACTTTGGGAAATGTCTTTCTTTGGTATTTCAATTTTTCCATTCTCAAAATATATGCATTTTGATTTTTTTCTGCATGCATATCTATAACAATTGGGATCCGTGAAAATGAATAACAAGATATAAGTTTTGTTTATGGTGATCATGTGAATTCTGTTATAGTTTGCGAACCATAAGCAACTTTTTTTGCCTAATTTATTCATTTTCTCTGGTATTTTCACGGATCCCAGCTGTTATAGTAAAGCTTGATAAAAAATAAATGGTAAATATAAAGTGCCATTGACATTGTTTTAGGTAAGATTTACATTTTCACTATTAAATCAATGCAGCCCACAATCATTTAAAAAGCAGTTAGCTTTTCCCCAGTAATTTCCGTCCTGAACAGGATATTTTTTTCATTTATTTTCTTACTAATCATCTAAGAGAGTCTCAGTAAGCCATTTAACAATGTAAAATTTAGTTTTTTGAAAGAATCTTTAAAATGTAAATACGGGAAGGTCGTTTGTAAGATAAGACTAACAGTAATGACGTCTAAATATTCGGTTAAATGAGCTATAAAAGCGGCTCTAAAATGAGCCTTTTGTTTAGTTCCCTTTCTGTTCACTAGATGGCACTGCAGTATTGGAGGGTATTTTTGAAGGTCCTGGAGGATAAAAACTTGATTTAAAAACGGCAGCACAGTTGCCAATGTGCAGGTAATTACTCGAAACTCGGGCATTTTAAGAATATGTGGTAGTAATGAATTGAGGGTTTTAGGGTGGTATTTTTGAGCATCACGACATCAGGTTTTTAAGAAGAATTTTACATAGGAGGTTTCAGATTTAAGATTCCGTCAAAGCGTTTTGCTTTTAAAAAATATGGTACAAAGTTTTAAACTGTATGATCAATGTCAACCGTTATTGCTGTACGCCATTGCATCATGGACTGTGGAATGTTAAGTTACAAACACTACACACATGATCGAATGAGCTTTGTACGCCTACCTACAAATCCCAACTGTTATAGCAATTTGATTGAGAAAAAGCGAATGACTCACTTTAGAAATAATACCAAGAATAATAATTATTATCATTAGCTCGATTAGCTAGAGGGTAGTTGATTGCTGGTAAAGATCGATTCTGCGAATTATGTTAAAGTTTGCGAGAAAGCACTTTGTTTTGCCTCATTTAGTCGTTTCCGTCTAGCAGTTTCGCGAATCCCAACCTAAATAGCAAAGCATGGTAAAAAGTGCTTGGTAAATAATAGTGTCATTGATGTTGTTTTAGGTGTGAATTGAATTTTTACTCCTAATTCAATGCAGCTCACATTCATATGAAAAGAAATTTTTTTTCCCAGTAAAATCCGTCTTGAAGGCGGGTTTTTTTTTACTTATTCTCTTACTAATGATCTAGGAGAGTCTAATTAAAGTCTATTTAACGATGTTAGTAAAATTTAGTTTTTAGGAAGAAGCTCTAAACTTTGAATATGGGAAAGTCGTTTGTAAAGGCATGGCTGCCTGCGATCATATAGCGGCTGTGCAAACGGGCGAAAAAGTGCGTGCAAGCAGAACTTACACTTTCTGCCACTTCAGTCAACTGGCGCTGTTAGCATGTACTTAAAAGCGAGGATTTGAAGGTCTAACCATTGCAATATCATCGCGTTAAAGGCTTGAATTTCAAGAATGATAAACATTTAAGTGTTGAGGGAAAAAGTAACTATCAAAATACGTTTCAGGATTATGTATTTGCCATTACAACGTTTTTAATACAGAGGAAAAAATAAAAAGATCGTTTTTTTTTGGTAGTAACACATGCAGACTTTAAAGCTGCTCGTTAATATACAACTTTTCATACATACGTATACTTTTACACATAATGAACACAGAGAAAATTTTCTTCGCAATTGGCTGATCATATTATGCTTTCAGATTAATTTTTATTTTGAACGACAATAATTGCGCATAATTTTCTGAAATACATTTATCCGCTCATATTGTATAGCACAAATAAATTGGCTAGCTAGGTTTTGGAAGCAGTTTTATTGAATAGTCTTTAAATGGTTATTAGTTACTTTATTATTTAGCAATTTTTAATACATTTATGGTAATACTATTAAATAACAGCCGTTAAAAAAATGACATAGATTATGATTAATAAAGTTATTATATATATATATGTGTTAATTGAATTATTTCAATTCCATTTATTGTAAATTTAACTATTACAGGAAAGTCTAACAGTTAGGTTGTGAAGTGACTTAACAAATAAAGATTAGTTGAACAATTATATAATTAAGTAAATGATTAATGCAACAATTTTTTATTGTTATTGGCAGACTAATAGCATAATACTAATAACTAATATGGCTTTGTATAGTATAGCTGACTTCAGTTAACTTCAACAGATGGATTAACATATAAGAGTAGCGACTTTTTTTTTAGCTGGTCTCATCTAAGGAATTACACTAGTTAAATATTTAGAATAAAATCCTAAAATATTAAGTAAGAAAGGTCAAAGATTAGGCCTTTGTAAAAGAAAACGATTCAATAAAATAAACAATCAAGGGGAAATATTTTCAAATATTAAAATAAAGTACAATAAATGAGAAATTAAAAACAATTACTTAAAACGATTCATTATATGCAGTTCAGAGTTATCAAGATTATTTTTTAAACTTGTAACTGACAATACATGGGTGCCAACACCCTAAGGAAGATGGTGCATACTAATAGGTGCGAAGTCCCCCAAAAAAGACAACCACCCAAAAGGGCTAAAACTCGATGAAAGCACGCCCCCCTGTCGAGAGGGTGTCAAAAATTTCATCAAAAAATTTAATGGCGCAGTCTTTAAATTAAATTTAATCTTAAATTTTTCTTTAAATATCCCTTTAAACATTTTTATTTAGATGACATACCCCCTAACAACAAAAAGCAATGAGTATTCTCAGTCGGGGGGGGGGGGGGGCAGACCGTCCGAAATCTTTTTTATTTTACACGATCGTCCCTCCACTTTTCAAAAGCCCCCTCCCCAACCACTATTTCATTACAATAACTTATGCTCTTATCTGTAAGTCTCCCCCTCTCACCTCTTTTTCTCTGTTTCTGGACTACACTGAATATTCTCAATTTTTAATACCAAGACTCTGCAACCGGCATTTCTTCGATGAAATCAACCAAAATCTTTCGGGTTCTCTGATTTTCTGTAACCTGATTTTCCTTAAATCCTTTCTTAAATTAATGTTTCCCCTCTTTTAAACTAGAAATCAAAAATACGCTTTAGGGGGCATTCATAAATGATGTCAAGCTTCGAGGGGGGAAGAGGGGTTCGTGAAATTGTGACAAAGTGTGATAAGGCGAGGGGAGGTGGAAACAAGAAGTGTGACATCAGGCTCATATAACATTCCGTGACATGTGACAAAGGGGGGAAGGGGTCTGTTGAATTGTGACATTTTGTGACAAAGGGGGGAGGGGGTCAAATATATCGGAAAAGAGCTTGACATCCCTTATGAACGGTCCCTTAGATAGTTTATTTACTTTTCTATGTTCTAAGACTCTATGTTGTACAAAATGGGTGTACTCATGAACGCGTGGAGCATTTGTTGTAAACAACAAATCTTAGAGGTAAGTCTCCCTTCTTTTTAGGTATTTCAATTGCAACCCTTGTTCATGTGGCGCGAGTTTAATTTTAAAAAGGTGCATTACTAGATTCATAATATAGATTCTCTCTCACTCATTCCACTTTTAACTTTATCATTCTATACAAGCATAAGAAATTTAAACGCCTTAGAACAAAAAAAAAAAAAATATTTAAAAGCATAATCTAGACATAATATGAAGTTTACTTTTGAGTGGTAAAAAATTAATGAGCGGACCAACGTTCTTATAGCGCAAGTTGCAAAAATTACTCCATACACATGTTTTGGAATTAAAAGGAACCCCTTTATCAATGCGTAAAGATTTGACCTAAAAAATGTAAGTAATCCAAGTGAGTGTAAACACTGCCTTCGAGACTAGGAAAGCCAAATCGCTGAAAACCAGTTGTGGTGTGACGTCACGCTAGGAGGCGAAAGAATATTTTTCTCTTCTTCCTTCCTTGTTAGCCCTAGCCCCGCAACGCGACATTTTGTGTGTTTGCAGAAGCCCATGATTCTCCTTTGAATTGCATTATTGTAGTAAGTAATTTTTTTTCTAATTTACTTTTATTTTTTACAAATATTGCACAATTTTTACGCTATTCGATTATTAAACAACACAATTTCGTTTTGTTAACACGTTATGATATTACCTTTCAGCTTTCACCATTAGCAACATGATGAAAGAGAGTCGAGAGTTTGGTTTGAACGAATCATCTTCGAGTTAGATTATTTTGGTAAGTAAATTTTATATTAAATAACATATTTTCGTTTTGTTAACACGTTATGATATTACCTTTCAGCTTTCACCATTAGCAACATGATGAAATAGAGTCGAGAGTTTGGTTTGAAAGAATCATCTTCGAGTTAGGTTATTTTGGTAAGTAAATTTTATATATTTTACTACTAATATTGCATATTTTTAACCATTCTCGATTATTAAATGTAATAATTTAGCTTTATTAACACCTTGTTTATAATTCACCACGAATAGGGGCTTCTGGCTTATTTCCATTGCTATTCTTTGAATGTTATGTTTCTTTACAAGTTCTTAAATATTGTTGCAGCAGTTTTCGAAGCACGTTGGCTTTCCTAGTCTCGAAGGCAGTGGTTTTCCCCCGGTGATACCTTCGAGCCAGCAACCTTTTGTCTTGTCTTTCGGAACTTTACAATATCGACTATAGAATATAAGAGATAAAAACTATTAGTGTAAAAGACCGATTGAAAGCAACAGTATTTTAGAACTTTACAAAGTGAATTTACTTCATAACATTCATCTCTATTTTATGAACAGAAAACAATCTTAAAGAGTTTGAATTTGAAAAGAGTCGATATTTAGTCTTAAAATTGTGTGCCCTCGATAATTTCCTTTTAAAGTTAAATTTTTAACTGGAAAATAATCTTAACCGATATTTTCAATACAGAATGAAATTCATGAGAAGACAGAACAAAAATAAGTAAATAACTCAAAAATTGTAATCTGCTGAGTTGAAATACTTAAAAAAAATACACTTCTCAAAAAATTAAAGGATCACTTCTTTGGAATGATCGTGTACAAGAATAAGTTTTATAATAAATATGAGAATTTGACCTTTGGTACTGGACACCTTTAATGAGAAACAACAGAGGTTGTTTTTGTTTCTTGGCTTTGGATTAGTATAGATAATTCTGATGTTTTTGTAAACACACCGAAACAGGAATGAAAAAGAGCAAGATTCCAAGTACTAACCAGTTGTCAATCGAACTTACAAGGTGAAGTTCACTCATTTTCTGTTAGCTTCGTCCCGTTTACGTACCATGGCAGGTGTTACAAGATTTCTTTCCGACAATGATGTGACTAGGGCTGTCACATGGATTAAAGGTGGTGTTTCTCAACGTCAGGTGGGTCAAAGGTTAGGTGTAAGTCAATCAGTGGTTTCAAGACTTTGGAACCGCTACCAACAACTAGAGACTGTCCATAGAAGGCCAGGTCAAGGGCGGAGGACGTCCACTTCAGCCCAAGAAGACAGGTATTTACGTCTAAGTGCCCTCAGACGCAGATTTTCAACAGCCAGGGAGCTGCAAAATGAGCTAAGCCGAGCAACGGGGACCCAAATTTATGACCAGACTGTACGAAATCGACTTCGGGAAAGTGGATTGAGATCTAGACGACCAGTCCAAGTACCTCGGCTTACAGCACGTCACAAAAAAGAAAGAATTCAGTTTGCTTGGACACACAGACGTTGGCAGCTAAGGCATTGGCGTAAAGTACTCTTTTCTGATGAGTCTAAATTTACTCTTTTTGGTAATGATGGTCGGGCTAGAGTATACAGAAGAAGGAATGAACGTTTTATTCCCTGCTGCTTATCTTCAAGGGTCCCATTTGGAGGTGGATCAATAATGGTGTGGGGTGGAATAACACTCAATGATAGTACAGACCTTGTAGTCATCCGCAACGGATCCCTGACCGCCCAGAGGTATGTTAACGAGGTGTTGGATGTCCAGATACGTCACAGAGCAGAAGCAGGAGGGCATAATTTCATTTTTATGCACAATGGGGCCCGTCCCCACACTGCAGGGATCGTGCGTCAGTACCTACAAGCCCACAATATTACCGCTTTGGGGTGGCCCGCTTACAGCCCGGACCTGAATCCCATCGAACATGTCTGGGATCAACTGGAAAGAAGTATCCGGAGCCGTCAAAACCAACCCACCAGTTTGGATGAGCTGGAAATCGCTCTTCGAGAAGAGTGGGAGCGTTTGCCTCAAGAAAGCCTCAGGAGACTTATAAGAACCATGCCCCGGCGAATCCGAGCTGTGATTTCTGTCCGAGGAGGAAACACAAGATACTGAGCCATTAGTTGTAACAAAAAAAACAACTTTTTGTTTACTTTTGATTTTAATAATTAAAGGGTTTTCATTTTGATTTTGGTAGTTTTTTATATCTCTCACCCTATTACCAATACACAACAAAAAATTATTCAATAATTTAGCAAGGATTTGGTAGCTATTTGCATTGCCTTTCAAAATAATATAACATATAATCAGTTTTTTAACTGTTAAAAAAATGACAAGCTTATAAAGAAGTGATCCTTTAATTGTTTTGAGGAGTGTAATAAATGAACTTTGTGCACATCGAAATGAAGCGATGGATGGTTTTGGCTTCATTTGTATATTTTTGCATCTGGAAGCTCCACTATTGCAATGAAAAATGGATTCCAAGCAATCCCGAAACATGTATCTGCATTTTAATACTCATTTGTGCTTTCATTGCGTTCAAATTATTTTTCACAATTTAAATATTTTATTTCGATTAAAATGTGTGTTGTCATACTGCTTGCTACCCCTCCCCTCCCATTGTCACAAACTGTCAATTTTTGGACCCCCCCCCCCCTAAAGCGTGCATCATTTGTGAATGACCCCCTTTCGAGCGAAAAAAACTAAAATACCGTTAGAGAATGATTCCATTAGCTTGATCCTGGAAATGATAGAAGCAGTCTATTTTGAATAAAAGTTTTTGCATATATTCCCCAATTCATCTCACTTTTTGATCTCCTTCATAAAGTCATATATTTAAAAAATAAAAAAGTACGGGGAAAAAAGGAAAGACAGAAAGTGAAGGTTCAGTTTTTTACAGGGGAAATATGCAGGCCAGGCTTTGGTTGAAGAGCTAAAGAATGCTCTTCACCAAATCCCTTTGGTAAAACAAGGGATGTTTCGAAGGAGAAAGCATTATCCCTAACTGTCATGCTAATTCTCCGTCCTGAATTAGTTTTAAATAAATCGTTAATTCAGAAAGAAATAATGAATAGGTATAAAATGTCTTGAAATATCCATCGTAGAGTGTAGTACATTCTTGATTTCCCGTGAATAATTTCTAGAAAAAGAAACGTTTGCTATCTTCAAAGGTATTATTCATTCAAATAAAAATGTAATTAAAAATTGAAGAAGGGAAGAAATTCCATTTGTTCTAAAAACTTGCAATAAAATAGTTTTTAAAAACTGAAAGAGAAAAAACGAAAAAAATAATCGAAAATCGAAGAACTTGGAAGTACAGTCGCGCCCGTTTATAGCGACATCTAAGGGACCCAATGAAAATTTCGTTATAAAAATTACTGAATAGTGCGTGGTAAAACAAGGGGGAATTGAAATTGTTTCGTTATAACCGTAAATTCACTATAAACGAACGCGATTGTATGTAAATAATTGCTATACTGGGTTTGTAAAACTACCGAATTGTCCGCAGTAAAACAAAGGGGAATAAAAATTATTACGTTTTAACGTTAATTCGCTATAAACGAGCGTGACTGTATATAAATAATTTCTATTGCTGGGTTAGGGTTTGGATCGGAGCCGGAACGTTTCCCCCTGACGTACGCTCTTCTTCAAACCATTACGTGCTAAATCAGCGCCCCCTTTATCTAGGAAGCCTTTGCACGGGAGTAGTCTAAATAATGTCACGTGGTTTTGAGAAGGCCATCAATCTGCCATTGCAATGTGTTGTGCTGCTACCGGTACTGTTGTTTATGTTTGTTGGTTATCGTTTCTATTACTTTTTTGTAATCAATTTTCAAAGTTTTAAAATGCCTTACAAGTGTGCCGTTTACGGCTGCAAGGACAATTATGTAATTATGCTTCCGGACAGAAGGTGTGTCAAATTCAAAGTTATGAAAGATCCAGTTCTTTTAAAAGTGTGGACATCAAAGATGATGAGCAACAACTTCAAACCATCGAATAGTTCCAGAGTAAGTAATTAAATTCGTTAATTTATAGTTCGCTTGAAGAATATCAAAACTGGAAGTATATAAATCCCGTTTTTGGAAGGTGTTTCGTTTTCGAATTATGTCACTGTTCTTGCCGGTGTGCGATGTGTTACATTATCATTCGTCATTAATGTTGTGGAATTAAAGCTTTATGGTTAATAAGTTTTAATTTTCATGAACGACTTTCAACTTTCCTCCTTCTGCAATTTGAAAGTATACACTTGATCTATTTGTTAGTTTGTATGTCATTTATGTGTGACAAGGTTTAACTATGATTATCATATTTGATAAAGTTAGAACACTTGATTTTGGTTCTTGATCGTTTTGCATACACATGACATTTAAGTTAAAAACTCATTACTAAGCTGTTTTAGTGTTCTTAATATTACTATTTATTAATTACAATTATTTTTGAACGCTTTAATGTACAATTCCTTTTAACGTACTACTCTTTATTCATTTCTTTAGTGTACATAATTTTGTTTAAGCGTACTGTTACCAATAATAAATATGCTCTGTTTAGTTTAGGGCAGCGTTTCCCAACTGGTGGTTCGCGAACCCCTAGGGGTTCGCAGGGTGTAGATAGGGGGTTCGCGAAAATAATATGGCAATGGCGGAATTTTTAATTGCTGAAGTGAAAGAAGAGATGAAGCAAAAAATTTACATACGTATTAGGATGGAGTGCAAAAATGATTTTTTTAAATAAATTGTTTTCTCGATAATACAGCTGCGGGCTGACATAGGAAGCATTCGTACAAAATTTGAAATGTACATATTTCTACTGCTACATAATATCGAAAATTTGATCCTCAAAGTGGTGTCGAAAGTAATTCACTGATTTATTTTAAAATTTAAGGGTTTTTCTCTTTATTTTTTCTCGCTAGCACGAAGAAAAAGTCGGAAATATGATTTTTTTTTCATTGCTACGGAGCTATTTTTTGTATACAGACCTCAAGGTGGAAACGGAAGATAGTTATTCAATAATTTTAAATTTTGCACTCATATTTATCACACTTTATTTCAAACTTTTCAGAAATTTGTATACTTCAACCTGAAAGTGGAACCGAGCGATATCCATTGATTGATTCAAAATTTGTACGTATATTTCTCATACCGTTCCATAACCTTTTCTCACTATAGGGAAAATAGTTTTTAACGATATTCTTCGTGAATACATCATCATCATCACTTATATTTGTTGATGGGCCGTTAGGCCCCGGGAGGGGCCTTTTACCCAGATCTCCTTTGTGAGCGTACGTCGTTAGGAGATAGATCAATGCGCCCTAAGGCTTACATCACGTCCCCGAAGGGCAGGGGGGGGGGGGGGGTCCACGTCTCGGACGAATTAGAATAGTAAGCTACATAAAAATACAAGACGACAAAATATATATATATATATAATTTTTTTTTTTCCTTTTAAGCATTTTTTTTTAAATTTATATATTTTCTTTTTGGATTTTCTCTTTTTTAATTTTTTTCTTCACATATATAAGATAAGTAAATGAAAAGCAAAAAAACGACTATCTCAAGGAGAGCATGTCTAACTGAGGATCGTGAATACATATTTTAGTGCCCTATTAATTAGTCAAAAAGAACAAAAAATAAATGGTAATTTCAGTACTTATTTGAACTTAAGATATTTTGCAATTATATATTTATTTCTTGCTACGAACTATTGTGCAATATGGAAAATAAATGTTCAAGCAAATTTTATATTTTTGTTGCACATTACTACATAAAGGGCCATTTTCTTTCGGATCTTGGAAGGGGTTCGCAAAGAAAAAAAGGTTGGGAACCACTGGTTTAGGGGGTAATGTACTCACTGTATTATATTGTGTGAATAGAGCATAGCGATCATTTTAAAATGATGTCACGCTTCAAAGGGGGGGGGGGGGCGTCGCGATGTAGCGACAAAGGGCGGGGGTGACAAGAAGTCTGACATCATGCTTATGCAACATAGCGTGTCATGTGACAAAGGGGGGAGGGGTACGTTGAAGTGTGACTTTGTGATAAGGGGGGGGGGTCAAATATATGGGAAAAAATCCTGACATCATTTATGAGCGGTCCCATATTGCTTTCTGGGTGATTCCACCTTATTTTTGTGTTACGTGCGGAACATTTTTGAGCAAAAATTCTGGTATATTTATTTAATCTGGTATCATTTTTAATTATGAAAATATTAATGCAAAGTTTTCAAAAATTTTTAGAACATTTTGTACAGCTGGAGCCACATTTTGAATATTAAAATTTTGTTTCGCACAGGACGTCAAAAATGTCCTGTACTTATCAAAATTGTAATATTTTTTAAATAATAAACTATTGACCCTACTGAAAAGAAATTTTGTACCACTGTTGCTACAAATGTACGGAGTGTAATAAAAAATTTTGAAAACTTCTCATTAATATTTTCAAAATTAAATACACCAAAATTTTGTTCAAACATGTTCAGTAGGTAACACAAAAATGCTGTGGAATGACTCTTCTATGTTTTATTTTAAAAGAGATTTCAATATTTTAAAGATTTTAGTTGCCGTTCATAAATGATGTCAAGCATTTTCCCCATATATTTGACCTCCCTCCCTTTCTCACAATATGTCATACTTCAGCGTACCCCCCCCCCTCCCCATTGTCACACGTCACGCTATGGTGTATAATGCAGAATATCACACTTCTTGTTACCCCCTCCCCTCCCCTTGTCACACTTTGTCACAAGTTCACGAACCCCTCCCCCCCTGGAAGCGTGACATCTTTTATGAATAATCCCTGACCCACAGCTCAAATACGAGTAGAACTCAAAAATTAAATCGACTTTTGAGAAAAGAGGTATTTATTCTAATGATAGGAAACTGCAATATACCAATATGCATTATTTTTCTACATAACCTCCCTCACAAGTTCATACATAGTCCAACGTTTCACAAGTTTTATTACACAAGGTACATTATATTTGCATAAAGTGTATTCTTTTGGCTAGAAATCAGTTTAATAGTATATTGAAATTTAACAGTAAATATCAAATGGTTGTTTAAAACACAAGAAAAAAAGAAAGAATCATACAGCTTGTAGTAAAACTTTTACAAACAATGTGTAAGTTTATTCTACACTTTTAAGAGTTCTGATAGAAATAGTACCGAATTTTAGGTTATTACTTTTTTCCAAATGTTAAATATTAACATGAAATAAATATAAATAAATTGCAAATTGCAATGAATTTATTGCAATTATAAATAATTGCAATACATTCATATAGAACGTTTGAGAAGATAATTCTTTCATGAAAATTTTTGAGAGAATATCAATATAGTTATATTGGATTGCTTTTCAAAATAGACAAGATTTTATTTTTCTTATTGAAGAAAAACATCATAGCGTAGATAAAAGAAAGGCTGAAGGTTAAATTAAAAATGGCTTAAGATGAAAAGTTATCAACTAATGAATTTAAGATGAGCGTTAAAAGAAACAAATAATGTACAAGATATTTTGGAATGACTGAATTTTTAGTGTATGTTTTTTTTTTTTTTACATAAATTCACAATTATTATTTCTAATTATTATGGTTTTTTTCCTTTACAAATATTGATTTATTTTAAGTAGCAGTCAATTGAAAAGAAATCAGCACGAAGCGAAGCGGTCTTTCTCACTTAGCAACGGAGACTGAGAGACTGGTTTCCCGATGCAGAGGGCATTGGCTAAATGGATACAGCGCGCATTAATGAAACCCTATCCTCATGTTCTTAGGGGAGTGCGTGAGCTTTACCCACTACTTCCCTACTTTCTTGACTTGGTGAAAAATTAAACCGTCGAGTGATCTAAAGTTTCAGATACTTATATTTTCCTCTGGTACATAAAAAACTGGTGACTTGTGGGTCGTTGATTAGTCGTGAAGATCACGTGAATTCTAACATCGTTTGCTGCAGATAAGATTTCTCGTCCGGTTTCTTCGCTTCCACCTAGCATTTTCGCGTATGCTAATAATGCATGGTGATCAAGCATCACTGTTGCTGTTTAAAGTATTATTCAGTGCCACTTAGCGTCTTTTCTTGAAAATGATTGTGGAAGATGTCTTTCGCTAGAATTTCTATTTTCCCGTTCTCGCGCAGCTTCCCCCCCCCCCCCTATGTGCAATTCATTTGTTTTCTGCGTCCTTACCTAAACCGGTTTTACATGCTGCGTGATAAGTCAAAAAAAGGAAAAAAGGTGATTTTTGCTTTTTTCCCCTCTGATGAATGTTTTCCGTTCTATTCTAGAATTTCATATATCAAGCTTTTTCGTCTGGGAATTTCTGAAACTGTTTTTTTATTTTTTGTTTGCTTTGTTGATAATTTTCGGTTTCATCAATTACATATTCAGAGCAAATGCGGTCTATTGTAGACCAAATCCTCTTTTCTGTTTTACACTGGCAACAGGCAATCGTTATTTTGATGTTTTCTTTGATTCATTCATTTCTACGATCTTTATTTAACTCATCTACTAAAACTGGTTTTAAATTTAAAAAAAAAAAAAAACAAGTTTCAGCTGTAAGAATATTTTCTTTTGCTGTATGCTCTGTAGAATCAGTAGTTCAATATTGTCAGTAGCTGCTTCTAAATTTTCAAAATTAAATCCTTGTTTTTAGCGCATAAGAAATTTTTAAGGAACATATGCATCTTTAGTTATATTATTCTAAAATAAAATAGATTTCTTTCTTTTTTAAACAAAATTTTAAACTTTTTTTCCTCATTCAAACTTGCTTTGTTCATGTCGTTGGACAAAAACTTGAAATATTAAGGTTAATAATTCACTTATCATGTCATTGTCACGTACTAAGGATTTGCCAGAGTTATTAACTTAGCATGTTTTCCCGCTTGCCAATGCAATACCCTTTTTTTAACGCTTATTCTTAAAAATATTATATATTTTAAGTATTTTCATATTAGAATATATAATATTTATTTTAGTATATTTGTAGTGATTCACCTTTGACCATTTTTTTTTTCACGTGGACCAAACGGGTTCACGTCAGAAAAAAAAGGGAATTCTCATACTGCATGGCATTGAAGTAAGTTGCCACGAAATTTTAGAACCAAACAAAATTTAGCTAATGAACTTACATGGTGCTTATTTATGCAATAAGCATGTGAACCATCCGCTTATTCCTTAATTAAATATATTCAGCAAGAAGGTGACCATTTTCTTTGTGCTTTTAATTAGTAAAATATTGCACTCTTTTTAATAGAAACGCCGTAGCCAGGGTAACCTCGCTATGACGTGTTGATACATTAACGTAAAATGTTACATAATGGAAAAATAAAAATGCTATTTTGTTTTAAGGGGGTATTCTAGTGTAGAATTTTGAAAAATAGAAAAAAAAAATTATTTCATAATACCAAAGTTTAGACATTCAAGAATATGCCATTAAAAGGATTTCTCAAAATTCCTATTATTTCATGAGTTATAGCCGTTTTAGTGACTTTGCATCGGTTCCGGTCCGACCGCTACAAGTCAACAAAAGATGGTAGGCGTTACCGAGTCACTTCGGTTGAAAATATCCCTTATAAAATCTTTATTGTAGAGTATCCCTTTTAAATATATATTTAATTGAAGGACATAGGTACTTGATTTGTTGGAATATTCTCCTTTAAGTTTTATTTTAAGTTATTGAGCCAACCTTCGTACCAACCTTCGCAGTTAGTATTTTTAATGAAGGTTTTATACCCATATTAAAATCTTAGATGTTATGGGAATCATAATTGGCCCAGAAGCTAATGCTTTCGCAGCGAGACAGGACGAAGCGCGTATCGAGCTCTCGGAACTCCGGATTTCAGAAGCGTCAAAGGAGTGTAGAACTGCTCGTCTTCACAAGAGAACATCGAAGAATGAGCATTTTGAAGTAGAGGAAGGTTTCTGATATGGAACAGGAATCTCCAAATTAAAATATGTACCATTCTATAAGTAAAACTGCCGAAAACTTGTCTCAAAACTTTGAACGTGTTTTTCTCGAAACTACTTTTTTCGAACTGTCGGTAAGGATATCTCGAGTTCTAATGAACCGCTTTACTTCAAATTTGGAGAGGATGTTCTTTATATATCTCTTTATCGTGTGAACCTCGCTCAAAATTGTAACTTTTCATTTAGCATTTTTAAAAAATTCGCAATTGTTAAAAAAATATGCAAAAAAGAAATATTTTTTTCAAACAGCCGCCATTTTGTAAAAAAAATGTTTTTAGCTTGTCCAAGGTTCATACGATAGCGGCATCTATAATAATTAAGAATCCGTCTGTTTTTTATTTTTCAGATCACCAGGAGGGTTGGAATAATGCACGCTAGGACACCCTCTTTTTTTTAAATCCCCCACTTTGACTGCCCATAACTTTGTCAATTTTAGTTTTTTTTTTTTTGGTTAATTTTTGTATGTAATAATAAAACATCAATAAAGAAATGATAAAAAAATGGATCGTAAAAATATTTTTGTTTCCTTTGCACGGCACTTCAAAAACGGGGCAAAATTCATGCCTCTACACTAGAATACCCCCTTTAAGTACATTACGCAGCTTTCACGCGGAGTGGGGTGAAATTCTTTATTTTTACTTTATTTTAGGTCGTTTAAAATTAATTCCAATGATCTTTTCTTCAGAAAATTTTTATTTTATGTTCTTGTAATAACAGTTTAAATCATATTTCAATTTAAATAAATGTGGCAGCTGCAAACAATTGAATTAAAAAAATCCTGCTCTGTGTACTCTTCGTACGTTGTTAGCACCAGACGCAACGGTTTATGTGTTGCCTAAAAATATTCCACTTTTTCAAGACCACAGATAGGAGCAATTTAACTTCTCCTTTACCCCAGCTCTAATACTATTTACAACAAAAGCTCCAAACTCACGTATCACGTGAGCTCTGACCTTGAGAAACTTCAAATCTCTAAAATTATGCACTTTGTCAAAACGATTAGATATTTATATAAATTTCACAGCATTTCAAACTGGTAGATATTTATGCAATTTTTTTATATATTATGTAATTAGCCGTTTCAAGTTTAAGATCTGATGTTATGGAATTTAACTTATAATGCTCGACGAAAGGAGTGAAAATTTCAATTTATTGATAGATTGATTTCAAGCTTGTCTGGATTCATGAAACACTCCCGAAGATTATAGCGAGAAAACTAACTCTGAGCACTCAACGAGGCTTGTTATTTAACAAGTTAGGACAGGGCTATGTTTCTTCCCTCCGCTTGAAATCAGTGTTGCTGTTTGGAAATCAAGTTTTTACCCTCCAGGTACCCCCAGGGACAAGCAAAAATACCCTCCAATACCCGCAGACTTATGCCTTGTCTTGCAGCGCCATCTAGTGAACAAGAAGGGAACTAAGCAAAAGGCTCATTTACCCGAATATTTAAAAGCCGTTTCTTTTATAGTCTTATTGTACAAACGACCTCCCCGTATTCAAATTTTAAAGCTTCTTCCTAAAACTGAAATTTTACATCGTTAAATGACTTAGACTCTGTTAGATGATTAGTAAGAGAATAAACAAAAAAATACCGGCTTCAAGACGGAATTTACTGGGAAAGAGCAAACTACTTTTCAAATGATTGTGGGCTGCATTGAATTAATTGTAAAAACTGTAATTCTTACCTAAAACAACGTCAATGGCACTTTATATTTACCATTTATTTTTTATCAAGCTTTACTATAACGGTTGGGATCCGTGAAAATACCAGAGATAAATGAATAAATGTGGCAAAAAAAAAAAAAAAAAATTGCTTGTCTTACGCAATCTATTACAGAATTCAAATGATCATCACGAGCAGAACTTATGTTTTGACTCATAAACATTTTGTCTTCTCCTCCCCAAATTTATAATTCCGACTAATTCGCTTCGAGTCCCTTTATAGAAGCTACGCTTTATGAACGAAATTCTATAAAGGGACTCTAATTGGCTAGGGGGTAAAATAAGCTACCGGAGCTTTACCTGCTGCTTTCGACTAATCGGTTAAGGATGTAATGCGTCGACGGATATCTAATCGGTCGCGTGACTAGTTCGTTTTAAAAATGAATGTTCAGTCTTTCCCAAATGATTTATTTGCTTGCTATCGACTTCGCCTATTTGCGGGGCAAAGTGCCTTGAAGTAGGATTCCATTTATCGTTACCATCGTGTACGTACATTTCTTGAGGCATTTCATCACTCATCACACAAGAGATTATTAGAGATTCTTTTTCACGGATCCCAACTGTTATGGATATGCATGCAAAAAACAAACAAAATGCATATATGTGAGAACGGAAAAATTGAACTACCACAGAAAAGCATTTTCCAAAGTCATTTTCAAGAAAGATAATTGCTTTTCCGAGGCATCACGGGGAAAAAATCGAATTGCGCATGCTAGAAGTCAAAGGAAGGAAGAAAAAGAAAAAAAAAAAGTAATTAAGTAATATATAAAGAAATAAAAAAATGTTTGAAGATCCCAAATATTTCCAAACTAAGGAAAACAAATAAACAAAGGTAGTAAGGGCAATTTGGAATAAAATATTTCACTTTGCCCCAGCTTGCACGTGACAAATTGTACTCGATTTGTAATCGATGTTTTAACTCTAAAAAAAGCTGAAACTTTTTGAAACACTTCTCAGTTATCTATTGTTATGATAACTTGTAGAAAAATTAATTAAAGTGAATTTAAACAACCTTATACCTTGATCTTCTATATCATGTCTACGAGGTAACGATTATTTTGGCAGCCACCGAAACCAGGATTCTTCCATGACGTCAGATACCGGAGCTTTAGCCGCTCGTTTCGCGCATGGATTCGTTTTTTTTTGTTTTTTTGTATCGCTCCGTCACTTATTTGTGTGCAATCAACTTTATTTACTTAGCGGCAAGTAGTTTTTTTCTAGGCCATGGCTGAAAGCCCCGTTTCTAATCCTTGTACATTAATGTCTCCACAGCAAACAGAATACTCATTTGCGAGGGTCATAAATGTGCCGTAATAGAAGTGGCATTCATTGTTATACTAGGATTGGCAATCTAGCTTCAAACCAAATGTATGGCCCTGCAGATGGACAGCGGGGTAGTCCAGCGCACAAGCTAATGACGTGAGAAAGACTTGTGCGATAGTAGATGAAAAAGGACAATTGTGCCCCAGCAGGCGGATCGCGGATCAGGGGGCGTGGCCGTTGCGCCTCCCAATGCCCCCAGGCGTGCCCTCAGGCGTTAGTCGAGTGGAGTTGTTGTATGCCCCCAGGCGTTTTTCGAGTGGAGTTGAGTTGTTTTTGCCCCCAGGCATTTTTCGAGTTGAGTTGAGTTGTTTTTGCCCACAGGCATTTTTCGAGTGGAGTTGAGTTGTATGCATTCAGGCATTTTTCGAGTAGAGTTGAGTTGTATGCCCTCAGGCATTTTTCGAGTAGAGTTGAAATGTTTTTCAAAAATTTATAGTTTTGGAATGGCAACACCTTTGTAGTTTAGGTTTTTACACTATTATTCCTCCTCCTAGTGGTAAATAGTGGAACTACTATACCACTGTTTTCAATACTACGAAAAGCGTTTTTTTTAAAGTTAATATTTTAAGGATGGCAACACTTTTTCGTTTAGAATTAGGACTTGATGCAATGCGATGTCGATTGTAGCGCCCTCTATGAGAATAAAATGGAACTATTTTGGAACTTAGTATTTTTTTTCTAATGTTTTCTCTCAGAATTCAAGCAGGAACTATTTTTTATTACAAAAAATAATTATAATGTATAATGAATTAAATTTATTGTCGCTATTTACATCCTATTATGTATTTATTTCTTTTTTCGACTTAGAAAGATTTTCTTTTTCAACCTTTTTAATGTTTCCACTTAGCATCCGCACAGGAACTATAAGTTAATTATTTTTACACTGTGATTAGAAAATTCTCGTCATTTTTACTTAGAAAAGACATATATTTTTTAGTTTTTATTTATTTATTTATTTTCAGACTTAGAAAATTTTTCAGTTGCAAGTGATTTTTTTTTTTCTAAGTATGTAAAACTTAGTACAGTAACATTTTTCTGATCCGTTTTGCAAATTTTTTCTTAAATCATAATTTTAACTGCATGACACATTTCATTCTAAAGTTTTTTCTACTTTATATTATTATCACACTTGCAGTCTCCTTCAAAGAATATTTTATAAAACTCTATTATTTCACATATGAACGCAAAAAACTGAGATTTAACGCGTAAAACTTAGAACAATAATGTAAAAATACTAAGTACAAAGCATATTCATCCAGTAAAACTCAGTACAGAAATGTAAAATTGCTAAATACGAAATGTTTAAACAGCATGAAAATATAAAAGTACTAGATACAAAATGTCACAACAGAATGAAAATATAAAAATACCAAGTATTAAATGTTAAAACAGAACAAAACGAGTGTTAGTACTACTAGTGCTTGTTCCAAACTTAGTTCCATAGAGCCAAATTTAGTACGAAAAACAAAAGTACTATGTCCAAAGTGTTTAAACTTTGATTCATTCCGTAAAACAGAAGAGAATCTAAGAAATTACTAAACAAAAACGTTTGAACTTGCAAAACAAAATGATTTTCTACTTGCAAAATTTTAGAACTTCGCATGAAAATGTAACGTCTGAAACTTTGAACTAAAATTTCAACGCTGAATCATAAAAAATCCGAAACAATTTAAGCTGTGGAATAAAGATTTGAGACTTGAAAAGTAAATGCAAAAACACTAAAATAGATTTGAGAATCTTAAAAGCGAAATAGAATAATAACTTCACTAGAAACTTAAAACTTGAAAAATTTAAATCACAAAACTCAAAACTATTGCAAAGTGCTTTATGTGAAACGTAAAAGTGCTAAGAGCAAAATGCTAAAACTGAGGAAACTTAGAAATACGTGAAACAAATCATTTAGAACTATAAATTTTAAAAACTTAGACTCATTCAGAAAAGAACGGAAATGCAAAATTACAAAACAAAAGTGTTACGCTCATGCAAAATATTAAAACTTAACGAAAAAAAAAAAATGTAAGAAAGTACAAAACACCAAAAGTTAAGAGTAGTATAAAAAAATTGTTACCTAGATTCATCTAAAACATGACTCGGAAAAAGTAAAAGTAATATACGCAAATTGAAAAATCTTATGTTCACCTACAAAAATATAAAAATAGCAAGCACAAGACGTTATAACAGAACGAAAATGTAAAAGTATGAAACGTAAAATTACAAAACCTAAATTCATCTACTAAATGCTTGGTAAAAAAATGTAAAAGTACTAAGAGTGAAAACTAAAAAAACAGCATGAAAGCTAGAAATAAAAAATACAAAACATCAGAAATTAAATTCATCCAGAAAAACTTAGAACAAAAACATGTTAAAGTTCGGAAATTTTCAAAACAAAAGTATGACGCACTTGCAAAATGTTAAAACTTAGTGCATAAACGTAAAAAGTACTATGTACAAAATGTTAAAATTTAGATTTATCTACTAAAAGAGTGAATGAAGATGTAAAATTGCTAAGTGTAATATATTAAAACAACACGAAAACGTAAAAGTACTAAGTACAAAACGTAAAAAAAATTATTTTTCTACTATAACTTAGACTGAAGTCGTAAAATTACTAAGTACAAAGTGTTAAAACATCATAAAAATGTAAAAATATCAAGTATAAAGCAGCAAAACATAGATTTGTCTATAGAAATCTTGATCAAAAAATGTAAAAGTTCAAACAACAAAATCCTAAAACTCTGAAAAATTGAAAACACGCAGTACAAAAACAGCAAAACCTGTAAAAATGCTAAATATAAGGCTGCAAAACTTAAATCTTTCCAGAAAAACTTAAAACGAAGTTGTAAAAGTACGGAACTTTTCAAAGTAAAAGTGGTATGCACTTACAAAATGTAAAAATGTAAAAAATACTTCGTCTAAAATGTTAAAACTCTGATTTATCTACTAAAACTTAGAATGAAAATGTAATTGAATCAAATGTACTAAGTATAAAATAGTAAAGTAACATGAAAATGTAAAAGTACTAAGTATATACTGTAGTCATCAAGTGAAACTTTGTACAAAAATGTTAAACTTAAGTACGAAACTTAAAAGACTTAGATCTGTCTGCAGAAATCTTGATCGAAAAACGTAAAAATTCAAACAACAAAATCCTAAAACTCTGAAAAAAGTAAAAACACGCAGTTCAAAAACAGCAAAACATATATTTGTCTACTGAAATCTTGATCAAAAATGTAAAAGTTCTTACAACAAAATCTTAAAACTCTGAAAAATTAAAAACATGCAGTAAAAAACAACAAAACATGTAAAAATGTTAAGTATAAAGCTGCAAAACTTAAATTCATCCAGAAAAACTTAGAACGAAAAATGTAAAAGTACGAAACTTTTCAAAACGAAAGTGTGATGCACTTGAAAAACGTTAAAACTTAATGCGAAAATGTAAAAAGTACTACGCACAAAATGCTAAAATTTAGATTTAGCTACTAAAACAGTGGATGAAGATGTAAAATTACTAAGTATATATTAAAATAGCAAGAAAATGTTAAAGTACTAAGTTCAAAAACGTAAACAAATTGATTTATCTACTAAAACAAAGACTGAAGTTGTAAAATTACTAAGTACAAACTGTTAAAACATCATAAAAACTTGAAAATAGCAAGTATAAACCAACAAAACATAGATTTGTCCACTGAAATCTTGATCAAAAATGTAAAAGTTAGAACAAAATCCTAAAACTGATAAATTAAAAACACTCAGTACAAAACAACAAAATATGTAAAAATGGTAAGTATAAAGCTGCAAAACTTAAATTCATTTAGAAAAACTTTGAACGGTGATGTAAAAGCACGAAACTTTTCAAAATAAAAGTGTTATACACTTGCAAAATGTTATTACTGCAAAAATCTTAAGAATTACTACCTACAAAATGTTAAAACTCTGATTTATCTACTACAGCAACGCGAAAATGTAAAAGTACTAAGAATATAACTTATTCATCAAGTGAAATTTTGTACGAAAATGTAATCGTTTATGTACGAAACTTAAAAAACTTAGATTTATCTACAAAAAATCCGTAAAGTCGTAAAAAGTATGAAATGTTAAACATCATGAAAATGTAAACTTTCCGAAAATGTAAACATCAAAACTTAGATGTAGCTAATAAAATTTAGAACGAGGAAAAGTGTCAAACTTAATAAAAGTACTAAGTAAAAACAACAAAAACTTATATTCATCTACTAAAACACAGAAAAACTTAGCACGAAAAGGTAA
Organism: Octonoba sinensis; assembly: GCA_038502835.1. Lineage (NCBI taxonomy): Eukaryota > Metazoa > Arthropoda > Arachnida > Araneae > Uloboridae > Octonoba > Octonoba sinensis. The sequence continues at coordinate 110,871,691 of CM076606.1, forward strand.
CAAAAAATTTTCAAAATAAACGTGCTATGCACTTACAAAATGTTAAAACTTAAATTTATCTACTAAAACCCAGAGCAAAGATACTATGTATAAAAAATACTAAGTATAATACATTGTAGAAACACAAAAATTTAAGAGTACTAAATACAAAACGTAAAAAAAGTTAGAGTTACCTAACTAAAACTTAGACTGAAGTCGTAAAATTACCAAGTACGAAATGTTCAAACATCATAAAAATGACTAAATAACAAGTATAATGTATCAAAAACATAGATTTCTCCATTGAAATCTTAATCAAAAATGTAAAAGTTCTAAGGACAAAATGCTAAAGTAGTGAAAAAATGAAAAATACACAGTGCAACACAACAAAGCATGTACTAACTATAAAACTTCTAATCTTGAATTCATCCAAGGAAAAAAAAAAAACTTAGAAACAAAAAAAAAAATGTAAATCCGAACGAAAATTTTCAGAAATAAAACTGTTATCCACTTGCAAAGTGTTAAAACTTAATGCAAAAATATAAAAAGTACTGTGTATGAATGTTGAAACTTAGATTTATCAACTAAAACACGGAATGAAGATGTAAAAATATTAAGTATAATATATTAAAGCAAACACTAAAATGTAAAAGCACTATGTACAAAACATCAAAACTTAGATTCATCCAGTAAACTTAGTACAAAAATGTAAAAGTACTAAGCATAGAACCTCTAATGTACATTTATTTAGTAAAAAACAGAACGAAACTGTTAAAGTACTAAAGCCAACGCATTAAACAAGGATTAATCTATGAAAACAGTATAAAAGAAAGAAAAGTATTACGTACAAACTGCAAAAACTCTTAGAACTAAATTTTAAAAATGTAACAAATCATAAAATTTTAAAACTTAACTTCATCCAGAAATCTTGCAACGGAAATGTAAAATTACTGAAGTTTACTAAACAAAAGTGATAGGCATTTGCAAATTATTAAAAACAAAAATGTAAAAAGTATTAGATACAAAAAGTACGAAACATCAAAACTTGGAGTAGTATAATAACAAAACTGCAACTTCAGTTCATCAAGTAGCACTTAACTCTAAAATTGTGAAAGAAATGTGAAAACTGATATTTACCTTTTATAATGTAAAAATATTAAGTACACGATGTTAAAACAGAACAAAAATGTAAAGGTACGAAATGTAAAACTCCAAAAAGTTAAATTCCTCTACTAAAAAATGGTATGAAAAGTAAAAGTACTATGTACATCAACTAAAAACAGCATGAAAACTTAAAAATAGCAAGTACAACACGTTGAAACAGCACGAAAATCTAAAAGTACTAAGTACAAAACATCAACACTTACGTTGATCCAGAAAAGCTTGGAACAAAAGATGTAAAAGTACGGAAATTTTCAAAATAAAAGTGCTATGCATTTGCAAAATGTTAAAACTTAATGTAAAATCTTAAGAAGTACCATGTACAAAATGTTATCACTTAGATTTATCTACTAAAACCTAGAATGAAGATATAAAAATACTAAGTATAATATACTAAAGAAACACAAATTATAAAAGTGCAAAATACTAGAACTATGTAATAAAACTTCAAAACATAGATTCAGTATCAAAACATATAATCTGTTTACAAAAATCTTAATCAAAAATGTAAGAGTTCGAAGAACAAAGTACTAAAACCAAAAAAACTAAAAACAGCATGAAAATCTAAAAGTACTAAGTACAAAACATCAAAACTTAAATTGATCCAAAACAAACTTAGAATAAAAACGTAATTGTACGGTTATTTTAAAAATAAGAGTATTATGCATTAGCAAAATGCTGAAACGTAAGACAAAAATGTGTAGAATGAAGAAGTAAAAATACTAAGTACGATATGCTAAAGCCACACCTAAAACGTAAAAGTACAAAATACAAAACATAAAAAAATATGGAGTTATCTAATAAAACTTCAAAACGTAGATTTGTCAAGTGAAATCTTAATCAAAAAATGTAAAATTTCGAAGAACAAAATGCTAATACTACGGAAGATTAAAAATACGCAATACAAAACAATAATGCATGAAAGAATGTTAACTTCATATGCCAAAATCCCTTAAATGACAAAACCTAAAACCATTCAGAGAAACTTAGAACGAAAAAGTAATAGTATGGAAATTTACAAAATAAAAGTGTTATGCACTTGCAGAATGATAAAACTTAGCCTTAGCTACTAAAACCTACGCAATGAAGATGTAAAAATACTAAGTATAATATATTAAAGTCACACAAAAATGTAAAAGTACTAAATACGAAACGTAAAAAATGAAGATTTATCTACTAAAATTTAGACTGATGCCACAAAACTACTGAGTACGAAATGTTAAAAAAACCATAAAAATGTATAAATAAAATGTATAAAGTTTCAAAACATAAATTTATCTACTGAAATATTGATCAAAAATGTTAAAGTTCTGAGAACAAAATTACTAAAGCTGTGAAAAATTAAAAATACGTTGTTCAACACAACAAAACATGTAAAAAGAAAATATTTAAGCTCAAAGGAAAAGTACTTGAATCTTAAAGTCACAATTGGACTCATTCTTCTCCAGAACAGAGAAGTGACGGTTAACCGACATTGAAGGGAACCCTACCAAACACTGGTTCCCCAACTATATATTTTCCCGACTGTGAACATTTCTCTGTCGGGGGAAATTTATAGTTGGGGTAGTCAGTGCTTGGTTAGGGTCCTCTAGTACTTTTATATTTTCATGCTGTGTAAACATTTCGTATTTAGCAATTTTACATTTCTGTACTGAGTTTTACTGGATGAATATGCTTTGTACTTTTACATTATTGTTCTAAGTTTTCGCGTTAAATCTCAGTTTTTTGCGTTCATATGTGAAATAATAGAGTTTTATAAAATATTCTTTGAAGGAGACTGCAAGTGTGATAATAATATAAAGTAGAAAAAACTTTAGAATGAAATGTGTCATGCAGTTAAAATTATGATTTAAGAAAAAATTTGCAAAACGGATCAGAAAAATGTTACTGTACTATGTTTTACATACTTAGAAAAAAAAAATCACTTGCAACTGAAAAATTTTCTAAGTCTGAAAATAAATAAATAAATAAAAACTAAAAAATATATGTCTAAGTAAAAATGACGAGAATTTTCTAATCACAGTGTAAAAATAATTAACTTATAGTTCCTGTGCGGATGCTAAGTGGAAACATTAAAAAGGTTGAAAAAGAAAATCTTTCTAAGTCGAAAAAAGAAATAAATACATAATAGGATGTAAATAGCGACAATAAATTTAATTCATTATACATTATAATTATTTTTTGTAATATAAAATAGTTCCTGCTTGAATTCTGAGAGAAAACATTAGAAAAAAAATACTAAGTTCCAAATTAGTTCCATTTTATTCTCATAGATGGCGCTACAATCGACATCGCATTGCATCAAGTCCTAATTCTAAACGAAAAAGTGTTGCCATCCTTAAAATATTAACTTTAAAAAAAACGCTTTTCGTAGTATTGAAAACAGTGGTATAGTAGTTCCACTATTTACCGCTAGGAGGAGGAATAATAGTGTAAAAACCTAAATTAAAAAAGTGTTTCCATTCCAAAACTATAAATTTTTGAAAAACATTTCAACTCTACTCGAAAAACGCCTAAGGGCATACAACTCAACTCTACTCGAAAAACGCCTAAGGGCATACAACGCAACTCTACTCGAATAATGCCTGAGGGCATGCAACTCAACTCTACTCGAAAAATGCCTGAGGACATACAACTCAACTCAACTCGAAAAATGCCTGAATGCATACAACTCAACTCCACTCGAAAAATGCCTGTGGGCAAAAACAACTCAACTCAACTCGAAAAATGCCTGGGGGCAAAAACAACTCAACTCCACTCGAAAAACGCCTGGGGGCATACAACAATTCCACTCGACTAACGCCTGAGGGCACGCCTGGGGGCATTGGGAGGCGCAACGGCCACGCCCCCTGATCCGCGATCCGCCTGCTGGGGCACAACTGTCCTTTTTCATCTACTTGCGATTTTCTTCCAAGTATCATTCTTTGTACAGAGAGTGCCTATCCCCTGCAGAAAGAGATATGTTTTCTCCCGTTGCAGGTAGGACAAAACTGAAACGTCCATTCAAGGTTTTCGGTGTTCAGATTTCAACGGAAATCATGGTTTAGATATTAAAGATATTTACATAATTTAAAATTCATGCAAAGGAGTTATGTGATGATCCAGCATCAAAATTTTCGTATCAAGTTATTTGTTGCATTTTTTTTTCTTTTTCCTTCTCCTTAAGACATCACTTTATCATTAATTCCTAGTTTTCAATTAAATGTTTCGCGCAACTATGTTACGTACCGATCCGATTACCTTTTTATTAATTTCATTGTAAGCAGTTAAAAGTTTTGAAATTGCAAAAGATCTCGGTGCTTGCTACGTCATTATTTAATAATTTTTCAGCAACTATAATAATTTGTTAGCAACTAAAACATAATCAGAATGCAAATTTTTTGGGTATACATCGGGTTGTAAAAATATTCAGTAGTTGGGGTTGGGGAAGAAAATGAAACGAACGTATTTCTCACAAAATTGAAGATTATTAGTAAAATTTTCATTGTTGCTCTGTAAACAGTAGGATGTGAAATGAAAAACATAAATATGACAGGAAAAAACTTGGAAAACCAAAGTTTTAAATAACAAAAGATAAATAGTTTTCAAAAGTGGTAATGCTTGGCACCACCAAGCTCTTTTGGTATTAATTTTTGGAAGAGCAAAGGTCGTCCTCGTGTGGGCCGCCTACTTTTGCAGACTGCTGAGTTGCTGTGATCTGCCCTTCGGTAGAGGTAAAAGAATGTTTCACATGGAAGCAAATACTGTGTTGGGTAGCTTAATGTTAAATTTGCCTATCAGCTACACAAGAATTTTGTATCATTTTCTGTGGTTAAGTGTGTGCTGAGTTGTTATTCCCCTCCCCCCTCTTTGCGTAGATTACGAATATGCTAATAAGTAAATCGAAACTGGTAGCTGTTGTATGGTTATTGTCAAGATAACTTTAAACGCATCAATTTGGAAAATGTTCATTTTACTCTACTGGACTGATTTTTTTTCATAAAATAAAAGTTATATTTCGCTAAAAATAGTCTGTATAAATGTCCCTATCATTTTTCAACCCTGAAATTAATAATAATAATTCTACAGAAGACAAAACTTGTTAAATTGTCTCGCACGATTTTTGTGCGAAGAATAATCTACATTTGTTGTTCGCCCAACATTGTACCGTCTGAATCTGCAGTCTTTTTTTTTTTTTTTTTAGTCTATAAATTAGTAATAAAGCTAGGAGAAATGTAATAAACGGCAGTTTTACTTTTTGAAACCAGTGTTGAGAAGTTTTGATTCCCGTTGATAGCCCTAGGAAAGATATGCAGTCTGAATTGCAAAAATATGTATTACTGTTATCAACTTTTAAAATATGATAAATATACCGTACATGCAAAGTATTATCAGAGGGGTCGTAAAAGTCACGGAGACAACACAAATATATTCTGAAATATATTAATTATAATATATATTCTTTAAAGGGCACATGTAGTGAATTCGATTTGCCAATTAGTCATTTCAGATCGTAAACCAATTAGACAGTTTAAGATTTATATAAGTAAACCTACTAAGGGATTTAGGGATATGTAAAATAAATTTTGCTATTTTTCATAGTGATTTGAAACTCTGAATTAACAATATCTGAAAACAGGAGTGATAGACTTGGCGATTTTTAATGGAATGAAGACGATGTGTTCTTTAATAACGAAAATAGTTTGAAAGCTTAAAAAAATATATATTTTGGAGAGTAGTTTCAACCATTTTGCCACGAAAGTTATTTCAGATGTTGTAGATTGAGAATTATCAAAAGAACCACTCTATTCTGGAAGCCCTTTTTTACATTTTAGATAATTATATCCCATTTTGAATTGACAAGCGTTTCAAATTATTTAGTCTTGCGCCGGCCCTTCAACCTTTCATTAACCGTAAGTAATAATTATATCTCCAGGAAAAGAAATCGGTATACTCTACGATATTGTGTGTCACCTGAGCGTAGGGGCCATGCGAATCCTCTCGATTTTTAACGTATAACAACAGCTGTTGCTATATAAAGATTACAAATTTTTTTGGTTGCTTAAAAAACTGGTAGTTATGCAATGGTATTTAAAGACGTGCTGCGTTATTAAAAATTGAACTCTATTATACACTTTGTCACAATATGTCACACTTCAGCGGACCCCTCCCCCCTTTGTCACATGTCACACTATGTTGCATAATGCAGGGTGTCACACTTCTTGTTACCCCCTCCCCTCCCCTTGTCCCATTTTGTCGCAGTTTCACGAACCCCCCCCGCCCTCTCGAAGCGTGACATCATTTATGAATGATCCCTTGCTTCCATTTTCTCCTTTGTTCAATCTTTTACCAATTTCTATTTTTTTATCAAAAGATAACACTGCTCTTTTGCGCTTCCCATACATGCTTAAAAAACACCTTCTACACTTACAGAGCGCAATCAGAAAAATGTGGGTTAGTTTAGCTTTGTGTAACACGTGTCCAGTTGGTCCAGTATGAAAGCGCACAACCACGTGATCATTTCGCGAGGTGCACGGCTTATCTTTTATTCAAGTGACTTTCTCAAAACAGTTTTCCTGGAAATTTAGTTAAGCATAAATAATTTAACTCGACCCCTTGACAGTGAATGCAGTACTTCCACTATTTTTCTTCTGTTAGTTTCAATACTTTACTTCCGCTCTAATGCCTCTAAAAAGAATCTTATTCCTTTTGTTCAGTTCCTTTAGTAGGTACCATTCTCCATGCTAATTGTAACTGAATGGAACAGACCTGAGCGGAGGGGGTGGAGGGTGATCCCTCTTTCTTGGAGCGCCAAATGGTAAGGAGAAGGGAAGGTGGTTTTCGACCTTCAATCTGGACTTTAGTGTTTTAAAAAATATATATTTTTTTTTGCAGAGCACAGGGGAAAAAAACGCATGATCCCTGGCCGATCCGGTTGATTGGACATCCGGTTAAGCGGCGCTCTACTGTAATAATAATTACTATTGACATTATGTCTCGGGTGAATAATTCGCTTTTTCTCAAACAAATTGCTATAACGGTTGAAATCCGTAGATATGCGGACAAGCTCATTGGATCATGTGTGTAGTGCCTGTACCTTAATACTCTGAGATGCAATGGCGTACAGCAATAAATGTTGCCATAAATTAGAAACAAATTTTGTTCATTAAAATTTTAAAAATACCCTCCAAAATATCTGCGGATGAATAAAATACCCGATTTTTGGGTAATTACACGCACTTTGGCAAGACTGCTTAGAAACTACTAATAAACACCCTCTGTAGCGTTCCAGAGAGGTTTTCGCTAGTGAGACGATTATTTAAATGAGTATGCAGTAATTGAAAGCCAAACAAACTTTACATTACTTATGCATCCTGTGGCATTAATGGAACTTGTGGTTACAAAACTCCTAAGCTCGCTCTCATCATGCGCATACCTTTTCAAAATAAATACATAAATAAATGAGGAATATGCAATCACAAGAAACATCTTATTTGCAGCTGCAGCGATTGTGCAAGGCAAGTGTAAAGAAAAAATGAACAGCTGTCCTGCGATTCAACTTCCCTCCAGTTTCATACTTTATTTTCTCAAGTTCCTTTTTAGTGTCAGGTAAATAATGAATCCCTTTACTTTGATGCGAAGGAACCCAAACACCTTGCACTATTCCTTCTTTAAGAAACTCATTTATTTCTGATCGAATTTCTATATTTGAGCTTTTAAAATTAAAAATTCTTTAGCACCTAATTGTTTCCCGAAATTTTGTAATCGCGTTGTTCTAAAAATAATACGAGTATTGGAAACTGATGTTTTTAAAATAATGAAAATAAAATACAATGAACGATTTTAGGATCGAAAATGATCATTACAGTGTACTTCAATAGTTCGTTACAGCGCAGTAGAACATACAATTATTCCTTGTTTTCGATCGTGATTTTACACATACATACATTTGTGCATATATGTGTACATATACACATATATATAGATATATATGTGTGTGTGTGTGTACATATAGGTATTCATATTTATATATATAATATATAAATATATAATTTAAGCATTAAAATGAGAAAGTTTTCTTACTCCCCCCCCCCCCCCCCCCCATTTTACATAGGGGCACCCATGCCTTCCTCTCTTCCCCTTCTTCGTTGTACCCTAGGTGTCACGTTTTTGAAATGTGGCAATGTTTGAAGTTTCATTGATTTTTATCAATAGTTTGAAATGTCATGTCAAAGCCTCAGAAATTTAAATGTGGTAATAAGGTTATTCAATTTTCACGCAGTGATACGATTTCTTTATAATTTGCTAAATATGGAGTCTGTTTTAATTTTTATTATGACATTTTTAAAGAACATGCTTCGGCAATATCTCAATTTTAAATTTTCACTCTCATTTTGCAGATGCAAGTTGCACTTGACAGCCTTGTGACGCAAAAAAAAATTAAATTCTAAATTAAAAAGAAATAAACTAATAGACGAGAAAAAAAAATCAACATCAACCCAAAAAATGAAGAAAAAAAAATTGTTATTAAAAAAAGAATTTGGCTGGTCCACTGCTGGACTCTTGATAAAATAACAGGGTTATATGACTATCGATAGCTCAAAAAAAGTATGAACTCATCAAAACCAGTGCTACCTTTGCACATGATACATACTGAAAACACATGTGTCTGCGCATTTCCACATTTAGACATTATTTACTACAAAAAACAATTATTCTCGTCTCTTTGTGAAGCATATCTATGTAAACATAGTGTAAGAGGAATTTTAACTTCTAACAAATAATTCCTTAACTCTAATTAAAAAATAGAGAGACCCTGTTACTTCTCACTTAGCAAGCGTTGACCAGCTACGATTTGGAATGGAATTGGCCCTCGGTCTATTCTGGCAACCTCGTGACCAGTCTTGCCAATGTGCGGATAATTACGCAAAAATCGGGTATTTTAGTCGCGCGCGGGTATTTTGGAGGGTAATTGAGTGTTTTCGAGAGTATAAGAAAGGTTAACAAAAGAAAAGTTTGTAAAAAAAAGAATTTTGTTCTAATTTTCCGACAATGGACCCTGATGCGTCCGATGCACCAAACAAAGCAGAAAGGAAAAGCCGAAAAGAATCTGTGTCACCCGGAGAGCCAGACAATTTGACTGCGGCCACTCTGCTTCACCCAACGGCATCGAACGATAAAGATTCAAAGACTGGATATTCTATAACCTAGATCAAAGGTAATAGAATAAATAAACACCATTTCAAAAAAAAAAAAAAAAACCGTTTTTACAACATATTTAAGAATGGAAAACCGAGCTGTTTTTTATAGAATTGCGAGCTGCACTGAATTAAGAGTAAATTTTTAGTTCCTTCTTCAAGCAACATGAATGACCACCTCACTGCCATGCATTACATACCATGCTTTTTTTTGCTATAACTGTTGGAATCCGCGAAAATGTTAGTGGGAAATGAATAAATGAGGCAAAAACAAAGTGCTTTATCGAAAGCAAATTTTATCAGAATTCTCACGAGCGATCAACTACCTTCGAGATAGTTGTCTAAATGTTCTAAAGCACTTTTTTATTCCTAGACCTTTTGACTTGTCGTCCCAAACTCTGGGACAAGTTGCGGTCTCACCTGCCGCATGGGCCAATGACTTCCCTTTTGTTTCCCAAGTTTGAAGATCAAGTGAAAAGGACCACATACTTCAGACTAGTTGGCAAAGGGTGGGTTAAGGATGCAGTCGCGAGATGCTTAACGAACTGGTCACGTCACTAAATCTTTGTTTAAAAAATGAATGTTTAAATAATAGGTCAAGACGAAAAACTTGACCTAGTAGCTTGTCATCGTCTCCACTCATTTGCGGTGTCAAATGCTTAAAGTTCGATGCCATTTATGATATCGTTGGCGTGTTTGTAGCATTTAATCAATCATCACACCGGTGACTATTAGAAATGCATTTTTACGGATTCAAACCGCTATAAATTAATCATTCATGTGTAAATAAATTAGTGAAAGAAAAAAGAAACAAACTTAACTTTTGCTGTGAGTTTTTTTTATAAACGCAAGTCAAAAAAATTGCAGATCCCAATTGTTATAACAAGTTGTTGAAAGAAAAAAATAATTCCACATATGCGAGAACGGCAAGAAATGATAACAACAACCATAATAATTAAACTGTTTTTCATTATTAATATTCGTTCGGCATGCTCGTAATTATTCCTGGCTTTTATTATAATAATTACTAGCATTATCAAGATCCACTTACATACCGCATGCGCATTTCGCTTTTTTCTTGAACAAATTGCTATAACGGTTTTGATCCGTAGATTTGCAAAAGAAGTACGATCTTCCATGTGTAAAGTTCTTGCACCGTAAAAGCTCTTTGAAATTTTATTAAATTAAGATTTCCAAATTTTGCAAAATTGAACTAGTTTTGTGTTTGGAAATAGCGTTTTAAAGGTAGACATACACTTAAAGCAGTTTGAAAATCAGAAATACTGAACAGTTACTATTTTTATCACAAGGTGGCGCCACATACAAACAATTTGTCAGCATTTTGAATCGGGTTGGAGGGTAAAATGTTGATTTTGGAACTGCGACAGTGATATACATATATACTGAGAAACGTTTTGGTTCTGCAACCTTGCCCCCCCCCCCCCGAAAAAATACTAATAATAAAGAAATTAAAACATGGAGAAAAGTTTTTCTTTTTTAGGTCCGATGGAATTAGTTCCTGGTACTTGTTCCGAGGTCCCAAAGTGAACTAAAAGTTCCATCCCTGAAGAAACCCTACATTGTACCAGCGTGGATACTTTGGAATCTGATGAACAGTGTTGCCGTTTGGAAATCAAGTATTACCCTCCCAGTACAAGCAAATACCCTCCAATAATCGCAGCTCTCTTCTTCGTCCTGCAGCGCGATCTAGTGCACAAAAAGAGAACTAAGCGAACGGCTCATTTACACGAATATTTCCAAGTCGTTACTTTTATAGTCACATCTTCCAAACGACCTTTATGGTCTTATTTTACAAACGACCTTCCCGTATTTAAATTTTAAAGCTTCTTTCTAAAAACTAAGTTTTACATCGCTAAATGACTAAGAATCTCTAAGATGATTAGTAAGAGAATATATAAAAAAATACCGGCTTCAAGACGGAATTTACTGGGAAAGAGCGAACTACTTTTCATATGATTGTGGGCTGCATTGAATTAATTCTTACCTAAAACAACATCAATGGCACTTTATATTTACCGTTTATTTTTTGTCGTGCTTTACTATAACAGTTGGGATCCAAGAAAATTCCAGAGATAAATAAATAAATAAGGCAAAAAAAAAAAAAAAGCCTATCGTACGCAAACTATAGCAGATGATCATCATGAGCAAAACTTATTTTTTGACTCACAAATATTTTGTCTTCTCCTCCCCAAATGTACAATTTCGACTATTTAGCTTAGAGTCTCTTTATAGAAGCTACGCTTTATGAACGAAATTCTATAAAGGGACTCTAATTGGCTATGGGGGAAATGAGCTGCCGGAACTTTACCTGCTGCTTTCGACTAATCTGTTAAGGATGTAATGCGTCGACGGATGTCTAATCGGTCGCGTGGCTGTTTAAAAATGAATGTTCAGTCTTTCCCGAATGATTTATTTGCTTGCTATCGACTTCGCCTATTTGCGGGGCCAAGTGCCTTGAAGTACGATTCCATTTACAATATCATCGTGTAATTTACATTTCTTGTAGTATTTGATCATTCATCGCTCAAGTGATTATTTGACATTTATTTTCCCGGATCCCAACTGTGTTAGGCATGCATGCAGAAAACAAGCGAAATGCATATATGTGAGAACGGAAAAATGGTAATACCACAGAAAAGCATTTTCCAATGACACTTTCAAGAAAGATAATTGCTTTTCCGAGGCATAACGGGGTAAAAATCGATTTGCGCATGCTAGAACATCAAAAGAAGAAAGAAAAATAAAATAAAGTAATTAAGCAATATATAAAGAAATAGAAAAATCTTTGAAGATCCTAAATATTTCCAAAATAAGAAAAACAAATTAACAAAGAGTGAAATAAAACAATCTTGGGTAAATAAGTAATTGAAAGCAAAGGGAAAAAAGGGACTTTAGTTTCATGTAATTTTCCATTGTATATTCTTTTGCATAAGAATGCTATTTGAAGCCCCTAATTTTTCCAAGCTGATTTCTTAAAAGCATTTTATTCATAGACATTCACCTTTCCACAATTTATGCACTAAATTTACGCATAAAATTGAATAGCATACCTTCGATTGGAAATTATGTGTGTTTATATGCTCTTTAGAGCAGCGGGAATTTTCTCCTGAAACTGAGAGGCGAGGGAGCAAGGTGAACCATTCTCCATACAGCAGGGGGGTGGTTTGGGGGGAGGTGGTAAAACCCTGCCCTCAGAACCCTTAATTTCCTTTTTATGTTTATCAATGTTACCGATCCTTGTATCGCAGTAAAAACTGTACATGTAACGAGCCCCTCCGTTGCGTGCGTAATTATTAGTACGGACAGTTCGTTTGCGAAAGCCGAGACTATCCATCGGAAGATTCTATCCGGCAAAGGGGTGATACGCTGAGATGGGCACTTTTCAAAGTTATAATTTATGCTGACAGTTTTTGCTATTCCCTGATGCTGATACATTCTATTTCGAATTTGAATCTTTAACACGAAAAAGGGAAAAAAAAAAAAAAAAAAAAACGCTGAGCGTCTATTATTTTTCATAAAAACTAAACATTTCCAAATCTTTATTCATACACTCCTAGTTAATGAAAAATAATATTTCCATGCAAGTTCCATTATGAAATTTGCTGTTCTTTCTGTTTGTATTTTTAGTTTGAAAATAAGTTTCTAATTTGTTCATTTTAATAGTGGATTACATTTAACTATTTCACTTTACCTTGCATTCCCCTACTAATGTTTGGAATGCCCTGGACCTTCCACGAAGTTTACTGTTGCCATTCGTCGGCATTTCACTGGGCACGATTGCCTTAAAGCCCTTTTTTTCCTTTCGTTTTATTAATGGGACTGAACAACTTACCTTGCAGATTTTGTAATTATGCATTCTTTTTAATCATTGGCGTTTGAAACGCACACTTTAATGTACGGAATTCGAGAACGGGATAGGAAGAAACAGGGACGAACGTGTGTTAACGAAAATAACACTCACAGCAAAAGTCAAGTTTTTCATCTTTGTTCTTCAATTATTTATTTACACAAGATTCGCCTATTTCATTCTCTGTTCAAAACTTTTTCGAATTTTGGGATTTATTTATTTTTAATGTTCTTTTACTTTTTTGATTTTTAAAAAATTTATCTTATTCATTTTCTGATCTTAAATTTTTTTTATTTGTTTATTTATTACTTACTTATGTATTTATTTGATTTTTCTTTCTTCTTTTAGTATTCTAACATGCGCATTTCGATTTATCCCCGTTATGTTCTGAAAAAACAATAATGTTCATTGAAAATGACTTTGGAAAATGCCTTTTGCTTGCATTTCTATTTTTCCGTCCTCACGTGTATGCACTTCGTTTGTTTTCTCCTTCCTTATCGATAACGGATGGGATCCGTAAACATGCATATCTAATAATCAACGCTGTGATGAATGTTTAAATGCTACATAAAATGTAGCTTACACCACGGTATTGTAACAGACGTTGAACGTTAAACACCTCGCACCGCAAACGGCGGAGTGGATGCCATGCAAATAAGTCATTTCGAAAAGACTAAACATTAAATTTTTTAAAAGAGGCCACCAGTTAGACATCCGTCAGCGAACCACAGCTCATTGGTCGCAAACAGCAGGTAAACTTCCGGCAGCTCAGTTCAGTACCAGCAAATTAGTCGGAACATATTTCTTTATTTGCTTATTTCCTTCTTTTCTTCTTCATCTTCTTTTTTTTGGGAAGGGGGGGATTTCACACATAAAATAAAACAAAAGAAAGAATTCAAAGTCACTGAGTTTAAATTAATTTAGTTTTAAGGATTTCAATTAATATATAACTTGAATAAACATTTAAAAGTACTGACTTATTGTAATTTGTTATAAAGAATCATGGATCAAATGTTTAAATATGTTTCACTATGTGTAAAATTTATTATGGAACTTCTTAGCCTAGTTGTTAGGATGTCGGACGTCCAGCCAGATACCCGACCCGCTGAAGTACCCCACCATGCACAATTGGGGATAAGTGCATGTAAAATCCGTGGACCCCGAAGATCCGACGTTACAGGAGGGGGAAAAATTTCGCCTCCCTTTACTCCTAGTCAAAGAAGGAAGGTGGCGTATTTGTATTGGCGGCATCTAATGTCATTAAAATACATAATGAGCCAAGTTGTACTTCCACCGTTGTGGTGCTCATCTATCAAAAAAAAGGGAAGGCGCTCCCATGCTGTCTTAATTCCTCGTCGCTCTGCGAAAGGGAGTTTGGATACCACAGTGACATTAAAAACAACAACAACAATAATCTCTAATTAGATATTCCTACATAATTGTACGTTTGAAGGAAAACCAATCAAAAGCGGTCACAAAACAAAAATAGAGACTTTAAGTCTTATTTAAAATGCACGAAATTACTTTAATTGTAGCTATCACAATTGTTTGAAAAAAAAAAAAAAGTATTGACATCATGAGTGCCTCTCAACAGCTGTCATCTCTTGCTCTGGCATCTCAGGGTGCCGTAAAGAGTTCGAGATCCCCTGATATAAATGCCTCTGAGATATTTTTCGTGCTGAAATTACGTAAGTTCCGCTATAACGATTTTCTCAAAACAGCGATTGAACTCGCTTAACACGAAATGCCAAAAATTCGCGAATTTGTTCGTATTGCTCGTTATTCGTAACAACCGTGAATAAGTAAAATTGTGTAAAAAAAGTATTAGAAATGCATGCATTTACATACTACTACATTTTTTTTATAAAGAGTAAAATTATAAAGAGTAAAATAAACTAATACAGACTTCTAAATTTTGAAACAAGGACATTGAGAAAATGTTAACTTACCTTTTGAAATTTAACAATTTTGGAAAAAAAAAGCCTTAATGGTTTGTTGTTTTTTAGGTACTAATTAAATTTTATCATACTCATATCTGCTCAAAATGCCTATTGCCATTTGTATATTGTCATTTTCTGAACTCTAAAACTGATTTATGAAGTGAAATAACGTGGCCTTATCGATATTCTAGAAAATTGGTCTAAAATAGGGATACCGAGGCGGTCATTTTCCTTGTACGAACCTGTCTCAATGACACCTGTTAAAGAACCCTTTCGAAGACGAATGATTCGAAGATAGAGGGTTTAAATTCGACCGTAATGCATTACATTTCTCACCTTTAGCGTAGTACGTTAAGTAACTTATAGACATTTTTGCTTTCAGCAAAAAAACAAAAAAGGGGATGACGGGACAAAATCAAGCTATTGAACCGCGAGAACACCGTTAAAGAAGCAATGAACGGTTTGGTCACGAAAGCTGGAAGTAGACATAACATTTTTTAGACAAATTTGTGGATATTTATCTATGTCTGCTGCTGGGCATCGATCTCCTCCAAATCAACAGCAGCCTGTCGGACAGGCAGATTGCCGCCGTTACAGGCGGCCTTACGCTTGCAACAAGAAAAACATTGCCTCTTTTGACTGGTAGATACTAACCGTTTAAAGCAGCGGTTTCCAATTTCTTTTTTCGCGTACCACCATTTTTCTTTCGAAACTTTTTGCGTACCATTGCTATATAACTTTATTATATAGAATAGAAGATCAATATTATCTGCCCTGTTTCAACAGTTTTACCACCTAGAAAGGCTTCGCGTACCACTAGTGGTACGTGTCCCACAGTTTGGGAACCATTGTTTTAAAGTATTCTGTTAGTGGCGGAGGCTCCTCTGACGTTTACATGTTCCTCTACTAGGACCGGCAATATTACTTGAAACCAAAATAAGCGGGGGTAGGGTTTGACCAACTCCCCACCCCCTTGTAGCGCTCCTGTGCCTGATCGTAATAAAAGTTTTCAGTAATATTTTCCTTCTTGATTCTGTAACTCTACTCAAAAAGGGATGACAGGGTACCAAATCTAGCGATCGAACTTGAACCGCGAGAACACCATAAAAGAAGTAATGAAGAGTTCGGTCGCGAAAGCTGGAAGTAGACATATCAAGTGCAACATTGTATTTGAGACAATTTTTGTGTAAATATTCCTTAAGGGGAATTGAAAGCTCTGGATGTAGCGAATTCTGACATCTAGATGGCGCTGCAATCAAAAGCTAATTTGGGGATTTTTTGTTTTGGTTTAAATTCCCTGATTTGGTTTTCCCCACACACACTCCCTTTTTTCCCTGTTCGCACTCCTCATATCCTCTGGGGCATTCTTCATTATCTTCCTTCACTGGCGTACAATTGATTCGCATACATCCGGTCATTTAGGAATCTTCAAAAATGTGACATATGGTTTTGATACTTTGTTAGAATGTTTCAAAGGAAATATGGAGATACAAGAGCAATATTGCGAGCGGTGCCTATTTTGCTTGTTCGTTGGTGATGTTAGTTGCTTTAAATGTTTTTAAATTAACTTTATTTTAAACTTTAATTCAGTTTAATGTCTGAAATTCTTAAAAATTCCACTCCCACCCCTTAGCCTTAATGTAGATGTAGAATATTATTCTTGACTGGTTCATATTAATTTTAACAAGGGGAAAAAATCCGCAGTAGTACGTCATGCGATGAAATGAAAAAAAAAAAAAAAAAAAAAAAAAAAAAAAAAAAAAAAAAAAAAAAAAAAAAAAAAAAAAAAAAAAAAAAAAAAAAAAAAAAAAAAAAAAAAAAAAAAAAAAAAAAAAAAAAAAAAAAAAAAAAAAAAAAAAAAAAAAAAAAAAAAAAAAAAAAAAAAAAAAAAAAAAAAAAAAAAAAAAAAAAAAAAAAAAAAAAAAAAAAAAAAAAAAAAAAAAAAAAAAAAAAAAAAAAAAAAAAAAAAAAAAAAAAAAAAAAAAAAAAAAAAAAAAAAAAAAAAAAAAAAAAAAAAAAAAAAAAAAAAAAAAAAAAAAAAAAAAAAAAAAAAAAAAAAAAAAAAAAAAAAAAAAAAAAAAAAAAAAAAAAAAAAAAAAAAAAAAAAAAAAAAAAAAAAAAAAAAAAACTATCGAAAATATTTAAGACAAAAAAAAAAAAAAAAAAGGCGGAAAATTTTCCAATAACAGAGAAATGTTCGAATAATGCACTCCCATTGGCAGAGTGGCAGCGTTCTGTGCTGCAATGCCACAGTTTCGGGGGTTCGTTAGCCACTTGCGGTGCAGCACTTTAGCGGTCAACTTAGACAAGCGGTCAACTTACAAAGGTGGTCAACTTTAGAGGTTTTACTGTAGTTAATTTTTTTCTCTCCTACTTTCGATGTAGATTCTTAGCCTTTTATTAAAAAATTCTTTATTTGTCATACTCCTTACATTTACAATCAACAATATTTGTACAGTATTCAATAAATTTTGTACTATAAGGTCTACCGGAAAGTTCCGTCCGTTCTTAGAATAAAAGAAAGTACAATTTTTTTTTATTGCCAAATAACTTTATTTAATAGTAAATTGCCATTATTATCAATTACTTCTTGTCAGCGTGAGGGTAATTTTTGAAAAATATTTTATCTCTTCATTCGAAAAATGCAACCAGTGCTTGTTTGATATCTTCTTCACTTTTGAATGTTTGCCCGCCAAAAATTTTGTAAACACAAAAACAAGTGATAGTCGGAGTGTGCTACGTTTGGGGAAGACAGTGGATGCGATAGAATTTCCCAGCCTAGTTCTGCAATTTTTTGACGAGTCCTCAAAGCAGCATGTGACCTGGCACTATCATGATGCAGTATGATGTCTTTCCTATTGAACGTTGCCGGCTAATGTGAATTGACTTTATTATAGCCAATTTGCTACGTCAGTATGTATACATTAAGCGATAAAGATATAGAACCGAACATGATAGAACATGAAATATAGAACGTGTCGAAACTTGTCGATATAGAAATGGACAGAACTTTCCGGTAGACCTTATATTTGTAAGTCAAAGAAAAATAAAAATCAAGGACAAAACAACAGAGGAAATTTAATTTCTTAAATGAATGTCAAAATATTAATCTTATAGTGTCAGTCAATCTATTATACAGGGTGTTAATCCATTATTCAGGGTGTAAAAAGCGAATTACTCACCCGAGAAATAATGCCAATAGTAATTATTATGATTACGAAAAACAAGGAAAAGTAATAGGAATTAAAAAATGAGATTAGTAAAAAAAATCAATTTAAATATACTAAATATGTTGTTCATTTATTCATTTTTTATTCTTGCTTTTATTTGCTATTTTCGTTCGCGCATGTGTGGAATTATTTTTTCTACCAATGACTTGCTGCAACAATTGCAATTAGTAAAAATATTGATTAATGATGCGTTTACGAAAATAAGACTCAGAGCAGAAGTTAAGATTTTCCTCTTTGTCCTTCATTTATTTATTTACACAAGATTGGTTTATTTCACTCTTTATTTATTTATTTTTCTTTCATTGCGGATATTTGGGATCTTAAAACACTTTTTTTTGTTTATATATTTGTTTTATTTTTCTTTCCTCCATTGGTTTTCTAGCATGAGCAACTCGACTTTTTCTCCGTTATGCCTCGGAAAAGAAATTATCTTTCTTGAAAATGACTTTGGAAAATCCTTTCTGTGGTATAACAATTTTTCTGTTCTCACTTATATTCACTTCGTTTGTTTTCTGCATGCATATTTTTATAACAGTTGGGATTCGTGAATATAAATATCTAATAATCACTTGAGTGATTAATGATCAAATGCTACAAGAAAATGTAGCTTACTCGATGATATTGTAATTGGAATCGCACTTGACCGCGCAAAATGGCGAGGTCGATAGGAAGCAAATAAGTCATTTCGGAAAAGCTGAACATTCATTTTTAAAAAGAGCTAGCGACGCGACCGATTAGACATCCGTCGGCGCACTACCGTCGATCCTTAGCCGATTATCGAAAGCAGCAAGTAAAGCCCCGGCAGCTCATTTCCCCTAGCTAATTAGTCGGAATTGTAAGCTTCGGGAAGAGAAGGCAAAATGTATATGAATCAAAAAATAAGTTTTGCTCGTGAGGATCAT
The DNA here is from genome assembly GCA_038502835.1 of Octonoba sinensis. Classification (NCBI taxonomy): domain Eukaryota; kingdom Metazoa; phylum Arthropoda; class Arachnida; order Araneae; family Uloboridae; genus Octonoba; species Octonoba sinensis. Next base: position 110,890,948 of record CM076606.1, read on the forward strand.
GTGAATTCTGTTATAGTTTGTGTTCGATATGCCACTTTGTTTTGCCTCATTTATTCGTTTCCCTCTGGAAGTTTCGTGGATCCCAACGGTTATAGCAAAGCATGTTAAATAATAAAGTGTCATTAACATTGTTTTAGGAAATAATTAAATTTTTACTAATTATTCAATGCAGCTAACAATCATACGAAAAGTAGCTGCCTTTTTTCAAGTAAAATCCGTCTTGAAGCCGGTATTGCTTTTACTTATTTTCGTAAGTCATTAACAATGTAAAATTTAGTTTTTAGAATGATGCTTTAAAATTTGAAAAAGGGAAGGTCGTTTGTAAAATAAGACAAAAAATGATGACTTATTTAGGTAAATCGTTCTTTCCCTTAGTTCTCCTTTCTTGTGCACTACGTGCGTGCTTATAACGTAGTTGCTCTCCCCTTACCTACCACCCGAAACGAGTTCAAGAGCGGATACTTGAATAAAAAAACATCCTGCACTTCAACGGCTCAACGTTTAATCGAAGCGGTTCTATCTATTTATTTAACTGTGCTTGGTTTAATAACTGGTAGATAAAACTATCGACAAGCTCCTGGATCTGTTACTTGATAGTTCGAAAAAGAGGAACAAATAATAAAGGAGAGAAAATCTATACCGCATGTACCCTTTTCCCCCCCCCTCGGGCCACGAAGGACAATTATTACATGCGAGAAGCCACACAAAACTTTTTAAAGATTATATGTAATTAACATATTTCCAAGCCCAGTTCAATCTGTAATTACTTCTGAAGTGTTTTGCACAGTGTTGCCGTTTGGAAATCAAATTTTTACCCTCCAGGACAAGCAAAAATACCCTCCAACATCCGCAACCTTCTGCTTCGTCCTGCAGCGCCATCTAGTGAACAAGAAGGAAACTAAGCTAAGCGCTCATTTAACCGAACATTTCTAGGGCATTACTTTTATAGTCTTATCTTACAACCTACCTTCCCGTATCACATTAAAAGTCTTATTTTACAAACGACCCTCTCGTATTTAAATTTTAAAGCTTCTTTCTAAAAACTAAATTTTAAACCGTTAAATGACTTACTGGACTCTCTTAGATCATTAACAAGATAATAAATAAAAAAAAATGGATATTACTGGAGAAAAGTGAACTGCTTTTCATCTGATTGTGGGCTGCATTGAAAAAAAAAAAAAAAAGGTAATTCTTACCTAAAACAACGCCAATGACACTTTATATTTACCATTGATTTTTTAATACGCTTTACTATAACCGTTGGGATCCGCTAAAATTCTAGAGGTCGAGAAAATGAGGCAAAAAAAATTTGCTGATCGTACGCAAACTGTAACAGAATTCATATGATCATCACGAGGAAAACTTATTTTTATATTTATAAACATTTTGTCTTCTCTTTCCGAAATTTACAATTCCGGCTAATGGGCTGGCGGAAAAATGAGCTGCCGGAGCTTTACCTGCTGCTTTCGAAAAATCGGTTTAAGGTGCGTCGAAGGATATCTAATCGGTAGCCTGTTCTTTTTAAAAATGAATGTTCAGTCTTTCCGAAATGATTTATTTGTTTGCTATCGACTGCGCCTATTTGGGGGGCCAAGTGCGTTGAAGTACGATTCCATTTACAATATAATTGTGTAACTTTCATTTCTGGTAGCATTTGATCATTCATCACTAAAGTGATTATTAGAGATTCTTTTTCACGGATCCCAACTGTTATAGATATGCATGCAAAAACAAACGAATTGCATAATGTAAGAACGGAAAGATTGAAATACCAGAGAATGGCATTTTCAACGTAATTTCCAAGAAAGGTAATTGCTTTTACGAGGCATAACGGGGAAAATATCGAATTGCGCAAGCTAGAAGAGCAACATAAGAAAGAAAAATAAAATTAATTAGTAAGTAATATATAAAGAAATAAAAAATGTTAAAAATCCCGGATAATCCCAAAAATAAATAAACAAAGAGTGAAATCAACCAATCTTGTGTAAATAAATAGTTGAAGGACTAAGGGGAAAATCATAACTTTTACAATACAATACAATACAATACAAAAAGTACACCAACAACAGGCGCTAGGCCCAACAAGGTTGGTGAATAGATGAGCAATTCCTGCTTGACTTCTTCATGCTCCTCTTCCTCTTCTTCTTGTCCCTACTTTTATCTTGAACGCCCATTTGCATGAAAGAAAAAGAAAAAGCAGTATCAATTTACATAAAAAACTATTTGCACAAAAGCTAAGAGAGAAACATTATCAGATTTCAACTGGCTGCTCTCTTCACAATCCCCCAGTGACGATCCAAACCCTCCTTAAACGATTTAACATCCTTAGAATTAACAATGTGCGATGGCAAAGTGTTCCAATCGTCGACAACTCTACTGAAAAAGCAATGTTTCCTACACTCCCTCTTAAATTGTGATTTAAATAATTTCAATCCATTTCCCCGAGTCCTATTACTATGAGAAAATTGTAAACCCTCTGTTTCATTTAACTTTATAAATTTGAACAACTGAATCAAATCTCCCCGTTTCCTTCTTTCTTGTAACGTATACATGTTAAATTTCTTTAATCTGTTTTCAAAAGCCATACCTGAGGTTCCTTTAATAATTTTTGTAGCCCTGCGTTGAACTTTTTCTAACATGTCAATATCTTTTTTTAAATATGGCGACCAAAATTGTATTGCATACTCTAGATGTGGCCTAACCAGTCCTCTGTACAATGGCAAAATAACGTCTTTTGATTTACACGAAACATGTTTTTTAATATACCCCAACATTCTATTTGCCTTATTACTTGCTTCTCTACATTGATACCCCATTTTAAGATCACTAGAAACCACTACACCTAAATCGTTTACAGTATTCCCTGATTTAATTTGTTGTCCTTGCAAGTTATATGCTGCGCATTTATTTTTATGACCCATGTGTAGAACTTGACATTTTTTAATATTAAATGACATACCCCACTTAGCAGCCCATTCCGATATTCGTGATAAATCTGTTTGAAATCGTTCTATTTGTTCCTCTGTGTTGACAATTCCCATTATTTTTAAGTCATCAGCAAATATACTAACTTTGCCCAGTATACCCTCAGTTATGTCATCAATAAATATTATGAATAGGAGTGGTCCAAGAACAGAACCTTGTGGAACACCACTTTCTACTTCTATCCATCGAGAACTATTACCCTTGATTTGCACTCGTTGCTTTCTCCCGATTAACCAACTTTTAATCCATTCAAATGTATGACCCTGAATACCGAATCTTTTCAATTTTAGTAGCAGAGCTTTATGTGGAACTTTATCAAATGCTTTCTGAAAGTCAATATAAGCTACATCTATGCTATTATTGCGGTCTAACTCCTTTGTTATTACATCATAAAAATTTAAAAGATTAGTCGTGCAAGATTTTCCCTTCCTAAATCCGTACTGATTTTGTGCTAGCAAACCTTTTGTTTCAATAAATTTAGTTATATGACTCTTTAGCATGGTCTCAAAGATTTTACAAATAACTGATGTCAAACTAACTGGACGATAATTCCCTGGCTCACTCTTGGATCCTTTCTTAAACAGAGGAGTAATATTTGCTAATTTCCAATCTGTCGGCACTGTTCCTGACTGATAAGAGCATTCAAATATAGACCATAACACACCCCCCATCTCCTCTGCACACTCCGTTAAAAATTTTGGATAGATAGAATCAGGCCCAGGAGCTTTGAAAGGTTTTAAATTCCTTAGATGGTAAATAACCTCTTCCCTATTAAATTTAAGATCATTTATTCCCTCATTGTTAGCATTTTCCACAACAGCGCTATCACAGTTAAAATTCCTACTGAATACAGTTGCAAAAAATTCATTTAACATAGTTGCCATTTCTAAATCATCATCTACTATCTTGCCCTGACTGTCGATTAGTGGGCCTAAGTGTGTGTCCGCTTTCTTGTTACCATTTGCATATGCGAAAAAACTTTTCGGATTAATATTGATGTCATTTGCAAGCTTATGCTCCAATTCGCATTTATGTTTTCTGCTAATGAATTTGTATCTTTTCCTTGATTTATTATATTCAATCTTATGTTCTCTTTTTCCCGTTTGCTTGAATATACCGAATGTCCTCTGTTTCTGCTTTAAAGCTGTTTTAGTTTCCTTATTAAACCACATAGGATATAATTTACGCAACTTCCTTTTTTGCACAAATGGGATATGGTTTTTAACTATTGTATTTATTTTATTTTTAAAATCAGCCCACTGTTCTTCAACGTTTCCATGCATTAGCCCTTCCTTAAACACATCAATAAGTTCAGATCTGATCAAACTAAAATTAGCCTTTTTAAAATTTGGAACTAACCTATTATTTTGAACTCTATTTGTCTTTAGAATAATTTCAAATCTTATGATGTTGTGGTCACTATCTCCCAAGTGCTCTCCAATATCTAGATTATGAATCCTGCCCTTATTACTACAAAATAATAAATCTAAAATTGCCTCTTCTCTTGTACCTTGTTGTACCATTTGCGGTAAAAAGCTATTTTGTATTACATTAATAAATTTTTCTCCCCTATCGCTTACTGAAAAATTTTCTTCCCAGTCTATGCCCGGAAGATTAAAATCTCCGATCAAGATAATTTCCCCTGACCTACATGCTTCTTCTATATGCTTAAATAAAATTTCATCCTGTAAAATACTAATATTAGGTGGTCTATAAACATTTCCAATTACTAATTTTCTTCCATTATGATGTAAGATTTCTACCCATACTGTTTCTGCAGCTTCAGATTTATGACTAAAATTTAATTCCCTACAGCTCAAATGATCTCGAACATATAATATCACCCCTCCCCCTTTTCTTAATATTCTATCCTGCCTAAATACAGAAAAACCATTTAATTATAAAATTGCAGAGTCGTCTTTGTTTGCCCAACTTTCAGTTATCCCGATTATATCCAAATTTTCCATTGCTACTAAAGCTTTCAACTCATCCATTTTGTTCCTAACACTACGTGCATTGCAGTACAAAACTTTTAATTTATCATTTAAACACTTTATCGAAATCTGCCTAGCAATTTTGCCTATCTGCTGAGTAGGTAAGTCACCCCCATTCCTAATTAGTTTTTTGACTCCAAACCACACAAAATTATTTTACTCACCTCTCGGTTTCCATTTCGGCTGAGGTGAATTCCATCGGCGCTGATCCAATCTCGTTTGCAGGCCTTCCATATGTCGACGAACTCCACACCGTGCTCCGTACACAGGTCTTTTAATATGTGGTTTAACACTTTTGCCCTTTGGTTTTGCCACCCGGATGTAGTGCCGTACCTTGGCAGGAGACCCAGCACTTTCAAATCATGTGTTTTCTCCTTTATACATTTGATAACGTCAACAAAGTCCTTCCTGAAAGCATTATTTGTTGACTTTCCCACGTCGTTTGTTCCGACCCACAGCGCTGTTTTGTCGTCCTTGTTCACTCCATTCTTTTTTACCACTTCATTAACATCTTTTACCCTGGCTCCCGGTAAACAGCATCGCACCATAGAACTTTTTTCTCGTCCAACTATGTTTCCGATAACTCTAACCAATGAGTCCCCGAGAATTACGCCTCTTGTAGTGTCGTCTCTGGCCTTGTTTAAGTCTTTGCAGTCTGTTGACACATTATGCACTACCACATCATTCTTTTTGCTATTTTCTTTTTCTATTTCTTTCAACTTGGCCTCCAACTCCGCTACTTTTCTGCACTTTATGCACAAGTAATCCCTGTTCGCTGTTGTACTGTTATCATCTACTTCCGCCGGGCTCAGCATTCCACAATCATCACATTCAACATACCAGACTCCATTTCCATTCTTCAACTCTTTTAAATTTTTCAACACCCCCATCGCAGATAAAGCACACAATCGAGAACAAATCACGTTATCTATTCCACGCCGTGTTACGCCTAACAGGTAACAACAATAACTCACAAAATATAAGTTAAATCGCCAGTTTTTTGGTGCTATCACCTTACCACTAAGCTTTACACAACATATTAAATGTAAATCAACCACATTTAATCAAAAACAATAACTAATTACCTCCAAAAGTTCTTATTTTCAAGAGCTTGAAAAACGTGACGCACACTCTGCGCCCCCTAGCGGCCGTCGTTTTGCTGTGAGTCTTATTTTCGTAAACGCTCGCGAACCAACATTTCATCTGATTCCAATTGTTGTAGCAAGAAATTGATAGAAAAATTAACTCCACACTGGCGAGAACGAAAATAACGAATAAAAACAAGGATAATAAAATGAATAAATGAACAGTATATTGACATTGATTTTTTTTACGAATCTTATTTTAAAATCCTCCGTACTTTTCCTTGTTTTTATAATACTAATAATTATTATTGGTATTATTTCTCGGCTGAGTAATTTAGTTTTTCTCAAACAAATTTCTATAACAGTTGTTATCCGTAGATATGCGGACAAGCTCATTCGATCATCTGTGTAGGGCTATCACCCTAATACTCCATGATGAAAATGACGTACAGCCTAAATGCTTTTCGGCTTTTCCTTTCTGCTTTGATGGCTTTGTTGCATTGGGAGCATCAAATGTTTGATGACGAAACGAAATTTAAAAAAAAAAAAAAAATTTTAAAATTAAATACCTTCGAATACCCTCCATTTATAAATTCCCCCCAGAATACCCGCGGATGAATAAAATACCCGTTTTTCGGGTAATTACCCGCACATTGGCAAGACTGGTTTTGCATGGGAGTTACTTGAGTATGGCAAACTGAACATTCTAATTGCGTAGACAGACTAAAACGATCAAAATAGGTGGTAAAAGTCAATAATGCTGCAAAAAAAAAAAAAAAAAAAAAAACTGGTTTTTTAAATTTTATATTTATTTGCTGCAAACAAAGCGTTAAATGACAATAAAAGTAGAATCACACATGGCCGATGGGCCGATGGCGATTGTTGGCCGATTATTCTCCTCTTCCATCGGTCGATGGCCGATGGAAAAAAAAAATGTGTGCGTGTACTAGCGTACACTCGTAAGAAGTGAAACTTCTTTATGACGTTATTTTTCAAAAAATAATTTACTATATGCAACTTTACAGCAATTGGTTAAATAAAGTTAAACTAGATAAAGTTTAATAAAAGGCTTTTATTATCATAGACATAAATACAAATTCTGCAATTATTTCATTTTAGCTTATTACTACAAAGATTATTATTGAATTTCATTAATTGTAATAGAATTATTACTATCATTGATGTCGTTATTATATATTTGTGTTATTAATGGCTTATGGTAACTGAAATACGAAATATATTGTTTACATTCCACAAAATTTAGTAACCGAGCGAAAACTCCATCAATTGTAGTGCCGGATCTCGTTGTCGACGTTTGAGGATTGTTTTTCATGGATAAATTAAGTTTATCTTTCAAAAATTCAATTAGTTTCAAAGATTTTTTTGATGCAAAATTGATATTAAAATCTGGAATCTATGGAATCTATGGAAGTCGATGCAATCGCCACCTGGATTTCAAAAATGTAACTACTCAAAACGGGCCGCAAACTACATTGGAGACATTTACCAATCCCTACTCCGCTGGAGAAAGTATACTTCGAATCACGCGTGGTAGGGATAAGAAAAAGATGGCGCGTAACGGAAAAATGTGACGCGTAACGAAAAAATGTTACACTAAATTTTTTTCCAACTCCGATAAAGAAGTTTCACTTCAACAAATTAGATACAAAACAATTTAAACTCGTATATAGCTGGTTGAACATAGGCATAAATAGTTGCATCGGTTACGGTTCAAGGCAGTAAAGTAAAATCAAATAGCAAGACACACATAATTAACACACCAAACATTGAAGGTTACCAGGGTGATCTCGAAAGTCACTCCAGTTATTATATCGGTCGAAAGGAGCACTCTAGGTAATGTTTGAATTCGAAGGGCTTTTGTCTGAGACGGACAAGGTGGTTGGTCAAATTGTTAACTTTTTTATAACTTTTGTAAACCGGGCACTCCTTCCCCCTCAAAAATGCGTTTGAAGTTTGACCAAAATTAAAAAAATTAATTAAAAATTAACTAATTACAAAATAAAATGTTTTAGACATGGATGTGTTAATATACTTATTATATGATCAAAATATATAAAGAAAAATAAAAGATGTAGAAAGTTGGAGAAAGTATACTTCGAATCACGCGTGGTAGGGATAAGAAAAAGATGGCGCGTAACGGAAAAATGTGACGCGTAACGAAAAAATGTTACACTAAATTTTTTTCCAACCCCGATAAAGAAGTTTCACTTCAAAAAGTCGCTTTAAACCATTAAAACGTGTTGAATGCTTGTAAAAAATGTCCTTTAAATCATTTATTTATTTTTTATGTTTACAAAAACATAAATGCATTATTCAAGTACCGTAAAACTGTTTGGGGGAAGTTTACATAATAATTAAAGCTAAAAGAATCACTCGCGATTCTAGTAAAGTAATTAAATTATTTGGAGGTTTTAAAAGAAATGCTATATCAGAGGATTTTTAAGTCTTTTGTCTTATGTTTGCAAAAAAAAAAAAAAAACTCAACAACTATTGGATCGGACTGGGTCTAATTCCTTTTCCTTCAACATTTTCTCTTAAAACCCCTGCACTGCAAATGCGAAGTGCAGCTGCCTTCATTTTCTTATTTTTTCATGGAGAGGAATGCAGATGTTATAATACAGACTAGCAAATAATGTGGGTTTGTATCTTTAACGAAATTATGAACCCCCTCCTCTCAGATTTTTTTCATAATTCCCCCACCCCAGTTTTTAAACGAAAAGCGGGAACGATTACATGTTTATTTTTCATTATAAAAGTTATTTTATCTTGAAATAGCTCTTTTTCTAAAATAAAAATAAAATATTAAACATTTCGCTCGCAGTAACGCCCCCCTATTCATAACCAATAAATATTGAATATTGCTTTAAAAACATAGACGTGACAATTTTTTGTCATTACAAATAAATGCTGGGTCTTAAGAACTAATCTTATTAGCTTTTTTTTTTCTTGTGAGTTGAAAATTACACTGAAATACTTGACATGTTCTTTATATTTTCATGAGTACAATATGAGGTCACCGAAATAAACCAATATTTTGAGCGCCAGAGTTTTCTGTTGACAAATAATTTTCTGAAAAACACGGGATCGTTTATAAATATTAAGATGTATTTTGAATATATATATATTTATATATACTTTGTCAATTTTTGAAATTAATGAAACTGCAGCATTTTTATTAAGGTATTATTCCACCCTGTCGCTCGAACTCGTTTTTTTAAGAATTAAATTTTTGAAAATTGCAAGTCAAACTTCGACACACAAAATTTCGATCAATAAACATTTATACAGAAAAATTGATTCATATTTCTTACAATATGTTCTCTATTGTAAACTAGCAATAAAATAACAAGAATTATTCTAAACTGAAAGCAGATGCAACGAGATTGTTGCACAAAAGCAGAAAAACTGTCAACTGTCTAACACGTGGCATCAAAGAAGCCAAAAAAAAATGCCCTAAAAAATAAGTATAAACTAGGAAAAATTAAAATAATTATCGTATAAAAAAAGTTCAATTAATTTGAAAAAAAAATATGCAAATAAAGAAATTTTAGCATTTTAATTAAGATGTTATTAAATCCTGTCGCGCGAACTCGCATTTTGACAATTCAATTTTTAAAAACTGCTAGTCGAACTTGGACACATAAAATTTCGTTCAATAAATATTTATCCTGGAAATTTTTTTTCTTATTTTTGACCAATCTTTTATATGTTGCAAACTAAAAATGAAACAATGAAAATAACCGCAGACACAATTGCAAAAAAACTGAAACACGTGAGAATTTTAATAATAAAGCAAAAAGAAAAACGCTAAGAGATAAAAGTTTACGCTGGTAAAAATTAAAACTATCGTACTTTGATTTAGTCGACTTTGTATTGATTACAATTTCGGAATAATAAGAAACATGACAAACTAAAAGCAGATGGTATAATATTATTGCACAATCTAATGCACTATCATTATTAAACGAAAAACGGACAAAAATGAGGCAACTAATCTAGTGCGAGAAACAAATAGCACTCATAAGATGCATCTATTAATTTTGCTTTAACATATTCTATTTCGCGAGCACACTGTTCCAAGAGAAATAATTTTAATAATAAAGGTTTTCGGGCAGCGATCGCTTAAATTATTTTTCCGAATTTTCAGACTACTTTATCAAATACTTTGTGGAATGACATTATTTTTGGGCTTTTTTTAATTGATGTGCTTACCTGTTATTGTGTGGAAATAGAAATCTAGCTTTGGAGAAAAAAGAAAGTTAAAGACAGAATGTTTTTTGGAAAGTTGTCCCTGCGAAAAACATCGGCCTTGCATGGAGTTTTAGATGTGTTTCAAGGCCGATGGGCCGATGTTTTCCTAAAGTTAACATCGGCCGCCGATGCCGATGGCCGATGGCAACTTTGTTGAACAATCAACGCCGATGCATCGGCCACTCTGATGCATCGGTCGAGCCTCATAAAATATATTAGTACAGCATATCATTGTAGGACTTTTTTGTGTTTCCTACACCCCCCCCCCCCGGGCCTACGGGGAGAAAATAATTCTTATATAATAAATTCAGTTAATGTAAAAGTTGATGTTTCTATTTGGAAATAATACTTACCCAATTCTATAAACTTATAATCCTTTCTTTAGTTATGAAATATGTGGACACTTTTCTCCATCGGACACCCTTGCACCTTTTAGCCGAAGCCTTAGGTAGAGAGCCGATGAGATATGTGGACATATGGACGCTGATTCTTTTCGCGATGATCAGAAGTGAAGTGCAGCTTGAAAGTGGCAAGATATGAAAACATAAAGTTTATTTGAAATCAAGGAAGCTACTCGAATTTTCTCCTGATTGGGCGGGGGGCTTTCGGTCCTTTCAAGAACGGTTTTATTGCTTAAAATCTAGGGGAGCTAAATAATCTGCTGGGGTGGACCTGTGGCGATGTGCAAAAAAGTATGGAAAACGTCGCCTGTATTATTGCCTGTGCAAAGAGTTTTAAAAAGCGTCGTCTGCTTATAATTAAACTAGTAAGCCCGGTAGCCATACGAAATGACCACTGTTCTAGATATTATAAATATACAATTCTCCCAGTAACCGGAAATGCACATCAAATCAAAGAGATATTTATCAGGCAGAACACTAAAGTTTAATGAATAAATTATAAAGATATAATAATTTTGGAAAAAAATATCCTTACCGTAAAAAAAAACATCTAAATAAGAATAATCTGTAAAATAAAAATATTATTCACTATATAATCAAATTGTTTTTAAAAAATATTTATTTATATCCAACATAATCATCGTCATTACAATAGGTTTAACGAAACTGGAAAAAGAGCGCTGCCACTTTAATATAATAAAAAGCGCAGACGATAAATAAATTAAAACAAAGAGAGAAGGATTAAATTAAATTCGCGTTTACATTATTTTTAACGGAGATTGCAAATCTAGCGATGCCTCACTCAAAATGCAAGAGAAATGTTATGATTTTTAGTCGTTGTCATTATAGAAACAATTGTGTAGATGGCAGCATGATGCAGTTTTCTCGGAGTATCGGCGACAAACAGACACTTATGAGGCTAATATATAAGATATATTAAACTCATGTCTACAGCACACTGAGACTTAAAAAAAAAAAAAAAGACTTTAATATATTTATGCATAAACTCATAATACTCTAATGTAATTATTACCTACTAACTCACAAACATATGACTGTCAGTAAGTTTCGCGTACAGGCTTTCAAACCATTTATTTAATGGTAACACTAGTTGGATTCCATGAGTAGTGTAACAGGGTGTTATCCGTCGTGGGTAGGTCCCCAGGACCAACCAATATTATATCAGTCCAATCGCCAGTTACTCTGCCAATGCTACTCATTACCAACCACATGCGCTAGTTCCTCACCCATTCTTGCGCACCCCACGCGCTGGGTAACACCAACGATCTTCCAATATCTTTGGTAGCACACCTTTAGGGTGCTCAACTTCGAATGCTTGTTAAATAGGAGAAAAGCAGATTAAAAATTTTCAACGCAGTTTAAATACTAATAAATTTGTTCATGAGACATCGCCGAAGTAGCCTATTCAGTACCGTGCCGGCTTTCAATGAGGGCGTTAAGGGTTCGAATTCCGCAGTTGGTTATCTTTCTTATTTATGTATTTAAGTTATTATATTTTCATAAAAATAAATCTATTCAGAAAAAAGGTTCATTTGGTATAAAATTATATTTTAATTATGGTAATCATTTTACTTTTTAAACTGCAAAATAACTAATAGCTCTAATATCACAACAATTCCTATCAATCATAAAATGTAACTGTTTTAAATTGTTTCATGTACGTAAATGGGCGTAAAAGTTCATTTTATAGCTTCAATCCTAGCCTTTTCTGACGAAGCAGTACTCATGTGAATGTTAGAGTTGCTGTTTTTCTACTGAATGCAAAAACTGGTCCAATGGAATAAGGGACTGATAAGAAAGCAGGCTATTTCGAGGATCCTTGTTTGTAGAGTTAAAAATTTATGTTGAATAAAGTTAAATCAGAACACAATTTAAACTTTTTATTTTCTGTAGTAGCTTTTCATGAGCAGTATTTAAATAATATTTATTTATTCTGTTTTTTTATGAAGTAAAATTGTTACTATTCTTAAATATATCATTTGATATTTAATTAGCCTTTTTTCCTGAATAAATTTATTTTTATGTAAATATAATAAGTTAAATGAGTAAAAATTAAAGCTCGAGTGTGGGATTCGAACCCTGCACGTTCGCATTGAACGTCGGCATGTTACCAGATAGGCTCTTTCGTCGCTGTCTCCTGAGTAAACTTTATTAGTATCTGAACTGTGCTTGAAATTTCAATTGCTTCTTTCTCCTAATTAACTGGTCATTCGGCACTTTTTCATTAAGGATTGAACACCCTAAAGGAGCACACTACTATTACACTAAGTTTCGTCCCCAAATGAATTTTCCATATTGTGCCTCCCACTTGTAAAAGTTTTTTTTTTTACAATTACGATTGCTTGAGAAATTTGTGAATCGCAGACAGCGTTTGTTCTTGTTTTATGAACGACTTTGAAACTGAGGACGAAAAAGATTTTCATGCGCAATATCGTCTACAAAAATCCACATTGCTACAGTTTGGCTCTATGAGGTCACATGGTAGAATTCAGCCAATCATAATACCACTGTCAAGACAGCTGTCTCAAGAGAGGCAGTCGAAAGGTCAACGATGTTAATGTCTGGTGAATACGGAATTCGACAGCGGTCTTGACTTCGGTTCTTTCGAATATTGACCGGACCGGCTGTTTGACCGTGTTTGGTGAATAAGGCCGTTATGATTGGCTGAATTCTACCATGTGACTTCATAGAGTCAAACTACAGCAATGTCGATTTTTGTAGACGATATCGCGCATGAAAGTATTTTTCATCCTAAGTTTCAAAGTTGTTCATAAGACAAGAACAAACACTGTCTTATGAACATATTCAAATTTCTCAAGCATCGTAATTGTAAAAAAAAGAAAAACATTCACAAGAGGAAGGCACAATATGGAAAATTCATTTGTCGACGAGACTTCGTGAAATAATAGTGTGCTCCTTTATTGTGCTCAATCCTTAAGGTATACATACACACTTGAAATCGCGAAAATCGACCAAAATATCGCTATTTTTTTTAATGCTTCAAAAGATTCTCCATATTTTCAGCTTTCCAATAATACTAAGATATTGTCAATATTCGGAATATTTCCGGAGTTACAAAGATTTTTCTTGAGATACTGCCACAGAAAATTCATGTTTCGATATCTAAGCCTAATGCAAACAAACTAAACTTTCTAGATTTTTATTTTAAAATTATAATTTTGGCAAAGAAGTAATTATTTTAAAATATTTTTTTTAATTTGGGCTGTTTGGCAACGGTATGTAACTGTTAAAATAACTGATTTGAGCTTCGTTTGTTTACTTTTTAACCGGCGTGTTCTATTTTCTGTTCTTCCCATCTGTGTATCTTCGCTTTGCATTTATAAATTATTTTGATTGAAAATGGGTTCTTCGAGTCGCTCTAGTCGATCAAAAAAAAAGAAGTTCCTTGGCAATCAGCATAAAAAGGTAAAACCTGAATGTATTACTGAAAGTAATGATGAACAATCGTCTGCATCGAAGACAAAATTGGGCAATGTTAACGATTCTGAAACGGACAATGACGTGTTAGGAGAGCGTTTTTTTATTGAACTGGATTGTCTCAATGAATTGTTCAGTGTAATAAACTGCCCAAATTGCTCAGCAAATAATCTGTATGTACAAAGCAATGTCAACATAAATATGGGATGCTGTATTAAGTTGAACCTGGCATGCCACAACTGTGACTATCTTAGTGCTCCTTGTGAAAGCTCTAAAAAAATTGGTCAGTTCTACGAAGTGAATAGACGGCTAGTTTACGCCATGAGGCAGTTAGGATGTGGCCACAGAGAAGCGACTCAGTTCATGAGTGTTATGAACATGCCTCCGCCACCAAATCCGACTCCATACAATCAACACATGAAAGCGCTACTTCGTGTCGTGAAGCCACTTGCTGAAGAAACCATGCGTATGGCTGCACATCGAGTTGCTGAAATTAAAGGATCTGCTGAATGTGGAGTTTCTATGGACGGAAGCTGGCATAAGCGAGGCTACTCATCATTAAATGGAGTAGTTACAGCGCTTTCTGTCGACACAGGGGAAGTCCTCGACGTAGAAGTGCTCTCAAAGGACTGCATTGGGTGCCGCAAATTGAGTGGAGAAGACAAGTCCTCTTCAAAATATGAAAGCTGGAAGGCAAATCACGTTTGCGCCATAAATTACCATGGCTCTTCTGCGAACATGGAGGCTATCGGTGCTGGGAGAATTTTTCAGCGTTCCGTTGATACAAGAGGCCTGGAGTATGTTGACTTTTATGGCGATGGTGATAGCAAGAGCTATTCTGCTGTCTGTGAACTAGACCCATATGACGGGAAGGAGATTAAAAAAAAAGAGTGTATTGGGCATTACCAAAAAAGGCTTGGGACTGCGTTGAGAAAATTGAAGAAAACAGTGAAAGGAATTGGCGGCAAAGGAAAGTTATCTGACGCCAAAATAAACAAAATGCAAAACTATTTTGGCCTTGCATTAAGAAACAACACTGGGTCAGTTTCAGAAATGTCCAAAGCAATTTGGAGTACATTTTACCATTTGAGTGCGAAGGATGATCATCCTCTCCACACCAAATGCCCAAAGGGAAATGACAGTTGGTGTTCGTATCAACGTGCCGCAGCTCGGGGAAAGCAGATAACTTACAAGCATAAAGGAGGACTTCCATTACCTCTGTTAAAACATATTAAACCAATTTATGAAAGGTTGACCAACCCCGAAATGCTGAAAAAATGCCTCCACGGAAAAACTCAGAATGTTAATGAGTGCCTCCACTCCCTAATTTGGAAACGATGCCCGAAAATCAAGTTTGCCGGAATTGAAACAGTAAAACTATCAGTGTTTGATGCTGTTCTCCACTTTAACAGTGGATTCAAACCTGAACTTGAAGTTATGAGAAGAATGAATATCAGTCCTGGACATTACATGGTACTCGGAGTGGAAAATAGGAACAAACTTAGACTCGACGAAAGTTTGCGACAAGCAACCCCTATTCAAAAACAGAGGAGGAAGCAGTTACGAGGAATCAAAAAGAAAAAAGAAGATAAAAAAATTGAAAAAGAAGGACCTACTTATGTTCCAGGAGGGTTTTAGTATTGTAAGTACTACCCATTTTATCAATTTTGTTCACATGAAGTTATGAAAACATGTTTCCAAACTTTAAACTCAATTTCTGAAGAATCCTGTTTTTGCGATATATTGCATTGTTCCAAACATGATAACTCAGCAATGAATTAACCTATCATAATTATTTTAGTATCATTATGTGATGTATAGTACAGCAGATGTTGTCTGCCTCAATCTAGGTTATTATTCTAAAAATAAATTTTTAGTGAATTTTTAAACGGCAAAATTTCATGAAAAATTTTGATTTTTCGTCTATCCGTAGTGAAAAAAATTATTAAAAAAAAACTATAATCTCTAATATCTTTATTGAGGCACAAAACATGAAGAATAGTTTTAGGAATAATTTTCAATTGAAATTGTGTGTCTAGACAAATTAGATTTTGAGATATCGCGTTTTAAAAAACATGCTAATTAGCTCACATTGCCCTAATTAATTAATTACCAATTATCTCATTAGAGTTTTTTTATGGTGAAATGGTTTTACACATACACCAGTTACTTACTGTTAAATTATAGGATATTTAAAGTGAAAATTAAAAAAAAAAAGTCCTAGTGTGTACGTACGCCTTAATGTAAAAGTGCCGAATGACCAGTTAATCAGAAGAAAGAAGCACTTAAAATTTCAAACTCAGTTCAGATACTAATAAGTTTGCTCAGGAGACAACGACGAACTAGTCTATCTGGTAACGTGCCGGCGTTCAATGCGAACGTGTAGTGTTCCAATCCCCCTTTTAAATTTTAAATTTTTACTCATTTAACTTATTATATTTACTTGAAAAAAAAGGCTAATTAAATATTAAATGATATATTTAAGAATAGTAACAGTTTTACTTCATAAAAAAACAGAATAAATAAATATTATTTAAATACTGCTCATGAAAAGCTACTACAGAAAATAAAAAGTTTAAATTGTGTTCTGATTTAACTTTATTCAACATAAATTTTTAACTCTACAAACAAGGATCCTCGAAATAGCCTGCTTTCTTATCAGTCCCTTATTCCATTGGACCAGTTTTTGCATTCAGTAGAAAAACAGCAACTCTAACATTCACATGAGTACTGCTTCGTCAGAAAAGGCTAGGATTGAAGCTATAAAATGAACTTTTACGCCCATTTACGTACATGAAACAATTTAAAACAGTTACATTTTATGATTGATAGGAATTGTTGTGATATTAGAGCTATTAGTTATTTTGCAGTTTAAAAAGTAAAATGATTACCATAATTAAAATATAATTTTATACCAAATGAGCCTTTTTTCTGAATAGATTTATTTTTATGAAAATATAATAACTTAAATACATAAATAAGAAAGATAACCAACTGCGGAATTTGAACAGTTAACGCCCTCATTGAACGCCGGCATGGTACTGAATAGGCTACTTCGGCGATGTCTCATGAACAAATTTATTAGTATTTAAACTGCGTTGAAAATTTTTAATCTTCTTTTCTCCTATTTAACAAGCATTCGAAGTTGAACACCCTAAAGGAGTACTACTATGTCACGAAGTCTCGATCCCAAATGAATTTCCCATGTTTTGCCCAGAGTATTTATTTTTGACCTCGCACTGCTCTTCGAAATCAAGAAACTGCAGATGGCCGTTTGTTTACTGCGCACGCGCTGTAAGTTTGGACTGCTTGAACCATAGCCCCCT
Source organism: Octonoba sinensis (assembly GCA_038502835.1). Lineage (NCBI taxonomy): Eukaryota > Metazoa > Arthropoda > Arachnida > Araneae > Uloboridae > Octonoba > Octonoba sinensis. The sequence goes on from CM076606.1 coordinate 110,908,470, forward strand.
TAACTAGATGCCTAGCGGTTTGCGGGGAAAGTTGGCCGCGGATTTTAGTTACCTTTTCCCCCACCAGGAACGCTACTTATCTGCTATAACAAACCGCGCTCTTTCCATTAGTTTGAAGGGTAAAAGATTGGTTTTCATTGCTATTTCTTCTTTTCCCCCCTAATAATTTGATTCTTTTGAATAAAAACGGTGCTTTTCAGGACAAGTATAACTAAGTAAAAGATGGTTTACTGTGTTGTTCCATTTTTCACAACAAATTTAGTAAAAGAAAAAATTAGTTTCAATCGGACATTAGTTCGCGTGAAAAATGGATCTCCGCTATATCAAGACAAGGGAATTATTATTATTAATATTAGTATTATTATTACTATGTGTGTGTGTCTTTAATAACGTCTACTTGGCAAAAAATAAAAATAAATTAATTCATAATAATATAGTGCAAAACTATTTTTATATAAATGTACATTGTTTATTACGTTGTCCAATCTTTACTGTAGCTTGTCCTTGGAATAGGATTGATTATATATTATGATGAATTTTATATTATGCAAATATTAATTAAATTGAGTCTATCGATTTTTTTATTAAAAAAATTTAACTAGTTATACGAAGGCATATATGGATCAATAAGAAATAATGAAAATTAGTAACAAAAGAAATTCAAATTATTTATTATTCATGCATAGAATCGAATTCTAACCATATTTCAAGAACATATTTATTTCTATGGATGAATTAATGAGAATAATTTGGCAGTAATATTTGTCCTATTTTTCATGCTTAAAATATGACTTCAGTACAATGCATTATAAATTGTAATTATTCACATATTTCAACATTTTTATTGTATGTATGTAAATTTTTTATTTATTTATTTATAATTTTATTTATTGAAACCAAAAGGACTAGTTTTTCTTTCGGGGGGGGGGGGGATATATCAGATTCTATGATAAGATTAAATTTGATTCTATTATAAGAATAGAAACTTGATTTTTAGGCAAATTTTTTATAACTCGGCTATTTGAAGAGTTTGGTTCCAAACGTCCTCATTGTTCTGCTCGTTTTTTGAAGCAATGATTTCTTGGAAAATATAAAAGATAGTACGAAAATATATCTGCTACTCCAAGTCCACTTAAAAGCTTTTCAAAACTTTGAACATCTTTTCAGAGTCTTTGCAAAACTCTTGACTTTTAAAATTCAGGTAAAAGTTTTAATTTTCAAGATCACTATAAGTAAATAATAATAATAATAAGACATTCTTTTTTTCTAAAACAGATGAGTCCATATAAGTATCTACTCAAATATGTATTACATGTATAGTTTTGCTGTTAATCGATCATGGAAGTTATACATTACATCTTCTCAAAAATTTTCAAAATGCTCCAAATAAGTCTTTAATTATTTTATCTATAGCATTGTTCTCAAACAAATATTAAAATAAAAAGTTTTAATCAAGAACTGGATTTTTATTTGTTTTTTTTTTTTTACAACGGTAAAAATGCTCAATTGAAATTAAGTGTATTATATTCTTTATGTATGAGTTGGATAAATAATTATTCTCTTTTATTTTTCACTGCATTTTTATCTATTTATTTATTTTTTAAAAAGCATTTTATAATGTACTTGTTTAAATGTTATGCTCAACTACCTAATTCAGTTGCAATAGAACCTTCGATTGTAACAAAATTAAAATTTCATAAGTTCGATTTCGATTTAAGATATGAAAGTATTTAAAGTAGTATTTCGTAATCGAAATTTGATGCATTGTCTGTGGAACAGGTTGCCTAAGTACGCGAGTGTTCTCGACTTTTGCAACTGGCCTTATAGAAAAAATGCCAAAAAAATATTTTTAAAATGGAAATGCTTAAAATTTCTTCTTTTAACACTTCTTTATATATTATATATGTATTCCATTTAACTCGAAAATAATAATAATAGAATTTACAAGAAGTGATGACACGCAATTATAATTTTAACTAAATTTATAGATTGTAGAAACAATGTTTTATTTTTCTGCACAGCACGTTTGCAAATTTGTAAAAAATAATTGTTTCTTAAGCGAAGTTTCATTTTAGACTAAAATAATTAAATCATTACTTTAACGAAAATTCTGTTCATTTGTGTAACAAAATTTTTCTTTTAAAATTCCTACAGTTAGAGGAAAACCACTTTAATAAAATAACAGTTTTAAGTTGATGCTCCGTTAAAATGTTCCTAGACTAACCAGATATCAAAAATAAATAATATCACTTAATTTCCTACTGTTTTACTGCACCATAAAGTAAGAGCGAAAAAATAATGTAATAAATGAGTCATATTATTAAATATTAGAAAAAATTCAAATGATTTTTTAAAAAGAACAATTTTTACAGCTTTTTACCAAACGTTAACACGTAAAGCATCGTTTTCCAATAGCAAATAGGTAGTGCCCTCTAGCGGCGTTTTCGTTGTTAACGGAAGAAAATCGTTGCCGGTAGGGTAATGGGTTTCGCTTCATTTCGGTAGGCATCTAGTTAAGGGGGCTGTGGCTTGAACCCTTCGATTTCTACGGTCGAAGTTCTTTGACCGACCGCGATGAGAAGTAGCTGTCTCCTCGGGGTGGGGAATACCAAACCGAATCCAAAACGGACCGTGAAAACGCTGTCTGACTGTCAGTCGAAAGGTTGGGGAATACGGCTGTTAATCGTCATCCAAGCATCAAGGCATGACTCCTCAAGATCAGTAGCCGACAGTATTCTCCCGGGCAGAACAAATTGCCGCCTTCAAAGCGGGCGATACGCTTGCAACAGTACCATTCTAAACCTCCGTAATTATTTCGGCTTACTGCGAAAAACATTGACTTCTCACTTCCTGGTAGCTACTAACTTTGTTGGCGCTACTAAACATGTTTGAGCAAGACTACTAAACTAGGACCGCAATATTACCGTAATTATCGGTAAATAGCCCGCTTCGTTGTATAGTCCGCAGGAAGAAAAATTCATTCTAAAAAAATTAAGTTCGGTATACAACCCGCATCGTTGTATAACCCGCACCCAGATAAAAACGTGGGATACACCCCTAGAAAACAATACATTCGCCTGTAGCGCCCGAGCCCCAGTCTGCTTTGGACCATTGTTTCGGAAGCTACGATTTATTTCTCTGCATTTTGTTTTGCGGGAAAAGAGATTTCGATATTTTTGAACTGTAGTTGTCTTTTTAATGGTATTTTTTTTAAATTTCATGTATTGACCGCATCGTTATATTGCCCGCAGGTAGTAAAAAAATGATTTTTTGTAGATAACCCGCGGGCTACACAGATAATTACGGTACCTAACACCAAGGGAAAGCAAAATATTCCGGGGTGGTGTTTTTCCGCAAATCCTCCCCCCTAGTTGCGCTCTTGTTCCTGATTAATAATTTAACATATGATAAACGTATATCATGTATCTGAACTTAATAGAGTAGAAATGCACAAAAATAATTTGCGAAGTTACATTTTAAAATTTAGAACGGCTTCATAATAGATATAAAATGCTCGATGGATCAACAAACATGGGGGAGGAGGGGGGACGTGTAAGACTTGGAAATAAACCTGGAATCCTTGATGCTGAAAAATAGTACTTTATTTTGAAGATTAAGTAAGATGGAATTGTAGTATTATATTAAGTCATTCTGTAGTGTTTACATTTTTACAAGCTTAAGAATAAAAATTGAACAGAGTTGAGTTGTACAGTTGCTGTAAGATAGAATAATAAGTAGTGGTTTAAAATAGATAAACAAGAAAATTAAATATTGAATGAAATAATCTAACAGGACGTACTTTTAAATATAATATTTTTCTAAAGTTGGGAGTTCCAAAAGTTATTCTAAACCAAATCCTCTTATTTTACAAGAAATTAGAGGAAGAAGCGACAACGGTATTAATATTAATAAAGAACTGATTCAATTGTGAAAGAATATCATGTGAAATCAACTGAAAAATTTAAGAGAAACAGAAAACACGCAATGTTAACTTTTCTTCACCAGAAAACTGCTACCTGTTAGCCGAGGTCTTAGGATTGCTTGCGCACGGGGAGAGGTAGTGGGGTCTACGGATTTTACATGCACGTATCCCCAAGAGTACATGGGTGGTCTTCAGAGGATATCGAATGCACGACTTTCCAGGTGGAAGTCCGACGCTCTAACCATTAGGCTACCACGGCCCTGACGTAAAGGGTACTGGATATGAAGTACATTTGTTTTATCAAAAATTTGTCTAATTTTCATTTTTGTGTAAAGTTTGACATAAAATCTTAGCTGCGGCGTCTCGAGAAAAACAAACAACAAGCTCACTTTCGTACATTTTTCTTTTCTCCTTCTAAATTTCAGGTTGAAATAGGCTAATAGATGTTATTAGCTTCTGCAAGCTCGGATCGCATTTAATGATCATTGTGTCTCCCAGATTTTACAACACTCTTGATTTAACGATAGCAGTTAATAGTTTCTCAAAAAGGGATAACAGGACAAAACCTAGCGATTGAACTTGAACCGCGAAAATACCATTAACCCTACACTGCGCGGTGTTGCTTTTAAACAACATCTCTATTTTTCGTTCACTAAGCTCTTGCTTTGCATAATTTTAACATGTGGCGCATTCTTTGGGTTTTTTTGTATGTATGATCATATTAGTTAATATAGTTTTCCCTAGATCTTGTAAACTGAGCTCAAGATTCATCTTTTTTCACAAAATGGTAAGACATGTTGATTTTGTAAAAAAACAGTAACTTCTTATATTTTTTTTCCTACAAATTTGAAACAGCAATTTTATTTTAAAAAATAGTCTTTAATTGCTTACATAGTTTCAAAATAAATTAAATATAAGTTGTCCGAAAAATTTCGGGGAAAATATATATTAGGGCATCTTTTCTACTTGTTGTTTTAAAACAGCACCGCGCATTCGGGAGTAATTTTTATGCACCTGCATTATTCGCAGTATAAACAAAAACAGGTGTCACTGGTTGTTCTATTTCACTTTATTTAGTATCTTTTAGCAGATTATTGTTATAAATATATACAAATTAGTTTAAAGTGGTCGATTAAATTGTTATATAGGAATTATTAAAATGATTATTTAAAAAATAATTATTGTTACCCCTAAATGCGCAGTGTTGTTTTTAAAAAACATGTAAAAATTTCTCGGATTCTATTTCTCCGAATTAAATAAGAATTTTTTTAGTATTTTTTCCACTTACAACTAGCACAAACAAACACACACACACAAAAAAAGTATTTTACAAAGAAAAAAAAAAGTGTAGTGTAGAGTTAAAGAAGTAATGACGGTTAGGCTGGAAGTACACAAAAGTGCTACTTTGTATTTCAGACAAATTTTGTGAATATATTTATATATATTAATAACGCAACTGGGCGTCGATCCCCACCAAATCAACGGCCGACAGTTATCTGCCGGACAGAGGGATTGCCGCCCCTACAGCGGACACTACGCTTGCACCGTGCCGAAAAAAAAAAAAAAAAAAAAAAAAAAAAAAAAAAAAAAAAAAAAAAAAAAAAAAAAAAAAAAAAAAAAAAAAAAAAAAAAAAAAAAAAAAAAAAAAAAAAAAAAAAAAAAAAAAAAAAAAAAAAAAAAAAAAAAAAAAAAAAAAAAAAAAAAAAAAAAAAAAAAAAAAAAAAAAAAAAAAAAAAAAAAAAAAAAAAAAAAAAAAAAAAAAAAAAAAAAAAAAAAAAAAAAAAAAAAAAAAAAAAAAAAAAAAAAAAAAAAAAAAAAAAAAAAAAAAAAAAAAAAAAAAAAAAAAAAAAAAAAAAAAAAAAAAAAAAAAAAAAAAAAAAAAAAAAAAAAAAAAAAAAAAAAAAAAAAAAAAAAAAAAAAAAAAAAAAAAAAAAAAAAAAAAAAAAAAAAAAAAAAAAAAAAAAAAAAAAAAAAAAAAAAAAAAAAAAAAAAAAAAAAAAAAAGGTAGCGGAAAATTAGCTCGTTTTGGCGGCAGCGGCCAGGCGGTTCGGGCGTTCGGGCACGCATTAGTCTCTCGTTGTTCCAACAATTGAAATTATTATTTGCAATATTTTATTGCATTTTATTATAAGTTAAACATATAATCAGAAGGTTATTTTAGTATCTTATTTAATGCATTTTTTGCTTTCGTAAAAAATCACTGTAATTAGCTAGTGACTAGATAATTTAGGATTAAAAGAGGGGTAGCAGACGGTCAGCTGGTATTCGTGCCATAATGAATGCGAGGAAAATGTCGGGGCCAGGGGGCACTCCCCCCCCCCCGACCCTCTTAAATGGAGGGAAGTAAAAACTCATTGTACGTTGCATTAAAAAAACACAAAATACATGTACATACGAAGAAATACATTAAATTATTTTCCAAGTGAGGGGGGAGGTGCAATTGATCCCCCTAACACAACGGGTCTGTTGGGCACCCGATTTTTGAACTCCGCACGTCGTTTCTTTTATCTAACGCTTGCTGTACTTCATTATTTATACTCTTAATAATCTGGAATCAGTTAGTTCATAAACTTCAGGAATGTAAATGTTTTTGAGCGGTTTCCAACACACCACACACACACACACATGCTTTTTTACATATAAATATATTGAGGCGATGCCCCCTCCCCTCCTCTCCCCAGAGCAATGGCGCCCGCACCTATGAGCGATGACCTTTTTCAAAATTCTGCTAAGGGGCCGTCCATAAATGATGTCACGCTTTTTTCCCATATATTTGACCCCCTCCCCCCTTTGTCACAAAATGTCACACTTCAACATACCCCTCCCCCCTTTGTCCCATATGCTAGGCTATGTTGCATAAGCATGATATCCCACTTATTTTTACCCCCTCCCGTCCCCTTGTCCCAATTTCACGACCCCCCCCCCCCCCGAAGCGTGACATCATTTGGAATGATCCCTAAACTCCTAGAAAAGGACCCCATAAAAACCCAATCTAAAAACATATATATATATATATATACATATCAGTGGCGTCACTACGCGGGGGACCCTTTTGTTGAATGTTGAAGGTGGCACCTAATGCTATTTCAACGCATTATAACTGCAAATAAATGTAGTGAACTAAAATTTGCACAAATAAATAAAATTGAATTTCTTAAGATTCGTTTTTGCACGATTCAAAATATATAAACTATAAGTTTATACAACACAACAAATGTGGAGTTTTTTTTTTTTTTTTTTTGCGTGTAAAGGGGTTGTGTCCCACAAATTACAAATTACCTCCCCGGCAGGTGGCATTCATGATAGGAACGCCACTGTATATATATATATACAACGCTCATCGAGGGAATGATCACCCTATATATATACATACAGAGGATGGGATCATTCATAAATGATGTCACGCTTCTTCGAGGGGGGAGGGGGGTTCGTGAAACTGTGCCAAAGTGTGACAAGGGCTGGGGAGGGGGTAACAAAAAGTGTGACATCATGCTTATGCAACACAGCGATATTTCTGACAAAGGGGGGTAGGGAGGGTCCTTTGAGGTGCGACACTTTGTGCCAAAGGGAGGAGGGGGCCAGATATATGGGAAAAAAGCGTGACATCATTTATGAACTTTCCCTAGGGTGATCGTTCAACATTCCACTATGAGCGAGGGTGCGTACCCAGAAATTTTTTTCGGGGGGAGGGGCAGCTGACTTCGACACACCTATATATGTCAAAGCAAGTTTCAGAAGTTAAGAATATATGCTAAATTGAAAAAAAATTCGGGATTTCGTAGGCGAGCGGGCCCGAGAGCCCCTGTCTGGATACGGCCTTTGCGGTGCACTCCCCCTAAACGATGACCCCTCTCAAAATTCGGCTCACCTTCACCCTTCGTAAACAACCCCTTAAAATTTTCTATGGAGCAATCGGCAACATGTCCCCCTCTTTCCTTTTGTGTGCGCCCTTGATATATACTATATTTATGTATATACCATTTCCGCTCCAAGAGGATGGTGCATCCCCCAAAACGATGTTCCCTTCAAAATTCAACAAAGCCAAAACGACCCCTATAAAAATTTTAATGGAGCAATCTGTGCCATGACCCCAAAGGGCACCCCTAATAAATATATACTTACCCCCCAATTGTTCACCCCTGAAAAAAAGAAGCCTTCCCCACCCCTTAAAAGAAGCAAAGACACCTAAAACAATCCCCTTAAAAACTTCAATGGCGTGCGGTTTGCACAATGCCCACCACCACTGGAGCTCGCATCCTTTTTTTGTGGGGGGGGGGGGGGGGACCTGACTTTGTTACGCCTTGGAGAGGGAGGGTCCACAGCTTTTGGGGAGGCGTGCGTTATCACATTTATTGGACATGTTTTTTACTTAACTTTACATTAAAGTTGAAACCGTTTTTAGCTAAATTAAAGTTACAATTAGCTTTGCAAGGATGTCTAAACGAGTACTTTAATTCCGGAAAAACCGCCCCCCCCCCCCCCGAGAATTTAAAGCAATATCGGAAAGTTTCAAATTTCTAAAAACTGGGATCGTTTTTTTTTTTTTTTTTTTTGAAATAGTAATTTTAACACATCAAAAATAAATAAATTTTTATGAAATTTTCATTATAATAGAATTATTTTCCCGAACATTACTGTTAAAGCATTTTAAAACAGACAACATATTTATTTCGTAATGTTGGCACCTGTAAAAAATGTTTCTGTTGAGAATGAAAAAAAGGAAGTTGTTAATATTTTTTATTTACATAGGGATCATTCATAAATGATGTCACGCTTCGAAGGGGGGAGGGGGTTTCGTGAAATTGTGACAAAGTGTGACAAGGGGAGGGGAGGGGGTAACAAGAAATTGTAACATCATGCATTATGCAACATAGCGTGACGCGTGACAAAAGGGGGGAAGGGGTCCGCTGAAGTGTGACATATTGTGACAAAGGGGGGTAGGGGGTCAAATATATGGGAAAAAAGCGTGACGTCATTTATGAACGGCCCCATTGTGAAACTTGATAGTTGTTTAAGTCATCAATAAAAAACAAAATAACACATAAAAATATTTAAAACCTGCCTTTAAAAAAAATTGTTGAAATGTATAATAGTGCTTTAAACAGTGTTTCTTGTGAAAAAATTACCCCTTCAAATGTGTCGTTAAAGTTGTAATAAAATGCTATGTATAAAACAGATATATTATTGCTTATAATAATTTAAATCAACGAGTAAAGAAAAAAAAATATTTTGAAGGTTAATCTTATTTTCTGGAAAGCAACCAAATCAAATAAATTTTTAGAATCAATAATACTGCAATAAAAAAGCCTATTGAATTTACTAGTTAATTTTCTCAATTATAGATTTGATATAAAATGTTATGTTTGACGCTTGGTCATGTATCTAAAATAAAAATAATATAGCGTTACAATGTTTTATGTTCTGTAACAATATTTTAAGACTGAAAACATCTCAAAATTCCCAATGTTCCCAAATTTCCCAGTTTCTTCCCGAAAATTTACGGGCTTTTAGTAAACCGAAACCAGTCGCAAACCGAAACCATCGAACTAAAATAAAATGAACCAAATATAATAAAAAGAAATCACAAACACATTCTGAATCTAAAAGTAGTCCATGATCCTATAACCAGCTTCACAAAAATTGACTATATCGATTTAAATACTCTTAAAAAAACCCTTTTAAATAATTTTATTTGTAACACTAAATTATGTTGCGAATCACCCTCATGGCAAGACATTTTACATGCGCGCCATCTAGCGCCAGTGAAATCGTCCGGACAAACTTTTACTATGGAGATTCGTCTCCTTCTTTTTACTCCGTGATTCATCCGCTGAATTTCTGAAACTCACTTCACTTTAATTCACTTTCAAGAACTCGTGTGAAGTAAAGAAAATGCTGGAGGATTAATATTTTAATTGTTAGATTTAAAGAATATTGAACGAATTGCAAAAAAAAACAGCTTCGAAGTGCATACCACTAAGATATAATAGAATTTTGTGCCACTTTTCGTAATCGTACGTTGCGTAGATTTTGCTGTAGAGCGTATAGCCACAAGGGCGTTGCCAACTCGAAAATTCATCAAACTTTCATTTTATATATATAGATTTAACTCTAGCAATTAACATCGATTGTTACATTTAGCCAATTATATGAAATCACAAAAGAAAAAAGTACTTGTGGTTAAAGTTTTTCAGCAATATTTTCCTTCGTGCTACTGTAATTCTACTCCTAAAGGGTGAAAATCTAGCGACTGAACTTGAACAGCGAGAACAAGAAGTAATGAACGGCTCGGTCACGAAGCTGTAAGTAGGCATAATAATTCCTACTTTGAATTTTAGACAAATTTTGTGTTATCTTGGTGCATAAAGAATCATCTGGGGGCAAATCTCCTCCAAACCAATTGCCGACAGCGGCCTGCCGGACAAACTGATTGCCAACTAGAGTGGGCAAAACGCTTGCAACCGTACCGCTCACAACTTCCGATTACGGCAGATACTGAAAAGTTTATATGGTATGAAAAATAAAGTTTGTGTATTTACTGGTAGATACCAACCTCTTTATTTATATATTTTACTAACTTTACTATTTTATATACTTTACTATTTTATATATTTTACTTATTATATTTTACTAAGCGCGTTGGGTCTTTTAATGTTTACATATTACTATACTAGAACCGGAATATTACTTAAACCAAGGGACAGCCAAATATTCTGGGGTGGTGTTTGTCCGCAACTCCTCCCCCTAATTGCGTCTCTGCTCCTCATTAGTAATTTAACATATGATTAATGCCTGTCAGGTATCTGCACATAATAGAGTGCATATGTGCTAGTGTAATTTGCGAAATTATAGTTTAAAATTTAGAGCGGTTTCATAATAGAATTTAGATACTCGATGAATCTACACACATGGTGGGGGGCTTACTTTTAAATGCAAAATTTGCTAAAGCAGGGCCTTCCAAAAGCTATTTAAACCAAATTTATTTATTTCACGAAAATTTAGAGGAAAAAAGGAAATCCGCAAAACGGAATATATTACTACCAAACTTATTCTATTGTGAAAGAATATCAGGTGCAATCAACTAAAAAATTTAAGAGAAACAACAAGCACGTAAAGTTGAAGTAAAGGATTACGAAGTACGTTTGTTTAATCAAATATTTGTCTAATTTTCATTTTATGTAAAGTTTGACAAAAAATCTGAGCTGTACGGTCTCCAGAGAAACAAACAAAAATTATTTTTTAAAACAATTTATAAAATTACATGATTGGCAATAATAATTAGAACTGTTTTAAAATAGATGCTTTTTATCTTGCTAGTTAAATATGAGGCCAAATTTCCGTATTCTAGTAATTAAACAACCTATCCCGTACGGGAAAAGAACATTGGTGAGTCACGTGATAGCCTTTCGAATACTATTAACTAGATATCTGGTGTGGAACGATTACTTTTCAACATTAAGTGTCTGAATTTTGTTTTATTTTTTAGTGCGCCCGTTATATTTAGAAATTTAGACAGCTTAAACAATTCTAATTTGACATGAATATAAAGATGTAAACTTTACATTAATTCACCAACTTTTTGAAGAGTATTTATAAATATAAAAGGGCATTCCATTAACGTATGCATCCTCGAGCCGTTCGATCTTCACTATGTCTAAGGAAGCTCTAGAAATATTCCAGTGAACATAAAAGGAATTACAGAAGGCCTATTCGAGCGAATATTGCTAAGTCAGAACTTTTATTTTATGGTCTGTTTTACCTTCACAAACGACTTTCCCATATTCGAAGTTTAGAGCTTCTTTCTAAAAACTAAATTTTACATCGTTAAATAGACTTTAATTAGACTCTCCTAGATCATTAGTTAGAGAATAAGTAAAAAAAAAAAAAAAAATACCGACTTCAAGACGGATTTTACTGGAAAAAAAGTTTCTTTTCATATGAATGTGAGCTGCATTGAATTAACAGTTAAAATTCAATTCACACCTAAAACAACATCAATGACACTATTATTTACCAAGCACTTTTTACCATGCTTTGCTATAATGGTTGAGATTCGCGAAACTGCTAGAAACGACTAAATGAGGCAAAACAAAGTGATTTATCGCAAACTTTAACATAATTCACAGAATCGATCTTTACCAGCAATCAACTACCCTCTAGCTAGTCGAGCTAATGATAATAATAATTATTCTTGGTATTATTTCTAGAGTGAATCATTCGCTTTTTCTCAAACAAATTGCTATAACAGTTGGGATTTGTAGGTATGCGTACAAAGCTCATTCGATCATGTCCGTAGAGCTGGTAACTTAACACTCCACAGTCCATGATGCAATGGTGTACAGCAATAACTGTTGACATTGATCATACAGTTTAAAAACTTGAAGCATATTTCTTAAAAGCAAAACGCTTTGTCGGAATCCTAAATCTGAAACCTCCTATATAAAATTCTTTTTAAAAACCTGATGTCTCAAAAATACCAACCTACGACCCTCAATTTATTAATACCCACAGATTCTTAAAATACCCGAGTTTCGGATAATCACCCGCACATTGGCAAGCATGCGGGTGAATGAGCCTTTCGCTTAGTAGCATTGAAGGGCACTGGATGGCGCTGCAGGACTGCATGTATCGGAGGGTAAAAATATTACTTGTAAGGGATCATTCATAAATGATATCACGCTTCGAGGGGGGTTCGTGAAATTGTGACAAAGTGTGACAAGGGGGGAGGGGGTAACAAGAAGTGTGACATCGTGCATTATGCAACATATCGTGACAGGTGACAAAGGGGGGAGGGGGGTTAGCTGAAGTGTGACATATTGTGACAAGGGGGGAGGGGGGTCAAATATATGGGAAAAAAGCGTGACATCATTTATGAACGGCCCCTAAACTAAACAGCAACCCTGATTGAAAACATCCTTACCCGAAGGTTGTGATACCTCAACGGGCGGTTTTAACGTACCAACATATTACAGTACACGAGAATACGTAAACTAATTTCCTGACGTTCATTTATTTATATGTCTCAGGTAAAGGAAAAACTGAAAGTTATTGCGAAATCACGGGATTACGTATTTTAAAGACTAGTTCAAAAAGACGCGTTTTGACTGCGGCATAGGTGTTTTCTCTTTCTGTTTTGTAATTTTAATGATTTTAATTGTTATCATTGAATAACTGTTTTAAATCAGTGACTTCAGTTAAAACCCTGCCCTCAGAACCCTTAATTTTCGTTTATGCCAATCAATGTTACCGATCCTAATATCATTTCCAGCGACAACTGAGGGTAGTGACAGGATCATGAGCACGTCAAAGAGACTTGAAACGTACCTACGGAATTCCATGAGAAATGACCGCGTAAGTAACTTTAGCTCACTGGCCATTGAAAAGGCCTCAATGAGAGAACTTTCCAGTGACCCCGTATCTATTGAAAGAGACATAGATGTCGTCGCTGAAAAGAAAAAGCAAAGGATTTTATACAACATAATTATTGAATAAAGTTGTTTAAGAAAGCTTACTCTTCATTTTTTAATGTAATATCATTAGAATAATGTAAAATAAAGGGTAAGCACACTTTCCTTTATGTATTTGTTTAAATCTGATATTTTTTTTCTGCTGTTACGAACATTCGATTTTGACAAGCAAATGTGTTGATCCTTCATATTCGCTATAATCGGTTTCGACTATATAATGCAATATTCAGAATAAAAGATTACGGTAATTTCGACTAGATTTCTTCAGCGTCCCCTCGTACAAAACATACGCTACGCCACTGCAAGACACCAATTGAACTTTTGATGTGAGTTATTTTCGCAAACTCACGTTCGTCAACATATTTGCTGATCCCAATAGTTATGCAAGAAAAAAATACTTCCACACATTCGATTAAATTGATCTTTATTGTTGATCTCATTTTAGAATACTTGTTACTTTTCCTTGTTCTTACTACAATAATAATTATAGTAATTCAGACCTACTTCCATAGCGCATAAGCAGAGGCGTAGCTAAGGTTTTCAGCGCCCGGGGACAACTGAAGATTGGGCGCCACCCCTGTGCCCCTGGGAGGCCTAGGGGCACCCCAAGGGGAATTTTAAAAGCTTTTATGCTTCCTAAATGATAAATAGCTCTAAAGCAGCCCTTTTAAATTTCATTTTTATTAGCGACCATTCACTTCTGAGGGAAAAATGGGACACTGGCTTCGCAAAATTATTTGTCTGATTTCCCACGCACCCCTGTTCTACATTGGTCATTCCCGATATGGTTTGCAGTGCTCCCTCGCTTTTGTCGAACATATTCACACCTCTTCAGTTCAGATAATCTTCTTTTCGCATTTAAAAATAAAATAAATTAATAGGGCTCGACCGATGGCATTTTTTGGCTGATGGGCCGATGCCGATTGTTGGCCGATTGTTCCAAGATCGGCCGATGGCCGATGGCCGATTATTTTGCTCTTCCATCGGCCGATGGCCGATGGAAAAACTTCCCTTTAAACCACGTGTAGAATGCTTGTCAAAAATGTCATTTAAATCATTTATTTATTTTTATGTTTATAAAAACATAAATGTCTTATTCAAGCACCATAAAAGACTTCGGGGGAAGTTTACATGATACAGTAACTTTGAAAGTTCGGACATTTTTCCGATTTCAGTTTTATTAATTTTTTTTTTAAAGAGACTTGCTTAAAATTGCAACATTTCATGTGAAATGCAGTTAAACATCTTTAACTGAGCAATAAATAAATAAATATAAGGGCTCGACCGATGCACCAGTGCCGATAGTTAAAAAATCTAGCCATCGCCACCGGCATTCTTCGGAAACTTCGGAAAAACTTTGGCCTATCGACCTTGAATAACATCTAAATGCCGATGCAATGCCTATGTTTTCCGTATGGAAAAATATCTTCCAGACTTTAATTTATTTTTACTTCAGAATGAAAAGTACCAAAAATCACTTTCCTCTATCTAGAAAAAAAACAGAACAATTTCCCGATCGCGATATTATTTTTCGATCTTATATTCCCCTAATCCGTTACTTTTCATATATACTAATAGTAATACTAGTAAATACAAAACTGAATAAATGTGGAATAAACAATCAGAAGAAAACAAACATCAGCTAAAGCGACCTTGTAAGGCACGTGCACGAAGCAAAGATTGGTTCCGATTATTCATCGTTTTAACTCCGTTTTTTAGTTCATCGTAGAGTTTTACATGAATCCCTTGATTTTGATGCAGAGGAACTAGAACATTTAGTATTCTTTTTTTTATGAAACTCATTCATTTTAAAACGAGTGCAGTATTTTGTTTGAATTAAAGATTCCTGAGCGCGCAAAATGTCGCGTTGTTTTAAAATAGTGTGAGAGTTGGACATAAGGAATTAAAAAAGAAAATAAATAATTTTTATTACGTACGGTTAGACCAAAGATGCTCGACGCGTTTTTAGCTACCAGTTTGTTTAAAGTTGGGATTCGATACTGGCAAAGAAAAGTTTGTTTTTTTTTCAATTTTCGCCTTGGCTACCAGTTTTTTGCAAGACAAAATACCAGGGGTCAAATCGGACGAATTTAAAATTAATAACGTGCAGTTTTCGTCCTCGTATTTGAGAATGGTCGATTTCACAACGGCAGTTTGTATAAAAAGCAGTGTTGCGTTTCAAATTGAACAATCCAACCCGATTCAAAATACCCTCCCATAACCGACAATTTTTTATATGTGGTGCTACCTTCTGCGAAAACAATGTAACTGTTCAAAATTCCTGAGACTCGAATTTGCTTAAATTATATGTCTACCTTTTTAACGCTATTTTTAAACACAAAATTAGTTCAATTTTGCAATATATTTGAAATCTTTTCTTTTTTATCAAATTTTAAAAAAGTTCTCACGGTGACGAAACCAGGTTTATACTGGGAAGAGAGGACTCTGGAGTCTCAAGGGTTTAAACTGCAATTCTTTTTACACAAATTAATGTCGACAGTTATTGCTGCACGCCATTGCATCCACTGAGCTAAATAAGAGAAACCTGGAGCGAGGACTGGGCGGTCGAACCGCTTCACACCCTTTTCAGCCATCAAGGCAAAACGCGCAAACTACCAATTCGCGCAATGATAAAACGGCTAACTTTAAAGAGCTCTCGAGCTCTTAATTCTTTTCCGATTTTTCTAAAAAAATTTATTCTAATGCCTGACATATAATAATTTAAAATTTCTCATAGCATTTTAGAACAATTATTCATCCATTTTTTCACGATAAAAAACATTTTGCGACACTTTTTATTATCTTTGAATGCTATGTGGGAGTGTGCGACTATGGCAGGTTTAAAAAATGTTTATTTAGACAATAAGACACCCTGATTAATTGATTTACTCTCCTTGACTACTGATGAATAAATACTTTACACAGTTAAATTATAAATCTCATAAGAAGTTTCAGTGAGCAGCTTCGAACAGCATCAATATAGCGACTTTTATTCCCAAAAACGATAAATGCGTTTTTAGAGTTCTTGCACTCCGATATTGCACTTAAACATAATACAATTAAAAAAGAAGAAGCACTTAAAATAAGAAGAAAGAAGTCATTTTTTGGAGATATTATAGGATAACATTTTTATTAAAAAAAGTTTGCAAATAACTGGAATGGAGCATGTCATTTTGAGATGAATCTGAAATGTATAAGCATTTATAAATTTTATATTTTACAAGTTTGCTTGCCTATGGCAAAGTTAAATATTTCTCACTAATGGAACATTTCATTTATGGATATTAAATGTAAATAAGAATAATAAAGAAATACTACTTATTTTTTTAACCATGCACTAATTAAAAATATAGCTGATCAGTGCATCTGCTGGGAAAAAGTGTGTGCTGTAATTCAAAGTTTTATAAGCACATTAAAACTCTTTGAGTGCAGATGTTAATTTAGTAACAAAAAAACATGATCATAATAGTATTTATCATGATTTTTTAAATCATGCACAAATAAAAATTTCAGCTGATCAGTATATTTACAGGGGAAAAGTGCTGCAATTCAAAGCTTTATGAACTCATTAAAAATCTTTGAGTGTAGATGTTATTTTAGTAATAAAATAATAAATAAATAATAAAATAAATGTTTTTTAAAAACAGCCACAATTTGACAAAATAAAAATTAACACACGCAAAAATCAAAATTTTACTCAAATGAAAAGTTAATTTAAAAACATCAAAATTATTATTGAAATTTCCATTAACTAGCAAATTAAGATAAAAGCAAAAAAGGTACATGATTTAACTATTTGTGTAACTGATATTTTCACTTATAATAAAATATTACGTAATAAGGTTTGACTATCGAGAAAACAGGAGAAATATTTAGGCTATAATGCTAAAAGAAAAAGTTTTTCAGCAATGTAATTAAGTTGTAATATTATGATTTAAGGTAAACTTTATTCATCCAAAAACGATTTTGTGTACATTATGGGCATAGTAATTAAATTTCTGTGAAAAAAAGCCATTCAAAGATAGAATACGAGAACAAGGCATTTAAAGTTTAAATAGGCAATTCGCCATCAAAATGTGCTTTAACACCGTTTTCTTTTAAGTTTCACGAATTTATTTTTACATCCCTTTGCACAACAGGATGCAAACGTATTGCTAAATGACGAAAATAAAATTTTTTGATAACCTATGATAAATTAAACCGAAATTTGTAACAATACAATATACGAGCCAATGCTTCCACAATGGGAAGTCAGCGATGTTTTGCCTTGATGGCTCGAGCACTGTATTCATGCGCGTCGGCTAGCAAGCTGCCCTGTTAAAGCATAGGGAGTCCTCACTCCAGATTTCTCTCATTTAGCTCAGTGATTGCATCACGGAATTTTAGGACACAAGAACTATACACATGAACGATTGTGCTTCGTTTGCAAATCTACGGATCCCAACCGTTATGGCAATTTGTTCAAGAAAAAAACGAAATACGCATGCAATATCTAAGTGGATCTTGATAATACTAGTAATTATTATAAAAAAAACCAGTAAATAGTAGCGAGCATGCCGAAAGAAGATTAAGAATGAGTAACAATTTAATTATTATGATTGTTGTTGTCATTCTCGTTCTCGCATATGTGGAATTATTTTTTTCTTTCAATAACTTGTTATAAGAACTGGGATCCTCAATTTTTGTGTCGTGCGTTTACGAAAATAACTCACAGCAAAAATTAAGTTGGTTTCTTTAAAAATGATATCCCCTTATTTAAAATTTAAAACAGGGGAAAAAAAAGGTTAATCTTTTAGCAACATTCGTGACCGGGTAAAAATTGCAAGTGTGAATAGTAAAGGGTGGGGGGGCTTTTGGGGATTAAATGCTACATCATTATAACCCCAAACAAACATCCCCCAAAAAGCATCCTTCCCCTTTAAAAGGGCAAAAAAAAAACACAGAATACGTAGCACAATTTCCTGAGTTTTTTATTTTTTCTTGGCTAAAAGAAAACATGGAATTTTTTCTTTCCCTTTTTTCGGGGTTGTTTTTTTTTCTTTTTGTTTTTAATGTTTAAAGAATTTTAAAATTTTTAAATAATTCTTCTCTGCCTCGGAACCCAATTCCTTTAGAATCTTTTCCGATCTGAATCACCAGCGACAAGATATGACGGACGGGCTTTTCAAGAGATTCCCCCCGGGAATTTCCCTATTAAAATCCCCCGAAAATTGGCCCAGGGTTGGGCCTCAATAGGAACCCGGAAAATTTTTAAAGAGCATAGAGCTGCTAATAAAAATAAGCGACACCCATTTTTACACAAAATTAAAGTAAAAAAAATTTGCCCTTTTTAAGTTTCTTAAAAATTAAAAAATGGGGAAAATTTTTTGTTTTTTTAAAAATCTTTTTAAACTTCGTTTTAAAAAATGTGTTGATCCTTTTTTGAAATCTTTCGAAAAACTATTCAGGAGCAAAAGATTAGGCCGGGAAGCCCCTGCAAATTATTCCAAAAGCCCAATTGTTTATGTATTTATTTTCGCAAACTAGCCAAATTTTGCTGACCCTGGCTCCCCCTTTGATGGAAAACTTTTTTTAATTTTTTGGTTTTGTTACTTTTTTTTCTTACTACAAAAATAAATAGAAAACCCTATTTATGGAAAAGGAGGAAGACAAGGTTTTCGGGGGAAAAGAAGTTTTGGGGGAAAGTTGTATCCCAGGGGATTTGGAAATTTTTAGAAAAAAAATGGGCCTAAGCATCGTTTTTAAAGATTTTTTTAAAGGGCCCCCCGGGATGGGCCGGCTGTTTTTGTCAAATTTCCCACGCACCCCGATGCCTTTGGCCCCGTTTGGGAAAGTTTTTTTTGGAAAAATTTTCGGCGCCTCTTGGGTTTCGATACCCTTTAAAAAAAAATTTAACACTAATTTGGCGCCCTTGACGCTGCGCCCGGGGACAGCTCTCCCTCCTTGCCCCCACCTAGCAGTTTTGCATGTGTATGATATACCAGCTCTGTTTTGACGCGATGGCAATATGCAATCAATTGGGGTGCTTTTATAGCGTTGATTTCATGGGTTATGCTCTCCAAATTAAAATGAAAAGTCAGTTCTTGGGAATTAAAGAAATGTAGAGCATGAAGTTAAGGTTGTTTGGCTCCCAGTTTTAAAAATGTGCCAAAAATTTATATAAACAAAATGATGTTCTCTATTTTTTTGGGCTTCTATAAAGCGATGATATTTCGTTGTCCTGTTCCAGTGAGATAGGGGCGGGTAATTTCCCGAAAATTCATCCGCGGGTGTTTTTAAAATTAAAAAAAAAAATTTTTTATTCTAATTAACGGCAACAAACAGTTCACTAGACTATACTACAGTCTTTAAACTGGATTCACAACTCCAAGGGCGGACGGAAAGAACTTGTTTTCACCCCGTTACTTATTTAGAAGCGTCGGCACAAGCAGGATGCCCGAAACTCGGGTGCTTAAAAGATCTTTTCGGGGTATTTTTGAGGTTATTTATACATTGAGGGTACTTTCTGGTAATTATGAGACATCATGCTTTTAAAATAATTTTTATATAGGAGGTTTGAGATTTATGATTCTGTCAAAACCTTTTCTTTAAAAAAAATGCTACAATTTAAATTAACTGTCTGATTAATGTCAACAATTATTGCTGTACGCCATTGCATCATGGAATATTAGGGTGCAAGCACTACGCACATGATCGAATGAACTTCTCCACATATCTACGGATCCCAACCGTTGTAGCAATTTGTTTGAGAAAAAGGGAAATCACTCACCCGAGAAATAATACCAATGAAAATTATTAGAATTATAAAACAAGGAAAAGTACCAAGAATTCCAAAAAAAACATTAGAAAAAAAATTCAAATATACTTGTTCATATATTTTCTTTGCTTGTTTTTATTTGTTATTTTCGTTCTCGCCTGTGTGGAATTAATTTGTCTACCAATGCCTAGCTATAACAATTGGGTTCAAAACTGGAAATAATAGAGAAAGGCATTTTCTAAAATCATATTCAATGAAGATAATTGTTTTTTCAGGGCATAACGGGAAAAAATCGAATTGGGCATGCTAGAAGATCAAAAGTAGAAAGAAAAAGGAAATAAATAAATAAGTGAGTAATAAATTAACAAATAAAAAATGTTTTAAAGTCAAATAATGAATAAGATAAAAAAGAAAAATTAAAAAAGTAAGAGGAAATTAAAAATAAAGAAATCCCCGAAATAAGAAAAATAAATAAACAAAGAGGAAAATAAACGAATCTTATGTAAATAAATAATTGAAGAGCAAATGAAAAAACCTTAATATCATCGCTCGTCTAACTTACAGTTTGCCGCGATTCTATGCTTTGTCAATCTTGTTGTTACTCTTTTTTTTTTAGAAAGAGTAATATGTCCTTAATTTATTGCAAAAAGTTAAATGATAGTGATAAACAATTATATTGCCATAAATTATTATTCGGGGGCCATGACCTTCCCTGATCCTTTTGATGAAGACGTAAGAAAAGCAGTTCCGTTTGTAAAACGCTACCCACGATATCTATTATCGACATTCATTATGAGTGTGTACTTACATGATGACAGTTTTGTGTCGACTTCAAAACACGCTGCAGCCCTGAAGTTCAATATGTTTTAGATTTGACTCTTACACAATTGTAACTAAAACAATAGATGCCATCTTCGATTTCGTATGGCAGACAAGTAACATAACCTTTGCCATTGGGGTGAAAATAAAAATATTGTGCAATGATCGCAAAAAGAATTTCGCATCGCCAAAGCCATTATTTGTTTTATGTTAGTTTCCATACATGTCAGTAATATTAATGAGTGAATGTATATGAAAAGCTTGAAAAGGAATTTTTAGTACACGAAATTGTTTTCTAAAGTGTCATTTTTTGTACTTTCATAGTGATGAGATTCGTGTACTTATGTACTTATTTATTCAGTTTTTCCGAAACAAAACGAAGTGTTCTCTATTTCCTAATTTTCAAATAAAGTACACGCATAACACAAGTCCAGTTCAATATTGATTCAATTTTAAAAAAGATTATAATTCAGCTTTAAGGAATATTTAAGGTTAAATGTTTTGGAACTTTTCTTTAAAAAAAAATAAAGAAGAAGAGAAAACAATTTTATATGCAATAGTCTGTGTTTGAATCGTATTTTTAAAATTTACATTTACATCTAACGTTTGAAATCTACATTTCGTTGGCTTACATTTCACAATGGACTCGCTTTTTTCTTAATATTATTTTCCGTATAGCGGAATTCTATTTTTTTTCCTCTAATTTTTTAATATCAGAAAATTTAGTTTAGATAACTTTTGGGCTGCGAAGGTTTTCCAAATATTGGGTTTGAAAGTAAGATTTTTTTCCCTATCTAATATTGTTTTATCTAGTATTTAAATAAAACTATGAAACTGTTCTAAGTTAGAGAATATAAATCCGCAAGAAATTATATAGACGCAGTTACATTTTATTAAATACAGATACACCATATGCGTTCATCATAATGTTAAATTATTAATCATGCACAGGAGCGAAGCCAGGAGGGGGGGGGAGGGAGATGGTCGAAAGCCACCCCAGAATTAGCCGTTTCAAGTATAATATAGCTGGTCCTACTATAGCAGTGTTTCCCAACCTTTCCCCCCTTGCGAACCAGTTCTAAGATTCGAAGGAAAATGGCGAACCTCCTTCTGTAGTCGATAGTAGCTAGAACCAAAACTATAAAATTTGCTGCACATTTATTTTTCATGTTGTACAATACTTCATTACAAGAAGAAAACATAACTATTGTAAAACATCTATTAAAACTAAAATACAGCCACAGGTGTTTTTTTTTATTATTGCTTTCCAATTATTTCTTCTTTCTGAATTATTATGGCAGTAACTAGTGTTCGGCAGTAGTTAACTAGAAGTAGTTAACTACTACTGGCAACTACTAGTTAACTAGTAGTTAACTACTAGTTGTAACTACTTTTGTTTTGAACTAGTTAACTACTAGTTGTAACTACTTTTGTTTTGAACTAGTTAACTACTATAATAATAAAATTACACGTTAATTTAAAGCACAAATGAGCAAAAAAATGCAGACATATGTTTCGGGATTGCTTGGAATCCCTTTTTCAATGCGACAGGGAGCTTCTAGATGCAAAACATCCAAATGAAGCTGTCTGCATTTTTTTGCAGACATATGTCTGCATTTTTTTGCTCATTTGTGCTTTAAATTAACGTGTAATGTTATTATTATTGTTTACTTGCACAAAGTTAAATTATTTTTATTAGTTAACTACTAGTTAAACTACTTTTTCTCCAACTACTAGCTACAACTACTCTCAAAATTCCAACTACTTTCGAAAAATATTTTTAAATCTACTCTTTCTAGCGAGGAAAAGTAGGAAATGGTAGGAGAAAAATACGTTCTAATATTTAAAATAAGTCAATAAATATCTTTCGGTACCTGTTTGTGATCCACACTTTAGAAATAAGGCAAAAGTAGAAACAATAGCATTTCAAATTGTGTATATATGTTTCCTATATTAATCCAGTACTTTTCTGCATAATCTGGAAGACGCAATTTATTTTTAAAGAAGTCATTTTTGCACTCCTTTATAATTCTTATGAAAATTTACTGTTTCGTTTTTTCTTTTATGCTAGCGATAAAAAATGCCGCCATTGCAATATTATTTTTTATCGCTAATAAAAAATAATATTGCAATGGCGGCATAAACGGCGTAATAATAAACGTTGTAATAGCGGCATAACCAGCGTTTTCCAACCCCCCGGGGTTCGCGAAACACCGGTTGGAAAACGCTGTACTATAGTAATACGTAAACATCAAAGGACTCATTGCCTCTAGGAAAATACTTTAAATGTTATTATCTACCAGTAAGTGGAGAGAACTGTTTTTTAATGGTATATAAGTAACTTAATTTACATTCGTTGTGGGAGCTGTGAACGGTAAGGTGCAAGCGGTTATTGTCCGACGTTGAGACGGCAATGTCAGTCCGACAGCCACTGTTGGCTATTGATTAGGAGGGGATAGATGCCCAGTTGTCAGAAATTTGAATAATATTCTCAAAATTTGTCTAGAAAACAATGTAGCACTTCGTGTAGCTACTTCAAGCTTCGTGACCGAACCGTTCATTGCTTCTTTTATGGTGTTCTCGTGGTTCAAGCTCAATAGCTAGACTTTGTCCTGCTATTTCTATTTCAGGGGGGAAAATGAGCAGAGTTACAAAAGGAAAATGTTACTAAAAAGCTTTTATTATGAGAACTCTCTTTTTTTTTTTGTACTTTCAAATAATTGGCCCAATGTAGCGATCGATGTTAACTGGTATCATTAAATCAAGAGTATCGTAAAATCGGGGACACAAAATGATCATTAAATTCGACCTGGACTCTTAGAATCTACTGCTGTTTTGGGAAAATCGGTACTGTCAAAGCGTGACGTGTCTTAGTTTCTCTGCGGATCAACAGATGGCGCCACTAAAATGGTTGTTTTCATCGAACTCATTTCAACTTGATTTTCAAGCTTAGAGTTTTATTCCAAATTTAAATTCAATAAGTTTGCACTTAATTATATTTCGTTGCAGTGGCTTCAAGATTAAGGAAAAATGAAGAAATGTTGCGAAAATATATGACCAAAAATAAAAAGTAGAAGATAAACTAATAAATTTTTATAAGTAGAAGTATAACTAATAAACTTTTTCTTGAAATTAATTTTAAGGTTATGTACCGTATTTTTTTCTGCATGAGTTACACTCTAAAATTTTATAATTTTCAGTTCAATCATAATTTTAAAAAGAAAGGTATTTTCACGCATTGATTTTGCTGTTATGTTTGTAATTTTGAGTTAAAAAAAACTCCTTGGCATATAAGGATTGATGGAAAGGACGTTTTTTTCCTTATGTCAAGGGGGTTTTTTTCTCTCAAAGTTACTGTAACTTCTAAAAAAAAAAAATGGCAAAAAATAACAACAACTTTTGCAAGAATAAATTTTGAAAAAAAAAAAGAAAATTTATGCTTTAGAGTTTAGTTTTCTGAAAAGAAAATTATCAAGTTTCAAGTAGTACTTACTGTTTAGTTTTGCACCAGAAAATACGGTAATTTACCGAGAAATTAATTTAACGGAAAAACTTATTAGTTTTAAGTTATCTTTTATTTCACAGCAATCGTCAACTTTTCGCTTTTGATGCACATATTCCCTTAATATTACTGGTTCTCTCCCCCTCTTGTATTTGTGTTAATCCAACGAAATCAGCCAAAAAGTACACTTTGAGTACAGTTGGATATAATTCGAATAAATTATTAATTTAGTTGCGCCGTCTATCGATCTGCAGAGAAACTGAGGTATCGCACTCCGGATCGATAATCCTTTCCAATCAATCAATCCATTAATACTTCGAAATACAAATCCTACAATCAGACTTGAAAATCTAGCTTCAAGGCCATACCGGTTTGAAACAGAGAAGCAATAACAATATTTTTTGTTTAAAAAATAAATGAATAAAACAACAAGTTTTTAATTCTATTTTTAATAAATAAATGAAGTATAGCAGTACGCATCTATTACTAATGTAAAAAAATGTACATGTAGAGAAAATGAATGTCGTTTAAAAAAGTATGTTTATGTCTAAATTTAATTTTTTTATTGCTATTTCAGAATTAATTGCTGTTGAATCCTTCTAGAAGCTTAAAGTGATATCGTTTGGCAGGCAAAATTCGAAAGAAGGTGACAGTCATCAGTGAGACCGAGGCTGTGTGAGTGACCACAGCAGGTCGTCAAATCCTATCAATCATAGCCTTTTTTTAACGAATTAGTGTCTCGCTACTAAGTTTTTAAAACCATCATGCACAATTGGATCATTATTTTACTTTGCAGATTTATGCAAGTTTTATATTTAAAAAAAAGTTGCTCACATAGAGTGCGGCATAGCTGTGAATTCAAGACAAACTAATGACAACATTATAGGAAAATTAATTTGGGTTGGGAATTCAAATTTTACTAGTTTTGTGAAGTTTGTCGCCTATTTTAACGTAAAATTTAGAAAAATAAGATGATACGAAAGAGATCTAATTGTTGTTGGTGGTGGGTCCTCGCGGGAAGCGAGGAAGAAATGATGCTCTGCCCCTGACTTTAAGGGGCCCAAGGGTAGGAATCCGACTGCCGCAACTTTGCTAGGTCTCTGAATTTTTGAACCAGCTTCTAGATAAGAGACCGTCACTTGGAGGACATGGGATCCACGACAGATTTAACGCACACCAGCTCCCTTAAGCTAGAGTTCTCATCCTCTTAAGCCAGCCCAGTCTCTTAAGCTAGAGTACGCACGCTCCTAAACCACACTCCATTTTGTACGAATCTTACCACCAGTAAACCAGAAAGTCTTTTTTTTTATTATTCCTGATGAATTTTCAAATTTATTATGTGTATTATTGTTTTGCAAAATTACTAGTAGAAGAGTCCTGACAAAAAAAGGCGTGGCCAAAAAGTTTGCGAACCCTGTTAGGTTACTCAGTAAAGAAAAGAAGACTTATGATGTATCATTAAAACTGCTTCGAAACAAAGTAGTTCCAACAGTCTGCAAAAATGTACAACTCATGCATGGCACCTCTGGTTCATGTTCTTCAGAAGCTCTAAAGGCGTAGCACATCACCTCCGTAGCTAGAATAAAGAAAGAATGACGAAAGATGCCGCCGCTCGATGAAAGCTTTTCTTATTTATAATTACTCTGTGAAAGGTGAAACTGGTGAATTGAAGTAAAGATCACATCTTTATATTCATGACAATTCAGAAATGCTTGAGCTGTCTAAAATTTCTGAATCTAACAGACGCATTAAATAAAAGAAAAAAATTCATGCACTTAATGTATGATTAGTCAAAAAGTATTCGTTCCACCCCAGATATGTAACTAATAGTATTCGAATGGCTATCACGTGATTATCTTGCTAGGAAAAAAAAAGCATCTATTTTAAAACATTTCTAATTATTATTCCCAATCATTTAATTTTCTTGATTGCTTAAAAAAATGTATTTTTGTCAGCTTCTCTTAAGCTACAGCTTTTACTTTCACTTCATCTAAGATTTTTTTGCCAAAATTTACATGAAATGAAAATTAGACAAATATTTGATACAACAAACGTACTTCATTCTGTTTCTCTTCAATTTTTCAGTTGATTTCACATGATATTCTTTCACAATAGAACCAGTTTGGTATTAATATATGCTATTTTCCGTGTTGAGGATTTCCTTTTTTTTCCTCCTCTGATTTGTTTTTGTAAAATAAGAGAATTTGCTTCAGATAACTTTTGGAATGTCCAAAATATTGTATTTGAATGTAAGTCCACCCCGTCCCGCCCTTCATGTGTGTCTATCCATAAAGTATCTACATTCTATTATGAAATCGTTCCAAATTTTATAAATTCGCAATTTATTCTTGCGCATTTGTTCTTTATTAAGTGCAGATACGTGATATGGGTTTATCATATATTAAGTAGGATCATCTCAGCATATGCCCTGCCCTTTTACACACATAGTAATAATAAATAATAATAGTAATTCCCTTGTCTTTATATAGCGGGGATCCATTTTTCACGCAAACTAATGTTTGATTGAAACTATTTTTTTCTTTTACTGAATTTGATGTGCAAAATGGAACAAAACCAAATGGTAAACCATCTTTCTTTTCGTTGCATTGGCCCTGAAGAAAACCGTTTTTAACCAAAAGAGTCTAATTTTTGGGGAAAAAAAGAAGAAATAGCAATGGAAGACCCATTTTCTACCCTTCAAACTAATGGAAAGAGCGCGGTTTGTTATAGCAGATAGGTAGCGTTTCTGGTGGGGGAAAAGGTAACTAGAATCCACGGCCAACTTTCCCCGCAAATCGCTAGGCATCTAGTTAAGGGGACTATGGTTTCGATTATTATTAGTATATTTGTTACAATAACAATGGCAACTGCATTGATTTGTTTGTTCACACTGCAACTGTAATTATATGGTTAGAAATGAGGGCAACAATGCAAAAATAAAATAAAACGGGTCAAAAAAATCATTGACAATTTAAAAAATAATAATTAAAAAAAAACTAATTGAGTCACAACTTTCATTTTTGCTGCGAGGAGTTTCTCGAGTCTTAAACAATTACAGTGCCCAATAAGGAAACAATCGGTAAAACGGATTGGAATTCTACAGCGGGCAGACAGACAGAATAAGCCGCTTATATATAAGAAGTTTCAGACTATGAGTCTGTCAAAACGTTTTCTTAAAAAAAAACTACTGCAATTTTTAAAACTTTGTATGTCAACAGGCGTATCAACGGATACCAACAGTTATAACAATTTGTGTAATTACGTGAGCGAGAAATAATACAAATAATAATATTTATTATTATTATAAAAAAAAAGGAGGAGTACCGAGCATTCCAAAATGAGATTCGTAAAAAAAAAAACCTTATTTTTTTAACTACTCATTTATTCATTTATTATATAGTAATTATTTCTTATTTTCGAACTCGCCCGTGTGTAATTATTCAGAGTTACTCTGTTAACTAACGTGTCCTATTATATGTTTTCGTTCTCACCCGTGCAAATTGTTTTTTTCTACCAAGGCCCTGCTATAACGATTGGGATCTGAAAAAACGTTGACGAAAGTGTGTTTACGAAAATAAGTCACAGCAAAAGTAAAGTTTATCATCTTTGTTCTTCAATTATTTATTTACGCAAGATTCGTTTATTCCACTCCATGTTGATTTATTCTTATTATTTTGGGATTTATTTATTTTTAACGCTCTCTTACTTTTTCGATTTTTTAAAAATTTATTTTATTCATTTTTTGACTTTAAAATTCTTTAAACATCTTTTTTGTTTGTTTTATTTATTACTTATTTATTTATTTGATTTTTTATTATTATTTTAGTCTTCTAGCATGCGCAATTCGATTTTTTCCCGTTATGTTTTGAAAAAGCAATTATGTTCATTGAAAATGAATTTGGAAAATGCCTTTTGCTTGCATTTCTATTTTCCCGTTCTCACGTATTTGCAAATCGTTTGTTTTCGATTTAACTTTACTCTTGATTTAACGAATGCAGTTAACTATTGTCCACAGACGATCGTTAAATTAGCAATTATAAGAAATTAAAAAAAAAAACCTCGTGCCTATATTAAAAAAAAAAAAACTCAACCTAATTATCTATATAAAAAAGTCATTTTAACAGTAGAAATTTTCTTTGATTTGGTGCAGTTCTCTACACAAATATTTTCCATTCAAAAAAGCGAAGCAAAAAACAAAAAACACAAAAATCAAAAACCAAAAAAGAGAGAAAAAAATTAGTCAGTGAACTGAAACGCCATTAACACCTTGGCGTACCATTTAGCTTCACCAAACTCGGGCGTAATCGGTAGTCGTCCGATTATCCCTTCACGAGACTGACTCGTGATATTCTTTTTTGGCGAGATTATTCCTTCACGAGTCTGGCTCGTGATATTCATGTTTGGCCCGACTATCGCTTCACGAGTATGACTCGTAATATTCATGTTTGTGTTAAAATTTTCATCACGAGTCAGACTCGTTAAAGTATGGCAAGGAGTAAAAGAAGTGTTGAACGGTTCGGTCACAAAGCTAGCGTAAGACAGTAAATTTACTTAATTTTTTTCAAATTTTCATTAATTTATTTATATGTCCGACTAAGAATGGGCACGTACTCTTCCAAATCCGTGGCCGATAGTAGTTTTCCGGACTGACTAGTTTGACACCATACATGGTGGGCAATACGCTTGCAGCCGTTCCATCCAGAACCCCAATTACTTTGAATTTCACTTAGTTATATAATATAAAATAGGTGCTGCATTTGATACCTGGTAGATACAATTAATCTTGGTGAGTATTTACGTGTACTGAATTTACTGATACAAATCAGTAAAAGTTGAAATTGTTCTTCCATCTTAGTGAAGTTCTGAAAAAACAAGGAGTTTCGTTTAGCTTTTAGAGCTATGTGAACCTACCTTCCCGTGTACAAACATCAAACTGGATCTAGCTATCTTTACACTCATTTAGCTAGAGGTCTTGATCATTTAAAATATACCTTTTCAATGGTTTATTCACTTTAGTATCGAAAATTAATTTTAACGAATAAAAATTACAATTTATCTGCACAATCGTTTGCATTAAAAATCGTCTGCGGCTCTTAATTTCGGAAAGAAATAGCGATTTGATTTCGCTTCACTTTTAGTCAGTTAAGCTGTCCATAACATTGGTTCACGTTTAGGATATTGAAATATATGTTTCACTTTTCTTTTACGTATGTATAGGATATACATATAATGTATATTTTTAATCACTCAATGCCTCCTGAATTGGTAGATCGTAGTCGCACTCAGTTGGTTAGTCTACAGAGGTCGTGGTTACCTAGTGGTTAGGATTTCGGACCACCAACCGGAGGGTCAAGAGTTCGATACCTGACCCACTGCCCCCCTAAGTACACTTCGTGGGGGGGGGGGAGGTATCGGGGGAGTAACGCCCTTGTTCCTGATTTATAATTTAAAACAATGCAACCTGTGTAAGTTGACCACTTGCGGTGCAGCACTTTAGTGGTCAAAGACAGGTGGTCAACTTATAGAGGGTGAGGCAGAGGGAGAAGGACTTTTTTCTTCACCAGACCCCTACCTGTTAGCCGAGGCCTTAGGATTGCTTACGCACGGGGAGAGGTAGTGGGGTCTACGGATTTTACATGCACATATCCCCAAGTATACATGGTGGTCTTCAGTGGGTATCGAACGCGCGCCCTTCCAGGTGGAAGTCCGACGTGCTAACCACTAGGCTACCACGGCCTTAGGGAGAAGGACTGATTCCGTTCCTGACAAAAGTGGTCAACTTACAAAGGTGGTCAACTTTACAGGTTTTACTGTAAATATATTTTTTTAACCTATGCCCGTCCCTGACCTCTCGGTCATACGTTGACGAACCATGAAGAAAATCACAAAAATTATCACTTGAAACATTATGAATATTAAAAGAAGTAAAACAATTAATAAGGGCAGGGCATATGCTGAGATGATCCTACTTAATATATGATAAACCCATATCACGTATCTGCACTTAATAAAGAACAAATGCGCAAGAATAAATTGCGAATTTATAAAATTTGGAACGATTTCATAATAGAATGTAGATACTTTATGGATAGACACACATGAAGGGCGGGACGGGGTGGACTTACATTCAAATACAATATTTTGGACATTCCAAAAGTTATCTGAAGCAAATTCTCTTATTTTACAAAAACAAATCAGAGGAGGAAAAAAAAGGAAATCCTCAACACGGAAAATAACATATATAATACCAAACTGGTTCTATTGTGAAAGAATATCATGTGAAATCAACTGAAAAATTGAAGAGAAACAGAATGAAGTACGTTTGTTGTATCAAATATTTGTCTAATTTTCATTTCATGTAAATTTTGGCAAAAAATCTTAGATGAAGTGAAAGTAAAAGCTGTAGCTTAAGAGAAGCTGACAAAAATACATTTTTTTTAAACAATCAAGAAAATTAAATGATTGGGAATAATAATTAGAAATGTTTTAAAATAGATGCTTTTTTTTTCCTAGCAAGATAATCACGTGATAGCCATTCGAATACTATTAGTTACATATCTGGGGTGGAACGAATACTTTTTGACTAATCATACATTAAGTGCATGAATTTTTTTCTTTTATTTAATGCGTCTGTTAGATTCAGAAATTTTAGACAGCTCAAGGATTTCTGAATTGTCATGAATATAAAGATGTGATCTTTACTTTAATTCACCAGTTTCACCTTTCACAGAGTAATTATAAATAAGAAAAACTTTCATCGAGCATCGGCATCTTTCGTCATTCTTTCTTTATTCTAGCTACGGAGGTGCTGTGCTACGCCTTTAGAGCTTCTGAAGAACATGAACCAGAGGTGCCATGCATGAGTTGTACATTTTTGCAGACTGTTGGAGCTACTTTGTTTCGAAGCAGTTTTAATGATACATCATAAGTCTTCTTTTCTTTACTGAGTAACCTAACAGGGTTCGCAAACTTTTTGGCCACGCCTTTTTTTGTCAGGACTCTTCTGCTAGTAATTTTGAAAAACAATAATACACATAATAAATTTGAAAATTCATCAGGAATTTAAAAAAAAGACTTTCTGGTTTACTGGTGGTAAGATTCGTACAAAATGGAGTGTGGTTTAGGAGCGTGCGTACTCTAGCTTAAGAGACTGGGCTGGCTTAAGAGGGTGAGAACTCTAGCTTAAGGGAGCTGGTGTGCGTTAAATCTGTCGTGGATCCCATGTCCTCCAAGTGACGGTCTCTCATCTGGAAGCTGGTTCAAAAATTCAGAGACCTTTCAAAGTTGTGGCAGTCGGATTCCTACCCTTGGGCCCCTTAAAGTCAGGTGCAGAGCATCATCTCTTCCTCGCTTCCCGCGAGGACTCACCAACAACAACAATTAGATCTCTTTCGTATCATCTTATTTTTCTAAATTTTACGTTAAGATAGGCGACAAACTTCACAAAATTAGTAAAATTTGAGTTTCCAACCCAAATTAAGTTTCTTATAATGTTGTCATTAGCTTGTCTTGAATTCACAGCTATGCCGCACTCTATTTCAACAACTTTTTTTTATATAAAACTTGCATAAATCTGCAAAGTAAAATAATGATCCAATTGTGCATGATGGTTTTAAAAACTTAGTAGCGAGACACTAATTCGTAAAAAAAAGGCTATGATTGATAGGATTTGACGACCTGCTGTGGTCACTCACACAGCCTCGGTCTCACTGATGACTGTCACCTTCTTTCGAATTTTGCCTGCCAAACGATATCACTTTAAGCTTCTAGAAGGATTCAACAGCAATTAATTCTGAAATAGCAATAAAAAATTTAAATTTAGACATAAACATACTTTTTTAAACGACATTCATTTTCTCTACATGTACATTTTTTTACATTAGTAATAGATGCGTACTGCTATACTTCATTTATTTATTAAAAATAGAATTAAAAACTTGTTGTTTTATTCATTTATTTTTTAAACAAAAAATATTGTTATTGCTTCTCTGTTTCAAACCGGTGCTAGATTTTCAAGTCTGATTGGGCCATTCCATGAAAACAGGTACATGGGTGGTCAATTTTAAAATCATATTTATGTGGATAATTTTGGTATGTATTTAAGGATAAAATGTCAAATTTTATGTTTTGAGTAAGAAATCAAAGTTTATCATTTCTGGATTGGCAACACAGTATTCTAAAGATGGTTGCCTTGTGCAAGCAAGTTCATTGAGTTCTCGAACGAATTTTGCATGATTGTTTTGGATAAAAGAAACCAACTGAAACTCCTGATGTCAACTTTATAGGTAAGTCTAAAAGTTAATTATTTGATTTTATTAAGCTTTAAGATCTATGAGATATTTCAATAGCTATACTAGCACCCACAAAGAGCTTATTTTTGGTGTCCCGCACGTGACGAAAAATATGAATATTTTCATTTAGGTTAAAAATGGGACGCATTTATTTTGTGTAAATGACATTTCTAAAGCATATTAATGTAGTACACATATCCTATGCTAGTTCTAGCTTTTAAAGTTACTTTACTTGTAAAAAAATCCGAAAACAAAACTGTCCCGCACATGCATTACATGTAGGAAACACAACTTAAATTTCTAAATGTTGATAAGAATTTTATTTCAACATAGCTTGAATTCTTTAATGGTTTTTTGTTTTAAAAATGTGCTACTCTAAAGAAATAAATTATACATTTTCTCACATTTATTATAGATTTTGCTAAATTATGTATTTAACAGAGAATGCATTTCTAAAATTTTACATTTTCATTACAGAATGCCCTATCATTTTAGTGATCATTTATATTTCAGAACAGATTACTCAAATCATATACAAAGACAAATAAGAATAAGCTAGTTTAAAATATGAATAAAGCAACTACATTTTTTATCGATGAGTTGGATGAGTTATTTGGAACAGCATTATTTTTGATTTTTTTTTTCAGTATTTGATACAACACTGTAACAACATAGCTTAAACATTATGATATTTATTTTAGAAAGTCTATTTAGAATTAGAGCTGAATTATATTTCCCTTTTATGACTTTTTGCACAACAATTTTCCATAATATTTTAACTTTTTAACTTTAATAAAATTTGCTTTTTTTTTTTGAACGGAA
The DNA here is from genome assembly GCA_038502835.1 of Octonoba sinensis. Lineage (NCBI taxonomy): Eukaryota > Metazoa > Arthropoda > Arachnida > Araneae > Uloboridae > Octonoba > Octonoba sinensis. The sequence goes on from CM076606.1 coordinate 110,942,050, forward strand.
ATGAATAATGGAAGGATCTAAATCAAGGGCTGAAAGAATGAAAAAGATGAGAGAAAAAGAGGTCCACAATTCCAGAAGGAAGAAAATAAAAGGACAAATGGACTGAGTAAAGGAGGAAAGACCATATGACTAAAGCCGAAACAGAGAAACAAAAGCTCTAATACTACAAGTGGCCAGAGCACCCTGATAGAATTCACTATCTCTTTAAAGATGTTTTAAGAAATATATCAGCTCCCTCTTTATCTAACAACAGAAATTGTTTAAAATTTTTAAAAAATATTTAAAAAAATTCATTTAGTCCAATTCTAATTAAAATTTTATATATTTCTTGGAATGATCAATTTGTGTATATATTCTATTTAAATAAATGTTTTGTGTTTTGAAGTGTATAACCAATACATTGCTTGGTGTTTTCATTTAATTTCCAACATTCTGAAAACATGTATTACATGAGCATTTGAAAATGTCCCGCACGTGACAACTGTGTCCCGCACGTTACACGATACATTATAATTTTTTTCAACTATTAAAATTATTATTTCTCGAGACTTTCGATATGTTTTATTCACATTGGAGCCTTGGCTTTCAATTTATATATTTTGTTTTGTCACTGCATGATTAATAGAGCAAAAGTTCTAGCTGATTCATAAGGAAAATTAAGAAAGGTTGACTTTAAGTGTCCCGCACGTGACACATGAAGATTAATTTTATTTTAAACTAAAAAAATATTTTTGAAAGATAAGTATGTGTCAAAAGCATCATTGCACCATAAGTAAAGATTAAAAAATACAATTACTTCCACTTGTTTGAAATCTTCTGCTCTATGTCAAAATTTTGGTAAAACTATTGAGTTCATTTGTCCCGCACGTGACGGTGGAATGGCCCTTTGTAGGATTTGTATTTCGAAGTATTAATGGATTGATTGATTGGAAAGGATTATCGATCCCGAGTGCGATACCTCAGTTTCTCTGCAGATCGATAGACGGCGCAACTAAATTAATATTTTATTCGAATTATATCCAACCGTACTCGAAGTGTACTTTTTGGCTGATTTCGTTGGATTAACACAAATGCAAGAGGGGGGAGAGAACCAGTAATATTAAGGGAATATGTGCATCAAAAGCGAAAAGTTGACGATTGCTGTGAAATAAAAGATAACTTAAAACTAATAAGTTTTTTCCATTAAATTAATTTCTCGGTAAATTACCGTATTTTCTGGTGCAAAACTAAACAATAAGTACTACTTGAAACCTGATAATTTTCTTTTTCAGAAAACTAAACTCTAAAGCATAAATTTTCTTTTCTTTTTTTTTTTTTCAAAATTTATTCTTGCAAAAGTTGTTGTTATTTTTTGCCATTCTTTTTTTTTAGAAGTTACAGTAATTTTGAGAGAAAAAAGCCCCCTTGACATAAGGAAAACAACGTCCTTTCCATCAATCCTTATATGCCAAGGAGTTTTTTTTAACTCAAAATTACAAACATAACAGCAAAATCAATGCGTGAAAATACCTTTCTTTTTAAAATTATGATTGAACTGAAAATTATAAAATTCTAGAGTGTAACTCATGCAGAAAAAAATACGGTACATAACCTTAAAATTAATTTCAAGAAAAAATTTATTAGTTATACTTCTACTTATAAAAATTGATTAGTTTATCTTCTACTTTTTACTTTTGGTCATATATTTTCGCAACATTTCTTCATTTTTCCTTAATCTTGAAGCCACTGCAACGAAATATAATTAAGTGCAAACTTATTGAATTTAAATTTGGAATAAAACTCTAAGCTTGAAAATCAAGTTGAAATGAGTTCGATGAAAACAACCATTTTAGTAGCGCCATCTGTTGATCCGCAGAGAAACTAAGACATTTCACGCTTTGACAGTACCGATTTTCCCAAAACAACAGTAGATTCTAAGAGCATTTAATGATCGCATTTAATGATCATTTTGTGTCCCCGATTTTACGATACTCTTGATTTAATGATACCAGTTAACATCGATCGTTACATTGGGCCAATTATTTGAAAGTACAAAAAAAAAAAAAAAAAAAAAGAGTTCTCGTTATAAAAGCTTTTGAGTAACATTTTCCTTTTGTAACTCTACTCATTTCCCCCCCTGAAATAGAGTTAACAGGACAAAGTTTAGCTATTGAGCTTGAACCGCGAGAACACCATAAAAGAAGCAATGAACGGTTCGGTCATGAAAGCTTGAAGTAGCTATAAGAAGTGCTACATTGTTTTCTAGACAAATTTTGTGAATATTATTCAAATTTCTGACAACTGGGCATCTATCCCCTCCTAATCAATAGCCAACAGTGGCTGTCGGACAGACATTGCCGTCTCAACGTCGGGCAACACGCTTACACCTTACCGTTCACAGCTCCTACCACGAAGGTAAATTAAGTTACTTATATATCATTGAAAAACAGTTCTCTCCACTTACTGGTAGATAATAACATTTAATATAAAGGAGTGCAAAAATGACTTCTTTAAAAATAAATTGCGTCTTCCAGATTATGCAGAAAAGTAGTGGATTAATATAGGAAACATATATACACAATTTGAAATGCTCTTTTTTCTACTTTTGCCTTATTTCTAAAGTGTGGATCACAAACAGATACCGAAAGATATTTATTGACTTATTTTAAATATTAGAACGTATTTTTCTCCTACCTAGAAAGAGTAGATTTAAAAATATTTTTCGAAAGTAGTTGGAATTTTGAGAGTAGTTGTAGCTAGTAGTTGGAGAAAAAGTAGTTTAACTAGTTCAAAACAAAAGTAGTTACAACTAGTAGTTAACTATTAGTTAACTAGTAGTTGCCAGTAGCAGTTAACTACTTCTAGTTAACTACTGCCGAACACTAGTTACTGACTTAATAATTCAGAAAGAAGAAATAATTGGAAAGCAATAATAAAAAAAAAACGCCTGTGGCTGTATTTTAGTTTTATAGATGTTTTACAATAGTTATGTTTTCTTCTTGTAATGAAGTATTGTACAACATGAAAAATAAATGTGCAGCAAATTTTATAGCTTTGGTTCTAACTACTATCGACTACAGAAGGAGGTTCGCCATTTTCTTTCGAATCTTAGAAGGGGTTCGCAAGGGGGGAAAGGTTGGGAAACACTGCTATAGTAGGACCAGCTATATTATACTTGAAACGGCTAATTCTGGGGTGGCTTTCGACCATCTCCCTCCCCCCCTCCTGGCTTCGCTCCTGTGCCTGATTAATAATTTAACATTATGATGAACGCATATCGTGTATCTGTATTTAATAAAATGTAACTGCGTCTGTACAATTTCTTTCGGATTTATAGTCTCTAACTTAGAACAGTTTCATAGATTTATTTGAATTCAATTAGATTTCAAACATTAGATGTAAATGTAAATTTTAAAAATACGATTCAAACACATACTATTGCATATAAAATTGTTTTCTCTTCTTCTTTATTTTTTTTTAAAGAAAATCTCCAAAACATTTAACCTTAAATATTCCTTAAAGCTGAATTATAATCTTTTTTAAAATTGAATCAATATTGAACTGGACTTGTGTTATGCGTGTACTTTATTTGAAAATTAGGAAATAGAGAACACTTCGTTTTGTTTCGGAAAAACTGAATAAATAAGTACATAAGTACACGAATCTCATCACTATGAAAGTACAAAAAATGACACTTTAGAAAACAATTTCGTGTACTAAAAATTACTTTTCAAGCTTTTCATATACATCCACTCATTAATATTACTGACATGTATGGAAACTAACATAAAACAAATAATGGCTTTGGCGATGCGAAATTCTTTTTGCGATCATTGCGCAATATTTTCATTTTCACCCGAATGGCAATGGCTATGTTACTTGTCTGCCATACGAAATCGAAGATGGCATCTATTGTTTTAATTACAATTGTGCAAGAGTCAAATCTAAAACATATTGAACTTCAGGGCTGCAGCGTGTTTTGAAGTCGACACAAAACTGTCATCATGTAAGTACACACTCATAACGAATGTCGATAATAGATATCGTGGGCAGCGTTTTACAAACGGAATTGCTTTTCTAACGTCTTCATCAAAAGGATCAGGGAATGTCATGGCCCCCGAAGAATAATTTATGGCAATATAATTGTTTATCACTATCATTTAACTTTTTGCAATAAATTAAGGACATATTACTCTTTCTAAAAAAAAAAAAAAAGAAGAGTAACAACAAGATTGACAAAGCACAGAATCGCGGCAAACTGGAAGTTAGACGAGCGACGATATTAAGGTTTTTTAATTTGCTCTTCAATTATTTATTTACATAAGATTCGTTTATTTTACTCTTTGTTTATTTATTTTTCTTATTTCGGGGATTTCTTTATTTTTAATTTCCTCTTACTTTTTTTCTTTTTCTTTTTTTATCTTATTCATTCTTTGACTTTAAAACATTTTTTATTTGTTAATTTAGTACTCACTTATTTATTTATTTCCTTTTTCTTTCTTCTTTTGATCTTCTAGCATGCCCAATTCGATTTTTTCCCGTTATGCCCTGAAAAAACAATTATCGTCATTGAATATGATTTTAGAAAATGCCTTTCTCTATTATTTCCAGTTTTGAACCCAATTGTTATAGCGATTCATTGGTAGACAAATTAAATCCACACAGTCGAGAACGAAAATAACATATAAAAACAAGCAAAAAAAAAAAAAATATATGAACAAGTATATTTGAATTTTTTTTCTAATGTTTTTCTTTGGAATTCTTGGTACTTTTCCTTGTTTTATAATCCTAATAATTGTCATTGGTATTATTTCTCGGATGAGTGATTCGCTTTTTCTCAAACAAATTGCTACAACTGTTGGAATCCGTAGATATGTGGACCAGTTCATTCCATCATGTGCGTAGTGCTTGCACCCTAATATTCCATGATGCAATGGCGTACAGCAATAATTGTTGACATTAATCAGACAGTTAATTAAATAGTAGCATTTTTTTTAAAGAAAAGGTTTTGACAGAATCATAAATCTCAAACCTCCTATATAAAAATTATTTTAAAAGCATGATGTCTCATAATTACCAGAAAGTACCCTCAATGTATAAATAACCTCAAAAATACCCCGAAAAGATCTTTAAAACACCCGAGTTTCGGGCATCCTGCTTGTGCCGACGCTTCTAAATAAGTAACGGGGCGAAAACAAGTCCTTTCCGTCCGCCTTTGGAGTTGTGAATCCAGTTTAAAGACTGTAGTATAGTGTAGTCAACTGTTTGTTGCCGTTAATTAGAACAAAAATTTTTTATTTTAATTTTAAAAACACCCGCGAATGAATTTTCGGGAAATTACCCGCGCATTACACTGGATCTGCTTCTGTCTGTCTAACTGGAACAGGACAATGAAATATCATCGTTAACCGATGCCCAAATCAATCGAGATCATTTTGTTTTTATAAGCCGCAGCGTCAAGGGCGCCAAACTAGTGTTATTTTATTTTATTTTTAAATGCGAAAAGAAAATTATCTGAACTGAAGAGGTGTGAATATGTTCGACAAAAGCGTGGGAGCACTGCAAACCATATCGGGAATGACCAATGTAGAACAGGCGTGCGTGGGAAATCAGACAAATAATTTTGCGAAGCCAGTGTCCCATTTTTCCCTTAGAAGTGAATGGTCGCTAATAAAAATGAAATTTAAAAGGGCTGCTTTAGAGCTATTTATCATTTAGGAAGCATAAAAGCTTTTTAAATTCCCCTTGGGGGTGCCCTTAGGCCTCCCAGTAGCACAGGGGAGCGCAAAATCTTCAGTTGTCCCTGGGCGCTGAAAACCTACGCCTCTGTCAGAGGCGTAGCTAGGGAGAGGCAAGGAGGGACAGCTGTCCCCGGGCGCAGCGTCAAGGGGCGCCTAATTAATGCTAATTAATTTCATTTTTAAATGCTAAAAGAAAATCATTTCATACGAAGAGGTGTGAATATTGTTGCATCCTCAAAATTCACAGCCTCCGCCTATGAGCTTCGCTCCTTCAGAGCAAGGTTCTGTTGGTCCCTCCTCACCCCCTTTCGGTGGACTTTATTGTACCTTTTAATGTCACTGAATGAAGTGTCCAGAGATAAACTCTTTTCCTATATTCATTATCTGAAGCTTGTCATCAGAACTGCTGTGAAATTTTGTGACGTTTGTTGCGCTAGGACTGTGGATGTACAAATAATTCTGTGCATATGCATTGTCACATAGCGTGCAGATGTTTTAAAATGGTATGCACGCAGGGTCATTGATCGGTCCTCTCGACCAAAAACATCGACCCGGTCGAAAACATTGAAACTCATAGACAGGTCGAAAACAATGAAACTCATAGACAGGTCGAAAACAATGAAGCTCATTGACAGGTCGAAAACATTGAAACTCATTGACAGGTCGAAAACATTGAAACTCATTGACAGTGGCTATCCGCCACTGTCAATGAGAAATCTATACAATACTAAAATGTTACAAACAAACAATTTTTATAAGATATCAATATATTGTACATTTTGATGGTTGATCACAAATGACTTATTTTTAAAAAATGGTTAAATTAGAAAATTATTATACCACGACTTAAAATTCAGGAAAATAAGTAAATTATTCAAAACAATATAGCAACATTAAGCATTGGTAGATGCAGAAACAAACAAATAATAGATTTTTTGTGCAAAAAAGGACACGAAATTTTTAAATTGAAAAACTAAAAGAACTAACCTTGTATTTTCATATGAAAACGACCCTGATACATTTTCTAGAAGTGAAAATAAATGCCACTTCGGCACATGCACTTCTAATGTGCCTCGGCCGGTGCCCATGCTGTCCCGGATTTTTCTCTCCTCTTTGGTGTACCGGTCCCTTTGCACCTTCCCTTTTGTTTCTACTTCTGCAGCTGCGAAACATTTATGTTTATTTTCATGAAACACCAGTCATTTCATATTAGGAATATTGCGGTTAAAGTTTAAAAAACTTCGACTCACCATTTAAGCCAAATTTCACTCCAATGGCTGCCCATATCGCCTTCTTCATCGATACCTCTTTGTAATCCTTGCTTTTTTTTATCATAAAGGCAAACATATTTTCTAATTTCTTCAATGAATATTTCCAAATTCAACTTGGACACCATGGTCGCCATTGCTAGAATGTTTATATTTGAAAACTTTCTATTGGCTGTTGCAAACGGAAAACGTTGCCAGAAACAGAAAAAGTTGAAAACGTTTCAACTCTTGATTCTGTCGCTTTTCCGCCGTGCGGAAACAGAAAATACCGGAAGTTGGGTAGTTTTTCTGTTTTTGTTTTCTGTTTCCGACGATTTTCCGGAGATGTGAAGTCTCGGCTTAATTCTGTCATTTTGAAACGTGAAACTCGCATTCGATAAGTGCAGTGTAAAAAGCATTTGGTTCGGATCCGTATTGCCAATTCAAGTATGACATTTAAGGACTTTTATGAACCAACTCCCTTTCCCTTTCCTCACATGCTGTATTAGTTTCAAGGACATAGAGCAACCCTAGCTCCACCAAGCTAAAAACTGATAGCAACAATGCAATGGAGGCAATTCAAGCAACGTCATTGGTCATGTGACACCGATGAAAGCACTGTAAGCAGAGGAAGCCGTAGCACCACTCTACATTGAGTTCGACAAATCTAATTAGAAACTGGGCCCAAATAAAGATCTTCTACATTGCATAAAACTAACACTAAATACAACACTATAACTATTGCAATAATAAATAAATTTCTTTTATAATGATTAAATTAAATGTAAATAATGGGTTGCAATCAGAAAAAGCTGTGAAAATAGTCTAAAGTTTTAAGATAACACATTTTGCCTAGTGAACTCCACGTAGAACTCAATCGAAAATATCCCTGAAGATTATATAAAAATGCGTGTATGAACAATATATCTATTCATTTTTAGCTTTTGATTTGTTTTTAGCTTGAAATTTTAAAAACTCCAGCCCGGAAATATCACGGGAGCGAGATATAGAAGGCGAAACCTCAGCCCGTCATTTTCAAGGAAGCGAGAGGGAAGGGGTTAATGATGTAAACTTTAGTTCATGAGAAAGTCTTTTCAAAATTTGAATACGGGAATGTTTATAAAATAAAGACTATAAAAGCGACCAGTTCGAAATATTCGCCTAAATGAGAATTTTGCTTAGCTCCATACCGCTTCGTTAGATGGCGCTGCAAGGCGAAACAAAAATTGGGCTGCCTGTATCGGAGGGTAAAATTTTAATTTCCAAACGGATACAACTGGGCCAAACAGTTGAAAAAATAAAAATAATAAAGAGAAAAAAAGATAAGAAAATGGCTGGAAATTCATTTAGAAATTCACTTAAAAACAGAATAGGACGCTTGTATGAGTACGTAAAACTGGCTCTGGGATTTTCTCTACTTGCAGATTTTCAGACTTGCTTGAGGATAAAGTTTTCAATAAAATGCTCTCATCTCGTCTATTCTCAGTATAACAGTGTTTCATCTGAGCTTCAATTAGAAATTACGTTCTTTAATTAGAAATTTGTAGATTTTCAGTGTGACTCTTCAACAGAATGTAAGTTTTTCAAATATACCTTCATTAATTGCCTTATATTCGAGGTACATGTCTCTAGACAAGTATCCAGGAATAACTAGACATGCATTGTTCAAATCTCTGATCTTTGGTAGTAAAAAAAAAAAAAAAAAAAAAAAAAAAAAAAAAAAAAAAAAAAAAAAAAAAAAAAAAAAAAAAAAAAAAAAAAAAAAAAAAAAAAAAAAAAAAAAAAAAAAAAAAAAAAAAAAAAAAAAAAAAAAAAAAAAAAAAAAAAAAAAAAAAAAAAAAAAAAAAAAAAAAAAAAAAAAAAAAAAAAAAAAAAAAAAAAAAAAAAAAAAAAAAAAAAAAAAAAAAAAAAAAAAAAAAAAAAAAAAAAAAAAAAAAAAAAAAAAAAAAAAAAAAAAAAAAAAAAAAAAAAAAAAAAAAAAAAAAAAAAAAAAAAAAAAAAAAAAAAAAAAAAAAAAAAAAAAAAAAAAAAAAAAAAAAAAAAAAAAAAAAAAAAAAAAAAAAAAAAAAAAAAAAAAAAAAAAAAAAAAAAAAAAAAAAAAAAAAAAAAAAAAAAAAAAAAAAAAAAAAAAAAAAAAAAATAATAAAAATAAATTAACATAGAGTGGAATAAACGAATCTTGCGTAAATAAATAATTGAAGAACAAAGATGATAAATTTTACTTTTGCTGTGAGTGTTATTTTCGTAAACACACGTTCGTCAACGTTTTTTCAGATCCCAATCGTTATAGCAGGGCCTTGGTAGAAAAAAACAATTTGCACGGGTGAGAACGAAAACATATAATAGGAAACGTTAGTTAACAGAGTAACTCTGAATAATTACACACGGGCGAGTTCGAAAATAAGAAATAATTATTATATAATAAATAAATAAATGAGTAGTTAAAAAATTAAGTTTTTTTTTTTTTTACGAGTCTCATTTTGGAATGCTCGGTACTCTACCTTTTTTTATAATAATAATAAATATTATTATTTGTATTATTTCTCGCTCACGTAATTAAACAAATTGTTATAACTGTTGGTATTCGTTGATACGCCTGTTGACATTATACAAAGTTTTAAAAATTGCAGTATTTTTTTTTTTTTTAAGAAAACGTTTTGACAGACTCATAAATCTGAAACTTCTTATATATAAGCGGCTTATTCTGTCTGTCTGCCCGCTGTAGAATCCCAGGCCGTTTTACCGATCGTTACCTTATTCGGCACTGTAACTCGAGAAACTCCTTGCAGCAAAAATGAAAGTTGTGACTCAGTTAGTTTTTTTTTAAATTATTTTTTAAAAATTTTTCCATGATTTTTTTGACCCGTTTTATTTTATTAATGCCCTCATTTCTAACCGTATACTTACAGTTGCAGTGTGAACAAACAAATCAATGCAGTTGCCATTGTTATTGTAACAAATATACTAATAATAATCGAAACGTTTATCTAGCAGATTGAGTGAGGCTTTCCTGTATTTGCAATCTCCGTTAAAAATTAATGTATACGCGAATTTAATTTAATCCTTTATTTCTTTTTAATTAATTTATTTATTTATCATCTGCGCATTTTAAATTTTTTTTTTAGAGTGGCAGCGCTCTTTTTTCCCAGTTTCGTTAAAACTTTTGTTTTGAAAAGCATAATAAAATTTTCAATAAGTTGTTTCGATGATAAATATATATTTTTCACAAACAATTTGATTATATAGTTAATAAATATATAGTAGTGTGGGTCAGTATGCAAAGGGGCGTAATCGCCGCCTGACCTGGGTAATTCAGTTTGAATTAGCAGACACCTTTGCACAAATCATTTTAACCCTCTCATGCATGTAAGCCTCATATGAGGTGACATAAGTTATTGCTTCTAATTTTTATGCAGATTCGTTTTTGTACTGCAATTTTTATGTCGTCCTCATCCGGAGACTCCAAACAGTTCATTGAAACCACAAAAAGTTTCATAGGGCATTCAAGATAGTTAAAACATTGGGATCTCTTTAAAAGTCCATGGAGAATTGAAGAAAGGAGAGAAAATCTGCTTCAAACCAAATTATGTTTATTTATTTTGAAGCATGTATTACATTATCGGGAAGTTTGGTATTATTTTATAGTTTCTTATTCCTTATAAATGAAGTTTGAACATTCAGTTTTGCCCTATTTATTATTATATTGAATAAATATGACAAAAAAGTATAAAACATCCTCATACAAGGACACACATTTTTGACTATAAAGAACAAAAATTTCCAAAAATAAATTATTACACTACAATCCTGAGGTACTAAATTGGTTTGTAGCAAATGAATTTTTTTTTTTTTTATAACACAAATAAATAAATGCATGCAATATGCTACAAGTTTTTAAACTGTATGATCAATGTCAACAGTTATTGCTGTACAGGGGCCGTGGTAGCCTAGTGGTTAGCAGCCGGACTTCCACCTGGAAGGTCGCGCGTTCGATACCCACTGAAGACCACCATGTATACTTGGGGATATGTGCATGTAAAATCCGTAGACCCCTCTACCCTCCCCGTGCGTAAGCAATCCTAAGGCCTCGGCTAACAGGTAGGGGTCTGGTGGAGAAAAGTTATTGCTGTACACCTTTGCATCATGGACTGTGGAGTGTTAAGTTACAAGCGCTACGCACATGATCGAATGAGCTTTGTACGCATACCTACAAATCCCAACTGTTATAGCAATTTGTTTGAGAAAAAGCGAATGACTCACTCTAGAAAGAATACCAAGAATAGTTATTAATTATCATTAGCTCGACTAGCTAGAGGGTAGTTCATTGCTGCTAAAGATCGATTTTGTGAATTATGTTAAAGTTTGCGATAAAGCACTTTGTTTTGCCTCATTTAGTCGTTTCCGTCTAGCAGTTTCGCGAATCTCAACCATTATAGCAAAGCATGATAAAAAGTGCTTGGTAAATAATAGTGTCATTGATGTTGTTCCAGGTGTGAATTGAATTTTTACTGTTAATTCAATGCAGCTCACATTCATATGAAAAGAAACTTTTTTCCAGTAAAATCCGTCTTGAAGGCTTTAATTTTTTTTTTTTACTTATTCCCTTACTAATGATCTAGGAGAGTCTAATTAAAGTCTATTTAACGATGTAAAATTTAGTTTTTAGAAAGAAGCTCTAAACTATGAACATGGGAAAGTCGTTTGTAAAGGTAAAACAGACTATAAAATAAAAGTGCTGACTTAGCAGTATTCGCTCGAATAGGCCTTCTGTAGTTCCTTTTATGTTCACTGGAATACTTCTAGAGCTTCCTTAGACATAGTGAACGATCCCCTTCGGAATGCCCTTTTATATTTATAAATACTCTTCCAAAAGTTAAACTGGTGAATTAATGTAAAGTTTACATCTTTATATTCATGTCAAATTAGAATTGTTTAAGCTGTCTAAATTTCTAAATATAACGGGCGCATTAAAAAATAAAACAAAATTCAGACACTTAATGTCGAAAAGTAATCGTTCCACACCAGATATCTAGTTAATAGTATTCGAAAGGCTATTACGTGACTCACCAATGTTCTTTTTCCCGTGCAGGATAGGTTGTTTAATTACTAGAATACGGAAATTTGGCCTCATATTTAACTAGCAAGATAAAAAGCATCTATTTTTAAACAGTTCTAATTATTATTGCCAATCATGTAATTTTATAAATTGTTTAAAAAAATATTTTTGTTTGTTTCTCTGGAGACCGTACAGCTCAGATTTTTTGTCAAACTTTACATAAAATGAAAATTAGACAAATATTTGATTAAACAAACGTACTTCGTAATCCTTTACTTCAACTTTACGTGTCTTCTGTTTCTCTTAAATTTTTTAGTTGATTGCACCTGATATTCTTTCACAATAGAATAAGTTTGGTAGTAATATATTATATTCCGTTTTGCGGATTTCCTTTTTCCCTCTGAATTTTTGTAAAATAAATAAATTTGGTTTAAATAGCTTTTGGAATGCCCAGCTTTAGCAAATATTGCATTTAAAAGTAAGCCCCATACCATGTGTGTCGATTCATCTAGTATCTAAATTCTATTATAAAACCGCTCTAAATTTTAAACTATAATTTCGCAAATTATACTAGCACATATGCACTCTATTATGTGCAGATACCTGACAGGCATTAATCATATGTTAAATTACTAATGAGGAGCAGAGACGCAATTAGGGGGAGGAGTTGCGGACAAACACCACCCCAGAATATTTGGCTGTCCCTTGGTTTAAGTAATATTCCGGTTCTAGTATAGTAATATGTAAACATTAAAAGACCCAACGCCCTTAGTAAAATATTTTAAAGAGGTTAGTATCTACCAGTCAATAAACGCACTTTATTTTTTATGGTATATAAGCTTTACAGTATCCGCCGTAGTTGGAAGTTGTGAGCGGTTCGGGTGCAAGCGTTTTGCCCACTCTAGTTGGCAATCAGTTTGTCCGGCAGGCCGCTGTCGGCAATTGGTTTGGAGGAGATTTGCCCCCAGCTGATTCATTATGCATCAACATAACACAAAATTTGTCTAAAATTCAAAGTAGGAATTATTATGCCTACTTACAGCTTCGTGTCCGAGCCGTTCATTACTTCTTGTTCTCGCTGTTCAAGTTCAATCGCTAGATTTTCAATCTGACAATTTCTTTTGGAGTAGAATTACAGTATCACGAAGGAAAATATTGCTGAAAAATTTTAACCACAAGTACTTTTTTCTTTTGTGATTTCATATAATTGGCCAAATGTAACAATCGATGTTAATTGCTACAGTTAAATCATAAATATAATCATAATGATCATTAAATGCGATCCGCACTTGTAGAATCTACTGCTGTTTCGAGAAAATCGGTATTTTCCCAGCTGTGACATGCCTTAGTTTCTCTGCGGATCAAGAGGTGGCGCCACTAAAATTGTTGTTTCAATCGAATTAATTTCAACTTGATTTTCAAGCTTGTGGTTTTATTCCAAATTTAAATTCGTTTAGTTGCACGTACGTATGTTTCGTTTCAGTGACACAAAGATTAAGGAAAAATGCAGAAATGTTTAGAGAATATGTACATCAAAACTGAATAGAAGGACATTACTCTCCCTCCGAAGTGTACATGGGGGGGGGGGGGAGAGTAAGTGTCGATTCTTGTCCCTCCGGTTGGATGTCCGAAATCCTAACCACTAAGTTACCACGACCTCTGCAGGATAGGGAGTACGAGGTAAAATGGGTCACTTGATAAAAAATCCAAAATAATACAACTTGTAATCGACATTTTTTAAACCAATATTTTCAATGTTATATTTCAATGCGTTGTCAAAATTTTTCATTCCCAAAAAAGTTAGGTTCTCAAATGTGGAACCACAAGGAAATTTTTTTGTGAGCTTTGGATGATAATGTGCTAAACACATGGTTTTCAAACTTCTGAAAAGCACTGTATTTTATGAAATAACAGGACAAATTTTGAAGGATTTCTTCACTAAAAACTTTGGAGAACAATTCTGATGAGAAAAACTGATGTAAAAAAGACAATATTTATTTTTTTTTATATTCTTTATATAAAAAAATAAATATTGTCTTTTTTACATCAGTTTTTCTTCGATGGGGTAAAATGGGTCGTGGTTAGGCTTAACTAGTTCTATTCTATTCGTTTTTTAAAATTTACTCTGCTTTTCCTCACTGCAGCAAGTTCTTAATTTATACAATGTAGGTTGTTTATCTTATTGATATTAGATTTGAAAGAAAAAGACGTTTTCCCTAAAAAATATCATTTTGATGTGGTTGAGAGAAGTGATGTTGTTTGAAGTGCTATGTGAACCAATATATAACAATACAGAAAAATGTTATTTTAACATTTCAATGTAATTATAAATCAAAATGTTGCTTACATTTTTTTTTTCAGTTTCAAAGTAATAAATAATTGTCGTCAGCATTATTTTGCATAATGACCCATTTTACCCCACGAGTAAATCAGTTCACAACTTTATACTTAAGCTATCAGTTAAACTATTTCATTTAAAAATAAATATTAAAATGACATAAAATTAATTTAAAGGAGTTCAATGTTAAGATGCAATTGGAAAGAAATAGGAAATGTTTCTGGTTTTGTTGCTATGAAACTTTAAATATAAAAATAGCTAAAAAGTGACCCATTTTCCCCCACCTGACCTTAACCAACTGAGAGCGACCACGATCTACCAATTCAGGACGAATGGAGTGGTTAAAAATATACATTATATATATATCCTATGTATACGTAAAAGAAAACAGTAACTGATATTTCAATGTCCTAAATGTGAACCAATGTTATGGAAGGCTTAACTGACTAAAAGTGAAGCGAAGTCAAATCGCTATTTTTTTACGAAATAAAGAGCCGCAGACGATTTTTAATACAAACGATTGCGCAGATGAATTTTTAATTTTATTCGTTAAATTGTATGGCTCGATATTAAGTGTTTTAACCATTGAAAAGGTACATTTGAAATGATCAAGACCTCTAGCTGAATGAGAGTGTCAGAGAGATAGCTAGATCCACAAGTTTGATGTTTGTACACGGGAAAATTGGCTCACATAGTTCTAAACGAAACTTCTTGTTTTTTCAGAACGTCAAGTGTGCCGTAAGATGGAAAAACAATTTCAATTTTTAGATTTGGATTCGTAAATTTAGCACCCACCAAGATTAATTATATCTACCAGGTACTAAATATTATAAAGATTTTATAGTATATATATATAAGTAAAATTGTTCCTACAGAGGATATTTTGGATGGTACGGATGCAAGCGTACTGCCAACCATAAAAGATGGCAATCTCATCGGTTCGGATAACCACTAACGGCCACTGATTTAAAGGAGTGATTACCCATTCGTACTTGAACTAATGAATAATTTGACAAAAATTGGACCAAAAAAAAAATAAGTGAAACGTACTGCTTATCGTCTAAGACCAGCTTTGTGACCGAACCGCTCGACACTTCTTTAATGCCGTTTAAGTTCGGCAGTTAACTTCTTTCGCTTTTGTTTTTTGCTTCCCTTATTTGAATGGAAAATATTTGTAGAGAACTATACAAATCAAAGAATATTTCTACTGCTAAGCTATTTTTTATATATGTTTTTTTTTATATATGCACAAGTTTTTTGTATTTTTTTCTTCTCTTTAAAAAATGTCTTGTAATTGCTAATTTAACGATCGTCTATGGACCGTCGTTAAATCAAGGATTAAGTTAAATCAATGATCATTAAATGCGATCCGGACCAGTAAATAAATCGCCATTTTGAGAAAATCGTTAAAACGGAGCTTACGTAATTTCAGCCCGAAGTATGTGTTAGAGCAGTGGTTCCCAAAGATGACTGATCTCCGACCCATCTAGCAAAACTTTCCAATCTTGTTACCCACCTGTCAGCTGTCTTAGAGAAAAGAGGGCATAAATTTTGGTAGAGCTCAGATCCCCTTGTGGCGGGTTGTGGATCTACTTAATGCTATCTTATTTGTTCTAATTGAAATTAAAATTTAAAAAAAATAGTGTTACATGAATGAAAGTTTGTTGAAATATGAGACACAATTTAAATATTTTTTTATTACCTAAATACCCACTCCTGCAAGGTTTTTTTTTTACAAAGTTATTTCAATGGAAAGGATGTATTTGTTTCTTACTTCTCTTCATAACGTTTCAACGTCAACTTCAACTTCAGTTACTTTTATTCGCAGACTTCCTATTTTTTTAATTCATGTGTACAGTGGCGAGGGCATACTCAGTATTCGCTCGCGACCCATAGTTTGGGAATTACTGTCTTAGAGGCATTGTCTATTTATATCAGGGTCTCTCGAACTGGGCTCTGCTGCCCCCTAATTGTCACAGCGAGTGATGAGGGCTGCTGCGAGGCACTCATGATGTCAAATTTTTATTTTTTTTTTTAAAAACAAGCAATTGTGATAGTTACAGTTAAAGTAATTTCGTGCATTTTAAATAAGAGTTAAAACCATCATCTTTGTTTTGTTACCGCTATTGATTGGTTTTCCTACAAACGTGCAATTATGTAAGAATATAAATTTATAGATTGTTGTTGTTGTTTTTAATGTCATTTTGTGTATCCAAGTTCACCTTCGCAGAGAGACCAAGAATTGAGGCAAAAAGCGAGCGCCTTTTGTTTATAGATGAGCACCAAACGGTGGAAGTCGACTTTGTTCATTATGCACTCGGATGGCACTAGATGGTTCCACCAGACGTTCGTCACCTTCCTTTTCTGACCTAAGTGAAGGGAAGCGAAATTCTCCACTCTCCGGTACCCGCGGAACTGCCTCGGGACTACGGGATACACGGATTTTACACGCACGTATCGCCAAGTGTGCATGAGTTACTTCAACGGGTCGGGGATCCGGCAGGAAATCCGACATCCTAACAACTAGGCTACGACGGTCGATAATAAATTTTACCCATAGTAAACATATTTAAACATTTGATCAATGATTCTTTAAAACAAACCACAAGAAGTCAGTACTTTTAAATGAAAAATCAAGTTATATATTAATTAAAATCTTTTTAACTAAATTAATGAGACAAAAAAACTGACTTAATGAGACAAAAAAAGTCACTACATTTAAATAATTTAGTGACTTTTTTTTGTCTCATTTTATGTATGAAATCAACCCCCCCCCCCCCAAAAAAAAAGGAAAAAGAAGAAGAAAAGAAAATAAATAAGTATTAATATCCAAATAAATAAATATTTAAAAAGTTTTAAACCTTTATAGTTTCGCTAAAAATCTAAAAAAGAGTAAGTTGAAATAAAAGCATTGCAAAATTAAGAAAAAAAATGAAATTTACCCTAAAAGTAAGAAACATAAATGAAGAGAAAGAAAATCTTGTGTAAATAAATAAGTGAAGAACAAAAGAAACCAACTTAAGTTCTTCTGTGCGTGTTATTTTCGTAAATGCACGTTCGTCAACATATTTGCTGATTCCAATCGTTATAGCGATACATTAGTATAAAAAATTAATCACACACGAGCAAAAAAAAAAAAAAAAAAAAACTAATAAAATAAATAAATGAACAAATAAAAGTTATTTTTTAAAATTGTTATCCCATTTTGGAATGCTCGCCACTTTTCTTTGGTTTTAATATAATAATATTAATTATTATTATTTCGCGCATGCTTAATTCGCTTTTTAATTAAAAAAAAACTGCTATATCGGTTGGGATCCGTAGATATGCAGACAAGCTCCTTCGATCATGTGTGTAGTGCTTTTACCCTAAAACTCTGTGATGCAATGGGGTACAGCAATAACTGTTGACATTCATTAGACAGTTTAAAAAGTTGTATTTTTTTCATCATTTCTTTACAAAAAGTGTTGAAAGAATCATAAATCTGATTATGGACACATTCTTAATTACGATACATTTGTTGAAAATTTTAGAAACTTGATATCTCAAATATACCATCAAATAACTTCAATTTATAAATACCCATAAATCTTAAACTTACCTGCATTTCGGGTGAGTACCCGCACGCTGCAAAAAATGAAGAGGGAATTTGCCCTATTAGTGACAAATTTATTTCTTAAAAACGTGATGTCTCAAGAATGCCCCTCCCCCCTTTATGGATACCCACAGACCTCAAAAATACCCGTATTGCGGGTCGGTCACGCTGCACGAAATTAAGATGGTTCTCGCTGTATCAGTGACAAATTATTTAAATACCGTGCTCCCGGGGGAGGGCATCCGTAAAGCCTAGTGCTAATAGGGCAGGAGGGTGGCTGAGAAAAGTGGTCTCGTAATAACTTACCCCACTACGGGGCACATTCTGACACTGACCGGAGTAAGCTGTTAGGGGGACAAAATAATAATGATAGGTCGACCATCCATGTGTAAATGTATAAGGTTTTTTTCGGTATTATTTTGAATTCAGAGGTTTCTTCGTGTTGATGGACGCTTTGTAGGCTACTTTCCCGTAAAAGTAAAAACCAAAATCATAATAAAGCATGAAAGAAGGCTTAACGTATTGTAAGAATAACGTTAAAAATAAAGATAAGTCAAAAAATAAGTGAAATTATTATCTAAAGATTAAAAATTTGAAAGCACGGTTTTGAGATGAGGAAAAAGAGGCGAATTACCAACGAATGCATTTTCATTGATCCTTACTGTTTTAGGGAATGGCGTTAGGAAAAAATCGAATTCCGCATGCTATAAAAAAAATAATTAAATAAAATAGGAATTAGAAAATGATACTATTCACTTAATAAAATAAGAATCTAAAATTCGTAATAAAAACAGTGAGGAACAATGTAATACATAAATCGCTGAAGCAAGAAACAAATGAGTATAAAGAATAAATTAAATTAATTGTTTGAATAATTTGCAAACGAAAACTTTCCACTAGTAAAAATAATGGCAAAAGATACATTAGTATGGAAAAGTTTAAAAACGCATACACTAGTCACTAGAATGGAGAACTCACAAAGACGACTTTTCCTCGGCGGCAGGAGAGGTCGATAATATCGAGGGGAATGGAAGTTTTAGTTCACTTTAAGGAACTAGTTCCATTGAGTCCTCGGACCTAGTTCCAGGAACTAATTCCTTCGGAGCTAAAACAGAAACTTTCCTCCGTGTTTTTATTATTATTTTCTTTTTTGTGTTGAAGGGGGTTATAGAACCTAAATGTTTCTTAGTATATATGTATATCAGTGTTGCCGTTTCAAAATCAATATTTTCAACCCGATTCAAAAGAGACAAATTTTTGAATATAGCGCCACCTTGTGAGAAAAATAGTAACTGTTCAAATTTGCTAAAATTATATGTCTACCTTTATACCGCTATTTTATATTATGGAAACCTTTTTTTTTTTTTTCAAATTTTAAAAGAGTTTTACGGTACAACTCTTTTAAAATTTGAACTATACACAATACACATGAACGATAGTGCTTCGTTTGCAAATCTTTCTGATTATATGCTTAACTTATAATAAAATGTATTAAGTTATTGCTAATAATTATCTCAATTGTTTTAACAACGAGTGACTGCTGCATGCCCGAACCCCCTGGCCGCTGCCGCCAAAACGAGCTGATTTTCTGCTACCTTTCTCTGAATACTCGGGGTCAAACGAAATTTCTATTTCCCTACTTCAAACTGCAAGACGTTTTACACTAGCGCTATCAAAATTAACATTTTACACACCAACCCCACTTAAAATAGCTGAAAAATGTTTGCATGTGGCGCCACCTCGTGAGGAAAATAGTAACTGCTTAATTATATGTCTACCTTTATAACGCTACTTTCAAAAAAAAAGGAAGTTCAATTTTGCAATATTTTGAAAATCTTTTCTTTTTCTTCAAATTTTAAAGAGTTTTTACGGTACAAGAACTATACACATGAACGATCGTACTTCGTTTGCAAATCTACGGATCCCAACCGTTATAGCACTTTGTTCAAGAAAAAAGCGAAATACGCATTCGTTATGAAGTGGATCTTGATAATACTAGTAATTATTAGAATAAAAATCAGTAAATAGTATCGAGCATGCCGAATAAAGGGTAATAATGAGAAACAATTTAATTATTATGATTGTTGTTATTTGTCATTATCGTTCTGGCATATGTGGAATTATTTTTTTCTTTCAATAACTTGTTATAACAATTGGGATCTACAACTTTTTTGACGTGTGTTTATGAAAATAACTCACAACAAAAGTTAAATTGGTTTCTTTTTTCCTTCACATATTTAGTTACACATGAATGGTTAATCTATAACAGTTGGGATCCGTAAAAATACATTTCTATTAGCCACCGGTGTGATGATTGGTTAAATGCTACAAACATACCTACGATATCATAAATGGCATCGAACTTCACTCATTTGCGGTGTCAAATGCTTAGAGACGATGACAAGCTAATAGGTCCAGTTTTCCGACTTGACTTATTAGTTAAACATTCATTTTTTAAACTAAGATTTAGTGACGTGACCAGTTAGTTAAACATATGGTGACTGCATCCTCAGCTCACACCTTGCCAACTAGTCTGAAGTGTGAGGTCGTTTTCACGTGATCTGCAAACTTGGGAAACAAAAAGGAAGTTCGGCGGGAAAGACTGCAACTTGTCCCATAGGTTGGGACGACAAGTCAAAAGGTCTAGGAGTCAAAAAATACATTAGAGCTTTAGACAACTAGCTCAAGCGTAGTTGATAGCTCGGGATAAACATGTGAGTTCTGTTGTAGTTAGCTTTCCATATCGCACTTTGTTTTTGTTCATTTATTCATTTCCCACTAACATTTTCGCGGATCCCAACGGTTATAGCAAAGAAGTACATGGCAATGATGTGTCATTCATGTTAAATGTCATTCATGTCATCTCATGTAATGAAGGAATTAAATATTTACTCTTAATTCAACGCAGCCCGTAATTCTATAAAAAGCAGCTCTGTTTTCCCTTCTTAAATAGGTTGTAAAAGTGATTCTTTTTTGTTTTTTTGGAAATGGTTTTTAATTATTCTGCTTCTGATCTAGGTTATAGAATATCCAGTCTTTGAATCTTTATCGTTCGATGCCGTTGGCTGTAGCTAGTGGCTGTAGTCAGGGTGTCTGGCTCTGCGGGTGACACAAATGCTTGCCGGCAATTCCTTTCTGCGTTTTTTGGTGCATGGGACGCATCAAGTGTCCATTGTCGTTTATTAGAACAAAAATATTTTTCTCACAAACTTTTTTCGTTAGAATTTTTACGATACCCTCGAATACCCTCAATTTATGAATGCCCTCCAAAATACCCAACACTTATGTATAGATATGCATTTACACATATATGTGCGTGTATGCTTGCGTTTATAATATACAGTTGATCTTGGTCATAGTTAGTAACATCGTTTATAGGAACAACTCTGTTATAGCGTCAATAAATTACAGTCCCTTCATTCGCCCATGAATAGCAATGATGCTCGGTGCTCGTTTAACCCTCATTTGGGAAGTTTCACGAATATTATTAAAATTTAAGCGGTTTATTTCATTCAGAATGAAGCGCTTTTTCGAAAAATTTTTTTGAGTATACTTTAGGCAATTCATTTTAGAATATGTTTTATGATCAATTCATGATGATGTTTAAAAATTTTATTTCTGTACTTAAAAGTTGCAATTTGTTTTAAAGCTAAAAGATCCCCACCCCCAATTCTTGTTCATTGGCATCCAGTATCTCTGATTACTATATATTCCTTTCAAAATACAGTATAATTTCAAACTAGAAGAAATTTAATTTTTACTGATATAGATCTTATTCTAACTCAATACGTATAATGGTATTTTTTTCTAAGACTATGACATGCTTCAAATATAATGTATTTGACAACAGCAACAAACAATGATTTCATCAACAAATGTATATTTCTAGTAAGCAGTTTTTATTTACAAAAACTTTATCACAAAGAAAGCATTACAAGTAAAATTTAAAAATAAATGAAATACGCATACAAAAGAAGTCAATATGTGTGAGGGGGGGAGAGTTGGCTCAACTTAATGAAATCGCAACTCTAGAAAGCAGAAAGCGTAAGTGACCAAAAGTTCAATGATATACTAACAATAGAATTCCCATTCATGCTTATGAATCATAAAAATTCATGATCTATTAAACACACGAAATAACTTGAACAGACATATAATTGAGTAAAATAATGTAAAGCAATCACGCTCATTACTGAATTAAGTCAGAAATTAATTAAATCAGTTCTTGAAAAATTTTACTTGAAATTAAAAACGAAAAGATCAGTGCGTTGAAGTTACGAATCAAAGTTGGTGCATGAACTTACACAAATTAAATACCCAAATTTTTATGAAACAATAGCATATATTCAAGTACAATACTGTTTGCAAGAAGTATTTTGACTGCAACACAAATGATAAATGAGAAAATGCCATGCGATTCAATTTAAAATGATTTCGAAGTACTCATATATGTTTCACGACAGCATTCACCATTAATCATTAGTTTTATATAAATGAAACATTCTGATACCACCTCATCGAAAGATTAAGCAGGAAATTCAGAAGTATCAGGCAAATTAATTTCATGCTTTTAAAAACATGTTCGCGCGCACACATTCAGTATTCTTCGATTTTAGAGTTTCTAATAGTTTATACAGATAAATAATTCTATTAATCGGTTTTAATCGGAGCGTCAAACTAGGGATTTAAAACTTTCTTTACAAAAGTTAAATGTTCTTAATTTAATATTTTTTCTTTTCTTTTCTCTCTTTCTTTCTTTTTCTTGGTGCACCACAGTTGAATTTCCCACTTACATAGGATTCTTTTGTACACTTAAAAAAAAAAAAAAATCTTCAGGACTTTGAGATTAGTTTTAAAATTAAACATTTCTATTTCTGATTCCCCAAATTATTTTTTAAAAACCTTTTGGTTATTTAAAGGGACGCTATTGAATTTATATTTTGTTGCATAAAATATGGAAAACAAAAATGTTTAAATGATTGAAGGGGGAGAAAAATGCAAAAAAAGGTTGGCAAAGAAAAAATGAACAGAAGTAATAAAAATTAATTCAGCATTTTTTTGTTGTTGTTGTTGTTGTTGTTATTATTATTATTGAGAGGAGAATTTTCTTTTTAACCATCAGAGGATTTTGGTGTGAGGGCAATAGTATTATCTAAAATTTCTGCTATATCAAATGCAATTTAAAAATACTAAAATGGGATTTGCCGTTTATAGTAATAATATAGTAATAATAATGATAATTAATTCGCATTTTAATCATATAAGCAAAATTTGGATAATTTATATTTTATTGCACAAAATATGAAAACTGATTTTTTTTAGTGTATTTAAAAAAAGAAAGAAAAATCTATGTTGTAATTTTTTAATTATTAAAGAATGAAAAACACGTTACTGTTAAAAGAAATGTTTTTTCTTTTACGGATAAGACATTATCAGATCCCCCCCCCCCCCCCTTCCCAAAAAAAAAAGAGGTCATGGTTTAATTTTGACTACCTGTATAAAGAAATGCTAATTTTCCTAAAACAAATAGCATGCTGTAACTTAATACAATAAGCAAAGATTTACTCTAAGTAGTTAAATAAATCCAACCCTTTTCATTTGATAGTTCATTTTCAAACCAATTAGCACTCTTAAGTTCGTTGTAAACCTATTTAGTTATATTTTCTAGGAAGACAAATATGTCTTCCTAGAAAATATAACTAAATAAATCTGAGAAATAATATCCTCAAAAGAACTAAAGTAAAGTATCGCTTGGAACTAAAAAGGAAAGAGCACTAAAAACGACGATTAGAACGGCTGAGTCTGCTTCGAACCGGAATAAGAACATGGAAATAGTTCCGATTCCCAATGGACCGAACTGTCGTTCTGCTTCCGATCGAAATAAAAACATGGAAGCAGTTCCATCAGACCGATATCATCCGCAGGGAATGCAGGAATAGAAATCCGGACCTAGTTCCAGCGGACCGGGTTTCCTCCTCACCGGAAATAGTTCGGAATAACTTCCGGAACGATAACGTCAGACATGGAACTAAACTCGGAACTAGTTCCATCGGACCAGGTTTCTTCCCCACCGGAAATAGTTCGGAATGACTTCCGGAACGATAACGTCAGTCATGGAACTAAACTCGGAACTAGTTCCATTTGCGGAATGGGTCCTTCGGACCGGGTCCGATCGGAATAAGCCATCCCTACTTCACAGTCAATTGGCGCTGTAAGCATGTACTTAAAAGCGGGGATTTAAGGGGCTAACCATAGCAATATCATCGCGTATAAAGGCTTGAATTTCAAGACAGATAAACATTTAAGTGTTGAGGGCAAAAGTAACTATCAAAATAAGTTGCAGGGTTATGTGTTTCCCATTAAAACGTTTTTAATACAGAGGAAATAATAAAAATATTGTTTTTTTAGTAGTAACACATGCAGACTTTGAAGCTGCTCGTTAAGATACAACTTTCTTACTTACGTATATTTTTATATGTAATGAACACGGAGAAAATTTTTTCGCAATTGGCTGATCATATTATGCGTTCAGATTTATTTTTATTTTGAACGACAGTAATTGGGCATAATTTTATGAAATACATTTATCTTCTCATATTGTGTAGCTCAAATAAGTTGGTTAGCAGGTTTTTGAAAGCCGTATTGAATAGTCTTTAAATGGTTATTAGTTACTTTATTATATTTATGATAAAGTTATTTTAAATATATGTGTTAATTGAATTATTTCAATTCCATTTATTGTAAATTTAATTATTTTAGGAAAGTGGAACAGTTAGGTTGTGAAGTGACTTAACAAATAAAGATCAGATGTCATTAAGTAAATGATTGATGCAACAATTTTTTACTGTTTGTTATTATTAGACTAATAGCATAATACTAATAATTAGTATTGAATTGTATAGTGTAGCTGACTTCAGTTAACTTCATCAGATGGAATATCATTTAAGAGTGGCGACTATTTTTGCTGATCTCATCTAAAGCAATTACACTAGTTAAATATTTAGAATAAAATCCTAAAATATTAAGTAAGAAAGGTCAAAGATTAGGCCTTGCAAAAGAAAACGCTTCAATAAAATAAACAATTAAGAGAAAATATTTTCAAATATTACAAATAAGTACAATAAATGAGAAATTAAAAATAATTATTTAAAACGCGTACATTAAATGCAGGTCAAAGTTATCAAGTTTATTTTTAAAACTTGTAACTGATAATAGATGGGTGCCAACCACCTAAGCAAGATGGTGCATACTAATAGGTACGAAGTCCCCCAAAAACGACAACCACCCAAAAGGGCTAAAACTCAATGAAAGCATGCCCCCCTATCCCGGGGGTGTCAAAAATTTAATGTCGCAGTCTACGCCATGAACTTCCCTCGTGGACACCCCTGGATAAGAGCAATTTTTCTTTAAATATCCTTTAAACATTTTTATTTAGATGACATACCGATTGACAACAAAAAGAAATGAGTATTCTCAGTCGGGAGGTGGGGGGATGGGCAGGACCGTCCGAAAACTTTTTTATTTTACACGATCGTCCCTCCACTTTTCAAAAGCCCCCTCCCCCACCACTATTTCATTACAATAACTTATGCTCTTATATGTAAGCCTCCCCCCTCTCACCTCTTTTTTCTTTTTTTCTGGACGACACGGAATATTCTCAATTTTTAATACCAAGACTTTGCAACCAGCATTTCTTCGATGAAATCTACCAAAAGCTTTCGGATTCTCTGATTTTCTGTAACCTGATTTTCCTTAAATCCTTTCTTAAATTAATGTTTACCCACTTTTAAATTAGAAATCAGAAATACGCTTTAGGGGTCATTCATAAATGATGTCATGCTTCGAGGGGGAGGGGATCATGAAATTGTGACAAAGTGTGATAAGGGGAGGGGAGAGGGTAACAAGAAGTGTGACATCAGGCTTATACAACATAGCGTGACATGTGACAAAGGGGAAAAGGGGGTCCGTTGAATTGTGACATTTTGTGACAAAAGGGGACGGGGTCAAATATATTGGAAAAGAGCTTGGCATCATTTATGAACGGTCCCTTTGATAGTTTATTTACTTTTCTATGTTTTAAAACTCTATGGTGTACAAAATGGGTGTACTCATGAACGCGTGGAGAATCAACAACAAATCTTAATTGGAAGTCTCAATTCCTTTTTAGCCTACTTTCCCGTAAAAGTAAAAAAAAATAATAATAAAGCATGAAAGAAGGCTTAATGTATCGTGAAAATATCGTTAAAAATCAAGAAAAGTCAAAAATAAGTGAAGTAATTAAATAAAGATTGAAAAATAAAAAATTTGAAAGTAGGGTATTGAGATGGGGAAAAAGTGTGTCTGTCGGTCTGTCTGTCTGTCTGTCGGTCTGTCCCCCCCTAATAACTTTTGAACGAATTGTCCGATTGGAAAAATTCTTTTTGCATTCGAAAGATCTCAGCGAGGACATCTCATTTCTATATTTTACTTTTTGATTTGAACAATTTTTTGTTCAATTTTGAACAGTTCAAAAAATTTTAACATTAGCGCCTATGGACAAAATTGAAGCAAATTCTGTAAACTCTGGGCACAAGAGCCAAGTTCCTATTGAAAGCTTATTGAAAGGAGCTTACGGGGAAATTTTAACCCTATATAAATCCTGATCTAACGGACCGATTTGCTTGGAACAAACTTTATCGGAAAGCTCTTATAACGTAGAACATGTAGAAATAGAAAGTTTATCCAGAACTTACGAGCCTATTTTGCTATGAAATTTTTTGATCGGG
Organism: Octonoba sinensis; assembly: GCA_038502835.1. NCBI lineage: Eukaryota > Metazoa > Arthropoda > Arachnida > Araneae > Uloboridae > Octonoba > Octonoba sinensis. Next base: position 110,968,771 of record CM076606.1, read on the forward strand.
ATTTTCAAGGATATTTCTCAGTGACTCAAAGAGTGAAATAATGAATGAATGAATAAATGAAAGAGTGAAAGAATAAATCAATGAATAAATGAATGAGGAAAAGTATGAATGAATAAATTATTGAATAAATGAAAATATAAATAAATGAGTGAATAAATACATGAATGCGTAAATGAATGAATAAACACTTGAATGAGGTAACGAATGAATGAATAAATGCATGGCTGAATAAATGAAAGAATGAATGAGTGAGTGAATGAATATGTATTATCCGTTGAAAAAGGTATATTTTCAATAATTAGAACTAAAGATAAATAAGAAAGAGAGAGAAAGAGATAGCTAGATTATAAATTTGAATTTGGTGTATACGGGAAAGTAGGCTCGTATAGTTCTAGACGGAACTTCTTGTTAGGTATTTCAATTGTAACCCTTGTTCATATGGCGCGAGTTTAATTTTAAGAAGGTACATTTCTAGATTTATAATATAGATTCTCTCTCACTCATTTTACTTTTAACTTTATCATTCTATACAAGCATAAGAAATTTAAACGTCTCAGAAAAAAAAAATATTTAAAAGCATAATCTAGACATAATATGAAGTTCAAAGTTTACTTTTGAGTGGTAAAAAATTAATGAGCGGACCAACGTTCTTATAGCGCAAGTTGCAAAAATTACTCCATACACATGTTTTGGAATTAAAAGGAACCCCTTTATCAATGCGTAAAGATTTGATCTAAAAAATGTAAGTAATCTAAGTGAGTGTAAATCACTCGTTTGTTTTCTTATTAATAACCTGAAGTACAAATAAATAAAACTAATGCATAAATAAATAAAACCAGTAAAGTTCGAGACATAAGGGGAAAATGCAAATGTCAGCCGTCACTGGTTAAAAATATCATCTAAAGCAGGGGTCTCCAAACTTTCCAGCCTTAGGGCCATATTGATTACTCCAGTAAATTCCAAGGGCCAAAACCATATTATCATTAATTGTTGCCGGTGGTAAAAAGTTGAATCAGTCCACTAGTGGTGTAAAATATGATTACTTTTTTGCCAGATGCCATTAGCGACGGGGAAGCTGATGTATTTTCTGTATCGTATGGGTATCCGTTATAATGGGGTACCCGCATCGTATCGCCATAGTAATCATTGATTACAAAAGTAATGAAATACACAAGTAATCATTGATTACTTTTTTCTTCAGTAATCGTTACTTCGGTTCCTAACGAGTACTCAAGTAACGAATGAGTATTTTTTTACATGAAAAAAAAAGTCCGAAAAAGTACGCCACGTTTAAAAAAGGCTGCAAATCGAACTAAAGTCCGCAAAACGGCAACACTGCATATTATTAATTTTCCTGTCATTATCTGTAATTTCTAGATTAGTCGTAGAGTACGAGCGAGCCATGAGGAGTAACGTGACAGGACATCTGATGGACACAAGCAGAAATAGGTAGTACCTTCTATCCCTAACAGATGGCGCTAATAGCACTTACAGAATAATCTCGTTGGTTCGATAAAGTTCTGGTGTCTTCCACTCACTTCTAGATGGCAGTAAGTGAAATATATAAGAAGGCTAGTGGCGCAACCACAAGTCAGTTCCTATGACACTGCTGTGAAATAAAATAGTGCGTACCTCCTTAAAACGTGTTTGTGCGTGTTTAAGTTTAAGACATCTTTGTAACAATATTTTTATTTGAATTGTTGCTTTTATGTGTGATTTAGTAGAATGGAAAAGAAGCGAAAAATTGATAGTGAATGCAGAAAATTCAAAGATCAGTGGAACATTCAGTATTTCGTAATTGAGTCCAGTAACAAGGCGCTATGTTTGATTTGCAATGAAAGCATAGCCGTTCTCAAAGAATATAACATTAAACGTCATTATGAAGCAAAACATTTTCAAAATTACTCAAAATATACAGGAAGTTTGCGGACAGAAAAATTCGAAGCTATGAAGCGCGGATTGAAATCGCAGAAATCTTTATTTACAAAACTCAAAACTGAACAAGAGGCTGCAACTCGTGCCAGCTTTCGTGTGGCTCTTGAAATTGCAAAACGTGGAAAACCATTCACCGATGGAGAAATGGTCAAAGAATGCATAATCGCAGTAGCCGAAGAAATGTGCCCTGAAAAGGTAAATTTATTAAAAACTGTCAGTATGTCAGCAAACACTGTGGCTCGAAGGGTAGAAGACATCGCTGAAAATATATCCTCTCAACTGTTCAACAAAAATGGACATGTTGAGTGGTTTTCTTTGGCCTTGGATGAGTCAACGGATGTGTCAGATACTGCTCAGGTGTTGATTTATATTCGAGGAGTAGATAAAAGCTATGAAGTGCATGAAGAACTTCTTGATATGTATAGTATTCATGGCACAACTACTGGTTCAGATATTTTTAAAGGAGTTGAAATGGCCATTAAGCAAAAGAACCTTCGATGGAAAAACTTGAAATGTATTACAACTGATGGAGGCAAAAACATAAATGGGAAAGATAAAGGAGTGGTCGCTCTTGTGTCAAAGGCTGTAGAAAATGACGGTGGTTCAAAACCAATAGTCTTACATTGTATCATTCATCAACAGTCTTTGTGCGGAAAATGTTTGGATATGTCTGAAGTTCTGAAACCAGTCATATCAACTGTTAATTTTATCAGATCTTTTGGGCTGAATCACCGACAATTCGTACAATTTATTAAAGAGATTGGAGAAAATGACTTACCTTATCATACTGTCGTACGTTGGCTTAGTTGTGGGAAAGTCCTTCAGCGCTTTTTTGAACTTCGAGCAGTGATCGAATTTTTTTTGAATGAAAAGCATCGCCCTCTTACTGAATTGCAAAACAACGCATGGCTGTGGAAGTTAGCATTCTATGTTGATTTGACAAAACATGTGAACGAACTGAATTTGAGATTGCAAGGAGAAAACCAGCATCTTCCTGATTTATACAATAATATCAAATCATTCCGGAAGAAATTGATACTGTTTCAATCACAACTACGAAGTAAATGTTTTTCACATTTTAAAACATGTGAAATATTTAGCCACACCACTGAGACCGAGTTTCCTATCGATTTTGCAATCGAAACTTTGAGTGCTTTGAAAATAAATTTTGATACTCGTTTCTCGGACTTTGATGCCATTGCGAATCAAATTAAGATTTTTCAGAATCCTTTTGATACTGACATTGAAACCCTAGCCCCGGAACTTCAAATGGAAATGATTGATCTACAGTGCAGTGATATAATTAAGAACAAATATCAAAACTTATCTTTGTTGGAATTTTATAAGTGTCTTCCACTGACACAATTTGGTAATTTGCATAAATTTGCTCGTGGGCTGTTTTCTGTTTTTGGTACTACTTATTTGTGTGAGAAGACCTTTTCCAAAATGAAGTACACAAAAAATGTTTACAGATCTAAATTAACTGATGAGCATCTTAAATCTCTTTTAATAATTGGTACAAGTAAAATTAGTCCACAACTACAAACTATTGTCAGTGGAAAATCTCAATTACATAAATCTCATTAGTATTTCATATGTCGTTATGCTTGTTATAAGTTATCTTTTCATTTAAAATGTATAAAATGTTAGTTGGATTCATTTCAATAATTTGTTAGTTAGTAAATAATAACCTACAACAATGTTATGAGTAGTTAGCCCATGACCATATCAATGTAGATGTCATATTAATAATTATTCAACGTAAAAATAGATTACTTCAGTAAACTTAATTTAATTTGCTATAAAAAATAAATATGTTCTCTAGGAGGAGTTTTCTTTCAAGTATGCTAGCTCTCCGCGGGCCGGACAAAATCTGTCCGCGGGCCGGATGTGGCCCTCGGGCCGTAGTTTGGAGACCCCTGATCTAAAGCATCAAACTCACGATTTCTATTTGCAGAATAATTGAATAGGTGACATGGAGTGAAAAAACAATTAAAATATATGCATATAAACAAAACGTGAATTTTGTAAATCCTTAAAATTACAAAATGTATGCATTCACTAATTTAATGCTTAGAAAAAACACTGAATTGCTTTCTGTCGTTTTGATTTCATTTGCGATGAAACATTTCTTTAAAATAAATATATATATGTTAGACACAATTAAACATCGGGAGACATATTTCCGATCAGTAATGCATAACCTAAAAATGTACCAAAAAGAAATCTTCATGATGCATGCTGCAAAATCGACAAAAACAATGCTTTCGTAATGATTTCCATACAAAACTAGTACATGCTTGCAGCGCACCAGTGAGGAAAAAAGTAACTATCGCTTGAACGCTTATTCCTTTGTTCTGGCGCCGCGTGTGGACAGCCGCTATATGATCGCAGGCAGCCATGTTCAAGTATCCGCTCTTGAACTCGTTTCGGGTGGTAGGTAAGTTGAGAGCAACTACGGTATAAACACGTACGTACTATTTTGTTCTGCAGCGCCACCTAGTGCACAAGAAAGAATCTAAGAGAAAGGAATATTTACCCAAATAGGTCATCATTTTTTGTCTTATTTTACAAACGACCTTCCCTTTTTCAAATTTTAAAGCATCTTTCTAAAAACTAAATTTTACATTGTTAAATGACTTACTACTTAGACTCTTCTAGTTCATTAGTACGAAAATAAGTAAAAGCAAGACCGGCTTCAAGACGGATTTTACTTGAAAAAAGGGAGCTACTTTTCGTATGATTGTTAGCTGCATTGAATAATTAGTAAAAATGTAATTATTTCCTAAAACAATGTTAATGACACTTTATTATTTAACATGCTTTGCTATAACCGTTGGGATCCACGAAACTTCCAGAGGGAAACGAATAAATGAGGCAAAACAAAGTGGCACATCGAACGCAAACTATAACAGAATTCACATGATCCTCACGAGCAAAACTTATTTTTTGATTCATATACATTTTGCCTTCTCTTCAGGAAACTTACAATTCCGACTAATTAGCTAGGGAAAATGAGCTGCCGGGGCTTTACCTGCTGCTTTCGATAATCGGCTAAGGATCGACGGTAGTGCGTCGACGGATGTCTAATCGGTCGGTCGCTAGTTCTTTTTAAAAATGAATGTTCAGCCTTTCCGAAATGACTTATTTGCTTCCTATCGACCTCGCCATTTTGCGCGGTCAAGTGCTTTAAGTGCGATTCTTATTACAATATCATCGAGTAAGTTACATTTTCTTGTAGCATTTGATCATTCATCACTCAAGTGATTATTAGATATTTATATTCACGAATCCCAATTGTTATAAAAATATGCATGCAGAAAACAAACGAAGTGAATATAAGTGAGAAGAGAAAAATTGTAATACCACAAAAAGGATTTTCCAAAGTCATTTTCAAGAAAGATAATTTCTTTTCCGAGGCATAACGGAGAAAAAGTCGATTTTCTCATGCTAGAAAACCAAAGGAGGAAAGAAAAATAAAACAAATATATAAACAAATAAAAAAATGTTTTAAGATTCCAAATATCCGCAATCAAAGAAAAATAAATAAATAAAGAGTGAAATAAACCAATCTTGTGTAAATAAATAAATGAAGGACAAAGAGGAAAATCTTAACTTCTGCTCTGAGTCTTATTTTCGTAAACGCAATGGCAATCAATATTTTTACTAATTGCAATTGTTGCAGCAAGTCATTGGTAGAAAAATTAATTCCACACATGCGCGAACGAAAATAGCAAATAAAAGCAAGAATAAGAAAGGAATAAATGAACATATTTAGTATATTTAAATTGTTTTTTTTTTACTAATCTCATTTTTTAATTCCTGGCACTTTTCCTTGTTTTTTGTAATCATAATAATTACTATTGGCATTATTTCTCGGGTGAGTAATTCGCTTTTTACACCCTGAATAATGGATTAACACCCTGTATAATGCATTGACTGACACTATAAGATTAATATTTTGACATTCATGTAAGACATTAAATTTCCTCTGTTGTTTTGTCCTTGACATTTATTCTTCTTCGAATTACAAACAGTACAAAATTTATTAAATGCAAATATTGTTGATCGTAAATGTAAGGAATATGACAAAAAAATAATTTTTTAGTAAAAGGCTCCGAATCTACGTCAAAAGTAGGAGAGAAAAAAATTAACTACAGTAAAACCTGTCTAATTTGACCACTTTTGTCAAGACCGGAATTAGCACTTCACCCTCTACCTCACCCTCTATAAGTTGATTACCTGTCTAAGTTGACCACTTTTGTCAAGAACGGAATTAGCACTTCACCCTCTATAAGTTGATTACCTGTCTAAGTTGACCACTTTTGTCAAGAACGGAATTAGCACTTCACCCTCTATAAGTTGATTACCTGTCTAAGTTGACCACTTTTGTCAAGAACGGAATTAGCACTTCACCCTCTATAAGTTGAGTACCTGCCTAAGTTGACCACTCAAGTGCTGCACCGCAACTTATACAGCTTTCACTGTATTTCCGAAATTCTTATATTGATAACACAAAAACTCATCCATAAGAAGTAAATGAAAAAAAAAAAAAAAAATGTGGGGTGAGGCTGTGTCATGGACACGGCCGTGTGTTCAAGTTTCGACACGTTCTATATTTCATGTTCTATCATGTTCGGTTCTATATCTTTATCGCTTAATGTATACATACTGACGTAGAACATTGGCTACAATAAAGTCAATTCACATTAGCCGGCAATGTTCAATAGGAAGGACATTATACTGCATCATGATAGTGCCAGGTCACATGCTGCTTTGAGGACTCGTCAAAAAATTGCAGAACTAGGCTGGGAAATTCTATCGCATCCACTATCTTCCCCAAACGTAGCACACTCCATCACTTGTTTTTGTGTTTACAAAATTTTTGGCGGGCAAAAAGTGAAGAAGATATCAAACAAGCACTGGTTGCATTTTTCGAATCAAGAGATAAAATATTTTTCAAAAATTACCCTCACGCTGACAAGAAGTCATTGATAATAATGGCAATTTACTATTAAATAAAGTTATTTGGCAGTAAAAAAAAATGTACTTTCTTTTATTCTAAAAACGGACGGAACTTTCCGGTAGACCTTATAGTACAAAATTTATTGAATACTGTACAAATATTGTTGATTGTAAATGTAAGGAATATGACAAATAAAGAATTTTTTAATGAAAGGCTAAGAATCTACTTCGAAAGTAGGAGAGAAAAAAATTAACTACAGTAAAACCTGTAAAGTTGACCACCTTTGTAAGTTGACCGCTAAAGTGCTGCACCGCAAGTGGCTAACGAACCCCCGAAACTGTGGCATTGCAGCACAGAACGCTGCCACTCTGCCAATGGGAGTACATTATTCGAACATTTCTCTGTTATTTGAATATTTTCCGCCTTTTTTTTTTGTCTTAAATATTTTCGATGGATTTCATTTTGGTCAAAAAGGTCGAAAATTTTGATGCCGACTGGAAAATTCCTTTTCAATTTATTCCCTTCAGTTAGGAACAAAACTATTGAAAACTATACTTTGTGCAAGAAAGAGTCATTTTATTATAGTAAAGGAAAACTCTTTTTTTCATTATTAAAAATTAGAAATTATATAGCAATCCCATGAAAGTGCCTCAAGACCTCATCGAGGGTCGCGATCCATAGTTTGGGAACCCTCGCCATAGACCATCGTTACATTAAGCAATCATGTGCAATTATTAAAATTAAAAAAAAAAATCTCGTGTAAAAAATTTATCGGAAATTTATATCTTTTGATTTTAGTAATTCTACGCATTTTTTTTCTATCGAATAAAGATAAACAAAATAAAACTGAGCTCTGAAGCTTAAAACGTGATGAACACCATTAAATAAGAAATGAACGGTTCGGTCACAAAGCTGTATGGACATATTTAAAATGTACTCTTAATTTTTTGTATCAATTTTCATCAGTGTTAATCATCAACTAATCATCAGGGCATGACTCCTCAAGATTAGTGGCCGACAGTCTTCTCCCAGGCAGAACAAATTGCCGCCTACTAAGCGGGCGATACGCTTGCAACTGTACCGTTCAAAACCTCTGATTTTACGGAATATTCAGTAATTTATATAATGCAAAAAAATTGCACTTTCCAGTTCCCGGTAGCAGCAAACCTTATCGGCGCAATAGAACATTTTTCAGCAAGCCTACTGTACTAGGACCGGTAATACAGTCGACGCTCGTTATAACGACCACGCATTATAAAGACCATTTCATTATAACGACCAGTGATAAAAGCCCCAACTTTCTTCCTATGAACTCTATGTTAATTTGCTTTCGGTATAACGACCGTTCTGTATCGCCCAATCCAATACAGCGACCGCATTCAACGGACACTATTTCCGGTATTTTTCCAAAAAGAACATGTTTCTAAATTTGTAACTTGAAATGACCTTGATTATAGTTTACTGACAAGCTGCATGCAGCCTTCAGTGTTCAGTCAGTCCAACTTTGACAGGGGGAGGGGATTACCACTCACCATAGTATGGAAAGAATAGAGAGGGGGAGAAAGCACGTGGACTTTACGGATTTTAGGAAAAGGGGTTGACAGATGTATTGGTAGTTTTTGTCATTTGAATCACGTGTTTTCCCAAGGGTCGATTCTCCGAAATACGAGGAGTCTTGCTGTCCGTGACTGGTGGTGTCATGTCAGCTCAGAAGTTCTGCTTCCAGAAATGTGAATGAGAGGGTTCGAGAAAAATTAACCTGCTCTTCAACCTGAATGTTGACAGGTTCCAGGTCACGTGCCTTGGATTAGTTATCCTCTGGGGGAAGGAGCGAAAAAAGAATAAGGTTCTTCAGTGAAATGCATACTGCAAACAGGAGTTGCATTTTCGCTATTGAACGAGATGGCAGGTTCAAACAAGCGCAATGCGATATGTCTAGATACTAAAATTAAAATCTTAAATGAAGTTGATAAAAAAGTTTTAAAAAAATGCGAAATTGCTAGAGTTTTCAAAATTCCCAAAAGCACCTTATTTGGCATCATTAACAACCGGGACTCAATTTTAAGAAAAGAAGAAATTGGAGTCAAATCTTCTAGAAATCGGTCCCGTGAAGGGAAATTTCAGAAGATCGAAGAAGGTTTATATGAATGGTTGAAAATAATGCGATCAAAAAATGTCCCAATAGATGGAAATTTGCTGAAGTCAAAAGCTCTAACTTTTGCTCAAAAAATGGACATTGACGAAACTGTGTTCAAAGCTTCGGACGGATGGTTGCAAAAATTTAAAACCAGACATGGTCTTTCATTCCGGAAGCTTTGTGGCGAAAGTGGTTCTGTGAATGAAGAAGCAGTGGACACATGGAAAAAAGAAAAGCTGGAAGAAATTATCAAAAATTATACTCCAGAGGATATTTTTAACGCAGACGAGACTGGACTGTTTTTCATGATGAAACCTGATAAATCTTTCGTTTTAAAAAACGAAACTGCGAGTGGAGGGAAAGAAGCCAAGCAAAGACTAACAGTTCTCTTATGCTCAAATATGTCTGGTACTGAAAAACTTCCACTCTTAGTGATCGGAAAATCAAAAAAGCCGAGATGTTTTAAAGGACTCAAAACCTTACCTGTCACGTACAAAAACAACTCCAAATCGTGGATGACATCTGTCATTTTTGAGGAATGGCTACGTTGCTTGGATAAGCAAATGACAATTCAAGGTAGAAAAATTATTCTTGTAATTGATAACTGCACGGCTCATCCCAAACTAAATGGGTTGAAATCAATCACCGTGGAATATTTTCCAAATAATATCACATCTGTTCTTCAGCCACTAGACCAAGGGGTCATTATGAGTTTTAAACGCAATTATAGGAAGTTACTACTGCGAAGAGTTGTTTCTGCACTCGACGAAGATCAAGATTACAAAGTTGATGTCCTAACAGCTTTGCATCTTTCTAAAGCAGCATGGAATGACGTCTCAGAAAAAACCATCAAGAATTGCTTCCATCATGCTGGTTTTAAAAAGCAAGAGGAAAGGGAATCTACTGCTGAAATAATTAGTCCGGCAATCGAAGATGAAAATTTCGTTGAAGAAGAGGAAATGCTGCAAGAAATTTCTCAGAAAATGAACATGGATGCAACGTTGAACTTTGACGATTACGCTAAAATCGATAATGACTTGGAATGTGTCGAGCATCTGTCAGAAGATGAACTAATTTCCCGTTATTGTGGACAGGAAGAAATTGATGCATCATCATCAGATGAAGAAGAGGAAGAAATTGTAACAAAAACTCCTAGCATAAAAAATGTGTCTAATGCTATCGAGACTTTAAAATGTTTTTTTGAAAGGCAAGAAAATACAGAACACTATTTGTCATCAATAACTGAAATGGAAAATTATGTTTTGCAAAAATCACATGTGCTAAAAAGGCAAACAACCATTTCTGATTTTTTCTTCCGAAAATGAATGATTTGCAAGTATGTAATTTTTTCCTTATATTTTCTACTTTAAAATCTGTTTAACATTTTATTATAACATATTGCACTGATAATTTTTTTTAAATTCCAATGATAAAATATAATTTGAGCATTTTGTTGGAATCTTTGAAAAATTGGCAATTTTAATGGAATTACTATACTGCATGATGCATGCATATACATTTTTAAATTCTACCTCTTATAGCGACCACCCGTTATAAGGACCTTTTTTTGTGGAACGGAGATGGTCGTTATATCGAGCGTCGACTGTATTACTTAAAACCAAGGGAAAGCAAAATGATCTGGGGTGGTGTTTGTCCGCAACACTTCCACCTTAATTGCGCCCCTGTTCCTCATTAATAATATAACATATGATAAACATATATCACGTATCTGCACGTAATACAGTTCAAATGCGCAAGAATAATTTGCGAGTTTATATTTTAAAATTTAGAACTGCTTCAAATAGAATTTAAATACTCGATGAATCGACATACATGGGGGGGGGGCAGAGGGGGAGTTACTTTCAAACACGATATTTTGCTAAAGCTGGACAATCCAAAAGTTATTTAAACCAAATTTTCTTAATTTACAAAAATTCGGAGGAAAGAAGGAAATCCGCAAAACGGAAAATAATAAACTAATGGACTAAACTGATTCTGTTGTTAAAGAATGTCATGTGAAATAAACTGAAAAATGAAAAAGGAAACAGAAAACACGTAAAGTTAACGTAAAGGGTACTGATTGTGAAATACGTTTGTTTTATCAAATATTTGTCTAATTTTCATTTTACATAAAAATTGACAAGAAACTTAGGTTCTCGAGAGAAACAAACAAATTTATTTGTTTTAAAATCAATTTCAAAAATTATATGATTGACAATAATAATTAGAAACGTTTTGAAATAAATTCTTTTACCTTGCAAGTGAAATATGAGGCCAAATTTCTGTGTTCTAGTAAATAAACAACCTAACCCGTACTGGAATAGAACATTTTTAATCGTTACTTTAATTCACCAGTTTTACTTTTTACATAGTAAATATAAATATGAAAAGCTTTTCTCAATGAGTAAACCAGATCCTCATTAATAGGCATTGTAGCTACGCAAGCTCTGTAGAGAACCTTCAAAGCTTCTAAATTTTAAAGAACCAATTGATACTCACGCGAAATGCTGGTGATACATCCTTCCAGGTCAGTGCTTCTGTTTGGACTTTGGGGATGAAGTTTTTAACTTCCAATACCCGCAACCAATTTTACTCTTCGTCTTGCAGCGCCACATCTAGTGAACATAAATGAAACTAAGCAAAAGGCTTATGAACCCGAATATTTCTAGGTCACTTTTCAGTCTTATGTTACCAGACGACTTTCTCATTTCAAATTTTAAACCGTCTTTCTAAAAACTAAATATTACACCGTTAAATGGACTTAATTAGACTCTCCTAGATAATTAGTAAGAGACTAACTGAACAAAACCTTCAGGACGGATTTTATTGGAAAAACCGAGCTTCTTTTCATATGCTTGTGAGCTGCATTGTTTTTACAGTAACAGTTTAATTCACACCTAAAACAACATTAATGACACTGTACCATGCGCTTTTTACCGTGCTTTTCTACAAGGGTTGGGATCCGCGAAAATGCTAGAGGGAAACGAATAAATGAGGCAAAACAAAGTGCTTTCGAAAGCAAACTATAACAGAATTCACAGAATTGATCTTCACCAGCAATCAACTACCCTCTAGTTAGTCGAGCTAATGATAAGAATTATTATTCTTGGTATTTTTTCTAGCGTGAGTCATTTGCTTTTTCTCAAACACATTGCTATAACGGTTGGGATTCGTAGGTATGCGTAGGTATGCGTAGTGCTTGTACCCTAACACTCCACGGTCCATGATGCAATGGTGTACAGCAATAACTGTTGACATTGAGCATACAGTTAAAAAAATTGTAGCTTTTTTTTTTTAAAGAAAAAGTTTTGACGGAATCTTAAATCTGAAACCTCCTATATAAGTAAAAAAAAAAAGAACCTGATGTCTCAAAAATATCCCCTAAAGACCCTCAATTTATTAATACCCTTGAAAATACCCACAGATACTTAAAATACCCGAGTTTCAGGTAATTACCCGCACATTGGCAAGCCTGTTACAAACTGAGGGAACCACTTTTGTTTTCGAAGTAATTTTAATGGTACTGTCGGCCCCGCTTAAAGGAATACTATTGGTTCCAGCATATTTTATTCGATTAAGCGGATATTCGATTATGCGGGGAAATTTTCTTTACCTTACAGAACTGATAATATTGCCTCGAAACGTAATAATAAATCAGTAAATCTAATTAAAAGAAGTTATTAATGTTAGTATTTAAAAGTTCTTTTAAATAAAATAAATAACAACAAAGTAATTAAATAATTAAATGCATTATTATATATTTTAAAGTACAAATTAAAAGGATGAAAAGTAAGGAGTTGCTGAAAGATCAACTTGAAAATTCAAAAAAATTTCTTATTTACTTATTTATTTTTTAAATTTAATCAATTCTTTTATCAAAAACATTTCAAAATCAGACCAGTATTATTGGATTATCCGGGGAAAATATTCGATTAAACGGAGATCTTTAACATTGCGTCTATGGGGAAAGATTCGGTTCCGGAAAGTTTTATTCTTATAAGCGGGGTATTCCTTTATCCGTGACCCGATTAAGCGGGGCTGACAGTACATCAAAAGCCTTCTTCACCGAGTAACTCAACAGGGTTCGCACACTTTTTGGCTTGCCCTTTTGTCAAGACTCTTCTGCTTGAACGTTTATTGACAATGACGTCACAACGCGCGGCAGAAAAACGAGTAAACAGCTCGGCTGCTGGATTGCAAGAAGGATGGCTGAAAAGACGCCAGGCATACTATCTACCAACTTGGCTAAATAATCCGATTGCTCATTCTATTTGTCACATTACGTGTTTGAAAACTAATTTGTCAGTTTGTAAGAAAAAGATAAACAGATGTAACAAAATTAAAAACACATTATTTTTTTACATAATCATAATTTATTTCATAATTTTTTTCCCTCCTGTAAGTCGGTTTTAAGGAAGAATTACAATACAGTAAGACCCCGTTATACCGCGGAATCGGATATACCGCGGTGACTATCATGTCCCCAGACGTTTAAATAACTTTTTATCATTGCCATGGTGATTCCTTATTTACCATTGTAAATAAAGCCAGCCCGAGCGCACAAATATTCTAGCCTAAGAGCCCTCATCCCTCCACCACAGCGCTATCAACCTTTGTATTCCAGATTCTTGAGTATTCCGGAAAAGTAAACATACTCTCCAGTGTATGCAGGCTTAAAGCATTGTTTCTTTGAGAAGTGCGCTCCTCCACTTCCAAATATAATTTTTTCTTAAGACCTCTGAACCTACACAATCCCATGTTGATAACATAAAAACATTTTTAAGCTCCTTTTTTATCGGAATACATTTCGTTTATAACCTATTGCTCGATAGACTGATTGCACAGTTGAGATGTGTGCTTCTTGCACAGCAATTACAGTGAATAAAATGGTAGTAAAGAATAACAGAAAAAAATAGTCTATAGAAGAAAAGTTACCAGTCATTGATAAAGTTAAAAATGATGCTACAAAAGGGAGTATTATTTCGTGAATATGATTCTGCAGTATGGTTTCACTCTACCGCGGTTATGCTATAACGCGGGAGCCAAACATGTCCCCCGACACCCACGCTTTAACGGGGTTTTACTGTGTTAATGAAAATAATAATAATAATAACGATATTAATGAAAGGGATAATAATAGGTATAAGCAAAGTCTTTTCAAACTATACAATCAACTAGAGCGAACACCACAGTCAACGAGTCAGGCATAAACAATTCCAAATCTCGCCAAGCCGCTTATCGGAAGATGAGAAAATTTATATATTTGTAGTCATGATTCTTCTATTGATATTACTAGTTCTCAAAGTAACAAATGTTTTCTTTTTCATTTTTAGTATTTTCCGTGTCGTATTTTATGTATGATCACACATAGATAAAATACTGACAATGTCCAGGCGCACTAAAGGAGAGAACGTCAGATATCCAGTGCCAAACCGAAATATCTGGAATCCGATCCAGATATTTCCTACGAAATCCTACGAAAAAGTCGGTTATCCGGCCTTCCAAATTTGGTTTTTAAAAATTAATTGTTTAGCATGTATTTGGAATTTTTGATTATTTAAAAATGTGTGTGGAATGTAGGTGTCTCAGAGCCGGATATTCGGTGCGGATCCGTCTGACATGGGAAATTGGATGCATCCCTTATCCGGACCATTCGCCCTCCCCCTTAAAAAAAATACCAGGTGCACTACTGGCTATGGTATCGAAGGGGAGCCACGGAAGAGTTGGACCCTTCTAAGGGGACCTCGTGTCGAAAAAGGTTGAGAAACCCAGTTTTACGTGAAAATAGTCTTAAAATAGAGAAAAGGTTAAAAAAATTAGTAAAATTTAATTCCCAGCCCAAGTTAAATTTCCTTTAATGTTGTCATTATTTTCTCTAGAATTCACAACTATGTCGCACTCTATGACCAACTTTAATTTTTATAAAACTTGCATAATTCTGCAAAGTTAAATAGTAATCCAAATTTGGTTGATGGTTATAAAAACTTAGTAGCGAGATATAAGCGGTTTATCGACAACTAATTCAAATACAAGCGTGGGGGGGGGGGGGTGAAGAATAAATATTAAGAGAATATGTTCGTTAAAAGCAAAAGGTTGATTATTGCTGTTAAATAGAAGATAACTTGTTACTAATAAGTTCTTTTTATGAAATTAATTTTTTGGTAAATTACCGTATTTTTTGTTGCAAAAGGAAATATCGAGTAGTCTTGAAACTTGATAATATTCTTTTTGTAGAAAACTAAACTTTAAACACTATTTTTTTAGAAAGATATTCTTGCGAAAGTTGGTGTTATTTTTTGCCATATAATCTTCTTAGAAATTACAGTAATTTTCAGAGAAAAAAAAACTCTTGGCATAAAAACATCCTTTCCATCAATCCTTATACACCAAGGCATTTTTTTAAACTCAAAATTACAAACATAACGACAAAATCAATGCATGAAAATACCTTTCCTTTTAAAATTATGATTGAACTGAAAATTATTAAATTTGTGTAACTCATGCAGTAAAAAATACGGTAATAACCTTAAAAGTAATTTCAAGCATAAAATTTATTAGTTATAAGTAATCTATTACTTTTTAGTTTTGGTGCACATATTCTCCTAATATTTCTGCATTTTCCCTTAATCTTTAAGTCACTGCTACGAAATATAATTAAGTGCAAACTAAAGGAATTTAAATTTGAAATAAAACTACAAGCTTGAAAATCAAGTTGAAATTAATTCGATTAAAACAAGGATTTTAGTGGTGCCACCTGTTGATCCGCAGAGAAACTAAGGCCGCTTACATACTCTACCAAACCGATTTTCTGAAAACAGCAGTAGATTCTAAAAATCCGGATCGCAATTTAATGATCATTATGTCTCCCCTATTTTATGGTACTCTTGATTTAACGATAGCAGTTAACATCGATCATTACATTGGGCCAATTACATGAAATTACAAAAAAAAAAAAAAATTTTGTGATAAAAGTTTTTCAGCAATATTTTCCTGTTTGATTTTGTAACTATACTCGAGGTTTTTTCCCTGAAAAAGGTATAACAGGACAAAATTTAGCTATTGAACAGCGAGAACACCATTAAATAAGGCTCGACCGATGCATCGGCCCGATGCATCGGCGCCGATTGTTTAACAAAGTTGCCATCGGCCATCGGCATCGGCAGCCGATGTTAACTTTATAAAAACATCGGCCCATCGGCCTTAAAAAACATCTAAAAGCCGATGCAAGGCCGATGTTTTTCGCATTGACAACTTTCCAGAAAACATTCTCTGTCTTTAACTTACTTTTTTCCTCCATAGCTAAATTTCTGTTTCCAGACAATAACAGGCAGCACATCAGTTAAAAAAAGCACAAAAATAATGTCATTTTACAAAGTGTATTTGATAAAATATTCGGAAAAATAGTTTAATCGATCGCTGCCTGAAAACCTTCATTATTGAAATCATTTCTCTTTGAACAGAATGCTAGCGAAATAGAATATGTTAAACTGGGAAATACGTGTAAAACGGCGTATTAAGAGCAATTTTTATGAATGTTGCTTAGTGCATTAGATGTCATTGTGCAATAATCTCATACCATCTGCTTTTAGTTTGTCCCGTTTCTTTATATTCCGAAATTGTAAACAATACCAAGTCAACTCAATGAAAGCACGATAATAATTTTACCCGCTTTAACTTTTTTCTCTTAGCCATTTTTTTCTCCTTCTTCCACGTGTTACAGTTTTTTTGCAATTGTGCAGAAATCTCGTTGCATCTGCTTTTTGTGTGCGGTTATTCTCATTATTTTATTTTTAGTTTACAACATAGAAAAAAAATGATCAAAAATAAGAAACGATTTTCCAGTATGAATGTTTATTGATCGAAACTATGTTTCAAGGTTTGACTTGCAATTTTCGAAAATTGAATTCTCAAAATGCGAGTTCGCGCGACAGGGTTTAATAATATCTTAATAAACATTTCTTTATTTTCAAAGATTGATCAATGCCTATTTTTTTCAAAATACATCTTAATTTTTTATACGATAGTTATTTTAATTTTTCCCCTTGTAAACTTCGTTTTTTAAGCATATATATATATTTTTTTTTTCATCGATGCCACGTGTTACGACAGTTGACAGTTTTTCTGCTATTGTACAACAATCTCGTTGCATCTGCTTTCAGTTTCGAATATTTCTTGTTCTTTTATTATTAGTTTACAACATAGAACATATTGATAAAAAATATGAATGAATTCTTCAGTATAAATGTTTATTGATCAAAATTTTATGTGGTTCAAGTTCGACTTTCAATTTTCAAAAACGTAATTCTTAAAAAACGAGTTCGCGAGACAGGGTGGAATAATATCTTGATAAAAATGCTACAATTTCTTTATTTTCAAAAACTGACAATGTATATATATATATATTTTATTTTTTTTCAAAATACATCTTAATTTTTATAATTGATCACGTGTTTTTTCAGAAGATTATTTGTCAACAGAAAACTGCTGGTGCTCAAAATATTTTTCATGTTACAAAATATTGGTTTATTTCGGTGACATTGTGCTCATAAAAATATAAAGAATATGTTGGGTATTTTAGTGTAATTTTCAACTCACAAGAAAAAAAGCTAATAAGATTGGTTCTTAAGACGGCCCCTTCATTCATTGGTAATGACAAAAAAATCTCACTTCTGTTCTTGAAGAAATATTCAATATTTCTTGGTTATGAACATTTGGGGGGGGGGGGGGGTACTGCGAGTGAAACGTTTTAATATTTTATTTTTATTTTATAAAAAGAGCTATTTTTAATTTAAATAATTTTTATAATAAAAAATAAACAGAATCGTTCCGCTTTTCTTTCAAAAACGGGGGAAAAATTAAGAAAAAAATCCGAGGGGTGTTGACAATTTTGCTAGATACAAACCCACATTATTTGTTAGCCTGTATTATAACATCTACATTCCTCCCCATAAAAACAAAAATAAGAAAATAAAGGCCGCTGCACTTGTCATTTGCAGTGCAGGTGCTACAAAGAGAAAATGTTGGAGGAAAGGGAAGGAGACCCGATCCGATCCAATAGTAGTTGACTTCTTTTGAAAGGATAAGAAATAATAATTAAAAATCCTCTGATATAGCTATATTTTTACCACTAAATAGTTTAATTACTTTACTAGAATCGCGAGTGATTCTTTTAGTTTTAATTATTATGTAAACTTCCTCCAAACAGTAACAGTTTTATGGTGCTTGAATAATGCATTTATATTTTTATAAACATTAAAATAAATAAATGATTTATATGACATTTTTCAAATAAGCATAATGGTTAAAGCGAATTTTTTCCATCGTCCATCGGCATCGGCCATCGGCCGATGGAAGAAGAAAATAATCGGCAATCGGCCATCGGCCGACCTCGGAACAATCGGCATCGGCCCATCGGCCAAAAAATGCCATCGGTCGAGCCCTACCATTAAAGAAGTAATGAGCGGTTTGGTCTCGAAGCTGGAAGTAGACATAACAAGTATTTTTTATTCTTCGAATAACAAATTTTGTGAATGACGATGTGGATTCATGTACGAAACTGGGTTTCAATCCCGTCCAAATTAATGGGCGACAGCGGCTTGCCGGACAGACAGATTGCCGCTTTTATGGTGGGCAATACGCTCGCAACCGATCCGATCAAACCGTTTATTAATTAACTAAATAGTTTATATATCAAAGAAAATGTGGGCTTACGATTGACTGGTAGATTCTAACCTTTTGAAGTATTTTGCTAGGGGCGGTGGGTCTTTTGATGTTTACATATTACTATACTATGACTAGCAATATTACTTCAAACTAAAGCAAAGCCGAGAGTTCTGGGGTTTGGTTCACCCAAGTCTCCCCTCCCCCCTTGTTGCGCTCCTGTTGAGCCTGATGGAATAAAAGTTTTTCAGTCATATTTTCCGTGTTAATTCTACTCAAAAAGGGTTAACAGGATATAATCTGGCGATTGAACTTGAACCGCGAGAATACCATAAAAGAAGTTGAAAAATGGACCGGTTTTACTCATGTTTCCTTAAGGGCGCTCGCTCTCTATGCTCCCGGTTCTGGGAGCCAGATCTATGTTATCATATATGGTATCATTTCGTTCACCCTTCGTAGAGGGCGCTCGTTCCAAATGCTCCCATGTGTGGAGCCAAATCAATGTTAATGATACTGAAAACGGTCATTCTTTTAGCAGCTGCTGTTTAAACCAAAGAATTTTTTCCGACTTGAAATCGGTGTTAATCATCGAGAAACAGTTTGAACTAAATATGTTTTTTGTCTCAATACAATTGGTAGATTACTTTTATAGCAAATGCTCAATTTATTTGCCGTTATAAACTCGCCGAGTTCGACAGATGACAGTTGACAAATAACAGCTGACAGTTGACAGTTGCCACGCGATTCACTTTTACGAAGATTCGTGTAAGGAATGGGAGTTTTTCTATTTCGCTAGATAATAGCTTAAGCTTGCAGTTCCCATTAAAAATTAAGATACTTATTTTTTTAGTTAACTATTATTTTTTTAAAACCATCATTAAAAATGAAATAATTTTTCGCTTTAAATCACTTTTAACAGGTAGAAAAAGATGCTTATAATTTTATTTACTTGATTTCCAATTTTTTTACATATATAAGTATTAGTTATCAAGTATTAATTAATTAATTTCATTTATTTATTTATGCCACGCGTTTTGCATTCTGCGAAAAAAAAAAAAAAAAATGAAAAAACATAATTGGTACATAAGACGGTAGAAGAGCAATAAGAAACAATAGTATTTTAAAACTTGATATATTTTGCTTTATAGACCTGACCTTTATAGATTTTTAAAGTAATAAAATAGAATAAACGTGAATTAAAACTAGTTTACATGAGTGGATCGCTATCTCATTCCATTCTTCATATTAGTCTATATGAACATTTATAAAACTGTTATCTTAGAACTTGATTAAACAAAATGGTTTGAAATTGAATTTGATTGCTCATGTTATTTAAAATGACTAGCATTGAGAAAAGTATTGAATATTTGAATATTATTTTAATTTTGTATAAGTAAAAAAAGTTTGTCCAATAAAAACAATTAGGTACTCTCTTAGAAGTGTTGTATATGTTGTGGTTGCCTCAATTTCACCAAAATAATATTTTAAAAATCACTATTTTGATGAAATCGACACGACAAAATGTCAGTTCCAAGACAGTACCTAATTATTTTTTTTGACGAACTTTTCTGGCTTATAAACTTAAAGTAATATTCAATTCTTTTTTTGTGCCAGTCATTTTTTTATTAACACAAGCATTCAAATTCAATTCGAAATCTTTTCTTTTATTTAACTTCTAAGGTATATCCAGTTTTCTAAGTGTTCATATAAATTAATGTGTAAAATGGAATGAGATGGCAATTCAATCGTGTAAACAAATTTTAATTCATGTTTTCCTCCCTTCCTCAAAGTGAGACATTATTTGTGAACAACCGCTAATATGGTTCGTTACATATTAAAGTAATCAAGAATTTTGAATTTGTTTATATTCAGTTTGTTACAAATGTTATACAGCTTTGTTTTGTATTTCCTGAATAAGTTCTTTTACTCAACCTGAATAAATAAAGTTTTTTGAAAAATGGTATTTTTATTTTTCTATAATTATTCCAGATCTTACTTTTCCCCTGCTATAAGATAAGTATTATTTTGTTATTTTTCTGCATCTTCAGCAATCAAATACTGGATTCAGATTGATTACTTTTGAAAAACTGATAAGGAAGAGTGTATAAAATTCGAATTAATAATAAGTATTAGAAAAAATAGCTACCTATGAACTTGTTTTTGCTCATTAAATGTTCTGCCTAGAAATGCGTTTCATTAGTTGTTTTCGGTTATGAAAGACTTCCCAATTTTTATAAAGAATAGTTTGCTGGAAAGTTTTATTCCTCTTATACATCCCAACAATTTTCCTAATTTATAAATGCGTTGCGAAGAAATATTTGAATTAAGTCTTAAAACATCAACAAAACACTGAAACAAGAACATATTTTCAATGTGTATTTGCTAGTAAAAATTATGTATCATAAGCTAATTAGAAAAAAATTGTATCCTTCCCTCAAGGATGTTAGGTTGTAGCTAAAGAGAGGAGAATAGTAATAGAAATATAATTTCACTTTAATTTAAAGCACAAATGAGCATTAAAACGCAGACATATGTTTCGGGATTGCGTGGAATCCCTTTTTCAATGCGACAGGGAGCTTCTAGATGCAAAACATCCAAATGAAGCAGACAAAACAACAAAAACAAAGCTTATATAGCCTAAGAATTAACTGTAAACCAATGAGAATGAAGGCAGTGTGAAGTGGAAGTAGAAGTAGCAGGGAAAGCACCAATAAGAGAGCAATAAACGAATCCAGTTGAAAGTTCAGGAAGTAAAAAGGAATATCAATAAAAACAAAGCAAAAAAGACGACAACATGCATAAAAATGTGAAAATACATGAAAATTGCAAAAATAATAAAATAAAATACAAAGAATAAAATGGAAATAAAATAAGTACAGAAAATACCAAAACAAAAAGCAAAACAAAGTACACATGTAAAGAAGGGGGAGGGGGGGGAGAAAAAATTAAAAATAGACACAAAAAAGGAAAACTAACAAGGAAAACAAGAAAGAACAACAAATTAAAGGAGCTTATGCCAGATAATGTGAAAATACATGAAAATTGCAAAAATAATAAAATAAAATACAAAGAATAAAATGGAAATAAAATAAGTACATGAAATACCAAAACAAAAAGCAAAACAAAGTACACATGTAAAGGAGGGGGAGGGGGGGGGGGGAGAAAAAATTACAAAATAGACACAAAAAAGGAAAACTAACAAGAAAACCAGGAAAGAACAACAAATTAAAGGAACTTATGCCAGACCTGTGAAAAATAAGGAGTTGAGGAAGAATCATTAATTAAATTAGAACTATTCCTGTTAATATGATAAGCTTCCCAAAAGTCAAGCTCTAAAGGGGAAGAACATTTTTGAATAATTTTTCCAGAATTGAAATCAAAAGAATGGTTGGAATTCCAACAATGTTGAGCAATGCTAGACTTATTTAACTCTTGCTTTCGTACATAACCTTTATGCTCATTTAACCGAATTTTCAGAGCACGTTTTGTCTGTCCAATGTAAGAAAGGCCGCAACGGCAACGAATTTGGTAAATACCCCATGCATTAAGTTGTTCGACAGGATCTTTAAGAGAAGAGAAGGAAAGTTTGTTGCTAGGAGCAAAAACGACTTGAAATTGAAACCTTTTTAGGATTTTAGCAACACGAAAACTGACAGAATGAAAGAATGGTAACACAACCAAATTCTTTCTAGAAACCACATGATTGGGACCAGAAGTTTTTTTAGAAAGTTTGTTATGAATAGAATCAATTAAAGAGTGAGAAAATCCTCTATCCACAGCTACAGCTTTCAGATAGTTGAGCTCAATCTTGAGAAGCTCAGGAGAAGAGCAAATATTAATAGCACGATGGACAAGAGCATTAAAAGCCGAATATTTTTGGTTGGGAGGATGAGACGATAGTCTATGAGGAGGTAAAGAAACAGCGAAAGGTTTACGATAGACAGAAGTAGTGAAACCAGACTCACTCCTAGAAATCAAAACATCAAGAAACGCGAGGCTACTATTAAGTTCTTTCTCACAAGAAAACTGGATAAAGAGAAGTGCAAGTTAGTGGGAACATACTTTTGCATGTCAAGAGGCATAAAAGGCAGCAAATTGTCATTGCATCAAATATGTTTTTTTTTTTACTTGTTAAGAAAAATATATTTAAATTTTAATGGTGGTTTTCAAAAAATTCATTAAAAAAGAAATGTGTAAGTATCTTAATTTTCAATAAAAACTGCAAGCCTAATCTATTAATTACCTGAAAAAGGACTAGAGCATTTCTTGTTTCTAGCACACAAAACTCTGCAAATCGCGTAAAAATATTTTGATTTTAATGATGGTTTAAAGAAAATAATAAATATCTTGCTTTTTAATAAAAACATTAAGCTTGATCTGTTAATTATTTTAAAAAAAGAGAAACAGAACATTTCTCATTCCTAGTACACGAAACTTCGCAAATCGGATAGCATCAATAACAATTAATTAATACTTGATAACTAATGTTTAAAAATAATTGGCAATCAAGTAAATAAAATTATAAGCATCTTTTATTACCTGTTAAAAGTAATTTAAAGCGAAAAATTATTTCAATTTTAATGATGGTTTCCAAAAAATAATTAATTAATAATTAAAAAATAAGTATCTTAATTTTCAATAAAAACTGCAAGCTTAATCTGTTAATAATCGAGCGAAATAGAAAATATCCTAATCCTAGAACGCGAAACTTCACAGAGCGCAAATAGCGTGGCAACTTCTGTCAACTGTCACCTGTCATCTGTCATTCGGCGAGTTTGTAAACAACAAATAAATTGAGCATTTTCTACAAAAGTAATGCATCGATTTTATTGGGATAAAAACCATACTTAGTTCATAATGTGTTTCGATGTTTAACACCAATTTCAAGTCTGGAAAAAATTTTTACTTTAAGCAGCAGCTCCTAAAAGAGTGACCGTTTTTAGTATCATTAACATTGATTTGGCTCCACACATGGGAGCATTTGGAACGAGCGCCCTCTAGGAAGGGTGAACGAAATGATACCAACTCAAGGTAGCGAAGATTACGCTCCTCCCCTTTAACCCCCATGCATGTGCTACATTGTTTTCTAGACAAATTTGTGAATATTTATTTAAACAGCTACTGGGGGCCCATCTCCTCCAAATCAATAGCCGACAGTAGCCTGTCGGACAGGCGGATTGCCGATCTTATAGGCGGCCATACGCTTGCAACCATACAGCTCACAACTTCCGCGCTTTGTAGAAACTGAAAATTTTATATACCACAAAAAAAGTGTGTTCTCTTTTGACTGGTAGCTATTAACTGCTTAAAGCAGCGGTTCCCAATCTCTTTTTTCGCGTACCACCATTTTTCTTTCGAAACATTTTGCGTACCTCTGCTATATAACTCTATTATATAGAATGAAAGATCAACAGTTTTTTTCCTGCACGCATACCGCCTAGAGAGGCTTCGCGTACCGCTAGTGGTACGTGACCCACAGTTTGGGAACGGCTGGTTTAAAATATTCTGCTTGGGGCGGAGGGTGCTCTGATGTTTACATGTTACTATACTGGGACCGGCAATATTACTTGAAACTAAAGCAAAGCCGAGGGGGGTGGGGTTTGACCAACTCCCCACCCCCCTTGTAGCGCTCCTGTGCCTGATCGTAATAAACGTTTTCAGTAATATTTTCCTTCGTGATTCTTTAATTCTACTCAAAGAGGGATAACATTGTATAAAACCTTGCGATAGAACTTGAACCGCGAGAACACCATAAAAGAAGTAATGAACAGTTCGGTCGCGAAGCTGGAAGTAGACATATCAAGTGCAACATTGTGTTTGAGACGAATTTATGTGTAAATATTTATTTCTTATAAATCAACTGGGTATCATCCTCCAAGTCAGTGGCCGACAGTGACCTACCGGACAAACAGGTTGCCACTTTCATAGTGGACCAAACGCTTGCAACCGTACCACTCAAAACCTCCACGGAATGTCACAACTTGATTATTTATATACCATAGAAGAAGTACAGTTTTTCTTGACTGGTAGGTATTAATTAAAGCAGTATTTCCTAAAGTATGGGTCACGACCTACTGGTGGTTCGCTAGCGAATATTTGGTGGTCCCCCCCTCCCTCCACTGAACGCATGAATTTAAAAAAATAAGAAGTCTGCGAAAAAAAGTAACTAAAGTTGAAGTTGATGCTAAAACGTTAATGAAGAGAAATAAGAAGCAAATACATCCTTCCCCCATTGAAATAACTTTGTAAAAAAAAACCTTGCAGGTGTAGGTATTAAAGTAATAAAAAATTATATATTTAAGTTGTGTTTCTTATCTCAACAGTCTTTCAATATATTGGTAACACTAAAATGATTTTTTTTAAATTTCAATTAGAACAAATAAGACAACATTACGTAGTTTCACAACTCGCCACTAGGGAATCTGAGCATTGCCAATATTTGTGCCCTCTTTTTCTGAGACAGCTAAGAGATGGGTCCCAAGATTGGCAATTTTTATTAGATGGATCGGATCCTAGTCAACTTTGGGAACCACTGCTTAAAGTATTCTGCAAGAGGTGGAGGGTCCTTTAATTCAGTGATGCCACTAGACTTCGAAAACTACGGGCCCGTTTTTCCAAAAACCGGGTCCGTATCCATAAAATAGCGTAGCAGTAAGGATTAGTATTTCATGAACTTTCAAAAAAAAAAAAAAAAAAATCCTGAACTTTGATTCTTTTTAATAGGTACCAAGAAACTGTAAGGCTTTTGAGACAAAAGGTGATTTATTAGGTTGTACTTCATTAAAAAAAAAAAAATTCTTGGATCAGACAGAAATGGATAAAACTACTTATTTTAATAGGGGTTGCGATGGAAAATGTATAAAATATAGGACAAACAGAAAAATTATTAAAAAACATCAGGTTGATTAAGGTAAATAACCCGGAAGTGGACACTGCTCCAGTAGTGGACACTTTGAACTTTAAGCTCCTAAAATAGGCGAATGTAACATTAATCTTAAATGAAATTATCCGGACCTATAGCGAACGATTCCTAGTGCTGGTTAATAGAACTAAAGTTGGCGTGGAGCATCTATGCTAGTACATGGATCATCATATTTAATAACTGCCTCCCCAACGGTCACATTTGCTGCACTTTACTAAAGCCGATCAATACGAAAATTAGGGATTTGGGGAAAATATATGGGGAAAAAGCGCGACATCATTTATGAATGGTCCCTTAGTCATTTTTAAACGTATTTCTCCAAGTTAACAGTATAAAATAGATGTTATTCATTTCTGTCCACTACTTATGCAAGTACGTGTCCACTATAGATATAAATTAAGCGTTTAGTAAATTTGACGTACAAATCCTAATTTTTCATCAAATGACATTTGATAGGTAATTAATTTTTAGAGAAATAGTTGGCGATTAAGCTAAATATGCAAATATTGATGTAAGTCCCTTGAAAATATTTTGCCACGAAAATAGTATCAAAATTTTCTTACCTGTGTTCACTACTGGGTCATTTACCTTATATCCTTCTTGGCCTTTTTCTTATATGATTTACTTGCGTACATTGGATGTTGAGCTTTACGATAGGAGAGGTCGGCGCATTCGCCATTTTGAAGCAAAAGCAGTTTTCACACAACTGGGAGTGTTACCTTTCTTGGCAATTTATCACAAAGTAACGCGCTTTTTTCTTCTGCTCAGAGCAAACTAACCCATGATCGCGATGGAAATGCTTTCTATGGTCGATAAATTACGTCGACAGATACTAATTTGGAATATCTTTATATAACTTAAACAATAAGTTTTCTTTAAAAAAATATAAACGACGAGCCAACTGGAAATAATTTTGGCGAAATTATACAATCAGTTGGCGATCATTCCATCCAGCCAGCCTCGTACTTAAATAATTTTTTTCAATATCGAGTATCAATATACGTCAAAGGGCTCACACAAATTATTCCTGACGTATATTTGCATTAATAAATGCCGCAGAAATGCAATATGAAGCAAAAAATATTCTTGTTTTATTAATGATTAGCTGACATGCCCGGTTTTGCGCGGGAAATTATTGCATTATTCATAGGCTAAGTGACGTATGTCCAAAATTCTGTTGTAAATATGTAAGGAAAAATTTTCTTAAAAAATCCAAGTAGCAGGTGGGCAACAGGCCTTATAAACCTTATATAAACAGAAAAAATCATTAAAAAACACGATTGTATTAAAACGAACAGCCTAGAAAAATTCCTTTTAGACCAAAATAACAGTCCATAAAAATCCACATTAAAATGCCAACAACAGTTCATAAAAATTACCATTAGAGTAATTGCAACAGTAACTAAAATGACCACATGCAACGAGATAATTGAGCCAGAATGATATCAAGAATCCATAAAAATCGTAATTACAATGTCTACCGCAATACATCTAAAAATTCCCATCAGAATAAGAGCGGTATTCTGTTTAAAAATGTCCATCAGTTAAAGAACAATTGCCCCTGGATATTTCTGCTACAATAAAGACAAAAATTCTTAAATCCCCCCCCCCCCCCATTTCATTAAAGACAACTATTCCTAAACATCCCTAATAGAATAGGGACATTAGTCTCAAAAAATCTCCATTAGAATAAAGACGTCAGTGACTAAAAATACCCATTAGAATACTGACCTTCAAGAGTTACTGTTCCTAAAATTACCAACAGTCCATCTTAAATTCCCCATCAAAATAAAGTCAGTTCCTATAAATCCCGCTTGCAAAATCGTGAAAGGATTTCCTGAAAATTGAATTAAATAGCACTTTCATAAAATTTGGATAAAAACGAAAGAAAGGAAAGCATTATATTTCCAAAGGCAAATGCACATTTAAGTTACAGAATGTTCAGCACTGAACCAATCCTGACGTGTGAAATTTAAGTTGATATAATAATACTAAATCGCCAAAAAACAAAGAAGAATCAACCTCAAGAAGTGATTAAAAATCGTCTGCAGTATGCTAAAAAATAAAATGAATTTTCAGAACCTGTTACATTCATGAAACGGCATGGATAACGATAAAATGTCATTTTTTTAATCCTTACGTTAACAAAAATCATCTAGTTGGCGATAAAAGTAGTATTTATTTTGGCGAAAACACGCAAATTGGGCAGATAAATTCAGAGGTATGCCTTGCTTTAAAGTTCGAAAGCTACTTTAAATGAGTATTGCTCGTGTTCTATTTGTTCTACAAACCTCAGAAAGAGATCATCTTGTGCAGTTTTTTACGGGCATTAATATGCTGCAAAAATTTAAAGCATGGGACATTTCTTCGATGAGATAAACCCAAAATCGACAGTTTTGCTTAAAATTGGCATAAAAAAAGTACCAATTCGAAGTTCAGGAAAAACGCTTCGAGGTGCACGACGACCTGACCCAAGGTACCTGTAAGCAAAATTTCGTACTTCTGGACCGTTCCATCTCACCAGGAGGCGATCGACAAACAACAGACAGATACACACACAAACTTTCGGTTTTATTTACATAGATAGATAGTTTACAAATGGGATGCTCTATAGTAATCCTACAGGAACGATTCACTTCATATTTCCAAGAAATAGAAATAAAAAAGTCGTTCAGAAGAACATTTAAACGAATTAGTAAATATTTCAGGAAAAATAACGTTAGAAAATGGCAAAATTATGAGAAATATAACAATGATTACCTCACACAAGCGAGCACTGTTTCCAGACTCCTAGCCGCTTCTCCAGCAATTAATTTCTTTGAGCTATTAAAGCAATTAACCACTAAACAGCATCCCGATTCAATTGAAATGGCTACTCAGTACTGCAGCAAGTTTGCTCCAAAATGGCAAGCGGCCTCGTTGCGGTTAAGGGGCCTTAATTGGACGGACTCTACCCGTTTGCTGTGTCAAGTTTTAAAGAGGGCAGCGGGCGGGTAATGCCATTTACAATATCATTGGTTGATTTACATTTGTTTTTATCCATCAGTCAACCATCAGACCGTTGATTAAGGAGGATGAATTCATACAGATCCTAACTGGTGTTCATGCAAGTGAGAAATTAATTCCACATGCGCGAAAACGGAAAATCAGAAATACCAGCGAAAGGCGTCTTCAAGGACTGTAACAAGTTTAGAAAGGCATGACAAAAATCGAATTACTCAAGCTGGAAGACAAGTAGAAAAAAATTTAAAAATAATCTCAAAAGTGAACATTACGAAATGATTTTTTTTAATTGCCCATTTTAGTATTAGAAAATTTTATTTGATTTAAAACAGAAAAATGCAGAAAATGAGTGACAAGTAAACAGTTAACGTTATCTGATATTGACACAATCCATGCAATGGCAGTTCAATGAGTAGTAGTTTTGATTAATCGATATAGAGTTACATGCTGCAAATTTACATTTATTATTTGTGTTCAGGTATGTCGTTTTAATGCAAAGGATATGTAGCATTAACACTGCTGCACATCTATAACTGTTTTAAGAATTTCTTTCACGCTACAGATCTACAAAGAACTGATACAAAAGGCTGTACCGTTGATAGATATTACATCGCTAACTTGAAGCACAAGATCATTTCGAAAAAACTGGTAAAAAATGATCGAGTTTTTTTGGACTGAAAATGAATATTCCCGTATAGTATAAGATGTTGTTGGTAATTTCAGTTGTTGGGGGGACTAGAGAGCGAGAGGTGGGGCAAAAGTTATTTAAATTTTTTTTTAAAGAAACAAAGTGCAACCGGATCTCAAAGGGCATTATAAATAAAAAAAGCGAGGTACACAATTGTGTGAGACACAATTTACCGGTAACTTTCGCACGTGTCAAACACGGGCAAATGCGTTAAGTGGTTAACTGACTTACGTGAACTCTCTTAGATCATTAGTAGTAGAATTAAAAATTTATTTTCAAAAAAAAATAAAATAGATCTGCCTTCTAGATGGATTTAGGGGAAAGTGAACGGAGCTCCTTCTTACATCATTAGGGCTGCACTAAATTAATAGTGAAAATTTAATTCTTTCGCTAAACCACATCAATGACACCTTGTTACCATGCTTTTTGCTAATGTTTGAGATCCGCCAAAATCTTAGCGGGAAACGATTAAATAAGGCGAAACAAAGTGCTTTATCAAAAGTAAATTATAACAGAAATCACGTGATTCTCACGAGCAATCAACAACCCTCGAACTGGATGTCTAACAGGGTGGTTCGAAAAAAACTTTTTTTTAAATTTCAGATCGCTACATTGCGCACAAGTTGCTATTGGTATAGAGGTGAAAAAAGCACTAATTATTATTTTTTTATTAATTTGTCTTCCGGTCGCGCAATGTCATCGAAATTAGCAAAAAAATGGGAAAAACCTTAATTTCTTTGAGCATGCCTGATTGTTTTATTGCCTTCCTATAGCATGAATTGACTCCGACAAGTATGTAAAATCAATATATATGCACTTATTATGCATTTGTTTCACATATTTCGGTCGCGCAACATAGTACAAAATGAGTAACATTTGTAGTTTCTGAAAAATTTTAAAGTTTGACTGTTTATTATATTTTAATCATACGACTTTTAGCGATACTATAGTTTAATACTATTAGAATAATGTATTAAAATCCAAGCAGATAAGATAAACTTTGATATTCAAATGGAATTCGTTGCGCAGTTTCATCAAAAACAGCCGAGTAGCCTATCCTGACAGAGAAGTGAGGCATACCTGACGAATGCTAGCGATGCGCTCGCAGCCGGTAGCAGCCATTATCGTTGTCTGACAATTTTGTTGTTTGACAATGATTCCTTTAAGACAGTTTAGAAATTTTCTAATAGTTAATTTTTTTTTTGTTTCAATATTCATTTGCTGGTGCAGTTCTTCGTTCATTTTGTTTACAAAACGGCCCAGAACTCACCACTGAGAGGTGGCTGCACTTCGAGATCAACCCCCATTATACCCAACCAAGCATCCAATGTAGGGAGTGTTATTACAATATGTACAAATTTATTGTGCTTTCTCTCTCTCTTTACGTTTCCTTTATGTATCGACAAACAAAGAAATTCGGATTTGTGCGAAAAAGTTGGCATCGCTGAGCGCGACAGTAATGTGGTTCTAATATAGCCGTCTTCGGAACTGTATCCACACACTTTACTTGAAGCTTCGGTCACTAGCTTAACGAATCTTTCAACTGCCTGCATGGGAAAGCATCTATACTCATAACACTATTGAAATCCTTGCTCACATATTTTTTTATCTCTTCATTAGTCAATGTTCTTAACAGTGGAGGAGGAGTCAGTGTACTGGTGTTCCATTTGATTGGTCTTCAGCTTCAAAGTTTAGGTTTGGTGGTTTAAAGATTCTGATAGGGTCACTTTCAGATATTGCTTGCTTTGCCTTCATGATAAGCCTAAAGCTCAGCTCTCGAATATGGTTTCTTTCAACAGTTACTGTAGCCAAAAGTAAATTTTCGGGATGTGCAAAGTAAGCATTCCATTTGCTTACTGCTGCAACAATTTGAAGCAGCAATTGTTGCAGCAACAAGCTGCTGCAACAATTTGAAGCAGCTCTCATGGTAAGTACCTTGTAGGTCTAAAAGTTTTTTAAACATGTCTAGGCCCATCCGTGAATTTGAGATTTGTTTTTATGGCAAACCACATGGGGGGGGGGGGGCATATAACATTTAAGAATGAATGTGACAATCAATCTCAGCATTTCAGAAGGACTTGACACACTGATGTAGAGACGCAAAACTCGGTTTGCAGTAGTAAGCAACCTTGAATGCGACATTGGGCTAGGATCACGTACTAGAAAGTCTTCTGAACAATGTCCTGACTTGGTTACTTCTGATATCTCAAGCAAGCACAATTGGTTCTTGCTAAGATTATGCTTGTCAGCTTTTGGAATCCCACAATCAATAGGATTAAAATCAACAACTGGCAGTCTTTCATAATCAGGTAGGGCCTTTCCAATCTGTCTGGAATATACTACTGGGCTTGTTGTATTTCCATCAAAGTGTGAGTGGTGAGTTCTGGGTCGTTTTGTAAACAAAATGAGCGAAAAGCTGCACCAACAAATGAATATTGAAACAAAAAAATTACCAAATATTTACTGTTAGTAAATTTCTAAATTTTCTTAAAGGAATCATTATCAAACAACAAAATTGTCAGACAACGATAATGGCTGCTACCGGCTGCGAGCGCATCGCTGGCATTCATAACGTATGCCTCACCTGTCTGGCCAGGTAAGCTACTCTGCTGTTTTGACGAAACTGTGCGAACGAATTCTACTTGAATATCAACGTTTATCTTATATGCTAGCATCTCTAAAAGTCTTATGATTAAAATGTAATAAACAGTCAAACTTTGAAATTTTACAAAATCTACCAATTTTACCTATTTTGTACTACGTTGCGCGACCGGAAGATAGGAAATAAAGGCATAATAAGTGCATACATATGGATTTTACATACTTGTAGTAGTTAATTTATCTTATTGCGACGCAATTAAAACAATCTGGCATGCTCAAAAAAGTTATAATAACATTAGTGTTTTTCCCATTTTTTTGCTAACTTCGATGGCATTGCGCGACCGGAAGGCAAATTAATAAAAAAATAATAATAGTGCTTTTTTCACGTCTATACCAATGGCAACTTTTCTGCACTACAGCAATCTGAAATTTAAAAAGAAAACTTTTCGAACCACCCTATTAAAGTGCTAACGGATTTTTTGACTCATAGACCTCTTGGCTTAAGGGGAAGTTGTGGTCTCAATTGTCAAATGGGTGAGGAGTTGTTTGAGATATAGACGGTCATAATCATAGCCATAAATACTGAGCAGGCAGGAGAGTATCCCCCTTCACACCGCAAATGAGCGCCTTCGGCGCTGGACCAACAGAAACACAGATACAACAAGTAGCCTTTTTACCTGACCCTGTGGCATATAGACAGTCCTAACAATCAATTCACCTTTGTTTCTGAAGTAGGCAAATCATGTGAAAAGAACCTCACACTTCCGACTTATCGGCTAGGGTTGGGCAAAGATGCAGTCGCCGGATGCCTAACTGGTCGCGTCGCTAAATCTTTGTTTAAAAAAATGAATGTTTAGTCTTTCCGACTTGACCTATTTGCGTGTCTTCGATTCCTCCCATTTGCAGTGTCAAGAGCTTAAAGTTCGATGCCATTTAAGATAACGTCACTATGTTTACAGCATTTAATCAATCATGACACCGTTGATCATTAGAAAGGCATTTTCACGGATCCCAACCGTTACAGGGATATGCATTCAGAAAGCAAACGAATTGCACATGTGAGAAAACGAAACAATAATTTCTGCCAGCGAAAGGTATTTTAAAAATTCGTTTTCAACGAAGGCAATTGCTTTAGTAAACGCAGGACGGGAAAAAATCGATAAAATAAATAAGTAAGCAATAAATAAACAAATGAATAAATCTTTGAAAAGTTTTTAAATAAAAAGAAAGTTTTGGATAAAATAAAAAATCGCAAAAGTAAGAAAAAATAAATAAATCCCAATAGCAAGTGGAGGGGTGAGGGGGGGGGAGATTGAGATTAAGCATTCATGTCTAAATAAATAAGGGAAGAACACAAGACACCAACTGAACTGGCTCAACTTAATGAAATCGCAACTCTACAAAGCGTAAGTAACGAAAAGTTCAATGATATACTAACAATAGAATTACCATTCATGAATATGAAACATAAAAGTTCATGATCTATTAAACATACGAAATAACTTGAACAGACATAATTGAGTAAAATAATATAAAGCAATCACTTTCATTTCTGAATTAAGTCAGAAATTTATTAAATGAATTCCTGAAAAATTTTACTTGAAATTAAAAACGAAAAGATCAGTGCTTTGAAGCTACGAATCAGAGTTGGTGCATGAATTTACACAAATTAAATACCCAAATTTTGATGGAACAATAGCATATATTCAAGCACAATACTGTTTGCAGGAAGTATTTTGACTGCAACACAAATAATAAATGAGAAAATGCCATGCGAATCAATTCAAAATGATTTCGAAGTACTTATATATGTTTCACGACAGCATTCACCATTAATCATTTGTTTTATACAAATGAGACATTCTGCTACCACCTCATCAAAAGGTTAAGCAGCAAATTCTGAAGTATCAGGCAAATTAATTTCATGCTTTTAAAAACGTGTTCGCGCGCACACATTCAGTATTCTTCAATTTTAGAGTTTCTAATAGTTTATACAAATAAATAACTCTTTTAATCGGTTTTAATCGGAGCGTCAAACTAGGGATTTAATCCTTTCTTTACAAAAGTTTGAATTTTCTTAATTCAATATTTTTTCTTTTCTTTAGTCTCTTCTTTTTCTTGGTGCACCGCAGTTGAATTTTCCACTTACATAGGGTTCTTTTTAGGTTTAAAAAAAAAAAAATCTTCAGAATTTTGAGATTAGTTTTAAAATTAAACATTTCTATTTCTGATTCCGCAAAGTATTTTTTAAAAACCTTTTAGTTATTTAAAGTTAAGTTATTGAATTTATTTTTTGTTGCACAAAATATGGAAAACAAAAATGTTTAAATGATTGAAGGGGGAGAAAAATGTAAGAAAAGATTAGTAAAGAAAGAATGAACAGAAAAAATAAAAATTAATTCCGCATTTTTTTTTTGTTATTATTATTATTATTGAGAGGAGAATTTTCTTTTTAACCATCTGAGGACTTTGGTGTGAGGGCAATAGTATCATCTGAAATTTCTGCTATATAAAAAGCAATTTAAAAATACTAAAATGGGTTTTGCCGTTTATAGTAATAATATAATAATAATAATGATAATTAATTCGCATTTTAATCATCTAAGCAAAATTTGGATAATTTATATTTTATTGCACAAAATATGAAAACTGATTTTTTTTAGTGTATTTAAAAAGAAAAGAAAATTTATGTTGTAATTTTTTAATTATTAAAGAATGAAAAACACGTAACGCTTAAAAGAATTTCTTTTCTTTTACGGTTAAGACATTATCAGATCTCTCTCCCCCCCCCCCTCCCAAAAATGGGGTCATAGTTTAATTTTGACTACCTATATAAAGAAATGCTATTTTCCTAAAACAAATAGCATGCTGCAACTTATTACAATAAGCAAGGATTTACTTTAAGCAGTTAAATAAATCCAGCCCTTTCCATTTGATAGTTCATTTTCAAACAAATTAGCACTCTTAAGTTCATTGTAAAACTATATGACGAATATGTCTTCCTAGAAAATTGAACTAAATAAATCTGAGAAATAATATCCTCAAAAGGACTAAAGTAAAGTATCGCTTGAAACTAAAAAGGAAAGAGCACTAAAAACGACTATTAGGACCACTGAGTCTGCTTCGAACCGGAATAAGAACATGGAAATAGTTCCGATTCCCAATGGACCGAACTGTCGTTCTGCTTCCGATCGGAATAAAAACATGGAAGCAGTTCCATCCGACCGATATCATCCGCAGGGAATGAAGGAATAAAAATCCGGACCTAGTTCCAGCGGACCAGTTTGCCCTCCACCGGAAATAGTTCGGAATAACTTCAGGAACGATAACGTCACGCATGGATCTATACTCGGAACTAGTTCCATCGGACCAGGTTTCTTCCCCACCGGATATAGTTCGGAATAACTTCCGGAACGATAACGTCAGTCATGGAACTAAACTCGGAACTAGTTCCATTTGCGGATTGGGTGCTTCGGACCGGGTCCGATCGGAATAAGCCATCCCTAAAGAGAGGAACTGTCATGAGAGATTCAGCAAAACCTACATGAGCTAGAGTTCTTCTCGATAGCTTATCAGGTCTTCGTTCAAATTTAACATGAGCTGTTTGTTGGAAGTTTTATACCTTCCAATATATGCAGTGTATTTCCTGTTTCATCTCTATTTACATCTTCAAATGAATTACTTGAACTCTCCTCGATCAGTAGCAGTAGAATAAACAAAAAAAGTTTCAGAAAGAAAAAAAAAAGAACCGCCTTCACACCATTTTTAGGGGGGAACCGAGGTACGTTTTATACAATTCTGAGCTGCGATAAATCAAGAGTAAATATTTGATTCCTTCTCAATGACTCACTTTCTCCTCAATAATGACCTCACTTCTGTTTCACGAGTTTGCAGATCACTTGTAAAGGACCTCACACTTCAGACTCATTGACTAGGGGTAGGCTAAGGATGCAGTCGCTAGATCTTTTCGTTTACATAATGAATATTTAATTTTTCCAGCGTAACTTATTCGCTTGTCATCAACTCCGCCCGTTAGCGGCGTCAGATGCTCAGAGCTCGATGCCATTTATGTTATAGTCAGTATGTTTGAAGCATTTAATCAATCATGTTGGTTACTAGAAAGGCATTTTTAGCGATCCAAACCATTATAGGGATGTGCACAGAAAACAAATGAATTGCACACTACCCCAGAACGGGAAAAATAAATTCCACCTGCCAAAAGAGTTTTACAAAATCATTTTCAAGAAAGAGGATTTTTCAAGGTTTCAGCAAAGCTTGACGGGAAAAAATTTGAGTTTCGTATGCTAAAAGAACGGAAAAGGAACGAAAAATGAAATAAGTAAATAATAAATTAATAACTGAATAAATGTTCAGAAAGATTTTAAATGAATAAGATAAAAAGAAAAATTTTAAGAGTAAGAAGAACAAAAAGTACCAAAAGTAAGAGAAATAAATAAAGAAGTGAAGAGCAGAAGAAACGAACTTAACTTTTGCTGTGAGTTATTTTCGTAAACCCACGTCATCAAATTTGATGATCCCAATCGTTATAGGAAGGTATTCAAAGAAAAAGTTAATTCCACTCATGCGAGAACGAAAATTTCAAATAAAACTAAACATCAATTCTACAGGCAAAAGTTAAATTGTTGCTCCTTTTTAATCTCTTTTCGGAATGCTCGTTACTATTCCTTGTTTTTATTATGATAGTTATTATTGTTATGAATATTAACTTGCATAATGCATGCGTATTTCTCCTTTTCCTTACAAATTACTATAACGGTTGGGATCCGTAGATAAGCAGACGAAGCATATTCGTTCATGTGTGTAGTGCTTGTACCCTAAAACTTTCTGATGCAATGGCGTACAGTAATAGCTGTCGACATTAATTTGTTAAAAAATCTTGCAGGTTTTTTCTTTTTCAAGAAATCCTTTTTACAAAATAACAAATCTGAAATTTTCACTAAGGTTGTTGTCGTGTCCTCGCGCTTGTGGAGGAAAAATGGGCGAGCAGCTCCTGAGTCTAACGGGGCCTTTATAGGCAGGAGTCCGAATTCCGCTCCTTTGAAAGGTCTCTTAATTTTTTGAATCAGCTCCCAAATGAGAGACCGTCACCTGGGATCGGCTCCCCAGAGGTGTCGTTTCAGTTGGAGGACATTGGAGCCACGACCTATTTAACGTGCACCAGCTCCCTTTAGCGTACACGGCCTCACAGCAACCAGCAACGATAGGTTGTCACCCTCCCAAACACTGGCCTTAGTCGATGTTGCTTCACTTTTGGTGTTCTGCGGGAACCGAGCTTCTACCGACTGGTCCACTGCGGGACTTTCACTAAAATAAAGTGCCTAAAAAGCGGACACCAAAAAAACGGTTCCTAAAGCTGACACCTTCAATTAAAAATTCATTTAAAGTATTACCAATTCCATTAAATTATTTCGTAACTTTTAAATAAAGAATAATACATAACAAAGACGCATTTTCATCGAAAGGACATTTTTCCTGCTGTATTGTTATCGATCTCGAGTGTGATACCTTAGTTTTTCTGCAGAGCGATAGATGGCGAAACTAAACTAAGGTTTTATTCGAATTATATCCAACTGTGCTGCAAGTGTACTTTTTGGCTGATTTCGTTGGATTAACACAAATACAAGAGAGGGAGGGAGGGGGGCGAACCAGAAATTTTACGGGAATATGTGCGTCAAAAGCGAAAAGTTGACGATTGCTATGAAATAAGAGATAACTTAAAACTAATAAGTTTTTTCCATGATATTAATTTCTCGGTTAATTGCCGTATTTTCTGGTGCAAAAGTGAACAGTAAGTACTACTCTTTAAACTTGAGAATTTTCTTTTTTGAAGAACACTAGATTCTAAAGAATAAATTTTCTTTTTCTTTTTTAAAAAAGTTATTGGTGAGAAGGTTGTTGTTATTTTTTTAAATATTTCTTTTAGAAATTACAGTAATTTTGAGAAAAGAAAAAAACCCTTGGAATAAGGAAAAAAACATCCTTTCCATCAATCCTTATATGTCAAGGAGTTTTTTTTAACTCAAAATTACAAACATAACAGCAAAATCAATGGGTTAAAATACCTTTCCTTTTTAAATTATGATTGAACTGAAAGTTCTCAAATTTTAGAGTATAACTCATGCAGAAAAAAATACGCTACATAACCTTGAAATTAATTTCAAGAAAAATTTTTTATTAGTTATACTTCTACTTATGAAAATTGATTAGTTTATCTTCTACTTTTCAGTTTTGGTCATATATTTTGGCAACATTTCTTAATCTTTCCTTAATCTTGAAGCCACTGCAACGAAATATAATTAAGTGCAAACTTATTGAATTTAAATTTGGAATAAAACTCCAAGCTTGAAAATCAAGTTGAAGAGAGTTCGAGTAAAACAACCATTCTAGTGGCGCCATCTGTTGATCCGCAGAGAAGCTAAGACATGTCACATGCTTTGACTGTACCGATTTTCTCAAAACAGCAGTAGATTCTAAGAGTCCAGAGGTCGAATTTAATGATCATTTTGTGTCCCCGATTTTACGATACTCTTGATTTAATGATACCAGTTAACATCGATCGTTACATTGGGCCAATTATTTGAAAGTACAAAAAAAAAAAAAAAAGAGTTCTCGTAATAAAAGCTTTTGAGTAACATTTTCCTTTTGTAACTCTACTCATTTTCCCCCCTGAAATAGAGTTAACAGGACAAAGTCTAGCTATTGAGCTTGAACCGCGGGAACACCATAAAAGAAGCAATGAACGGTTCGGTCACGAAGCTTGAAGTAGCTATAGGAAATGCTACATTGTTTTCTAGACAAATTTTGTGAATATTATTCAAATTTCTGACAACTGGGCACCTATCCCCTCCTAATCAATAGCCAACAGTGGCTGTCGGACAGACATTGCCGTCTCAACGTCGGGCAATAACGCTTGCACCGTACCGTTCACAGCTCCCACCACAAAGGTAAATTAAGTTAGTTATATACCATTAAAAAACAGTTCTCTCTACTTACTGGTAGATAATAACATTTAAAGTATTTTCCTAGAGGCAATGAGTCTTTGGATGTTTACGTATTATTATAGTACGGCGTTTTCCAACTGGTGGTTCGCGAACCCCGAGGGGGTTGGAAAACGCTGGTTATGCCGCTATTATAACGTTTATTATTACGCCGTTTATGCCGCCATTGCAATATTATTTTTTATTAGCGATAAAAAATAATATTGCAATGGCGGCATTTTTTATCGCTAGCATAAAAGAAAAAACGAAACAGTAAATTTTCATAAGAATTATAAAGGAGTGCAAAAATGACTTCTTTAAAAATAAATTGCGTCTTCCAGATTATGCAGAAAAGTACTGGATTAATATAGGAAACATATATACACAATTTGAAATGCTCCTACCATTTCCTACTTTTCCTCGCTAGAAAGAGTAGATTTAAAAATATTTTTCGAAAGTAGTTGGAATTTTGAGAGTAGTTGTAGCTAGTAGTTGGAGAAAAAGTAGTTTAACTAGTAGTTAACTAGTTCAAAACAAAAGTAGTTACAACTAGTAGTTAACTAGTTCAAAACAAAAGTAGTTACAACTAGTAGTTAACTACTAGTTAACTAGTAGTTGAAAGTAGTAGTTAACTACTTCTAGTTAACTACTGCCGAACACTAGTTACTGCCTTAATAATTCAGAAAGAAGAAATAATTGGAAAGCAATAATAAAAAAAAACACCTGTGGCTGTATTTTAGTTTTATAGATGTTTTACAATAGTTATGTTTTCTTCTTGTAATGAAGTATTGTACAACATGAAAAATAAATGTGCAGCAAATTTTATAGCTTTGGTTCTAGCTACTATCGACTACAGAAGGAGGTTCGCCATTTTCTTTCGAATCTTAGAAGGGATTCGCAAGGGGGGAAAGGTTGGGAAACACTGCTATAGTAGGACCAGCTATATTATACTTGAAACGGCTAATTCTGGGGTGGCTTTCGACCATCTCCCTCCCCCCTCCTGGCTTCGCTCCTGTGCCTGATTAATAATTTAACATTATGATGAACGCATATGGTGTATCTGTATTTAATACAATGTAACTGCGTCTATATAATTTCTTGCGGATTTATATTCTCTAACTTAGAACAGTTTCATAGTTTTATTTAAATACCAGATAAAACAATATTAGATAGGGAAAAAAAATCTTACTTTCAAACCCAATATTTGGAAAACCTTCGCAGCCCAAAAGTTATCTAAACTAAATTTTCTGATATTAAAAAATTGGAGGAAAAAAAATAGAATTCCGCTATACGGAAAATAATATTAAGAAAAAAGCGATTCCATTGTGAAATGTAAGCCAACGAAATGTAAATTTTAAAAATTAGATGTAAATGTAAATTCTAAAAATAAGATTCAAACACATACTATTGCATATAAAATTGTTTTCTCTTCTTCTTTATTTTTTTTAAAGAAAAGTTCCAAAACATTTAACCTTAAATATTCCTTAAAGCTGAATTATAATCTTTTTTAAAATTGAATCAATATTGAACTGGACTTGTGTTATGCGTGTACTTTATTTGAAAATTAGGAAATAGAGAACACTTCGTTTTGTTTCGGAAAAACTGAATAAATAAGTACATAAGTACACGAATCTCATCACTATGTAAGTACAAAAAATGACACTTTAGAAAACAATTTCGTGTACTAAAAATTCCTTTTCAAGCTTTTCATATACATCCACTCATTAATATTACTGACATGTATGGAAACTAACATAAAACAAATAATGGCTTTGGCGATGCGAAATTCTTTTTGCGATCATTGCACAATATTTTTATTTTCACCCCAATGGCAATGGTTATTTTACTTGTCTGCCATACGAAATCGAAGATGGCATCTATTGTTTTAGTTACAATTGTGTAAGAGTCAAATCTAAAACATATTGAACTTCAGGGCTGCAGCGTGTTTTGAAGTCGACACAAATCTGTCATCATGTAAGTACACACTCATAATGAATGTCAATAATAGATATCGTGGGTAGCGTTTTACAAACGGAACTGCTTTTCTTACGTCTTCATCAAAAGGATCAGGGAAGGTCATGGCCCCCGAATAATAATTTATGGCAATATAATTGTTTATCACTATCATTTAACTTTTTGCAATAAATTAAGGACATATTACTCTTTCTAAAAAAAAAAGAGTAACAACAAGATTGACAAAGCATAGAATCGCGGCAAACTGTAAGTTAGACGAGCGATGATATTGAGGTTTTTTCATTTGCTCTTCAATTATTTATTTACATAAGATTCGTTTATTTTCCTCTTTGTTTATTTATTTTTCTTATTTCGGGGATTTCTTTATTCTTAATTTCCTCTTACTTTTTTAATTTTTCTTTTTTATCTTATTCATTATTTGACTTTAAAACATTTTTTATTTGTTAATTTATTACTCACTTATTTATTTATTTCCTTTTTCTTTCTACTTTTGATCTTCTAGCATGCCCAATTCGATTTTTTCCCGTTATGCCCTGAAAAAACAACTATCGTCATTGAATATGATTTTAGAAAATGCCTTTCTCTATTATTTCCAGTTTTGAACCCAATTGTTATAGCAAGGCATTGGTAGACAAATTAATTCCACACAGGCGAGAACGAAAATAACAAATAAAAACAAGCAAAGAAAATATATGAACAAGTATATTTGAATTTTTTTTCTAATGTTTTTTTGGAATTCTTGGTACTTTTCCTTGTTTTATAATTCTAATAATTGTCATTGGTATTATTTCTCGGGTGAGTGATTCGCTTTTTCTCAAACAAATTGCTACAACGGTTGGGATCCGTAGATATGTGGAGAAGTTCATTCGATCATGTGCGAAGTGCTTGCACCCTAATACTCCATGATGCAATGGCGTACAGCAATAATTGTTGACATTAATCAGACAGTTAATTAAATAGTAGCATTTTTTCTAAGGAAAAGGTTTTGACAGAAGCATAAATCTCAAACTTCCTATATAAAAATTATTTTAAAAGCATGATGTCTCAAAATTACCAGAAAGTACCCTCAATGTATAAATAACCTCAAAAATTCCCCGAAAAGATCTTTAAAACACCCGAGTTTCGGGCATCCTGCTTGTGCCGACGCTTCTAAATAAGTAATGGGGTGAAAACAAATTCTTTCCGACCGCCCTTGGCGTTGTGAATACAATTTAAAGGCTGTAGTATAGTGTAGTCAACTGTTTGTTGCCGTTAATTAGAACAAAAATTTTTTATTTAAATTTTAAAAACACCCGCGCATTACAATGGATCTGCCTCTCTTCTTCAAATTGTAAGCGCGCGGAACGCCCTCTTTCTGGAACAGGACAATGAAATGTCATCGTTCATCGAAGCCCAAACCAAACGAAAACATAATTTCTTTTTAATAATTTTTGACCACATTTTTAAAACTGGTAGCCAAACAACCTTAACTTCATGCTCTACATTGTTTTAACTCCCAAAAAGCCAGCACTACTGACTTTTCATTTTAATTTGGGGAGCATAACCCATGAAATCAACGCTATAAAAGCACACAATTGATTGCATATTGGAATCGCGTCAAAACAGCGCTGGTATAGCATACACATGCAAAACTACTTATGCGCAGAGGCGTAGCTAGGTGGGGGCAAGGAGGGGGAGTTGTCCCCGGGCGCAGCGTCAAGGGCGCCAAATTAGTGTTATTTTATTTTATTTTTAAATGCGAAAAGAAAATTATCTGAACTGAAGAGGTGTGAA
This sequence comes from Octonoba sinensis, assembly GCA_038502835.1. Taxonomy (NCBI): domain Eukaryota; kingdom Metazoa; phylum Arthropoda; class Arachnida; order Araneae; family Uloboridae; genus Octonoba; species Octonoba sinensis. Next base: position 111,011,428 of record CM076606.1, read on the forward strand.
TAGGTTCGACAAAAGCGTGGGAGCACTGCAAACTATATCGTTAATGACCAATGTAGAACAGGGGTGCGTGGGAAATCAGACAAATAATTTTGCGAAGCCAGTGTCCCATTTTTCCCTTAAAAGTGAATGGTCGCTAATAAAAATGAAATTTAAAAGGGCCGCTTTAGAGCTATTTATCATTTAGGAAGCATAAAAGCTTTTCAAATTCCCCTTGGGGTGCCCCTAGGCCTCCCAGGGGCACAGGGGAGCGCAAAATCTTCAGTTGTCCCCGGGCGCTGAAAACCTTAGCTACGCCTCTGCTTTTTGCGCTATGTAAGTAGGTCTGAATTACTTTTAATTATTATTGTAGTAAGAACAAGGAAAAGTAACAAGTATTCCAAAATGAGATTAACAATAAAGACCAATTTAATTTTACCTGTTTATTTATTTATTTTATTGTTATTGTTATTATTTGTTATTTTCGTTCTCGAATGTGTGGAATTATTTTTTTCTTGCATAACTATTGGGATCGGCAAATATGTTGACGAACGTGAGTTTACGAAAATAACTCACATCAAAAGTTCAATTGGTGTCTTGCAGTGGCGTAGCGTATGTTTTGTACGAGGGGACGCTGAAGAAATCTAGTCGAAATTATCGTAATATGAAGGGATCAACACATTTGCTTGTCAAAATCGAATGTTCGTAAAAGCAGAAAAAATATCAGATTTAAACAAATACATAAAGGAAAGTGTGCTTACCCTTTATTTTACATTATTCTAATGATATTACATTAAAAAATAAGGAGTAAGCTTTCTTAAACAACTTTATACAATAATTCTGTTCGTTGCTTTTTCTTTTCAGTGACGACATCTATGTCTCTTTCAATAGATACGGGGTCACTGGAAAGTTCTCTCATTGAGGCCTTTTCAATGGCCAGTGAGCTAAAGTTACTTACGCGGTCATTTCTCATGGAATTCCGTAGGTACGTTTTAAGTCTCTTTAACGTGCTCATGATCCTGTCACTACTTGCAGTTGTCGCTGGAAATGTAAGAATTAGTCGAAGTAATTCAGTGACTTCGTAAATGGCGCCCAAACCATTTGACACCAAATACTTCAGCAAATTTTTTTGGTTGCAACGCTTTTTTGTAATTCGCATAAATATTGATTAATTCATTTGAAGTTTCCCTTTCACAAAAAAAATTATATGTTTTAAAATGACTATTAAGAGCAGTAACAGGAAATTGTTTTGTACTGACCGAACAACTGTTTTATCTTTCGAAACTTCGTAAAATCCGATAAACCTATCTTCACTCCTATCTTCAATACAGTATCTTAATTTTATATTCATCCGGCTTTTACAAGATACATCAAGCGTTTCATCACCTTGCAGAGAAACAAAGGAAGCTTCATTAATTTCAGATTTAATGGTTTCGTTTAATACAGACGTGATGATTTCAATCAAATCGTTTTGTATATCAGGTGATGTTCCTTTAAATGAAGATGATGACTGCAAATGTTCTCGTATAGTTGACTTAATCAAAGCCAATGGATCCAATTGTTCCAGAAAATTTCCTTTATTGATTGAATTATCATCTTCTTTGTGCCGCGAAATGCTAGTTCCTGCTTTGCGAGGAATATGATGGACTGGATAATTCTTTTACGAATTTCCCAATTGCTGGCTACTTGTTGATTACAGCTTGAATGCGGGCTGCTTCTGATAAAACATGTTCTGTACGTACTTTTCCAAGTAAAACAAAAGGTTCCATGTATGCAAATGCATTCTCGACAAAACATGTTTATTTGCTTTTTTAATGAAATTGCTCAAATCCGAAGCGTCATTAACACACCATTTGCTATCTTTCTCTCCGAATTGCAAACAAACGTAGCAAAACATTTTTTTGTTTGTTACTACAAACTGAAATCTATTTATAACGCTCATACCACGAAGATTGCCATGTACGAGTAATACCTTTACATGTTGCTTGATGTTCAAAGATTTATGTAGGTGTTTTGGTGTTTTTTGTAAGTAGACAATAATAATTTCGTCTAACATTTTATCCACGTCGGTCACTTTGTTTTTCAAATTAATTATAGCAGCGAACACAAGACAAAACTCATTGACATCTTTTTTTTATTTTAAAAAAAAAAAAAAAAAAAAAAAAAAAAAAAAAAAAAAAAAAAAAAAAAAAAAAAAAAAAAAAAAAAAAAAAAAAAAAAAAAAAAAAAAAAAAAAAAAAAAAAAAAAAAAAAAAAAAAAAAAAAAAAAAAAAAAAAAAAAAAAAAAAAAAAAAAAAAAAAAAAAAAAAAAAAAAAAAAAAAAAAAAAAAAAAAAAAAAAAAAAAAAAAAAAAAAAAAAAAAAAAAAAAAAAAAAAAAAAAAAAAAAAAAAAAAAAAAAAAAAAAAAAAAAAAAAAAAAAAAAAAAAAAAAAAAAAAAAAAAAAAAAAAAAAAAAAAAAAAAAAAAAAAAAAAAAAAAAAAAAAAAAAAAAAAAAAAAAAAAAAAAAAAAAAAAAAAAAAAAAAAAAAAAAAAAAAAAAAAAAAAAAAAAAAAAAAAAAAAAAAAAAAAAAAAAAAAAAAAAAAAAAAAAAAGAAACTTTGCCCCTCCTCAACTATTAAAAATGCAAAATGTCAGGCCTGATAAGATATACATACATTGACTGAAGAAGTCCCTATTTGGAAACATTACAAAGTATTTATCGTGGTACACTGGAACAAAAATTCTTTGCTGATTTAAAATGAAAGAAAAATATTAACAGCGTGCTTTACCCTGCATTAGTTTCAATTGTGCAAAACATATCATAATTACAAAATTTCCCATTAATTCCCCTTGGGCAGCTACAGATCTCATCTTAGTACTTGCACAGATGCTTTAAGGAAAAGAAATAAATAAAAAACAGTTGACTGGGGGTTAAAGAAGGGGTCTTAAAAGACAAGTGTTCTTATTGACAAATGCATCTTTTCCATAGTTAAATAAAACTGTTTTAGTATTTTAATGGTTATTGTATTTTCCTTATTTCCAGATTTTTGGCCACCGGGGAAACATACAGGAGTCTGGGCTTTGCATTTCGCATTGGCCGACAAACTGTGCGAAAAATAATCCCAGAGACGTGCAAAGCCATATGGGACGGTTTTAAAGAACAATGTCTCCCTTTCCCGAAAACAGCAGACGAATGGCAAAAAATTGCCAAAGATTTTGAGGAAAAGTGGCAACTTCCCCATTGCTGTGGGAGCATAGATGGGAAGCACGTCCTAAGAGACTGCCCATCAAATACAGGAAGCATTAACTTCAACTACAAAAGAAGTACATAGTAGTTTTCCCATATGGTTAACTTACAAAGAGGTTTACGCAAACTTTATATTGATGTTTCATCCATCCAGACAAATACTAGTTTAACATAAACCAAACTTAATGAACAAAATGTTCGTTTTAGCCCTGATTTCGTATTAACCGTGTTCGTATTAAGAAAGTTCAACTGTACTACTGTTTTCCGTTGCTCTTTGATATTAATATTTTATGATTTTCTCTTTAGAATCGGGATCTGTAGAGGTTGTAATACCAAACTGTCTTGGGTAGACATGTTGATTCCTGGGCGAAATAAGTGTACAGGCCATCAAATATGGCGGCCATTTTGGTTCCTTCCCCCATTTGGCATTCAGCAGCCAATCAACATATAAACTTAATTTTGGTTTTAAACTTTGGTTTTTGGGGTCTAAGAATTCAAATAACATATTATTTAAGTCATTAAAACTATCTTACTACTTTTTTCAGTAATTTTCGTATAAATGTATCCGATAACTGCTGTTTAATATTCTGGTTGCAAAAATTGAAGCTAGAATAAAAGAATTCTCAATAATACTAAGTTTCAACTCGTGTTTATTAGAATTATACGTTCCTTTTATTGGTAGAATTATATAATAATAGCAAAATATAAAGTTAAGCAATAAAAAAATGAATGAATAAAAATATGCTATTTGATTTTTCATTCCTTGGTGGTACATTTGACAAAAGTAGTGCACTTTACAACAGCAGCTTTGTAAGCACATCTTTTGGAGACAGAAACCTAACATTTGCTCACCCACAGGAGTTCTTCCAGTGGCAGGAAATTCAAAAATTTTTAGGGTCTCAGCACCCCGTTAATATTTTCCCATCGAAATCATGCGGATCATTTGTTAATTGTTTATTTTCTAGAAAACGAATAATAATGATGATAATTTGCCAAACAGAAATTTTTGGTTGCAAATTATAGCTGATGACCTGTAATTTCAAACATTAGCTTCAGACCAGTTTCCTTTATTAATTGAAAAAAATATATACTTGTGTATATCGTTGAATATATTACCCAATTTATAGACACATATGGATTACTTTTCTCTCAACTCAACTCTAGCGCAACAGCCGCTGACATGGGAGCTAAACGCTGCTGTGCCCATCTCAGCTTACGAGGCCGAGGGTCTTGAAGAAGTAGATGTTCGGTGAACTACTTCTGAGATGCAGAAATAGATGTTTTGGTCAGGTAGTCGACCTGAGTGGCTTTAATTCTTTCGCACAAATTGATGTGCTTAAAGTGATATTAATTTTAAAAATTTACTATTTTCTACATGCTGTAAATATGCTATAGAAGAGCCTTGCAAAAGTTTTGATAGGATAATATTTCATAAAATTTAAACTTTCAGAATAAAATAAATACGAATATCTACTTGCTACGAATTGAAACTTGAATTTTCAGGTGTACTTTCCAGGATCACTTAAAAGATTGCATTATAAAAGTAATTGAATAAACATATTGGCTAGAAATGTAATACAGTTACTATGCTACATACACTTCATTAGATTAATAATAGCCTAAGCTACTAACCAAATCAAAAATGGTTGAACATTAGTATTTTAAAACTACCATTAGCATACAAATGGTAGAATAAATATATAATTTTATATTTTAACAATAAAATTTACTTATAATATCATAATAGTAATTTAATATTATGGTACGGAATTTTTATAAGAAATATTTGATATTTTTCCTTACAAAAATCACATAAACGGAAAAACATTTTCCCTACAAAATTGAAACAATGCACTTTTCTAAAATCGTTGTAAACATGCCAAACTCAAAGTTTGCAATTAAAAGTAGTTTATTTTCCCAAAGATAACATTTCTAATAGTAACAAAGTCTCCCACTTTACATTTGATGATTTATTCTAAGAATTTATTCCTGCTGATTTAATATATTCGAACTTTTAATGACTGTTTTGCTTTCTGTTGGTTGTTTGTTTTTTCTAGTTCCTTCCATTTATACCGATTTTTTCCAGTTTCTTCCCCTGTACTATTTAAATTGGTTTCTGCTGAAAACAACACCCAACCCTGCTCCATAGTAAAATGGGTACTAAATGGTTTTATGTGCTATACTCATAGATATCATTTAAATGTAACTTTTTTTTTCATTTACTGAAAATTTCATGTTTTATAATTGATATTTCTCTAGTACAAATCATTTAATTTGCTCTGAATTAGATTATCAATATGAATTAATATTGGTATACTTGTTTTATAAACATGTTTCCATGAAAAAGCTTCTCGAGGAACTGAACTCTTTAATTTTATTGTTATTTTTTAAAAGTCATTACTCTACTTTTTTCATCCATAAAATATTTCATGTCTGATATTATAACATAGAATTTATTACTTGAATGGGAATACTCATCATATTTATTTTAGATAAATTCTGCTTTTTTAATTTTTAATTTCCAGTTAACTGAAAAAAGGTTACGAAATGATATTATACCGGTCGGTTTTCCCCGGGCGAAAAAACCCGGCCAACTATGCTGCTAGCTGGAGAAATATCTGTCGTCCAAAAACTTTCTATTCAGTAAAATATCATCACTAAAAACTGCTCTTGTTGTTGATTTCATGTCACAAGTTCTAATGATAAAATTAAAGAAAGTGAAAAATTTTGGAGATGTCGTCAACAATGTTCTGCACGGATCGATGTCGGTATGCTCTTGCAGGAACTTGTTGTGTTCGAAAGTTATGTATAACATGCTATATTTTCCTTAGTTTCTAGTCCTTCATTAGTTAATAATGGGTTGAAACGTGCAATTGTGATCTTTGTAAAAGTAAGACAGGACAATAAAGAGTTTAATAACACGTTAGAGGGGGCAGTTTACGAATTGCTCCACTCATACACTGGGCTGACTGAGTGATTGCGCTTTCCAATGATACAGACGTGCAGTATTGCTAATTCGATGTGCATTAACATGGATGTGCCAAGGAATATATGAATTCTCGATACTTTTCGGAATAGAAGAAAATATTAGATTCATTCTTTTGCTAGCCCAAGTACACTCGAAAACTCACATTCTCAAAGCTAATGACGAAATTCGCAAAATTGAGACAAAAATTTCAGCTATAAAATCAAATCCAATTTCATATTTGTCAGATTTTACAGAGAAGGAGGACGAGTGCGATTATGAAAAAGTGGAAAATACCTAGCGCGAGTCTGAAAAGCTCATTTAATGTCGTGTTCATATTTTAATTTAATGTTCACATTCATATGAAACATTTCATGATCTACTGCTTAATTAACACAAGAAGTCAGTGCCACTGAGTGAACTTCCACCGACATCACTTTCAGTTAAAAGGATATCCTAAGAGCTTTTTAGCACGTAAGACTCAATATTCGTCTTCTTGAAAATAAACAATTAACAAATGATCCGCATGATTTCGATGAGAAAATATTAACGGGGTGCTGAGACCCTAAAAATTTTGAATTTCCTGCCTTTTTATTCCTGTGGGTGAGCAAATGTTAGGTTTCTGTGTCCAAAAGATGTGCTTACAAAGCTGCTGTTGTAAAGTGCACTACTTTTGTCAAATGTACCACCAAGGAATGAAAAATCAACTAGCATATTTTTATTCATTCATTTTTTTTATTGCTTAATTTTATATTTTGCTATTATTATATAATTCTACCAATAAAAGGAACGTATAATTCTAATAAACACGAGTTGAAACTTAATATTATTGAGAATTCTTTTATTTTAGTTTCAATTTTTGCAACCAGAATATTAAACAACAGCTATCGGACACATTTTCGCACAAACTAGTGAAAAAGGTAATAAGATTGCTTTAATGACTTAAATAATATGTTATTTGAATTCTTAGACCCCAAAAACCAAAGTTTAAAACCAAAATTAAGTTTATATGTTGATTGGCTGCTGAATGCCAAATGGGGGAAGGAACCAAAATGGCTGCCACATTTGTTGGCCTGTAAAATTATTTCGCCCAGGAATCAACATGTCTACCCAAGACAGTTTCGTATTAGAACCTCTACAGATCCCGATTCTAAAGACAAAATCTCTGGAAATAAAAGTTTTTACGGGACTATATGGTGGGGACTGGTATATAATGCGTTTCATATTAAATCTTAATATTATGTTATGATCTATGTTTCTGATGTGCAATTATTGTGTAAGGTGGCGTGACTTGAGAGAGGGGAGGAGGTATGGTGAAGTGTGACTCTTTGTGACAAAATGAGGAGGGGGATCAAAAATATTTGGCGAAAGTGACATCAATCGTGAATAATAATCCTCTAGTTAGGTCTAGTTATAATAATAAAGTTTCACTGTAGAGTGTAACACTCTACAGTGAAACTTTATTATTACCTCTTGTGTTCCACCAAATATATGAAGAAACTAATAAACTAGGAGAGTCTAAGTAACTCATTTAACGATATAAATTGTAGTTCATGAGACAGAAACTTTAAAGTTTGAATAAGGGGAGATCGTTTGTACAATAGAATTATAACAGCGAGGAGTTCAAATATTCGGATGAATAATCCCTTTACTTAGTTCTATTTATCTTTAATAGATGGCGCTGCAAGACGACACAAAGTTTAGCACGTAGTTTTGTTTCTGTTGGAAGCTGAAAACTTGTTTTCAAAAGGGCAACACTGGTTACTTGTATGGGATCGTTCATAAATGATGTCACGCTTCGGGGGGGAGGGGGGGGGGGTCTTTGAAATTTTGACAAAGTGTGACCAGGGAAGGGGAGGGAGCAACAAGAAGTGTGACATCAGGCTTATACAACATAGCCTGACATGTGACAAAGGGGGAGAGGGGGGTTTGTTGAAGTGTGACATTTTGTGACAAAGGGGGAGAGCGGGTCAAATATATAGGGGAAAAGCGTGACATCATTTATGAACGGTCCCTATGTAGTTTTTCAGGTGGTACTACCCTCATTGTGGTGCCGCTGAAGGAGATGGTACCAATTGCTGGGGAACGCAATATGTCTGCAATTAGCGGAAGTCAACAACAGCCCATTAGAAATGAAAAAAAAATGTTGAGCAAAATGCCCGAATCCCTAACAGTTGAAGCATTGGATAATAGAATTTTTATTAATTTTGTGATCCTTTATTTTAACTGTAGTGTACACAATGCTTTCAACTTTTTTGACTCCGTCATGGCATGGCTCATCCGAGTGCTGAATTTGGAATAGGGGCAGGGTTTGCGATTCCTACCAGATAATTGAGCTACCTTAGAAAAAATTTGAAATTATTACCAGAAAGCTCAGTCCGTATGTCAGTGTCAGCAGGGTCAGCGCTGATTGGCAGGGCTCTGATAACGTATTTCCTAAGCGTTTCTGTGGGTTTTTTCTTCGTGTAATATTCCAGCGATTCCCAATATTTTTGTTTTCGCGTACCGCCATTTTTCCGGCAAACCATTTGCGTACCACTGCAAATATAGCTTTATTTAATACAATATAATACTGATATATTATAGAAAAGTACTAGGGCGACTAGGTAATATAAATTATAGAATTTTTTATAGTTATTAAGGCAGAGAACAACGTTTATTAAAATAAAGCTGTGTATGACAAGTTTTAGACCTGCCTGCCTGATTTGAAATGGAACGACTCAAATGCTAGTGCGCTGGTTCGTGACTTCAATCTTACTACCAAGAGCAAATAGAAGTGCCATACCATGGAAAAAACAACCAATTTTTAACAAATATTTTACTGGAAATCAAGACTTTCAATATTACTGAATAGAAAAATAAGAAATAGATGTGTTTACATGCCTTTCCTACGAAGAGAAGAGGTATTTTTAAAAAAAACCAGCGACATGCTCCATGCTAAGTCTTTGGGAGAAAAGCGCTTGTAGCCCGGAGGGGTAAAATATTCCCTTCGACCAATCAACAGTTGCCATCTCTCTTCTATTCAGGGTCTCTTAACTCTAACGCAGGGGTCTCCAAACTACGGCCCGAGGGCCACATCCGGCCCGCGGACAGATTTTGTCCGGCCCGCGGAGAGCTAGCATACTTGAAAGAAAACTCCTTCTAGAGAACATATTTATTTTTTATAGCAAATTAAATTAAGTTTACTGAAGTAATCTATTTTTATGTTGAATAATTATTAATATGACATCTACATTGATATGGTCATGGGCTAACTACTCATAACATTGTTGTAGGTTATTATTTACTAACTAACAGATTATTGAAACGAATCCAACTAACATTTTATACATTTTAAATGAAAAGATAACTTATAACAAGCATAACGACATATGAAATACTAATGAGATTTATGTAATTGAGATTTTCCACTGACAATAGTTTGTAGTTGTGGACTAATTTTACTTGTACCAATTATTAAAAGAGATTTAAGATGCTCATCAGTTAATTTAGATCTGTAAACATTTTTTGTGTACTTCATTTTGGAAAAGGTCTTCTCACACAAATAAGTAGTACCAAAAACAGAAAACAGCCCACGAGCAAATTTATGCAAATTATCAAATTGTGTCAGTGGAAGACACTTATAAAATTCCAACAAAGATAAGTTTTGATATTTGTTCTTAATTATATCACTGCACTGTAGATCAATCATTTCCATTTGAAGTTCCGGGGCTAGGGTTTCAATGTCAGTATCAAAAGGATTCTGAAAAATCTTAATTTGATTCGCAATGGCATCAAAGTCCGAGAAACGAGTATCAAAATTTATTTTCAAAGCACTCAAAGTTTCGATTGCAAAATCGATAGGAAACTCGGTCTCAGTGGTGTGGCTAAATATTTCACATGTTTTAAAATGTGAAAAACATTTACTTCGTAGTTGTGATTGAAACAGTATCAATTTCTTCCGGAATGATTTGATATTATTGTATAAATCAGGAAGATGCTGGTTTTCTCCTTGCAATCTCAAATTCAGTTCGTTCACATGTTTTGTCAAATCAACATAGAATGCTAACTTCCACAGCCATGCGTTGTTTTGCAATTCAGTAAGAGGGCGATGCTTTTCATTCAAAAAAAATTCGATCACTGCTCGAAGTTCAAAAAAGCGCTGAAGGACTTTCCCACAACTAAGCCAACGTACGGCAGTATGATAAGGTAAGTCATTTTCTCCAATCTCTTTAATAAATTGTACGAATTGTCGGTGATTCAGCCCAAAAGATCTGATAAAATTAACAGTTGATATGACTGGTTTCAGAACTTCAGACATATCCAAACATTTTCCGCACAAAGACTGTTGATGAATGATACAATGTAAGACTATTGGTTTTGAACCACCGTCATTTTCTACAGCCTTTGACACAAGAGCGACCACTCCTTTATCTTTCCCACTCATGTTTTTGCCTCCATCAGTTGTAATACATTTCAAGTTTTTCCATCAAAGGTTCTTTTGCTTAATGGCCATTTCAACTCCTTTAAAAATATCTGAACCAGTAGTTGTGCCATGAATACTATACATATCAAGAAGTTCTTCATGCACTTCATAGCTTTTATCTACTCCTCGAATATAAATCAACACCTGAGCAGTATCTGACACATCCGTTGACTCATCCAAGGCCAAAGAAAACCACTCAACATGTCCATTTTTGTTGAACAGTTGAGAGGATATATTTTCAGCGATGTCTTCTACCCTTCGAGCCACAGTGTTTGCTGACATACTGACAGTTTTTAATAAATTTACCTTTTCAGGGCACATTTCTTCGGCTACTGCGATTATGCATTCTTTGACCATTTCTCCATCGGTGAATGGTTTTCCACGTTTTGCAATTTCAAGAGCCACACGAAAGCTGGCACGAGTTGCAGCCTCTTGTTCAGTTTTGAGTTTTGTAAATAAAGATTTCTGCGATTTCAATCCGCGCTTCATAGCTTCGAATTTTTCTGTCCGCAAACTTCCTGTATATTTTGAGTAATTTTGAAAATGTTTTGCTTCATAATGACGTTTAATGTTATATTCTTTGAGAACGGCTATGCTTTCATTGCAAATCAAACATAGCGCCTTGTTACTGGACTCAATTACGAAATACTGAATGTTCCACTGATCTTTGAATTTTCTGCATTCACTATCAATTTTTCGCTTCTTTTCCATTCTACTAAATCACACACAAAAGCAACAATTCAAATAAAAATATTGTTACAAAGATGTCTTAAACTTAAACACGCACAAACACGTTTTAAGGAGGTACGCACTATTTTATTTCACAGCAGTGTCATAGGAACTGACTTGTGGTTGCGCCACTAGCCTTCTTATATATTTCACTTACTGCCATCTAGAAGTGAGTGGAAGACACCAGAACTTTATCGAACCAACGAGATTATTCTGTAAGTGCTATTAGCGCCATCTGTTAGGGATAGAAGGTACTACCTATTTCTGCTTGTGTCCACCAGATGTCCTGTCACGTTACTCCTCATGGCTCGCTCGTACTCTACGACTAATCTAGAAATTACAGATAATGACAGGAAAATTAATAATATGCAGTGTTGCCGTTTTGCGGACTTTAGTTCGATTTGCAGCCTTTTTTAAACGTGGCGTACTTTTTCGGACTTTTTTTTTCATGTAAAAAAATACTCATTCGTTACTTGAGTACTCGTTAGGAACCGAAGTAACGATTACTGAAGAAAAAAGTAATCAATGATTACTTGTGTATTTCATTACTTTTGTAATCAATGATTACTATGGCGATACGATGCGGGTACCCCATTATAACGGATACCCATACGATACAGAAAATACATCAGCTTCCCCGTCGCTAATGGCATCTGGCAAAAAAGTAATCATATTTTACACCACTAGTGGACTGATTCAACTTTTTACCACCGGCAACAATTAATGATAATATGGTTTTGGCCCTTGGAATTTACTGGAGTAATCAATATGGCCCTAAGGCTGGAAAGTTTGGAGACCCCTGCTCTAACGTATTGCGTTGTAATGCAAGCACCCGAAACGAGTTCCAGAGCGGTTACCTGAATACATAAATATGAAAGATTACAATGTATACGAAGCGGTTCGATTTATTTATTTAACAGTACTTATTTTAGTAACTGGTAGATAAACGTACCTCCTGTACGTTGCTCTTGAATCTGTAAGGGTAACTTGTAAATTCGAAAAAGATAAGCAAATAATGAAGGAAAGAAAGATCTATTACCGCATGTACCCTTTTTCCCTCTCGGGTCATATACACACGACAATGATGCAAGCAACAACATAAAACTTTTCAAAAACTCTACGGAATAAACAACGTATTTTCAGATCCATCAAATCTATAATTACTTCTGAAGTGTTTTGTATAGGAGTTACTTGAGTATGGCTAACTGAACATTTTAATTGTGTAGAAAGACTAAAACGATATAATCAGAAGGTAAAAGTCAATAAAGCTACAGAAAAAAATACTGGATTTTAAATTTTATATTTATTTGCTGCAAAAAAAATGTTAAATGACAAAAAAAGTCGAATCACACTTGGATGCTTGCATATCAATTATAAAAAAAAAAGTCTTAGTTTGTCAAATACGTTCGAATATTCTTCATAAATTGAAATCTTTTTGAAGATCTTACAAATTTTTATGAAGAACATTACAATCTTAACCCTCATGCATCAACAACTCGGATTTATTTTATCATTATTGTTCTTTTTTTTAAATTCGAGACAGTATCAAAAAAACTTCCATTTTAAAATTTTGCTTTTTTTAAATTTATTTAAAAAAAAAAACCTCTTGTCCTCTATCCCTTGTATTTATTTAATCTTTTGGATTCGATATTAAAAAAATAAAAATACACGCAACGCAGGAGATTTGTACAACTAGACACTTGTAAACAAAATTGCAAAAACAGACAGAGATCGAATAGCAAGTTGCCCACATTCTACACTGTGATGCAAAGGGCTGAAAAATTATAATTTCCATATCATTGCCACGTGCATATGATTTAATCCGGGTAATTCCGGTGTATAGCGGTCAAGAGATTCAATCGCAAACCAACGGCAATATATCGCCACTATAGTGGTGTATTTGAACAGCAAAATCAGTAGGCGGTAAGAGACATGTAATGTATGTAGCATAGTAGCTCAGCATGTAATGTATGATGTAAAAAAGAAACCATTCCTAACTCTCCATAATGCACTCTAGAAAAAAAAGATGTCAATCGACAGCGATTAAACGTTAAGCTTCTTTTAAATTATTAAAATAAGATTTTGATAAGGGGTCGTCTACACATTGAAATGCACAATAACTTCAATAACCTAAGTGGAATGCCTTATTTTGAACAATAGAATTGAATTCAGAGCCCCCAAATGAGCCTAAATAAGAAATATTGAGTAACTTCTGACCTTTAGAACTGGAAATATTGAAAAAGGAACCACTGTTTTAGAACATCTACTTTGAAGGTCAAAACTCAAGAAGCCGTGAAAACACTCATTTAGGTGTTTAAAAAAGATAAGAACTATTCATAAAGCGGTTATCACACGACAGGAATTTTAAAGCAAACGTTACTTCCACCTCGTTCTATCGGCAACCTCTGGAGCCAATTTTCGATCTGGAGTTTCCTACAGGTTTGCCACCGGTTTCTCAGACGGTTGCTCATAACGAGCTACCATTTTCTAATCTGTATCCTCGTGTTAGGCATTTGTTTACATTTTTTATATTTGAAATTTCAAAAAAGTAGGTTTCTTCATTCAAGGGCACTCCTATGCAAGGTCACGGGAGGTCACTGTGACCTCCTAAAAATTGTCATTATTTTGCAAATTCTGAGTGACCATGTTAAATCAAACCATTAAATGTTAAATTAGACCATTTGGTATAACAATAATTTTTGTCTTTTTCCCCCCTCCTACAGGTTTGTACTTATTATACAGGTACATTATTGACTAACAGCTATACAGTTGTCAATAGCAAATGCAAGGCATCAAATTTTATTTTACGTATATAATGATCACGCATTCTCAATAGGATCATGGTTTATTAAGTTTGAGCTTCGCGATTCAGTAAAATACGAAATTTCAGTCGGGTAATTAAGAATTACCCCCTCCCCTTCCTAAAAAATATAAGTTTGAGACTGTCCTGCCTGCTTAAAGATGTCAAAAATTTTTGAATGCAAATTGTTATTATGTTATAAGGCGAAATGAATGAAATCTTAAGAAGTTTTGTTAAAAGGTTATACATACCTTACGAATTTTAGTAACAAATTAGATGTCATGAGTTTATTCATAACAAGATCTTTAAATTTAATGGAAATGTATTAAGGCAATGGCGGTTCCTAGCATAAGTGTCACCCGGGGGCGGTAATTTTTGGTGTCCCCCTCCAAAAAGAAAGAAGACGAAAGAAACGTTGTTGCGTTGTATGAACTTGTAGTTTATATTATTTTCAGAGTGGCAAAAAAAAAAAACTCTTTAGAAATTTTATTTTATTTATTTGGGGTAACTTTCACTAAACTATATTTATTTTCAGCTATGATACGTTGAAATAGCACCCGTAAAATTGTATAATTAAAGTACATGTATTTTTCTAAAACTCTATATCTTATTTTGGGTGTCACGCGGTGGTTGGGGGAGGGGGCGCGGCCCCTCCGCCGCCCTTCCGCAGTGACCTTACTGATTAAGGAATATAATTTGGTAAAATATTAATATTTTGTATTCTGTGTCTCATCTAATATCATTCTAATTAAAATTTTTCACTGTGACTCTAACAGGTCATTTAAAATTGTATAAAACTGTTGTGTTCATAAGCAGGAGCGCTTCAGAGGGAGATTTTTAAGAGGTGTGCACAATTTACTGGGCATCAAACTTCGAATTCTGACGAAACAGAAAATGGCACTGCAGTTTAAATTTAATTAAAATAAAATGACAGAGATTAGTTAAAAAATTATCAAAAATGTAAAACAGTGTATGATGCCTACAGAATTATTGCTGATAACGCTATAGAATGGTTGTCTATGATATATAAATTAAGAAAAAAACAAGAAAGAAAAAAAAAAACGGTTGTTATACTGTCTCTAAATTTATCACTTGAAACGCTCTGGCATTTTATTAGTGATTTCATCATAAGACACTCTTTGAAATGTCTTGCACTAGTAAATAAGCGACTTTACATCCTACAAATGGTTTTTCGGCACGATTTTGAAAATTTAAACCAAAAAAAAAAAAACTAATTTAGAAATCGCATTTTCCTTTTAACATTTATCCTTCTATCGCTACTCTTCAAATCCTTCACCGCCATGTTTACTGGAAAGTTGATTTGACGTCACGAAATTCCAGCTCCATGATTGGGTCCTTTCTTGATTTGCCTTAAATTAAACGTTATAGAAGCAATTTTTTTCTTACGCAGATAACGAATTGCTTCTAATTCGGGCAACTGTGAATTGGTATAGCACACGAGCAATTTGAGGAAACTATGGGGAAAATTGGCAGAAAAACCAGTTTCCGATAGAGTTGACGATTCCTATTACGGTTGCGTTTGCCTGTAATTCCTATCGTGTGGTAACCGCTTTACAGCACGTAAGTTTTAGGTAACTGCTTACGGCATCCTGCGGTTTTGTTAAAATTTCTTAATTTTATCCAATAGCTGCCGCTTTAGGGGCTGTATCCCACTGATTAATTTTATACATTAAGCAATGGTATACAGCCCCTAAAGCTGCAGTAAAATATATAACAAAAAAATTATTGAATATTTTGAGGTGAAATTGTGGATATCCGTATGAAAGGTTCTTCAGATGAATTTTTCATTGAAAAAATAAAATAGATATAGCACTTACGCTCATCGAGAAAAGCGTTTGAATGTCCCCTCCTCCCCCCGCACGTTGGATTCGCTCCAAGAACTAATCAGTTCCCATCAGGGTCCACGTGTGTCGTTCTATTCCATTTATTACTTTTTAAGTGACAGCGGCCACGAAAAAAAGACCACATGCAGACACACCAATAGAGACATTCTCTAAAAATGGTCAAAATTGGTTCAGCATACCTCAAAACGTGTAAATCCGTCAAAGTTCAAAAATTTGACGAATTCAATACTTTCCTCTATACATTGGGTAAAGAAGAAAAAAGAAGGGTTCTACTGTAAAAGTCGACCATATTAATTCTCGAACTGTTAGGCGTCATGTTATCAGAGACGCAGTTCGCAAAAAAAAACTTCATTTACTCAAACGAAATGTCCAAAAATTTAAGAAAATGTTTTTCTCTTTCCTGCAAAACATGGGATTCTTTGAATCGCACATTGTGGTGTTTCAAATATGTTCTGTATTCCCCCCTACTTGAGTCATTTAATGAGGAACTGACGAAAACATGATCAGAACCCCAAGCAGTTTCCTCAAAAATTCCATACGCATAACCGTGACATGTAGACACTAGATAAACTACCTTTCTTAATTTCAGAAGTAATCGCAAGAGGTTCATAAATGACGTCATGCTTTTTTCCCATATATGTTCCCCCCCCCCTTTGTCACGCTATGTTGCATAATGCATGATGTCACACGTTTTGTTACCCCTCCCCTCCCCTTGTCACACTTTGACACAAGTTCACGAACCCCCCTCCCCCCTTGATGCGTGACATCATTTATGAATGACCCCTGAAGTTGTAGAACCTCCAGAACGCTTCGAGAGGAACATGTGATTGAAAAACGCTTCTTACTTGTAAATATGCGAGTCGTCGTTTAATGAAGTATATATAATTCCTAATTTATAAATCCATCAGGTAGTTAAAAATTAATAATAACGACTATAATAAACGGCATTCTATTTCAAATATGGAATATGTATATTGCTGTGGTTTAGTTCCGGAGCAAAAGGTGAAGGGACGCTTACAAAAACTAACATAAGTAATTGAAATCAGAACGCAGAGAGATCTGAAAGTAAAAATTAAAAAAAAGTGAGGAACGCTTGTGGGAAAATGAAGAAGTAAGGGACGCCATTTCGGCTCTCTCGACTACATTACTGTCCTAACTTTGTATAAACGTTTCACACGTGCATGCTATTTAAATTCTTGAAAATCAATAAAGAGACACAGAAGGAGTATAGATTACACACACACAAAAATAAAACGAACTTTATTAGAACGGAAACGTTGCCTTTGCATTAACAAATCTATATATATAAAAGAGCAGTGTCTGTCGATCAGTCTGTTCGCTATAGAATCCTGCGCCATTTTACCGATCGGGACCACACGGCACGGTTAATGTTTACGACCCTAGAAACTTATCGCTGCAAAAATGAAAGTTGTGACTCAATTAGTTTTTTTTTTTTAATTTTTCAATGATTTTTTCTATTGTTAGATCTTTTAAACTATGTACGCTTATATATTTAAAACTACGCAACGGATTTTTACGCGGTTTTCATCAATAGACAGAATAGTTCAAGAGGAAGGCTTATAGATCCGTTAGAAAAACATCCTACGTGTAGTTCTTTTTTTATTCCAATTTTACGCAATTTTCCACTTAAAAACACGTTGCACATATTAATGTAATATATCAATCGAAAGATCTAATTTTGCTGCACAAGATGATATTTGTTCTAAGTTTCTAAGTCAATAAGAACGCCAGTTATAAGCTTTTTAGTTCGATTTCTTAAGGCTTAAATTGACCCAAGAATAACAATTAGCAGTTTCCTTAACTTTGGCGATGTATTTTGATTCGTTCATATGTTTTGTCAAGGTGGAACTTGATCGTAACCAGGCTGTAAACTGAATCAAGTTCAGCCTTGGTTTTGTGATTCGTTAATATGTTTTTCAAACTTGCTATTTTCAAATGGCAACATACGGATGCTATTGAAATTTTGTTTACGTTCTTATTCATACACGTATCTTTCATAAATGTACTTACATCTATTATGAATATAAGTAATAAGTATCGTTTTGGTTGAATTTTGATTATTGTTTTCGTACATTTTTCGTTGAATGTGAAATTTCGTTGCGTTGTGTAATTAAATTTGTACAAAAAAACCACTTTAAATAAGTCATAATGCCACCGAAAAAACGTACTTCGTTTGGCAACTCTTCGGATGCGAAGCGAATGAAGACACAAAGAACACGCGAAACAGAAGAATGCCATCAAAGGCTTCAAGAGGATGCTGTAAGACACGCTGTACGGACATCATTGCAAACAGAATAAGAACGTAATCGAAGGCTGCAAGAAGATGTTGTAAGACACGCTGCTGGTAGATCATCGGAAACAGAAGAAGAACGTAATCGAAAGCTTCAAGAGGATGCTGTAAGACACGCTGTACGAAGATCATTGCAAACAGAAAAATAACGTAACCGAAGGCTTCAAGAAGATTCTGTAAGACACGCTGTACGAAAATCATTGCAAACAGAAGAAGAACGTAAACTAAGGCTTCAAGGAGATGCTGTAAGACACGCTGCTGGTAGATCATCGGAAACAGAAGAAGAACGCAATCGAGGGCTTCAAGAAGATGCCTTAACCCTTATTCTCATGAAGTAGTATATTGCTACCTGGGGTTTCCCCCTACTTTATATTTGTTAAGTGACGCCAGAGATTATGTTGCATTGTTATTTGCTAGCCCTTATTCTCATAAAGTAGCATATATGCTCCCTGGGGCTTTCCCCTACTTTCCAATTGTGAAAAAATAAAAAGTAGGGGAAAGCCCCAGGTAGCATATATGCTACTTTATGAGAATAAGGGTTAAGACACGCTGCTGCTAGATCACGTGCCATGACTACTAACCAGAGCTGTTTATGTGCTTTCAACTACAATCCATAATTTGAATATGCATCTCAGAATCAGGTAAGCATTGGATCAATGTCAAAAATTTGTGACAGTTGTGGTGCTAAAAAGTGGCCTAGAGAATCACAAGGAAGGTGTTGTAGTAATGGAAGAGTTGTATTTCCTTCAATTCAAGAACTTCCCGACCCTTTGATGACATTATTCAGGGGCAGTACATCTGATTCAAAATACAAAATATACATGCTTATAATTCTGCATTTGCAATGACCTCTTTCGGAGCAAACATAATTACTGAACGAGGTTTTATGCATACTTTTAAAGTTCAAGGGCAGATTTATCACAGTCTCTTACATAATGATGTTGCTGGAACAGAGATTGGCCAACTTTGCATTCTTCCATCAAATTTTACAGGAAGAACACGTTACATGCATGAAAGGACTCAGGATGCAATGACGTACGTTCGAAATTTTGGACGACCTGACCTGTTCATTACTTTCACATGCAATGCTAAATGTAAAGAAATCAAGAATGATGAATTACTACCTGGACAAACCTACATTCACAGACATGACCTTACAGCTAGGGTGTTTCGATTAAAATTATTGAAAATGATGGATTTCATCATAAAATTTAAATTTTTGGACCAGTAAGATGCCACATGTACACGATTGAATGGCAAATGAAAGGACTGCCTCATGCTCATATTTTGCTTTGGATGACTAATAAAATTCAGGCAAATGACATAGATTCGGTTAGCTCAGCTGAACTTGCAGACCCTAACGTAGACAAGAATATCTTTGAAATTGTAAAAACTCAAATGGTACATGGACCATGTAGATCTTTAAATTTTAATTTACCCTGCATAAAAGACAATGTATGTAAAAACCGCTACCCAAAACCATTTTTTAAAGATACTCAAAGTGGAGAAGATGGATATCCCTCATATCGTAGAAGAAAACCTGAGGACGGAAGCTTTACAACCCAAATTGCACACTATGAAATTGATAACAGATGGATAGTTCCATACTGCCCTTTCTTGAGTAAAATGTTTAATGCTCACATTAATGTCGAATTTTGTAATTCCGTTAAGTTCATCAAATATGTATGCAAGTATGTTAACAAGGGTTCTGATGCAGCTATGTTCGCTCTACAAGACACTGTGCATGATGAAGTTACTACTTTTCAACATAGATGAACCCGGGCAACACCGTGTAATACTGCTAGTTATATATAAAATAAACGTTTACGTGTCCATTTTAAAAGGAGAAAAGAAAATATGACAAGGGCAAATGTATTAAAAAAACAACTTTTTTTAGTTTTTAAATTACGTACGCATTTCTTAC
The DNA here is from genome assembly GCA_038502835.1 of Octonoba sinensis. Classification (NCBI taxonomy): domain Eukaryota; kingdom Metazoa; phylum Arthropoda; class Arachnida; order Araneae; family Uloboridae; genus Octonoba; species Octonoba sinensis. The sequence goes on from CM076606.1 coordinate 111,031,690, forward strand.
AAAACAGTTTAACCAAACAAAATGCACACTGAATGAATATATTCGTACCTCTTAAATTCTTGATCAAAGTTAGAAATCTCTTCGGTGAGACGCCCCATTAAAGGTGAATCGAAATGACATATTCGGCGATTCGATTGAAAATTGTAGACTGGTTGGGTCTAAAAAACATTATGTAATGTAATTATGACATTTTTTCTTTTTTTTTTTTTTTTCTTCTTCTACAACTTTTATGTGACATTCAAAAGAAAAACGAGCCCAACTAAAATATATGTTACACTATAAAATTGATCATTACTGTACTTGTTTATTTTAAAAATACAAGCGGCGGTTTTTCTTTTTTCTTTTTTTTTACTATTTTTATTTTTTTAAAGCAGCGCAAGATGGTTTTACTCTTAATTTTTGAAACGTATACAATTATTCAAGGAAACTTTGATCCATAATCTTTTTTTTTTTAACTACACTACTCATATTTTAATAAGTTTATTGAATGTATTGGCATGAAATGAAAGAACTCAAGTGTTCTATAATTATTAGAAACTAAGAAGTAATCATTATAAAAACCATCTAAAATGAATTATGACCCTGATTCACTGCTACCCTGACACTCAGGGTACTTTTGAACTATGTCAGAAAAATGATTTTAAAAAGAATTATTTTATTAAAAGTATTATGGTTGGCAGACTTTGAGCCAGAAAAATCAAACTTTCTTTGTTGGACAAACGAAGTGTGGAGTACCAGATGCATTTTTTATTTTTTGCATTTACTACAGTTCTTAATAATTGTTATTATCATTTTGCGGGAAGAATAGTTCTTCTGTAAAGAAAACTCCCCATTATGGGGGAAGGGAAAGAGTTAGAATTACAGCTTTGCCTTAAATGTATGGTCAGGAGTTCTCCTCTGGAAATTTATCCAAACTGTTCTAAATATACAGATTTTTAGCCATCTTCGATCACATAAAACTGTGAGAAAGGGGGAGGGGTATTAACAGAGTTGTCAACTTCAAACTGAAAAATCGGGAGATTTTCGCTTCATAAAATACCAGTTTTCACCTCTTCTGCATGGTGACTCAAAGTTGTTGGCTTTGTAGGCATCAAAAATGGTCAAATAAGGAATCTTATCATTTAGAGAATTCATGACAGCTTATTAGTATATTATTTCTATTATTTATTTACATTTTGAAGGCGAGGCAAGTTGACGTAACCCAAAAACAATAGGGTAATATTTTGAGTATTTGATATGATAATGTTTTGAATTATACATGAATTTTTTCTTTTTTTTTTAATGAAAATTAAACTGAAATATTTAATTGCATATTTCCTTAAAAGCTATTATTTTTCAAGAAAAAATAGCAGATATAAACAGTTAATTAAAAAATCAATATATATATAAAAGAATAAATAAAGTCAATTTAAGGTAGCTTATCTTAAATTAACTTCTAACTAACTAAAGATGTATCAGGAAATGAAAATTGGCTCAGACTTTCCACCCCTGTATGTAGGACCTTCAAATTTAAACCAACCATTTATTCAAATCCCTCATTAAACTTGCGTCCTTGTTCAATCCAATCTTGCAATATTTTTAGGCCGTGGTAGCCTAGTGGTTAGCACCTCGGACTTCTACCTGGAACGTCACGGGTTCGATACCCACTGAAGACCCACCATGTATACTTGGGGATACGTGCATGTAAAATCTGTGAACCCCACCACCTCGCCCCGTGCGAAGCAATCCTAAGGAGTCGGCTAACAGGTAGGGTTCTGATTTAGGAAAGTCTTGCAATATTTCAGTTCCGCTGTAATGCATATAAACAGAAAGAAACCCGAAGCCTTCAAAAGAAAAGAGCTCTGACTGACAGAGTACCAAGAAGAAGAAGCCATTCATGTACGAGGGAGGAACAGCTGGTATAAGGAATATGTCATCTCTTTTCTCGTTTTAACTGATGCTACGTACTTAACTGATGCTACGTAACAGTTTATAAATTGAGTTGCTTTCAACAAACAGCGAAGCAAACATTCTGACTCGGACGCTAATAAACGCACCTGCAAAACGAACTTCCCTAAAACTCGAATGGATTCGTCCTTTTCTGCCCATGCGCAGAAGCGTCAAGTATCAGAACTTCGCCGTCGAACTGCATCAGAATTCGTTTCACTGAATACTATATCGTACACAAAGAGACTTGCTAATCAAAAAATATATCTGATGCATTCCTTGTACGGCTCACGAAATACTTAAAGTATTTTAGCTGCTAAAATAAATGGGTTCGTGTACTCATGCGCGATTGTCAGAATTCAAACTTCATAAATTCATATATTTTTTTTAAATTTCAAGATATTTTCCTCATTTTACAATTTTCCAATAAATTTATTCTTTCTACGATGTTTCTTTATTTCTTTCCCTATTTTCTCTGACACGACACACACCTCTATTTCTAGTTTTCCTTTGCATTACACCAGATGAGCGTTTGTTGTTTGGTTTAATTGCTAAAAAAAGGGTTTTAAAACAAAAAAAAAAGGTATGTATCCCTGCAAGAAACATTATTCTACAAATTTGGCTCGGATGCTGAAAAAAGTCGGCTATCCGTGAGTTAAAAATAATCGACTCAACAAATTTTAAGCACTGAATGCTTAAAGTATCCATTTATTCGCAATATCTTTCGTGCACAACTTATTAATACATTTCAACAGAAACCGAAAAGAACGTAAAGTGATATCAGAATACCACCTTCACTGAGTAGTACACACAATACTCAGTAAAACCTGATAAATTCCTTTACATACAATGCTCCTGACCTACAACCTCAAGATTCAGTGTATGAATGAAACACGACACCTTCACATTAATACATCTACCACTCATAAAAATACGAGAGCGGTTCCAAGAATTTATTTCACAAATTAAAAGGATATACAGCAGTTCAAAGACAGTTAATACAATTTATGCAACATTTCCGCTACTATTAACTGGATGATATAATAAATTAACTGCTTCAAAAATTTGGAAGTTCATAGTAACCAGAGAAGATTTTTTTAACGTTACGTAGAAAAAGGGGAGTGCCGGGGGGGGGGGGGCTAATATTCCGTCGTAACGATCCTCAGAAATGGATGTATTATAACAGACCGGATCAATTTCAATTCAAGTGAAAATAAGCGGACAAACTCGTTCTTTTATACATATATTGTTACGGATTCGTCGTACTTTAAACAGATGCCGAACTCCTTGAACATACAGAGCAATTTATTTACAAGTTATTAACGGATTTTAAGAACACAATAATATCCCCCAAAGTTCACCTATTACCGCAAAACCAACAGTCATCTCGTATTTACTTCCCAAATACGAATAGATACTTTACGAATAATACGAATAAATATACCGCATGCACGAAGCTTGCAGCGATCAGCGAAGCAGCTACACTGTAAATTTACAGCAAAATATGCTGGCAACATGGGTGCCAGCATTTTGTGCTGTCAATTTTACAGCAATGTTGTTTTTTATATAAACAGCAGTGTCGTAAATTTTACAGTATATTTTGCTGTTAATTTTACAGAAATTTTGTTTTTAAGGTAAACAGCAGCACCGTAAATTTTACAGTATATTTTACTATTACATTTACAGCATGTTTTTTTTTTTTTTTTTTTTTTTTTTTTTTTTTTAACCAGCAGCGCCATAAATTTTACAGTAGGGCAATTCCATGAAAACAGGGACATCAACATAAAAAATTCTTCTTGCAGACGTGCAGTTTTTTTCCCTCTAAGGTAAAAATATGTGAATTTTTATAAAATGATGTTTAAAAAGTTCGCAGTACCTTTTTGTAACTTTTATAGGCAATGTTTGGCAATGTTACTTTTGTCACATGTGTTGTTGTCTTTAGAGAAGTTCGGAAAGTTCATCTTGTTTTCGTAAAGAAATTAACAGGTATGTATAAATCTTATTTTTCTATTGAAATTTAGTCTGTATGTGAGGTTAGGCCAGTAAAGAATCTTTAAACTGTGATTATTGTATTAAAAATTATTTTTTATAAATTAGGCCTCATAGTAATGTAACATCAGTCACAAAAATTTATAAAAGTTTTTATTACTTAAAGAAAAATAGTGTTAAGAATATAAAAATCCATATTCTCTTCATTGATGATAATATCTTAAATATCGATTAGTTAAATAGTTAATAACAGATCAATTTATGAGTTAAAAACTTCTTTAAAACATGTAACATCAGTCACTTTTCTCTTTTCCAGTTAGATACCTAAACACTGCACAGATGGCATTGACTGCTGCAGAAAGGCAAAAAAGTAGGCAAGATAAATTAAAGAAAAAAGGAAAATATGAAAATTATAAAAAGATAAGCAATGCAGAAGCTAAAAGGAGTAGAGATAAAAAGGAAATGACCTAGCTAAGTTACCTAAGTCAGTTCAAAAAGAGAAATCAGAGAAATTGTTAGAAAAATAGTAGAAAAATGTAGCACATTAAAGTGCAAAATTTCAATTAACAGTGACAAAACCCCTTTTTCAAAATAATAAAACCTTAGGAAAAGCTGTAACTCGTGCAAAGTGCGCCCTGCCTACATCTCCACGAAGGCAGAAGGCTGTCATAAAAAAATGTTTTGACAATGAAATTGGGGAAACAGGTGCTCTTAATTAAGCCCAAGTAAGCATATGTGCAGCAGCACTGTACCACTCGGGTAGAATGCATCCGTATGCGATAGCCTCAGATTAACTGTCTCATTCTAAAGAGATTGTGATTCCTCTCATAACAAGAATGCTGGAAAAGATTCCACAAGTAACTGAAGTCTTTCATATTTGGTCAGATGGCCCAATTCTAAAACAAGTTCATTGCAGCCACAAAACCCATATTACAGAAAAATATAAATTGTTCATTAAATCGAATTATTTTGCTACTTCACATGGGAAGCCCTGTGGACGGCATTGGCTTCTCTGTAAAGAGGCAGATATGGGAAGCTGTAAAAAAAAAAAAAAGAAAGCATTTCGTAGACAGTGTAAAAGATTTTGTAAATGCCGCAGCTTCAAGAAGTGTGAAAATCTTTGAGATATCATCACACGATTTACAGTTGCGTTATAAAGAGTTAAATGTGAATAAAATATTTTCTGATTCAGAAACTATAGCTGGTATCACGCAGCAACACTTTTTGGATGTGGTAGACAAAATCACCAAAAGCTCAAAATTATCTGAAACATCATTTGCCTGTTCAAAACCAAGCGAACAAGCTCCATAATTGGTGGCCACAATTGGAGAGTGGGCTCTTGTGGAATATGATGGACAGCTCTATTCAGGTGAAGTTAGAGCCATTGAAAACAGTGAATACTTGGTCAGTGTTGTGATTCCAACTGGGAAGCATTGGAAATGGTCTGACAATGTGGATGACATTTATTATTCACAAGAAAAAATAATAAAAAAACTTAGTACACCAGATGTAGTAAATGCACGAGGACACTTTTTATTTCCTGAATTGCACTAAAAACATCACTTGTATAATTATATTCATTTACTATTGTTTATTTTTTATCAATTAAGTAGATTTGTATACTTTTGAAAAAAAAATGCTAATTTGAATTTTAAGGAGAAATAAATTATAATTTAAACCGAATTATGCTGGTGTAACATCAGTCACAAAATGTTTGTAACATCAGTCACGGTATTTAAAAATTTCCCCCATTGTAAATTTTCAAGTTTTTAAAATAAAACGAAGTGTATTCATAAAGTTTGAAATCTCTACTTGACTGGAAAAAAAGAATATTAATCTTCATGTTCTTAGTTTGAGGAGAATATCAATTAATATAAAAGTTGTTTTTCCTAATGTCTCTTCTGTGTAACATCAGTCACAATTTCTGATTTACTTCAATTAAACACAAAAAAGCTTTTTATGTCTAAAAACAGATATGGGTAGTATTACTGTACTCTATCACGGTATTTTAGATCAATTTCAGAAAAATAAAATTAAATTTCAAGACACTGTGGATTTTAAAAGTTTAAAAACTTAGTCAAATTGTAACGTCAGTCACCGCGGAATGATCCGGTACATATGGGAAATTTCAGAGTGTTTTTGGCTAAACATATTTAAATTAATATCAATGAAAAGTAAAAGAATTACCAAAAATTTCTATTTTGCCCCTATTTCGTGACACATACCTTAATTTAAGTTATCTCTCATTACTAGGAAAGTCAGGTTTTGTCTTTATGGTCTTTTAAATGCAGATTTGCAAATACAATAAATTCATTTTTCCATCTGAACATCCCTGTGGGAGCCTGTAGTCTTCCTTTATGCAGCAGCCCCTAACAACCCCTATCTCATTAGAAGTGCATGGGTACTTTGCAGTGCTATATGACTCTCAGTCGTCTAGGTACTCTCCTCTCCTTTAAGTTTGTTCTTCAAGTTTTGAATCACCCTGTATATAGATTAAAAAGTCAACCTAAACAAAACTTTTTTTTTTGTTTTGTAATACTGAGACCTTTTTTTAAATATCTATACACCAAACAGCAATTCTTTACACTTTTAATTTAAAAAATGCATACTGTTCTTATATTTGGATGTAAAACAACGTAATTTTCCTTTGAAATATTAATAGAAATCTTTTAATTTTAAAGAACTATTCTCCAAGTCTCTGTTCCTGTCATGACATTGTCTTTAAAACCATCCTTTGGCAAACTTTTCTAACAAACAATGCATTGAAATTTATATATGTAAATAAAATTTTGTGCATACATTTAGACTAGGGATGCACCAAATATTCGGTATACTGCCTATTCGACAGACCGACCGAATATTCCATTCGGCCGAATACTTTAATATTCGGCAACCGAATAGTAAACGAATTTAAATATTCAATAATTGGTATACAAACACATATCTTTTTTTTAACAATGAATGAAAGTTATAGTCTAGTATCATAGTACAAAATTAATTCAAATTTTTATTTACCCATATTATCATAAAGTAATTTTTATGCAAAAGAAATTATTTCACAAATATTTAAAGAGCTGATTGATAATAATATATAAAGGAGACAGAACAGATACTAAATTTTGCAAATGCAGTATTTTATTTTTGAAATTTTACAGCATATGAAATATTGTTTAATAAAACTAAATTAATTATTATAATCAAATTTTAATAAAGGTATGGTGAAGGAACATTAAGCGTTCTGCATTTTCAGGTTGCAGCCTATTACGTTTTAATTCATAAATATTCCCTGCTTCTGAAAATAAACGTCAATTATCAATGCTGCTAGCTGCCGATTTTTTATTTATTTTGAATTAATAATGAATGCAAAGACAAATTTGGACGTTAAATGCAGTAAGTGCATTTACACAACAGACACAAAATAGATGAACTATTATAAATTGACATTAAATATGAATTTTATAGTCATAATATTTTAACCGAATATTTGGCTAAATATGGTATTCGGTTCATCCCTAATTTAGAGGATTAAAACAACTACAAAATAGATTTTTCACAAATCTAAACTATTTTTTAAAGTAGATAAGCAAAAAAGGTTCCAATGTTTATATTATTATAGAAAATATATCTTATTTAAGTAATTCCTTAAATACGATATATTTTCCATCATTTTAAGAATTGTTCACCATAAATAAAGTATCTGTCAAAAAAGTTTTGAGAAATCACTGAGTAATCTAAAATATAATTCAGATAAAAAACCATGAAACTTTTAATAATAGTTTATTTAATATTATAAAAATTATAGAAATTGTTACAACCACTCATAATTGGACGTGTTGTTTAACAAAGATAAAACACGCGGCATTATTCTTTGACGTTTTTCCTCTGTTTGTTTCCTCTGATCGGGTTGATGTTCATAATGCACCTGGAATAAAGGGGATTAAAAAAAATCATATAGAAATTTCATAAGCAAGGTGTTACTACATTTGGGAAAATGATAATTTGAAAATATTTAATTCAGTTGACTGTTGTGACCTATCAATAATTTAAACTAGATTTCTAAAAATGAAATGTAATTAATCATAATATTGATGTGCATTTTCCCTTGAGAATAGCACAATTTCAATTTCATCTAAGGCTTAATGCATTAAAAGGCTGTATTTAATTTTTTTTCTTCTGTTTTTAAAAGGGGGAAGGGGGGATAAAATTTGAATAATTTTTATATATTTATAATTGAGGGGAAAAGAGGTCTTCAATTTTAATTTTCAACTCCTAAAAGCCCTGAATTCCATTAATGGATTGTTTAAACCGGTGGTCGGCAACCTTTACTAAGAATTGTCTACAGATTAAAGGGAGGGGGGGGGGGGAGATCAGGAAGGACAATGCCTAAATCTCTCTCTTTCTTTACTGGTTGTTAATATCAAATTTACCTGGCAATTTTATTATTATAGTTTTCTTATTATTAATGAACATAAAGCATTATAGGCCACATACGCAGGCCAAACAAGGATGTACTACAATCAAATCTCATTAATTTAGATACTCATTGCAACAATTAAAAATATCTGAGGTAATAAAATTATCAGGTCAAACAAAAAATTACTTTGACATTTCCATATTTCCAGCAATTTACGTCGCTGAACTGTCTTTAAAATAGGCTTTAAATCTTCATCCGTTACCAATTGTTGCAAATCTTCAAAAATTTCCCCACCATGTTCATCTATGAGAAAATCGCACACCTCTTCTGTTTTTTCAGCTGGCAGTCCTTTCTAAATGCTGTGTTTTTAGGGCTTCTTTAAATGCCACTGTGCCCTATATACTACGTTATATTTATAAAAAAAACTTTATTCATTTTTGAAGTTAAAAAAAAAGGGATAATATTCATACTAATGACTAAACTGGTATAATTCTTCCATTTAAAAATGGTCATCTTGTAATTAGTTATTTTGCAAGGATATAGGAACAATTCAAAATGAATCAAGCTTAGTCTTACTTCCATTGAAAGCCATATTCAACAGCATTATGATTTGTCGCATTTTATTATTTTTGCACGTTCAATTCCCTTAGAATTTAAATTTAAATCTCCACTGCAGTCCTTTTTTGCATTTTTCAAGGATAAAAACTGAAAATTTGCCCATATTAATAACCACAACAGTTAATTTGCTTTACTTAATTTTGAGCTGGATGCAAATTTAAATAAATATTAATCAATGCACTAAAATATTGAAAAACAGTTTTATATATTTACTGAATTTTTCTCCAGTCATTTAAATTGTACTATTATGTATTATTTTACAATTCTATTGTTTCCATGCAGGGTTTAAGCTAGATAAAAAATGTCTTTAGCAAAAAAGTTAAAATTAGGAAAACATTTTTTAGTAAAAGCTAAATTATTAATTTTAATATAAAACTAAATGGTAACCGATTTTTTAAAGCAGCTTCAAAAATAATAATAAAAATTCACAAATAACAAAAAAATACTTAGAAACAAATGATTAAATTTATTTATTTTCGAAGCTCTTGGATTAAGGAAATATTCAGATTACGATGATTTGAAAAATATAAGACATAGCCACGCAGAGATGAAAAATAAAAATTGCAGTGCATACATTGATACATCTAAAAGTAATAAGATTTTATGATCCTATGACTCTTATTTACTTCCAGAATAACTATAAATCTTGTAATAAGTAAAATTAATTTATGGGAAGTAAGTTTAAATTGCATTTGGAAATCAGATACAGATATAGTTATATATAGAGATATACAAGAATAATAAATTACTTGAAAAATAAAAATGAATGTCCTGTCTAAATGAAAATGAATTAAAGATAGAATGAATTTGATTCATCAACATTATAATGTCAAAGAATATTCAGAAAGTAGTTGTAAATTCCTAACTCTTAATGTTTCTGTTATATTAATTGTTAAATTTGTATAAATATAATATATGCAGATAATAGATTCATTTCAAATTGAAATGTAAACACCACGCATTCTTCGTTTCAGCTGGAATTTAAATACTTGGCAAAAATTATTATTCGGTGCAACTTTATTAAATATAATTGATCAAAATTCATGATATATTTAATGTTACTAAAATACATTCGAATCCCGTTAGGACGAAATCCGATTACAAAACAAAACAAACAAAAAAAAAAAAACACGTTAGACCAGCAATATGATATGTTATCCCATTCCCTTACAAAGAAATCTTGATATAGAGAATAGATTTCTTACAGTCCGTTAGTTTCATAAACGAATTCGATTTAGTTTAAATGAAAATAAAATCTAGAATAAATTTTTCTGAAAGTATAGCACGTAATTTATGTACCTAAAGAACAAATACAATTGCCATATTAAAAGATTAGCAATAAAATATGGTTTATCCTGAATACATTAATTGCTGACTCGATTATATATAGTGCATCTATCAAAAATAAAACATCTTTGCAGAGATGCACTTTACACATGATGCAGTGAGTAAACACATATAAGACCATTGTAGTTAAATTATAATAGATGCAGACAGAGGTTACCGTCATATATTTCACAAACTAAGGGATTCGGAAACAGCAAAATCATAAGAAGTAAGGATGAATTAAGCATAATAACTGAATTAAATACTATATTAAACATAAAACACAACATATTGAAACAATATGAAAAGAAATAACAAAAAGAAACACTTCTTTAGAATAAGATGGACGAGTTAAAAAGTGTTATCGCAGGTGAGGAGTTGGATATTATTGGAATTACGGAAACATGGGTTACTGATGATGATAAGGATTTAGTGAGCATTGCTGGATATAATTTGTTTAGGAAAGACAGGCTGGGTAAGAAAGGTGGAGGGGTTTTATTCTATATTAAGGACACTTTTATTTGCAATGAATTGGTCATTAATAATAAGCCTACGGATATTGAAATGGTCTGGGTGGAGTTGCTGAGCAATAAGGGTAAGAAGTTACATTTGGGGAATGTTTACAGGCCGCCTAATGTTCGTCAGGATCAAGACGAGGAGATGTATAGTGTTATTAGGGACATGTCTGGTAAGGGCTCGGTCATCATGATGGGGGATTTCAATTTCCCGGGCATAGACTGGTATAGTTTTTACACTAGCAATGGTAGGGAAGAAGATTTTCTGAAAGTGATTGATGACTGTTTTTGGTATCAAGTTGTTACCCAGGGGACTAGGCATGGTGCTGTTTTGGATCTAGTTTTTTGTGATGTCGGAAGTTCTGTTCAGGAGTTGAGTATAGGGGAACATATTGGGGATAGTGATCACAATACTATTAGGTTTTGGACCAGCTTCGATGCTCACAAAGGTGAAAATTCCAGATTTGTACCTAACTTCAGGAATGTTGATTATGTTGCACTTAGGCAGGGTTTGAAAGAGGTTTTTTCTTCTGGGTTGGAGAATAGTGAAGCTGATCTTCAGTGGGAAGAGTTTAAGGGGAAATTGGAGAAAACAGTGATGGATTATGTTCCTTTTAGAAAGAAAGGGGATTTCACGAAAATTTGCCCCATGTGGTCCTCTAGGGAGGTGAAAGAAGCTCTCAATTATAAGCAGGCCACTTTTCGGCGACTTAAAGAGACTGGGTGCCATGCTGACAGGATTTTGTATTGTGAAGCTAGACGTACTTTCAAGTATTTGGTACGGAGTAAGAAAAGGGAATTGGAGCAAAAGCTTGCAGATAACATCGAAAGGATTCCTAAGAAATTTTTTGCTTATGCTAATTCAGGGAAAGCTCATAATACTCAGGTAGGCCCACTAGTGGATGCGAAAGGGAACTTGATTCAAAATGAAGGGGATATTGCTGATATTCTAAATATTTTTTTTCCCAGTGTATTTAACAGAAACTGTATCTCAACAGTTGACATAAGTGAGACACAAGCTAATACACAGCTTGAGGAGTTTGTATGTTCTAGGGATGATGTGTTGTTTCATTTGAAAAAGATTAAAGCAAATAAGGCTCCAGGACCTGATAATGTTTATCCAAAAATTTTAGTAGACTGTGCAGAGGAATTAGTGGATGTTGTCTTGACTATTTTCATATCTTCATATAACTCGGGGACTGTGCCAGTGGATAGGAAGCTGGCAAACATAACGCCGCTCTTCAAGAAAGGGTCTAAATCTAAGGCAGGAGTGTTGACTGATTTTCAGTATGGTTTTAGGAAGGGTAGGTCCTGTACAACTAATTTGTTGCATTTCTATGACAAGGTTACCATGGCATTAGATAATAAAAAGTGCGTAGATGTTGTTTACATTGACATTCAGAAAGCGTTTGATAAAGTACCGCATGAAACTCTTCTCAGAAAACTTGCTTACATTGGTATTGGTGGAAAAACTTTAATTTGGGTTAAAAATTGGCTGACTGGGAGGAAACAGAGCGTAGTAGTGAAGGGCAATTATTCTCAGTGGATTGATGTCTTGAGTGGTGTTCCACAAGGTTCAGTTTTAGGGCCTATATTATTTATTATTTTTATTACTGATATTACTCGGAGTATTTCTGGGAACATCAATATTTTGCTGACGATGTCAAAATCATGCGAATTGTGGACACGGAGGAACAAGTCAATCAGTTTCAAGAGGATTTAAATCAAATTTCTAGGTGGGAAATTAAGTGGGGTATGTCTTTTAATATTGGGAAATGTCAAGCGCTTCATTTTGGTCATGGGAATAAACATGCAACCTCTTATTTACAAGGTTCTGTCATTAGGGAAGCAGAAGCATTTGTTGATCTAGGAGTATCGATTAGTCTCGACTTCAAGTCCAGCCAGCAGTGTAGCATAGTAAGTAACAAAGCTAACAGGATGCTTGGGTTTATCAATAAGGGTATTTCGAACAGGTCTAAGGAAGTTGTATTGCCACTATACAGAAGTTTGGTGAGACCTCATTTGGAATATGCTGTTCAGTTTCGGTCTCCGTACCTAAAAAAGGATATTACCTTATTAGAAGGGGTTCAAAGGAGGGCTACTAGATTGGTAAGTGGTCTTTCAGACTTAGATTATGAGGTTAGGCTTAAAAGGCTCAATATATATAGTCTTGAGCAAAGGAGAGTTAGAGGGGACATGATTCAGTTGTTTAAATTCATTAAAATGGGAAATGTTGCTGGACTGCAGCTATGTGCTTATAGTAGAACCAGAGGTCATTGTTTTAAGCTTTTCAAATCTCAGGCTAATCTTGAAATTAGGAAAAATTGCTACTTCAATAGGGTTATAGGCAATTGGAATAGTTTACCAGAAGCGACTGTTCATTGCAGCGGGGTAAAAACGTTTAAGAAATCTCTTGATGTTCATTGGGAACTGCTAAATTGACTAGGACCAGCCTAGCTGGGCCCTGAGCCTGTTGCTGGTCGTCACTTTTGTATTTGTATTTGTATTTGTATTCTTTCAATCCAATTATGGCGGCACCAGACGATAAAAAATAACGACACTCCAGCGAACAGCAGGTGGCGCTGTATATTCTCTTGAAATCACAGCAAAATACACTGTAATCATGGTTTACAGCAGTTGCTGTTAATTATTTACATTACTTTTTGCTGTTTTCCTTTCAGTTTTTTTTTTTTGAAGTGTATGAAACGTAGCGTGGCATGTGACAAAGGGGAGCAGGGGGGTCAAATATATGAGAAAAAAGCGTGACATCATTTATAGACAATCCCATAATCCCTTAATAAACGTATTGTTGTTCTTGTAGTACCATATTATATCATTTTATTTTACAATAAAAAGCATTATTTTAAACTATTTTACACAGTGTATTATGGGTAAGTACACAGCTTTTAAGCAAATTTTTTTCTTTGTGTGTCGCCAAATTTTCAAATTGTGAAAAGTGTGTCGCGACAAAAAAAAGAAAAAAAAAGGATGAGAACCACTGTTGTAGACTAAGACTTAGACGTTTTTTCTTTCTTTTTTGGTACCATACAAGCATGTGTTTTTAATTATGTTTTTTTCCGATTTAGTTCATGTTTTTACTTTGTTCTATGAATTCTTCAAGGGAAAAAGCAAGTCGATTATTTCTGCAATTTAGCAAATACCATAAATACTTTATACACATAAATGTTGGAGCAAAATCGTAACGCACTGTAGAGAACTTGTACAAACCTTACCATAAATTTTACTTGAATGAAATTAATCGTGAAAGGGTCGACGCATGCTCAGTATGGGTCGCGTATAAAATGTTATAAGCGCAGTTACGCAAATAGTATTTTACTTTGGCAAGAATAGCATAATGTACATGCAAAGTAAAAGAGTAAGTACAAAGTGTAAAGAGAGTTAATGTGCATTTAAAATAAAAGTAAAGTAATGTCAAAGTAAATCATAGAATACTTTGACAGTTGTTTCAGAAATGTTATCTGTATTCTGTCAAGGACTCTTAGGGATTCTTGTTCTTATTCTTATATTGAGATTTGAACATGTGCCACGTGACATCACTTTGTTTCAATACCTTTAGCCCGTGCAACGCCGGGCGACGCATTTAGTACGAGATCCGGGCGAATACAACCGGATAGTATATACAACCAGTAGTTACTTTGCATGCACACAAATGCAATTTAATGCATAATTTCAATTTTGCTCCCCAGCTGTATAATTTTTTATTAGGTTATAAACAGTTTTTTTACGCTTGAAATATAATAGAAAATAACTGTTTAACAGTGTTTCATTGTACCCCACATAAACCGGGGTATAATAATACACACAGGGGTACAATGAAACACTCCAATTGATGCAAGCCCCATATCGTTACTGTTATGAACAATAAGCTAAATGAAGAAAAATATTGATAGCAAAAAGTATAAAAAAGAGGCACTTGTTAAAAAAATTTTAGTCATAGATGAAATATAAAATACTTTGATAAATATCCTTCATTTTGCATTAAACTGGATGAAGTTTCAAAATTATGGTTTCTGAGTTCTCATTAAAAGAATGCTCGCTAAATCGGAGCCATGTTTGCAATAACCGGGTTTTATATGTGACTTTCAACATTAAACCATCCATTCATTCAAACTTCCCTCGTTTAACACGAATCCTCGTTGAATCCGGCTTGCAGAAACAGAGCTCGGCTGTAACATAATACCGTAAAGAATTAACGTTACAAATGAGTATTCATCTCACTTTGTCCTTTTGTTTATTAACTACAGTATACCATATACATTTTTCTACCACTCGAAACTAGGGTATGAGTGGTTACAAGAAACACTTCGACACTAAGAATTCTTATCCTGTGATCGATGCAGCAGCACATAATTTTGTACGGGCGTACAAAGTCTCCATACTCTTTTACCCGATGTTCAGATCGTTAGTTCATTACATAAGTTTCTTAAAAGTGGTTTGAGCATCTAGTCTGCGCCGATTCGCAGCAGTTAAGTAGAGCCAATCTTTCATTGGCTGGGGGAGGGAGGGTGTTCACAATTTAAAGACGTTCGATTCGTTGGCAGTAGTTATCAGATGTAAAACAGACTCCTGTGGGTGTTTTTAAGGCTTTTTCCTTTTTTTTTTTTTCATTTTATATACAAGAAATAAAAGAGCTCATCATGAGAGCCTCACTAAGGAGGGTCGAGCTGGGGGTTAGGGAGAGGATTTCTTGCTGTACTAAGAGAATCATATTCTATGAATTGGGTGTGATGAGGGTATGGGTACTTTTCGTTTCTATGTAAAAATGCAGCTTGTTCCTGGATTAATAGGTTGGGATGAAAAGGGATGAGTGAAAAGAATTTAATTGCAAGAGCTATCAATTTTCTGGATACTGAGCAAATATTTAGTCCACGGTGGAGGTCTTTCCCTCGTTGATATCTTTCAGCTGTGGTTATTTGTCTGATCATTCTGTTCGGGATTACTTGAGGTCTGCAGATGTTAGTCTTTGCAGCAAAGCCCCATATGCTTGATCCATAAAGTAAGGTGGGTAAGATTATGGTGCTATATAACAGTTTTTTATTTTTGCGTGATAAGACGCTATGATACATTAATAAGGGACGTAGAGCTCGAATTTTGTGCTCGGTGTTATTTACGACATACTGTACGTGTTCGTTGTAGAACAGACCTTGATCAATGGTGATTCCAAGATACTTGGTGGCACTTGCATAGGGTATTTGAACATTATTTATCGAGATTTGGGGGGGGGGGATTAACTTTCCTGTTACTCCTCTTGAAGTGAATAATTTTCCTTTTAGAGGGGTTCAGCGTGATGCGCCATTTGTTGTACCATAAGAACAGTTCATCCATGTTTTTTTTGCAAGTTTTTGGCTGCAAGTCTTCTGACACGATGCTTAGAAAACGCGGCTACATCGTCAGCGTATAATGCAAGCATAATGTTGCTGTTTTTTGGGATGTCTGCCGTATAAACATTGAATAATGTAGGCCGAAAAGTGAACCCTGAGGGACCCCACTATTCATAATTCTGGGGTGGGAGAGGGTACTTCCAATTTTAATACAAAAGGTTCTGCTAGTAAGAACTGTGATCGATGTATAGAAGGTCAATATATTTGTACATAATTGTAAGTTTTATTAAGTGGTAGATATAGCTCAAGCTTTCTATTTAAAAAATATATATTAGAGCAGCGGTTCCCAGACTGTGCTACGCGTACCACTAGTGGTACGCAAAGCCTCTCCAGGTAGTACGCATGCAGGCCGAGAAAAGAAGGGGTAGACTGGACTGGAAGAACTGCACTGCTTTCTGTTTTGATGGTGCTCGGACAGTGACAGGGAAACACGGGGGAGTTTCTGCCAAAATAAAATCTTTGACGGAAAGCTGCACTTTTGTTCATTGCAAGTCATAAACAGCGGTTGGCAGCAAAGGGAATGCCTGAAGCATTCAAATGTACTGTACAGGAATCTGTTAAGGTGGTCAAATTCATTAAATCACGGGCACTAAACTCTCGATTATTTTCAAAGCTGTATTCTGAAATGAGCAGTGATCATATTCAGTTGCTACTACACACTGAGCTACATACTTTTCTCCACCAGAACCCTACCTGTTAGCCGAGGCCTTAGGATTGCATACGCACGGGGAGAGGTAGTGGGGTCTACAGATTTTACATGCACATATCCCCAAGTATACATGGTGGTCTTCAGTGGGTATCGAACGCGGGACCTTCCAGGTGGAAGTCCGACGTGCTAACCACTAGGCTACCACGGCCTGCTACTACATACTGAGGTGAGATGGCTTTCTCGATTAAAACTTAAGGTTCTGCCATTTAGCAGCAACCTTCTCATTAATTTCGTTTTTTAATTTTCTTTTTGCATGTTTTTTGTACTTGAAGACGTATTTCTAATGTGTTTTGAAAGTACGTATTAAAAATATATTTTTATATATTTCATATATTTTTTTTATATGTACAGCTATATTTTAATAAATGCTTTTCTCTGCCTTAATAACTATTAAAAGTGTTGTAATTTATATTACCTAGTAGTCCGAGTATTTTTTCATTATCTATTAGTATTATTCTATTCTATATGTTAAAATTTTATTCGCAGAGGTTCGCAAATGAGTTTGCAAGTGAAATGGTGGTACGCGACGATAAAAGATTAGGAACCGCTGCCCTATAATATTTTACTTCCACTCGAAACTAGTGTCTGAGTGTTTACGAGAATCAGATCTACATTAATTTCAAAATATTTATACGTAATTATACGTTTTATTACCTGGTAGTTATGGCTAAAGCATCTATTTAAAATATATATATTAGAGGTCTATAATGGTGATCATCATCGTCAAGGATTAGGCTAAAAAGCCTGTTCCGGCTTGGTCTAGCCACCGTTCTAGGTCGCCACAGTACAGTTTGCCTTGGAGTGGAAGGCCGCTCCGGGAGTCTTTCTCGTTTCATGCGTTGGACATGATCTCTCCAGCCAATTCGATATACGATGATTTTGTCGCAGAGGTTTAAAACGTTGCATTCCTTTCTTAGTTGTCATCCACAAATGATGTCACGCTTCGAGGGGTGGAGAGAGGTTCGAGAAACTGACAGTTTGTGACAAGGGAAGGGGGGGTTTCAAGAAGTATGATATTACACATTTTGGTTTCTATAAAAACATTTAAAATCAGTAAATTGAATTTATTTTTAAAGTCTTTTTGACTTTCATAATTTGATTTTAAAGTTTCATTGATTATTTTATATCGTAAACACCGATGCTGATTAAGGTTTAAATTTACTTCTTGTCTAAAGTTTGAAAAAAAAATTTCTTAGGCATTTAACCTTTAAAGATAAAAGTACGCGGGACATTTTTTCAGAATTCGAACAATTAATATATTTTACGGCTCTTTTGTCTTTTTTTATACAAATTAAGTACATATGTAACCATTATTTTTATGCTCAAAAATGGTCATTAGGTTGTATTCTAGTCTAGAAATTTGAAAAAAAAAATCGAAATTTTTTTTGCTCCATATTTTGATAGTTTATATATTCAAGAATATCTCCCTAAAAGAATTTTTCAAATTTCGAAATATTTCGCGTTTGCTGTCAGGCGCAATGCAGTAAGAATTCAACGGTCTGAGGTTCGAGCTTCAGATGCTTCAAAAGAAGAAAGAACTGCTCGTTATAAGGACAGAAATGCTCAAATCAATCAATATGAAGTAGAGGAAGGCCCAATGTATGAAGCTGGGATGGCTGATTACGAGAACGTAAGTTATACGTACTATTCTATCAGTTACGCTGCCTGAAACTTAACGTAAAACTTTAAACGCGTTTTTCTCGAAACTACTTTTTTCGATGCAGTTGCCACAATATCTCAAGTTCTAATCAGCCGATTTACTTGAAATATGGCATGAACATTCTTTAAATATCTCTCTATCACATGAACCAACAAAAATTGAAAATTTTTAATATTTTTAAAAAATTCGACAAAGTTAAAAAAATAGTGAAAAAATCGACCTTTTTTTTTGAGTAGCCGCCATTTTATGAAAATAATATTTTTTTTTCAGTTTTGCAGCTTCTTGAGATAGCGACATTCGTACTAATCAAGAATCCATCATTGTTTTCATTTTCAGATGACCACTAGGGCGACGAGGACACGGACTTTTTTTCCCCCCTCTACCTCAAGGACGCATAACTCAAAGGAAATTCTTTTTTTTCTTTTTGAAATTAATTTTGTGTACTCTTCAAATATAAATAAACAAATGATAAAAACATGTATAGTAAAAATATCAAGTACTTTTTTTTATCAATTGCCAAAAAAACGCTCGAAATTCGGGCTTCTAGACTAGAATACCCCCTTAAAAGTATAAAAGTAAAATTAGAAACGTGATCTATTAACGCAGTGGCTTTGTTTCTGAATTGCAAGTACATAGGCTTATGTAATATACCGTGACATGTGTCAAAGGGGGTTAGGGGGGACATTTAGATTAGGGGATAGAGTGTGACATTTTATGACAAAGGAGGAGAGGGGGGTCAAATATATTGAAGAAAAATGTGACATCATTTATGAACGGTTACTTATGTCTTCAATTTTTATTTTGTCCATGATTGTTCAGCCTTTTACAGACCGCAGGTACCCCATCTCTGCCGCCTGGCGCAAATCCCTGAAGCACATGAACTGCCATGACCTTGTAGAACTTCTATTGTGTTTCTCTTGCTGTTCCCTTTAGCCTCCTTTTGTGCGCGCCGCAAATACGTTGGAATCTGCGTAACTATATCTGGGGATCGTTATCATTTGTCAAAGGGGATGCCACATCCCAGGTAGGTGAAGTGTTGTACTTGTTCAATAATTTTAACCGCTCTTTGTTCTAACCGGTTCTTTTCCTTTAAGTGCCATTGTTTTCGTTTCTGAAATTGAGATTTTCAGGTTATAACATGACGAATTTTATGAAAAGTATATGGTGGACATTTGCAGATCATCTTCGTTTGATTGATTTATGATTTGATCATCTGCAAGCAATTGTGTATCGACGCATTCAGATGGATACCCGAGTTCATTGATAATTTCCTCGTTCGTATTATGCCGTCAATATGAATATTGAAGACGGTTGAGGTTAACCCTATCTAACTCTTTAGTTATTTAAACTTCCTCCGGCTCAAACGGTATTTTTGTGCACAGTGTATCAAAGAATTTTTTAGACTAAGTTTTTTAAAATGAAATAAAAGCAAGTTATTACATTTCTGTATGCATTTTCACTAAGATTTTACTTACTTATAAAATGTATTTAAAAAATTATAATGGTGGCTATTATTCGTTTTTTTAAAAAATATTAAATCAGCAGCTGTTCTCACAAGTTTCTAACCCATTTTAAGCTCAAAACTCTGCTCTTTTGGTTTAAATATTAAAAGAGACCAAAAATAAAAGGGGAGGCACAGCTTTTTTGTAGTCTGGCTCAAAAACAGATCGCAGGTAATCCAGGCTCTGCCGCCTGGATTCTGCTTCTACCTTGCGCAAGTCCCTGAAGCACATGAACTGCCATGACCATGTAGAACTTCAGTTGTGTTTCTCTTCTTGCTGTTCCCTTTAGCGTCCCTTTGAGTGTGCCGCAAATATGTAGGACTTTGTGTAACTTTTTCTGGGCATGGTCATCATTTGTCAAAGGAGATGCCACATCCCAGGTAGGTGAAGTGTTGTACTTGTTCAATAATTTTATCGTCAATAACGATCTTTGTTCTAATCGGTTTAATTTAAGTGCCATATTTTTCGGTTCTAAAATTGAGATTTTCACGTTATAATCTTGAAGAATTTGATGAAGCGTATAAGGTGGACATTTGAAGATCATCTTCATTTGATTGAATTTTAATTTGATCATCTGCAAGCAATAGTGTATCGACACAATTTGACGCATTCAGATGGATACCCGAGTTCATTTATAATTTCCACGTTCGTATTATGTCGTCAATATGAATATTGAAGAGGGTTGGGGTTAGACCACAGCTCTGTCTAACTCTTTGGTTATTTAAACTTCCTCTGTATCAAATGGTATTTTTGAACACAGTGTATTAAAGAATTTTTAAGACTAAGCTGATAAAATAAAATAAAAACAAGTTATTATATTTCTGTAAGTATTGTTATTCAAAATCAGCTCCTTCGGCTTCAATAAAATTCTTACATCGGTTTAACAACGACTCGAATGCCTGTTCCAGCTCACTTTGTTGGACTGCCTCCAAAGCTCGCGTCGAAGCTTTTGTATAGTGTCAGTGTCATCAAAAAGCAAAAAAAAAAAAAAAAAAGTAAACAAATGAACTAATGTTTTGGCAGTGGATCAGCTGATAGTTAAGGAATTTCACGAATGCTCGATAACACAGATAGCGCCACTGTAAGCTTAGTTCCAGTTGCAGTTTAAAAATTTCTTTGACCCGCAAGGGCATCAAATGAGCAGATTTGCAAATTTAAAAGAAAATGGCATTTTTGGAATCAGGACTTCAAAAATTGTAATTTTGAAAAGTTTCAAATTTCAAACTTTAAATTCTCAGATCATACGCATCTCAGACTCGAAATAAAATATGCTATAAAACTTTCATAACGGTACTTTGGATTGCCATCACTGTTTTGTTAAAAAATTTTTTTTTTCATAAGAAAAAAAAATTATAAAAACTAAAAATGCAATTTTTCCACGTCAAAAATTTTTTTCTTCTTTATCAAAAAAGCCAACTGTATTTTCAAATATAGTGTTTAAATAAAATACCATCTCTTAATTATTTTTAGAAAAAAATATTCGAATCGATTGAAAACTTTTGAAACAGTTGCCAGTTTAAAACTGAGTGTTTTGTTGATTTTCTGAAAACTGCCAATTCAGTACTTAATTTTAAAAGTCTGTAACAGGAGAAATATTCTTTTTTTTTTTCTCTCAAAATCCTTTTGAGATATTTTATACGTCACATCAGTAATTAAAAAAAAAAAATGCGAGGCTCATGTGACAAGTTTTAGGCTGATTTGGAAAGGAATAACTCGAGTATTAAAATTTTCACACAAATTTATTTTCAGACGGAAAATGAAATTTTTGAAACTTAAAATTAAAATAAAAATTTTTATTCTCATTAAGTGGATCGTTTCTTCAACTGTTACATAACAATGGCACAATGAAAAAAACAGGCTTTTTTTCGTTTTTTTTCCCTTTACACTAAGTTAACTATTTCCTATTACGAGAGAAACTAAAAAAAAGAACTTTAAACAACTAGTACTGGATTCCAAATCTGATTAAAGGAGAGGGTGGGAGGGAGGGAGGAATCATGAAGGTTTCATTACACTAATTTAAAAACTTATGTTCTTTGGCTACAAAATTTTTTTAAACCGATTTTGCCACATCTTCTATAATAAAACAAGTTAGAGTTTGCCCAAATGTGTTGTTAAATATGATAAACTCTGCGCAATAATTTGTGCTTCAAAATTGTCAAGTCGCAATTTAAAAGCTATGCGTTGCACTTTTTTCCTTGTTTGATAGTAGTGTGCCTTGGCAATAAGCAAATACGTTATTATGTTTAGTGCATTTCTCAGAAGTGACTATTGGAAACGTTTCTTTGAATTTCATTACCTAATTGCAATTTCTTTGTTCTTGGAGACACAAAATTAATAATCATTGACAAAATATTAAAAAATAGCTGCGACGCCCGCGTTGCACGGTCTATCTCAAATTATATTTTGCAAATACAGAGATACCTCATCAAAATGCTGGAAAGGTTTATTATTATTATATTTGATTTGTTTAACAATGGCAACTGCATTGATTTGTTTGTTCACAAGGCAAATAACAATTGTTGAAACGATGCTACAATGCAACTAAAATAAAACGGTCATCATCATGGTCAAATAAAATTAAAAATAATTACCGTGAAAAAATAATTTCAAACTACAGAGCAAAACGCTTATAACTTCTTTTCTAGTTAATTTAGAGGCTTCGAATTTTAGCACGTTGGACAAAACTCGTTCTAGAATAACTTTTTACGGGCTTTTCAATGGTAGCAAGCTCTAAAGGATACAATAATTTCTTCTAATAGAAAAATACTATTTTATGCAATTTTCGGAGCTCCGCTCCTATTGGTCTTAGCGTGATCATATATAGCCTATAGCCTTCCTTGCTAAATGGGCTGTCTAATACTAAAAGAATTTTTCAAATCGGACCAGTAGTTCCCGAGATTAGCACGTTCAAGCAAACAAACTCTTCAGATTTATCATATTAGTATAGATAATTAAATCAAGACAAAATGTATTTACATTAAAAAGAATAAAATAAAATATTTTTTACAAAAAAAAAAAAAAAAACAGAGCCGACTTTAAATTATAAATTGCGCTAAAAAGTGAAAAAAAAATTCATTTTTTAAACAACATCGATGTGACTTTTGAATATAGTTTTAGAAGTCGGTGAAAATTTATGAGTCTAATTACCATTACACCATTTGCTACTTCATATTGGAACTGTTGCTAATTCTGCGAAAATATATATATTTGTAATTAATTCATGATTACAAAAGATTTTATCTGTCCTCATTTTGCACCGACTTCTAAAACTATGTTTAAAAGTCACATCGATGTTGTTTAAAGAACGAATTTATTTTTCACTTTTTAGCGCAATTTATAATTTGAAGTCGGTTCTGTTTTTTTTTATAAAAATTATTTTATTTTATTCTTTTTAGTGTAAATACATTTTGTATATAAATACTCTATTTTAAAAAAATCCATATCAAGGGGCAAAACTTCTTTGAATGAATAGCACTAAAAACTAATCATTTGTATGATAAATTCCGTTTAGAAGTCGATTTTATCAAACAAACTGATTGGATTAATTTTTGCCACAGAGAAGCCTTCAGTCAAACGCTGGCTGTACTTTCTTTTAATATTCCCATGACAACAAACATGATTTAACAATGACTTTTATATTTATTAATAGATTTCCCAACAAAGAAAAATTAAGCCAAGCCTTTCCAATTATACTAAAAAATACTAATTTTTCACCCGTAACGTTTTTTCTAAAAACAAATGTAGTCAAACTGATTTGCATTATTTGAGTTAGACGACCCTCTATCGATTTTAAAAAAATCATCAAAATCGGTTCATATAGTCAAAAGTTATGGATGAAAAAACAAAAAAAATACTGCACTTCTGCCCATAACTTTTTCTAATTATCGAATATCTTCAAACGAAGGTACGGGACCTATGGGAAACCACCCTCGATCAATTAAAAAAAGAATCATGAAAATCGGTTCATCCGATGAGAAGTTATGAGTGGACAAACAACAAAAAAAAAACGACATACATACAGTATTAATACATAACCACCTTCCTTTGCGAAGTCGGTTAAAAAGTAGTCTTCAGAAATTAAAAAACCAAGGTTTTGTCAAGAAGAGCTATATTTATACTACATCGCTCACTGCAATTACAAGAGAGCGTAAATGTACTGTATTCCCAAGTGAAAGGAGAAACAACCAGGGTTGCCAGATTTTGAAACAGAAAAATACTACAGCTTCGTCTGAAAAAATACTACATTTCCTTTAGCGCCATCTATTGGAATTAGTTATAATTGCATTGGCATGTACTTTCTAGACAAGTTATTTATTGTTAGTTTCCGCATTTACACCATCTGCAACTGTATATTTTACGAAAAAAATTATAATTATATATGTAAAAATACAAATATGTTATATAAGCGTATTTATTATTATTGATTTTGAAAGCAGCGAAGAGAAAAGTTATTATTTTGCTTCTGGCAGAAGGCAATTGTGTACAATTTGTACCAGACAGCAAAATGTTAAATATACATTCGATTCTGATATGTACACTTTATTCAATTTAACATGTGGATGAGAATAAATATAATCTCTTCTTATTTAAAAAAGAAAAATGTATTCATCTCACCCTTTTTTTTTTTTCGCATCTCTTTTTCCTTTTTTTTTTTTCTTTTTGGTAAATGTATAGTTCTGCGCCACTCGCCAATACTGAGCGATAAAGCCGCTAACTGTCACATAATCAAGGAACCATTGGCAATTCTAAACAATCGCCAAACGGTGAGGTGTGCCCCCTTTCTTTCTTTTTTTTATCTCAAAGGAAAGAAAACCACAAATATACCACTTTAAAACGAAATACTACAAAAAATACTACTTTAACTTTTGGCAAAAAATACTACTGTAGTCTTCAAAATACTACATCTGGCAACCCTGTCTCGGAGAGTCCAAAGTACGAGAATTAAAAATGTAAAATAGCAGTATAAAAGTGATGTGTGTGCGACTTAGATATATTCCAGTAAATAGTCGTCTAGCTTAGTTACTTTCTTGTTCACTAGACGAAGCAGTGGGTTGCGGATAATGGAGGGTATTTTCGCTCATGCTGATGGGTAAAAGCTTCATTCCCAACACGCAACAGAAACAGAACTTATACATGGTAACTCCACTATGTCCCGAACACGAATTCAAGGAACATTGAAGGAAATATAGGTTTCTTTGCGAAAGGTTTCGCCCTGAAAACCAGCGTTTCCATATTTATACATTACTGGTAGAAAAAAGTAGTGGTAGTAAAATGTGTCACGCAGAAATTCCAAAATAGCACAATGTTATATTTCAGAAGTTCCGCTATTCCTGGGAAATTTCTAAAATTGATTCATCTTGAGTGATACAATAAATTTTCTATCATTGATTAGCTTAAAAAAATTAACAAAGGGATTTTTTACAGTATTCATTAATTGAAAATAAGCTTTTTTCTCACTTGTGCACATCTAAGCAATATTAGTGTGTAGATATAAATGAAAAGTTTAAACTTTATATTATCCTACAAAAGTTGCTTCGGAAAACAACAGACAAAATATTTTAAGTTACACGGTTTTATTTATACCGGCGCCTCTTCCGCTGCGTTGCAGTTTCTTTAAAAGCCATGATTTGAGTATTTTAAAATTCAAACCATTCGTTGCATTGTCCAATCAATTCTTAACAAAGCTATCGTTGCCATTCAACAAATAATATTTTGGTAATTTCCTCAGAGCCAAAACTATTGCTTCTTTTCTAAATTAACGTTAAAATGAATTTAAAAAATGGATGGAATATTGTATTGTCATCGGAATTTAAGCTTGTGTGGAAAGTTTGAAGGAAATTTGTGCAGTAATAGTGGTCGAAAACCGCGCAAGAAACTTCCGCGACAAATCAAGTTAAATAGAACCGTGTAAAAAGATCTTTTGGCCAATTTTAAACACGAATGAACTCTTGGCATTCTGCCAGGAATATATCAATCAATCCAAAAAAGGAAAAGAGTTTGAGACCCGATCACAGACAGTAATTTGAACTATGCAAACTTTTGCATCATCGTTGCATGCTTTTCATATTTATCCGGCATGCATGCTATACAGGGGAAAGGGGACCGTTTCTCATATGTATGACTTAAGAACTGGCGAAAAAACGCTGTTGTAAATTGCAATTCTTCAGTTATCTTATCAAACTAATTGTAAGATATCACTCCAAGGATTTTCTTCCTGCTTGAAATCAACACCAAATGTATGAAAGTATATTTTTTCTTCAGAAATTATCAGAACATAAGTTTTGTGCTTACATGCGCATTCCCGTTTAATAACCACAAACAAACAAATATGCTTTTTCCTCTTGCTTTTTCGTTTATGATGTGCTATTATTAAATTACCGATACATAAAAACAAGGCACCTATTTAAATTTTTCAAGAATTCGATGTTCTTTGCTAAATTTGGGCAAGCTTATCGTTAACCATTAAGTAGATCAAGTTCATTGCACGAATTTTTTTTTTTAACTCTGTCATTAAACGTAAAGGCACAAATATTTATCAAGGAAACGCAATGTTATTTCGATAAAAAATATATAAATAAATAAAAGAAAAATAAACACGTATAGTTTTTAGCTTCAAAAAATATTTAGGGCATTTTCTTTCCTTTTTTTATTTACCGGGGAGGAGGAGCAACATTCATGTTAAAAATGCATATCTTTATTAACATAGTGCAAGAGTACTTTTGCAGCACTGAAAAATTACATTTCTTCAGTTTAGACATAATACAACACCAGAAGCGATACCACAATTTTTTCCTAAAGGAGACCAGTTTGGTCCTTACATGTACTTGTTACCAGACTGGGATTGGTAATATTTTGTAAAAAGTGTTCCTGCGCCCTTATAGCAAGAAAGCTGGCGGTTAACCCCCAGCAACCCTCAGGTTCGAGCCATACTGACCTCATTCCCGCTCGGATTTATTCAGAAGCCCCCCCCCACCCCCCCACCCCGCCCCATGAAAATTGGGGAATTGAATTTGCGAGAAAATGCTTAAATAATAAAAGTTTTCATTCTTATGACATAATTGCTGTAGAAACTCTCATGCATTTTCATCAAAAATATACTTTCATAAAATAGGTTGGTCGTAGTTTAAATATTTTGCCAACCATTGCGAAACCGCTGTCGTTTGCTGTGTACTTTGCTCTGTCTGCTCAGAATTTTTCCCGTGCTCCAAGCCCCCTTAAATTAGAAACGTACAGAAGGCTTGAGTGAAAAAAAAATGCAAAATTCGGTGAATTTTAATTAATAGTGTGGAATGTACGTCCATATATTAAAATGTAAAAGAATTTTAAAATCAAACACTTCTTGAGCTCACGGTTTGAACTTAGTAATATTATATCAAAATCGAATATAAATAGTTATTTGATTAAAAAACAAACATTGATAAATTCTATGTAATGCTACGGGGAAGTTTGTTTATTATATATATTATGTAACATTTTCAGAAATTTTAAATAGAAGCAACATATATAGGTGCCATTCATGCCTTGAACTTATTCATGCCTTCGATAATAATAGGAAGGATTAAAAATGAATCATCAATAATCTTAGCTTGAAAAGAAGTTTCTAAAAGTTGGAAACATTTCTTCTGTCATGTACACACAAATTAACAAATAAGCACCTTTATTTATAATAGAAAAAAAAAAAAGAAAAACTTAACACTTTGCTCTCAGCATACGAACTGTGAAATTTTGAAAAAAGGGCAAAATGTGAAACTTCGTATTATAAAGAACGATGGTTGATTATTTCTGCTCAGCGAACGATCTTTAGTGCAAAGTGTGATATTTCCATATTATAGAGAACGAAGATTGATTATTTCCTGCTCAGCAAACGAGCTTTAGTGCAAAGTGTGAAATTTCCACATTAGAGAGAACGAAGGTTGATTAACTCTGCTCAGAAAACGAAATTTAGTGTAAAGTGTGAAATTTCCATATTATAGAGAACGAAGACTGATTATTTTTGCTCGGCAAACGAAATTTAGTGCAATGTGGGAAATTTCCATATTAGTCAGTCACCTAGCTGAAGCAGTGGGTGGCGCCATGCGCGATCCGCATACCCGAAACCGAGCTGCCAGTTGTAAACACGTCCGACTAGAGCTCGGGCGCGTTAACAGGAGTTAGCGATACACAATCCCCCAATCAGCCATCAAGGCTTGTTATAATATATATATTGAATCATTGGGGAAAAAGAAGTGGTAGTAAAATACAGCAGACAAGTGCTGCCGTTTGGAAATGAAGTTTTTACCTTCCAGTATAAGCAAAAATACCTTCCAATCCCTGCACCTACTATTTCGTCCTGCATCGCCATCTACTGCACAACAAAGGAACTAAGGAAGAGATAAACTGATAACTTAAAAATATATATGTGAATAGTCATTTACCCAAATATTTCTAAGTTATTAGTTTCACGGTCTTAATTTACAAACGACTTTCCCTTATTCAAATTTTAAAACTCCTTTCTAAAAACTAAATTTTACATTGTTAAATGACTTACTTAGATTCTCCTAGATCATTAGTACGAAAAGAAATTAAAAAATACTGGTTTTAACACGGATTTTACTGGAAAAAGGGAGCTACTTTTCATATGATTGTTAGCTGCATTGAATTAATAGTAAAAATTTAATTATTATCTTAAAGTCGATGACGCTTTATTATTTACCATGCGTTGCTATAGCGTTTAGGATCCGCGAAAATTCCAGAGAGAAGCGAATACATGACGCGAAACAAAGTAGCTTAAGTCGTACGGAAACTATACCAGAATTCACGCGATCTTCACGAGCAAAAGCTTTTTTTTGACTCATAAACATTTTGTATTTCCTTCCCGAAATTTACAATTCCGACTAATTGGTTAGGGGAAATGAGCTGCGGGGCTTTACCTGCTACTTTTGACCAATCAGCTAAGGATCGACGATAGTGCTCCGATGGATATCTAATCGGTCGCGTCGCTAGTTCTTTTTAAAAATGAACGTTTTATATTTCCAAAATAACTTATTTGCTTGCTATCGACTTCGCCTTTTTGCGGGGTCAAACGCTTAAAGTAAGATTCCAATTACAATATCATCGTGTAATTTACATTTTTTGCAGCATTTGATCATTCATCACTTAAGTGATTATTACAGATTTATTTTCACGGATCCCAACTGTTATATTTATGCATGCAGAAAACAAACGAAATGTATATATGTTTGTCAACGGAAAAATTGTAATACCACGGAAAGGCATTTTCCAAAGTCATTTTGAAGAAGATAACTTTTCTTCCGAGGCTTAACGGGAAAAAAGTTGAGTTGCTCATGTCAGACCGAAGTAGGAAAGAAAAATAAAAAAGATATCTAAACAAATTTAAAAAATGTTCTGAAAATAGTTTATTAAAGTTGTTTAAAAAATAAGTTATTAAGTTAATAAATGCACTATGAATATTCTCAAAATAAGAAAAATAAATAAACAAAGATTGAAACAAACCAATCTTGAAATAAATAAGTGAAGGACAAAGGGAAAACCTTAACTTTTGCTGTGAGTTCTATTTCCGTAAACGCACTTTATTCAACATTTTTTCTAATTTCAATTGTTGCAGCAAGGCATTGGTAGAAAAATTAATTCCACACAGGCGCGAGCGAAAATAACAAATAGAAACAAGTATAAAAAATGAATAAATAAACAACATATTTAGTATATTTAAATTGATTTTTTTTATTACTCTTTTTTTAATTCTTGGTACTTTTCCTTGTTGTTGTAATAATAACAATTACTATTGATATTATTTCTTGGGTGAGTAATTCTCTTTTTCTCAAACAAATTGTTATAACGGTTGGGATCCGTAGGTATGCGGACGAAGCTCATTTGGTCATGTGTGTATTGCTTATCCTCTAATTCTCCACGATGCAATGGCGTACAGCAGTAACTGTTGACATTAATCAGACAGTTAAAAAAAAAGTCGAACTGCTTTTTTAAAGAAAAGATTTTGACAGTAGCGTTGTGAATCCAGCTGTAGGCTGTGATCAGTGTTTGGCACTGCGGGTGATAGGAATGCTTTTCTGCTTTGATGCACTGGCTGCATCAAGTGTTTGTTGCCGTTAATTTTAACAAAGCTTTGTTTATTGGAATTCTAAAAATAGCCTCGAATACCCTCAATTTTAAAATACGCACCAAAATTTCCGCGGATGAATAAAATACCCAATTTTCTAGTAATTACCTGCACATTGGCAAGACTGCATCAGACGGATATTCGGTAGACACAGAACTAGTGTTGTCGTTCCAAAATCATCAGTTTACCCTAAAACCAGATCCTAAATACCTGCCAATACACACCAAATGTGTTTTTTCATGCTGCGTCACTTCGTGAGAAAAAAATGTAACTATTCAAAATTCTTAATGATCAAATTTGCTTACATTTACTGTTAAGACGCTATTTTCAATCCCAAAATTACTTCAATTTTGCCGTATTTGTGAAGTTTTTTTTTCTTCAAATTTTAAAAAAGTTTTACGCTGCGACGAAGCAGGTTTTTTTCTGAGACGAAGGGGGCTCTGGAGTCTCGAGGGTTTAATCTGCAATTTTTTACAAATTAATGTCGACAGTTATTGCTGCACGCCATTGCATCACAGAATTTTAGGGTACAAGAACTATCTACACACATGAATGATCGTGCTTCGTTTGCAAATGTACGGATCGCAACCGTTACAGCAATTTGTTCAAGGATAAAGCGAAATAAGCATGCGTTATGTAGCTGGGTCTTGATAATACTAGTAGTTATCATAATAAAAACGAGGAATATTTGCTATTCCTTGTTTTTATTATGAGAATTCCGAAAGCAGATTAAAGATGAGAAACAATTTAATTTCTATGGTTGTTATGTCATTCTCGTTCTGGCATGTGTAGAATTATTTTTTCTTTCAATAACTTGTTATAACAATAGGTATCGACAATTTTTTTGACGCGCGTTTACGAAAATAACTCACAGCAAAAGATAAGTTGGTTTCTTGTCTTCTTCACTTATTTATTTCACATGAATGGTTAATCAATAACAGTTGGGATCCGTAAAAATGCAACTCTATTAGTCAACTTTGTGCTGATTGAGTAAATGCTACAAACATACCGACGATATCATAAAAGGCATCGAACTTTAAGCATTTGACACCGCAAAGGAGTGGAGACGATGACAAGCTAATAGATCAACTTTTCCGATTTGACCTATTTGTTAAACATTCATTTTTTAAACAAAGATTTAGTGACGTGACCAATTTGTTAAACATCTGGCGACTACATCCTTAGCCCACCTCTTGACAACTAGTCTGAAGTGTGAGTTCTTTTTCACGTGATCTGCAAACTTGGGAAACAAGAAGGAAGTTATTGACCCATTCGGCAGCTGAGACCGCAACTTGTCCTAGAATTTGGGACGACAAATCAAAAGGTCTGGGAGTCAAAAAATACATTAGAACTTCCAGACAACTAGATCGAGCGCAGTTGATCACTCGTGAGAATAATTTCTGATCAATGCTATAGAATATCCAGTCCTTGAACCTTTATCGTTCGATGCCGTTGGCTGTTGCATAGTGGCTGTAGTCAGAGTGTCTGGCTCTGTGGGTGACAAAAATTCTTTTCGGTCTTTCCTTTCTGCTTTGTTAGGTACATAGGACACATCAAGTCCGTTGTTGTTAATTAGAACAAAAATCTTTCTTATACAAACGTTTTTTGTTCAACTTTTTATAATAACCTCGAATATCCTCAATTTATAAATATCCTCCAAATACCCGCGGGCGACTAAAATACAAGATTTCTGCGTAATTACCCGCAGATTGGCCAGGCTGAAATCCAGTGCTGCTGGTTGAGAAGGAAGTTTTTACCCTCCAGTACCCGCAGCCTTCTGCGTCGTCTTGCATAGCCATCTGGTGAACAAGAAATTAACTAAGCTAAAGTATCTTAAGGAAATTCCCATACTTAGGACTCTCCTATATCATTAGACAAAGAATAAATAAATAAAAAACGACTTGAAGCCAGAGTTTACTGGAAAAATACAAGCTACTTTTCATATGATTGTGAGCTGCATTGAATTAATAGTAAAAATTTAATCATTACCTAAAACAACGTCAATGACACTTTATTATTTACCATGCTTTGCTATAACTGTTGGGATCCGCTAAAGTTCCGGAGGGAAACGAATAAATGGCGCGTGGCTTAATCGTACGGACACTATAACAAAATTTACAAGATCCTCACGAGC
Organism: Octonoba sinensis; assembly: GCA_038502835.1. Lineage (NCBI taxonomy): Eukaryota > Metazoa > Arthropoda > Arachnida > Araneae > Uloboridae > Octonoba > Octonoba sinensis. The sequence continues at coordinate 111,063,999 of CM076606.1, forward strand.
AAAACTTATTTTTTGACTCATAAACATTTAGTATTCTCTTCCCGAAATTTACAATTCCGACTCATGCGCTAGGGGGAAATGAGCTGCCGGAGCTTTACCTGCTGCTTTCGACTAATCGGTTAAGGATCAATGGTAGTGCGCCGATGGATGTCTAATCGGTCGCATCGCTAGTTCTTTTTAAAAAGAAGGGTTCGGCCTTTTCGAAATGACTTATATTTGCTTGCTATCGACTTAGCCTATTTGAGGGGGAAAGTGCCTTGAAGTACGATTCCATTTACAATATCATCGTGTAATTTACTTATCTTGCAGCACTTGATCATTCATCACTCAAGTGATTATTAGAGGTTTATTTTCACGGATCCCAACTGTTATAGATGTGCGTGCAGAAAACAAACGCATATATGTGAGAACGGAAAAATAAGAAATACCACAGAAAGGCATTTTCCAAAGTCATTTGCAAGAAAGATAATTTCTTGTCCGAGGCATGACGGGGAAAAAGTCGAGTTGCTCGTGCTAGAAGACCGGAGGAAAGACAAATAATACAGATATATAAACAAATAAAAAAAAATGTTTAAAGATCCCAAATATTCTCAAAATAAGAAAAGTAAATAAACAAAGAGTGAAATAAACCAATCTTGGGTAAATAAATAAATGAATGGCAAAGGGGAAAACCTTAACTTTTGCTGTAAGTCTTATTTTTGTTAACGCACGCTAATCAACATTTTTTCTAATTCCAATTGGTGTAGGAAGGTATTGATAGAAAAATTAATTCCACACAGGAGAGAACGAAAATAACAAATAGAAGCAAGTATAATAAAATGAATAAATGAACAGCATATTTAGTATATTTAAACTGATTTTTTTTAATAATCTCATTTTTTAATTCTTGGTACTTTTCCTTGTTTTTGTGAAAATAATAATTACCATTGGTATTACTTCTCAGGTGAGTAATTCACTTTTTCTTAAATTGCTATAACGCTTGGGATCCGTAGATATGCGGACAAGCTTATTTCATCATGTGCGTAGTGCTTGTACTCTAATACTTTATGATGCAACGGTGTGCAGCAATAACTGTTGACATTAATCAGACAGTTAAAAAAATTGTAGCATTGTTCTTTTAAAGAAAACGGCTGTGACGGACAAAATCAAATACGTACATTTAATATCGACACACAACAGACGTTCCCGTTCTGTAACTACGTCAACGGGGTTACTTTTTTCCTTCGGTACGCGGCCGTCCGTGGAGGTGTTGAATCCTGCTGTAGGTTGTCGTTAGGGTGTCTGACGCGTGGCTGCATCAAGTGTTTGTTGAAATTTGGACAAAATTTTATTTATTAAAATTCTAAAAATTCCTTCGAATACTCTCAATTCAAAATACCCTCCAAAATATCCGCAGATGAATAAAATACCCGATTTTCGGAAAATTACCCGCACATTGGCAAGACTGGATCTCACTAAGGGATCATTCATAAATGATGTCACGCTTCGAGGGGGGGAGGGGGGTCCGTGAAATTGTGACAAGGGGAGGGGAGGGGTAACAAGAAGTGTGACATCATGCATTATGCAAGATAGCGTGACGCGTGACAAAGGGGTGGAGGGGGGTCCGCTGAGGTGTGACATAGTGTGACAAAGGGGGGAGGGGGGTCAAATATATGGGAAAAAAGCGTGACGTCATTTATGAACGGCCCCTAACGTTGGGGAGTTGAGAGAGAGAGATCCGCTCAGGGTCAATTCACCAAACCTAAATGAATCAGTTCTTCTAGATAGCTCATCAGATCTATCATTCAAATTTTGCAGGAGTTGTTTGAAAAGAATCCGTACACTACCTCCAATAACCACAGTGTATTTCCTGTTTCGTCTCGCAGTGTCATCTGGTAAAGAATAATGTAACCAAATAATGTCCCCAGACGAACATTTTAAACTCATCACTTTTCTAGTATTATTTTATAAGCGCCCTCCCGTACACAAATTTAAAAATTCTCCTTTCTCATGAACTAAGTTTTGCATCGTTAAACGAATTACTTGAACTCTCCTACATCAGTAGTGCAGAATAATAAGAAAATTCCAAAAAAAAAAAAAAAGAACCTCCTTCGAAACATATTTAAGGAGGGAAAACCGAGCTACGTTTTATATAAGTGTGAGCTGCGCTGAAAAAGGGTAAGTATTTAATTGTTTCTTTTAACAACATCAACGACATGGCATTACCCTGTTATACTTACCATGATTTGCTCTCTAATGTATGGGATCCGCGAAAATGTTAGCGGCTCTTTAATAAAAGAGGCAAAACAAAGTGCCTTATCGAAGGCAAACTATAACGGAATACACATGATTTTCACGAGCGATCAACTATTCTCGAGCTAGTTGTCTGAATGAGCTAATGTATTTTATTTTGACTCAGAGACATTTTGTCCCATCGTTAGATAAGTTGCGGTCTCGGCTGCCGCGTGGGTGCAGAGATGTTTGAGATATAAACGGTTCTAACGAAAACCTCACATTTGTTTCACAAGTTTGGAGATCACGTGAAAAGGACCTCACACTTCCGACTGATTATCTAGGGGTGGGCTAAGGATGCAGTCGCCAGATGTCTTACTTGTCGCATCGCTAAATCTTTGCTTAAAAAATAAATGTTTAGTCTTTCCAGCGTTGGTTGGTTGGTGTCGTATCCTCAATTGAATCAAATTGCATGGTGTGCTTGAATAGTCTTTGCTATCGCTACGGCATTAAATGAGTATAAGTCATCCTCTGTAGGGTAGTTTAAGAGGTAAAGACCAGCACTGACTGCCTGGCAGTTAAAAACATGATATGGCGTGAGTTCTTCGCCGAGACTGTTGCCACAGTTTTGATATTTTCTAGTTCCATCCGCAGAGAAAGCGTTACCTATATCCTTTCCAGCGTTACCTATGGGATTATTTATAAATGATGTCACGCTTCGAGGGGTGGAGGGGGGTTCGTGAAATTGTGACAAGGGGAGGGGAGGGGGTAACAGGAAGTGTGACATCATTCATTATGCAACATAGCGTGACATGTGACAAAGGGGAAGGGGGATCCGCTGAAGTGTGACAAAGGGGGGGAGGGGGGTCAAATATATGGGAAAAAAGAGTGACATCATTTAGTATGTCATCAATCGAACAAACACCTGAGTTTTTCTCCCTATTTTAGGTGGGATGAGGAGGGTGTGATAAAAAGTCCTTGGATTTTATTCTGGAATTTGCAATATGGCCTCTAATACTGTACTAGGATTTGTAGTATGGTTTCAAAGCCTAAGTACTTTTTGAGAGTTTAGCACTCTGCTAGGATTGGCAATATAGTCTTTATTGCCTTACTAGGATTTGTGGAACGAAATTTAACTTGAGCCCCGAAATTTATCTACCCCCCCCCCCCCCCCGTAGCTGCATCTCTGGCTCTAGCACATAATACATTATTGTATTAGGATCGGCAGCATGGCTTTTAATCAAGCGTCCAGAGAAGATCAGGTTCACCCCTCAGAACCAAGACATGGTGACGCATTCGTTTTTCAGTTGAAACTTTTTACAGAGGGTGGGGGTGGGGGGAAATCCTTTTTAATTGCAGGCATTATAATTAGACTTGACTTTAGACCTATTTCGGAGGACGTTTCAGCCTGTTGCCTTACGATACTCCCTGCTGTCGTTTTCATGTGCTGTGTTGCATGCAAAAGCATCGGTTTTACTGCGACACACGAAATTAGTTATTGTCTCAACGGTGTCCCCTTTTTCTTACATAAATTTAAAACTTGAAACAGATAGTTTTTATGTAATTAAATGCTAATACCGTATATACTCGTGCACAAGCAAGTAAGCTCACTTTTTTTTTTTTTTTGGACGAAAATTCGACTCGAAATTAGGGAGGTGGGCACGGGTCAAAAATTTTTAAAATCTGACCTACGCAATAAAGCGCTGACATAATTAGGTAATTTGTATTTAAAAGGCAATAGAGTACAAAGAATATTTTATGCGAAGAAGGTACAAATTGTTCTATTTTTCTAATATTATTCGCCAATTGTAAAAATTCGCCAACTGTAATGTTCGAAAGAAAAAAATTCTTTTAAAAAATTGTGTATAATATTTTATACACTCATTTTTAAAAGATTTTTTTATGGGAAAGGTATAGGGGAGGAGGTTATTATTTGTGCGTATATAATATGTACAACAGGCGAATATCATGATTTTTTTTTTTTTTTTTTTCAATTGCCTGTCTTAGCAGCTTTGAATTTTTTAAATATATAACTATGCTGAGCATTACAAGTTTTGTTTCATGAAATCATGTTCCGTTACCGGGAATTGTACTCGTTCAAAATAGTTCCCAGCATTTCGTTAATTATTAACCCTCTAATGCCCAAGTTTTTTATCGTCGTACAAAAACTCTCCTTTCATAAATGAATGCTACTGAAACTGAATCTGTGTTCAATTGTTTGTCGGTATACGGTCACTTGTTACACCTGATAAAGGTATGCCCGCGTTGAGGCGGACCTGGGCAGTTATGGAAAAAATTATAATTTAGCTTTATGTGCGATTTAGTGTGGTCCGCCTTGAGGCGGAATTGGGAATTAGAGGGTTAAGACTTTTATTTAAAAAAGAAATAAGAGAAAAAAAATGTGGAACGCTTCACGATTTTGCGTGTCATCCTTGCGCAGGGGCCATGCTAATCTTCTCTGTATCGTTCCAATTTTAGTATATGTACTGCCGAAGCGAGTACGGCAGAACTTCGTGTCGAACGCATTTATATACAACGATAACTGGTACGCATACAAAAACTGGAAGTTAAAAATCGGATTAGGAACATGACATTAAAGATTGTGAATCTATAAAAAAATTGGCTCATTTTGCGGAAAATTACAGAGCTTAAAAATGTAAAACAAAAAGTCAAAAAGAAGATATGGCGTGGTTGGCGATAAGTACGCAATCTTGGTAACCCAGATGCGATAGAAACCCAGCTTCTATCGTTCTGCGAAATGGACGCCAAATTGGCGATTTTGAAAAGCGGTGGGCTCTCCTAGGAGTTTACCATAATATAAATATACAAAACTAAAACTTCAAGAGAAAAAACATACATATAAAAAGAAAGCTAGTAGACTTTTAATTGCATTATGTATGCGAAGCTGATGAAGCTCTTAAATCCACTTGCTGCTTCTTTAAATGCTAAGTTAAATAAATTACATCAAGTTACCTCTTCAAAAAGTCAAGTTACGATATCGAAACAGCTGTAGAAGAAGAAATTGCTTCTTTAATCTAAGAAAATTTTAGACTTCAGTAAATACATGATGCAATAGAATTCCGTTCTAGATAATAAGTAATTGTTATAAAATTATAATTTATTCATCTAAAAATTTTGGAGTGTAACAGCATTCCAAAACATTTATACTACGGTTAATGAAACATGAAGAAAGTAGCCTTTCTAGCAGAGATCGTCAAGGTTCTCAGCCCACAGTCACTTTTTTAACATTCATTTCCAATAACTTAAAACATTTTTTAAAAATTAAAAAAAGGGTAAGGAATGCAGATATACAACTAAATGAAATAACCACACATCACACAAATTCGAATTGTAAAATGCTCAAATTTCCTGGAGTTTTAAAAAATGTAAAATACATTTTAAACGTGAAAAGTTTATTAGCTCGTTTTCAGAGAAGGTAGAATTTTTAATATAAATATCCTTCAATTATTCGAGAGAGAGAAAAAAATGAAAGAGCGAGGAAAAGAAAAGAGAAAAAACGTCCTTCTCTCAATAATCTGTATATAATTGAAGTCACTACTCGTTATATATATTTAATTTGGAAATATTTGGTTACTAAAACAAAATAAATCCACTGAAACCTCGGCGGTGCGTATCCGTAGAACGAAGAGTGAAGTTTTGGAGGTAAAAGATTTGGCGCGTTCGCTTTGTCTCGGAACAAGATCCTCGAATTTTCTTCCCCCTTTAAAAACCCTCGTTAAAAAGGGAAATACTATATAGACAAAAATAAACAGTTAAATGGTCATCAGAAATACATTTTAAACTTTTGATAGATATTTATATTTTGCTAGTACTAATATCAAATTCTTTAAATTATTGCTCTTTTAATTTTTTTCTTAATATTTACATATTTGTAAAAATTATGACTAGATGGCAGCACAAATAGTGAAATGTCGTGTTTCGCTTTAAGAAATGTTGTTAATCCTAGTATGGTTCGATCTACTAAATACAAGATTTTTCTTCAAATTTAAGAACCAGAGAAATAATGTTTGTCAGATTTTGTTTTCTAACATTTTGGCGATTTTTAGTGCAATGCAAGCGATTTAACACAAAACTGAATCAATTTTTTGACGACTGGATTTTAATGATTGGCTTACATAGGCTTTGGAAATTACTACTGGATTACTTAGGATTATCACTTCGGAATTAAACTCTAATGACAGCATTAGAAGAAAGTACAGAGTGTTCCCCACATTTTATAAATGGTAACTTTTTTCCCAGCCTGAAACCATTCTCCGGTTTTTCGATTTTTTGAGAAATAGCTTTTGAATTCTTCTCTCTGTAGGTTGGAAGTATGGAACACTAGCAGTTACGCTCCAGCCAAAAAGTTAGTTCTATGCTTCGAGCACAGAGGTCTTAAAACCTGGGTTCCATGGAACTTTGACAGGAGTTCCACAAAAGATCACTATTTGCAAAAACAACCCCCCCCCCCCCCGAAGTTTTAGTAAAATTTTAATTTTTATAAAATTATTAAAGGCAGTTTGCTTGTAAGAATTAATATAAAGAACTACTTTATGGATAAAGTTAAATCTTAAATTTTGTAAAAGTCATGTGCTTCAAATACACTGAGATGCATTAGGTCACTTAGAGACGTTAGGTCACTTAGGGGCCGTTCATAAATGATGTCATGCTTTTTCCCATAGATTTGACCCCTCTCCCCCCTTTGGGATCATTCATAAATGATGTCACGCTTCGAGGGGGGGAGGGGGTTCATGAAATTGTGACAAGGGGAGGGGAGGGGGTAACAAGAAGTGTGACATCATGCATTATGCAACATAGCGTGACGCGTGACAAATGGGGGAGGTGGGTCAAATATATGGGAAAAAAGCGTGACGTCATTTCTGAACGGCCCCTCCCTTAGAAGCATGACATCATTTATTGAATGATCCCTTATTAGTCTCAGTTTTATTATGCATTTTTTGGATTGACATTGCAAAATATCCTGGAAGCTCCCAAAGGAGATGCGAAACATCATATAATGTACGTACATACACAATGTAATTTGTTTCTTCCAATGTATGTAAACAATCTCACTTTGTATGCAGTGACAAAAACAAAATATAGAAACAGATTGTACAGAAAATTCTGCTGCTGGGGTGATGGTGTAGTCCAAGGGGAAGGGGCGTCCCCCTACTTTTTTATTTTAATACAAGCATCCCCTAACTTTTGATTTCAATTGCTTATCTTTGTAACCATAAAACGTCCCACCCCCCAACTTTTTTTTTCGGGACTACACCACGGGCACTCAGCCCCCTTTTTGAGTAAGAGTAGAAAAAAAGTTTTTTTTTTTTTTTTTTAAATACCGTAATTATCAGTAAATAGCCCGCATCGTTGTACAGTCCGCTGGAAGAAAAATTCATTCTAAAAAAGTTAAGTTTGGTGTATAACCCACATCGTTGTATAACCCGCACCCAGAAAAAAACATGGGGTACACCCCTAGAAAACAATACGTTCGCCTGTAGCGCCGAGCCCCAATCTGCTATGGATCATTGTTTCGAAAGCTACGATTTATTTCTTTGCATTTCGTTTTGCAGGAAAAGATATTTCGATATTTTTGAACGGTAGTTGTCTTTTTAATAATGCTTTTTTTTTTTTCAATTTCATGTATTGCCCGCAGGTAGTAAAAAAAGGAGTTTTTTCGTAGATAACCCGCGGGCTATACACAGATAATTACGGTATTTATTTCGCAGACTAAAATTTTTCCACTATTTAATCACCAAAGTTTCCCACTTTAAAGTAACCATGCAGTAAGCACACTAAAATCTATTCAATTTAAATATTTAGACATAAAAAAGGCAAAGGGGATTAACCATGTGCGTGACACATGGTTAATCCCCTGTGCCTTTTTGTGCCCTGTGCCCAGAGGATATTAAGGTCTGTTTTCGGACCCTTCATGAAATTAAATTCAATTCAATCAAAACTGACCTTTCACAAAATTAAATTTAATAAAAGCAGACTGTTCACAAAATTAAATTCAATCAAAATGGACCCTTCACAGAATTAAATTCAATAAAAACAGACCATTCACAAAATTAAATTCAATCAAAATAGACCATTCACAAAATTAAATTCAATCAAAACGCACAGCTCACAAAATTAAATTAAATCAAAATGGTCCTTTCACAAAATTAAATTTAATAAAAGCAAACTGTTCACAAAATTAAATTCAATCAAAATGGACCTTTCACAGAATTAAATTCATTAAAAACAGATCATTCACAAAATTAAATTCAATCAAAACAGACCAATCACAAAATTAAATTCAATCAAAACAGACCATTCACAAAATTAAATTCAATCAAAATGGTCCTTTCACAAAATTGAATTTAATCAAAATGACACCCTTCAAAAAATTCGGAGCAACTAAATCTTATTTTTTGCAGCATCATTTCTTTCTAAAAAAGCGACAAAGAACAATAAAAAATTTTATTACTATATGTTTAAATTTTGAATATTCACAAAACTATTTGATTTTTCACAAAAATCTCAAAATTCAAACCAGACCTGTTGGATCGACTTTTGTGAACCATAAGTGAAAAATATCTAAAAATGAGAACTACAAGACCGAAGAACTCGTTTGGGTATGTTGTAATAAGTGCCGTTTTAAGCTCTTACTAGCAGCATATGCGTTCGAGCAAAATTCACAACGATGTGGTTTTTCGCCCGTGTGAGATCTCATGTGGCTACGCAGAGTGCTTGCCTGGCTGAACTTTTTAGAGCATAATTCACAAGCATACGGCTTTTCACCCGAGTGTATTCTCAAATGCCTCTTCAGGGCACTGGAAAACAGAAAAGTCTTTGAACAAACATGACACCGCGACTGTTTCTCGTCAGAATGAGTTTTCGCATGCATTTTCAGATACTGGGCACAAATGAATTTCTTTGAGCATATTTCGCATGAATAATATGAGTTTTTGTCAGTGTGAGTTGAAAGATGAAATTTTAAACTCCTAGGCTGGGAAAAAGACTTAGAGCAAACCTCACAAGTGAAGGGCTTTATACCGGAGTGAGATCTCATGTGAGTAGTCAGAGCTCCTGAATGGTGAAATTTTCTTGGACAGAAATCACAGGAATACGGCTTCTCACCAGTATGTACCCTCAAATGCAACTTAAGCCCGGCTGAATCCGAAAAAGCTTTCGAACAAATCTGACAGCCGAATAATTTTTCACCAATATGCACGTTCGCATGACGTTTAACATCCGCCAGGCGCGTGAATGCCTTCGAACAGATCTCGCATGAGTGCGGTTTTTCCCCAGAGTGAGTCCGCAAGTGTTGTCTCAAGCAATCGGATCGAGCAAATGTCTTTGGGCATAGTGTACACGGGTAGCGCCGTTTTTCCCTGGTATGAGTGAGCAAATGTTGCTTAAGATGCCGCTCAAGAACCATCTTTGCACACAATTCGCAAGGCACCAGTTTTCTTTCCGGTTCAAGTCCCAATTTTTTCATCAGATACTCCATGAGTGTAGAAGATGTGGAAAACAGAGATGTGCTTACTACTCTTTCAAAAGTCTCATCAAATCACGTAAAAATTGGCAAATATATTTTTTCACAAAGAGATAAACCGTTTTTCTTTGTATCTAAAATCAAAAGAAATTTACAGCATTGCACTTGAAAATGTTCGTTAAGAGAAGAATTTGGAGAAGATCTGTATCCTCAACACAGCGTCAGAACAATTAGTAAAACCGATTTGTATTAAAATGATGGTATCCCCAGATGTTTCAAAATTTATTTTTCGAATGAAAGTACTCACAGCTTTTAACCAGTTGTGTTTCACAGAATTAGATCTTCTTTCAAAATTTCATTTGACACAATTTCTGATGATGCCACATAACTGGTGAAGTAGAACAGATATATTGTTGTAATTCATATTATTTGACGACTGCGTTTTCTTGAGAAGGAAACAAATCTGCGTAATATAGACAAGCTCATTTAAAAGTGAGGCTTAAACACAGGCATCTATTGATGCAGAATTAAGTGGGCAGAATTTCGTATTTCTCACATCTTCAAGAGCTTCCACCACCTAATAAATGCAGGCACCTGCTCAGAATGATGATTAAAATTATTTTGGGGAACTTATTCAATGTTCTTTGATGAGCTTCAGTATGTCCTTCGATACTTGAAATAGACACAACCTCGGAGAAAGCACTTTCGCAAACACAGATGACAGCTGAAAAGAGAAAGTCTCAGTGAGTCAGACAATATATTGCTTTAAATACAGCAGAACATTAACACTAGATGTACCAGACCAGTCATTTTGACTGTTTCGAAGTTTCCATTTTGCTTAATTTGCTACTAATTATCGTGCAACTTTTAATTGCCTTGGCTTTACCAAATACACAAGTAGGACAAGTTAATGCAGTAGTGTAGCTAGATCCAGATTTCAGGGGGGGGGGGGGTCTTCGGGAAAAGAGAACTTTATTTCATGGTTTTACAAGAAGAATTTGCTATATTCCAGATAATCTTCACCATTTCAGGGTGTGTGTGTGTGGGGGGGGGGGGGTTATCCCCAAAAGTGAATGTAACTGAAAGTTTTATTATAATGAGTAGCAACCTAGTGTAAAATGAAAGTTTAGAAATGATTGAAAACGGCCTGGTAAATCTAGTGTTAAACAAGTGGTTTTTAAATGATTATATCCCCCCCCCCCAGGATAAATGAATAATGTATTTATTTATTCTGCATGTATTATTGTTATATGTGTCAACTATTTTAAAATACAGTTTTCCATTTTTGACGATTGTAAATTTGGTTCCACATCATTTGGTGCCACAGGTACATTTTGACTTCTGAAACTTGTGCTGCAAATTGCTACAGAAAATTTTTCTACTGGGGCTATTTGTGTCATTGTTTTGACAATTTGTACTTTATTTAAGTTTTTTTTTCCTTAGGGATCATTCATAAATGAAGCCACGCTTCGAGGGGGGAGGGGGGTCGCGAAATTGTGACAAAGTGTGACAAGGGGGGGGAGGGGATGAAAAGAAGTGTGACATCATGCATTATGCAACATAGCGGGACATGTGACAAAGGGTGGAGGGGGTCCGCTGAAGTGTAACATATTGTGACAAAGGGGGGGGGGGAGTTAAATATAGGGGAAAAACGCGTGACATCATTTATGAACAGCCCCTTACCATACTTTTGACCGCACAATCGCATGGGAGCAGCATACATCTCGCAAAGCTTAGTGCAATTTTTTTTTCTTGATTCGTTTCTACTTTGGAACAAAACATCGTTTCTACTTTGGAACAAAACATCGTTTCTACTTTGGAACAAAACATCAACAGCGTTGTGGTGTGCAACTGTTTTCTCACATAAAGACCATGTAATTTATGTGATGTAATTTTTTCTTTTGTTTTCAAATAATAATAATATTAAGAGTCAGGTAAGTTGTAAGTGATCGTTGTTTTCTTGATGTAATTGTTTCTTTTTTTCACAAATAATAATAATGAAAATGAATTGTCTTTAAATAGTTCAAATTGCCACTAAGAAAGGCAAGTAAATTTATTTTAAAAATATACACTTTTATGTGCTTGAATAGCTTTTCTTATTGTATATTTGTAATAAATATCCAGACATGGATGAGAGTAAAAACATTTCAATGGACATAGTTAGTTATAAAAGATAAATGCGACTCTCCCAAAACACTCATTTTCCAAAAATTAATTTGACATATTGCATGTTGTTGCTTTGTTTACTTTCCCTAATAAAGAGATTTACATTAGTAGTAACTATATTTAATAATTAAGGTTGGAACTCAAGTTGAATATTTTAAAAATAACGCTTAAATATTTTAACAAACATAACTAAATTTATTACAATTAGCAGCCCCTACATATTAAGATTTTAAATGAACCAATATCAAAAAACATTTTTAACATATTTAAATTTATACCATAAATTATTTACTTCAGAGTATTCCATCCAGGATTCGATTTTTTTTAAAACCAAAACAGTCGGATTTTTTAAATTTAAATCGGATTTTTTTGATTTTTTAAAAAAGACCTTAAATATTTTGGATATTTATTATGCTACATTCATAGAAACAATATAGCATGTTAATTAATATACAAAAACACACTTTACGCTATTTTCACAGCAATAAATATTTTTCAGTAATAATAATGATACACAAATTTTAATACAAATGCATGACTCAAATGATACTTAACCCTACCAGGAATACTAGTACACTAGTACAGAGAAAATGAACAAATTTAATCTGAATTATTTTGCTGTTGAAAGCTGAAAAAAAGTAACAATTGTGGAAAATATATTTTTTAAAACTAGATTATTAACAAGGCTGAAATATTTAATTCTTGTATGATTACTAAAACTTACAAGAATTTTGACAGAAATTATTTTATTTTCGGCCGAATTTTTCAAGTGGGCGTGACAAAATGACGCCCGTGCAAGTTTGTACTACAGAAGTTGAAATGCAACAAAGATAAAAAAATTATGGTAAGTTCAAAGTTATTGAGCTCCAAGATGCAGAATCTGATAGTAAATCAGCACTAGAAAGTTTTACCGAAGCCGATGCAAACGGAATTCGAAACGCGTAAAAATTAAAGACCAAGCATTTAAAGAGCGAAAAACAGAAAAAATGCGTAAATTTTACTCGTAGTTTGTAAAAGTTGGCAGGCTAGGCTACTTTCAAAACTTTTCATTGAAAAGAAAGAAGGGATTTTCGTGGAAACGAAATCCTTACTTTCCCAAAAATACAGAAAAAACACGTCTGTCTATGTGATGATTGGGTGTTTCGGACATATTGTTGCAATCCTTCGCCAACACCGTGGATATTGTGGTCAAGCACCACTGCCATTGGTTGCCAGTGTTCGAGAGAAAAGGTAAGGTTTACAGAAAAATTAAGAGCAAAGGCGCATATCGCGATATTGAATGTATATCGCGTGCACACAGCGCAGCTTCTGTGTTGACTACCAAATCACCCATGAAAAAAGCAAACTAATCCCTTTCATTGACAGCAGTGTCAGCTTCATTGGCAATTGCTTCAAGGTCAATATGAAGTGTAGACAGTCGCTTGGGACAAGATGTAAGTTTGAAAAATTATGGCACAATTTTCCGTGAAATAAAAAAAAAATTTTTTTCCTCAAAAATATTTTTTGGTACATTTGAATAAAAGAATTCCAAGAGAGGCAAAAAAAAAAGTCGCCTAATAGTTGCCTCTTGGAAAAATTAGTTGCTTTTCGCCCGATTTCGAAGAAAATAGTTGCCATAGTCGCCTGATGCTGAAAATAGTTGCAAATAGTTGCTTTTTAGTCGCCTGTGGCAACCCTGCCATATTCCATAATTAGAAAAAAGTTATGGGCAGAAATATGGTCATTTTTATGGTTTTTCATTCATAACTTTTGACTAACTGAACCAATTTTGATGACTTTTTCTTTAATAGATAGAGTGCCGTTTAACTCAACTATCGCACATCAATTTGACTACATTTGTTATTTAGAAACAACGTTACGGGTGAAAAATAAGTATTTTTTTATTTTAATTGGAAAGGCTTGGCTTGATTTTTCTTTGTTGGGAAAACTATTAATAAATACAAAAGTCATTGTTTAAAAAGTGTTTGTTGCCATTGTGCTATAATATTAAAAGCAATTACAGCAAGAGGTTGACTGAAGGCTTCTCTGAGGCAAAAATTAAATCCAATCAATTTGTTTGCTAAAATCGACTTCAAGACAGAATTTTTCATACAAATGATTAGTTTTCAGTGACCTTTATTCAAAGAAGGTTTGCCCTTTGATATGTATTTTTGAAAAAAATAGAGTATTTATATAGAAAATTTATTTACACTAAAAAGAATAAAATAAAATAATTTTTATAAAAAAATAGAACCGACTTCAAATTACAAATTGTGCTAAAAAGTGAAAAATAAATTAATTTTTTAAACAACATCGATGTGACTTTTAAACATAGTTTTAGAAGTCGGTGTAAAATTATGAGTCTTAATAACCAATATACCATTTGCTACTTCATATTGAAACTGTTGCTAATTCTACGAAAATATATATATTTGTAATTGGGGGATTCATGATTACAAAAGATTTTATCTAATTTAATTTTGCACCGACTTCTAAAACTATGTTTAAAAGTCACATCGATGTTGTTTAAAAAATTAATTTATTTTTCACTTTTTAGTGCAATTTGTAATTTGAAGTCGGTTCTATTTTTTTATAAAAATTATTTTATTACATTGAGTGTACTTTAATCATTTTTCTATTTTATAAATGAAAAAGCCAGAAATATTTTTACCCATTTAGTAAAATCATATGCTCACACCATTACTAAAAGCTGAAACTTTTTGTTTTAATCAACTATCTCTATTGAAAACTTCTGTGATAAAAAAATATTTCAGAAGGAAAAAAAAAAACTTGAGCATATTAGGGTACATGAATGAAACTTTAAAGATACATATTCTAAATTCTAACAATTGTTGTTTTAAACACTATCATTCTGAATTATTTATTGTGTGGCATTTATTAAATGGATCTAAAATACTATTTTTAAGATAAAAAACACAGAATGGTTCATGATTATTAGTTCTAATTTGAATGATTGAGTGAATTATGCTTCCCTGTTAACATGCTTGAAAAATAAGAGTAATATTGTAAAATTGAAAAAATAGTAATTAGTTCTAAACTTATGAAATATGTTATGCACACAGACAGATGGACCAAGGATGTTTTGTTTGAAACAGTGGTTGTAATTGCAATTACAACCACTGTTCATTTTTACTACACTTTCTGACATTGCAAAATCAATAATTTTTTTGAAAAAAAAAATCACTTGATTTAAATCAACGAACCCTGATTCCATCCTTTTCCCTCTAATGATTTATGTAAAAAAAGACGAAAAACCATCTATAGATGCAGCAGTTTCACAAGCAGATGACAACTGAAAAGAAAATCACTGAGTCAGATCATTCATTAGTGTAACCCTCTCATGCATAATGAGAGGTGACATCATAATTTTTATCACCTCATATGAGGGTGAGGAGACAAAAAATTTCGCTTCAAATTTTTATGCAAATTCGTTTTTGAGCTGCAATTTGCATGTCGTCCTCATCTGGAGACTCCCGAACAGTCCTTGGAAACCACAAAACGTTTCATATGGTATTCAAGAAAGGAAAAAATCTCAGTTTCCAATCAAATTCTGTTTATTAATTTCGAAGCACGTATTACATTACTCGAAAGTTTGATATTATTTCATAGCTTCTCATCCCTTATTTTTGAGGTTTGGATATTCAGTTTTGCCATGTTTATTATTATATTGCATAAATATGACAAAAAAGCAGAAAAACTCCTCATACAAGAACACAAATGCTTGACTATACAGGGCAAAATTTTCAAAAATACATTATTACACTACGATACTGAGATATTAAACTTGTTTGTAGCATACGAAATGTTTTTATAACACAAATAAATAAATGCATGCACAAGAGGGATAAATATTACAAACTGCTA
Organism: Octonoba sinensis; assembly: GCA_038502835.1. Classification (NCBI taxonomy): domain Eukaryota; kingdom Metazoa; phylum Arthropoda; class Arachnida; order Araneae; family Uloboridae; genus Octonoba; species Octonoba sinensis. The sequence continues at coordinate 111,079,723 of CM076606.1, forward strand.
AAAATAATTTTTAACTTCATGCTTTTAGCATAATTTTAAACCTGAATCTAGCAAACTCAAAACATATTACAGTACAGTATTGTTTATATGATTACGCCAGTTATACAACATTTACAGTTATACGACGTTTCAGTTTGATCCCAATTCTTGGATTTAGGCAGAAGGATAAAGATTATACGACGTAATCATTTATACGATGTTTTTTTATAGTAAATTTGGCATCGCACATATTACATAAAAAATACATCTTAGGGGTCATCCACAAATGATATCACGCTTTAAAGGTGGGGAAGGGGTTTGAGATGGTGTGCGTTTTTACAAGGGGAGGGGAGAAGGTAGCAAGATGTGACATCACACATTTTAGTTAAATCAAAAACATTCAAAAGCTGCAGATTAAATATTTTACATTAAAAAAAAATTTGAATTCTCAATGTTTTTGTTTTGCATCAAAAACATCAATGCTGTGTAAGATTTAAATTGAATTGCAATAAAAAATTTAAATTTAAAAGAAAATCTTCTTGGGCATTTACATTTTTAAGACAAAACGGCGTAGGTCGATTTCAAAGCATTCGAACAATTTAATAATTTTTACTATTATATACAAATTATGTTTTTTGCGGTAAACCTTAATCTCATTTTATACACATTAAATGCACGAATGATCATTATGCTCAAAAAATTTCGTTAAAAGTTCAAAGATAAAATTGATAATATTATCTGTAACATAGCGTTTTGTTCCTAAATTGCAAGTACATATGCTTATGTAATATAGCATGGCATGTGACAAAGGGGGGTAGGGGATCTTAAATTGTGACATTTTGTGACAAAAGGAAGGGTGTTCAAATACATTGAAAAAAGGATTCCATCATTTATGAACCGTCCCTTATGTATGAAGTTCTTCCGAATGCAGAGAGACAGTAATAGCCTAACTGTTACAGAGGTTGTACGTTGCTTTACTCCCTAACCTTGGTAAAATAAGTGAAAACTGAGAAATTTGGTAAATAGCCAGTGGCCAGTAGACTTGGTTCTGTCAATCGCCACTTTTAAAAATTGCTAATAAGATTTGAAAACCAACTCTAAAACTGTTTAGAAAATAACTAAATTCTTGAAAATAAAATAAGAAGTATGCAGATTTGATTTAATACAAGCAAAAATTACTTTGAACTTTTAAAATGATTTAAATATATACAGGATGCTGAAAGATTGAAAGTTGACTGCATGAAATTTTCAGCGCAAAGCAGGTGTCCAATATTGGCAAGCTTCCAAGGCAGACAACAAGGATGATTTGCTCAGAATAAGAATTAAAAAATGAAAATTCAATTTGGCTAAAATATGTTCATTAAATTATTCCAATCTTCAAATAAATAAATTAAAATACATAAAATGTTTACAGAATGAAAACGAAGCAGTTTGTTAAGGGAGAGGAGATTGGTGATACATTTTTTAATCTCCACTTTTACTCCTTTAATTGCCATTTTACTCCTTTAATTTGTTTGTGAAGGGAGTGGAGATTGATGATACATTTTTTAATCTCCACTTTTACTCCTTTAATTTGTTTGTGAAGGGAGTGGAGATCGATGATACAGTTATTAATCTCCACTTTTACTCCTTTAATCGCCACGTGGAGAGTGGCGACTACAAATTTTCACCTATACTCTTCAACAACTCTTACTTTTCCAAAGGAAATTTTAACATAAGGGAGAATCCAAAGCTGTAATTGCTTTCCCATGGGACTACAACAAAGTGCACTAGACCTTGAAATAAATGAGATTTTTCCGGTTAAAATGATAATATATCCAGTTCTTTAATGTCATGTAAAATGATTTCGCTTGAAAGGGGAAAACATCACTGAAAACATTTCCAAGAGTCCTGAATATTTTCCTAGGAGTTTTAGACACATTTCAAGACTTTCCTGGGCCATGAAAAAAAAATGCCATTCCAGGAAGCTTTGTCTCATTATAAATAAACATATCGTGGGCAGTGCTTAATGTGATCACATGCGAACAAAAGTGAAATTAAATAATATCAACAAGATTATAATAAATGGTGAAAGTTTAAAAGTTGAAAGAGCATTCTTTTGAATATTACCAAGTGAATACCTTGTTGATTTCTTCAAACAATGTTAATTTATGTGTCGTTCAGAGGAATTGATGCTATTTAGCAAAAAAATGATAGTAACAAGGAAAAATATAAGAATAAGTAAATCATTCAATTAAAAAAAAGAAAACATTGATCGTTGATTATATGCTACTTTTACAAAGCTCGTAAAACTGTTTGGCATTGCCATTTCTCTGCATAAATTGACATCTGCCTCTTCCTTGCCAGGCCAGCCATTTCAAATTTTTCCAGGTGGGGGCAAAGCGTATATTCTTCTTGTATATACAGTAGAACTTGGATAATTCGAAGCTGAGGGGACCAAAGCATAACTTCGAATTATCCCTCAGTAAAACAGAATTTCAGGTAGGTATTATGAAATGATCAGAGGTATTATGATTGTGAAATGATTACATTTCTTTGAAAATCAATAAGAGTTAATAAAATAAAAATAAAATGGAAACCAAAAAAAAAAACTCTTTGAGTACAAGATTATTATGGTTAATTGATTAATGTTCATGAAGTCCAATTTTTGTAGCTAAATTTTAGGCCTACGAATGCCGATTATGTTTATTCCGTCAAAAACAACGTCAGCAATCTTTTCTGGAAAATGTCAAGGCATGTATATAAAATAATTAAACATTGTATTTGTCCTCATTTTTCAAAAATGTAGGCAATGTGCTTGCTGCTATCCCATACTCATTGGCGATTTCACATTTCGTCCACACTCCTTTTTTCACCTCGCTTTGAGGTGATCTTTTCAGAAAACGTTAAAGTTTTGTAAGGAATGCGTGGTTTACTCAAAAACATTATGAATTTTAGCTATTGAAATTGTACATCACATTCGCTGCACAAAAGTGAAAAGTGACGATCAAACTAGACCTCTCTCGGATTGAGCATGGCCCCACAAAGACGGCAAATATTTTCACAGGTGGATGAAAGGCTGAATCTTTCACAATAGAAAGCAAGACAGAAATCTTGCCAATCTACCATTTACTGCAAACAACAAAAGTAGGGTAAAATTTATCAGACAAAATAATATTGCAACGTACTTTTATTGGTTTCGTATGAAAAAAAAACTTCGAATTAAAGAAGTTGAACTTTGAATTATCCAAAAATTTTAACATTGATTTGAATACAAAGTTCAAGGGACCAAGCGAAATCTTCGAATTAAAGAAAAACTCGAATTAAAGACGTTCGAATTATCCAAGTTCTACTGTAAGCTTAAATGATGAGCCTGCTTCTTAGCTGGCTTGAATATCTTTCTGATAATTGATAGCAATGATTGAAAAAATAAATTGATAACAACGTTTAGTTTAGGGGTACTAAAATTGATGATTATTCTAACTATACATTTAGGGATCGTTCATAAATGATGTCACATTTTTTCCATATATTTGACAACCACCCACCTTTGTCACAAAATGTCACACTTTAATGACATACATGGTGTACCCCCCCCCCCCTTTGTCACATGTACTACAAAGGTGTACCCTAGGGTGGTGCTTATTTTTCGAAGTTTTAAATTTTCAACCTCTTACCCTCTAAATTTGTTCCATTACACCAAAAAAAATTTTAAAAAATTTTATCACCAGTAAACAATATATGAAGGTAGCTCAAAGAGGGTAAAATTTCATAATTAAACGAGGTTTTGCAATTCTTTCAATTTTTAAGCAAGATAAAAATTATGTTTTGCAATTATGTTTAATTTATGTAATTATATTAAAAGGTAACTTCTATATGAATAAGTAAAACTTTAACATTTGTAAATGGCATAGCTATAATAAAGTAGTTTTCTTAATAAAATATACAGTATTCAAGTCTACCTCACAGATGGCAACAACTATTTATACCAGTGATCGCCAAACTTATGAAGCCATTGAGCAATAATGCCTTTTCCAAATTTTACTATGAGTAATTCTCCCTCCTCCCCCTCCTAGTAAAGAAAGACAGGTCAAAAAAAGTAAACTCAATTCTCAGTTATTTGTTTATATATGCCACAACGAGACGAGAGGGCTACTAAATTGGCAGTTACTGCTTCTTCATGGATTTATGCCAAAAAAATTCCCTCCAATTTCCTTCTGAGCCATAAACTTTCAATGCGAATATTGACAAAATATGGAAAATCCACTAACAGTTGTTAGTGTAATTATGTGCAGATTAACCACCTGAGTGTGACCGTGATCTAACAAAGATTTCCTCGTGAGTTAATTGTAGCTGGCGATTTACAGTTTGGTAACAACTGGTCTAAAGTACAAGTAAGGAACAACTGAGGAGGTACCAACCAAAACCACACATGTACATTCTGAACGATTTTTGGCAAATTCACGACAAATGTGGTTCTAAATAACCTTTTATGGAACAATATATTTATGTATGTATATAGATTGATTTAGTCTTATTAATATTGTTGAGAGAAAGCTTTCAAATATTTCAACTCCATCCTGTAATATTTGAATCAGCTGCTAACTCAATTTTTGTTGAAAATGGACATGTGTGGATTTGATTGGTACCTCCTCAACTTTGCTAGCCTGTGTATGCACACCATGTGTATTACACATAGGATATCAGCTAACCCCAAGCAGCAAATTCAATGCGTCTCCTTTCCGAGCCAAATGGTTCCCAACCCATGGTTTAGACCAGTAATCACAAAACCCACCAGCTCTACGCTTCGGCAGGCCTAAGGCTTCGGCTAACAGGTTTCGGGATCTGGTGGAGAAAAGTAGTCGTACACCGCAAAAGGTAAGCTACAAGTAACTCGCAAGGAAATCTTTAGTAGATTGCAGTGGTACTCGTGTGGTTCATTTGCACACAATTACATCAACAACTGCTGATTTTCCGTGTTTTGTTAATATTCACATTGATAGCTCGCCTCAGACAGAAAATAAAGAATATTTTATTTGTATTTGCTCAAATATAGGGTTGCCTTTCATTTATCTGTCAGGATTGTTCCTGCATTGACAGCTTTACGAAATCTAAACAAGCCACTGTGCGAGGAAAACAGAATGGATAACGGAGTTACGGAGTCCAATTTCTAAACAATAAAAATTGAAAAGTAGACAAACATTTCCCTTTTCTAGAGGGCGCTCCCTCTGCCAAGCCTACCTACTTTTACGGAAAGCTAGGCGATTTCAAATACAAATACAAATACAAAGTCTTGAGCAAAGGAGAGTTAGAGGGGACATGATTCAGTTGTTTAAATTCATTAAAATGGGAAATGTTGATGGACTGCAGCTATGTGCTGATAGTAGAACCAGAGGTCATTGTTTTAAGCTTTTCAAATCTCAGGCTAATCTTGAAATTAGGAAAAATTACTACTTCAATAGGGTTATAGGCAATTGGAATAGTTTACCAGAAGCAACTGCTAATTGCAGCGGGGTAAAAACGTTTAAGAAATCTCTTGATGTTCATTGGGGACTGCTAAATTGACTAGGACCAGCCTAGCTGGGCCCTGAGCCTGTTGCTGGTCTTCACTTTTGTATTTGTATTTTATTTTGCTGGCATAAATATATAGTACATGAAAAATGTAGCCAGCCGACTCACATATACCGTATAATTCTGAAAATCCCCCCACCCTTTTCCCCCCTGAAAGTCTTGCCTTTTACCCCATGGGGGGAAAATCGAAATTTCGGCAAAACGTGAAATTTAGATTATAGCATGGGGGGATAATCAGAAGCTCTATACCCGATTTTGTAGTAGGATTAACACTTTTATTTTATTTTTTCTAAAAAAATATCTAGTAAATGAGAATACATTTAATGCAGGTAATACTAATAATTAAATTCACTATGACATTCACTTTTTTGACACAGTATAGCTCAACAAGCGCAGCATTTTGACTGAAGAAAAGTTGCTCTTAGAATTCACAGCTGAATGCCAGCCTAAAATGGCTCACTCAAACTCAAACACACGTGCATCGATGCAGAAAAACAGCGATCTGACGCAACTGCTCGCTGATTGGTCGAGCCTTTGGAGCGCAGCCACTTTCCTCCTCCTACCTTGGCTCCATGGTTGTCATATTGGGCAAAAGTTCACCGATCGGGCTACTTTTTTCCTTGGCTATTGATTAAAAGTTCACGTATTTGGCTATTTTTCCAGATGTTTTTGACTGCTCGCTGGCGGAAAAATTTGGCAACCCTGATTCACTTCTACGTAGTTTCCAAAGAGAGAGGGCAACTGAAATCGGATTTCTATGTTATTATGGGATGGGGGGAAAACGGAATTTAGGTTCTCACTGAAAATTTACTTTTTTGCCCCATGGGGGGATAATTGGAGATGGGGCTTTTTCGGAATTATACGGTATAAATAACCGAGATTTGAAAAGTTTAAACTTTTTTTGTCCTGTTTTTTTCTTCTCTCTTTCTTTAACATTGGGGGGGGGGGGGGGAATCTCATAGTAAAATGTGGAACAGATACAGTTGCTCAGTGGCTTCATAAGTTTGGCGATCACTGGTTTAGACAGTTGTTGCTACCTATGAGGTACCCTTGAATACTGTATTTTTTATTAAGAAAACTATTTCATTCCAGCTATAAAATTTATAAATGTTTAAGTTTTACTGATTCATAGAGATAAAGTTACTCTGTAATATAATTAAATTAATTAAACATAATTGCAAATCATATATTTTAACTTGCTTAAAAATTCAAAAAATCGCAAAATCTCGTTCTATTAAGAAACGTTACCCCTCTTTTAGCTACTCGAAATATTGTTTGCTGGTGACAAAATTGTATCATAATCATTTTTTGGTATAATGAAAATAATTTAGAGGGACAATTTAAAACTTAAAAAATATTAAAAATTTTTTAAAATTTAAAACTTAGAAAAATAATCTAGGTATCCCCTTTGTCTCATGTCACGTTATGTTGCATAAGCATGATGTCACACTTCTTGCTACCTCCTCCCCTTGTCACAATTTGAAAAATCCCTCCTCCCCCCCCCCCCTCTCAAAACATGACATCATTTAGGAATGATCCCTCATAGACGCAAATATGACTTCAAAAGCAAAAGGGTGACCAAAAATTTTAGAACAAACCTCACAAGAAAGTCTTTTTTCACACATGTGAATTCTAATACTTCTGGGGAGAAATGTGAAAATGACATTAAAAAGGTTGCAAGAACAGGATTTCCTCTATATATGCATTCCAAAATTTTGAGCTCTTGGAAATTTTTTTTACAAAGTTCACAAATATGGTTAATCATCACAGTGGACTCTTAAATCTTTTACTAGCAAGGGTCACACCAGAGGAAATTAAGGTCTGTTTTCAGACAATTCACAAAATTCAAATTAATTAAATGGACCTCTTCACAAAATTCCAATCAATCAAAACGGACCCCTTAACAAAATTACAAGCAATCAAAACGGACCCTTCACAACAGTGGCGTACGCAAGGGGGATGGGTTTAGGGGTTTAAAGGCCCCCCTTGAGCCCTAAATAATAGTGCTTTATTACATACTCGAATTTCTTTTAGTAGTTTCAGAACATTATGAACCCCCCCCCCCCCCCCACTTGAAAAAATTCTGCATATGCCACTGCTTCACAAAATTCCAAATAATCAAAACGGACCCCTTCACAAAATTCCAATCAATCAAAACGGACCCCTTAACAAAATTACAAGCAATCAAAACGGACCCTTCACAACAGTGGCGTACGCAAGGGGGATGGGTTTAGGGGTTTAAAGGCCCCCCTTGAGCCCTAAATAATAGTGCTTTATTACATACTCGAATTTCTTTTAGTAGTTTCAGAACATTATGAAACCCCCCCCCCCCCACTTGAAAAAATTCTGATATGCCACTGCTTCACAAAATTCCAAATAATCAAAACGGACCCCTTCACAAAATTCCAAATAATCAAAACGGACCCCTTCACAAAATTCCAATCAATCAAAACGGACCCCTTCACAAAATTCCAATTAATCAAAACGGACCTCTACACAAAATTCCTATTAATCAAAACGGACCCCTTCAAAATGGATCCTTCACAAAATTCTAGCCAACCAAATCATACATCTTGTACAATTGTTTATTAAATAAGCGGTAAAAACATCAAAATTCTTCTTCACTGCATGTTTAAATTTTGAATCTAAAAAAAAATGTTTCCTTTCACAAAAATGTTTTAAAATTCTCAAAAATGGACTCTGTTTTAAAAAAGCTGGATCAAGCCCCGACTAGAATTGGAGGTTCAGAAAATGACTTCTGTTAAATCAGATTTCACAAAAGAAAAAATTTGAATTGACATTATTTTGTGGGAAAACTTTTAAAATGAGACATTGGAAATGTTTCTCCATTGATTGTATCTGAATGTCCTTATTATTATTTTTTTTTTTTCAGAAAAGAATACTTCTCTTGATTATCAGTCCTTGACTTGAGCAACACATTAGTGTGTGACAAGAATTAGATATTTGAGTCGTTTATTTCTAAAAGGTAACAACTCTTAAAAACAAAATTTTTTTCAGGAGGAGGAAACAAATGGCTTAGGAAAAGTTGGAAAACCTTTACAGGTTTGATCTCTTACTATTTTATTTAGGTAATAGCAATGCAATATTGGTAAATTAAAACGATTTTTGATTGGTTATACCAGAAAAATTAACATTGAGAGTTCTTCCTTTCTCAAAACAGAGGTATTACCTTTTTGAAATAAACGATTCATTTTTATTCTAAAGCTGTTTTTCCATCTTTTGCCATTAAGTCCTTTTAAATAAATTTTCAGAAAAGCAAATTTTATTCACTTGCAGTTACATTCTTTGTTTGAGCAAATTTTACAACAATTTCAAAACATTTCTTCTCTAATACTGTTTTTGTCTTAGAGGCCGTTCATAAATGATGTCATGCTTTTTTCCCCATATATTTGATCCCCTCCCACCCTTTATCACACTTCACCGGACCCCCCCCCCTCCCCTTTGTCACATGTCAAGCTATGTTGCATAATGCATGATTCACACTTCCTTACCCCCCCCCCCTCGTAAACCCCCTTCTCCTTGTCACACTCTCACCAACCCCCCTCCCCCTCGAAGCTTGACATCATTTATGAATGATCCCTTATAGGATTAGATCCTTAGGTTGTCGAAAAAAGTAATATAAGTACTTGAGGGTCATTCCACGGCAACGGACGTTACATTTACACAGCATTTTTCGACTTCAACGAGCATTCTAACAAACTTGTTGGGTAAATTTTAGGTTTTTTAATTTTGGCTAGTAAAAGTACATGTGTTGTAAGTATGCAAAAAAAAATTGAAGATATATATGTATTTGCTGTCTGTTTAAAAAAATGCTGAAATTTCGTTACGTGTGTTACTCTTCGGGTAACACACGTAAAGAAATTTTTAAAAAATGTTTAACATACAGCAAATATATATATATCTTCAAATTTTTTTTTTCATACTTAGAACACATATACTTTTACTAGCCACAATTAAAAAACCTAAAAAATACCCAAGAAGTTTGTTAGAAAGCTCGTTGAAGTTGAAAAATGCTGTATAAATGTAACGCCCGTTGCCGTGGAATGACCCTTGACAGCATTTTGTTTAATATGAGTTTTCATTGTACCAAATTATAACTAAGTTATAACTTTAATAGTGGCGACAAAAGGATGCTACTGGGTATCATTCTTTCATTACCTTCGACTTATTTTGAAACATTCAGTATTGTCAGAAGCATTAAAAATGTCCGACTAATTTTTAAGTTGTCACAAAGTATTAAGTTAACACTCACAGTGTTTCCATACATTTTGCCTAGACTAAGATCTCATTGCATTAAAATATAAACAATTTAAATTCAGATAATAATACAATTTGTTTAATAATACATTTTTTCTTTAAATGAGAAATGTCTAGTGGACATTAAACATTTTTTCCTTACCTTAAGTTTATTCTTGAACACTCAGTATTGTCACAAACTTTAAAGGAATAATGGAGATCAAGGGGTCAGGGTTTTTTTGGAATAACTGATGGTTAAAGCTAAAATGAAAGAAAGCAATGAGGAATTATGTAATATTAAAAGACAGACATTCACTTTGCGCCAAAATTAAAAATGAATAAAAGCAACGCTTAACGGCACAAATAAAAGGTTGAAAATGGCACACCAATTTCAAGGGCAATTCAGCAATGGTCCCGGTAGCAGAAATCGTGCAGCACGCGCTGCAGATTTATCTTGAAACTTGCAGATTAATAAGCCACCTTGCAATTTTTGCTTTTTTTTTTTTTTTTTTTTGTTAATGCGACCGGGAAGAGAAAGTTTTTGGGTTTATGAATGATTATATCCCCCCCAAGATAAATACTCACCCCGCATTTATAAATTGAATAATTATAATATTTATTTATTTTCTGCATGTATCATTATTATAGTCAACTATTTTTAAATGCATAGTTTGCTATTTTTTATGATTGTATATTTGGTTCCACATCATTTGGTGCCGCAGATAAATTTTGACTTCTGAAACTTGTGCTGCAGATTGATACAGAAAATTCTGCTGCTGGGGCGATGGTGTAGTCTAGGGGGAAGGGGCGTCCCCCTACTTTTTTATTTTAATACAAGCATCCCCTAACTTTTGATTTCAATTGCTTATCTTTGTAACCATAAACGTCCCACCCCCCAACTTTTTTTTTCAGGACTACACCACGGGCACTCAGCCCCCTTTTTGAGTAAGAGTAGAAAAAAGTTTTTTTCTTTTTTTAAAATACCGTAATTATCAGTAAATAGCCCGCATCATTGTACAGTTTGCTGGAAGAAAAATTCATTCTAAAAAAGTTAAGTTCGGTGCATAACCCACATTGTTGTATAACCCGCACCCAGAAAAAACATGGGATAACCCCTAGAAAACAATACATTCGCCTGTAGCTCCCAAGCCCCAATCTGCTTTGGACCGTTGTTTCGAGAACCACGATTTATTTCTCTGCATTTTGTTTTGCAGGAAAAGAGATTCCGATATTTTTGAGCGGTAGTTGTCTTTTTAATAATACTTTTTTTTTACATGGTTTTATTTAACTTGACTTGTGGCGGAATTTGTAAGGCGGTTTTAGACAACTATTACTGCATAAATCATCTTCAAATTTTGCACACAAGCTTATCTTTGATGACAATACAATAATCCATCCATTTTATAATTCATTATAACGTTAATTAAGAAAAAAAATTATAATTTTGGCTCTGAGGAAATTATCAGCATTATCATTTGCCGTTTTGCAACAATAGCTTCGTTTGGATTATGCAAAGCTGGTTTGAATTTAAATGAAACCGTGTAACTTAAACCATTTTTGGCGATTTAATATTATATTATTGAATTTCATGTATTGCCCGCATCGTTATATTGCGCGCAGGTAGTACAAAATGGAGTTTTTTTGTAGATAACCCGCGGGCTATACACAGATAATTACGGTAATGTATATTTTAGTACTTTAAAAAATACAATAATAGAAAATACACTCATAGAAATATCCTCACGAAAAAAACACCTAGTACCTACATTTTACATAAAAACCATGTCTATTACTTCTACAATCATTCAGGATATCTTTGGGCCATGTCCTATTTTTTAATATATTTGACTTAAAAAAAAAAAAAAAAAAAACGGCCCAGTGCTGCTCTCAACTAGCTAGATTATAAATTCAGTTTACTACTTTTAATTTCATGAAATAAGTAGCTGATATATTGTACAACACAATCATACTGAAGTCACTGTCGGAAGCTATTTTTCAAGGATGGTTTGAAGTTGATGAAACCCTTTAAGTTGTTCTATGTGCACTATCATAAATTATAGAAACCCTGTAATGTTGAGAAATAAAAAAAACTGAACTATAGCGATTTTTTTTTTAGTTCTTGTATAAAGTTGCACAGCTAAAATACTTTTAATAAAACAATTCTTTTCAAAATCCTTCTTCTGACGGTTCGAAATTACCGTACGTGGAAGGATCACTTAGAAATATGTTAATAATTTCATTTTAAATGAGTCCCTGCATCATATAACATAATAAATCTATTTGGTCCCTTCAATGTTATAGGTTCTCGTCTGTATACACACACATATATACGTAGTGAGAGAACGATCAACACAGGTAATAATTATCACACGAGCAAATTATCTTTTTATACAAAAATTCCTATTACATTCATAAAAATACATTTTATTTATACATTTTATTTTCAAACGAGGTGATACAACCCAATTGAACCCCCTTAAATAACGAGCCCGAATAAATCTTTTAAAAGCAATAATACGGGAAACACACCATGAAGGGAAGCGTAAAAAAAATTGTGTATCAAATATGCACTCACACATCGGACTAATGCTGATTTCCACAATAAAATGTCTCCAATATTACATGCTTTCAATTTGTAGCAGCAGTTTAGAGTGCGGCACCAATGTCACAGAACAGAGTAATATCTAAAATCACAAGTTTATTTTTAAAATACTAATTTCCTTAATTCACTTTCATATTCCGATAAACAAAAGCAAATCTTCAGATTCTATGTTTACTAAGCCGACAAGTGGCTTAATTGAAGAGCAATGATTGGTCTTTTATTGCAACTCTCGCCGGTTAGATAACCACGTAGTTATGATAGACGCCGGTTCAATAACAGCTTGTCCCCTCATGGACAGATACTGAAAATAGTCTTGTACTTGTACTGGACTCCATGGCTTTTGTTTCAGGTTAAGGGATTTATTTGCGAGGTTGAGTAGTTTAGACAGGATTTTATTCTTTGGAGGGGCTGGTTTTGGAGCAACGCAAAATTTTCGTAGCACGTACACATATTACTGTACTAGGATTGGTAATATGATTTGGAACGAAGGATTTGGGGCGGGGGAGGGGGGTGTTGTCGAGTCTATGGGATGTGTCAAACCCAAGAGTTGAGACGTACCCCATAAAAAAGTAATAAAAATTGTTTTGAAAAAGAAAAATTTAACAAAATTTGTTGAAACTTTCGATTTTGGGAGGGGTTGCAACCCCTCCTAAAAAGTTGTTAAATGCCCTCTCCGTCCTAGTTAAGTGCATGCCTGGCTTTCAATTGCGAACAGAGTTGCTTGTCGTCGGAGCAGGCTCGTCATTTCAATATTTTTAAACAGGGGGGGGGGAGGGTAAATATTAAATGCCTTTCTCCTTAGAGTCACAGTCATACGCACATGCATAAATGCATTGTTTCTCCAAAAGTGAACAAGCAATTGCCCAATCCCGCCCCCCAAATTATGATTTGCAGTCTGGCTGCAAATTATACAAACATATTCGTACTTCGCGGATCCCATGTTAGAGGAATACAAGTTGTGCTTGCGCTCTAAAAATTTTGGCAGCCATATCTCACCTACGAAAGCATTATCATTAGCTGCGGGGATTGCCGTAAATTAGCTATTTGTACAAAAAAAGTGCCATAACAACAGCAAAATAATGCTTTTCTCGGCGAGTTTTTAGGGCTAAGAAATCTTTCTGTGGATTCGACGTTTTAAAAATTGATTTTTTTTTAGTCACGTCGTTTTTTCTTATGGTGGCATGAAATTATCCATAGTCTAATCACTTTCAAATATATGAGCGGAAAAATCCATTTATGTTAAATTAAAGATTTTTCAAAGAGAATGTATGACAAAACCCAAATAAAAAATAAATTAAGACAATTTCAAAACGCCATTTTTTAAATGGCAATTACTATAATGACATTTTTTTTTTTGGACGATCAGAAGTATAGGTACTGCTAGTTATCACTAAATTCTGAATACTACATATGCTGCACGTAATCGAATATTGAACCCTCATATATCACAAAGGTTTTCTTTTTTTGAAAGCAAGAATTTTATTTAACTTTTCATACCTTATATCCCCCCCCCCCTCTTTCTTTCTTTCTTTCTTTTTTATAAGCTAAATGAGAAACTTGAAGTACACAAAGTATTTAAAAAATACTTCTTTGTGGTGCTTATCCAGCAAGTGCATCGTGAATGTATTATCCTATGCATTTATTTTGGAACATTTTAAAACAATTCTTAACTCTTCACAAAAGATAAAGTAAATAAATAACAATAATAAATTTTGTAATAAATTGTATATTTTTAGTTGCATTAACAGCTCCATTTTGGGAGTGCATAGTGCTACTTTCACAAAATTTCATCTCCTCGAAATTTTTTGTATAGCGGCATTGCTGCAAAATTTTAAGCTTTCATTTTTTTAAATTTTAAATCATAAATTAAATAGAACAAGATTAACTAAATCAGGAGAGGGGGGGGGCAGAGAATACTGCTGCTCAAAAATTTTAAAATATAGGTGTGTATTTTATTTTCTTTTGAACTTTACTATAATTAATGTATCTTTTAGAAAATAACTGTTTAAAATCTTAATAATAAAGAAAACGTTCAAGAAAAAAAAAAAAGAACAATACCACCAGTTTTTTCTGCTTACAGAGTAATATAAAGGTCTGGACCAACAGTCTTTCGTTAGCTTTGCGCAGAGGCAGTGTCATAGCCAATGAGGTTCTACCGAGGCGTGACTATTGCTAGTTGAAAACTTTTCCCAATACCCCGCCATGTCGACGTGAAATATCGTCGGCATAGGCAATTTTTGGGAACCCCTTCGGGGGTTGGATGCTGGAAAAGTAGTTACACCACAAGTAATATGATGTAGTGGATAGCTAAGGGATACGACGCATTGATTGGGCAGAGTCTAGAGCAGTCAGAAAATATCTAATCTTACGAAATCAGCCCCCAACATTGAAGTACGCGTTCGGGGCGACTAAGAAAAGGGTTCGACTCTTTTAAGAATACGTTGTGGCTTCTCGGCCGTTGCTTGAAATCTTAAAGATTACATGGCACTCTCATAGTTTGCTTTCACCAAGACACTTCTTCCTGATATTTTCCCGCCTCACAGCATTTTCGCAGGTTCCAACATTTATAGCAATGCAAGGTCCATGATAACTAAGCATTATTGAGATTGTATAATATAGATTTGCGATAAAAAGGGAAGGAAGAAATGGAAAACTGGATTTAATTGATCAGTTCAAAGAGCTTCTACGCACGTGACTGAGTGTTATTTCGTATACGCACGTTCCCCGGCATTTTCGCGGATCACAAGAGTTAATAAATATTAAAATAAATTGTATATTTTTAATAGCATTAAGGAATATATTTATTGCATAGCCAATGAGCAGTGTATCAGCCGAAAAAATGAATTGCACACGGGCAAGAACTAAAAAAAGAAGAAAGAAATATTGGCGAATGTAATCAATTTATTATTTCTGTTTCCTGGTGATTAGAAAAGTTCAGACAAGTCCGTTCTTTCAAAGTTTTTCCATTTGGAGGGAAGAAAGGGAATGTATTCGATAAATATTTTAGAAAACAGCAAAAAACTTGTATAATTACATTATAACTCCAAAAATCTGGGGGAGAAGAAAAGAACGAAAAAGGTGGTGGTGCTTATCGAGTAAGTATTGAAGTTATAAGTATTGAAGCTTTAAACGCGTGGGAGGCGCGTTCCCCGGCGTTAAAGCAGCTAAATAAATTGTACCTATGATATCGGTGTAGAATGTCATTGAGCATGTAGGTTTGCTTTAAACCTTTACAGTATTTATTATTTGAACGAGAGAGATAAAAGAAGAAAATTACATTTTAAACATTTTTAAAACTACCCATCACTTTTGAGGTTCTAAGCTTGTTTGCTGCCTTTGTAAAAATATTCGCATTAAGGTCTCAGTTGATAATGGAATTTAAGTGTTTCTGTGTTCCAGTGTGACGTAGACAGACAAGAATCGTAACTTCGAGACTTCTGTTGTAGCACCATATCCATATATACACAGTAGAACCCCGGTTATCCGAAAATCGGCTTAACCGAAAAGGCAAATGGGTCTTTTTTTTTATAACGGGTAAATGCTCGGTTATTTTAAAATTATTTTTTCATAAAGGGCAGATGTCCCATTTTTTTGATAACTATCAAAAATATTGTCAGTACATGATAAAATGTATAATACTAAATGACATAAACGTAAAATATTAATATTTTGTATGAAATTTATTGCAACAACTATGCTACATTAAAGTTTTACTTACAGAACGTTCGGGTTGAGAAAATAAGAAGTAATTTTCTTTTATATACATGGCCTTTGTCTATAATTCTCGCTAGTTCGAAAATTTCTATGGTATCTTCATTTAACCAGAAACGTTACGGTCCCGTGCTTTTCGGATAACCGGGTTTCCACTAGTGATGGGCATGTGTGACGGTTGCGTGTTCACATCACATCCGGGTCACCAAATGTGGCGGACGACGACGGCAGGTCACGGAGGTGACGTGGTGGAGGATGTCTGCCGAAGGCGAGATAGAACCCGGAACTTCTTGATGGAAAGCCAGTGCTTCCGTGCTTTGCCGAAAGGTACCTAATGGCCGGGACAGAAGATAGCTCTTGAAGGTGTCGAATCGTACCGCCACAGGCATAATCGAGTGATCTTAATCGAGAACTCGATTATTTACAAGAACTCGAGAAATCGACTCTGACGAGCATCTAGAGCAGGGGTCTCCAAACTTTCCAGCCTTAGGGCCATATTGATTACTCCAGTAAATTCCAAGGGCCAAAACCATATTATCATTAATTGTTGCCGGTGGTAAAAAGTTGAATCAGTCCACTAGTGGTGTAAAATATGATTACTTTTTTGCCAGATGCCATTAGCGACGGGGAAGCTGATGTATTTTCTGTATCGTATGGGTATCCGTTATAATGGGGTACCCGCATCGTATCGCCATAGTAATCATTGATTACAAAAGTAATGAAATACACAAGTAATCATTGATTACTTTTTTCTTCAGTAATCGTTACTTCGGTTCCTAACGAGTACTCAAGTAACGAATGAGTATTTTTTTACATGAAAAAAAAAGTCCGAAAAAGTACGCCACGTTTAAAAAAGGCTGCAAATCGAACTAAAGTCCGCAAAACGGCAACACTGCATATTATTAATTTTCCTGTCATTATCTGTAATTTCTAGATTAGTCGTAGAGTACGAGCGAGCCATGAGGAGTAACGTGACAGGACATCTGGTGGACACAAGCAGAAATAGGTAGTACCTTCTATCCCTAACAGATGGCGCTAATAGCACTTACAGAATAATCTCGTTGGTTCGATAAAGTTCTGGTGTCTTCCACTCACTTCTAGATGGCAGTAAGTGAAATATATAAGAAGGCTAGTGGCGCAACCACAAGTCAGTTCCTATGACACTGCTGTGAAATAAAATAGTGCGTACCTCCTTAAAACGTGTTTGTGCGTGTTTAAGTTTAAGACATCTTTGTAACAATATTTTTATTTGAATTGTTGCTTTTGTGTGATTTAGTAGAATGGAAAAGAAGCGAAAAATTGATAGTGAATGCAGAAAATTCAAAGATCAGTGGAACATTCAGTATTTCGTAATTGAGTCCAGTAACAAGGCGCTATGTTTGATTTGCAATGAAAGCATAGCCGTTCTCAAAGAATATAACATTAAACGTCATTATGAAGCAAAACATTTTCAAAATTACTCAAAATATACAGGAAGTTTGCGGACAGAAAAATTCGAAGCTATGAAGCGCGGATTGAAATCGCAGAAATCTTTATTTACAAAACTCAAAACTGAACAAGAGGCTGCAACTCGTGCCAGCTTTCGTGTGGCTCTTGAAATTGCAAAACGTGGAAAACCATTCACCGATGGAGAAATGGTCAAAGAATGCATAATCGCAGTAGCCGAAGAAATGTGCCCTGAAAAGGTAAATTTATTAAAAACTGTCAGTATGTCAGCAAACACTGTGGCTCGAAGGGTAGAAGACATCGCTGAAAATATATCCTCTCAACTGTTCAACAAAAATGGACATGTTGAGTGGTTTTCTTTGGCCTTGGATGAGTCAACGGATGTGTCAGATACTGCTCAGGTGTTGATTTATATTCGAGGAGTAGATAAAAGCTATGAAGTGCATGAAGAACTTCTTGATATGTATAGTATTCATGGCACAACTACTGGTTCAGATATTTTTTAAGGAGTTGAAATGGCCATTAAGCAAAAGAACCTTCGATGGAAAAACTTGAAATGTATTACAACTGATGGAGGCAAAAACATGAGTGGGAAAGATAAAGGAGTGGTCGCTCTTGTGTCAAAGGCTGTAGAAAATGACGGTGGTTCAAAACCAATAGTCTTACATTGTATCATTCATCAACAGTCTTTGTGCGGAAAATGTTTGGATATGTCTGAAGTTCTGAAACCAGTCATATCAACTGTTAATTTTATCAGATCTTTTGGGCTGAATCACCGACAATTCGTACAATTTATTAAAGAGATTGGAGAAAATGACTTACCTTATCATACTGCCGTACGTTGGCTTAGTTGTGGGAAAGTCCTTCAGCGCTTTTTTGAACTTCGAGCAGTGATCGAATTTTTTTTGAATGAAAAGCATCGCCCTCTTACTGAATTGCAAAACAACGCATGGCTGTGGAAGTTAGCATTCTATGTTGATTTGACAAAACATGTGAACGAACTGAATTTGAGATTGCAAGGAGAAAACCAGCATCTTCCTGATTTATACAATAATATCAAATCATTCCGGAAGAAATTGATACTGTTTCAATCACAACTACGAAGTAAATGTTTTTCACATTTTAAAACATGTGAAATATTTAGCCACACCACTGAGACCGAGTTTCCTATCGATTTTGCAATCGAAACTTTGAGTGCTTTGAAAATAAATTTTGATACTCGTTTCTCGGACTTTGATGCCATTGCGAATCAAATTAAGATTTTTCAGAATCCTTTTGATACTGACATTGAAACCCTAGCCCCGGAACTTCAAATGGAAATGATTGATCTACAGTGCAGTGATATAATTAAGAACAAATATTAAAACTTATCTTTGTTGGAATTTTATAAGTGTCTTCCACTGACACAATTTGATAATTTGCATAAATTTGCTCGTGGGCTGTTTTCTGTTTTTGGTACTACTTATTTGTGTGAGAAGACCTTTTCCAAAATGAAGTACACAAAAAATGTTTACAGATCTAAATTAACTGATGAGCATCTTAAATCTCTTTTAATAATTGGTACAAGTAAAATTAGTCCACAACTACAAACTATTGTCAGTGGAAAATCTCAATTACATAAATCTCATTAGTATTTCATATGTCGTTATGCTTGTTATAAGTTATCTTTTCATTTAAAATGTATAAAATGTTAGTTGGATTCATTTCAATAATTTGTTAGTTATTAAATAATAACCTACAACAATGTTATGAGTAGTTAGCCCATGACCATATCAATGTAGATGTCATATTAATAATTATTCAACATAAAAATAGATTAATTCAGTAAACTTAATTTAATTTGCTATAAAAAATAAATATGTTCTCTAGAAGGAGTTTTCTTTCAAGTATGCTAGCTCTCCGCGGGCCGGACAAAATCTGTCCGCGGGGCGGATGTGGCCCTCGGGCCGTAGTTTGGAGACCCCTGATCTAGAGTATCGAACATCTCGGGTTCGCTTCTCGAGTAAAGCTTTCGAACATCTCGATTGGTTTATTTCTCGAAAGATATTAGAACCTTTCGAGATCCTGAGATGGTCGAGTCGTTTATTTTTTGAACAATATCAGAATCGAATGAATGTCTCGAATGATTAATTTCTAGAGCTATTTCAGCATCGAATGAGTGTCACGAATGGTTAATTTTTCGAATTATATTTCAGAATTGAATGAATGTGTCAAATGGTTGATTTCTCGAGCTATTTCATATTCGAATCCTAAATGACCGGTCTGCTCCCAGAAAATTGCACCAAAGGGCGAAATTGCTAAACTTTTAGTTCATTATTCGTATAATTTTTAATTCCAGACCTCTTTAATTCCATTTTTTGATTCCTCCCTTTATTCACCCTTGCATCATAGCATGGTTTTGTTCAGAAGACTTTCCAAATAGTTTAATATATTTATACACATAACTATTATTTTATAAATAAAATATTAAACAATATTTTATTTCTTGTATTAAGTTTATGTTACATGCAATTATGGGAAAAAAGGTGATACAGTTTATTATTATTGAAGTCTTTAGTATGTTAACCTCAGCAGTACATACATGCAATACCCGTTTTAATATGCAACTAACCTACGTGTTAAACACTTGTTACGAGATTACTGATATCTCAAAGTGTAATGATTGCTAAAATAGGGAAAATTACCAAGGCTTTAATTTGATAATCGCTCGACAAGACTAGATGATTGCTCGATAAGTAAATCACTGGATAACTCGAAACAATCGGTCGGTCGAGAGCTCAAAATAATCGCTCGAGAACTCGAAATGATTGCTCGAGAAGTAAATAGCTCGAAAACACGAAATAATCACTCGAGATATTCACTAGATGGCTGATCACTTGATTATCAAAACCACTCGATTACTAATCACTCGATTATTGAAATCTTTCGATTATGCCCATCACTAGGTTCTACTGTATATATATGGTAAACGAAAAATATAATATGTATTAAAGTTCATAACCAATGCTAATATAAGAAATGAATGCTTAAATACAAAGGAGATAATTACAATACGTTTGAAGCTTAAAAGTGATAAGAACTGGATAAGACAGTAAATATCAAGGGGTAAAACAGATTTGCTACTATGAGACTTGCAATTGGGCGAGTAACAAAACTCGAGTACTTTTAGGATCTTTGGCACTGATAAATTGAGGGCATTTGGTTGTATTTTTGAGATATCAAGTTCTTTAAAAACAAATCTCGTTTAGTGAAATTTCAGATTTATTATTCTGTAAAAACATTTTCTTAAAAAAAATGGTGCAATTTTTTAAAATAAAATTAATGTTGAGTTATTGCTGTACGCCATTGCATCATGGAGTTTTAGGATACAAGCACTACACACACATCAAATGAACGTGCTTCATTTGATCTGCATAAGCCTTAAGAAATAGAACTAAAAAGCTCACAACTGGCGTTTTTATTGATTTAGAAACTTCGAACAAATTTCATCTTGTGCGGAAAAATCAGCGCTTTCGATCGATATATTATATTAATATGTGCAAGGTTTTTTTCACGCCCATATGGGTGAATTTTTGTGGAAATTTGCGTAAAATTGGAATAAAAAAGGAACTACCTGTCGGATTTTTTATACGCGATAGAGTATTGCATCGTCAGTCATCTGGTTCTGAGTTACATGTAAAATTTCAAAACTATAGCTTAACGGGAAATCGTCGAAAATTCAATTGCAAAATTCCGCGGACAGACAAGAAAGCGAGTTAAGAAAAACGTTGTAATAATAATAATAATAATAATAATAAAAGTTGATGAGTCAGATATTTGGTTGAATAGGCCCTTTATTTAGTATTTAGTTCCATCCCTCGCTAATAGTTGACCCTGCGAGACAAAACAGAAAATGCACTGCGGGTATTGGAGAGTAAAACTTAATTTTCAAACGGCTCCTTGTAGTGCTGTCAAATTAAAATTTGAACGAAATAGCTGCTGAACTATGTAACTGTTTTGCCCATCTCTACTGCTAAGTATTTCTAAGAATGACGACAACTGTTTCTTTTCGAGCCTTAATCTTTCCGAAAAAAAATACTTATTTCTGGAAATAAAAAGAAGTAATCAACAGAACGTGATGGGAGGTGGAAGAGACGAACTGTCCTTCCAGCAGAACAAAGGGTTTAAATGTGACAGCTTTATTACTGTTACTGATTACTGTAATTGAGCCAATAGAAAGGGAGCTGTATCGGCGTGTGTGTGCCTGCTAGAGGCGAAGAATGTTGGACAATTCAAACACGGTTCCTCAACTTTCCAGATCCAAAAAATGCCATTGGCGTGTGTTTAAAATACCCGATTTTTGGGTAATTACCTGCACATTGGGTAGACCAATCATACCCTTTCTCTCCTCCAAATGGAAAAGCTTTGAAAAAAAAGGACCTGTCTGAACTTGAACTTTTCTAATCACCTGAAAGCAGAAATAATTAATTGATTACAAATAGGCCAGCAGAGGAGCAAAATGATGTCTCAAATGGCATGAAATTATAAATCGTAAAATTTTTCTTCCAAAAAAAGTGCACGGCAATAATAATAATAAAAAGATATCAAAAGAAAGTTAATTTTTAATAGAACAAATTTAAAATTGGACAAAATCAGTTTTTCTATTAAAGCACTTCTTCCCTCTCAGAAAGGCACTCGAAGAAAATCCCCAAATTTCAAAAAATACTCAACAACATACTATCCATAATAATAATAATAATAAAACAGCAACTACAAGTATTATAAATCATATGCACCCAAGAAGAAGTGAAACTTTAATCCAAAATATCCCTTAATAAAATTTGAGTAAATCGTCATTAAGTTAGAAGTTTCCCCAATTATAAGAAATTGACAACCGCCGACGGATAGCCTTTCTGCTTTGTTTAGTGTATTTGCCGCATCAAGTGTCCGTTGCCGTTAATTATAGAACAAAAGTGTTTTATTAAAATTTAAAAAATACCCTCCAAAATACCCGCGGATAAATAAAATACCCGATTTTTGGGTAATTACCCGCACATTGGCAAGACTGGTCAGAGATAGCGTAGGAGAAAGTAAACATCAACAATTGACAATGGAACAAGACGGCAGAGTGGCGTAGCGGCAAGGCGCAGGTTCAAGCCTGGCCCAAGTCGGTGGATTTTCAAGATGCAGAAAATCGTCTGCGCCATATGCGTATGATTATTCGGCATGTAAAAGATCCCTTGAGTAGACATTTGGCTTGGATGCTCTCGGCTAAATTAAAATCCTAGTGCAGTCTGCATCAATGAGAGCTCTTGCCGCCATCTCGGGGAAACTGAGCGTCCAAATTCAGTATTAATGGCATCCGTCGATAGTGGTGCTACGTGGCAGAATGGATGCCGATTTCCGTAGAAATGCACCAAGTCTGCAAAAGGGAGTGACCATACGCAGACCCCTTAAGAAAAAATAATCAATGGAACTGTGCTCTTAAGTACAAAAAGGTTGGGGACCCCTGAATTACGGTCTTATGCACCAGCCGATTTGAACCGAGCTGCAGATCACAAAGGCTTCCGAAACAATCAGAACGCTCAAATCAGCGGTTCGACTGTGTGACTGAAGTTCACAAACAGTTGGTGAGTAAGGCCGTTAATCGCAACCATTATCAGTTCTCAGACGACAAATATGGAACAACACTTGTATGCAGTTCAGGAAATGTGAAAATACGCCGCGTTCCACTTAACTATTGCGAATTCCAAAGTGGAACCTGCAATATTTCATGACTTTGTACCGACTCTTCGAGGTGTCAACACTGCTTCTTCGAATTGCGGGGGTCGGTGACAGTGTGGAAACACTTTTGCCAAGTCTCAGTATTAAAAATTTAACTTAAATTAATTAAATTTTGAAAAAATTTAATTAAACTCTTCAGGTCTCAACGAGTGAGCCATAAAAAAGATATAACATGTTAAAGAACATGTTAAAAACAAATTTAAGAAAGTACAGAAGCTTGTCAGCAGACAAGAGAATCAGATTAACGGATGAAACCTTTCGTCCAATGGGAGGCCGACAAGCGACCAATGAGCACCTTGCGGTGGTTGGAACGCAATGATGTCATTTGCCCTGCGAGCAGTCGTAATTTTTTTGTCAGGTACTGAGTTGTACCCTAGAATCATTGTGTTAGAGGGGTTTTTTCTTGATAATATATTTTTAATGTAATCAACTTGATTACTAACATCAGGGTTTAAATGAGGGTGCAGATTTGTATAGAAATGCGTAGCATTTTCTCGTATATAATCTGCAATTGTTTGGATGCGAAGATCTTGATGAAGATTTCGATTCCTAACATAGGTGGGGACTTTAGTAATTATTCTTAACATTTTATTTTGGTATATTTGAATTTTATTAATACGGGTTTTAGCAGCGTAACCCCATACTTTTACACCATATAAAAGTTTTGGTCGTATGATTTGCAGATAAATAAGTCTTATAGTGGCTAGTGTTAATTTGTCACTAGTCAGGAGTGGGTAGTTTATAATCAGTTTTTGTTTGCAATTAAGAACAATTTCTTTGATGTGGTTGCTAAAATTCAATTTTTCGTCCATTATGACACCGAGGTATTTAACTTCGTTAGAATACAAGATATCTTGTCCATTCATTTTAATGGGTTTAGGCTTATTCTTAGTATTATAATCGTGAAAATGGATTAATTTGGTTTTGTCAGAATTAACGTCGAAACGCCATAATTTAAACCATTTTATCAGTTGTATAGTATGGTCTTGCAAATGTTTGTGACAGTCAAGTATGTTTGCATGGATTGAGATGATTGCAGTATCGTCGGCAAACATTGAGATTGAAGTATTGGGATTAGATGGTATATCATATGCGTAAATATTATACATTAGGGGACTTAAAGAAGACCCTTGTGGCAATCCCGCAATAATATTGAATTTATTTGATAAGGTAGAATGAATCTTCACTTGAAAAGTGCGGTTTTGAAGGAAGGATTTAGTAAATCTTATGATATAAGAAGGAAGATTTAGCTTAATAATTTTGTAAATGAGTCCTTGGGGCCAGACTTTGTCAAATGCTTTACTGATGTCCAGATAAAGGCCCAAGACCTTGCTTGTTATTTCTGAACCCATCTGTAATTATATTAACAACTCTAAGAGCACAACTATACTAACAGGTACTTATCTAATTCTGGACATTTTACAGAGTGGTAGCAAATATTAAAGCGAATGGCATTACATGAGCATGCTCGAGAGAAAAGGGAGAAAACGCTGTGACACAAAATACTGCCAGAAATGAACATTAAAAATTAAAATTATATGCATAAAAAACACATCCTGTTTCTTTAGAGAAAGCAAGAGTTATGTTTGCGAAGAGTTGACCACCTAGCTTCTTGATTACACCACTGCGCGGCACGCATTAACGTAGCCGCAGCGAAGACTGTTGGGAGTTAAACTCCAAGATACCTTTGATTTTAACCCACATTGCCGACCCCAGTTCGGTAAAAAATGTGAACGAATATAGAAATTCAATATTAATTAACTTTGAAATTTTGATAATTTACCTATTAAAAATATTTTGGGTTAAGCAACATCGAGCTTGCCTTACCAAAAGAAGAAGAAGAAAACACTTCGTATGATAAAGTATTTATTTCTTAAAAGGCGCAACAGTAATATTCTGTAAAATTATATTTCCCTAATTCAGATTTTGTGGAACACAAGATGCATAAACCAATATTTTAAGCTCATGATTGCTCTCTTCTAGCATGTATATTACTATACTAGGAATAGCTTCCAACTGAATTATCCAATACTGTTCCCAACATTAGAAAAACCAAATATCAGTTGCATGTATATTTCCTTACTTCAGATTTTGGGGAAACAAGATGCATAAACCAACATTTTAGGCTCGTGATTGCTCTCTTCTACCATGTATATCACTATACTAGGATTAGCTTCCAACGGAATTATCCAATACTGTTTCCAACATTGGAAAAACCAAGGATTTGTACATCTATATTTCCTTACTTCAGATTTTGTAGAAACAAGATGCATAAACCAACATGTTAGGCTCGTGATTGCTCTCTTCTAGCATGTATATTACTCTACTAGGATTAGCTACCAACGGAATTATCCAGTACTGTTTCCAACATTGGAAAAACCAAGGATCTGTGCATCTATATCTCCATACTTCAGATTTTGGGGAAACAAGATGCATAAACCAACATTTTAGGCTCGTGATTGCTCTCTTCTAGCATGTATATTACTATACAAGGATTAGCTTCCAAAGGAATTATCCAATACTGTTTCCGACATTGGAAAACCAAGGATCTGTACATCTATATTTAATTACTTTTGATTTTGTGGAAACAAGAAGCATAAAACAACATTTTAGGCTCGTGATTGCTCTCTTCTAGCATGTATATTATTCTACTAGGATTAGGTTCCAACGGAATTATCCAATACTGTTTTCAACATTGGAAAAACCAAGGATCTGTGCATCTATATTTCCTTACTTCAGATTTTGGGGAAACAAGATGCATAAAACAACATTTTAGGCTCGTGATTGCTCTCTTCTAGCATGTATATTACTATACTAGGATTTTCTTCCAACGGAATTATCCAATATTGTTTCCAAAATTAGAAAAACCAAGGATTTGTGCATGTATAGTGGACTGGGGATATCCTGGAACCCCTGATTAGAACACTTCTGAACACTAGGTAGCGAGGACGCTTAAAATGTCAGGAGCCCTCAGTTCGGAGTCCAATTGCCAATCCTGGTATTGTAAAACTTCTGCATGTAAGGACTTTTGTGAATTTCACCTTTCTCTAACAGGAGAAAGTTCTAGATTGATCCAGTGAAAAGTGCCTTTGAAATTAAGGAAGTAAAACATTTATTCGGGGAAAGAAACCTTTCATTAATATAAAATGCAGTCAAAAAATAGAAATACGATTTTAACCCCTTAACGATCGGTTAATCTTCAAGAAAACGGTGAGTTCCTATTTTTTTCATTCCTGAAAATAATATAAAAATATGTGTAGGAACAAGTCGACAGGGTGGCGTAGTGGTATGGCCTCGTACAGCCCAAGAT
Source organism: Octonoba sinensis (assembly GCA_038502835.1). NCBI lineage: Eukaryota > Metazoa > Arthropoda > Arachnida > Araneae > Uloboridae > Octonoba > Octonoba sinensis. The sequence continues at coordinate 111,106,341 of CM076606.1, forward strand.
CGCGGGTTCAAACCTGGCCCAAGTCGGTGGATTTTCAAGATGCAGAAAATCGTCTGCTCCCATGTCGTATGATTATGCGGCATGTAAAAGACCCCTTGAGCAGACTTTGGCTTGGATACTCTTGGCTAAATTAAATTCCTAGTGCATATAAATACATGTGCGAGTAAATTTTATAGTTTTGTTACCCGTTACTAAGGACTACACAAGGGGGTTCACCGTTTTCTTTCGGACCTTAGAACTGGTTCGCATTGGAAAAAAGGTTGAGAACTTCTGGGCTAAACGAAAGACCTTTGGTACACAAGGCCTTTAATCGCAGCATCTGGGCCCAAAGTCTGCCGGGCTCGAACTCACCTCGCTGCTTGATAGAGCGCCATCTAGTGGATGTTTACTTTCAAGTACAGAAAAAGCGCTGTAGCGTTGTAAACGGCTGCCGTTCTCCTCTTTCGATCAGCGTTTTCATTGAGTCGGATATTTTACAGATTTTAAGTTTGCTGTTCAGTTTTCCACTTTAATCTTTTACGTCAAATTTGCATTTCTATATTTTAGATATAATGCAACACAAAGAGCGAATAGTAACCAAAATTTTATGGTGGTGGGTTGGTTAGGGGGACCATACGTCCTCGAATATCGGGGACAGTCCCCAAATTTGTATATTTTTAATACCCTGTCCCTAAAAACACTAACTACTTGGGGACGCAAAAAGTCCCCAAATTATAAATGTCTATTCTTTCTTTCCAAATTGATTCTAGATTTGCAATTTAGAATTTTTAGGTAATATTTTGTAAAATTTCAGCTAATATTATGGCAATTATTAAATGATTGCCTTAGTATTACAATTGCTACCAGACAACGAACTAAGAACTATGCATAAATTTTTTAGAAAGTACGTTTAGAGACCCTTTGAAATACATTTATGAGATTAATTTTTCACAATGGAAATGCATATAAATTGGTTTTTTGTGTCCCCAAAAATGTTTTTCTAGAGTGCCCCCACATTATCTTTGGATTTGGGGACATGTCCCTAAATTGACCCTCAAATAAGTGGTCTCCCTAGGATTGGTCCTCACTTGCATATATATTACAATACTAGGATTAGTAATATTGCGTAAAACGGAAGAAACACCCGGAATTCTGTTTGAGGGTTGCTCCTCAATCCTCAGATGCGCTCCTATACTCTTGAACAATGGAGCAGCGAAGACGGTTGGTTCTTATACTCCCAATTGCCAATCCTAGTATGGTAAAATATATGAATATAAGAGTATTCAGGGTTTCTACAGATTTTTAAAAGTGCATATTCGTGACCGTTCAGCGATACATCGTATGCTGATTCTGTGGAATATCGAATATCTGGTGTTTCCTGTATGACGTGTACTTACCGGATATCCGACTCTGATTTAGTATTTGAACCTTGCAAATTTTATAGTACTAGTTTTAATGCAATGATAACCTAGTAAAAATTATTTACCGTAATTACTATTAAAAATAGACACCAATTAGAAAAGAGAAAAAAAAAACAATAACAAATTACAGTAGTCAAAACTTTAACTTAGTAACTGTTGATATTTGGGATGCTTATGCCAGTGTTTCTTAATTTCTTTCATAACGGGAACTCTTTTTAAGATCGACTTGTACCAAAGAACCCGTTTTTTTCATTAGTATGTTATTAATGTGTAAATGAATAATCTGCAATTAAATGACTATTGTATCAATTAAATATTTATTGCCATCAAAAAATAACTCCAAAGTTAATAATTGAGAAAAAAAGTTATTTTAAATAACTTTAAATATCATATTCAAAAAGTAAAATCTTAAGGAGATCAGTATGTATACCTATTTTTCACCATCTCAGAGTTCCCAAACACATAACAAGTTTTTCACATCTATTTTCAAAATATGTTAGTTAAATTTAAAAAAACAAATTTTACATGCCGGATAACCAGGGGAGGAGGTGCCGAATATAATTCCGAATACAGTGAAACCTGTGTAAGTTGACCACTTTAGTGGTCAACTAATAAAGGGTAAGGCAGAGGGCGAAGGGCTGATTCCGTTCCTGACAAAAGTGGTCAACTTTCCAGGTTTTACTGTATTTAAAAAGTTATTGGTTACCGGATATCCGGTGTCTTCTGGGGGCACCGGTAACGCTAGACGGAAAATTTTCGTGACCGATTTCCGAATTCATGACTTTTCGGGGCTTTCGTGATCAGTAGACACCCTGGTATTTATGAACCACCTCCGCTCCTTCCTTCCCAAGAGATAGTTCCAGTTGAGCTAAGGCTCATGAGGATTGACAGAGGCTTCTCAAATAATAAAAATTTAATGACATAATCGCAGTGCAAAAAACTCTTTCCCCCTTCCAATGGTAGGTGTAAGAAATTAGAGAAGTAAAACAAGCATTCGTGCAAAAATCCCTCGCCAATCGGAACTTCAGCCAAAAGAGAGAAATATGCGTTAAAATGCATTTGAAATAACTTACCATATTTATGCTAATCGAATGCGCCATCGAATCTATTGTGCATCCCCATTTTAAAACTTTAATAATAAAAAAATTGTTTGTCGGCGAATAAATTTGGTTGACGTCATCGCGAACTGCTGACCAGTTTTGCACTCGAATCTATTGCGCACCCCAATTTTGAATACTACATTTGGCCAAAAACGATGCGCATTAGATTCGCATTACTTTAATGCTCAAACACAAGGTGGTCAACTTATAAAGGGCCAGCATGATTTTTTTATTTTATTTTGTCATTCTTACTTCATGCTTTCCTTCCTTTTTAGCATCTTAACGACGAGTTAATTTCCAAGAAAACGGTCATAATAGTGCCTATTTTTTTATCCCTGAAAATTATACAAAAATATGTGTATGTACAATTTATATATTCCTTTTTAATTTTTGACTTGTTTTTATTTTGAAATTTTAAACACTCCAGCCCGGAAATATCACGGGAGCAAGAAATAGAGAGCGAAACCTCACCCCGTCATTTTTAAATTTAGCTTCATGTATTACTCTTTCTTTGAAATAGTACTTAGATATTTTATTTCACAAAAATATGATTAAAGAAATTAAACCTGAATGGCTTCCAATGTGTCACACAACTTTAAAATTAAAATACATAGCTAAAACAGAGCAAAAATATCATTAAAAAAATTAAACTTGAATGGCTTCCAATGTATCATACAACTTTAAATTTAAAATACATAGCTAAAATAAAAATAAATATCTTATTAATTATGTAAGTTATTTATTTGATGGTAAAGAATTCCCAAAAATACATAATTGTTCAAAATGTTTATCTCGGATAAAAGAAGAAATTTATGTAAACACTAACAAAACGCTCACAGCTGTTTTCCCATTGGTTAAATTAGACAGAGGTTTTTAGACAAGCTTTATAATTACTGTTTCATCCATACAGTGCATACGCAACTAGTAAAACATTACAGAAAAGGAAAAATATTCTGGAAAAGTTATTTTTGTTATTAAAAAAATCAATATAATAATTAGGCGGTCAACTTACAAAGTGTTTTTATAATGCTCCCACCCAAATTTGGTCTACATAAGTGGTCAAGTTACGAAGGTTACCCTACGTTACATAATATTTGGCGAATCCCGTTCCTGACAAAAGCGGTCAACAGACAGGTGGTCAGCTTACAAAGGTGCTCAACTTTACGGGTTTTATTGTGCAACATTAATCAATCATTACTCATGCTGTGTTCTTTTTACTTACCTAGTAGTCTAAAATAAAGCTCTGTGTATCATGAAACAATTTAAGGGAACTAGGTACCTTTTAAACGGCGAAAATTGTTGAAAATACTGATTTTTCAATTTTTTGCTTAAAATGTGGTTTGACTCTCTCAGTATAGCTGAGCAAAGTTTTTAAGCGATACGATCAAAGTAAATGTAGTTAAGAAGTAACTAAGTAAAAATGTGTTTAATGGTTTAGTAGAGTTTTGTATTCTTTAAACTGCGTTTTTTCAAATGGTGTTTTTTTCACAACAACCTAGTATTTACAGCTATAAAACTTTTGGATATATTCATTTGGAACTTGAAATATTTTTCGTGTGCTCAATAGTATGGGCTTGACAAAATTAGGTTTGGAGTTTGTTACATATTGAGAAAAAACAATTTAAAAAATGAAAAGGTAACAAAAATTACTTTTTATTTTCTGCTTTAACTATGAATGTAACTTTCACTTTTTTTCCCTCAAAAACGAATTAATTAATAGCAAAATCCATCCCTAAAGTTGTAAAACATAGTATGATAAGCATTTTTAAAAACTTTGGTAAAAAAAAAAAAAAAACTAAATGAACTAGAAGAAAAAATTTAAAATTGTTAAATTAAAAAAAATAATAATAACTAAATTTTAAAATTATCTACTAGTTGAACTTTGGGTTTTCATGTGAAAATAATTTTGGTGAACAATAACATTTCGTAATATACAAATGAAATAAGTAAAAATACATAAAACCTTTACAGAATGAAAATGAAGCAGTTAGTTAAGGGGGGAAATACGTGTAAAGGTCTCAAAAAATTAAAAAAAAAATCTTCATATAAATCGATTCTACAACTATTCAATAATATACCCTAAAAATTTCAAAGCAAAATTCCAAGTCGTTGAAAAGTTATAAGCATTTGAGAGAGCGCCCCTTTTGGAGCAGTTGAACAGGTAGTCCATCATGAATGACCTGAAGGGTATTAGAGAACGTTAGCAGATGTCCTTTTCTTTTAACAATTGAGACTTCGGATAGAAATTTCTATAAGTATTAGTATCTACATGTATTTAAAAAATTTGATTCATTACTACCTTAAATTTACCTTCAATACCACTCTTTTTTCGAAAGGCATTTTTCTCGAAACTACTTTTTTCAAATTTGCGTACACTTTAGTTCGCAGTTTTTGATCAATCCTTATCAAGTTTAACACACATTTTCTTTATATATACACGCTTTAGTTGAACTAGAATCATAAAAATATCTTTATTTTTTTTTTTTTTTATTGTAAAAAAAGAAAAAAACACGGTTAAAAATCACACTTAATTTTCCCATTCAAAAAAAAAAAAAAAATAATAATAATAATAATAAAAAAAACAGAAATTTTCAATTTTTTGTGATGATTTTATTTCAACTAGAAGAGACACTTATATAAAAAAGTAGATTTAAAAAAAAAATTGCTTTCAGATAAAAATTGTGACCTCCAGGATGTACGAAACCTGCCAACCCGGGTGGCGACTTAGTGTGCAGCAGCCGATATCTCCGAGATTTTTCAAGAAAAATGTTTGAAAAGTTCAGTAAATGCTCTTCAATATATCTATAAAAAAACCTCAAAATCTCAATAAAATATATTTATTCTTTATGCGTTAAAATAATTTATGAAAATTGCTCTTAATACGCGGTTTTACACGTATTTCCCCCTAAAGGAGTGGAGAATGACGATCGATGATGCAGTTATTATCCACTTTTATTACTTTAATCGTCAAGTGGCGAGTGGCGACTGCTAATTTTTACCTATATCGCAGCCTAAGATTTTGTGTTTTAAAAATAGGTATAGTAGTTTTTAAAGAAAAGAAGAAGTTCTGTCTAGAACTATACGAGCCTACTTTCCCGTATACACCGAATTCAAACTTATAATCCAGCTATCTCTCTCTCGCTGTCTTTCTCGTTTAGCTTTAGTTCTTAATTGCCTCAAATATACCTTTTTCAACGGTTAATACATATTCATTCAATCATTCATTTATTAAGTCATTCATGTATTTATTCATTCATTCTTTTGCTAATTCATTTAACCATTCATTAATTCAAAAATATTCTTGAAAATCCCGATCAAAAAATTTCATAGGAAAATAGGCTCGTTAGTTCTGGATGAACTTTCTATTTGTACATGTTCTACGTCATAAAAGTTTTCCGATAGAGTTTGTTCCAAGCAAATCGGTCCACTAGATCAGGAATTATATAGGATTGAAATTTCCCCGTAGGCGGTATGTTAATTTTTTTTTGAACTGTTCAAAAATGAACAAAAATTGTTCAAATCAATATTTCACGCCAATAACCTCTTCCAGTGAGTTTGTTCATGGGAACTTGGATCTTATACCCAGAGTTTACATAATTTGCTTCATTTTCCATAGGCGCTAATGTTAAATTTTTTTGAACTGTTCAAAAATTGTTCAAATTAAAAAGTAAAAAATGGAAATGAGATGTCCTCGCCGAGATCTTTCGAATGCAAAAAGAATTTTTTGAATCGGACAATTCGTTCAAAAGTTATTAGGGGGCCGACAGACCGACAGACACACTCCCCCCCCCCCATCTCAAAACCCTACTTTCAATTTTTTTATTTTTCAATCTTTATTTAATTACTTAACTTATTTTTGCCTTTTCTTGATTTGTAACGATATTTTCACGATACATTCAGCCTTCTTTCATGATTTATTATTATTTTTTTACTTTTACGGGAAAGTAGGCTAAAAAAGGCAAAACTAAATGCTTCAGACAAATTGGTACAATTATGTATTCATGCAATCAATAACTGTTGCAGCAGAAAGTTTTTAACATGAAACAATAAATGCACATCTGGTAATGTCCAGCCAAACAGCAGAAGGTACATAATGTTATGCGACAGACTTACAGCTGATTCGTTTCGTGCGATATCTACCTGCACATGTTACGAGTTCATTGTAAAGGCATAATAAAATGTAAAGCTATTTGTGGTGTAATATCCAGATCAGTAGCCTTTACAACATTCTTCTCAAAAATATCCTGGTTTAATCCTGATGTAGTATATTACAAAAAGGGTGAGTGGCAGCACCGATGGAATAAACGAGACGGAACAGAGAACATGTCAAAAATATTTTTTTCTAAAATTTTAGCGTTTAAAGTAAACTGATAAATCTCTGACTGATCTCTCTCTAAATTATTAGGAAGTATGTCCTCCTTTAATAGAAATGAGCTCTTCAACACTTCTTGACATATACTACATTAATGTAGCGCACATATTTTCGACTTAATCGTCATTGAACCACACCTGTATAGCCCATTTTATCGTTTGTTTTGTTGTCTTTGCAATTAATGTAAGCTTCTTGAGAATGATATAAGTTTTCAATAACATTTAGGTCTGGTTAATTACCAGGACAATCAACCACTTTTATTTTATTTTCCCGCATAAAAGTCTGTACCGATTTCAGAGTGCGACAAGGGGCCAAGTCATGTTGAAATGTTCCATAAAATGTTTCCATGAATGGAACAAACCTACTGTGTAATATTTCTATGTATTTGACAAAATTCAGCATGTCTGTAAGAGGAACTAAGCTTCCAGTGCCATTTGTTGAGAAAAGAACCGAAAACATCACTAGGTAATCACATACCAACTCAGACAAGAAAAACATGTTTGTCCCAATTAATTCGAACAGTATTGTACTTAACGAGAGAGAACAAACATGTATTAGCTGACGCTACTCGCATTCCACGAACACTCGAACAATGAAATTTAATAGAAGAGAACAAACATTATTTTCTTCATTTCTATGTTGTATCATATGCCGGCATTAATAGTGCAATTTCGCATCAACGGAGTCCGGGTGCTCGCCTTTTCAGGTGGAGAAACCGAACGTCAAAATTCTCATGCTGCGATGGCACCATACTCATTGTGGTGCCGTTGAAAGAGATAGTACCAATCTCACGGGGACGCACTGGATCTGCAATTGGCAGAAGCCAACAGTAACCCATTAGAAATAAATAAATGTTGCATCATATTGTAAGTCTTGCTGTTACGTACTGTAAAGTTGCAGATGCAATAAAATCACTTTATGCATTAAGCAGTTGTCCTTCAGCAAAACTGTTCATGTTCCTATTTTCAGTTGGGAATGTGCAACCGAAGTATACACATTTCAGAGCTTTCGAGATGATTAAACAAAGCTGGCAGGTAGGAAAGGAGGATGTACCGATATATTGCAAAATATCGATATTACACAAGTATCGCAATCTTCGATTTTATATTTATGCTTCTTTCGAAGTATCGCAGTTGTCCATAGTTTCAGCGATAGTTTTAGTCATCGATAGTATCGCCGTCGTCAATAGTATTGCCAGTTGCCGATAGTATCGCAGTTGTCCATAGTTTCGGCGATAGTTTTAGTCATCGATAGTATCGCCGTCGTCGAATAGTACTGCAGTTGTCGATAGTATCGCTGTCTTCGATAGTATCGCAGTTGCCGATAGTATAGCAGACTGTTTTCTTTTCGGCACTATTAATGAGTTACGTACATAGGTGCACGCATCGGTTTGGAATCGGGGGTAGAATTGTATCCGTATTCTAGGGGTTTAGCTTTCATCTAGAAGATTGGTTCCAGGTGCTTCTCCATGTAAAATTTTGTACAATTGAGAGCATAGGAGCAATTGTAAGGCTTATCCAAACAAGAAAAAAAATTGCCTGCTGAGGCCAATTGCTGTGCTTCTGGTATCTCACTGCGCGTATGATCTATCAAAAATATCGATGTCTAAAAAGTGATACAAAATCCGCGCGAATTGCCAACAAGGCAAGTACCTCCACGTTGGGAAGGGGGGGGGGGGAAGCATTAAAATCCTGATATCGTCCAGCCCTACTCTTAAGACGGCTTTTCCCCAGAAAGTGGCGGTCTCGTCTTGTGAGTTTTCAAATGACCCTTCAGATTGGAAGAGAAATGAAATGCTTTCGGACAAAACTGACAAGCAAATGGCTTCTCGCCCGTGTGGATTCTCAAATGGCAAAACAGGTATGAAGATTGAGAAAATGACGCTAAGCAAAGTTCACAAGTGTATGGTTTTTCTCCTGTATGGATTCTCTTGTGCGTTTTCAGAGTCGAACGGAGATTAAAGGACTTCAAACAAACTTCGCAAGAATGAGGTTTTTCTCCAGTGTGGGTACGCAAGTGTTTTTTCAGATTTGAAGAACTAGAAAATGACTTCGAACAAATTTTACAGGAGTGTAAATTTTGTTTTCCTGTATGTGATCTCATATGGCTGATCAGCCCTGTTTGTTGAGCAAATGCTAGCGAGCAAATTTTACAAGAATATGGTTTTTTGCCCGTATGGATTCTGGAGTGAACAATCAAGGTGGAGAGTCGAGAAAAGGCAACTGAACAAACTTCGCACGAGTATGGCTTTTCTCCGGTATGGATTCTCCTGTGTTTCTTTAAAGTTGAAGACTCACAAAACGATTTGGAACAAACCTCGCAGGAGTACGGTTTCTCTCCCGTATGGATTCTCCTGTGCTTACTCAGATTGGAAGTCTGATCAAAGGCCCTAGAACAAATTTCACAAACATGCGGTTTTTCGCCGGTGTGGACTTTGAAATGTCTATTTAGTCTTGAGCGGTGAGAAAATGACATTGAACATAGGTGACAAGCGAATGGTTTTTCGTTAGCATGGTTTTTCGAAGGGCCATCAGGAACTTCCTGCTTAATCAGTAATTTCTGGTCGTCTTGAGAACATGGGTGACAAGTAAATGGTTTTTCGTCATCATGGTTCTTCGAAGAGCCATCAGGAACTTCCTGCTTAACCTGGACTTTCTTGTCGTCTTGAGAAACTTCCATGCCGAAGAAAATTTTTGTCAACTGTATTCGAACCGGAAAAAAGATCGTCCAGAATATGATTTAATGTCTAAATGAATGCGTGTTTTCAGATTTACTTCCTTTGGGATGATTTCGGGACGGCAGTAATAAATATTGTTTTAAAAAATATTCTTGAAAGTTCTTGAAAATAGTCAACCACCGTATTTTCAGAAAGGGATTTTTTTTATTTGCATACACTTGAAAGCGACTTCTCATTCTTTTTCACGGCATCATTTGTAGACCATTTCCCCTCAATCCTTCAATTTCTGGAGTTTTCTAACAACTCATCAGTGTATTAAAAAATATGTCTGCAACATTGCAGAAAGAATATTAACTATAAAATTTCATTTTGGTAATCAAAAGACTTTGTTTTCGATTACATTTATTAAATCTACTCAGTGCCAGCATAGAAGTACGTTTCTATCATTATGCATTCCCTTTTCGGGATTTTTCAAAATTTCAGTTCCATAAATTGTTTTCTATTGATTTGTTGTGTATTATAGACCAGAGAAAAGCAATTTGTTACAAAAATAAATTTTGCAAATGTTTTTTTTTTGTTTAAGTCTGAAAAAAGTTTTTCTATGGTTGTTTTATCTTGTTCCCTAAAACCTTTGTTATGTGTATCCTGCAGAATTACAATCCGCTATTCTAAGTTGTCAGGATCTACAGCTCGATAAAAGCGTTGGTAGGAGAGGAGCCTTGTACAGATGTTTTTGCATCGCACAAACTTATTTGGTAACCATAAGTACGTATAAAAAAAGTTTCTTAAGCCTTTGTCGGGAAATATTCTCAGGCTGATGTTCACTACCGTGTGATGCGCCGAAAGGTTTTGCCACTACTTAGTTAACAAAGATAACCAGTTAGTGTTCCATGCAGAAACTTTAAACCATATTATCTTCAAGATGCAGAGGAGACCTGCAAAAAAATAACGGCATTTAGTAGGCTGAATTAGAGAATTTCAATAACATACAAATTCAAAATTACAGCAACAAACCATATTTAGTACACTAACAAATCATTCATCCGGACTCTGACGTAAAATTAGAGACAAAAATAGATGAATAACAGGATCCTTGAAAAAGGAAATGACAGAGAATAAAAAATAGAGATCATTCGGAAATGGATTGCAACAGACAACGTGCCGCTATCCGTGAGTACGCTAATGTACTATCTTATGTATTAATAAAGTTCAAATGAGACTGACCCAATGCTGTTGCCGCCGGCCAAGGTCGAGCAGGGTTATTATTAAATTAAATTATAAGATGAATCACGTGCCAACAATATATTTTGCAGTTTTGACAATTTTTTGACTGGCAGTAACATATCTCTGTCGTTTTTTTATGCATTTGCTTACAACGTTTAAACTGCAAATCTCAAGTGCTTAGTTTTATGTACAGTGCAACCTGTGTATGTTGACCACTTGCAGTGCAGCACTTTAGTGGTCAACTTAGACAGGTGGTCAACATATAGAGGGTGAAGAGCTAATTCCGTTCCTGACAAAAGTGTTCAACTTTACGGGTTTTTACTGTATCTTAATAAATCTGTCTCTGAAATTTTAGAGTGCGGTAAAACAACAATTTCATCGAGTTGTTATCAAGAAACTTGATAATTTGATTTCAAACGAGTTTTTAGTAAATTTAAAGAAACTCTCAGTTTCCCTTTTGTGCTTTTACAGAAATGTTTTACAATGTAAAGAAAAAAATCAACGTAATAAGAGCAGAAATTGCAAAAATACTGCAGATACTATTCCAAGTTTAACAAGCAGCCCTTTTACTCTTTGTCAAGGTATAAAGTTCTGAGCGTCAGAATGCAAGAAATTCTAGAAAATGGTTTAGAAATACAGTAGTCTCTCGGTAATCCGGCACTTCACTGGTCCGGCCCTGCCAGTAATCCGGCGTTTATAAGAAGCTAGTAAATGAGTGGTAGTAGAGTTGAAACCTGTTTCTGCGCAGCTATTGTAGCGCAGCTGCTTAGACAATACCACACGACGTAGCCGTTCGTTCCTTCGCTACATCTATTACTTGGGCAGAAGAAAATGGCGTCTCTGCTCGTGACATTTTAGTGTTGAAACGTCTTCAAGAAAACACACAGTTTAAAATGTCATTTAAAGTGGAAAAACAATCAAAAATAAACTATTTTATGCCTTCAACTTCAAAGGAATAATGTAAACAACACGATGTACCTTAAAATAAATAATTTGCCCAAGTATTTATATTCGTATTTTTGGTACACTCCAGTAATCCGGCGTTTTCGGTAATCCGGCAGTACCCTAGGGCCGATATCTGCCGGATTACCGAGAGCCTACTGTATGAATATACGAAGATTACAAAATCTGATATAATACTTAGGTTTAGTATTTTTGCCAGCATGCTGTTAAGAACTGGGGGAAAAAAAACCAAGGCACAAAAGGAAAAACCGGAAAAAATTGTTCTTGAATAATGTGCAATAAAGTCCATAATTTAATAAAGGCCTAAATAAATTAATTTTTGGGTATTATTGAACACCTTTATTTTGTTAATTAATAAATGTTTCAATTAAAAGAACTATTTAGTGTCAGTCTAAGTTATAAGCAGGGACGCCGAGAACCAAGGCGGGACCCGTGTCAGTTTTGTCACCTCCCCTCTCTCCCTTCATCTCTCATTATGCTTGCATTTTAGCCATAAAAACCTTTTACCCTCTGCACTACTCCGTTACTTTGGCAAAGCTTCAACTGAGCAACCACCATTTTGAATAACCCAAGTTTGAAATTGTTCAGTAGAAATGGGATAAAAAAATAAATAAACAGATCATTTTATTTTCTAGTTTTTTAATAAATGTAAATTTTATAGTTGCTCTGGGGCTAAAATTCAGAGCCGGAATCTTACCCAAATTTTTTCAGATCCTCTCTCCGAAAACAGACCGGCCGGAAGACTCCTCCTTTTTGGAAAATTTGGATAAAACTCAAACATTCGTATTTTTACTGTCGCCCATGTTAAGTTACCGATATTATTTTTCAAACAATCAACTAGTAAATCTAGCTAAATAACAGTAAAAAGGTTTATATTTTTCTTCCCTGCGTTATAGCTTAAAAAAGTCTCAATGTGAATGAAATAAACATAGAAAGTAGGAAAATAGTTACAAAATATCTACACTTATTAAAAAAACGAGCAGAAATATTTTTAACCCCTTTCCATTGTCTTCCCTTTCGATTAATGTGTCACACCTTCCTCTTGACACGACCAAACCATGGAGGTAGACCATACGAGCCAAAAACTATGTTTTTAGGACCTCTAAAATTTTCTGAGCAGAGTACGAATCCCCTAATGTCTTCAAATATAGCTTGAAATTACGGTTTTGGGCACCAATTTCGATGAATTTCCAGAGAAAAGTACTTGAACCCCTCTTGACTAGCCTAAAATTTCGTGTTTTAGATTTCAATTTCGAATTATTTCTAGGGCCGTACACGAAATTCTTGTTTTTCCAAGTCATGAAATATAGCCTAATATAGCATTTGTAGGGCATAAATTTCAAAAACTTTTCAGGGGAGAGCCCCCGAACCCCCCTATTCTGCGTCGCTGTTACATAACAAGATTCATACTGATTTTCCGAATGTAGTGCCCACCTCTATTAAGATCCCTGCTTAATAAAATCAGCCGCTTATAAAATCAAATTTAGAAAGAAACGGAATCATGAAACGGCATCCATGTGAAACCTTTGTTTAAGCCACCGCGTTTAAAAATAAAGATTTCAGTTACTTTAATCTATTCATCGCATGAAATGAATCAGTTATTAAATAGGAGCTTTTCTAATCAAAACATGTATGAGTTGCGATGCTTAACCTTTCTTTTTGGGACCATATCCCTTTATTTCACATTCAGCATTATTTAACTAATTAACAGAGCTATCATATTTTCAAATCAGATGAGACATATATACGTACATATGTGTGTGCACGTGCACACGTGGAAAAAAATGGCATCGTCAATCTCATCACCCCCCCCCCCCCCCCCCGTTTTCTGCCTTCGGACGACTTTGTTCCCTGCACGGGAAAGGGGCGGCACTTTTATTATTCGCCCTAGGCGCCACTACGGCTAGTTACGCCACTGATTAATGATGATGCTTCATTATTGAAAAGTACAAAAGAAAAAAAAAATAATAATAAAATAGAAAAGAAAAAAGTCAGGCCTTTTCTTTATGTCGCTAAATTTCACGAGTTTTCCACTTAGGCGTTCACAATGGAGGAGAATTATGCAAAATGCGACTTGAGAAATTAAAAGGTGAATTGCTCGTTTGAGACAAGTCTCAGATGTTGTCTAATTAGTTTTCTGGGTTTTCCCCTATTCAATGTTGAAAAGCAGGCCCCTCTATAGAAGTAATAGAAAAAGACGGCTTTCCCTTAAGGTGCTCTAAATTGAATAAATAAAAGAAAAAGAAGTGATTAGAGAAATTTGTTTGGTTGTGTATCTTGTGGAGGCTTTTGAACCATTAAACTCGAAGAGAAAACTTTTCTATTTTTCTCTCTTCTTCCCAAAACAGTAGGAAAAAAATAAAATTTAAATCCCATTTAAAACTTCAATCAAATATTTGTAACTGATTCCCTCTTTATAAGTTTCTTTTATGTACTAAAATGCACACATTTTCAGAGAAAAATCAGCTTATGTATTTAATTTATTCAGAAAAGTCGTTCCTTAATAAAGTAAAATTAAATTAATTAATAACTAAAATACAATATATATATATATATATATATATATATATTTTCTCTCTTTCTTGAACTTGGCGAGGAAAAACTTTTAAACAAACTTCTGTTTTTTGTTCATCTGTTACTTTAATTATTTTTAAGATGTGGTTATTCTAACTAATCGATCATACACATTTGTGAAGACAAGTAGGTATATTTACATTAAAAAAAAAACTTGTTTAAAGTTTTTTTGTTATCGCAGGCTAATCTTGAAATTAGGAAAAATTACTTTTTTAATAGGGTTGTAGGCAGTTGGAATAGCTTACCGGAAGCGTCTCTTACTTGCAGTGAAGTAAAAACTTTTAAGAAAGCTCTTGATGTTCATTGGGTGTTAAATTGACTAGGACCAGCCTAGCTGGGCCCTGTGCCTGTTGCTGGTCGTCACTTTTGTATTTGTATTTTGAAAATACGTACATAAATGTAAAGGTTAGAAACAAAGTTACACTAAACCTTTCTATACATTAGAATACTAATAATATATGAATAGGTATTATGCATATATCAGCGTGCGTATGTTTGTTTCACAGTAGGAACTAACAACTAACAGTTGTTGAAATTTGCTAAAGGGTTTTGCTATTTAAATTTTTGTCTGAAATTTTTTTTTATTTCTTCGAGCCTTGTTGATGCATGAAAAAGTAACAAATAGTTGCAAAGAACAAAAAAAAAAGTGACAAAAAGACCAGCAATACAAGTCCTGTATATTATAATTAATTATTATACATAATAATTCTGCCCAATAACCGCATAATACAAAGTTAACATGCTTGATGATGCATTTATTTCTAAATTGTTTCTATTCATGAAAATTACATAGGGATAATTCATAAATGATGTGACGCTTCGAGGGGGGTTCGTGAAATTGTGACAAAGTGTGACAAGGGGAGGGGGAAACAAGAAGTGCTTATGCAACATAGTGTGACATGTGACAAAGGGGTTAGGGGGGATCCGTTACACTGTGATACCGTAAAATAAAAGGCTGAATATCAAATAGTGGCTGAGCATTCGTTACATCTTTAATAACGACTGATGAAAAATAAAAAGGAAGTACTTTTTAAGCTATCATTTTTACTAAATTCAATTAACGCAATAAAAGTTGAATTAACAGCAAACTCGGTTATTACGAGCATACGGATTTAACAAGCACATTGTCTCAAATCCCTCATTCTCGTAATATTCGGATTTGGCAGTATTTCTATAAAGGACTTCCCCCCAAACTAAAAAAAAAAAAAACTACAGTAGTTATTTCACTATAAAAGAATGATTGTAATTTGTATTTTTTTTTTTTTAATTACACCAATTTTCAAAGGCAACACTTTATTGGGCAAAACATGTTATTCACTTAACAACATTTTTACTAAATTCAACTTATGCAACAAAATTTGAATTTGCAGCTAACTCGGTTATTACGAGCACTCGGATTTAACAAGCACATTGTCCCAGTTCTCTCACCCACGTTACATTCGGATTTCGCTGTATTTCTATAAAGGACTCCCCCCCTAACTAAAAAAAAAAAACTACAGTAATTATTTCACTATAAACAGGGTTCGCGCTAGTCCGCAGTATTTTTTGAAATCCCACTCAAAAAAAGTTCTTTTGCGCGCTGTTCCCGCAACTAGTGGACACGCATTCAAAACATCGCGAAACGAAACTACCATTCTAAACCAATTCTCTATCAATTCAATACAAACTAAATGGAGTATGTTAATTTTCAACTGCCATCTTACTTATCCTCATTAATAAAAAGAACCTAGGAACTCTATTTATCATATATAATAACAAGGGGGAACGATTGACAACTTCTTCATTCCTTGGGATTATTGAACAATTTAGACCCTTTGTGAATGCATTCTTTTTCATGCTTAACATTTTATAAAGCACCCATTTTTGCGATCGCGAATTTCGTGAAGGATCCGTTTTGTGTGAACCTTGTTGATGTTTATTCTTTCGTTGCTGAGCATAGCTTAGATAATCATCTTTTATTACATAGTTTGTATTGGATCATGATCGGACAATTTAGTAATATTTTTAAAGACAAAAACAAAAAGAAAAGTTCCCGCTTAAATTTTAAAAATCCCACCTAAAATTTTCGTCTAGGTGGGAAATCCCACCTTGTATTTTTCCCCAGTGTGAACCCTGCTATAAAAGAATGATTGTAAGTAGAATTTTTAAAAAAAGTTTCACGCAAAATTTTTAAGGCAACACATTTATTGAGAAGAACATATAATTAATCTTACTTGGTTGATGCTAAAATGAAAATAGACATAAGAGTATCAGTTTAAGCAAACATGATATAAAATTCCAAATAAAACAGCACCAAAAAAAAAAAAAAAAAGAGAGAAGAAAATCCAAAAATATAACTGAAAATCCTTTTGAATAAGTAAGCACTATCTTGCTGCAATGTTTTTTTCAAATCTGATCTAACCTCCATTTGTAGACAATAAAATCCACTCTAAAATACAATCCAACCAAGCATACAATTTAAAGCTTGAGTTTCAAATGACTTTCCCTTCATACGTTTCAGTATTTATGTGCTACAATTTGTATTATTACGAGATGCACAATCCACCATTTTGAACTCGAGGTTCTTATTAACCCTCTAATTCCCAAATCCGCCTCAAGGCGGACGACAATAACAAAACTTGGGCATTAGAGGGTTAAATTTTAAAACCAACAACTTAACTTTCTTTCACTCAACGAGACGGTTTTATTTGATCTTCTGGATTCGAGATCACAACAAAAAAGTAAAACACGTATTTCAGAAATTCAAATTTCAAAAAAAAAAAAAAAAATTAATTATTAGTTTCAACCCTCTATCATTCATAAGCTCGGATTTTTTTGATATTTTGCATTCGAGAAAATAAGCAAAATATAAAACACCCGTTTTTCAGAAAAATTCTCAGTAAAATTAAGGATCATTTATAAAATCGCGCTTCGAGGGGGGAAAGTGGTTCATGAAATTGTGACAAGGGGAGGGGGTAACAAGAAGTGTGACAACATGCTTTATGCAACAGTGTGACATGTGACAAAGGGGGTGCTCAAGTGTGACTTATTGTCACAAAAAGGGGGAGGGGGTCAAATATATGGGAAAAAAGCGTGACATCATATATGAACGTCCCCTTAGGAAGAATCACAAAAACAGCGATCAAAAAGTATGTTACCCGGTCTACACTATGATACCTAGGCTCAAAAACATTGCCTTTTACATTTATCTGATTTTTCTTCATTTATTTTTCGCCTATTTCCACCTGAGTAAGAACTCTAGTTCCACCTGTTTTCTGTTTTTTTTACCTCTACTTTTTCACTTTAGCCGAATATTTCATAAACCGGATTTCCAACAGTCCCATTTAGATCATATGAAACGGACCAAAATGGATTTATTTATATTGAAATTAATTCATACATAATTCATAAAAATGAAAATGCTGGGAAAAATTGTGACGATATTTTTATTATTACAGTCTGTTTCACCTAAGTCGGTATTGAGTAGTGCTGTACCCAAGTAGTACTCTTCTCTGTATGTGGTACTGGACAAAATTTTGGCTATGCACTGGGCCACTGTTGGGGGAAGTTGTCCGAAATAACTATTTATAAGTAACATTGAAGACTCTTATGACCAGGCACATAATTTCAAAATTTCCCAGGAGGGGGTGGTGGGTGTTTGTATATTGCATTAAAAAACCAACAAGATACGTGTAGGTAAATGCATGTTTGTGCTCAACTACCTTATATTTTCCAAGTCGGGGGGGGGGGGGGGAAATTTCCCCTCCCCCAAATGACAGACCTGTTTAAGACCCTTCACTTGATTTTTTTAAAAAAAAAAGAAGACAAAGAAAGAAATTTGTAACATGCAAATATTTACGATTGTTCAATTTATAAAATACAGGGCGGGCCGTTTAACTTATTGGAATTTGAATCGGCTATAAAATAACAACTAATCAATATTTTTTCAAAATTATGACTTTATTAGAAAGATTGAACATTTTCATTTATGAATAAAACACAACATCATCAGGGTTCACGCTGGGGAAAAATACAAGGTGGGATTTTCATCCTTGACCAAAATTTTAAGTGGGATTTATTAAAGTTTAAGCCCAAAAAACATTTTTTTTGAGTGGGATTTCAAAAAATATTGCGGGAATCGCGCGGCCTAGCGCAAACCCTGATCATTCAAATGACTGCCACAGCTGACTTGACAGTACTCTATCTGATGAACCCAATTTTTTAGTACATTTTCGATTGTTTGAGCTCCAGTTGCACGAATGGCAGTATCGAATTAGTGTTTCAAGGCATCAATCGTCTCTGGGTGGTTAGCGTAACATTTATCCTTAAGGGTTCCCCACAAAAAAAAAAAAAAAAATCCAACGGGGTCAAATCAAAGCTCCGAGGCGGCCAATTCACATCAGCATTCCGGCTGATTATTCGAATCCCAAAAACAGTGTGCAAAAGATCAATGGTTACGTTAGCTGTGGGGTCCTGTTGAAACCAAATGTCACTCATGTCATCCTCTTCAATTTTAGGAAACAAAAATTTGTTTAGCATGGCACAGTAACGTTCGCTATTGACAGTAACAGCGGCTCTTTGCTCACTTTTAAAGAAAAATGGCCCAATGATGCCACCGGACCAAAAACTACACCAAATAGTTACTCGTTGTGGATGCATAGGTTGCCCAATAGTCAAGTGTGGTTTCTCTAAACCCCAAATGCGACGATTTTGCTTAGACATAGCCTCCGAGATGGAAATGAGCTTCATCGTAAATTTCTAACCGTTTGGGTAGAAGACTCACCACTTTAGAAGTAAATTTTCAATATTCCTCAACTTTATTCAAGCGTAAACCATCTCATTTCGTAAATGTCAGAAGCTAAACTAAATTTCTGTCAACGTAACCTTCATTAAAACCTTTCAAAGTCAAAATAACTTAAGTTCAAATTCCAAACGTTAGATGCCCACACTGTACGACTGTAGTGCATATAAATATTCCACAAATAAAATTAATGTCGAGTAAAATTTAGTTATCCATCTATCTGTTGCTGCAGAAAACTAATCTGCAATTTTGTCTCAACTACCTTTTCCATTAGATTAATTTTATCTCCATTAACTTCACTTCCCTCCCAAGTAATGCTTTTTATGTTAATTTTTAAATACTTCTATTATTATAAAATTTTGACTTAAAAAAAATTAAATGGTCAATAATCAAATTTCAAATAGAATTTAATTTAACACTCTGTCGGTCGCGCTGTATCTCACAGATACAAAGCTTTGAAATTAATTTCTTTTAAATCGGAGGAATGTCACGACCTTGACCAGAGCAATATCTGCCCTTCCGGTCACTAGGTCTCCTGTAATGTTGTGGGAGTAGGTGTCGGGGGATTCCCCCCCCCCCCCCCCGCTTTTGAGGGTTCATTTGCGGTTTGTATCTGTGGGGTACAGCGCGACCGAAGACGTTTTCTGTTTGTTATTTTGCTTCTGAAAATGAGTAAAAAACGCTTCCTAGATTTAAACAGTTCATAAATTTTTATTTTTTGATGAAAATTAAGATTTAGATGCAGAAATTTTCGATGAAAGTGATAAGGACGAAGGAGATTTCATGGAATGTCATTGTGGTTATGGAATATCACTCAACAAAAAGACTAGGTAAGCGCAATATAAGTGCCTAAAATGCAGTGAAGGTTTTTGCTTAGAACATACCGTGATGTTTTTAAAAAAAAAGTGCAATTGATGAACCAAATCTATCCGAGTCGGATTATTTTTTTCATTTTCTAAAATTATTTGAATAGTTAATATTTCAATTAAATATATTTTCACTTAATATAATTATATATAAAACCTATTGTACACATATATTTTATTAATTTACATTTCCTTTCGCTTGTAAGTATTTGCGTTGTAATTTAATATTTTCATTGTATTTTGTATTCAAATAAAGGAGAGATAAGGGTCCCAGTGTAGGGGAGGTGGAGCCTGATACCAAAAACAAAAAAACCTTTTTAAAAAACTTTCATAATTAAATTTACGCATTGCTATTACGAAATGTATCTGTGAGATACAGCGCGCTCGATGGTGCAAAATTTGGAGCGCGCCCGACGGAGTGTTAAAAAAAGTTTACATACTGCTATCTCAAGCGAGTGCAAAAATTTTAATGTCGGTGTTTTTTTTTAAACAAAATTGGTACTCAGTACTCAGCCAAAGTGCTACTCAGTGTGGCACTAGTATTCAATGTAATATTACATGAACTTACATTTAATTATATACTTATTACCAATTGTAGTGAAAGACAAGTCAACTTGTAAGCAACATTTCATTTGCAACATTAATAACGAGAACAAAATTCAACATAATATAAATTTGTTAACAAGGATCTCTAAAGAGAGAATTCACTTTGCGTATATATTAAAAATCAACATTAAATGACGAAAGCAAAAAAAAAAACGAAAACAGCAGACCGGTTACAAGGGCAATTAGCTCCTTTTCGTCCGTACCGAGCATGGTATAGGTGAAAATTACCGGTTTCCACTCGCCACATGGCGATTGCAGTAGTAAAAGTGGAGATTAAAAATGTGTTAACGATCGCCACTTGTTGGCACATTGTACTGTAATCTTTTTTGTGAGCGAATCAACTTTTTTCAGTTTTTTCCTTTTAAACATGCCAAAATTGAACACATGCTTCGCCGAAAATTTCCTGCCGTATTTTAAATTCCAATCCTTGAGCATCCTGTATACAGTCAAACCTGTTTATCTCGAACCTGTCTGTCTCGAAAACCTCCCATCTCGAAATTTTATATTTTCCCTGCATTTATACCCTAAATGCAATGTATTTTCCATGTTTATCTCGAAATCCCTCCCCCCCCAAAACCTCTATATCTCGAATTCTGGTTTTGCTGCCATTTTCTAATTCGGATTTACAGCGATCGCTACCCTCAAAAGTATAATCGAGTCCAAAACAACCAGACAACAAAAATACTGAAAGACTTTTTCTTGTACTTGCTAAAGAAAGTAGTAGTATTTGTCTTATTTTTTAAAACACTTACAAAAAGGTATGCCGAATACTATTTCTTCATTGTCGATGTCATTTATACGAGTATAAAATTCGTTTAGTATAATGTTATAGTAAATGCTTAATAAAACTAATACACAAGATTTTTAACCTACAGCATGTAGTCCTTGTTTCAATTGCAAATTTTAATAATTTTATCAAAACCTCTGTATTTGAAAACCTCTTTTTCTCTATTTTTTTTTCCTTCCCGTGAAATTCGAGATAGACAGGTTCAACTGTATATTCCAATCATTTCAAAAGTTGTAAAACATTTTAGCATGTGCTAAATCAAATGTGCATATTTCTTATTTTATTTCAATAATTTAGTTATTTTCAAAACGATTTTTGAGTTAGTTTTAAATTCTTATTAGCAATTTTAAAAATCGACCACTGGCTACTAACCAAATTTCCCAGTTTTCATCTATAGAGCATGGAAATGAAATACTATATTAGACAAGAAATCTGAATACTTAAGACATGTTAGCAATTCAATTGCCGGGACCTGATTTGTTCGAGATCCAGGTCTTAAGTACTTCTTGTCCACAATAGTATTTTATAGTCTCGCTTGGAACAGATGAAAGCAGTGCCAGATTACCACAAAGGCCAACTAGGCCGCAGCCTTGGGCCCCCAAGTTTTAATAGGGCCCAAACTATTAATAGAATAATCTCCAAGCTTATTTAACTTTATACATTATTTCCAGTATTTTTAGTTCGTACTATAGGGGGCCCCAAAATAATGTTGTGCCTTGGGCCCCCTACTGTCTTAATCAGGCCTGATTCCCCTTGAAACCAGTCTGCTGTGTTTAAACTATTTACTTGTGCCTTTTAATGTTGATTTCACTCATCTCGAACACGGATCTAGTTGTACTCAAAAGGCTTTTGCACCATATCACATGAATATTAATTTTTGGCAGTAGGAGCTTACACATGTCCTTCCATTAAATGACTCATAACCAGCCCCCGAAAGTTGATGATATTGCCCCTTTCGAGGTCTTAAGTACCACTTCTTGTCCACAACAGTATTTTATTGCCACGCTTGGAACAGATGAAAGGGGGGGGGGGGGGGCGATTGCCCTTGAAACCAGTGTGCTGTGTTTTAACTACTTACTTGTGCCCTTTAATGTTGATTTTACTCATATGGAACATGGATCTAGTTGTACTCAAAAGGCTTTTGTACCATATCACATGAATATGAATTTTTGGCAGTAGGAGCTTGCACATGTGCTTCCATTAAATGACTCATAACCAGCCCCTGAAAGTTGAAGATGTTGCCTCTCTCGACATTTTCTTGTTTTGGAACATTTTGTAAAGGTTTTTTCAACATTTTTTGCATTTTTAAGAATTTTTCTCATTTTTCAGTTCCAGTTTTTCTTTCTTTTTTTTTTTTTAAATTTTCTGATAAAAATTTAATTTGATTTATTCATTAAATTTTACAAAAAAAAGCTCAAAAGACTTGTGAACCGTAGAACTGCAAATCTATTGGCTACATTTTTTTTAATAAGATAAAAGTTCAACAAATGAAAAAACAGATGATTCAGAGTAATTTAGATTCTCTTATTAATGATATGCAGACTTATTGTCAAACCATTTTTCTTAATTATTGGTTGTAACGTTTTTATTTTTTATTCATTCATTTCTTTAGAAAATCATTTATTCACAATGTTTTCTCAATTTTTCAAAAAACAAATATTTAAACTGCTTCAATTTCAACCTCAGAGCTTTAGTGCAATTTTCAAAAAGCTCAATTCGTTTCAGTTTTAATGGCATTTTTTGTGTTATTTCTGGTAAATTTTTAGAGCAGTTTTAGGGATTTTTTAGGTCATCAACTTCCAGGGGCTGCTTACAAATTTTTTTTACAATATGGCCTTCTAACCTGTAAAATTTTTTGGTGTTACCGAACACCAATTTTGGTGTTAAGTTGGTATAAAGTGGAAAATTATTCATTTTTTAATGTATTTTAAAACTTTACGCACATTTTTTACAGTGTAGCCAACACAGGTTTGTCCACCATGGGAGGGGGGTCATGATGCAGACAGCGTCGTTGAGATTGCAGGGGGCAGGAGCCCTCGTGGGGGGGGGGGCTCGGCCAATTGAAGGTTACATAGTTGTTTTGGGGTGTCCCGTGCCATTGCTCCGTGGAAGGCTGAACATCTGTGTTTAAGATGATCTTCTTGTGACCAGATTGCTTTTGCACAAATATATCGCCGCCATGATTTCTGACGCGAGGTACCATCGAATGACTATAAGCAAATGGCAAAATTAGCAAGAGGACGGTCTTTCACACGTATGGATTTCCGTGTGTTTCTTCAAACTTGTAGAGTTGAAGAATTTCTTCGAACAAACATAACACGAATATAAATTTCTACGAGCGTGTAGTGCCTTGTGTTTCCTCATATTTGAAAGATCGCTGAACGGCCTCAAGCAAACATCACACGAATACCTCTTTTCCCCAGTGTGAGTTCTAAGATGTATTTTCAGGACATCACGACTGATAAACAATTTGCTGCAATACATACAAGGAAACGGTCTTTCACCAGTGTGTCTTCTCAAATGGATTTCCAGGCAACGTTTCTCAGCAAACAACTTTGGGCAGAAGATACAAGAGTAGGGCTTCTCCCCCGTATGAGTCCGCCAGTGTACTTTCAATTTTGAAAGGCTGGAAATTGTTTTTGAGCAAAACTCACAAGTAAATCTTCTGCCTGTACGGCTCCTTTTCCACCCTTTCGGACATGGGGAATCTTTAAATTTTTTAGGACGTACGTCACCAAAATATGATTTGCTATTGGGAAGCAGCTGGTCACTCACATGAGTTTTCAAATGCTTGTCGCGATCGGATTCTGACAAAAATGCTTCTGTACAAAGCGGACAAAAGTATTTTCTCTTCACAGTACGAGGAAACATGCGTCTTTTCTCAGTTGCAGAACTAGAAACTGTATCTGTATGATACTTTTTGGCAGTTGTAGGATTAGGAACTGTGTCTGAAGAAGTTTTAGAAGAAAGTGAATTTTGAAATTCATATTTGCCTTTTGTACTTCTAGGAGTAGAAAATATCTCGTCACAAAAATATGTTTCATTATTGGAAAGGGGTTGGTCACTCACATGAGTTTTCAAATGCTTGTCGCGATAGGATTCTGACAAAAATGCTTCTGTACAAAGCGGACAACCGTATTTTCCCTTCACAGTACGAGGAAACATGCATCTTTTCTCACTTGCAGAATTAGAAACTGTATCTGTATGATACTTTTTTGAAGTTGTAGGATTAGGAACTGTGTCTGAAGTAGTTTGAGAAGAAAGTAAATTTTGAAATTCATATTTGCCTTTTGTACTTCTAGGAGTAGAAAATATCTCGTCACAAAAGTATGTTTCATTATTGGAAAGGGGTTGGTCACTCACATGAGTTTTCAAATGCTTGTCGCGATCGGATTCCGACAAAAATGCTTCTGTACAAAGCGAACAAAAGTATTTTCTCTTCACAGTACGAGGAAACATGCGCCTTTTCTCACTTGCAGAATTAGAAACTGTATCTGTATGATACTTTTTCGAAGTTGTAGGATTAGGAACTGTGTCTGAAGTAGTTTGAGAAGAAAGTGAATTTTGAAATTCATATTTGCCTTTTGTACTTCTAGGAGTAGAAAATATCTCGTCACAAAAATATGTTTCATTATTGGAAAGGGGTTGGTCACTCATATGAGTTCTCAAATGTTTGTTGCGATCTGATTCAGACAAAAATGCCTCAGGGCAAAATTTGCAGAAATAGTTTCTTTTTACAGCACGAGAAAACATGCCTCTTTCTTCGCTTCTCTGACTATTTGAATGAATTTCACGTGAGCGCAACTTTTCAAGAGTATGGTGTTTTTCGGGAGTTGCAGGATTAGAAACAGTATCTGAATGAGAAGAAAGTGGATTTTCAAATGCATCTTGTTTTAAGTTTTTAGGATTAGAAAATATTTTATGAGAAGAATATGATGTGTTACTCGGAAGAAGTTGGTCATGAGTTTTTAGGTGCTCGCAGCGATCGGATTCTGACAAAAATGCTAGAGGGCAACATTCACAGAAATATTTTTTTTTCACAGCACGAGAAAACAAGTGTCTTTTCTCACTTGAAGGACTTGAAACTGTATCTGAACAGATTTCCTGCGAGTACAACTTTTCAGTTGTGTGATGTTTTTTGAGACTTGTAGATTTAGGGGCCGTATCCGAATTCGCTTGCGAAGAAAATGATATTTCAAGTATATATTGTCCTTTTTCACTTTTGGAATTAGCAAATATCTCATCACAAGGATATGATTTGTTTCGGGGGGCAGGCTGGTCACTCATGTGAGTTTTCAAATGGTTGTTGAGATCCGATTCTAACAAAAACGCTCCAGTGCAAAAATCACAAAAAAAATTTCTTTTCATAGTACGAGAAAACAAGCATCTTCTCACACTATCCCTATTAGAAAATGTATCCGAACGAATATTACATGAACGCAACTTTTCAACTCCGTGGTATTTATCGAGAGCATTACGTACCGTGTCCGAATGAGTTCGAGGAGAAAGTTTATTTTCAACCGTACATATTCCTTTTAAAATTACAGGATTAGAAAAAATATCGGTCAAAATCACGCGCGGTAATCTTAAAATTACATTGCTTCTATCCACAGCTGTGGAACTAGAAGCTATATCTGGAAGAATTTCACTTGAATTTTCAACCTCATCTTGCATTGCCAAAGTTTCAGGATTAGAAGCAGCAACTGGAGAAATTTCACAAGAGCGGAATCTTTGAATGGCATCCTTTACTTTCACAGTTGTAGGATTAGAAACTATTGCTGAATTAGTTGCAGAAGAGCCTGGGTTTACAACAATCTGAGACTTTTTCAGAACTGTAGGATTAGAAACTGCATCTGATTGAACTTCAGAGGTGCGAGATATTTCATTCTCATGGCTTTGCTGCACAGATGTAGGATTAGCAATTGTATCCGACCGAGCATCACAAGAATGTGATGTTTTAACAGCATCAAGTTTCTTCGAAGTTGTAGAATCGGAACTGTTATGTAAGAGTTGAAAGAGAACGGGGAAGGACTGAGAGGTAGGATTTGAAAAAATATCTTTTGGAACAATTTCCCGAGAACGCAATCTTTTTACTGCATGATGCCTTTTCAGCATGTCAGGATCAGCAACTTTATCTGATTGAACCTCAGAGGTACTTGATTTTTTATTTATATCAGATTCTTGCACACGTGTAGGATCAGAAATTGCATCAGAACAAATGTCACAAGATGATGCTTCCACAGTATCGTGTATCTTTGGAGTTGTAGAATCCGAAACTTCATTTGCATGAATTTCAGAAGAGAACAATTTTTTAACTGTGGAACTTCTTTCCGGAGTTGCTTGATTTGAAAGCATATGGGCAGGGACTTTATGAGAACTTGACTTTTCAGGAGATGTAGAATACGAAAAAGTATCATTTGGAACAATTTCCCGAGAACGCAATCTTTTTCCTGCATCGTGCCTTTTCAGCGTATCAGGATTAGCAACTTTATCCGATTGAACCTCAGAGATACTTGATTTTTTATTTGTATCAGATTCTTGCACACTTGTAGGATCAGAAATGGCATCAGAACAACTGTCACAAGATGATGCTTCCACAGTATCGGGTTTCTTTGGAGTTGTAGAATCGGAAACTTCATTTGTATGAATTTCAGAAGAGAACAATTTTCTAACTGTGGAACTTCTTTCCGTAGTTGCTTGATTTGAAAGCATATGGACAGGGACTGCATGAGAACTTGACTTTTTAGGAGATGTAGAATACGAAAAAGTATCATTTGGAACAATTTCCCGAGAACGCAATCTTTTTACTGCATCGTGCCTTTCCAACGTATCAGGATTAGCAACTTTATCCGATTGAACCTCAAAGATACATGATTTTTTATTTGTATCGGATTCTTGCACACTTGTAGGATCAGAAATGGCATCAAAACAAATGTCACAAGATGATGCTTCCAAAGTATCATGTTTCTTTGGAGTACTGGCAGACACTTCATGAGAGCTTGACTTTTCAAGAGATGTAGAATACGAAAAAGTATCATTTGGAACAATTTCCCTAGAACGCAATTTTTTTACTGCATCATGCCTTTTCAGCGTATCAGGATTAGCAACTTTATCCGATTGAACCTCAGAGGTTCTCGATTTGTTATTTGTATCGGATTCTTGGACACTTGTAGGATCAGAAATGGCATCAAAACAAATGTCACAAGATGATGCTTCCACAGTATCGGGTTTCTTTGGAGTTGTAGAATCGGAAACTTCATTTGTATGAATTTCAGAAGAGTTCACTTTTCTAACTGTGGAACTTCTTTCCGGAGTTGCATGCTTTGAAAGCATACGGGCAGGGACTTCATGAGAACTTGACTTTTCTGGAGATGTAGAATACGAAAAAGTATCATTTGGAACAATTTCCCGAGAACGCAATCTTTTAACTGCATCGTGCCTTTTCAGCATATCAGGATTAGCAATTTTATCCGATTGAACCTCAGCAGTACTCGACTTTTTATTTTTATCGGATTCTTGCACACTTGTAGAATCAGAAATGGCATCAAAACAAATGTCACAAGATGATGCTTCCACAGTATCATGTTTCTTTGGAGTACTGGCAGACACTTCATGAGAACTTGACTTTTCAAGAGATTTAGAATACGTAAAAGTATCATTTGGAACAATTTCCCGAGAACCCAATCTTTTTACTGCATCGTGCCTTTTCAGCATATCAGGATCAGCAACTTTATCGGATTGAACCTCAGCAGTACTCGATTTTTTATTTGTATCGGATTCTTGCACACTTGTAGAATTAGAAATGGCATCAGAACAAATGTCACAAGATGATGCTTCCACAGTATCGGGTTTCTTTTGAGTTGTAGAATCGGAAACTTCATTTGCATGAAATTCAGAATAGTTCAATTTTCTAACTGTGGAACTTCTTTCCGGAGTTGCTTGCTTTGAAAGCATACGGGCAGGGACTGCATGAAAACTTGACTTTTCAGGAGATGTAGAATACGAAAAAGTATCATTTGGAGCAATTTCTCGAGAACGCAATCTTTTTATTGCATTGTGCCTTTTCAGCGTATCAGGATCAGCGACTTTATCCGCTTGAAAATCCGAGGTACTCGATTTCTTATTTGTATCGAATTCTTGCACACTTGTAGGATCAGAAATGGCATCAGTACAAATGCCACAAGATGATGCTTCCACAGTTTCATGTTTCTTTGAAGTACGGGCAGACACTTCATGAGAACTTGACTTTTCAGAAGATGTAGAATACGAAAAAGTATCATTTGGAACAATTTCTCGAGAACGCAATCTTTTTATTGCATCGTGCCTTTTCAGCGTATCAGGATCAGCAACTTTATCCGCTTGAACCTCCGAGGTACTCGATTTTTTATTTGTATCGGATTCTTGCACACTTGTAGGATCAGAAATGGCATCAGAACAAATGCCACAAGATGATGCTTCCACAGTATCATGTTTCTTTGGAGTACTGGCAGACACTTCATGAGAACTTGACTTTTCAGAAGATGTAGAATACGAAAAAGTATCATTTGGAACAATTTCTCGAGAACGCAATCTTTTTATTGCATCGTGCCTTTTCAGCGTATCAGGATCAGCAACTTTATCCGCTTGAACCTCCGAGGTACTCGATTTTTTATTTGTATCGGATTCTTGCACACTTGTAGGATCAGAAATGGCATCAGAACAAATGCCACAAGATGATGCTTCCACAGTATCATGTTTCTTTGGAGTACTGGCAGACACTTCATGAGAACTTGACTTTTCAGAAGATGTAGAATACGAAAAAGTATCATTTGGAACAATTTCTCGAGAACGCAATCTTTTTATTGCATCGTGCCTTTTCAGCATATCAGGATCAGCAACTTTATCCGCTTGAACCTCCGAGGTACTCGATTTTTTATTTGTATCGGATTCTTGCACACTTGTAGGATCAGAAATGGCATCAGAACAAATGCCACAAGATGATGCTTCCACAGTATTTATGTTTCTTTGAAGTACTGGCAGACACTTCATGAGAACTTGACTTTTCAGAAGATGTAGAATACGAAAAAGTATCATTTGGAACAATTTCTCGAGAACGCAATCTTTTTATTGCATCGTGCCTTTTCAGCATATCAGGATCAGCAACTTTATCCGCTTGAACCTCCGAGGTACTCGATTTTTTATTTGTATCGGATTCTTGCACACTTGTAGGATCAGAAATGGCATCAGAACAAATGCCACAAGATGATGCTTCCACAGTATCATGTTTCTTTGGAGTACTGGCAGACACTTCATGAGAACTTGACTTTTCAGAAGATGTAGAATACGTAAAAGTATCATTTGGAACAATTTCCCGAGAACCCAATCTTTTTACTGCATCGTGCCTTTTCAGCGTATCAGGATCAGCAACTTTATCCGATTGAACCTCCGAGGTACTCGATTTTTTATTTGTATCGGATTCTTGCACACTTGTAGGATTAGAAAGGGCATCAGAACAAATGTCACAAGATGATGCTTCCACAGTTCGGGTTTCTTTTGAGTTGTAGAATGGAAACTTCATTTGCATAATTTCAGAATAGTTCAATTTTCTAATGTATTCTTTGGAGGGTTTGAAACTCGGCAGGACTTCATGAAAACTTGACTTTTCAGAAGATGTAGAATACGAAAAAGTATCATTTGGAACAATTTCTCGAGAACGCAATCTTTTTATTGCATCGTGCCTTTTCAGCGTATCAGGATTAGCAACTTTATCTGATTGAACCTCACAAGTACTTGATTTTTTATTTGTATTGTATTCTTGCACACTTGTAGGATCAGAAATGGCATCAGAACAAATGTCACAAGATGATGCTTCCACAGTTTATGTTTCTTTGAAGTACTGGCAGACACTTCATGAGAACTTGACTTTTCAGAAGATGTAGAATACAAAAAAGTATCATTTGGAACAATTTCTCGAGAACGCAATCTTTTTATTGCATCGTGCCTTTTCAGCATATCAGGATCAGCGAACTTTATCCGCTTGAACCTCCGAGGTACTCGATTTTTTATTTGTATTGGATTCTTGCACACTTGTAGGATCAGAAATGGATCAGAACAAATGCCACAAGATGATGCTTCCACAGTTTCATGTTTCTTTGAAGTACTGGCAGACACTTCATGAGAACTTGACTTTTCAGAAGATGTAGAATACGAAAAAGTATCATTTGGAACAATTTCTCGAGAACGCAATCTTTTTATTGCATCGTGCCTTTTCAGCATATCAGGATCAGCAACTTTATCCGCTTGAACCTCCGAGGTACTCGATTTTTTATTTGTATCGATTCTTGCACACTTGTAGGATCAGAAATGGCATCAGAACAAATGCCACAAGATGATGCTTCCACAGTATCATGTTTCTTTGAAGTACTGGCAGACACTTCATGAGAACTTGACTTTTCAGAAGATGTAGAATACGAAAAAGTATCATTTGGAACAATTTCTCGAGAACGCAATCTTTTTATTGCATCGTGCCTTTTCAGCGTATCAGGATCAGCGACTTTATCCGCTTGAACCTCCGAGGTACTCGATTTTTTATTTGTATCGGATTCTTGCACACTTGTAGGATCAGAAATGGCATCAGAACAAATGCCACAAGATGATGCTTCCACAGTTTCATGTTTCTTTGAAGTACTGGCAGACACTTCATGAGAACTTGACTTTTCAGAAGATGTAGAATACGAAAAAGTATCATTTGGAACAATTTCTCGAGAACGCAATCTTTTTATTGCATCGTGCCTTTTCAGAGTATCAGGATCAGCAACTTTATCCGCTTGAACCTCCGAGGTACTCCATTTTTTATTTGTATCGGATTCTTGCACACTTGTAGGATCAGAAATGGCATCAGAACAAATGCCACAAGATGATGCTTCCACAGTATCATGTTTCTTTGGAGTACTGGCAGACACTTCATGAGAACTTGACTTTTCAGAAGATGTAGAATACGAAAAAGTATCATTTGGAACAATTTCCCGAGATTGCAATCTTTTTACTGCATCGTGCCTTTTCAGTGTATCAGGATTAGCAACTTTATCTGATTGAACCTCCGAAGTACTTGATTTATTATTTGTATCGAATTCTTGCACACTTGTAGGATCAGAAATGGCATCAGTACAAATGTCACAGGATGATGCTTCCACAGTTTCATGTTTCTTTGGAGTACTGGCAGACACTTCATGAGAACTTGACTTTTCAATCATTTGACACTTTTCGGGAGATGTAAAATACGAAAAAATATCATTTGGAGAAATTTTGCGAAAACGGACTCTTTTAACTGCATCATGTTTTTTCCGAATGTCCGTGTTAGGAGCTGTGACTGAACGATTCTTATAAAAATGAGGTCTTGCAGTCGCTTGGATTCCTCGCCGAGTTGTAGTATGAGGAATTCGATTTAAACGAAGTTTGCTCAAATGTGACTTTCTAACCCTCAGACACGGTTTCAGAGTTTCAGGATTAAAAACTTCATTTGACTGAATTTCCCAAGATTGATTAGAAATTGCATTGGGGTGCCTTTGGGGAGAAAATGATTTTTCATGACTATGTCTTTTTAGATTTGTAGATTCGGAACTTTTACTGAAGCGAGTTTCAGGAGGACTTAATTTTTTAATTGGTTGACATTTTTCCTGAGCTGAATGATTAGATATTACATCAGGAAGTATCTTTATTGGAGGTTTACAACAACTTGACTTTTCAGTCCTTAAAAGCCTTTTCAGAGTAGAAATATCTAAAGAATTTGAAAGCATTTCATGAGAACGTAATATTTTAACTGCCTTATGTCTCTTTAAAGTTTTCAGATTAGAAACTCGATCCATACCGATTTTACGCGAACGTAATTTTTCAGTTGTATGCCATTTTTTTTGAACTGTAAGATTTGAATTTCTATCCGAGTTGTTTCTATCAGAATGTGATTTTCGAACAATTTGAAGTCTTTTTAATATTGCAGGTTTAGAAGCTGTTTCTGAATGCATTTCATCAGAATTTAATTTTTTGACAGTATGATGTGATTCTATAACTAAACTATTAGAAACTGTAGCAGAAAAATTATCTGGAGGAATTTCATAAGAGCTAGAACTGCCAGTCATCTGATACCTTTGCAGTATTCTAGGATTTACAAACATACTACTTGGACAAATTTCACGAGAGCGTAATTTTTTGAATGCATCATGCATTTTCTGAGTTTCAGAATCAGAAACTGTATCCGACTGAACTGCACAGAAACATGATTTTTCATTCGTATGGCATTTTTGCACAGTTGTAGGATTAGAAATAGTAGCAGAACAAATGTCACAAGAACATAATGTTTCAACAGTACCACATTTTTTTGGAATTGTAGAATTGGAAACTTTATTTATATGAATTTCAGAAGAGCACAATTTTCTAACTGTGTGACGTCTTTCTGGGACTGCATGTGTTGAGAAAGCATCTGCAGACATCTCAAGAGAACTTGACTTTTCAGGAGATTTAGGACTTGAAACGACATTATTTGGACAAATTTCACGAGAACGCAATCTTTTAATTCCATCTTGCATTTTCAGAGTTTCAGAATTAGAAACTGTATCTGATTGAAATTCAGAAAAACATGATTTTTCATGTGCATGGCACTTTTGCATAGTTTTAGGACTAGAAATTGTACCACAACAAATGTTACAGGGACGTGAAGTTTTAATCGTATCACGCCTCTTTGGAGTTGTAGAATCAGTTAACTTATTTGTATCAATATCAAATGAGCACAATTTGTTAACTGTGTGATGAGTTTCTGAGGTTGCATGTTTTAAAAGCATATTTGCAGACACTTCATGAGAGCTTGACTTTTCAATCCTTTGACACTTTTCAGGAGATAAAGGATTCGAAACAATATCAATTGGACAGGTTTCACGAGAACATAACTTTTTAACTGCATCAGTCATTTTCAGAGTTTCACGATCAGAAGCTGTCTCTGATCGTACTTCAGAGTAAAGTGATGCTTTAACAGTATCACATTTCTTTGGAGTTGTAGAACGAGAAACTTTATTTGTATGACTTTCAGAAGAGCATAATTTTCTAGCAGTGCAATGTCTTTCCAGAGTTACATGATTTGAAAGAATATCTTCAGGCATTTCATGAGAACTTGACTTTTCAATCCTTTGACACTTTTCAGGTGATGTAGAATTCAAAGCAATATCATTTGGAACAATTTCCCGAGAGCGTAATCTTTTAACAGCGTCATGAATATTCAGAGTATCAGGATCAGCAACTTTATCTGATTGAACCTCAGAGGTAACTGATTTTTTATTTGTATGGGATTCTTGCACACTTGTAGGATTAGAAATGGTATCAGAATGAGTGTCACAGGAATGTGATGCATCCACAGCATCATGTTTCCTTGGAGTTGTAGAACCAGACACTTTATTTGTATTAATTTCAGAAGAGCACAACTTTCTAAATGTGCAACTTCTTCCTAGAGTTTCATGCTTTGAAAGCATATTTGCAGCCACTTCATGAGAAGACTTTTCAATCTTTTGACACTTTTCAGGGGATGAAGGATTCGAAACAATATCGTTTGAAACAATCTCTCTAGAACGTAACTTTTTAACTGCATCGGTCATTTTCAGAATTTCACGATCAGAAGCTGTATCTGATTGTACTTCAGAGTAAAGTGATGATTTAACAGTATCACATTTCTTAGGAGTTGTAGAACGAGAAACTTTATTTGTATGAACATTGGAAGAGCATAATTTTCCGGCAGTGCAATGCCTTTCCAGAGCTGCATGTGTTGAAAGTATATCTGCAGACTTTTCATGAGAACTTGACTTTTCAATCATTTGACACTTTTCAGGTGATGTAGAATTCAAAGCAATATCATTTGGAACAATTTCCCGAGAGCGTAATCTCTTAACCGTGTCATGAATATTCAGAGTATCAGGATCAGCAACTTTATCTGATTGAACCTCAGAGGTAACTGATTCTTTATTTGTATGGAATTCTTGCACACTTGTAGGATTAGAAATGGTATCAGAACGAGTGTCACAGGAATGTGATGCATCCACAGTATCATGTTTCCTTGGAGTTGTAGAATCAGACACTTTATTTGTATGAATTTCGGAAGAGCACAACTTTTTAAATGTGCAACTTCTTCCTAGAGTTTCATGCTTTGAAAGCATATTTGCAGCCACTTCATGAGAAGACTTTTCAATCTTTTGACACTTTTCAGGGGATGAAGGATTCGAAACAATATCGTTTGAAACAATCTCTCTAGAACGTAACTTTTTAACTGCATCGGTTATTTTCAGAATTTCACGATCAGAAGCTGTATCTGATTGTACTTCAGAGTAAAGTGATGATTTAACAGTATCACATTTCTTAGGAGTTGTAGAACGAGAAACTTTATTTGTATGAACATTGGAAGAGCATAATTTTTCAGCAGTGCAATGCCTTTCCAGAGCTGCATGTGTTGAAAGTATATCTGCAGGCTTTTCATGAGAACTTGACTTTTCAATCATTTGACACTTTTCAGGTGATGTAGAATTCAAAGCAATATCATTTGGAACAATTTCCCGAGAGCGTAATCTCTTAACCGTATCATGAATATTCAGAGTATCAGGATCAGCAACTTTATCAGATTGAATCTCAGAGGTACCTGATTTTTGATTCGTATGGGATTCTTGCACACTTGTAGGATTAGAAATGGTATCAGAACGAGTGTCACAAGAATGTGATGCATCCACAGTATCGGAAGAGCATAATTGTCCAGCAGTGCGATCTCTTGCCAGAGCTGCATGTGTTAAAAGTATATCTGCAGACTTTTCATGAGAAATTGACTTTTCAGGAGATATAGGACTCGAAGTTACACCATTTGGACAAATTTCACGAGAACGTAATTTTTTAATTGCATCATGCGTGTTCAGAGGCTCAAAATCAGAAACTGTATTAGATTGACCTTTAGGGGAACATGATTTGTCTTTCATATGGTGTCGTGGCACTTTTTTGGGACTATAAATTTTACTAGAACAAAAGTTACAACAACGTGATCTTTTAAGAGTCACAAGTCTCTTTTGAATTGTAGAATCTGAACTGTTAGCTGAATGAATTTCAGAAGAGCATAATTTACCTGTCCGATGCCTTTCGGGAGTTGCATGAGTTGAACTCGTATATCTAGCAGCTTCCAGAGAACTCGACTTAACAGTCTTCAGGCACTTTTCCCGAGTTGTAGGATGTGAAACAATTTTGTCTGAATAAATTGCACGAAAACGCAATCTTTTAACTGTGTCATGTGTTTTTGGAGTGTTAAGTTTAGAAAATATACTTGAACGGGGATGTGTTTTTTCAATCAAACGGCATCTTTGCGGACTCGTAAGATTGGAAACTATACCTGAGTAGCTCTTACGAAAAAGAGATTTTCTAACTGCATGATGTTGTTTCAGCACTGCAGGAAGAGAAACTCTTCTTGAACACATTTTACAAGTCTGCGACCTTTTAGCTCTTGGACTTCTTTTCAGAGGTGAAAGATCAGAAACTATATTAGTACCAACTTCACATGGTGATTTTTCATCCTCGTGATATCTCTTCACAGTTTCAAGACTAGAAATTGCAGCAGAATAAATCTTATGAGAACGTAACTTTTTAACGGCATGTGGTTTTTGCAAAGTTGCAGAATTTGAAACTAGCTTAGAGGGTTTATTTGAAGGACCAGATATTTCAAACTTTCGAAGACTGTCCAGAGTTGCAGGATCAGAATCTATAGTATCTTCATCAGAAGGTGATGTTTTAACTGCATTGTGTCTTTCATCATCAGCAGCTAGACCTGAGCAAATTATACCAATGCGTGATCTTTCATTCAATCTACGTTTTTCCAGAGCCGAAGGGCTAGAAGTTATATCTGTACGGATATCACAAGAAAGCAACTTCTCAACTTTATCTTGCTTCTGTAGCGTTGCAGCTTTTGAAACGAGGTTTGAAGAAAGATTTCCCCTTGAAACTACATTTTCATCCATAAGAGGATTGTCTTGCATTGCAGGATTAGAAACTGTATCTGAATGAAATGCATGAGAAAGTGATTTTCCAACATGTCTTTTTGGTGAGATAGGATTAGAAACTACATCAGGAGATTTTTCATCTGCATGGCATTTGAGTGTTGGACTAGACAACGAATTTGAACGAAGCTGACGTAAATGTAAGTTTTCTACTACTTGAGGTGTTCCTAGAGTTGCAGAATGAGCAAAAGTATCCGAGTGAGTTTCACAAGAGCACGATTTTTCATTCCAATTACATCTTTTTGCAGTTTCAGAGCTGGAAAATATGTCTGGAAGATTTCCACAGGAAGGCAATTCTTTGACAGCATGACGCCTCCTGTGTCGCTTCATATGCGAGTACTTTTTTGAAAATGTTTTCGATCTCAATCCAGAGGAATATGCATTTTTCGTTGCATGGATTCTCTTGTGCAATTGTAAGATGCGAAGTGAAGAAAATGATTTTGGGCAAACTGCACAAGTGTATGGCTTTCTCGTCTTATGAAGAATAACATTTCTTCGGAGATTTGGACCTGTCGCAAATGTCTGCTCATTATTTTCATAGAAATGCAATTTTTCGTTTTCATGGACTCGAAAGTGATTTCCCACTTCTGATATACTTGAAAACATTTTCTGGCAAACCATACAAGAAAAAGTATCATCGTTTACTTTTGTGCGAGCAACAATTCTTCTTCGAAAATACATTGTTTTTCTTTTTTGTTTGGAATACAGTTCCGGTGGAGTTTTGTTAACTTAGTTTACATTTGAACAAGTACATTTAAATCAATACAATATAAATTGAATGAAAATAAACTTTTTTTGGTACATACTTGGGGGCTCTTTCTATTTTTTTTATTTCTTTCTGAGAACTTAAACAAGCATTAACACTCACTTAAGACATACTTGTTTTCAACTTTTAGCATTTCTAATTTTTAAAAAAACTTATAAAACACATTCTTCTAATTTTACAGCACCTTTTATTCAAAAAATGTCCCCACAGTTTATATTTGTCATTTGGATTGTACATATCATTGAATTATTTTATATATGTACTGAGAATAGCTCATGGTGGATTTTATTTCGACACGTATAATTCAAAAAGATTTTTCTTAGGGAAAAAGGACTCTCTTGAAGCCATCTTTCACGTAAGTATTGCTTGCTGCATCGAAACACTCCATGAGTCGACGAAGATACGCAATTCGCAATAAATGAAAGTTGTCCCTAAAGTCTACTCAGGATCTGAAATTGAAAAGAAAAAAGAGATGCAATAACAAATATACAACAAGGAGGCAAATATTGTATAAAATTGCAGTGCAAAGAACAGACAACACTCACCATTTGCTCTGAAATGTTGATTAAGCCAAAAGATGAAGACTAAATCCAAGTCAAAAGCTCAGAAAGATGAATATGCTTATTAAATATTTCACACGAAGAAATATGATCTACTGTAAATGATAGGCAAGACGGCCTTTCACAAAGACAGACAGACAGACGTAAGCAAAAAGTACTTCCTTTGCTTTGAACATAGTTTAAAAGTTATTACGAGCTGTTTAGACTTCAAGGTGACAGTAGAAAAAAGTTTTTGAAACGCAAGCCTTTATCTTCAACCAAACAGAGTTAAGAGATACATTCTGAAACTTTAAAATGCTTTATGACTGTTCATAATTAAGAGAAATAGTATTTAGAAGATCAGCATCAAAATCCCAATTTTTAGCCTACTTTCTCGTAAAAAAAAAGTGCGAACGGCTTAATGTATCGCGAAAATATCATTAATCCCTTGTTTAACACGATTGTTTTTCAGAAAAACTGGTAAATAATGATTGATTTTTTTGACAGAAAATGAACATATAGTTAGGTATAGTACAATTTCATGCCTGCCAACATTTTCAGGAAAAAATCCAGTAGATTGCAATACACCACAATGTCACATGTATTTTTCATTGTTTTTTGGGGGGGAATGAGAAGTTTTAATGATCACTTAAATTACAACCACTGACAATATGATATATTTCCCAGCATAATTTACAAAATATTCAGTCCTCTAAAGTTATAATTGATTTTATAATGTCTAAAACTGTCAGTTTCTTGTGTAAATCCGTTTGTCAAAGAAATTAAACAGGATAATATCGTTGCTGAAGTGATTTTTTTTCCATAAAATTCCCTATATATAGGGAACTACACCAAAATTTATGAAAACCAGGAGATTTTAATACAAACCAGGAGACTAAAAGAATAGGGGAAAATCCAGGAGTCTCCTGGGAAAACCAGTAGAGTTGGCAGGTATGCAATTTGTTTTTGGAAATTTCAGTTGAAGGGGGTGACTAGAGAGCAGGGGGTGGAGTAAAAGTTATGTAAAAATTGTTATACAAACTAAGGGCAGACGGAGCTCAGAGGGGCATTAGAAATAAAATAACGTGAGATACAAGATCGCCCATGTGAGACACACACATGTGCCAAATTTGCCGGTAACTTTCACCCATGTCGGACAGGCACAAATGCGTTAAGACTCCCACTGTCCTAGCCGATTAAAAAATAGGGCCTTTTCAGGCCAATTTGTAACTATATATAGGGCCACTTTACTTACTAATACATTTTTAAAAATAAAGACTGGGTATATACTTAGATAAAAGTTACACATATAATTCATACTCTCCCTTTCACATATTTAATGACCACAGAAAAGATTACAAATAATTTCACTTAAAAATATCAAACTCCCCAATACTTTTATTCTTGTATCAATTGTAAATTACACAGGAAAGAAAAAATAACAGTGGTTTACTTTTTTCCAGGTTGCTGGTCGCACTTTTAACTAAATTATTTTGATTAAATTTGCTCTATTATTATTAATTATAAGCATTAGAAAAACATTTTTCCTTAAAATGTTTTCTTTAAATCTCACTTATTATGGAAAAGCTTATCACAAAATAAAAACAGAGCTGTTGTGAACAGCTTTTACTAAATAAATTAATTGATAAACATAAAACTTCGAAATAATCCATGGGTAACATGCCCTTGAAAAAAAAAACAAGTATAACTGAGAAGATTTGGAAAAAAAATTAGAATTATTGGGTAAGATTAGATTAATTGGGAATCAAATTGGTAGATTTTTTTCTTTTCTTATTTTCATCAATTTAATATTAAAGCAGTAGAAGATGGTGCATTTTTATTCACATGATTCAAGCAAATGCTAAAAAATAGGGCCTTTGATTACTTTTTAGAGCTTTTATCTACTAAATATGGCCTTTAGAGGGGCCCCTATAAACCAATCTCAAAAATAGGGCCTTTTTATGGCTTGTGGAAACCCTAAGAGGTTAAAGATGAAGAAAAGTCAAAAAAGTAAGTAATTAAATAGGGATTGTAAAATACAAAATTGGAAAGTATGGTGTCAGTCTGTCCACCCCTAATAACTTTTGAAGGAATTTTTCGATTCGCAAGATTTTTTTGTATTCGAAGGATCTTAGCAAGGGCATCTGATTTCC
Source organism: Octonoba sinensis (assembly GCA_038502835.1). NCBI lineage: Eukaryota > Metazoa > Arthropoda > Arachnida > Araneae > Uloboridae > Octonoba > Octonoba sinensis. Next base: position 111,146,189 of record CM076606.1, read on the forward strand.
ATATTTTATGTTTTGATTTGATTATTTTTTCATACAAGTTTAAACAGCTCAAAAAATCTTAACATTAGTGGTATTGGGGAAATACGAAGCAAATTTTATACACCCTGGACATAAAATCCAAGCGATCATTCATAAATGATGTCACGCTTCGAGGGGGGGAGGGGGTTCGGGAAGTTGTGACAAGGGGAGAGGAGGGGGTAACAAGAAGTGTGACATCATGCATTATGCAACATAGCGTGATGCGTGACAAAGGGGAGAGAGGGGTCCGCTGAAGTGTGACATATTGTGACAAAGGGGGGAAGGGGGTCAAATATATGGGAAAAAAGCTTTACGTCATTTATGAACGGCCCCCAAGTTCCTTTGAACAAGCTCATTTAAAGAACCTCTCGGCATGAAATATTTTGACCTTTGAACAATTTTTGCTCAATTTTGAATAGTTCAAAAAAAAAATAAATAAATAAATAAAATAAAATAAAATAAAAATAATAAAAAAATGAACATTAGCACTTGCAGGAAAATTTCCATTCTATATAAATCCTGATCTAACAGATAGATTTGCTTGGAACGAACTTTATCGGAAGGTTCTTAGAACATGAAAGTACAAAGTTCATCCTGAAATAAACAAGCATATTTTCCCATGAAAGTTTATGATTTTGATTTTCACGGAAATTTATGAGTGAATGAATGAATACACGAATGAATGTGAATGATGCGCATTAGCTGTTGAAAAAGGTATATTTGAAATAATTAAACAAAAAGAGAAAGAAAGGCAGATAGCTTTATTATAAATTTCATGCTGGTCTAATTCCTAAATAAGTGAACAAATGAATGAGTACATGAATAAGTGAATGAATATGTATATTTGAAATAATTAAACAAAAAGAGAAAGAAAGGCAGATAGCTTTATTATAAATTTCATACTGGTCTAATTCGTAAATAAGTGAACAAATGAATGAGTACATGAATAAGTGAATGAATATGTATATTTGAAATAATTAAACAAAAAGAGAAAGAAAGGCAGATAGCTTTATTATAAATTTCATACTGGTCTAATTCGTAAATAAGGAACAAATGAATGAGTACATGAATAAGTGAATGAATATGCATATTTGAAATAATTAAACTAAAGGAGAAAGAGAGGCAGATAGCTTTATTATAAATTTGATGCTGGTCTAATTCATAAATAAGTGAACGAATGAATGAGTATGAATAAGTGAATGAATATGTATTAACCATTGAAAAATCTATATTTGAAGAAATTAAGAACTAAAGCTAAATGAGAAAGAGAGATATAGCTAGATTAATCAATTTGATATTGGTGTATACGGGAAAGTAGCCCCATATAGTTCTAGACTGAACTTCTTGTTCAGATACATATTAGTTAAAATCAGATGAAAAAAATTTAAAATGCCCCCCTTTCAAGTATTGGACATCATTACATAAAGGAATAACTGACTTTTCATAATTTATATGCAAGAATATTATTTTTGAAAAAAAAAAAAAAGCAGGCTTTGCAATTTCTCTGCAATGGCCTTTAAATTACTTAAAAATACTTGTTTGGCTCAATCACCGTTATTCCATTCTTTTCCCCCATGTCGGTCATGTCATTTTTCTTCCGTTTCAGGCACTAAATATTGAAATTATTCAATACATTTAAGGGTGGTTACTCTTTAGTGTGGTTACTTTAAAAATAGTGGAAGAAATTTTAATCTAAGGGGGAAAAAATTATTATTATAGAAAAATACACTAACATATTTTGATAACTCTTTTGTTCCATTTTTGCTCAGATTTTTGAGTGGCACAGCTGGGTATTAATGAAATGAATACAAGATTACAGTGCAATTATAATATTTTATGCTCATAAATTCATTGCAAGGAAATGAAATTTAAAAGTATATGTATTCTTTATTTAACACATTTTATATTACAAAAATAAGCTGATATTATTTTAAGTTATTTTTAATTGGTATTTACACATACTAACCACAACGGTGGGTATCGACTCCATAAATTAATGCCTAGATTTGAATGCTATTATTTTTAACCGATACTATAAATTCATTTAACGTAACATCGTCTTCAGAGATCAATTGCTAGAGTGGGTTTTAGATCATTTTGTGTGTTTCATGAGAGGCAATCAGTTTCTTAGGATATATATACACATTTAAAAAAAAAGAGAGAGTTTAAAAAATCAAAATTTAATAGAAATGGTCTGCAGTGTTGCTGGAAAGAAAAAGAGTGAATAGAGAGCAAAAAGAAAAAGATTCATATTATTGCAAGAAATATATCTTAAAAAATAAATGTCCAAATGTTTTAGATTTTTTTGAAATTACTCATATGTATTTAGGAGCTTAGTCTTTCATGGCCGGCGTCCACACCAAAAATAATATTTTCCAGGCTCATAGGCCGTGATTCAACCAAGATTTTCTGGCTAATATCTGGAAATATCTTGGTTGGACCATGGCCTTTAAGCCCAGAAAATATTATCTTTATTATTATGTATTATTTATTTATTTATTTTAATTACTTTTGCTTTTAGATATATTTTCATAATTTAAAAAAAAAATTTTGACTTCTCATTTATGGAAAAGTAGGCCAATTTAAATGGGGGCCTGCTGATTTTAAGAATTTTTTCCAAAAAAAAAAAAATGTTTCCACCTTTATGATATTTTCAGTGGTGGATTTTAGGGAGGTTGTGACAGGGGGCTTCCAAAAGAAATGAAAGAAATTTGTAATCATCCTATTAAAAATAATTTTTACTCATTTTTCTGCACTTTAATGTGAATCAATTGGTTTTAAAGGATACTAAAGTACATAAAAAAATTGATGGAAACCTTGTTATGGAGAAATTTATGAGGGATAACCACTTTTCACTTCCTGTGTTCCCCTCCCGAAATTATTCCAGGATCCACCTCTAGATATTTTGTAAATTTTGAATGGAATGGTGGCAAGGAGGATTAGAATTCAAAACTATCGATAGTTGTAATTTGCGTCAAAGGTCTTTTTCTTTTCATGTGTGACAACCTGTTATTTAGGGAGGTCAGGAGGAGGACAACTGCCTTTTCCTTTAGTTGACAAAAATAATATATTCATATCCATGAATACATGACATCTTATGTTGCAGAAAATTATTTACTTTGCAGTGCCACTATTGCAGTGGTGTCCCCGAGGAGGAAGGGGGCAACTGCACATTGCATGATTGGAAATTATAGGAAAAGGGGTTTGTAAAATCAGTTTAAACAGTGTTGTACTAAATGTCTGGTTTTTTTAATACCTTCCTTTTTTTTTGTTATGAAATTATTTTGTTAAATGTTACTCTGATAAGTTTCTTAGTTATGATTTGGAAAGGGGAGGAGGTGACACCATCACTCTTAGATAGAGGGCTCCTCTGCTTGTTGTTAATAAATTCATTCAGCATGGTTTATAGTTTTTCGGCATACTAAAAGCAATTTTTATTAAAAAAAATTATTGGCCGATTATTGATTACTGCCAATTAATGGGTGCATTTCTAGTTCATACATCATATAACCCCGTTTTAATGATTGTCCAGTAGCTGTTAATTGCTACTGTTAAATAAAGGATATCGCTAAGTTGGGGATAGATCTATCGCTATAATTTGAGCAAACCATTAAATCGAGTATCGTTAAATCAAAGCTACACTGTATAACAGTAAATTAGTATAACACAAACATGTGCTGATGTCATCACTTAGCATGAAAAGGGAAATGATATAAAAAGGGAATTAATTAAGTCCAACCATTACAGCTAATCACCCAAGATTTTACCAAAAACACTCAACTAGCGGACAAAATAACAGTTGCCACGGGCCACAGTGCGACTTCTAGATGGAAAGAAGTGCAACTAAAATATTACCTAACAATCGCCACTCTCGTTGCTACATTTTTCTCCCCTTAAAAATTTCCAAGAAGCACACTGCTAGGTTCATAAACACGTGCTTCTATTTTCCCATCTTATAATGTCACAAAAAGTTTGCCAATCAGTTTTGTCCCATACCATCCAGGGTTCGTAATTTAAAATAAAAATTTAAATAATAATTAAAAAAAAAAAAAAAAAATCGGATTTTTTAAATTTAAATCAGATTTTTTTAATTTAAATCAGATTTTTCCTTTAAAAAAGACCTTAAATATTTTGGACATTTATTATGTTACATTCATAGAAACAGTTTATGGCACGTTAATCAATATGCAAAAACACATTTTAAGCTGTTTTCACAGCAATAAATATTTTTTAATAATAATAATGATAAATTTTAATACAAATGCATGACTCAAATGAGACTCAACCCTACCGGGAATAGTAGTACACTCATAAATACAGAGAAAATGAACAAATTTAATCTGAATCATCTTGCTGTTGAAAGTTGAAAAAAGTAACATTTGTGTGTGTACTTAATTTTTACATTGAGTGTACTTTAATCATTTTTCTATTTTATAAATGAAAAAGCCTGAAATATTTTTACACATTTAGTAAAATCATATCCTCACACCATTACTAAAAACTGAAACCTTTTGTTTAAATCAAATATATTTAGTGAAAACTTCTATGATAAAAAATATTTTAGAAGAAAAAAAACCTTAAGCTATTAGGGGACAAAAATGAAACTTTAAGGATACATATTCTAAATTCTAACAATTCTTCTTTTAAACACTATCATTCTGAATTATTTATTGTGTGGCATTTATTAAATTGATCTAAAACACTATTTTTAAGCTAAAAAACATAGAATGGTTCATGATTATTATGAATTCTAATTTGAATGATTGAATGAATGATGCTTTGCTGTTAAGGTGCTTGAAGAATAAGAGTAATATTGTAAAATTTAAAAAATAGTAATTAGTTCTAAACTTTTGAAATATGTTATGTAAACAGACAGATGGACCCTAGGAAGTTTTGTTTGAAACTGGTTGTAATAGCAACATATTTCATTTTTACAACACTTTCTAACATTGTAAAACCAATGATTTTTTTGAAAAAAAATCACTTGATTTAAATCAACAAACCCTGCTTTGTTCATAAGTTATATATTAATATATAATTTCATTTGCTGTAAGTATTGACAAAAATCCCATAATATTAAAAACAAAATATGCTAAGTTTTCATCAACTGTTTCAGTGTGGTAAGCAATATTTTGTACAATGATCTTTCATCTATGCATAAGTTAATGTATGTACAATGGTGCTTAATAATTGGGAAAAAAGTGAAAATATTTTTCCTGAAAATCAAAGTAAGATTATAACCCTTGTGAGTTCATCTTAAAAAAAATTAATTTTTAAAACTTTTTAATTATATTTTAACATTTAAAGTACTTAAATTCATAAATATTAGCACATTTAATTAGTTTATTTAATTTTATATCATTACTAATCAATACAAAAAAGTTTAGAACACCGTTGTGTTTATCATTTCTCACCGAAAAAAGTGGCCACTGCTTCAAAAAAAGTGGCCAGTACAAAATTTGCCTCTACTGACCACTGGTGAAAATTTCCCAGTTTTGCCCTAGACCGTCAACAGAATAAGTTCAAATTAATGAAAATGCATCAAAGTTGTTCATGAAAGCGTCAACAGATATGATGAAAGAATGAGCTTTTATAATTTAAAGAGTAAGAGGAACTCTCAGTTTAAGCCTAAAGTAGAATTTATTTGGTGTTCAAGAAAGGGATACAATGCGCTGAAAAGAAACAAAGTCTCGATGTCGTAAAAAATGTGGATTTTAAAAATCTCTGCATGACGCTTTAAAGTGATATCAAATTTGCATGACAGAAACTAGGCAGGGTAAATTTCAACATTGCAAAAAAATAGGCAGAGCACATTAAATTTCTGAAAGAAAAACTGGTAAAATGTTGCACCCTCTTCAAAGATCCAAGAAGGAAAACTAAATATGGATGTGCTGAGCTTACTTGAGAAACTAGACTCAGTTTAAGCATGATCTATAAAGTATGACCTTTTTAAAGTTTTTGGACTGAAATTTGTTATTATAACTTCAAGATATTCTTGATAAAACATTTTGTCATTCCAGATGATTTCAATAAGAGTTTAATTTCATAGTTATGGAACATTACTTTCATGTTGAAAGTAATTCATTAGAAAACTTCATTAGATTATTAACAAAACTTCATTAGATCTTGATTTAACATGTGTTAAATTTTTGTTAAGGGGATCAAATTTTGAAATTGTTTGTCCCCTGTATGAGCTTACCTCTCCACTTTTTTCGTCGCAAAAAAAGAGGACTTATACGTCACTATATTAAGGTATATACAGTAAAACCTGTTTAAGAAGTTCTGCTTAAAAAGTTTTCCCATTTAACAAGTTTTTAATTTCAATACCAGTTTCATTCCCATCTCCCTAATGGTAAAATGACCCTTTTAAGAAGCTTTGATTTTATATTTTCCTACTTAAAAAAAATTTCATATCTGTCAATTTTTCTTTCAAATGACATTTTAGACTTCTAAATTTTTTTTTTTTTTTTTTTTGTCCCGTTTTTTCAATCTACTTAGTTATTTATATTTCTAATGGAAGAAAGATCAGAGGAAGGCTTAGAAAAGCTGTTTCGGTCAGCTATTTCTCTAGGGTGCCCTTTTCTCAACATCAAAAGTTCCAGGAAAACAGGTGGCAAAGAGAATTTGTCAGTTGTCATGAGAGCAATGATGACCGATAAGGGGGAGAAAGGAATGTTCGCAGAGCTTACGGGTGTCCGCTTTATGTGTAATTTAAATACTGCCAAATGATATCATAAAGAAAATTCATTTTGAAACATAGAGCCTACCCGTTTAAGAAGTTTTCCCCACAAAAGAAGATTTCTCTCTTGGTCCCCTGGAAAACTTCTTAAGCGGGTTTTACTGTATTTAAAAAAGTAAATATGGAAAACAAAAAATCTGACCTTTTCCCCACACAGAGCATCAGTAAAGAGTATTTGAATCAATAAATTATGGAAGTAAATAGTGTGAAAAAAATTCGAGAGTGAACTTACCTTTTATGAACAAATAGGCTCCAAATCAACTACGCAGAAATGATTTCTTTCCAAATGGCCATGCGTGTTTAAACACAGACACGAGAAGAAGCCATTTTGTTCACAATACTGAAATAAATTATAAATAAATATCAATGTGAGAAGCGTAATAACTATCCAAATTATTTACAGTATATTTAACAAAACCTAAAAAATCTTGTTTAAATTTTTTAAAAAAATCCCATTTAAATACAACAAATCCTTTTTTTTTTTTTTTAAATATATAAAAAAATCCCCAACCCTGGATTTCTGTAAAAATTAAACATATTAGCAGTAAAAAAACGCCAATTTTATCTTAGAACCTTTTAGTTTACACTTTAAGAATTATTTTTTTAAAAATGAAATCAAGTTTGAGCTAATACCAGGGTTCGTGATTTTTTTGATTTTTTTAAAAAGACCTTAAATATTTTGGATATTCATTATGTTACATTCATATAAACAATATGGCATGTTAATCAATATGCAAAAACACACTTTAAATTTTTTTCACAGCAATAAAAAAAATTTATAACAATGATAAACAAATTTTAATGAGAATGCATGACTCAAGTGAAACTTAACCCTACCAGGAATAATAGTACACTCAGAAGTAGAGAAAATGAACAAATTAATCTGAATTATTTTGCTGTTGGAAGCTGAAAAAAGTAACAATTGTGTGTACTTAATTTTTACATTGAGTGTACTTTAATCATTTTTCTATTTTATAAATGAAAAAGCCTGAAATATGTTTATCCATTTAGTAAAATCATATGCTCACACCATTACAAAAAATGAAAGTTTTTGTTTTAATCTAATATCTTTATTAAAAACTTCTATGATAAAAATTTTAGAAGGGAAAACCTCAAGTGAAAAGGGGACATGGATGAAACTTTAATGATACATATTCTAAATTCGATCAATTGTTGTTTTAAACACTATCATTCTGAATTATTTATTATTTGTCATTTATTAAATGGATCTAAAATACTATTTTTAAGATTAAAAAAAAAACACAGAATGGTTCATGATTATTATGAATTCTAATTTAACATGCTTGAAGAATAAGAGTAATATTGCAAAATTGAAAAAATAGTAATTAGTTCTAAACTTATGAAATATGTATACACACAGATGGATGGACCTACGAAGTTTTGTTTCAAACTGGTTGTCATTGCAACATATTTCATTTTTACAACACTTTCTAACATTGTAAAACCAATGATTTTTTTGAAAAAAAATCACTTGATTTAAATCAATGATTTTTTTAAAAAAATCACTTGATTTAAATCGCGATTTAAATCAAGCTGATTTAAATCAACGAACCCTGGCTAATACTAACTGCACTATTCAGTAGATATATTTTTGATGCAATTTTGTCATATTCTGTAAGTTATTCTGAACATTTCAGTAAAAAATCTTTGTGATATCATGAAAATTGCCAAGTTATGAATTTTTAGCTTTAAGTATGTTATCAGCGCAACATTTCTTGGTAAAACAAGGACGTCTTTTTCAACACATTTTAGAAAGTTAACAAGGCTGTGGTAACCTAGTGGTTAGGATATCTGGCTTTCAACGGAAGATTGGGTGTTCAATACCCCGACCCAATGAAAACCCATGTACACTTGGGGATACGTGCATGTAAAATACGAGGAAACTGAAGTCCCGAGGGCACCAGAGGATGGATAATTTCCCTTTTCTTCACTCTTAGGTCAAAAAAAGGAAGGTATTGTATTTGTGGTGGAGCCATCTGATGTCATCCGAATACATAATGAGAGAAGTCGTACTTCCACTGTTGTGGTGCTCATCTATAAATGGAAGGCGCTCCTTATTACTTCAATTCCTGGTCGTTCAGCGAAGGGGAGCTTAAATACCCAAGTGGCATTAGAAACCACAACAATAAACTAAGGTCTCAGAGAGCATTAAAGATACAGTAAAACCCTGTTTAAACGAGGGTGTCGGGGGACACGTTTGGCACCCGCGTTATAACATAACCGCGATATAGTGAAACTGTACCGCGGAGCCATACTCACGAAATATACTCACTCCTGTTGCACCACTTTTAACTTTGTCAATTACTCTTAACTTTTCGTCTATTGTACAATTGTTTCTTTTCTAGTTTGCTGCCATTTTATTTGCAGTAGGGGAGAGTGTTGTACCTTGGGACACTTTTCACATTTTAATTTTCAACTTCAAAAATTAAAATTAGATTTGAAGTCTGAAGACGCTATTTAAATACACCAACATTCTCCTCTATAAGATATTTTTTTTTCAAATTCAAACAGTTTAAAAATAAAAAAATGCCAGCCATTTTAAGTAGTAACTGAAAACTGTCCCAAGGTACAACACCCTGTTGTACCTTGGGACATACTTCGTGATTCATGCAAGTCATATACGTAGCTAATTTTATACCAAAAATCAAAAACTTTATTTTGGTCATTATTTACTTCAACATAAGTGTTGATGGATACTACAACATTGACAAATTCGTAACATTATTGAACTAAAATATAGCATCATACTCTAACAATTCTTGTATTGGAAAGACTGCATTTGATTAGAATATCTCTCTTTATACTAAAATATATCCAAAATATGAAGAACCATGTGCATGTTGTACTTTGAGACATGTTCCAAGGTACGACAAGGTTTACTGTCCCAAGGTACAATCATCACAATGGTTTAAATAAAATCTAAATGGTGGTCAATCAAAATGCAGTATCATCACTTTCTCATGACCAAAACATTTAAAAATCTTCTGTTCAATATCCAATTAAAATTCAGTAGAATAGTTTTACAAATGCTATTTCAGTAAATGAAATTAGAAAGAGAAAGAAATTTACTTTTGAGTGATAAAAATTTCTTTCTCTCACCAAGTCATCAATTCAGTGCTTCTAATGCTGCCTTTTACTGTGATGCTATCTGCTGGTTAAGGTCACAATTAGAAATAAAAAAAATGTTAATGTTGCCAATAGGTTTTCAGAAATTGCCAATGTCCCAAGGTACAAGCGTCCCAAGGTACAACACTCTTCCCTAATTGCTGTGCAAGAAGCACACTTCTCCACTGGGCGTTAGTCTATCGAGTGACAGGTTACTCAGATTAAATTCTTCTCCTCTTAGAGACTCCTAAGCTAAAACCATATCAACAGCAACAAAAACAATTGTGTTCTGAGAAAATGTGGGCATAAAAATCTGGTTAAGATATCAACATGAGATTATATTATGAAGGGGGAGAGATTCTAAGAAGATTGTGGAAGGGGAGGAACGCACTTTTCAAAGGAACAATGTTTTAAGCCTTTATACACTCTCACAGACTAGAAAATATGTTTACTTTTCAAAAAATTTCAAAGAATCTGGAATACAAAGGGTGGTTTGTAATAATAAGGGGTGGTTTAAACATGAGGGACATGATAGTAACCACGGTATATCCAATTCCGTGGTATACCGAGGCGCGGTATTACGGGTTTTACTGTATCAACAAAAAAAAAATGTACAGGGTTAATAGGGATAGTAAAAGTTACAAATGCACAAAAAAAAGTCATAAAAGTCTTCGACCATGGGCTTTATTTTAATTTGTGACAGGATGATTTGATTTTGAATGACCTGTTAAGGTAAATTATTGTATTCAGTAAAATATCTTTGATTATAGAAAAAAAACTATCTTGAAAAAAAGAATGAAATATTAAATAATAAAAGAAAAAAAATCTTTTAGAATTAATATTTATGATTTAAAATGAGACTTAATGCTATTTAAAGCAGGGTTGGGTTTTTGCCGGCAGAAAATGGTTTCTGCCATGCCAGTGGCATATATTTTTTCAATGTTCAGATTCACTGTGATGAAGTTGATGTTAGACTAAAATGTTAAATTATGGCAATAATAAAGTATTACTACGGGATGATTCATAAATGATGTCACGCTTCTAGGGGGAAGGGGGGGCGGGAAATTGTGACGAAGTGTGACATTCTGCTTGTGCAACATATCGTAACACGTGACAAAGGCAGTCCAATATGGAAAAACGTGTGACATTTATGAAGGGCTCCTACTTCAAATTACATGTGTCCTTTATTTCGGTAAGATGCCCTAAATTTGGAAAAGTGCCCTTTTTTTTACAGTAGCACCCTGCCCTTTTTCAATCCTGGGGGAAGGTCTGATAAAGGATGAGATTGGACACCGAAACATTCATTAAAGGGCAGAGCTCAGGGCACAGAATAACAAAGTAATTGGTTTACAAGCAAATAAACTAATAGCTATGCATTTAAACTTTACAGTACCTCAGCCCAACCAAGATTATTCTGAAACGAAAAAATAGCAGCCTTGATCGAGATGACTAATAATAACAACACATTTTAAATTTTAACAGATAACATTAACAAGACGGCATGAAAGCGATTATTCCACGAGACGTTAGACTTCACGAGGCATTCTGAAATAAACATATCCGATTGGCTAGTTCGTATCACGTGGTACGGTTTAAGACGTTATTTGTTATTGAAAAGGGGTTGCCTAGTTTGAACTGTTATCGCTTCAACTTAAATTTTTATGCGAAAAATAACACTGGGAGTTCATGAGTGCCTAGTGCTTGAAAGAAAAATGTGTTTTGAAACGGTTGACTTCACTAAGCATTGATGGATAATGGTGAAAATCATGAATGTTATGTATACGGTATTTTTTTTGTTGCGCATAATTCGCCAATTGGTATTTAAATTATTGTTTAGTGAGATGTTTTTTTTTTAAATTTAACTTGGTATTCATTATAAATACGTTGTTAACGGTAAGTTTATAAAGTAGTGGATATGCTAAAAAAATTTTTAACTCCAAACTAGTTTTTGTCAAATTTTCACTACTTAATGAATTAAATTTGTTACATCTCCGTGTTTCATTGTAAAGTTAAGTATGAATGAAAACCTATCTTTTAGAACCATTAATGATAATTTCAAAATATCAACTAGAGATGCAATGGCTATTTGTTATTCTACTGAAATTTTGAAGAATGTTTGATTTGTCTGGGAATAGCAGATCGAATAGTCAGATGTAGTAAAGCTGACTAGAAGAGACATCATTTGAAATAATTTTTCAAAGGCAATGCACTCGAAATATTATACAAAGAAAAAGCGCATACATATGTGTATTATATTGTATATCTCACAGCCCTCCTGTTTATTTGGGAAAAGCAGATTTTAAAGTTGTAATATTGTATTTTATATTTAGCATTTGCTCCCAAAGCTGGCAAGAGTTAACTATGATATATGAAAAATTAATTTTGTTGTTATCAACAAAGTGGAAGTCAGACTTTGTTTGGGTAGACTGATTTATTGTGAATATTGGGTAAGAGAGAAATGTGAAAACCCTAGAATATATCATGCATATTTAGATAGCATAAGTTATTGGGGTTTTTGAAAATAAAAATATATTCCAGTTAAGTGTATTAAATTTTAATAGATCGTTTAAAGATAGGTATGTAAAAAATCCCATAAAATAAAAATATTAACTTTTATTTAACTAACTAAAATATCTTCATTAAACAATTTTGAGCAAGGTAAAAGTTCACTAAGCAATAGTAGTTCCTTCATTTGAATTAAATAATTAGTAAAATAATGCTAATGCTTACTACCATAAAACGTGTCATTTCTATTCCACCAGAGGGTGAAATTCTTAGTTTTATTGCATTCAAAACAATAGCAAAATAGATTAATTTTAAATAGTTTTAAATTCTTAACAAACAGAATTGAATCATACATCATAGATTGTGTGTAATTGGTGTTTCACTTTGTCAATAATTTTAAATTTGTCAAATACTTTATATTACAACGATTTTTTTTTTTTTTTTTTAATTTCTAATGGCGAGGTTACAAAAGACCTCTACACCACGAGGCAAAAGGAACAAGAACAAAAACAAATAAACATAATTATGTGGCGAGAAAAGTCTATGAACCTAGGCATCATTGGCATCATAGGATTAGCCAAAGTTGTAGATCATTTAGCCGCAAAAGCGTTACATGATTAAAAGATAAAAACAACGATTTTTTAGAAATTTTAATATTCGGCCTAAGACATTGGCCGAATATTCGGCTTCGGCCTGGGAGAACTGGCTGAAAATTCGGTATTCGGCCAAATCACTATTCGTTACATCCCTAGTTATCTCCAAATTTTCAATTTTGTCACTTACAAACCCTTTGCTTCTCGGTGCCTCACACGTGATTCCTTAACACAAGGTTCATAAATATCATGATATTTTCAAAAATATCCGATATTTTGACATAAATCTGATATTTTTTATACATATCTAATACTTTCAAAAGTGTCAACTTATTACTGATGAGAAAGATTTTCAGATTTGTTCCATGCAGTTTTACAAAACACCAATAATAACTTTAACATAGAAAACTTTACTTAATAATAAACAAATATGTAAAAACTTTTATATAAGCAATATGAAAAATTCGTCAATTATGTAAATATATTTGTATTTTTAAAAATGTACAAATATGTTTTTTATCTACTACTTAGTAATTTTAAAATATATTGCATATTAAATTACAAATATTTAAAATTTATCTACTATTAGTAATCTTTAAAAAAAAATACAAAATTTTTACAACTACTCGGTAATGGCCAAGTATTTGGCTAGAATTTTGACGAGTACCTAGTACTCGGTACATCCCTATTAAACGCAAAATGAAATTTATTAATTTTTGTCCAAAAATTTGCAAAAATGTAAGTTTGTCCGCTTCCTCGGTTTCTAACCGGTTGCACAATTTTGACTGAACGGTTAACTCCTAGGAGAGCCCACCACTTTTCAAAATCACCAATTTGCCGTCCATTTCGCAGAACGATAGAAGCTGGATTTCTATCGAATCTGGGTTACCAAGATTGAGTACTTATCGCCAACCCACGCCAATGGGGTGGGCTCTCCTAAGATCCAACCGACTGAACTATATCAAAGCTAGAGAAAATTCTGCTTTGCGATGCTGTAGTTGGTAAAGCAGTTAACAGTTGATTAACTAAGTCGCAAAAAATTTCTTTTAGTGACTGTTCAATTTTAATATTGTCCCACAAAATCAATGGTTCTACAGCTAAGAACTCATCCTCAAATCAAACATTAAGTTCAGAAAGGGGTCTTTTTTTTTTGCTAAAAAAGTCATTACTAAAGACATTTCAGGTGTGCATAAATTATTTTTTTAGCTTCTTTTAGCATTTTATTTACAAATTTTATTTCAATTTTCAATAATTCTTAAAAATTTAATATTATATATAATTTTCAGACAAAAAATATGATGCATAATGCTATTTTCAAAATACTTCACATCAATGAAAATATAGAAAATTTGGATATTTTAAGAATAAATATCAGATTACATTATGATACATATCATGATGTATATCAGCGAACCCTGCTTTAAAATAGAAATTGTTCTTTGAATAGGAGAACGTATTTGTTGGTTATTTTAGTTTTCGTATTTATCATATTTATTTTAAATTATTAAATTCTGCACATTTAATTTTGAATTTCCAATTTACCAAGAATAAAGTGGACAAAATGATAAATCCATTTTTTTTTTTTTTTTTGAGTAATGGGCGTTACGCTCTGAAAACATCATTTTCTTTTTATTTCCTTTTCTCCTAGACCAGCCCTCAACAAAGTATATATTCAAAAATATATATATTGTATGAACGTGTTTCATGTTTCGATAAAGTATCTGAGAAATTTCTTAAGAGGATATTGTGCAGGGAATAGTTTTCCTTTTTTAATATTTTATAATTGTCAATAGTTTATTTGGGCTTAAAATATTAATTACAAAAATAAAGGATGAGATTGGACACCGAAACATTCATTAAAGGGCAGAGCTCAGGGCACAGAATAACAAAGTAATTGGTTTACAAGCAAATAAACTAATAGCTATGCATTTAAACTTTACAGTACCTCAGCCCAACCAAGATTATTCTGAAACGAAAAAATAGCAGCCTTGATCGAGATGACTAATAATAACAACACATTTTAAATTTTAACAGATAACATTAACAAGACGGCATGAAAGCGATTATTCCACGAGACGTTAGACTTCACGAGGCATTCTGAAATAAACATATCCGATTGGCTAGTTCGTATCACGTGGTACGGTTTAAGACGTTATTTGTTATTGAAAAGGGGTTGCCTAGTTTGAACTGTTATCGCTTCAACTTAAATTTTTATGCGAAAAATAACACTGGGAGTTCATGAGTGCCTAGTGCTTGAAAGAAAAATGTGTTTTGAAACGGTTGACTTCACTAAGCATTGATGGATAATGGTGAAAATCATGAATGTTATGTATACGGTATTTTTTTTGTTGCGCATAATTCGCCAATTGGTATTTAAATTATTGTTTAGTGAGATGTTTTTTTTTTAAATTTAACTTGGTATTCATTATAAATACGTTGTTAACGGTAAGTTTATAAAGTAGTGGATATGCTAAAAAAATTTTTAACTCCAAACTAGTTTTTGTCAAATTTTCACTACTTAATGAATTAAATTTGTTACATCTCCGTGTTTCATTGTAAAGTTAAGTATGAATGAAAACCTATCTTTTAGAACCATTAATGATAATTTCAAAATATCAACTAGAGATGCAATGGCTATTTGTTATTCTACTGAAATTTTGAAGAATGTTTGATTTGTCTGGGAATAGCAGATCGAATAGTCAGATGTAGTAAAGCTGACTAGAAGAGACATCATTTGAAATAATTTTTCAAAGGCAATGCACTCGAAATATTATACAAAGAAAAAGCGCATACATATGTGTATTATATCGTTGCATACATATGTGTATTATATTGTTGCATACATATGTGTATTATATTGTATTCTCACAGCCCTCCTGTTTATTTGGGAAACTGAACTTCAAGGAAAATAGTTGATCTCATCATTGATAAATAATTATAATAATAATCTAAAATTCTTAATGCTATATCATAATTTTTATACAGTGTTTTACTTCATATTTATGTCCAGATCTTGATGCATCTGAGAAATTTGATGGTTGTCTAGCTAGTTCAACTGCTTCAAATGGAAAATGTTTTGAACAAGCAAAAATAAACAGGAATCTTATTTTATGCTTTGAAAAAGTGATTAGTTTCTCTTATGTGTAAAAAAAAATCATCTGTTGCATTAGATATCTATTAATTGTGGGAAAAGAGTGTTATGATAAATATTGAAATTCATCAGATCATTTTTGGTGAGTACTTTCTTGAGTACACATTAAAAATGATCAATTCATGCTTCGATTCATAAGAGAAGAGAGAAAATATACTTCAATTATCAATTTCTGGTATAAAATACATATCTGTGTGTCTTTTATTTTGCTTTACTTTTTAATTATTTATTAATTGTTTATGAAGAAATTTCTTGGAGATACTTAAGTGAATGATCCCTAAAACTAAAATTAACTCCATACAAAGTTAAGTCTGCAAAAAAAAAATTTGCTACATTTGTATAATAGACTATCAAGTAGTTTATGCTCAATCTATTTATTTTAAGCTGATTTGTATTGATATCGTGTTTTTAACCTATTCTTTTATTGCATATTTTTATCCTGAGGTTACTGCAAGAAAAGAAGTAAATTTAACTAATGCTATGTTGAGGCAATTGTTTTTATGATATACTTCCTGCACATTCATTTTAACATTTATATTAGGTAGTTTTCTATGGTGTATAATTAAATTTATATGTTTCAAAAGAAGTTAGAAACAATTATTTTAAATTTCCATAAAATTCTTCTTTTTTCTTTATTGTGTCCTTTTCATATTTGATTAATTCTCTAAGCATTAAACCAGTTCACCAAGAGTATAAATATCAGAAGTTACATGCAAGACAGTTTTAATGGAAATGCCCTGAGATGAATATATTTTAAGTAAGTAATTGGCAGCATTTCTATACTGAAAATTGCCCGGTAATTCATCTTCAATGAATTGTCCACAGTTTTAAAAATAGTGGCATTCTGTGAGGTGATATTTCCAGGCACAAGAAGAAAATGCTGTAGGCTTTGCTCAAGGCATCACAAAGCAAATTGGTTGTAGATTTTTGATAAAATAATGAAAATACTAATGAGTTTATAGATTGTATGGTTTATTTTGAATAAAAAGCACATATTTGTTTGTAATATTTTATTATTTCTCTCTCTCCAGATGTATAAATCCTTAAAATATATTTTTATTTAAAACCTATGAGATAAAATGTATTACACAAGCTCAAGCAATATGGAATGTGTATGGTTTCTTATTCACAGAAACTCTGCATTTCTTTTTTACCTTTACTAACTTTAACTATTACAGTTGTTTTAATGCTAAGATTATATAGCAAAAATTCTGTAACTGGAAAATAATTTTTAAATGACTTCTGTCTAACATGAACCTTTGATAACTCATTACAGCTATCAAAACCACAAAACAATACACACATGCATATATTTTTTTTTAATTTCATCAACTGTTGTTTTATAGGGGCCCCAAATAGTCATTTTTGTTCTTTTTCCAACATTTTGAGTGACTGTACGCTGTAAAGGGGTCACAATTACACTTAGTGCATCTGTATGTGATTAGTGCTCCTTAGTGTGATTCTTGTAATTAATTTTTGTGGTACTTCATTCTGTATTTTTGTCCCCTTTGGAAGTTAGCAAAAATTTGATATTGGCCTTAAACTTTGACCCCTGTTGTCATTATTTAAATAGTTAACTTACAGCAGTCGAATTTGTCCTGCAACTCTATTACCTAATATACTTTAATAATAATCTGCAAAATTAGCAGCCATAAATTCACTTCATATAGCTTTGGGACAAATTGTAAAAAGTCTAATAATCCCAATTTTACCCACGAGAACGACTTTTGATGACCTCTATAAATTCCAAGGTCATAAGTAAAGAAAAAATGAAAATTGTTCTAAACATCTTTTGTACGTATGTAGCTATCAGGGACGGGAGTATCAAGAGAAAAAAACATGGTCGAACAGCACGTTTCTTTATAATCCCTTGAAATTATATGGATTGACCCTTTACTTACTAAATTAAAACATACACCTAGCGTAGGATAAAGCTTTTGAACATTTGAAATTTTAAATAAAATTATCAATCGGTAATGAAACGGACCAAATACCGAAATGAAATAAATCAATGTAAAGAAAAAAATGTAACGTCAACTAATAAAGCGACGAAAAAAGCACGATTTTTCCACTAAGCAATACAATTCAATCAAACTTGGAGCAAAATAGTACGTTAGCAACTTAACGACAAAAACAACGATCTTTGAGCAGAACGAAATAATTTCATTCAGCAGGGGCGGATCCGGGTGATCGGCCGGCGGGGCCCCGCGCCGACTCATTTTATTGACTTGTAATTAAGAATAAGTTAAGGGGGGATATGGGGGTCTAGTTAATCCTGAAATAATATTTTACCCATTTCCTCGCAAGGACTAGTCCGCCACGGAAACCCGATATTTAATAAAATTAAGTCTCAAATTATGATTTTATGATCAAGAAATGGTGTCCGCAAACAGAGGTTCCAAAAAAAAAAGTTTTATTTGAGAGAAATGTCTGCATTTGAGGGATGTCCGTACTGTGGATGTTTTTATTAAGTTTCCATTTAAAAGCGCATGATCAATAAT
Organism: Octonoba sinensis; assembly: GCA_038502835.1. Taxonomy (NCBI): domain Eukaryota; kingdom Metazoa; phylum Arthropoda; class Arachnida; order Araneae; family Uloboridae; genus Octonoba; species Octonoba sinensis. Next base: position 111,164,822 of record CM076606.1, read on the forward strand.
CCACCCGTGGATGAAGGCTTTCAATGTGGTGAATATTTCCAACGCATCAGGAGGCTAGAGGTTCCGAGCTTTGAAAACCCGTGTGTGGGTGGGGCAACCTACGAAAATACTGGGGAAGGAGACGGGTCGAAGATTAAATTTAAAAACTATTTCTGTCTTGCATGTTCGTTAAGTATTTGTTGGTGGGAAATATCACTAGCAGGGATGTCCTCCCCCCCCCCTTTAGGGCGATGGCGCACCCCCTAAAAAGCTCGGAACCTCCCCCAAACCGATGAATGATAATTTCAAAATATCAACCACAGATGCAATGGCTATTTGTTATTCTACTGAAATTTTGAAGAATGTTTGATTTGTCTGGGAATAGCAGATCGAATATTCGAATGTAGTAAAGCTGACTAGAAGAGACATCATTTGAAATAATTTTTCAAAGGCAATTCACGTGAAATATTATACAAAGAAAAAGCGCATACATATATTATGTATTATGTTGTATATCTCCTGCTTATTTGGGAAACTGAACTTCAAGGAAAATAGTTGATCTCATCATTGATAAATAATTATAATAATAATCTAAAATTATTATTAGAACCACTCAAATAGGCAAAGCCCCCCCCCCCCCAAAAAAAATCCCCTAAAACGTTCAAACCCTGGTGGGGCCCCCTGACTTATTCGTGGTAGGGTTGCTGCGCAAAGCCACTTTACATTTTAAAACCCCCTTTTCAATACCATTCTATAGCTTTCTTATTTATGTTGCAGTCTTATATAATGAGCTATACTTTTGATAAACGCAGGGATATTGATCGGACCCTATCGCCCCCCCCCCCTCTCTTTGTAAATTATATGTGTGTGATTGGACTGCTTTAACCAGAGGTAAATCCTTTAAATATATTTTAATTCATAACAAATTCCAATTTATTGACAATGATAGCTATCGTTTGTGCAACCTTGGTCGCTTCTTTGTTCTCGGAGGTCATAGGGTGCGCGATTAATTTGTTAAGGAATTTCGATATCAGAGTTTAGACGCATATGAGGTTGGAATATGTGACCCAAATAGTTAAAATTTTGAAATGTGATCTCAGAAATGTAAGGATAGACTAAATGGATATTGCAAGGTTGCCGCCCCCCGTCAGAACGATGGTACACCCCCTGCAAATTAAGGAATCTCCCAAAATCGATTTCCCCCCTGGGTAATGTATTTGTGTATAATAACTTTCTCCCCCCCCCCCTTTTCATGTCGAACTCTTTCAATAAGACTTCCGGGAAATTTATTTTCTGTGAGATGTGACACACCTCACTGCTTTTTAATGTATTAAAGTTTTTAGAAGACGGAATGCTAATAATGTTAAATGAAAAAGTACGAAGCACCCCCCCCCCCCCCATCCCACACAACCACTCACCCCTGCTCGTGACTGCGACAGCAATACCGATAATCGAATGCCCAGTGGAAATGCAAGCTCAGGTCTGTCATTACGAAATTTTCCAAACACTGGGTCAAAGCTTTATACAGGTGCATATGAAAATGCATATTAGTTGTTGGGTGAAAAAAAATGAAATAGATGCAGACATGTATAATGGATTGTTTCTAAAATCAATTTTGGGTTAGCGGGGCATAGCCCTTTCCTGATCCCCAAAAGGACAGCCCTACGAGAGCTATTACCACCGTTGGCAGGCCTGTCCTTTGCTCCCTGACTTTTAGAGATACATTGCATTTGTACATGCGTTTATCTGTTTTGTTGCTTTCTGCACATATGTATTGAATGTATACCATTTGCTCCCCCCTCCCCTTTGGAAAATTTTGAAATGACGGGCTTGCGTCGACGGACATTATATCCTCAGCAAAGTACGGAAAACAGAAAACATGCTAGTTGTTACATTTGTAGGATGGATTAACCACCCATTTGCTTTTTACTTGAGTATTTGCTATCGTTTTTGTTTGCTGTACGCGACAGTGACAGCACAAAACAAGTAATAATGTGGTACAATTATCTACATCCCAGCCATGCTGCTCACTTGCCCAGTTGGTGAAAGGCCAGGGGGACTGTTGTGACCAAGTGTAAGTGTACAACAACTGAGTCCCTTTTAAACTTTGAAAGTTCATCGACTGTACTTCGTTTAGTGTTGTGGCCGTGGTAGCCTGGTGGTCAGGATGTCCAGCTTCGGAACGAGGATCTAGGGTTCGATACCCGGGCGGCTGAAGACCCACTATGTACTCTTGGGGATACGTGCATATAAAATTCGAGGACCCTGAAGCCCCGAGGCAGTTCCGAAGGTACCGGTACGTGGAGATTTTCCCTTCCCTTCACCCTCAGGTCTAAAAAGGAAGGTGGCGTATTTGTGGTGGCGCCATCTGATGTCATCCAAATACATTATGAGCCAAGTCGTACTTTCACCATTGGTGATCATGTTGAAACGGAAGGCGCTCATTACTGCCTTCCAAGTGGCATAAGCAACAACAACAATATTTAGTGCTGTGAGATTTTAGGCATGATTTTGCTGTTGTATGTTTCGTTGTATGTATGGGGGCAACTGTTTTTCGGCTGGGGACGTGAACGGCAATAGGTAACTCCTGAAGGGAAGGGTCGTGTCACGAAATGCAGCATAGGGGCCGTTCATAAATGATGTCACGCTCTTTTCCCATATATTTGTCGATTTCACGAACCCCTCCCCCCTCGAAGCGTGACATCATTTAGGAATGATCCCATATGGTTTGATGGGTCTTCATTGACAGAATATATAAAGGGACCCTATAGCGATGGCCTCGCCAGCAAAGGCGCCCCAAATCATATGACACAGAGCATTATGTCCCGCGTGATGTAGTGCTCTTATTTAGCAATTGCTGATGTGATGATAGGACACCTATAGAATCATTGCAGTCATCAACAGATTTCTTACGTGGGGACCACCGTTTGAGAAAACCAACAAACATATATGACTCATCTGAGTCTGAAAAATGACACTGTATCACTTCGTTATCCACGTGGCTGTTTTTTGACATCATACATGTACGCGCTTTCTGAAGTAAGATTGATTATGTCAGCACAGTCTTTCTAAACTGGCTTGGTTTAGCCAAATGTCCCGTTCCATTTTACCGAATCGGCCTGAAATCAAATATATATATATATATATTTAGCCGCAAGTGGTCAAATTACACAGGTTTTATTGTACATTGAAGTTATACATGTTTTTTATGTGTTTTGTTGCTTTTGACCTATAATAAACATCGAAAATATACCCTTTGCCCCCTTCCCGCTAAAATTTTTTGAAATGACGGGTCTGGGGAGTTGGCACCGAAAAGCAATAGTACTATTGTACTTTTTTAATAGATTGTATCAGGAGCAATCAGCGTACGTTTTCGCTTCATTCTTCGTATTTCTAAATATTTTAGCGTCCGACTTCTTGCCTACGCGTGACGTAATATATTGTCTTTGTTTCGAATTAGATGTTAGGTGTGCTATATGTTAACGTGGGTAAAAGTTGACGCTAAGGCCCTACTTTTATTAAGGCCCCTGTAGGCGAATTGAGGCAGTGGAAAGCAAAGGGATGTAAGTGACTAAAAATGATTCTGAGTAAAACGTGTTTAAAGTTTAGATCTTACGGGAAATTTAATGTCATTTTTTTCTAAATCACGTTGGGGTGGAGCACCATGCACCCCAGTTACAGCTATCACTAACTCTCTTGCCACAATATAAAATAATGCTTTCTCTATTATTTGCATTAGTTATCTCCAAATTTTCAATTTTATCACTTACACCCCTTTGGTTTCAAGTGCCCAACTTATGCTCTGGGAATTAAGAATCTCGGTCAAACATTAAAGTAGCTTTCACAAAATTCAAAGTACGCAGAATTCGGGTCTTCCTTTTTTGAAAAACGTCTAGTTCATCAGCGTAACAAGCCAAGTGCAGGAGGGGGAGGGGGTGCTATGAATGCAATAGAAAGTAATCTCAAAACTAAAATTGTCAAAAAATATTATGAAATTTGAAGAAAAACATTTTTCATCATTTAAAGACTAAAAATGTACCATATTTTTTCTTTTTAAGATGTTGGTGTAATTCTGGCCTTGTGGCACTAGGTCCTTTTTTTTAAGAAAAATTTTATTTGTGCTGTATTTTATCTTCAAAAGTATCAATCAGAATGTAGTTAAAGCAGTCTTTATTTCAAATACTCATTTATACTGAAACTGAATACTTCTTGCAAAAAAATATTAAATTTTTAACTGAAAATAATCTTAACATTGGAGTAAATACTGGTGGAATCATTCTTTAATAATTGTCATTAAAAGCGAATCCAGAAAAAACTTTATTACAAAAGTAAAAAAGAAAAATGTACAAATCTTCCATCTTAGTCTTTCCACTCCACTTACTATTTAATCATGTATTTTTCTTCTTTTTAAAATACCTGATGTAACAACAACCATCATATGCATTTTTAAAATTAATTACAGTAACTTTTAAACTTAATAAAAAAATTCACAAAAAAAAAAAAAAAATCAACTTCAAATAAAATTATTTAATTAAATTCTATTAAAATATATATAATTCCTTCATCATATTGGCAAATAAAATGTAATTGAGCAGGAAGTATCAATTATTTTTTTTAAAGATTACTAAAGCAAAGATAGAATTAAAGTAGATTTTAAAAAAATGTCTGCCAGAGAATGTTTAACTGCTACTCTATAATTACTTTACATACCAACATACCAACTAAATAAATTTATCACAACTAGATACTGCTGCTAGTAAATAAGACAAATAAATACTCATCTTAATTATTAAGTTTTAATTAGGTGTGTGCAAATGTTTCTACTTTTTTAATTAAATACTTCAATGAATTAATTTAACCTGAAATAAAGCATAATGGGTATTGGAAATCCTTTCCCCTCATCTAGAAACAGAATATGTGTGATACATAATCCATTTTGGTAGTAAGGTGTTTCTTCCTATTATTTCAGTGTCTATTGAATCTTACTGAATGTGCTCAAGTGAAATTTCTTAAGTTAAAAATTAGGCTCTTATTTTCAAATAAGTTTTGGTGTTCTTTGTCATAGAAGTCATAATAGATGTATCCTTTAGAGGAGGGTGGAAAAGGACAATTTAATCTATGTCAAAGAATGCCACTTTTTAAACTAAAGAAAAAAAACATTTCATTTTCTTGGAATGGATTTCAGCTCAACTTTTTGAAAAATTATGCTCACAAATTTACTTTAGGAAATTTTATAAAATCCTGCATTAACAAAATATTTTTAATCGTTATATGATCATAAAATCAATTACATAATGCCTATAAATAAGTCTTTAACCCTTTATAATGGTATAAATGGCCAAATATAATGGAATTGTTAGTATTCAATGAAGTATACAGACTATCAGGCATGCAAATCGAGTTTGAATGCTATAGAAGAGAAAACAAAATCAACAGTAAAAAGCTTTTGAATATGTTTGAAGCAGGATAAAGATATTTTTCCATACCCAAGATATTTTATAAAGCATTTTGCATTACTCAGTATGCTAACATATTCAATACATATGGTGAAAACAATTACATTTCAAAGATATATTGGTTTTTATGCCAATAATTATCAATGATTTAAAAAAAAGGGTTTTATAATTACGAACATAGGGAACGGTCCATCATCTGATCTGAAAGGTAAGCTTTAAGCATTTTTTTAAAAGTAAAGAAATATGCATCTAGGCATATATACACAGGTAACAAAATTGCGGAGTAGATTCTCATGCAAGTAAAAAAATTCACAGGATCTCTCATCCAGGGAGAATATACCACAACTTGGTTTTGCCTGGAAAAACGCTTCCAAAAGAGAGCCATACTTTTTCAAAATATGGACAATCTTTGAAGCTGCTTCACTGGGCAGTGTTACACATAACTCTCCAAAAACAGTCCTGTTGTTTAAAACAAAGCTTTTGTCAAGAGTTCCTGCAAAGAAAGTAAAAACATTTGATATCATGAAACATTCATACTCTTATATAATTAGCCTGCTCTTTTTAAAACCTTAATTGCTGCAATTGGCACTTTTAAACGGGGAATTTCTGTTCAGGTGCAGATAACAGGACATCAAGAATTATTAAATACTATATGAAAAACAAACTAAACCTAAATAACTTTTCTCGATGAAAGGTGAAATCATAGAAATCTCTCTCTCCTCAAAAAATCCTGGATCTGTACCAGATTTCATCACTTATTTTAGAAACAAAAAAGCAAATTACAAGTAGTGAAGGGAAGGGGAGGTTTGAAATTATTTTAATAGAAATGCAAGTGGGATGTTCCAGGTGAACATTACGAATTTTAATGTAATGATGGTCATTTATATTATATTTTGTGTTTTAACTAGGGGCTTTCTCATGATTATTTTCCCTGCACACACAATAATAATTATTTCCAGACATTAAAAATATGGATAAGTAAGCACTGGTTAATAAATCATAGAGAAACATATGGGAAATTCACGAGTGCACTGCTACAGGACAAATACCAGGATTAATTTGTGGTCACTCTGCACTGGTAAATGGAAAAATGAATAGTAGTAAAACTTTAGCAGTGGCCCCCACTAAACGATGCCACTGGGTTTACTAGTTTTGCCTGTTAGTTAATGCACATAAAAACCTCATTTTGCAGTACTCCACATAAAAATGCATGCTAGAGCAGCTGCAAAATATTACTGATATAATATACTCGATAAAAGAGCTAGAATTTACATAAGGTGCCAAAAACAGATAGGATATATGCTTACCTTTCCTGTTCAGTTTGTCTGGGAAATGTGCTTGCAGAACCCAATATCCCAAATAATGAATTGCTTACCTGTTTAATAGCTACCGCACATAAATGTTGTACAAAGCAATAAGGAGAAACAGTTCTCCCTCGAAACAAAGTCAGTTCACCTGGAAAAAAAACATCGTGGAGCATCTTTAGGAATTATCCTATTTAATACTTACCTGTTACTGTATCGTACACGATGTTTAGACGCGAGAATGTGGCTCGTTTACCACACAATGTGATCAACGGTTTTCAGACAAATATGTATGAATACGACCAGAAAAATACCTGGGAGCATTTGAAATTCTTACCTGTTGGATAGCCAACTATAAATCAGCATCGTACGCGACAAATTCCAGCACGAAGCCATTGAGGTTAGAAAAATACTGTATAACCGTTCTTACTGCGTGACAAGGATTTCGTATACCAGCCCGTATCACTTCACTATCGGTCCCGTTGGCGACGAAATGCGGTCTCGCGCCAAATAGAATCATTTCTTAGCGATACGATGCCAAATATGGATCACTTAAGTTTTATTCGTCATCGCCAAGGGAACCTGTTTTGGGCTGCAACCCACTATCTCCTTAGGGGACTGAGTAAGAAGTGTGTAAAGCACTTTTAAGGTCTGATTATTCTGCTGTTCTACTAGGGGGGGGGTGACGTTAGGGGACAATGTAGTAAGTGCGTAAACTACTTTTAAGGTCATTTTTCTGCTGTTTTACTGGGGAATGACGTTAGGGGACCATGTAGTAAGTGCGTAAACTACTTTTAAGGTTACGCTAGTCATTGTGGTGCCCATCCAGTGGCCTACGCAGAATTTTTTCAAGGGGTGGGGGGGTCATAATGTTCTAAAACTACTAAAAGAAATTCGCGTATGTAATAAAGCACTATTATTTAGGGCTCAAGAGGGGCCCTAAACCCCCCCTTGCGTACGCCACTGTGCCCACCCCATAAAATTTTTTTAAATATTATTTTTAATATGCACTTTGATTAATTACTCTTTCGTTGCCTTAAGGAAAAATGAAATATTCCTTTACTTTGAAATGAACCATTCTGCAATTCTGCGGAATATTCTATAATACAATTAGAATAACATTTCTACTTAATGGAGCACGTTTGCTGTGTCCTTGGGTTAATTTAAATTCTTGTCTGCAAAACTTAATCTTTTAAAAAGATTTATTAAATACTGCATCCTCAAAACCTTCAGCAATTGTCACAAAATTCTCAAAAACAAAATTAATAAACTATAAGAATAGAGCAACAAATTTAAATATATTAATGTTATGATATATGTGTTATAATATTGAAATACATAAAATAAATGCAGACGGGTCAATCCATACCACTTCATCCAGGGTGTGAAACCCATGGTCTCAGATTTTTATGATTTTTTTTTATTTGTTCATTTTACTATCGTGATTACCCCTGTAAATTTTTTGTTGCTATCTTTAATAGTTCTTGAGATATTAATTTTCTAAAATGTGTTGAAAGAGACGTCTTCGCTTTACGGACAAATTTTTTGCTAGCGATGTAGTTCAAGCAAAAAATTCATAACTTTGCCAATTTTCATGATATCACAAAAATTTTTTCACTAAATGTACAGAATAACTTACAGAATTAGACAAAAATGCATTTGAACAAATACTTATTAAATGGTGCAGTTACTATTAGCCCAAACTCTAATTTCATAAATATTTTGAAGAAAAAACATGAAATTTTAAAACAGCAATAAAACCAAAAGGCACTGCAGTAACCAAAAGATTATTTTCTTAAAAATAATCCTCTAAGTATAAACTAAAAGGTTCTGAAATAAAATTGGCGCCTTTTTTACTGCCAATACATTTAATTTCACAATAAACAATTAAAAAGTACGTATAAAATAGCTTTTACAACATTACGAGTTTTCGCTTTTTATTATAAAATGCAGACAATATGATGCAAAATAAGATTATTTTTACAAGAAATAATTTCATAATTTAATGTTTAAAGTTTAATAAGAAAAACAAACATGAAATTGAGGAAGAAAAAGAAGTCACTGAATCAAGATTTTTAAAAGTATCTAAACATAGGCTCATTTCCCTATTTACATCTTGCAACATACCAAATGAGCAAAAGCAACTTTTATTTTTAGAATAAAACTATTTTAAATAAAAATTTCTGTGTGACAATACCTTTTTATTGTCCTTGAGTCTGTTTTAAAATGTTTTTGCACTGGAGATCGATTGAAGTAATCTCCTTCTGCGGATAATAATGCAGCAACAGCGAAACATTTTCATGAATTGTACAACAGTGGCGTACGCAGAATTTTTTCAAAGGGGGGGGGGGGTCATAATGGTCTGAAACTACTAAAAGAAATTCGAGTATGCAATAAAGCACTATTATTTAGGGCTCAAGATGGGGCTTAAACCCCTAAACCCCCCTTGCGTACGCCACTGTGTACAAACACAAACAAAATGTGTCCCAGCTGTACTTGCTAAACTTGCTTTCCTGCGTGGTGCTATCCCATGAAGTTTCAATGGTGATTCTCCTAAATTTTCCAGAGATTAATTTAATTCTTCTAATGTTTGTTGTTTGGAAGTACATGCTTCTAAGCTGTTCATTTCTTCAGTCACTGATTATTTCTTCCTCTTGCAATAAAGTACTATGTTTGTTTACTTTATCTGTACACATTGCATATTTTCTGCCCAGGTACCGATTTTATACAATTTTGTATGCTGTTAATTTTTTGCAAAAATTCCAAACATATTACTCGCAAATATTTTGATATTTTTTTCTTGTGATATTTGAATGGGTCCACACAGAACTTTTGGTAGATTTCAAACTTTTGTAAGAAAAATGCTTTATGATGCTCACAGACAGTAATTAATTCATTTAAACACACCCCTTTTTCTCAGACTTAATAAATTAACTTCTGATTGGTCCGATGACATAACACTAATCAGATTCTTCTTTTGTGTGTAACTCAATGCATGACATTCAGTTTGGTTTCCTTTTCCAATACTACACAGTTCTGAAAGATTTTCTGACATTTTCAAGAAATAAACTGTTATGTGCAAAATTTTGAGAAGAAACTTTTCAGAACAACACCAACACAAAAACAACTCCCGGATACTACACTAAAACATCTTTTAGTTAGCACTGTAAAGAATCAAAAATGAGGGTTCACAATTGTAAAACATCACAAGTAGTCAAATGAAATGTAAAAAATAATTAAACAATCTTCTGAGGCTCACATAAATACTGAATCATATTCAGTGGCGTACGCAAGGGGGGGGGGTAGGGGTTTAAACCCCTCCCTTGAGCCCTAAATAATAGTGCTTTATTATATACTCGAATTTCTTTTAGTAGTTTCAGAAAATTATGAACCCCCCCCCCCCTTGAAAAAATTCTGCGTACGGCACTGATCATATTCTTCCTGATTGTCCTGGAGCTTTCCAGAATTCTTTATTGATTGGTTTGAAATTTTTCAAAACTATATTATGCCAGATGGTGTCTTTGTCTACACTAATATAAACAACTCTTAAAGAACAGGTGTTTCTGTTTCCATATGACTCCGTTTTCTTTTTCATTCATTTGCAGGCTCTTCCTCCACATCTCCATGAGTGCTTTTATTTAAGTTTCAAAATATAAAAAAAGCAAAGATCATAATTTTTTGTTTATTTTACAGATTATGGACATCCACTTCTTTTTCTGCAGCAGCAGCAGGGAATCTTTACTAGTAGTGTTTCTTGCAATTTTGTTACTTTTAAAACATAGTCAAAAAAGTAAATTTTATTTTTGTGTCTATTAATTTATAATTTAAGGATTACTAAAAAAATAATACTTTGGTTACACAGCAAAATTTATGGGTAAAAATAAAAATGTTTGATATTGGTGTGCACATCTAACTACATTGCTTGTATTTATGACATCTAATGGGAAGATGAAGGTGACATTAAAGTTTCATTCGTGCATCCCCATGGACCAGCTGCATCTTTTTACTGGTCCACAAAAGATGTTTGCTGTATTTCCATAAGCAATGTGATTTCTCGTGTCAATTCTTCAATTTCAAAAGCATCAAGTAGAATGTATTATTATCCGCAGAAGGAGGTTACTTCAATTGATCTCCAGTGCAAAACCATTTTAAAACAGACTCAAGGACAATAAAAGAGGTATTGTCACACACAAATTTTTATTTAAAATAGTTTTATTTTAAGAATAAAAGATACTTTTGGTCATTTGGAATGTCACTGGTTGTAAATAGGAAATGAGCCTGCATTATATTTAGATACTTTAAAAAATCACGATTCAGTGACTTTATTTTCTTCCTCATTTTTTTAACTTTATAAACATTAAATTATGAACTTATTTCTTGTAAAAATAATCTTATTTTGCATCATATTGCCTGTAGTTTATAATAAGAAGCGAAAACTTGTAATGTTGTAAAAGCTATTCTATACGTACTTTTTAATTGTTTTCTGTGAAATTAAATGTATTGGCAGTAAAAAAGACACCAAATTTATTTCAGAATTTTATCCAGAACCTTTTAGTTTATACTTAGAGGATTATTAAAAAAAAAAAAAATCTTTTGGTTACTGCAGTGCCTTTTGGTTTTATTTCCTGTTTTTTCTTCAAAATATTTATGAAATCCAAGTTTGGGCTAATACTAACTGCACCATTTAATAGGTATTTATTCAAATGCATTTTTGTCTAATTCTGTAAGTTATTCTGAACATTTTAGTGAATAAATTTTTGTGATATCATGAAAATTGGAAAAGTTATGAATTGTTTGCTTGAACTACATCGCTAGCAAAAAATTTGTCCGTAAAGCGAAGACGTCTCTTTAAACACATTTTTGAAAATTGATATCTCAAAAAGTATTAAAGATAGCAACAAAAAAATTTGCAGGGGTACTCATGATAGTAAAATGAACAAAAACAAAAAAAAAAAAAAAATCATGAAAATCTGAGACCATGGGTTTCATTTTCATTTTTGGCTGGATGATTAGATATGGAATGACCCAGACATGTTTGCTCTGGGTTACAAAGAAATCCAACCCCCCCCCCCCCTTTGTGTACGGAGATGAGGCTATGGGTGAGAGGTAAAAACTCCATAACAGTAAACTAGTTTTGTAACTCCCGGACGATTAGTAAATTTAATGTCAATTAAATGAGTTTTAATTTTCTCTCGCTCGTCGTGGGCGACATTGTATAACATACTGGAGGTGTTTTCGAATTTTGGAAAATTAATTATAAACGCTAGTTTCATGAAAACGGTGCCCTTACATAGGTATTTATAAACTGCATCTATGTAAAAATTTCCATACAGTTATTTTAATATAAAACATGTCTAATTAATGTGAGAACTTGGCTTGTACGGGATCGGATTTCCGTTAACTTTGTACTGAATCGTTACCGAAAACCTCTTTACCCTTGCCGTTCGGGCTTAAAAGTAAATTAATCGTGTGCAGAATAACAAATTACATTACAGTAAACTAGTTTTGTAACTCCCGGTAGATTAGTAAATTTAATGTCAATTAAATGAGTTTTAATTTTCTCTCGCTCGTCGTGGGCGACATTGTATAACATGCTGGAGGTGTTTTCGAATTTTGGAAAATTAATTATAAACGCTAGTTTCATGAAAACGGTGCCCTTACATAGGTATTTATAAACTGCATCTATGTAAAAATTTCCATACAGTTATTTTAATATAAAACGTGTCTAATTAATGTGAGAACTTGGCTTGTACGGGATCGGATTTCCGTTAACTTTGTACTGAATCGTTACCGAAAACCTCTTTACCCTTGCCGTTCGGGCTTAAAAGTAAATTAATCGTGTGCAGAATAACAAATTACATTACAGTAAACTAGTTTTGTAACTCCCGGTAGATTAGTAAATTTAATGTCAATTAAATGAGTTTTAATTTTCTCTCGCTCGTCGTGGGCGACATTGTATAACATGCTGGAGGTGTTTTCGAATTTTGGAAAATTAATTATAAACGCTAGTTTCATGAAAACGGTGCCCTTACATAGGTATTTATAAACTGCATCTATGTAAAAATTTCCATACAGTTATTTTAATATAAAACGTGTCTAATTAATGTGAGAACTTGGCTTGTACGGGATCGGATTTCCGTTAACTTTGTACTGAATCGTTACCGAAAACCTCTTTACCCTTGCCGTTCGGGCTTAAAAGTAAATTAATCGTGTGCAGAATAACAAATTACATTACAGTAAACTAGTTTTGTAACTCCCGGTAGATTAGTAAATTTAATGTCAATTAAATGAGTTTTAATTTTCTCTCGCTCGTCGTGGGCGACATTGTATAACATGCTGGAGGTGTTTTCGAATTTTGGAAAATTAATTATAAACGCTAATTTCATGAAAACGGTGCCCTTACATAGGTATTTATAAACTGCATCTATGTAAAAATTTCCATACAGTTATTTTAATATAAAACGTGTCTAATTAATGTGAGAACTTGGCTTGTACGGGATCGGATTTCCGTTAACTTTGTACTGAATCGTTACCGAAAACCTCTTTACCCTTGCCGTTCGGGCTTAAAAGTAAATTAATCGTGTGCAGAATAACAAATTACATTACATTAAACTAGTTTTGTAACTCCCGGTAGATTAGTAAATTTAATGTCAATTAAATGAGTTTTAATTTTCTCTCGCTCGTCGTGGGCGACATTGTATAACATGCTGGAGGTGTTTTCGAATTTTGGAAAATTAATTATAAACGCTAGTTTCATGAAAACGGTGCCCTTACATAGGTATTTATAAACTGCATATATGTAAAAATTTCCATACAGTTATTTTAATATAAAACGTGTCTAATTAATGTGAGAACTTGGCTTGTACGGGATCGGATTTCCGTTAACTTTGTAATGAATCGTTGCCGAAAACCTCTTTACCCTTGCCGTTCGGGCTTAAAAGTAGATTAATCTTGTGCAGAATAACAAATTACATATCAATAAAGTAGTTTTGTAACTAAAGATCGAATAGTAAGTAAAGATTGAAATCTTAATTTACAGAAATATTACAGTTTACATCTTTTAAAACTTCTCATTGCGATAGGGTCAGGTGGGGTAAAGTGGACATACGGCAAATAAAAAGCTCTAGCTTTGAAACAAATAAAGGAATTGGTTTAAACTTTTTGTTTTAGCTTTTAATAATTAAATTTTACATACAAAATTATATTAATAGCCACTATATAAGTGGTGAAAACACTCGATTTGCTTGTTTATACAATACTTTGAAATTGAAACAGTTTTTTTTTAAACTTCTCTCTGGCATTTTTTTAAAAAGAAATTGCAGCAAAGGGACGGTGCAGGTAGTTGTACACAGATCTCAAAAATACTTCCTCACTACCCGCGAAGCTAGATTTAGTTTATATATTATTTTACAGTAGTTTAAGTAAGGATGGGGTAAAGTGGTCATAGTATTAGGTATGATATATAGTATTAGTATAGGTATGATATATAGTATAGTATTAGGTATAGATGGGGTAAAGTGGTCATAGTATTTGCTGATGACTTAAAAATAATGGGAATTGTCAACACAGAGGAACAAATAGAACGATTTCAAACAGATTTATCACGAATATCGGAATGGGCTGCTAAGTGGGGTATGTCATTTAATATTAAAAAATGTCAAGTTCTACACATGGGTCATAAAAATAAATGCGCAGCATATAACTTGCAAGGACAACAAATTAAATCAGGGAATACTGTAAACTATTTAGGTGTAGTGGTTTCTAGTGATCTTAAAATGGGGTATCAATGTAGAGAAGCAAGTAATAAGGCAAATAGAATGTTGGGGTATATTAAAAAACATGTTTCGTGTAAATCAAAAGACGTTATTTTGCCATTGTACAGAGGACTGGTTAGGCCACATCTAGAGTATGCAGTACAATTTTGGTCGCCATATTTAAAAAAAGATATTGACATGTTAGAAAAAGTTCAACGCAGGGCTACAAAAATTATTAAAGGAACCTCAGGTATGGCTTATGAAAACAGATTAAAGAAATTTAACATGTATACGTTACAAGAAAGAAGGAAACGGGGAGATTTGATTCAGTTGTTCAAATTTATAAAGTTAAATGAAACAGAAGGTTTACAATTTTCTCATAGTAATAGGACTCGGGGAAATGGATTGAAATTATTTAAATCACAATTTAAGAGGGAGTGTAGGAAACATTGCTTTTTCAGTAGAGTTGTCGACGATTGGAACACTTTGCCATCGCACATTGTTAATTCTAAGGATGTTAAATCGTTTAAGGAGGGATTGGATCGTCACTGGGGGATTGTGAAGAGAGCAGCCAGTTGAAATCTGATAATGTTTCTCTCTTAGCTTTTGTTCAAATAGTTTTTTATGTAAATTGATACTGCTTTTTCTTTTTCTTTCATGCAAATGGGCGTTCAAGAAAAAGAGGAAGAGGAGCATGAAGAAGTCAAGCAGGAATTGCTCATCTATTCACCAACCTTGTTGGGCCTAGCGCCTGTTGTTGGTGTACTTTTTGTATTGTATTGTATTGTATTGTATAACATGCACCGATGTTCTAAAATTACTTTAGGTTAATTTATGTGGTAGACCAGCAGGGATTGACTTGCATAGGAATTCACGGGAGCTCAGTTGAAAGAAGAATTAAATTTGCTTTTTATTCTTCAAATTAGGAACCGTAATATTGGGACTCTTAAATAAAAACTTTGAATTTGTTGGCCCACCCTTATGTTTGTATTTTGTGTTAAAATCTTTAACAAAAATTGTAATATTAATATTTATCACTCCCACCTTGATTTAGGAAAAATCTGTCACGTAAATTTAGTAATCTAGAATTAGCCAAAACTACTCACGAAATTAACACAATCGTACTGCGATGAAAACGTTTATGATTTTGCTTTCAGCTATTTTAAAACCATAACTCCCTTCTTAACTTTGAAGGCGCCTATAAATGACTCAGAAGATCAAATTAATGTCAGTTTCCTAAGTTATTTTTTTCTGTATAGTTAGTAATGGTAAAATGTCGTTAAATAATTAAAACTCCATAAATTAAGTAAAATTAAAGCACATAATGAAATTCTTTAATATTTTAAAATACATGTTTCGAAAGCGTAAGGAAATTAAATTGTAATTTGAGTTTCGGTTTTTTGTTTTCGATGTAATTTTTATTATTGATACGTGTTTTAATGTTTTTACATGTAAATGTTTCTATAATTAATGATTATGCAATAATTAATAATAATATTATATTAATAATTATTAATAATGATATATTAATAATATATAAATAAATAAATAATTGGAGCAATCAGGGCTAGGCGCACTTTGGAGTCTTCAAAGTAGTGAAAAAAGTGACCACAGCTTTTAAAAAAAGTGACCAAAATAGTGACCATTAAAATGTAAACTTGTGTGTATGCATGTGTTTATTTTTTTTATTTAAACTAAATATAACTTGAAAAAGAGCAGTTTCGACATCTTTTGAAAACTAAACCTGAATAAATAGACCTTTTACCCAACTTTTAAAAAAAAATTCATAGTCTATTTAAAAATAAGAATTTTTATACCTGTAACTATGCTCATAAATACCTATTTCAAAACCCATAAATGGCTAAGAGTGAGAGAGACAAAAAATTTTTTTTAATTAATTTCTTTCTCAAATTGTTACTTATTTAAAAATATAAATGAATAAATATTTCTTCAAATCGGCAGAAATTTCAAATTTTAATTTGTGTTCAACCTTGAATAAAATTTATTTTGCAAATGCTACTTTTTAAAATATTTTTTATACTTGTTCAAGGGTTAGAAATTTTCACTTGAAATAAATCTAAATTTGACATTTTATCAAAATTATTCAGACTGAAAATACTGTGTTGATAATCTGTATCATTGTAGGAAACAAACCGTTTGATTATTCAATACTGTTTTTGTAATTTCATGGCAGTAACAAAATCCAAGAAAAACAATCTCTGACAATTCCCTGATTTTATGATTTTAGTTGTGATAGTTATATGGTATCACTGTCACGCATAATGACAGTATGAGTGGCACAATCAGAAAAATTCTTTACGGGTGGGATGCACTATTTTTTTTCCCCACCTGAACTTTGTGCAATTCCTCTTTTTTTTTGGGGGGGGGGGGGATGGAAATAAAAAGAGGTCATAATGTAATTTTCTGAGCAATATATTTAATCTGCCACTGCTAAGAATTTTTCAGGTCTAAAGTTTTTTAAAAAATTTCAGATAGCCCCCCTCCCCTCCATCATTATTTAATGATTTCTTGATAAAAATACAACTATATTTTCTCAAGATGCGTATTGTTTTTCGTTGAGAAATCCCTGATTGAGCTCCAAAAATGTTCTTTTGTGATTGACAGTTAGTTCGGGGGAATGAAAGAAAAGAGAAATTAAGGTGACTTTTTGAGCAATATAATCTGCAACTGGTAAAAATTTTTAGTCTGATTTTTTTTTTCTTCCCTAATTTAAATATAGCTTTATTTTCTCAGGATTTGCTCTTCGAGTAAAAAAAAAAAAAAATTAATTAAAACAATTCAAATCATCATTCTAGTTGGGAGGGGGGAGAGGTCACGGACACTCTAGGCCTCCCCTTCTGGTTGCACAACTGCAATATCAAACCTTAACTTCGGCACACTCGGGGCCGGCGCGATGCCGCATTTCAAAATACGACCAAACATGGCGGACTTACAGGACCAAAAGTGGCGGACTTACAGAACCAAAAATGGCGGATACGCGGAAACTTCAACCCTGACACACGTCTTTTAATGAAAAATTGCAATGTTTTCTTAACTTATAGACAGACAAAGTAACTTTTTTTGGTTGCTCTGCTAGAGAAAGGGCAAAAAAGTGAAAATAGTGACCAATTTTTTAAAAAAAGTGAAAATAGTGAGCAATTTTTAAAAAAGTGACTAAAAGTGACCAATGCAAAAAAAAGTGACTCGCGCCGACCCCTGAGCAATAATCTCTAAGTTTGCGTGTGGTGAAGAGGAGGTTTGGGGCGCTAATTTGATTTGTCTAAGGGCGCCGTATACCATCGGGCCGGCCCTGAGAACAATACATGAAAAAGAGAGAGAATTAAAAATAGCTAGGTAGAAATATGTATTTTTCTCCCATTGATTTTTAAGATATAATTATGAAGAACTCTCATAAAAATTTTACAGCTCTTTTAACTTCATGAATACAATTTTTAAAAAATTAAAGAAAAAATTGTAGTACATAGAAAAAATAGAGCACAAGCAGTTTCTTCGCTCCGGCTCCGCTCCAGTTTGGAACAAAGCGTAATTGCTCCACTGCTCCGTGCTCAACTCAAGATCCCTAATGATTATAAATAATAATTATAAATAATATGGGTCTTATTTAAAATATGCGCAGTAGAGAGAAGTCCCTTTAATCTTCGTCTTATTACGGAACATCAAATTTGACAGGGTGTTGGTTTTTTAATGTTTCATCTTTGTATGCATTAACTATTATAAAACTGAAGTGAAATATGCTATTATTAATCGTTGAAAATTTCGGGTAGGTTTTTTTTTTGGCAAAAGCTCTCTTTTAAGAAATTGCGCTTTAAAATTTCGTGAATAAAATGCAGTTTGTTTTCAATTGTTTGGTAATATATTTAATAAGATGGTGTGTATAGTATTTAATTAGTTGCACGTTTTATATAAACTTATTTGGTTATATAGCAATGCTTATTTACTAAATTTCCTTTTCCTGCTTAAGAGCGTAGGGATCTGGGGAAACTCAAATTGAGGCTAATTTTCCTAGATGAGGCGGGGGCGGGGAGGGCTATTTCCTGCAAATTTTTTGAAACTGAAGTTTGAAAAAAAAATTTCTTCATATGAAGTTTAAAACGGGGATGAGAATCTGAGGCGGAACTCTTCCCAGCAAATTTTTGAAATGAAGAGCTAAACATACCATTTTTTTTAAAATTGCAAAAGCATTTTAAAACAGACTCAAGGAAAAAAAAAAGGTATTGACTCACACAAATTTTTATTTAAGATAGTTATATTTTAAACATAAGTTACTTTTTGTCATTTTGTATGTCACAGGTTGTAAATAGGTAATGAGCCTGCATTATTTTTTTGATACTTTAAAAAATCACGATTCAGTGACTTCTTTTCGTCCTCAATTTTATGTTGCTTTTCTTTTAACTTTATAAACATTAAATTATGAACTTATTTCTTGTAAAAATAATCTTATTTAGCATTATATTGTCTGTATTTTATGATTTTAAAGCAATTAGTACTTTACAATAAGAAGCAAAAACTTGTAATGTTGTGAAAGCTATTTTGTACATTTTAATGAAATTTTTTTGTGATATCATGAAAATTGGTTCCCTTTCTTTTAAATCAAGTTTTGTCGTCACGGATTAAAAGCAGATTATTTTGTTTTATTTCTTTTACTGTAAATTAGTCGGCGAAAAATGTCGCAAAGATTTTTTTATTGTGGATGAAACGGCGCACCGGGACATGTCCCGGTGGGCCAGTCTGCCCCTGTGCGGTCAATATAACGATGCGGGCTATACACGGAACTTAAAAAAAAAGGATTGGTTTCAGGCGCCTGCAGTGTTTTGAAGGGGTGTATTACATAGAAAAGGATATTTGCGCTGGACAACTTCGTGGGAGAGCTTTCCTTTTCAGTGAAGTTGTATCAATCAATGTCAACTCTCTCCTTTGCTAACGACCGAAGTAATTCTTGACTTCACAATTGCAGAATGCTGTTCCACTATTGCGAGAGTATTGTATGTGATTCGTAAAAGAAAGCTAATCTTTTCTTGTATTGCTCTTTTAAAATAAAATGTAAACACAACCGGGCTCCTCCGCACTTACAGACTCGACCAAGACACGACCAGTGTCCCCCACCTCATTAGGGCTTTGATTGATGGACTATTAAGAGAAACTCCAATGTGAAGAGGTATTTTGCAAAGGGAAGACTTTTGCGGTAGACATGAAAGGCGAGCAAGTTGGTTGCTGGCCATGGTTTATTTAAATGCCATGAATTTTTCAAATGCATACATTTGTTGCAGTATTTTCTGTTTTTTTTGCTTTATTTAACTGTTTACCAACCTATTTCAAAAAAAAAAAAAAAAAAAAAGAGGGTGGAAAAGGGGGGGGGGGGGCGAAAAAGTAATTTTTAAAAATAAATAATTGCACATTAAATGTGTACTGTAGTGTAATAAAAGCTCACTTATCAAATCACGGGAAAAACTAATAACTATTTATATTAATAAAATGATTTTTTTAAAAACATTTTTAAGAGAACAAAACATATTGTACTGATTTTACATTGGACGCGCTAATAAAACTACAAAAATTGACATCAAACAGGCGAACATAAAATTTCAGTGTTTATATTATGCAATAAATAAAATAATTAATAAAAGCTTTTTCACATTCTCACGTATTTATTCCAATCGCAGTTTTATAAACAGAGAACAAATATTTCTGCATTTCGATGAACGCAGAAATATCTGTTTTTCTTATTTCACATCTATAATTTTATTCCTACTTATTATTATTACCTTGTTTATTTTTTAATTTATTACATTTTTTCGCTGCACATAATTAACACTTAAGAATTATTTGTTTCCGAAAATTTATTTCGAAATTGACATCCAATGCTTTGTAAATTCGGAACGGGGAAATTCTCACTTCGAGGGGGGGATTTCAGGCAATGGTGACAGTTTGTGGCAAAAAAAGGGGGGGGGGGGTAGAGAGAGGGAGCGTGACATCAGACATCACATATTTTGGTTAAGTTACAAACGTTTAGATTCAGCACACTAGATATTTTTAATTTACTTGTTTTTTATTCTTATTGAAAACTCTAAAAAGTAAAACTAATATCATTGGCGTTCCTAGCATGGGCGTGAGCAATGCGGAAATTTGTGCTATCCTCCCCCCTCCCTCCAAAAAAAAAACTCAGCTGTGTTGTACAAATTTGTAGTGTTGTAGTTTATATTTACAGCAGTGCAAAAAAAAAAAAAAAAAAAATCTCAAGAAATTTTATATTTTATTTATTTGGTGCAACTCGCATTAAACTACATTTCTAATCAGCAAAGAGATGTTGAAACGGTACCAGTAAAATCGAAAAATGCAAGTGTATGTATTTTTAAAGAACTCTTAAATTTAATTTGGGTGTAATCCCCCCCCCCCCCCCCCGCAGTGACGCTACTGCTAATATCATGGCATTTTTTCTTTTTATTATTCAATCTGTTGCGGCAAACCAGTGAAATTAAATTGGTATTGATAATTTGAGGAATGGGGACTTTCCGAATGAATTCAAAGTGGATGATATACTTAAAAAACAGCCCATTCAGTTAGACATTAATTCAGAAACACATGAAGTATGAATTGCCAATAATTCCCCTGATTAAGTTGTTAATGGTAAAAGGACTGATAGGAAATTGATTCTAGTTAAACCATGAAAACCTCAAGATGGGGCCAGGATTTTTTTTATCGCGGTCGGAATAATCCGCAGTGGAGAGGTCCCAAAGACAGCTATGCTCTTTCACCGCAAGAACAAATTTTTCGGTATCAAATAATAACATATCTTTATTAGACATTGCTAACTGGTCGGGTCTGGTCGGTTCTAGTGCGGCTACAGTGCCTTGTGCTTGAAGAACGCTCTCTGCACCGACTCACTATACAGATCCGATTTTGCCCCGACCGAAAGTCTGACCACGGTCGTGCAACAGAAGAAAAAGCAAGTGCGGAGAGCTCAACACATATTCGCGTATAGTCCGTCGGGGATCATCAATCACAACCCTAATGAGGTGGGGGACATTGGTCTGGTCTTGGTCGGGTCTGTAAGTGCGGAGGAGGCCGAAGAATACCAGCGGAAAAGATAGAGATAAGCTATCTAACTGTCGGGGAAGCCTTTTACAACTTAGGCCATAAACAGCAATTAAATTACAATAGGAAGGTTGAGCGGTAGGACCTGGCAACAGACACTGCCTTCGGGACAGGTCGCCGTCAGAAAAAGATAGTCTAGTAATGCTTTCGGTAGAATAAATTCTGATCGTATTCTTGAAAATTTAGTTGGGGCTATTGAATCCTCTACAAAAAATACACTATTGCTTAATTGCTTGTTTTTATATTGCAAAACATATTGTGAAATAAAGTGGTAACACTTCTGAGAAGTAATAAAAATGCTTACCATGTTGAATTGTATGTCCCACTATACAACAATAAAGAATCCAAGAATTAATCCATTCTAGTTGGCACATGGAAAAAAAAGAAACGTACAAGGCTTCCCTACCAGAGAAAATAATTACAATATTCAAAAATTTTGAAAGTAAATGAATAGGTCAATGAAAACCGCAGGAGGTGGCCCCACTTGCGAAACAGCCCTACCAGAATTAGCTTAAACAACAAAAATAACATCGAAAAAATGCTCTACGAGCACAATCATACTCCTGGCATTAAAAAAAATTCAGTACGAAAATACAAACCACAAGTATTTAAACATCAAATATAATGGTGGTGGTTGTCAATTTAAATTAAAAACTAAGTGCAAGGGTAATTTTGGTGTGCTTACACATCTTCATAGTGTGGTGTTTTCGAAATCTAAGAAAAAAATATTTAAATTATTCGGTAAAAACTTCCGTGATCGAAAATTGAACTTGTCTGTCACGGAATGTTTTTACATAATAATTCAAAATTTTGTATAAACAGTAAATATATAAAAAAGAAATCATTCTTTAAATAAGATCATTTAGTCAACACGCGGCAACTCTTAAATGCGACAAAGTTCGATTACCGTAAATATTACCGCAAGAAGTGTTCATAGTTTAATGTATTTCAAGTTTTGAACTTCGGGAACTAAATGCGAAATCTTTCATTGCATTTAAAGCGTTTTTCGTTAAGAAAATAACTATTGTAATAAATATCAATCATTTTGATGCGCCCCCAACATTCTCTAAATGCGACACAAAAGCGTGAATTAGCGATCTGTTTTTTTTTTTTTTTTTTTGTGTGTGTGTTGAATGAAAAAGAAAAGGGAAGAAAACGGGTGATCTATTTGAAAAAAATGTTAAGGTCAATTAGAAGGAGTCTCGCGTTTTGGTTTTAGCTACCTTAAATGCGACAGTGATAGAAATGTTTCTATAATTATATTTAAAACTTAATTCCATCGATACACCTTTAGTTTTGCACCAAAAAGACACGTGCAATGAATTTTTATTTTCTTACTTGGCGAGGTGCCATAAATCTGGTCATAAACGTCTTAAATGCGACAAACTTAGGGTAAATCGCGTCTCATGAAAGCTAATTTACCTTAACAACAATGCGTTTTTTGAACATGATTTAAAGTCAGTGCATAATTATCTTGTGGGTGAAATTCTCATTTTTGTTGCTTCCAAAACAATACAGAAAATATATTCATTTTAGATAGTTTTAGATTCTTAACAAACAAGAATGAAGAATTAAATCATGCATCATAGATTAATGTGTGAAATTGGTGTTTGACTTTGTGTATACTTTTAAATCTGACAAATAGTTTCTATTACAACGATTTTCTAGAAATTTTAATATTGGCCTAAGACATACCTGAAACATAAGCAAACTTGAACTTGTGAAAGTGATTCAGCATTTAACTTTATTCCATTTTAAAGCTATCTACCTAGCATTCCAAAGATTGCTGGCTTTCGTTCAGAAATATTTGTTAAGTATTTAGCGCCAAATGTGAAACACCCGCTCCGCTTGGCGCGTCACCAAGGAGCGACCCTCCTTTGGGTTGCCGATTGCTCGAACCCGGAGTGTGGCATTCGCAGCCAGAACTCCGCAGAGTGTAGTTATCAATGTCCATTCGTCTTATGTTAATTGAATAAATGTTGTGAGTTACTAGTATGAGTTATCTAATGTTCACAAGGACCAGCACGCCTCCCTAATACAGTCCACTCGCGCATCACGCATTTTACATTGGTCCGACTTCGCAGGAGATTAATAACTCTACTTCGCAGCCTCGCAGCAATCCGCATTATGGCAAAAACAACAGCCTTAAACAGACAAAAAGGTGCGTTGAAAGCGCAAATGACCAAACTTGGACAATTGCTAAACGAAAAGGATGAATCGCAATTTACAAAAATTGAACTGGATATAAAACTTAAATCCTTAAAAAAAATCCAAGAAAGCATCGCAGTGCTTCGATCGCATTATTATGAAACTGTTGAAAAAGACGAAGATCTGCCAGAAATTGAAAAAGATCTAGAGGAGATAGAGTCAAAATCTGAAGAGTTTGAAGTTAGAATTTCAGTTTATCTCTCAGCATATGAAGAAAGAAAATCTAGTGGTGAAATTAAAAATAATATCGCAATAAGACTGCCAGAACTCTCTATTTCAAAATTCACAGGTAAAATAGAAGACTGTAACTATTTCAAAACGCAATTCAACAGCATCATTAATAGCAATGAACAATTGTCACCAGAACAGAAACTCCAATATTTACAGTCATGCCTAATAGGAGACGCAAGACACTTAATGTCTATGGAGGACACTTTCGATTCTTTATTCAAAGCCTTAGAAGAAAGATACGAAAACAAAAGATTACTTATTGAAACGCATGTGAAATCAATTTTAAATTATTCCAAAATACATCAAGAATCTTCTAAAGAACTGAGACATCTAATTGATAATATCAACAAAAATATTCGCGCTCTAAAAGTTCTCAAGTACCAAAGAAACGAATTAAGTGACGTCCTTCTGCTAAACATAATCTTAGAAAAATTAGACAGAGAAACTCGCAAGCAGTTCGAACTAAACGCAAGTTCCAAAGAAGTTCCAAAATTTGAAGATCTAATATCCTTTTTAGAAAAAAGATGTCTAGTCTTAGACAATATATCGAGAAATGTATATCACAAACCACTTAAAGGTGTACCGGAAGTGAGATTTCACTCAAAGTCCTTGGTTGTAAAGAGTAATAAGAAAATGTGTAATTTATGTTCATCTCCCGATCATGCAATTTTTAAATGCACGAATTTTTTACAATTAGATGTTCAAGGAAGATGGGACTTAGCAAAGAATCATAATCTGTGTACGAATTGTTTAAGCAATCTGCATCAACTTCCCGCATGCAAGTCTACACATTTTTGTTCGTTGTGTGGAAAACGACACAACTCCTTACTACACAGAGATGCAGCTGGTTCCAATCTCGCGCCGTGGGATTTACGACCTCAAGGACCCCCCGCAGAGAGTGCGACTGATGGCTCTCCCATTGTTCAAGAAGTTCGGACTTTCGCTGGCTACTCTCCCTCTCCTTCAAGAGAGCAGGGTAATGTTATCCTATCTACTGCCCTCGTTTCCGTACTGAACGCCTCCGGACATCCAGTTATCGGACGGTGTCTTCTAGATTGCGGGAGCCAGAGTAGTTTTATCACAGCGGAATTTGCCAATTTATTGCAGCTAAAAAAGGAAAAATTCCACGCATCCGTTTCCGGAATCAGTGGAAAATCTGTGACTCTTTTTTCGAAAACAAGCACAGTAATTTCGAATGAGAGTAGATCCTTTAGCAGAGAGTTGGATCTTTTGATTCTTCCCAGAATAACAGATGTCATCCCTTGCACAGGAATTAATATAAAAGATCTTCATTTGCCGCCAGGCATAAGATTGGCAGACCCGGAGTTCGGCACCCCAAATAGGATAGACCTTCTGGTTGGTGCGGAGTTATTTTGGGAGATCATAGGAACAGGTCAGTTTAGGACATCCTCCCCAGAGTTAAAATTGCAGGAAACAGTGTTTGGCTACATTGCCACAGGAGCGACTGACAGCTCCTCGAATTCCAGATTTTGCGGATTCGTAAAAAATCTAGAGCCCCTAGAGCACCTCATACAAAAATTTTGGAGGATTGAGAACGTGGATGATGGCAAGCCAATTATCAGTGAAGAGGAGAAAGTTTGTGAGGACTATTTCAAAACAACATATAGTCGAGATAATGAAGGCAGATTTATTGTCTCCATGCCGCTTAAAGAAGATCCGTCGTGCTTAGGGGAATCCAGAAGAACGGCGGAACGAAGGCTTGAAGGTTTATGGAGACAATTGAAAATCAAACCAACAATGATGCATTTATATAAAAATTTTATGCAAGAGTACGAGGAGCTAAATCACATGGAAGTCATCAAGGAGGAAGATCTGAAGGAAAAAGCTTATTACTTGCCGCACCACGGCGTCTATAAGCCTGAAAATATGACAACTCCTTTACGAGTAGTTTTCAATGCCTCTGCCGCTACAACGTCTGGAATATCTCTGAATGATATTTTAGCAAAAGGTGATGTGAAGGAAGACATTTTCGATATTATGGTGAGATTTCGAAAACACAAATACGCCTTCATAGCCGACATCAAAAAAATGTATAGGCAAATTTTAATTGATTCTTCTCAGCAAAATCTCCAGAGAATTTTGTGGAAGAAAAGAGAAGGGGATCCGGTTATCACATACAAACTGCGCACAGTTACGTATGGGACCTCAAGTGCCCCATACTTAGCAATAAGAACTTTAAAGCAACTAGCCTACGAGGAAGCCTCAAACTTTCCTTTAGCGTCTGCTGTAACCTTAACGGATTTCTATATGGATGACGTAGTTTCCGGAGCATCAACTATTAAGGAATTTGACGAGCTTCGAAAGCAACTTTCCGACATGCTTCAAACTTGCGGGATGTCGCTCCATAAATGGAGTTCAAATGTTGATAACGAAACTCCAAACTCGCAAGAAGACCATGATTTTGATGAGAAATCCCAGGACAGTAAAAAGGCGCTGGGTGTTAGATGGAGTCCAGCAAAGGATACATTCTCCTTCAAAGTTTCCCTAGATCTGAAGGACAGTTACACCAAACGAGACGTTCTCTCAGATATCGCCAAGTTATATGACCCCTTAGGACTTATTGGCCCTGTGATAACTAAAGCCAAAATCTTCATGCAAAGACTCTGGCTGCTCAACCTGAGCTGGGAAGACAAGTTACCAGAATCAATGGCGACTGAGTGGCGCAATTTTGTATCTACCCTAAAAGACATAGAGAACATAGAAGTGCCTCGTTATTTAGAGAACGTAGAAGACGAGCTGTCCATTTTACATGGCTTCGCTGAAGCTTCAGAAGCAGCCTATGGGGCAACCATTTATCTTCAAAATATCTCCAGCTCCCAAGAGGTTACGTCGCACATAATATGCAGCAAATCTCGGGTAGCCGCACTCAAAAAAATGTCCATAACGAGACTAGAATTATCAGCTTGCCTCCTGTTAGCAGAGTTAATGAAGAAAACATTAAACTCCTTAAAAATGAATATAAATCAAATTATATTGTGGTCAGACTCCACCATAGCCCTTGCATGGATTAAAACGCCCTCTCATCTCCTGAAAACATTTGTGGGTAATAGAGTCTCCAAAATTCAGCAACTAACAGAAGCCTGCCAATGGAGACACGTATCATCTGAACAGAATCCTGCAGACTTGATCTCCCGTGGAACAAACAGTAAACAGCTCTCCACCTTGTGGTTCAACGGCCCAGGATTTTTAACTCAAGATTGTTCTGCAATAAGTGAGATAACACCTTCACCTATCTGTCTAGACTCTAACATCTTTGAAGTCGAGCTCAAAAAGGACGTTTGTCTAGCATTAACTCAGAACACTTCTTTTATACAAAGGATTTTAAATATTTCCAACAGTTTTTCGAAAATTATTCGCATTTTAAGTTTTGTTTTTAGGTTTGCTAAAAATCAATGCCGCAGAAAGGGTCCGTTAACCATCCAGGAATTGGATCAATCTACTAAATTCTTAATTAAATCTGTCCAAGAAGTAGAATTTTCTGAAGAGATACAGATGTTGAAGAGCGACAAATCAGTGAGTCAGAAAAGTAAACTCAAATTTTTAAATCCCTTTCTTGATGAGGATTCACTTCTCAGAGTCGGAGGTAGGTTAAGTAATTCAAATTTAACGTTTAATCATAAACATCCAATAATTTTGCCTAAGAGTCATAAACTCACTTCAGTGATTTTCGAATATTTTCATAAAAGGTATTTACATTTAGGCCCGCAATCATTATTGCACCATGTTCGTATGCAATATTGGCCACTAAATGGCAAAAGTACTGCGCGGAAAATAGTTCACGAATGTGTCGTATGTTTTAAAAACAAACCTACTACAGCAGAGCAAATTATGGGAAATCTTCCTTCAGAAAGGACAAATCCTAATCTTACTTTTAATGTGACGGGAGTAGACTTTTGTGGTCCCTTTGAAATTAAGTATAAAAATCAGAGAAAGGGAAAATATTCCAAAATTTATTTAGCTATATTTATTTGTTTGGCTACAAAAGCTATTCATATCGAGTTAGTCACTGACCTGACTTCAGAAACCTTTATAGCTACTTTAAAGCGCTTTTTTTCTCGTAGAGGAAAAAGTTCAGTTATCATGTCAGACAACGCAACCAATTTCAGAGGTGCGCATTCAGAATTAAAACGAATGTTACCCCTTCTTAATAATCAAGATAATAGTCTTTCAAACTATTTAACTTCAGAATCAATAACTTGGAAATTCATTCCCCCCAAGTCACCAAATTTCGGAGGCTTATGGGAAGCAGGTGTCAAGTCGGTTAAATATCATTTGAAAAGAGTTTTAAATAATGTTAGACTTACATTTGAAGAATTTTTGACACTTGTCGCTCAAATAGAGGGCACGTTAAATTCACGCCCCCTAACTCCTCTGCCTTCAGATGTTAATGACTATGAAGTTCTCACCCCTGGCCACTTCTTAATTGGCCGCCCAATTAACTCAATTCCAGAACCGCAATTAATTGATATTAATGAAAATCGTCTTTCAAGATAGCAGAAAATGACAAGATACTCGCAACTAATTTGGAAAAACTGGCAGAGAGATTACCTAAATCATCTCCAAAATCGCACTAAATGGCAATTTAAGCAAGATAATATTCCTATTGGTACTATGGTGTTACTTAAAGATGAAAATCTACCTCCAGGTAAATGGGCTTTGGGTAGAATTCTGGAAACAATTCCAGGTCCTGTTGGGAGCATAAGAGTTGTCAAAGTAAAAACTTCTGCAAATACCTTTCTCAGGGGCATCTCAAAAATATGTATTCTTCCAGGACAAGAAAATTGTTAATATTTTTAGTTGTGATTATTGTCCTTCATAGTGCACAATTCCTTTTAATTATTCATCGGGTTTGGTAACTTCTTATTAATTGTATGTGTATTGTATTTGTATCTTGTATTTCTATGTCCTTTTTATATTCAGTATTGTTTATCATAATGTATAATTATTGAAAATTCTTTCAATGCAGGGCGGAATGTTAAGTATTTAGCGCCAAATGTGAAACACCCGCTCCGCTTGGCGCGTCACCAAGGAGCGACCCTCCTTTGGGTTGCCGATTGCTCGAACCCGGAGTGTGGCATTCGCAGCCAGAACTCCGCAGAGTGTAGTTATCAATGTCCATTCGTCTTATGTTAATTGAATAAATGTTGTGAGTTACTAGTATGAGTTATCTAATGTTCACAAGGACCAGCACGCCTCCCTAATACAGTCCACTCGCGCATCACGCATTTTACAATATTCAAGTTAAAATTTTAATGAAAATGAGAAGAAACCAGTGTGTTTCAAGAAAGCTTAATAAACATCAAAAATGAGAGAACTCAAATTCCCACAGGGGATGCAAGAAGTTGCCATCTTCCAAACTTTTGTGATCAGAAGTACAAAAACTGCAAATAAAAGAGTTTTTACAGTAAGACAATTATAGAATTGATTATCAATTTTTATAAATTTTCATGAGTATTCTAGATCATTGCAGTTCCCTGTCAGCTGAATAATTTCTCAGCTAAGGAAAATAACCAATAATAAGAGTAGAGAGTAGATTATTCCATTAATAAACCATACCTGCATTGCTGATTTGAGTATTGGGTAGAACGATCCGTCTCTTGTATTGAGGGATATCTTAACTTTTATGAACTATGAGGGCATGAGTGTTCCGTTCCTAGTTGTGTTTTACAGGACAAAGTTATATAGTACATCAAATAGTCCAAAACCATGTAAATAAATTAAAAGACATCTTAATCTTTGGAAGTGCTGCTGAATTGCAGCAAGCAAAGTCTATTCACAGAAAACCATATAGATATTGCGATTTATTGAAAAAGATTAATTAATATGCACGCATTTAACGCCTTAAAGCAGTGTTTCCCAACGTGGGGCCCAGGCCCAACAGGGTTGTTAAGGGGGCAATTCGAAAATGGAATCGACACAAATTTAACCCTTTTGCTCCGAGCCATTTAAATGCAATGCTAGATTTTGGTGTCAAATTTCATGGAAAAAGCAAATTCTTAAACTATTGCGTTAAATAATTATTAGGTATAATTTCGCTAGACGAAACCAAAATATCAACTGGGTGTTTTGGCGTCGTCAAGTAAACTTCACTAAGGCCGACGGCAGGCTCCGCGGGGAATCTCGCGTGATTTCTTCCTAAAACCTATCATTAAAGTTTTTTAAGTATAGAGTTCAGTTTTTTAATATATTAAAAATTATGCATGCTACATAGGGGGGGGGGGGGCACAAGAATTTTAGAAAGGCTAAGATGGGGCATGGCACAAAAAAAGGTTGGGAACCACTGCCTTAAAGCCAAAATGCAAACATTGCAATGCAAATAAGTTCTTTTTTGTGTTTGCTAGTTGTGTTATTACGCAATAAAATTATTAACGCAACTACGGTTTCTTTGACAAGTGCCAGACCTTCCCCCAGGATTGAAAAAGGGCAGGGTGCTACTATAAAAAAAAAAGGGCACTTTTCCAAATTTAGGGCATCTTACCGAAATAAAGGGCACATGATTTGAAGTAGGGGCCGTTCATAAATGATGTCATACTTTTTTCCATGTTGGACCGCCCTCCCCCATTGTCACATGTTACGCTAGGTTGCACAAGCAGAATGTCACGCTTCCTGTTACCCCTCCCCTCATCACACTTTGTCACAATTTCACAAACCCCCCTTCCCCCCAGAAGCAGGACATGAATCCCCCGTATAATGAATGATCCCCGTAGTAATACTTTATTATTGCCATAATTTAACATTTTAGTCAAACATCAACATCATCACAGAGAAACTGAACATTGAAAAATATATATAAACTAATTTGACTATTCATTTTTAAGATCATTTTCAATATTTGAAGTAAAGCATGAAAAAATTATGCTTGTATATTCAAGGCAACATCAACCAATAATGATTTTAAATTCAATAAAATATCTAGCAAGGATTTTCCGAGTTATACATTTTTACTAATTTATGAGAGTGTTTTTGTTCATTCCAGTAGTTCTGAAGTTCTGATCACCTCTGAGGAATAATAAGAAAATAAGAATATATATTTTCTTAATACAATAAAGCTTCAGTAATAATAATTAGAGCCCGGATTTTGATGACCTAAACGCTCACTGAAAACGGTGAATTTTTAACCTGTCCTAAAAACAGCAAAATTTCAAAAAATGCCATTATAACTATTCAAGAATACCAATTGAAAGCAATGGTTTAGCTTAAAATGGCAATAGTATTTTTTAAGAGATTTAAAAGAAGCAAAATTAATACAATACATTTTCATCAAAGATTGAAATAAATAGTAATGATTAAACTTTGTGCAAAGTAATAGAAATAAAATTTCACGTTAAATTAAAGCACAAATGAGCATTAAAACGCAGACATATGTTTCGGGATCGCTTGGAATCCCTTTTTCAATGCGACAGGGAGCTTCTAGATGCAAAACATCCAAATGAAGCAGACAGAACAACAAAAACAAAGCTTATATAGCCTAAGAATTAACTGTAAACCAATGAGAATAAAAGCAGTGTGAAGTGGAAGTAGAAGTAGTATTAAAGGCACCAATAAGAGAGCAACAAACGAATGTAGTTGGAAGTACAGAAAGTAAAAAGGAATATCAATAAAAACAAAGCAAAAAAGACAACAGCGTGCATAAAAATGTGAAAATACATGAAAATTGCAAAAAAATAAAATAAAATACAAAGAATAAAATGGAAATAAAATAAGTACAGAAAATATCAAAACAAAAAGCAAAACAAAGTACACATGCAAAAGAGGGGGAGGGGGGGGAGAAAGAAAAAAATTGACACAAAAAAGGAAAACTAACAAGAAAACCAAGAAAGAACAACAAATTAAAGGAACTTATGCCAGACCTGTGAAAAATAAGGAGTTGAGGAAGAATCATTAACCAAATTAGAACTATTCCTGTTAATATGATAAGCTTCCCAAAAGTCAAGTTCTAAAGGGGAAGAACATTTTTGAATAATTTTCCCAGAATTGAAATCAAAAGAGTGGTTGGAATTCCAACAATGTTGAGCAATGCTAGACTTATTCAGCTCTTGCTTACGTACATAACCTTTATGCTCATTTAACCGAATTTTCAGAGCACGTTTTGTCTGTCCAATGTAAGAAAGGCCGCAATGGCAACTAATTTGGTAAATACCCCAAGTATTAAGTTGATCAACAGGATCTTTAAGAGAAGAGAAGGAAAGTTTGTTGCTAGGAGCAAAAACAACTTGAAATTGAAACCTTTTTAGGATTTTAGCAATACGAAAACTTACAGAATGAAAGAATGGTAACACAACCAAATCCTTTCTAGAAACCACATGATTGGGACCAGAAGTTTTTTTAGAAAGTTTGTTATGAATAGAATCAATTAAAGAGTGAGAAAATCCTCTATCAACAGCTACAGCTTTCAGATAGTTGAGTTCAATCTTGAGAAGCTCAGGAGAAGAGCAAATATTAATAGCACGATGGACAAGAGCATTAAAAGCCGAATATTTTTGGTTGGGAGGATGAGACGATAGTCTGTGAGGAGGTAAAGAAACAGCGAAAGGTTTACGATAGACAGAAGTTGTGAAACCAGACTCACTCCTAGAAATCAAAACATCAAGAAACGCGAGGCTACTATTAAGTTCTTTCTCACAAGAAAACTGGATATTAGAATCAATGGAGTTCATCATCGAAAGAGCATCATCAATACCTAACAAGTTACTGTCCGTTAGGACAAAACAATCATCCACATAACGAACATAAAATTGAAATTGCAATTTTTGGAATAGTTTTTCCTCAAAATAATGCATATAGACATCACTTAAAATAGGACTAAGAGGACTTCCCATGGCTAGGCCTTCTACCATAGCATAGAATTTACCATTAAATACAAAAGTGCTCTGTTGCAAGCACACACGAGTAAGAAAAACTAATTCCTCGATTTCCACAGAAGTAAAATGGAATTCAGAAAGCCTTTTCCTGAGGCAAGTCAAAGCGCCATCAACAGGAACATTAGTAAACAAAGAATTAACATCAAAAGAGGCCATAACCGAATTATTCGGAACGAAGTTATGAAGTTTCTTAACAAAATCGGTGGAATTTTTAACAGTGAAAACATTCCGACTCCTAAGTGGAGAAAACACAGAAACTAAATACTTGGAAAGTTTATATGAAGCAGTGCCAATATTGAAAACAATTGGTCTGAAAGGAATACCTGCCTTGTGTACCTTCGGTAAAGCATAGAAACGCGCACAATTAGCAACAGAAGGAATCACAGACCGTTTAGCAATCAAAGGAATAGAATGAACAGACTTAACAGCAGAAGAAATAGCTTTTAACTCCTTGTCGCTAGGATCTTTATAAATTTCAGAATAAGGACCAGAAGCAATTAAATCATCAGTTTTTTCAACATAAGATGATTTATTAAGAACAACAATCTGACCACCCTTGTCAGCTTTGGTAATGACCAAATCAGAATTTGAAACTAAATTATTGACACAGCGTTTCACAGAATGGGTAAAACCAATATTAGGAACTTTTGAATTGAAATCAACATTGGAAGCAATAAGATGCCGAACTGACTCTTTTTGAGAGGAAGTTAAGGCACTAAATTTGAAAGCTTTTTCAACCGGAGCAATAAGTTCAGAAAAAGAAGGCTTTTTAGCCAAAGCAAAATTGTTATTACATTTCAAAGCATTAATTTCATTACTATTCAAAGAAAATTTCGAAAGATTTACAACCGCATTCCTATTAACAAGAGGCAAATCAGCCGGAACAGGAACATTTGAATCGTTACACAACTTGGTAAATTTCTTATTTAAAGTAATTTTGTGACTGTCAGATGAATGAAGAGCTCTCGCCCATGACATTCTATCAATAGAATCAAAATCGAAATTAGAATTAGATACAGAAAGATGTAAATCATAAAGTTCACGTTCTATGAACGAAAGTTTTTTCCTAGTTTCCTGGATAGAAGCTCTAAGTAAAGCTAATTTAGAACGAAAAATTACCTTATCAACCCTAACAGAACGCGGTAAATTACACTTTAAAGTGATAAACTTAGGAATGACTTTCTTGCGCCTGCAAGCCTGGAGAAATTTTAAATGGTTCAAAAACCGAACCTTTTTAATTCGTAGATTACAAAATCTGTTAACTTGAGACATAACCAGAATCAAAACAAACAAAACATAAGGGGAAAAAACAATAGCTAAACCGTTCAATAAACAAAAAGAAACAGAAAGAACAAATTGCAAAACATACACCACGTAACAATATGAGGAACAAATGTCAGAAAACAAAAAAGCAAAAATAAACACAGTCAAGAAAAGCAATGAGGAAAGAACAAAAATCAAAAACTCACCAAGCAGCGAACAGATGGGAGAACAAAACAAAAGAAAGAAGAACAAATTCAGGCACGTTAAGCCTAAGAGATAGTAATGATTAAACTTTGTGCAAAGTAATAGAAATAAAATTTCACGTTAAATTAAAGCACAAATGAGCATTAAAACGCAGACATATGTTTCGGGATCGCTTGGAATCCCTTTTTCAATGCGACAGGGAGCTTCTAGATGCAAAACATCCAAATGAAGCAGACAGAACAACAAAAACAAAGCTTATATAGCCTAAGAATTAACTGTAAACCAATGAGAATAAAGGCAGTGTGAAGTGGAAGTAGAAGTAGTATTAAATGCACCAATAAGAGAGCAACAAACGAATGTAGTTGGAAGTACAGAAAGTAAAAAGGAATATCAATAAAAACAAAGAAAAAGACAACAGCGTGCATAAAAATGTGAAAATACATGAAAATTGCAAAAAAATAAAATACAATACAAAGAATAAAATGGAAATAAAATAAGTACAGAAAATACCAAAACAAAAAGCAAAACAAAGTACACATGCAAAAGAGGGGGAGGGGGGGAGAGAGAGGAAAAAAAAAAAAAAAAAAAAATGGAAAACTAACAAGAAAACCAAGAAAGAACAACAAATTAAAGGAACTTATGCCAGACCTGTGAAAAATAAGGAGTTGAGGAAGAATCATTAACCAAATTAGAACTATTCCTGTTAATATGATAAGCTTCCCAAAAGTCAAGTTCTAAAGGGGAAGAACATTTTTGAATAATTTTCCCAGAATTGAAATCAAAAGAGTGGTTGGAATTCCAACAATGTTGAGCAATGCTAGACTTATTCAGCTCTTGCTTACGTACATAACCTTTATGCTCATTTAACCGAATTTTCAGAGCACGTTTTGTCTGTCCAATGTAAGAAAGGCCGCAACGGCAACTAATTTGGTAAATACCCCAAGTATTAAGTTGATCAACAGGATCTTTAAGAGAAGAGAAGGAAAGTTTGTTGCTAGGAGCAAAAACAACTTGAAATTGAAACCTTTTTAGGATTTTAGCAATACGAAAACTTACAGAATGAAAGAATGGTAACACAACCAAATCCTTTCTAGAAACCACATGATTGGGACCAGAAGTTTTTTTAGAAAGTTTGTTATGAATAGAATCAATTAAAGAGTGAGAAAATCCTCTATCAACAGCTACAGCTTTCAGATAGTTGAGTTCAATCTTGAGAAGCTCAGGAGAAGAGCAAATATTAATAGCACGATGGACAAGAGCATTAAAAGCCGAATATTTTTGGTTGGGAGGATGAGACGATAGTCTGTGAGGAGGTAAAGAAACAGCGAAAGGTTTACGATAGACAGAAGTTGTTAAACCAGACTCACTCCTAGAAATCAAAACATCAAGAAACGCGAGGCTACTATTAAGTTCTTTCTCACAAGAAAACTGGATATTAGAATCAATGGAGTTCATCATCGAAAGAGCATCATCAATACCTAACAAGTTACTGTCCGTTAGGACAAAACAATCATCCACATAACGAACATAAAATTGAAATTGCAATTTTTGGAATAGTTTTTCCTCAAAATAATGCATATAGACATCACTTAAAATAGGACTAAGAGGACTTCCCATGGCTAGGCCTTCTACCATAGCATAGAATTTACCATTAAATACAAAAGTGCTCTGTTGCAAGCACACACGAGTAAGGAAAAACTAATTCCTCGATTTCCACAGAAGTAAAATGGAATTCAGAAAGCCTTTTCCTGAGGCAAGTCAAAGCGCCATCAACAGGAACATTAGTAAACAAAGAATTAACATCAAAAGAGGCCATAACCGAATTATTCGGAACGAAGTTATGAAGTTTCTTAACAAAATCGGTGGAATTTTTAACAGTGAAAACATTCCGACTCCTAAGTGGAGAAAACACAGAAACTAAATACTTGGAAAGTTTATATGAAGCAGTGCCAATATTGAAAACAATTGGTCTGAAAGGAATACCTGCCTTGTGTACCTTCGGTAAAGCATAGAAACGCGCACAATTAGCAACAGAAGGAATCACAGACCGTTTAGCAATCAAAGGAATAGAATGAACAGACTTAACAGCAGAAGAAATAGCTTTTAACACCTTGTCGCTAGGATCTTTATAAATTTCAGAATAAGGACCAGAAGCAATTAAATCATCAGTTTTTTCAACATAAGATGATTTATTAAGAACAACAATCTGACCACCCTTGTCAGCTTTGGTAATGACCAAATCAGAATTTGAAACTAAATTATTGACACAGCGTTTCACAGAATGGGTAAAACCAATATTAGGAACTTTTGAATTGAAATCAACATTGGAAGCAATAAGATGCCGAACTGACTCTTTTTGAGAGGAAGTTAAGGCACTAAATTTGAAAGCTTTTTCAACCGGAGCAATAAGTTCAGAAAAAGAAGGCTTTTTAGCCAAAGCAAAATTGTTATTACATTTCAAAGCATTAATTTCATTACTATTCAAAGAAAATTTCGAAAGATTTACAACCGCATTCCTATTAACAAGAGGCAAATCAGCCGGAACAGGAACATTTGAATCGTAACACAACTTGGTAAATTTCTTATTTAAAGTAATTTTGTGACTGTCAGATGAATGAAGAGCTCTCGCCCATGACATTCTATCAATAGAATCAAAATCGAAATTAGAATTAGATACAGAAAGATGTAAATCATAAAGTTCACGTTCTATGAACGAAAGTTTTTTCCTAGTTTCCTGGATAGAAGCTCTAAGTAAAGCTAATTTAGAACGAAAAATTACCTTATCAACCCTAACAGAACGCGGTAAATTACACTTTAAAGTGATAAACTTAGGAATGACTTTCTTGCGCCTGCAAGCCTGGAGAAATTTTAAATGGTTCAAAAACCGAACCTTTTTAATTATTAATGCTCTTGTCCATCGTGCTATTAATATTTGCTCTTCTCCTGAGCTTCTCAAGATTGAACTCAACTATCTGAAAGCTGTAGCTGTTGATAGAGGATTTTCTCACTCTTTAATTGATTCTATTCATAACAAACTTTCTAAAAAAACTTCTGGTCCCAATCATGTGGTTTCTAGAAAGGATTTGGTTGTGTTACCATTCTTTCATTCTGTAAGTTTTCGTATTGCTAAAATCCTAAAAAGGTTTCAATTTCAAGTTGTTTTTGCTCCTAGCAACAAACTTTCCTTCTCTTCTCTTAAAGATCCTGTTGATCAACTTAATACTTGGGGTATTTACCAAATTAGTTGCCGTTGCGGCCTTTCTTACATTGGACAGACAAAACGTGCTCTGAAAATTCGGTTAAATGAGCATAAAGGTTATGTACGTAAGCAAGAGCTGAATAAGTCTAGCATTGCTCAACATTGTTGGAATTCCAACCACTCTTTTGATTTCAATTCGGGGAAAATTATTCAAAAATGTTCTTCCCCTTTAGAACTTGACTTTTGGGAAGCTTATCATAGTAACAGGAATAGTTCTAATTTGGTTAATGATTCTTCCTCAACTCCTTATTTTTCACAGGTCTGGCATAAGTTCCTTTAATTTGTTGTTCTTTCTTGGTTTTCTTGTTAGTTTTCCATTTTTTTTTTTTTTTTCTCTCTCTCCCCCCCTCCCCCTCTTTTGCATGTGTACTTTGTTTTGCTTTTTGTTTTGGTATTTTCTGTACTTATTTTATTTCCATTTTATTCTTTGTATTTTATTTTATTTTTTTGCAATTTTCATGTATTTTCACATTTTTATGCACGCTGTTGTCTTTTTCTTTGTTTTTATTGATATTCCTTTTTACTTTCTGTACTTCCAACTACATTCGTTTGTTGCTCTCTTATTGGTGCCTTTAATACTACTTCTACTTCCACTTCACACTGCCTTTATTCTCATTGGTTTACAGTTAATTCTTAGGCTATATAAGCTTTGTTTTTGTTGTTCTGTCTGCTTCATTTGGATGTTTTGCATCTAGAAGCTCCCTGTCGCATTGAAAAAGGGATTCCAAGCGATCCCGAAACATATGTCTGCGTTTTAATGCTCATTTGTGCTTTAATTTAACGTGAAATTTTATTTCTATTGAAATAAATGTTTATTAAAATAAGGAGAGAAAAAGGAAATGTCTAATATATGGATTTCTCACACGTTGCCATCTTTTTTCCCGCAAGTTTTATTACATTTTAAAACTTTTCTTTCTTGAAATAACTAGAAAGCACCATTAGATCGGGATTATTAAATGCTTTTTCATATTTTGAATAGTAAATAGTATCTTGTTTGAAAGAGCATTCTTATTTTTGGTTAGTTTTCTCAACGTCTACGTATGTAATAAATGCATATTTGACCCAAATGAGTCCCTTATAAAGATGAAAAAAAGAACTTTCTTATTAGTCTTTGGGAACCTACTGTTCTAAATTTTATGAGATAGAGAGTTTTTAAGAGTTGCAATGTAATCAAACACAGAATCATTGAAAGAGTTTCAGGCTACACACAAAAAATTACCCAAAGCCAAAAAAGAGACATAAAATGGCGTGAAAAAAAAATCCCCAAAATCTCAAAAAGTGCCCGAAAAATCTCGCAACTGTCGGCCCTAAAAGAGATCATTATTATCATTATTAATTTTGTAAAATGTGTAAACTAAAAAAAAAAATCCTTATTTATTTTATGATTTATGATAAATAATACTACTTCTTTTCAATAATTGCTTATTGTTTTTTAAAGAAGTTGAATCCAGGTAAATTAACAATTTTCTAAAAATGTCATATTTATCCACAATTTAGTATTTTCTACAAAGTAAATAGCTGCCAATACTAAAATCAAATTTAAAGTAAATAAATAAAGGGAACAATAATAGTGATTTAATAATGGTGAATCATTAGTGATAAACGCAATTTTCGACAAACACGTGTTCAATATCGGCACAGTTCAAAAAAAAAAAGAGAAAAAGTCAGAAACTATTAAAATAAAATTCAAAATAAGCAGATTTAGGGTAGCATGTGTGAAAAATATCTTCTAATTTAGAAAATAATTGAAATTTGTACCCGATGCAAAAGGATTAAAATCTCAAACGTAGAATCCAATTTTCGACGAAGCACGTGCACGATTTTGGCTGTTTCTATCTTTATACTTTTTTTTCTTTTTTAACTGTTAAAATGAAACGACAAATCAGCAGATTTAAGGTAGTGCATGCAAAAAATATCTTACAAGTTTCAAGATAATTGAAATAATTCCAGGATGGAAAAAGATTGAAATTTCAAACACGGTAAGCAATTTCCGGTAAAAATCGGAGGAAAAACTAGTTTCCGTGTGGCCCAAAAATTAACTCCTATTTCTTTCTTCTTTATTTAATTTTTAGTGGACAAGATTTATTGGGAAAAGGTGTGTCAAGATAAAAGTTCGGGAAAGGGTTTTAGCATTAGCAAATGGTAGCCATACTGCCGATCGCGAGTTTTGAGCTCTACAGGAAGGGCGCAATTTCACTAACAAAAGGGCAAGATGGGCGCGTTTCCCAAATCCAAGGGCGGGCAGGGCGCGGCGCCTTCCCGCCCAAGCCTGAGGGAAGCGCTGCAAGTGCACAAATTATATCAACAATTTTTTAATCATCAAGCGATAAATTGAAAATTAAGTGTTGCCAATCAAAATTTCATCAAAATTGGAGAGAGTCGACCGGGGACCTTTCCGAAATTTGATACGTCTGACATGGTATACATGTGTATAAAAAAACCGCTCGTTTAAATATATAAGATATCGAGACTTCCTTATTATAATGGAAGTCTTGGTGCATATAAGTATACTTGCACATTGTTTAATTTGTTTTCAGGTTGGATTTTGGATTTTTAATTGTCCTAAGAGTTATTTTTCTCCTTATAAGAGGGGGGGGGGGGGAGGGACATTTTTTTAAATAAAAAGGTTTGTAAGACAAATTCATTTCCTACATCTTATTTTAAGACATCACAAAAATTGAGTAAACATTAGTTTTGTTTTAATGCCAGAACGTAGTAGAAACGAAATGTTGCTCCATTATTCAATGCTTCATTCCCCAAATAACACTATTTCTAAAAATAACTAAGTCATTTTCAGAGGATAAATAAAATGTAATACATAATATTCATGTAATATTCAGTATTTTTTTTTTTTTTTAAATTTATGTTTAGTCTGAGAGGGGAAACACAGGCATATATTATTAGAGAAAAACATGCAAATACTTTCAGTAGGATATCTCTTAATTAAAAAAAATAACCAGAAGTAAACTCTTTTCCTGTGAATAGCT
This sequence comes from Octonoba sinensis, assembly GCA_038502835.1. Classification (NCBI taxonomy): domain Eukaryota; kingdom Metazoa; phylum Arthropoda; class Arachnida; order Araneae; family Uloboridae; genus Octonoba; species Octonoba sinensis. The sequence continues at coordinate 111,205,462 of CM076606.1, forward strand.
GACACATCAGTAGCTTATTTTTTAAAAATGTACTTTTTTCTAGCCCTTTATGAGAAAAATTTGTGACAGGTTGGCCGAAATTGCATGTTTTTGCATTATGGCTTGTCTTTAAGTTGAAATACTTCCAAGCAGGAGTGAGAAACCCAAGTAATTTATTGTATAGCACAGAGCATATTATAAGGAGTTTTAACTGGGCGACATTAACGTCTGCTTCCTCTAATGGCCATTCCCCCCCCCCCCTCCCCCGGTAAAAAATCATCCGTTGAGGTCGTTTGAATTAAATTGTATACATATATTTTGACAATGTTAAACAGTTATTGCGACTTTCTTTTACTAATTATATTCCGTTTGTAGAAAAAAAAATAGTTTTTTTTTAAAGCCCTGCCCACCTGGCTTTTTAATGAAAATTCCTGGTTTTTCAGGAGACCTTTAAATTATGATTTCTATTGAAGAAATGTACTAAGCCATTGTTTGGCTATTTTTTCATTTCATAGCGCTGTATGTGATTATCATTTTTAAATCATATGCATCTACGTCTAAATGAAATATTATGTTTTAAGAAAATCTTGAAATCAAAGAAAAAATCAAAAGTAACCACTCCCACCCCTACATCCAATTATGGTTCATATTTCATAAACTTTTATGTACTGGGCATTTTTTTGAGGACTTTTCTTTTGGGGGCCATTCATAAATCCATAAAAAATGTATCCAACCTCATTACCGTTTCAACTCAACATTTAGTCATATACCCCTCCTTAAGGGAAACCAGCACCCAAAAATGTCGAAAAACACCAAAACATTTTTTATTGGTTTAAGTTGTAAAATGAATCTTTAAAAATGTTCCCTGAAGTTTTAGAAAAATTGAAGCAATGTTTATTGTTTTATCATTGATTTTATTGTGCTGTGATGTGCCACCTTTTCATTTCGAAACCATAACTGTGCTGAAACGAAGCCACAGATTTATTTTTTAAAACAAAATGAGCGAGAAGCAATTTCATTGTGACTGTAACTGAAAAAAAAAAAAAAATTCCTTCTTAAAATTTTGATAAAGAAATCCATTTAAGTCTTTTTGAAGCTGAAAACTTAAAATGCTGTTTCTCTTACTTTGTTTTTTGTGCATTCCATCTGAATCAAAATGCAACGGAGTTTTTAAATTTCTAATTATAATGTTGATTTTTTCCCACATGATCCTGAACCTATATATAACAAATTTATGCTCTACTTTTATGATAACTTAAGTACTTTTTTAAAAAAATTCTTTTTGAAGATTTTTTTGAATTTTCCGTTTTTCTTAGGACCGGGAACTGCTGGTCCGATATGAAAAATTAAAAATAGTTGTGATAAAAAACATAAAGTACTCACTCTTTTACTAGATTAGGCAAACACCAGTTTAGGTCTTCTAATAATGAACCATAACTTGTAGTATCAAGTAAGTAAAAACATGATATACAATCGTTCACTGGCTCACTATAAGTGAGCAGGATAGAAATTATAATTTTTTGATTAAAATTTGCATTAGTTATCAGTTTAAAATATGATATTTGTGTTTATAATTATATATATTAATAATAAATAACTAATTAAATAAATAAAATAAAAAAACAAATAAATTAAGATAATAAGTGAATAAATAAACAAATACGTCAGTATATAAACAAATTTAGCAAGTCAGCAATGAAAAAATCAGACATGAGGCCGTTCATAAATGACGTCACGCTTTTTTCTCATATATTTGACCCCCCTCCCCCCCTTTGTCAAAATGTGTCACACTTCAGTGGACCCCCCTCCCCCCTTTTGTCACGCGTCACGCTATGTTGCATAATGCATGATGTCACACTTCTTCCCCTTGTCACTTTGTCACAATTTCACGAACCCCCCTCCCCCCTCGAAGCGTGACATCATTTATGAATGATCCCATGCTTATTTGATCATACTATGTACAAAACAGGCAAGGCTTGGAAAATGATTGGTTTTTATTGACTATGGAATTAGTGTATTTTAATACTACTATTCTTTAAGTTCAAAAACATTACAAAGTAACTTTGGATTAAATTGATTCAATTTGGATGAATTGAACCCCTCAAAATTACATTAAACCACACATCAGCTTAGGGGCGCCCACCTAGCTATCAAAATTGTTAGGTGGAATGCAATGTTTAACTTTCATATGAACCCCAATGATATGAAAAAAACAAGTTTAAATACAACATTTGAGACAATAAATAACGTGATTAACGTAACCTTTAAAATAGGAAGAGTATTTTAGTCTTATTGAGAATTATCGCTGTTGGGGGGGGGGGGGGAGAGCACCCTTTCATTAAACGCGTGTAGCCACAGTAAGCCACACATTACATGAAACATTTAATAACATAATTATTATACACATGCGCTGCACCATTTCGCATGGCTACAAACTCCGATGACGTAATTTAACTGCAAAATTTGAAACAATTAATACGGTTATAAAAAAACAACAGCCAGCAATTCAACATTTAGCAAGGATACGGACCCCGATGACGTAATTTAAAAATATAATCTTAATATTAAAAAAAACAGCTAGCAATTCAACATTTAGCAAGGATACGGACCCCGATGACGTAATTCAAATACAAAATTAATGTACAGATGCGCCCTTAGTGAATAGCAGTGCGGCATTTATCAAGGATACGGACCCCGATGACGTAACTTAAATATACAATCTAAATACATATATGCGCCCTTCACTAACAGCCATCGTACATTTAGCAAGGATACGGACCCCGATGACATAACTTAAATATACAATCTAAATATATAGATGCGCCCTTCACTAACAGCCATCGTGCATTTAGCAAGGATACGGACCCCGATGACGTAGCAGTGCCTCTACAATTGGCTGTTATCTTTGGCATAGTAAAATAATTGTAAACAACCCTGAAAACAAGAAGGAGCCAAGCGGGACCACATCACTGTTTGTCGCCAACGGTAGTCGCGACCCTTACTAAAGACTAGTGGCTGTCGATAACAGCACTCGTCATAAACGATTTAAGATTTCAACATCACCAAGTTATAAGAACGATCAACCTTTTTACCTGAAAATAAGAACATCTTTAGCATTGATTGAGAACTAAATTTTAATAAAAATACTTACCTGATATTAACAAATTAAATCTGTGGAAAACACATAAAGAGTTTAATTAATTTACTCTAGTCAAGTATGAAGAATAAATCACTGATGTGATATCTGATCTGCAATTTTTCCCGCGAAAACAAGTGAAAGTGACGCTTCCTTCTCGCCAGACGGACGCCGAGTGCTGAGAAAAGAGAAACATCGCCAATATACTTTGGCAGCATTAGTTATCGCCAATGCACTAGGCATTTTGTGGTAACCACCCGAAAATGCCTAGTGAACTCTAACGCCTCATGGGCTACGAGGAAAAGTTTTCAACTAGCAATAGTCACGCCTTGGTAGAACCTCATTGGCTATGACACTGCCTCTGCGCAAAGCTAACGAAGAAAGGACGCTGCAGATACTTATGCTACTTGAAATCATGGAGGTATTAATCCATGCTTGAAATACGAAAGAACGATTTTGAATTCTCTTCCCCAAACTTACAATTCCGACTAATTGACTAGGGGGGAACTGAGCTGCCGGAACTTTACCTGCTGCGTTCGATCAATCGGTTAAGTAGTGGTTTCCAAGAGAGCGGCGACGCATGCGTTACCGTTTTTCGCTGGAGAGGAGGGAACTGCGCATGCGCGGCTTCAAAACGCAGTGCCTTCTGTGAGCTGCTCAGCCGATCCAGGCTAGTTTGATTCCTGCGTCGTGCTACAGTGGCTAGAATAGATAGTGTGCCGTTCGCCATTGTCCTCCAGCGCTTTTTCTGTACCCGAAAGTAAGCCTCCACTAGATGGCGCTCTATTCGACAGCAAGGTAAGTTCGAGCCCGCCGGAAGACGGCTTTGGGGCCAGCTGCTGCGATTAAAGGCCCTGTGTACCAAAAGTCTTTCGTTCAGCCGATTGTCATTCAGAAAGTGACAAATGACACTGATGCACTAACATGAATTGATTGCTGTTAACTACTTTCAGATTAGTTAAGTTTCAGATAAGGAAGCAGGAAATGAAATAAATATCTCACTCATTCGAACTTTGAAATACGAACAACTTTCATTTTTTTTATTCTATAAAATAAATAAATGAAAAGGATTTTGTAACAAATATCCATTTTTGGTTTTTGTAAACTTATGTGTGATACATCGGTTTAATTCTGACCACCTCAAAGAAAACAAGAATTTCTAGAGGGCAAAGTCTTGCAATGCTATAATAAATGTCGGTGGTTTTTTAAATCTGCATCCGAACAGAATAATTTGCTTTCGAAAGTATCGCTTTTTTTTTGGCTCTCATATTGGTGAACTAAATGTGGGTTTGAACTTGCTAAACTTTAAAGGAAGGGCTAAACTTTAAAGGATTATATGAGATAATATGTTGAAATTTTGTGTGGAATATACTATGAATTATAACCAGTCAAGAAAATTAAGTAGAGGCTTGTTGGAACGTCATTATAATAATATACTAAAATAATATGGTAGTTTGGCTTAAAGTTCCTCTGATAAAGGTACCCACCAGAGGAGGTGAGGGGGGAGCTATGGGGTGTTTTTCAGTTTTTGAATAAAATTCCACATTTTGGCTGGAACTACAACAGGTTGTAAAAGATGTGACTCAAAAATTAAATTTTATATATGAAACAATATTGACGTTAAGGAAGAAGAAATGTTATATCAAAATGAAATTGTTCATGTCATAGCAACAAAATTAATTTAAAGCTAAGCTTTTTGCTTTTGTTCAAGATTTTTTTTATTATTTGTTTCTATTTTGGTTTAGTATGTAACTGAAACTTGACCAACATTTTGTGTATCATAATGAGACAAAGGTACCCACCAGAGGGGGCGCGGGGATTTGGGGGGGGGGGGGTTCAGTTTTTTAAAATAAAATTCTGCATTTGTCTGGAACTACAAAAAGTTTTAAAAGATGTGACTCAAAAATTAAATTTTATATATGAAATAATATTGACGTTAAAGAAGAAGAAATGTTACATCAAAATGAAATTGTTCTTGTCTCTGCATTTGTCTGGAACTACAAAAAGTTTTAAAAGATCTGACTCAAAAATTAAATTTTATATATGAAACAATATTGACGTTAAAGAAGAAGAATTGTTATATCAAAATGAAATTGTTCTTGTCATAACAACAAAATAAATTTAAAGCTAAGTTTTTTGCTTTGGTTCAAGATTTTTTTTATTGTTTCTATTTTAATTTAGTATGTAACTGAAACTTGAGCAACATTTTGTGTATCATAATGTGACAAAGGTACCCACCAGAGGGGGCGGGGGGATTTAGGGGGGGGGGGGTCAGTTTTTTTAACAAAATTCTACATTTGTTTGGAACTACAAAAAGTTTTAAAAGATGTGACTCAAATATTAAATTTTATATATGAAACAATATTGACGTTAAAGAAGAAGAAATGTAATATCAAAATGAAATTGTGCTTGTCACAACAACAAAATAAATTTAAAGCTAAGCTTTTTGCTTTGGTTCAAGATTTTTTTTATTATTTGTTCCTATTTTGGTTTTGTATGTAATTGAAACTTGACCAAAACTTTGTGCATCATAATGTGTTTTTAAATAAACGTAAATTAAAAAAAAAAAATTTAATCTATATTTAAAAAAAAAAAATCTAACACAAATTTTTAAGCATGCAGTTCATTTAAAAAATGACATTGCAAGTGTTTTTTTTTTTTTTTTTAAATATAAATCAGATTGCAATGTGCTTTTTAAAAAAAAATGTGATAGTAATTACTGTTAATTTTTATTTAATTATTTATGTTAAAATATAGTACATAGACATATAGCCTTTCCTTTTTTAGGTAATATGAGCATAATAATGCAATTATTTTCAACAGCTCATCCACACTATATCGGACTAATAAACCCTTGTCTTTAAAATGTATAACAATATTCTCTTAACAAAATACATGGTTTTCATTTAAGACTGCTTCCGAAAACTAAATAAAAACATTTTTCATGCTTGTGTTCACCTGAACGACAGCCGTCTATTTATTGCTCCAAATTCTTTTCTAGAACAGATGATTGAATATTTTTTTAAAAATCACATATTTTTTGCACCTCCTTTTTTTAGTACTGAAAAAAGTGCGAAAACTAAGGCGGGTAAAAGATTCTTTAACGTTCGCTCTGCTAATCAGTTACCTCGCTGTCGATGCTAGCGCCACCTACTGGTGACTTAGTTTCGTTTTCAACATTTTCGCGCCGAACGGCACACTAGGTATTCTAGCCACTGTAGTCGTGCGTCGTCGTTTTCTGCAACGTGTCTCCATTTTTGCTGTGTTATAATGTACATACAAGAATTGCTGTTTTTGAGAAGACGGTGGCAAAATGTATATTACTTTATTCTGATTCATAAACTTTTATGAAAAAAAAACAGGAAAAGAAAATAAAGCAAAAAAGTTGGCTTTAAAAAAATATTTTAATTTATTAGTCTTCAGATTTCTTTGATGAATGAAGATCTGCTTTACTTTCTACTTTGTGATGAATAAAATATTTAATAGTTTAAAAGACTGCTGTTGTAGGAAAAAAAGTCCAATATCAAATTACATTATTTTCTTTTAAGCACTTAATTTTTATTTATGTTTTTTAGCCTATATTCATACTTAAGTATGGCTGGAATGGGGGTGGGTATCTAATTATTTATTATTTATTTAAAATTCGTAGTTTATATGTTTTCTGAAAATTGTGTGAGAAGTTCAGATTTTTTTTTATTGGAAATCACCCATGATTACTTGAATTTATGATAAAAAGAGAAATGCTTACCTGAGGGTTAAGCACTGGCGTAGATAAGAGGGTAGTTTTGGGGATAAAATGCCCCCTGAAATGGTGAAGATTGTCTGGAATTTTGCCAATTTTTCTTGTAAAACCATGAAATTAGCTCACTTTTCCCGAAGAACCCCCCCCCCCCCCTGAAATCTGGGTCTAGCTACGCTACTGGAGTTAAGGACAGCTTCTCGTGTGGAGAAATCGGTCTTTTATGTCGATTGGAGGAAGCACTTGAAATTTTATCGGAAATTTGGTCCAAGACAAATTTATATAATTCTGGAGTCAGTCGAAAATACTCCCTAAATTTCCGACTGTCTTTGGATAGATGTCTGTTTATGAGCAAATTAAATGCCCCTTCTTCCTTTCTACTTTTTATAATGGGGTTGGTTTCTTCCCGCGGAAGAAACTCGCAAAATTGAAGCATTTCATCGTTTTCTTTCTCTTCAAGCAGCATTGCTATTAATACAAGAGCTTTAAAATCCATGTTCGCTTTTTTTATCAATCACTTTAAAAATGCCTACTATCTGCCGCGCTTCTGCTCCGAAGGAAACGGTTTGGTCAGTTTTTCGCGCGCGATGAAGCGTCTTCTAGGAAACCACCCTTTCTGCTGCAAGACGCTCTCCTCCCCGCTGACGCACAGCAGAGCGACGAAAACGCTGGATCGACGGTAGTGCGCCGACGGATTGTCTAATCGGTCGCGTCGCTAAGATCTTTTTAAAAATGAATGTTCAGCCTTTCCGAAATGACTTATTTGCTTGCTATCCACTTCACCTGTTTGCGAGGGAAAGTGCTTGAAGTACGATTCCATTTACAATATCATTGTGCAATTTACATTTCTTGTAGCATTTGATCATTCATCACTCAAGGGATTACTAGAGATTCTTTTCATCGGATCCCAACTGTTATAAATATGCAGGAAGAAAGAAAACGAAATGCATATATATGAGAACGGAGAAATTGAAATACCACAGAAAGGCATTTTCTAGAAAGATAATTGCTTTTCCGAGGCATAACGGGGAAAGATTCGAATTGTGCATGCTAGAAAACCAAAAGAAGAAAGAAAAATAACATAAAGTAAGAAAGTACTATATAAAGACATAAAAAAATGTTTAAAGATCCCAAATATTCCCAAAATAAGAAAAACAAATAAACAAAGAGTGAAATAAAACAATCTTGTGTAAATAAATAATTAAAGAACAAAGGGAGGAAACTTTCTGCTGTGAGTCTTGTTTTCGTAAACGCACTCTAATCAACCTTTTTTCTGATTCCAATTGTTGTAGCAAGGCATTCGTAAAAAAATTAACTCCACACAGGCGACAACGAAAATAACAAATAAAAACAAGTATAATAAAATGAATAGCATATTTAATACATTTAAATTGATTTTTTTTACGATTCTCATTTTTAATTCTTAGTACTTTTCCTTGTTTTTGTAATAAAAATAATAATTACTGTTTATATTATCTCTCGTTTGAGCAATTCGCTTTTTCTCAAACAAATTGCTACAACAGTTGGGATCCGTAGGTAGAGGACAATCTCATTCGATCATGTGTGTAGTGCTTGTACCTAATACTCCACGATGCAATGGCGTACAGCAATAACTGTTGACATGAATCAGAGTCATCAAGTGCTTGTTGCCATTAATTAGAACGAAATTTTGTTTAATAAAATTCTAAAAGTACCCTCAATTTATAAATAACCGCGGATGAATGAAATACCCGATTTTCGAGTAATTACCCGCGCACTGGCAAGACTGTACGGTTCATCATTAGCACGACCACAAGAAAGGAACCTTCCTCGCCGAGACTTGTCGCTAGACTGAATGAAAATCTACTATTGTTCGATTGCAAGGGACAGCGCGAACGCAGTCCCAGCTACCAAAAATTACGCACCCCAAGCAACCGCAATTTGCGGATGTGGCGAGCGTCAACCCTCCGAAGTGCAATGAAGGGCCTCTGCTCGGGGGAGCCTCCTCGTTGATCAAGGCATCCCCAGTGCCAGGTAAGTATGCTCGGTCATCGGTCGTACAAACGGATATAATACTTTACGTAGTGGAACTAACTGGTAGCTAAAGAAAACAAGTCTTTTTTTTTTTTCCTCCTCTCCCGCGAATCCTTTTCAATGACGGAAATTGCAATGTGTTGCCATGAAACGATTCGCTTCAAGTAAAGTATTTTTGTCTTCAGATTTTTCCATTTTTTTTAAAAATTAAACAATTGATTAAAACCAGTTCTTCAACAGATAGCAAATTCTCTTTTCCCAGTCTAAACTCTCATCACTAATACTTTCTCTTTCTACAAATTCCAATATTAAAAATTAACTTGAATACCCTCTATTCCGTGTAACCTTTTACAGAAAGAATTCCACTCTGTATAGCAATTTATGTCACCCTATATGTGAACCTTAGAAACTAAAGAAAACAAAATTCATAGCCCGTAACACAGTTTAGTTATTCGTAAAAAATCAGCTTTTGAAGCACAAATGAATGCATACACTTTTGAATCTTGTATACTTTTCATAGGTGCAAAGAACCCTTAAAAAATACCAGTAAATAAATAAACAAATGTAAAATGAGAGATAAATTAATGTTGTTGATTAAGTTTCAACTAAAATGAAGAACGTGTTAAGTAAGGCGTACGTCCATTTTGAAAGCAGATTTCGAGCATTGACGTTTTAAAATAAAACCATATAAAGAATTTAATCTTGTGCAATAAATTGTGCAAATGATAATACCCTACTTGAGCATTATCATTTACAAAAATTCCCTCTCGTTTTAATTAGTTCATAAATATTTTATTATTTAAGAGTAATAATAACATCTTCATGTACATATGTTGTAATATAACGTACGGTTTTTCAAATCTAGAGTTTAAAATGTTATTATTTTGTTGACCAAAAAAAAAATTGTTTTACACGCATAATTTTTTAAAAGGGTTTTGATTGGGAATTACTGCAACATATTTTATATTCACAACTAGTTAAAATAATGAACAATCGTTAGCTTTTTCGTTTTAAAAAATCATTTTCTCTTTAGTGGTAAAAATGTTAAGTTAAAACCCTATAAAACAAAAAACAAAATACACGATATAACTCGAGATGAGGACAGTAACTGAATCGTTGATTTCAAAAAAGTTTCTCCGTTTCGAAAAAAGAACAACTCTCAGTGTTATTTTTAATATCATAATTAATCAAAAATCGTATTAATTTACGAATATTGCATTGCTACTACCTGTTGAAGTAAAATAATAAAAGGTCAGATCTGTAAAGTTTTAAAGCTGTTTATAAGTATTTTTTTCTGTCTCCTGAACAAAATTTGTCTTTAAACCATGGGTGTCTAAACTATGATCGTTTGAGAGTCGCATTGCGAAATAAAGAAAATTGCTGGGCCGCACATGCAATATTTTTTCAACAAATTGAAATAAAAATTAACTATATGTAGTTTTAATAAAATAAATTAAACTCTTTTTTGTTATATTTTTAAAAAATTTGAATTAGATATGTACAGGTACTTATTTATTTTAAATTTGTACAAGTTTCATTTCATTTAGTTTGGATTTCATAAAGATGGAAAAAAAATCAAATTAATGGGATGGATGAATTTGCTTTTGTTGAACAAGCAAATAGATATTGGGTTCAATAGACGAGGTTGCAATTCTTAATGTATTTTCAAGATGTCTGTCAGTGATCTTTCTCCCATTTTTTTCATTATTGCAAATAATTGTTCACAAATATAGGTACTGCCAAAAGCTCAAGACATTAGTAAAGCATGATAGTGAAAATTAGGATATTTACATCGGGGTAGGTAATCTTTATAAAACTGCAGTAAAGAAACATTCCCAAATTTAAGCACACTAAGATGTTTTTAAATCAATTTTTGTTTTATAATAAATGTTGAAAAATATTGCGAACATTAATTTAAAAAAAAAATTATATTTAAATATTTAATTATTTGTGCTTGGGCCGCATTTTAAAGACTCTTGGCCCGCATGCGGCCCGTGGGCCGCACTTTAGACAAGCATGCTTTAAACCAGTGGTCCCTAACCCTATGCCCGCGGGCATCATGGCGCCCGTCGATCGGTCTATGCGCGGCCGCTGCTTGTGCCCAACGATAAAATATTTCAGTTTTCCACTTTAAACTAGAGAACATTTAGAATCTACAGTATATGAATAAAGGGCCATGTAACTATGAATAATCCTATGGTGATAAATGACAATGAATATCATAAAATCAAAATATAGATTACGACTTACAAATGAACACCTTGACAATTGCTTGCGAGCAGTAATTTGCTCATATTCTCCCACTTATGAAGCGCAGGCCAGTGAAATGCAATGCCAAAGATCATATTGACTGTATTTATAAATAATTTTTATACTTCGTATGTTTTGCAAGCCATTTAATAATCATTTATTTTACACAAGAATAGTAAAACTAACTACAGTAAAATCTGCCACATCCGGACCTCCCCATATCCGGACGGCTCGCGGAACAAATATTTTTGAGTAAGCAAAAGTCAAAGTAGTATTTCTTTCGAACTGTGCGACGGGCGAAAGAATTAGAATTCGAATTCATTTATTGCCTGTTAGTGTACATGAAGTATACAAAAGAAGCACGTCAAAATTAATTATTTTTAACGTCTATGTGGTTCAGCATAATCTCAGTCCTGTTTACAGCTACATATTTTGAAATGGTCTTGATATCCGGATTTTTTCATATCCGGACCGGTCGGTCGCTACATTGATCCGGATGTGGCAGGTTTTACTGTATATTCATATGTAAAATTAACTTTTAAATTAAATTTTTTGTACATTATATGGTGTGTATTATTAACTATGTCCAACAACTGTAAATTTATCTTGGAAAAAATTGAATGGTGCCCTTAGGTACAAAAAGGTTGGGACACATTGCTTTAAAGTTAACCAATAAGTATTAAACCGGGAGCAGCGCGAACGCAGTCCCGTCACCCAAAAATTGCGCGCCCCAACCAACCGCAGTTTGCGGAAGTGGCAGCCGTCAGCCGCCCGAAGTGCAATGGACGGCCTTCGACCAGGGAAGCCCCCTCCTTGATCAGGGCATTCCCGACGCCAAGTAAGTATGAATTTCCGGAGCCCGACTACACCCAGTATTATTTTCCGTTTTTCCAAATACTGGTAGCTAAGTTAATCGCGCTCAATATTCTGTACAAGAATGGCCATTAGCCATCATGTCTGCTCAGGATCCGCAGCAGAGCAGATAATCGAAGCGGCTAGCTAGTTGCACCCAAAAAATGAATGGCCATCTTTTATTAATTCTCAAAATGTTATTGCAGTAAAACCTCTCAATGAGGGACAGTAAGAGGACTGGAAATTTTGTCCATTATATAGAGGTGTCCCTTCCTCGGAGGTTCATAGACTGATGCATACACGCATAGTGTATTCATTTAGTTTAACTTAATAATGAACGTGTGTTATCATTTAAGTTTAAATACTGAAAATGTTTCATGCATGTAAAATATAAGTCGAAATTTGTTAACATTTAAAATTTTTTCATTGAAAAACTATAAGATTTTAAAAATGTCGCATTGGCAAAGTTTTGTAACTTACAGAAGTTTATTTGAAAATATGTTATTTGTAACACTGTATAAATTACGTTTGGTGTACTTTTCTAATCCATGCATAAAAACTTGTTCGTAGCCGGGTACTGTCTGTCAATGCGAGCCCACATAGCACGAAATAGGGAAAAGTCTGCACAAGTAGCTTTTGGCACACATTAAAGTACACGTGTTTCTTTGTTCATGCACTCATACCAACTTCCAGAAATTAATTTTTAGAAAACAAAAAACAAACTTCAGCTTCCTGAAAATTTATCTGATGTCGTATATTACTTGAATTTTGAGATTTTTTCTTTGTGAATGCCCCTTAAATAGAGGGTAAATACATTGTGGTCCCTATTTAAAGGGACTGGGAACAGAAAAAGTGTCCTTTTTTCGGAAGTGTCCCTCAAAGAAGGTACTACTGTATATGCAACTCCCTGCATCTTGAAAAACATTCGACACACAAAGAAGTTGTTTCAAAATATTTCGTACTAGATACTTGTAAACTGAACTTGGAAGTTAATCCTGTCTTTTTGCTTAATTAAAGCCTTCTGCCCTACCATTTGAATATTTTTAATTTGTTCGGCAATTGGCAGAAGGTTATAATACTTCATATTTAAGGTACTTAAATATGTTGCTGTATATCTAATCACTGAAATTTGTTATCATGCCAATTCATATAATTCAGGGCCGAAGGGATTAATCACGGAATGGAAGCTTTTTAGTCCATTTGCAAAATACTGCATTGATAGATATACATATGCCAAGAAAAAGTCTAACTCGAATGTAACCATACAGCATCGTTTGATTCTTGTCTAGCCACAACCCCTGCATTTATTTATAGAATGCCGAGGATGTGGGAAAGGGTTAATCTATTTCAGTTAAGCGTAAAACTACAATTTATATCTCTATATGGAACAAGCGATGATGTAAAAAGTTGAAAAAAGGTTTACTTTTCAAAAACAAACATTTTCTTAACTCCCCCCTCTCCCCCTTATTTCTCACTTGACGCAGTTTCGCGGATCCCAACCGTTATACGAATATATGGTAAACAATGCATGTTAATAAAGTCATGATGTTGTTTAAAAAATGAATTTATTTTTTCATTTTTAATTCAATGTAGCTTACAATTATATGAAGAGTAACTTGCTTTTTGCGTTACATCCGTTTAGAAGACGGTTCTTTTTCTTTTACAAATGTTATTTGTCTAGCTACTCATGATCCAGTCTAGGTAATCCACTTAGTAATACATAATTTAATTCATTGAAAAAAAGCGCTTTAAAATAAGACTACAATATGCTGAGTTATTAGACCAGAGCGACTAATAACTAAATGCCTTCCGATATGACAGAAAAAAAGGCCGTGAAAAGTTCTTCGCTAGTTGGCGCACATAACCTGTTTTTTCAACTTTAAATTTCTTTTAAGAAACTAGTTAGATTTTAATCAAAATGATGGTGCATTGCGTTGTGCCGTATTGCTCTTCAGATTCAAAATCTGAAAAAGTAAGTTTTCATGAATTCCCTTCCGACGAAGGACGACGAACAAAGTGGATAACAGCTTTGTCTAGACAAGGTAATTATTATTTTTTTTTTACTCCAATATGTTTTATGAAACTTTAAATGTAATAATAAATAATTTTCAAATCGCTGCCGTTTTATTCTTTTACATGCTTTATTTTCGATATCACAGATCATGTTTCGGTTCCGTATATTAGAAACGTTCATGTCTCTTAATTGTTTATACAAAATTCAAAAATATGAGGTTGTACAGATTCAAATAAACATTTTAACTTTATACCACTCTTTATTTCTTGGCTAATTTAATTGATGGAAACAGTGCTACTATTTCCTATTTTAGAGTAGATATGTCATAAATGCTGTTATTCAAGAATAAAAATACGTTAAGAATTTCAATTTTTCAGTAATTAGGATAAAAGTTTGCAATCGGGTGGTACCACTTGATTTTTTGGCGATTTTTTTTCTTTTTTGACGCCAAGATGTGATTAGTAAGATGTTCGCTGCCTAACCAGAAATAAAATATTATCGCCAAAATATAACGCCAAACTAGGGGGTACCCACTTCTACACCGAAACAGTAATTAGTTCAATTTAATTTGAATTTAGTACACATTCTCAAATGTACCTAAATGGCAGCCTATTGCCATTGATTTTCGCCAAGTTCTGGTCGCGGTTGATCGCCAAGCTTAGCGGTGTTGCAAAACTGCAAACAGGAATGCCAAACAAAAATCGCCAAGTTTGCGAAGGGGCACCCGAAAGTAAATTTTTACCTAAAAGATTACATAGTATGAATTAAAGAACTAATTCCAAGAGAAGATTATTAATTTTTTTGATATAATAACCTGCAAAGTGAAAAAATAAGGATTCCAATATTTTATAATTTGAATCACTAGAAAAATATTTTATGTGAGAACTTAAGAATAACGTATTGTACTGTCTTCAATAAATTCATTAAATAACAAGTCAAAATTGACTTTTTGGAAGATTTTGTTTGCTGATATGTTTAAAATTGAATAGTTTACGCAATTTAAACACACAGTTCATTAATCTTTTCCATATGTATCGACTTATAAAAGCAGTATTATATGAGTAGGGAACTAGCGCCCTCTATATAAAAAAAGTTGCGGCCAAAATTGGTATGGATTTAAAGCGCTATCGGAGGGCATAGGGGGCTCTGGAGGGCAGAGGGTATAGGGGGCTCTGTTTAGACACATACAGTGAACGAGCCGTTTGGTTAGTTACCTACCGCCTCGCACTAGAGGGCGAGACATAACGAACTGGTATGTGGTTATTACAGTACAGAACCTCTTATCCGGCACGCTCGGGACCATCGCTATCCCGGATAACTGAATTTCCCTGTTTTTTGGATCGCTAAAAGATGCCGATATCGGAGGTTTATCGAACCCAAATTACAATAACAAATAGTAATAATACTTCAAAATAAGTAGAAAACAGTAAATAAATACTTCTAAATTAAGAAATATTAAAAGAAAAGAACTATATTTAAAAGATAAAAATCAATAGCATTCACAAGTCAAAACGAGATAGGGGGGAGGGGGTTTGAAAATGACATTTATTAAATGATTCAAATACAGTATAGGACCTCAAATTCGAAACGCTCGGCGCCGCGATCTTTCCGAATTTCGGAATTTTCCGGATTTTGAGTTCTCATTCAAAAAATTTTGTAAGTAGCATCAGGGCCCATATAATTTTCTCTGGAAGTTTTTATTACCATTTTGCTCATTTATAGCATTTTTTATTATCGTATATACTCGCCTATAAGTCGCGGAATTTAGCACCAAAAACGAAGTTGGAGTCTGTTTACATTCGAGGCAAACATCGAAAAATCTAAACTTTTCCCGATATTAATTTAATTTCTTTAATTAAAAAATAAAACAAAAGAATTCCGTCAAATTCTAATATGATTTTATATTCTTTAGCCACTTACTAAAGACTTTAAATTGCGGTAAAAGATCCAACTATCGGGAAAATGCGAGAAACGCCGAATTCCAATTTCGCGAATATTCTATATCGCGCGAAAATTAGAGCTCATTTAAAGAAATAAACATAATAAAACTACAAGAAATAAAAAACAGCAAAATTTGATGCTGTTAACTCTGAATTAAAGCAACAATTAATAAAAATTCTAATCGCAAAAACGAACCCTTTTCAGAAAATCGCGAAATAAAACGTTTTTGAAAACTGCAAATTTCCAATCTTAAACATGTTCATTTCATTTTATTTTCTTTTAAAATGCCTATTCCAAGAAAAAAAGAAAAGGTGTTTACATGCAGAAACGCGTAAATTTCATACTCGTATATAACGACTTCGCTTTTGCGAAATCGATTTTAATAAAGAATTCATTTTCACAGTCGCAACTTGAGTTGCGTTAATATCAATTTTAAATTCTTATTATCTTGTTGCAGCTATTAAATAAATGAAAAAATATATAAAACAAAAACAAACGAGCTCTAATTTTCACACGATCAGCTGTTACGGAAAATTCGCGAATCTGCGGTATTAGAAATTTTTCGAACTTTCATATAGTCAAACTTTTCTTGCAATTCGTCTTCAAATACTCACCAGATAATTAGATAAATGAATAAGAATCTAAATACAAATTTATTTCGTGTTTTTTTATTGAAATGAAATAGAGAAAACATCTGGTTCTCTCAATTTTCGTTGGAGAATTTTTTTTTTTCTATATTTTCTTCTGCAAGTAAGATGATGCCCCCTCCCCTAAAAAAAGATCGTTTTTAGACTAAATTGTTCGACTTATAAACATTGAATCTGTTACTTGTAACGGAAAAATGCGTATTTTTAAAGGTATTTTCAAAAAATTCGCATTTTTACTAAATAGGCAAAAAAACGCGAACTTTTCAAAAATAACGGGAAATTCGCGAAAAAATTCCCGGTTTTCTGGTTCCCGGATAAGAGGTTCTGTACTGTATAAAGAATAATTCCTTCGGTAGGAGAGTAATAATGGTAAAAATGTTAATGGTAAAAATACGTTGGGACTTTCAGATTCATTCGGTTATTGCGCCTGGTGGAAAAAAAAAACAACTTATATTTACGGGTCATTACATTATTTGCTACAGGTCATTTTTTAAACAGATGAACAAAGTGAATTGGGTGAATGTTGATAACTTCATTTTGATAAAATTTACAAAATATATTAGTTGTACTGTGATAAGAAACAGTGAAGTCTGTCCCCTTTGAAATATGACTAGTTTGTCCTTGACGGGTAGGTCAAAATTCAAGTCTTCGAATAGATGGGATCATTTTATAAATGATGTCACGATTCGAGAGAGGGAGAGTGGTTCGTGAAATTGTGACAAATGGGAGGGGAGCAGAAGGGGTAGCTAGGTGGGGGCAAGGAGGGACAGCTGTCCCCGGGCGCAGTGTCAAGAGGCACCAATTTAATGTTAATTTATTTTAGTTTTAAATTCGAAAAGAAAATTATTTGCACTGAAGAGTGAATATGTTCGACAAAAAAGTGGGAGCACCGAAAATCATATCGGGAATAACCAATGTAGCACAGGAGTGTGTGGGAAATCAGACAAATAATTTTGCGAAGCCAAAGTATTTCATTTTTCTCTTAGAAGTGAATGGTCGCTAATAAAAATTAAAGTTAAAACGGCTGCTTTATAGAGCTATTTATCATTTAGGAAGCATAAAAGTTTTTTTAAATTCCCTTTAGGGATGCCCCTAGGCCCCCAAGGGGGCGCAAAATCTTCAGTTGTCCTCAGGCGCTGAAAACCTTAGCTACGGATCTGGAGGGGAGGGGTAACTAATAAAAAGCGCCAAGCCAGAACGAGATGGACGCACACCAGATCTAGTGTATCAAAGTAGGGTTACCAAGATGGCGCAATTATCGTCAACCAAAATAATTCGTGCCAAGGGTGTGGGCTCGGCTAGGATCTAACCAAAAACAGGAATGCATAATGCACTTACTTGGGAAAATTTGAGGGCATTTTGCATGCATATTTAAGCTGTATATTTTTCGATTTGAGTGCAGACTTTGTTATTGCTGATAAATATTTATTTACTACTCTTTCTTCACGATTTACTTTTATTTCCTTTTTTTAAAAACAATTTCAGTTGCATAATGTTTCTAATAAAAAGGTTTTATCAACGACAGATGCCATCAAAAAAAAAAAAAAAAAAATCTATGTACATATATAATATGTATATATATGTGTGTGTATGTGTGTTAAAAATTCCCCAAAATCAGTACGACTACGGCTTGACTATTCTGAATAAAAAATATCCGTTGAAAGCACTTTTCCACATCCTCAGATAACATGTCAAAAATCCGATTTCCTCAAGATAAAATAAGGCAATATAAAAGTTCTTTTCCCCCAGAGATATTCTATAACACCATTCCCTCGCTACCCCTCCCCCAAATGCTTTGGAAAAATAAATAAAAAAAAAAGTCGGCAAACATTGTCAAAATTATTATTTATTATCATCTTAACACTGCACAGACTTAAACTTCTGAATATTGGCACACATAAAATTCATAAAAACCTTTTTGTCACCTAGAAATAATAAAAAAAATGTCCGAAGTTATAGGTGCTTGCCATACTCCTGAACATATGGTATATTTGCATTGTGACTTGAATATAGAATTAATTTTTTCCGCCAAAAATTTGTATGAGCATCGTGTTTCATATGAACGCATTCAAACATTCATATATGTTTCATACAACATAAATATAAGATTGAAAAATTTCAACGATGTTTCCAATTTCAGGTTTAGCTACACTAAAAAGTTTGCGTTTAGTTGCCACAATTTTTGGTGTTACTCAACACCATTGCTGGTGTTTAATAAGTTTAAAGTTGAAAATTATTCATTCTTTGATGTATTTAAAATTTTTTTAAATGTTTGTCTAAAAAACTACAAACAGCAGAATGTTTGTCAACTCATATAGGTATTAAAAGTTTCTTACGGTTGCTCATTTATCCTATTTTCATACAAATGAGAAATCGTAATGAAATTTCGATACGCAACGGAGTTATAGTCTGTGTAATTAAAATCGGCTTGTCAAGGTCACACAACTCTACCTTTTTCCCTTCTGGTCGCCATGGTTTCCGAGCTAGAAACTTTTTCCCCACGTTAGTTTGGCGAACATGAAAGCTAAGTTTCTTGTTTTTAGCCTACTTTCCCGTAAAAGTAAAAAAAAATAATAATAAAGCATGAAAGAAGGCTTAATGTATCGTGAAAATATCGTTAAAAATCAAGAAAAGTCAAAAATAAGTGAAGTAATTAAATAAAGATTGAAAAATAAAAAATTTGAAAGTAGGGTATTGAGATGGGGAAAAAGTGTGTCTGTCGGTCTGTCTGTCTGTCTGTCGGTCTGTCCCCCCCTAATAACTTTTAAACGAATTGTCCGATTGGAAAAATTCTTTTTGCATTCGAAAGATCTCGGCGAGGACATCTCATTTCTATATTTTACTTTTTGATTTGAACAATTTTTTGTTCAATTTTGAACAGTTCAAAAAATTTTAACATTAGCGCCTATGGACAAAATTGAAGCAAATTCTGTAAACTCTGGGCACAAGAGCCAAGTTCCTATTGAAAGCTTATTGAAAGGAGTTCTCGGCGTGAAATATTGATTTGAACAGTTTTTGTTCATTTTTGAACAGTTCAAAAAATTAACACAGAGCTTACGGGGAAATTTCAACCCTATATAAATCCTGATCTAACGGACCGATTTGCTTGGAACAAACTTTATCGGAAAGCTCTTATAACGTAGAACATGTAGAAATAGAAAGTTTATCCAGAACTTACGAGCCTATTTTGCTATGAAATTTTTTGATCGGGATTTTCAAGGATATTTCTCAGTGACTCAATGAGTGAAATAATGAATGAATGAATAAAAGAAAGAGTGAAAGACTAAATCAATGAATAAATGAATGAGGAAAAGAATGAATGAATAAATTATTGAATAAATGAAAATATAAATAAATGAGTGAATAAATACATGAATGCGTAAATGAATGAATAAACACTTGAATGAGGTAACGAATGAATGAATAAATGCATGGCTGAATAAATGAAAGAATGAATGAGTGAGTGAATGAATATGTATTATCCGTTGAAAAAGGTATATTTTCAATAATTAGAACTAAAGATAAATAAGAAAGAGAGAGAAAGAGATAGCTAGATTATAAATTTGAATTTGGTGTATACGGGAAAGTAGGCTCGTATAGTTCTAGACGGAACTTCTTGTTGTTATAATAATAATAGAAGGATTCAAATCAAATTTATTTCTCAATGGCAAAAGCAGATTGCGTCAGATAAAGTATTCTCATATTTTGAACCAATCTTAGTCTTATTCTAATATTTTGATGTGTTTCAGAAAGTTATTGTATACCTAATTTATCGTATTTTATATTCTGTAAATGTTAAAATCTTATCTAAACATTCTAGATTTAATTTTTGAGAAATTTAATTGCATTTACTCAGTATCAAAAATAAATAAATGGAAACTAAATTATTCCTTATTACTTTTTCTCAATTATTTTAATATTTTGAATCGGAGGTGTAGTAATGCAGTTGCCTTAACTGCAATGCAAAAAAAAAGTCTGGCGCTGTTATTTTTCTCGCAGTTGCCATGGTAACAAAGCAGGAAACGCGGCCTTGATGCGCCTATTTTAATTACACAGACTATAACACATTTCATGTGCTAAGAAACATTATACTGTCTGTATTTTTTTAGACACACACATAAAAAACTTTAAAATATAACAAAATTGAATAGTTTTCAACTTCACACCACCAAAAATCTCTAGCTCTCTCTTTCTAATGGAGCTGTATATGGTCATTAACCTTTGCAAACGTAGTGTGTATCCCAATAAACGGCATCCATTTTTTCAAGTAGCACCACTGTCGGTGAATGCCCTTGCCACTGAGAATTTGGAGGCTCAGTTTCCCCTAGATAGCGGCACCTGACCTCTCATTTGATGCGAATTGCACTCAGGGGCCCGACTTTGCGTAATTGGGGCCCGGGGAAAAAACAAACTTTGGGGGCCCCTCTTCTTTACTACTTCAGTAATGAAGAACCAAAATTTAACACCTCATCACATATAGTGTAACCAGAATATTGACTGGAAGCTAAAATAGCTATAAACCCTCCAATGGTCAAACAAGATATCCTTCTGTCCATTTTATTGATTTTCTGAAAATTCTGTGTCTACCATTAAAGGATATAGCACATCTGAAGAGTAAAAAAAGCACGGGCTTTTGATTGGCCAAATCTGCAGACCTTATTGCGAAAGTTTAGCTGAATTCCGCTCTAGAATGCCATGAATTTACGAAATATAGCATTTTTGGTTTCATACGATACATTAATGAAGAAGCTAACATAAAACTAAAAGATTTTACAATGTAGTGATATTTTGTTTTTAAAAAGTTCTTTAAAGAAGGAAACACAATATAAACTTTCTACTCGATTTGGGGCCCCCTCGGATGCGGGGCCCGGGGCAGCTGCCCCGCATGACCCTGCCTTAATCAGGCCCTGATTGCACTACGTATTTAATAGCCGAGAGTATCCAAGCAAAACGGATACTCAAGGGTACTTTAACATGCCGCACAATAATGCGACCTGGGCGCAGACGATTTTCTGTATCTTGAAAATCCAGACTTGGGCCAGGTTCGAACCTGCAATCTTGGGCGTACGAGACCTGCGCCTTACCACTACGCCAACCCGTCGACAGTAAAACCAAAAATGGTGACAACTAAACGCAAGTTTTTTACAGTGTAGCTAATAGTGGACGGCTTTTCCCATATGGGTTCTTTTATGATTTTACATGCTTTTTTTTCTGCAGAATGACTTTTGATACTGCTCACCAGGAAAAGATTTTTGCCAGCATGTGTTATTTTGTCCCTTTTCAAAATTTATAGTTATATCAGGGTTCGTACTCTTTTCGCAAAACAAAAAATAAGGACTTTTTAAGGACCTACAAAAAATTTTAAGGACCTCACAAATTTTTCGAAATATACAAACTGTTATGTTTATTTCAGAAGGAAGCATTATTGAAAAAGGAAATTGATTTAACATCTTATTTTTATTAGGAACACAACACAAACACTTTTATGGAGCTCTCTTTTTTGACTTTTTGTTTGCTAATGTCCAATACAGTCAGGGAGTTAAATAATTATTGGAGCTGGTAATAAGAAGCACACAACAATAGCATTAATCATATATAAGCAAATTATCATGATATGAAAAATTATCGAAAATGGTTAGTGCTATAAAATACAAGTTAAATGAAAAAACAATTTAAGTAAAAAAAATTGTTAAAGAAAACTCTGCACTTTGTCTTGAGAATTTTTGTTTAATTCAGATTTTTTTTTTTTTCATTTTACTTAACTTATGTTGCCAGCATCTCAATTTAGGCTTACTTAAATTTTTATCTCTGCCAAAAATAACTTTAATTATTTAGAAGAGCTTACAAAAATTCAGAAAAAACTTCTTCAACTTGAGAAAAATATTTCATTTTGGAAACAACATACAAAGAAAAAAAATGGAGCTTAAAACTTTGTACATTACCCTCAAATGGTAACTATCAAAATTTAACTAAAATAAAGTTTCAAAAATTGAACAACTTTTTTAAATGAAAAATAAAACAAGCAGACTAAAGGCTGCACTTTCAGTACTAAAACAACTGTAAACATTTTAAATAATTGATATATTTACAGGATGCAAAAAGATAGAAATCTCAAAATCTGCGTGCAATTTTCGGCGAAGCACGTGCTAGATCTTAGCAAGTTTCCAGAAAATAGGTTTTTACACTTTCGCATTATAAGTTATGAAAATTCCTGTAAATAAATACATATCTTTTTAAAAAGTTCCTTAAAAGGTTTTCTTGTTTTGTAGTACAATCCCTTTAGATAAAAATACTTGTACATCAGCTTGAAAAATCGGATCCTTTTGCAAAAAAGCGAATTTTCGAAGTTCACAAATAAAATCAGAAAAAGTTAGAGAAACCGAAGCATTTGGCAACTATGGTGTATAGGTTTAAGAAGGGGTCGATTCCTTCAATTTACTGCAAATTAAGAAATTTCACGAGATACAAATTTTGATTAACGCAGCAAATATCATCATCTCCCACACAACAAAACCCCACAGCGAATGATCGCGAAGCCAAATTGGTCGCTAAAAATTACTACATATTAAAACATGCGTAGATGTTGTTTACATTGACTTTCAGAAAGCGTTTGATAAAGTTCCGCATGAAGCTGTTCTTAGCAAACTTGCTTATATTAGTATTGGTGGAAAAACTTTAATTTGGGTTAAAAATTGGCTGACTGGGAGGAAACAAAGAGTAGCAGTGAAGGGCAATTATTCTCAGTGGATTGATGTTTTGAGTGGGGTTCCACAAGGTTCAGTTTTAGGGCCAATATTATTTATTATTTTTATTAATGATATTACTCAGAGTATTTCTGGGCACATCAATATTTTTGCTGATGATGTCAAAATCATGGGAATTGTGGACACGGAGGAACAAGTTAATCAGTTTCAAGAGGATTTAAATCAAATTTCTAGGTGGGCAATTAAGTGGGGTATGTCTTTTAATATTGGGAAATGTCAAGTGCTTCATTTTGGTCATGGGAATAAACATGCAACCTATTATTTACAAAGTTCCGTCATTAGGGAAGCAGAAGCAGTTGTTGACCTAGGAGTATTGATTAGTCCCAACTTCAAGTCCAGCCAGCAGTGTAGCATAGTAAGTAACAAAGCTAACAGGATGCTTGGGTTTATCAATAAGGCTATTTCGAACAGGTCTAAGGAAGTTGTATTGCCACTATACAGAAGTTTGGTAAGATCTTATTTGGAATATGCTGTTCAGTTTTGGTCTCCGTACCTAAAAAAGGATATTACCTTATTAGAAAGGGTTCAAAGGAGGGCTACTAGATTGGTAAGTGGTCTTTTAGACTTAGATTATGAGATTAGGCTTAAAAGGCTGAGGGGACATGAATCAGTTGTTTAAATTCATTAAAATGGCAAATGTTGATGGACTGCAGCTATGTGCTGAAAGTAGAACCAGAGGTCATTGTTTTAAGCTTTTCAAATCTCAGGCTAATCTTGAAATTAGGAAAAATTACTACTTCAATAGGGTTATAGGCAATTGGAATAGTTTACCAGAAGCGACTGTGAATTGCAGCGGGGTGAAAACTTTTAAGAAAGCTCTTGATCTTCATTGGGGACTGCTAAATTGACTAGGACCAGCCTAGCTGGGCCCTGAGCCTGTTGCTGGTCGTCACTTTTGTATTTGTATTTGTACTTGTATTACTTAAAAAATTAATATATTAATTTTTTCGATACGGGAATTTATTTGATCTAAAAAAAAAACAATGGGAGAACAAACTGTTTAGCAAAAGATCAGCTGAAAAGCGATTGGGAGAGTTGGCAACTCGGCGCTTATCATTGTAAGACTTAAGCAAAATGATAATAAAAATAAATCATTCTTTTACCTTTAACATCATAAATATGCGATAATCATACATGCAATTGGCCAAACGCAAAAAAGAAAAAGTTTTTCTGCCTACATATTAGTTAAATTTATCTCTTTTATTGAGCTAGATGTCAACGATATGATTCTTTGAAGTATTCCCCCCCCCCCCTTAACTTAAAAAAAAGGGTTTCAAAAGCAATATTCATTTACTAATTACTTATTAAGAGCTGCTCCTACTTGCTTTATTGATAATTGTTTAGAATGTAGTATTTAGATTTAGTAACAATTTTGATGAAAAAAAATTGTTTACTTTGTAACTAAACTTAATAAATAGTATCGAATCCCAAATTTGAAATCCCAAAATTCGGCACTTTTTCAAAAATACCCGATTTTTTGTTGATGTTGTAAAATCGGAAAAAATATTAATTTAAGAAACTGTTAAATCAATAAATACCAGTAAGTTTTGATTCAAATAGAAGTAATCTTGTAGATATATTTCTTACATGAGCTAAACTCAAGAAACCAAGATAGAATAAGAAAACCCAACCATGTTAAAAAATGAAATCGGTTCTTTAAGCGCACCGCGCACCTTTCCCTAATTTTTTTCACCCTTGAATCCTTAAACATCCGTTTTTCAAATTTTATTCCTTTTTCTTTTCTTTTTTTAAAGCAAAATGAGGGAACTTGCGTGATTTGTTTTTCTGTGGTCTTAAATGGTGCCCAGTTACTGGGCCCCATTGCATTTTGTACACATGCTTGGTGCTTTGATTCGACTTGTCTGCTAATGTTTTTTAAATTTTTTTTTTAAGATGTAGCTCGATTTTCTTTTTCATACAATTGCAGGAAATAGCAAATTGGGAGCTGCCATGTGGGTGGGTACAAGTTTATTTTAACTGAATTGGGTGTTGTAATTTGAAGCATTTTATCAAAATCAACGAACATTTTTTTTTTGTAAAAATATATAACTTAGTTACAACTTTTCAAAAAAAAAAAAAAAAGTTACTTATTTATCTACCAGTTGAGAAAGCACTGCAATTAAAAATGCGTTGATATTTATGTAAATCGGTCCTGTCAATCCGCCATTTTGGGTCTGTCCGAAAGCCTCGATAGTACCGTTCCCGAGCAAACCACATTTGAGGTTCGATTAAGTAGTTGAAATGAAAGAAGTATGATTTTTGTGGAATACAAAAGATTGCAAAACAAATGAAACGCATGGGTACCTTCTTATTTTTACAAAAAAAAAATAAATAAGCACCTGGAATAAGAAATAAGGACTATTTAAGAACTTTTTAAGGCCTTAAAATGAAAATTAACATTAAGGACTTTCTAAGGACCTTTAAGGACCGTACGAACCCTGTATATGTATATTGACTTTTAACACTGCACACAGAGGAGACGCTTTTCTGCAGCAAGCAAACAAAATCTTTTCCCGGTGAGGTTAAGGGTTTCATTCTTACACATATTGCTGCACTAGGAATGGCAATATTGCTCAAAATAAAGGAAGTAAATGGGGGGATTATCTTTTACAACTCCGCTCTTATTCGTCCCCTGCCAGCATGAGCTCTTTCATTTCTTTTTAAACTTCCATCAGTAGTAAGGGAACATTCAAAACTATACAGTGTACACCAGCGTTTCGCAAAGTGTGGTACTTCTTGGTATATGTTTGGAAGGCTTAAATGTTGCACCACAGCCGTTTCCACAACTTGGAGAGCATTAAGACTAAGGCTGGTTTAGCAGTAAAGCTTAGGGTTCCCCCCCCCCCCCCCTTACCCCAAGTGGCAAGGTCGTAGCCAGTAATTTTTCTCGGGGTGGGGGGGAGCCGACTTTGAAACACTAGTGTAGAGCAAAGTTTCAGGTAGGAAGATATGCTACATTGCTTAATTGAAAAAATTTTGGGATTTCGGGGGGGGGGAACCCCCCCTCTGGATACGGCCTTCCCAAGTGGTCCGATCCCACTCCCACCATTAGGAGTGGCACGGGAAGTTCAATTGCATCACTTTCGGACCGCACCCTGTATTTCACATTTTATCCGTATGCTTTTTATGCCAGTTCACAACTTCTCGTATTATCGGAAAACAATTTCAGGGGAAAAATCACTTTTAAGGTCCTTTCCAGTATGTAATGAAATTTTATAAGTTTGTTTTTTCTTTCAAGTTAACAATTAAAAATTCTGCCATTACAATATTATTTTCGCGAACTCCCTTTCTACCTCAAACAGCCAGTTGGGAAAAGCTGCTACAACCCCTTCCCTCTGGATTCTGTCAACATCACAGGCTGGAGGGTTCAAAAGTAGCGCACTAAAACATTTTAAAAAATCCATTCCTCAATCCCAATTTTTTTTTTCTTCTCTAACATACTAGATGGTGGTATCAAACTATTTATAGTATAATTAGGGATTAATTTTTAAATATGTTTATGTTTGAAAAGAATAGGTGCTTCTGTTGTCGTTCTCTTGAAAATTATCCGACCATTAAGGGGTTAAAGTATTGACGTTTGGTTCCCTCGTACAGAAAAGATCATAGGGGAAAATATGAAAAATAGGATTCCTTAAAAATCTTCATTTAAGAATTCTAAAGGAATCCTATTATGCAAATTTTTTTGTGAGGCACTTACCTTAGTGTGAGGGGTGCTTAATATTACGAAAGTCATGGAAAGGGTACAAAAATGTCGAAAATTTGGGAAACACTGGCATACATTGATGAAAAAAAACGCAACAGGGTATAAATTTTACGTAGCATGAATCTTGAGGCGTGAGTTGACTGCTGCAACTGAACATCTTTTGACAATGACAACAAGTACAGTTGAACTCTCTTAATATGAAATGCCAAAAATTCACGAATTTGTCAGTATTAGCCGCTATTCGTAACAACCGTGAATTAGTAAAATTGTGTTAAAAATAAGTATTAGAAATGCCTGTTTATATTTTTAAAATAATTACTACTATTTATATTAAAAAGTAACATAAATAGTGAAATTAATTTATTTATTTTTACTAATATACACTTCAAAATTTTACTAATACATTGAGAGAAAATGAATTTACCTTTTAAAATTTATCAATTTTGGAAAAAATCCTTATTGGTTAGATGTTTTTTCTTGTAGGTACATTAAATTTTATCGAGCAAATTTTTTCGTGAATAGCTCAGAAAATTCGTCTTAGCCGAAATTTGTATTTTAGCCTTCGTAATATGCGTGAGATATTTAGTGTAATTAAATAGTAAACCAAACTTAATGAACGAAATGTTTGTTTTAGCCGTGGTTTCGTAATAACCGTGTTCGTATTAAGAAAGTTCAACTGTATATGGCTTTTCACTAGTATGCGTTCTCATATGTTTTTTCAAATGTGCCTTTCTAAGGAACGACTTAACGCACTGATCACAGGCAAAGGGCTTTTCGCCGGTATGTGTTGCTAAATGCGTTTTCAAGTATTCACCTTTAGTGAATCGCTTTTCACAAGACTGACAGGAAAACGGCCTCTCTCCGGTATGTATTCTCAGATGATACTTGAGAGCCTTTTTACCGGTGAGTTCCTTCAGGCAAAAATCACAGGAATAGCGTTTCTTTACGGGAGTTTTCACTCGTATTTTTGGGCCATCGGTATGACTTGACATCACATGGTACCTAAGGCCTGTCCGGTGACGGAAAATCTTTTGGCAATGATCACAGGAAAAAGGCTTTTCACCGGTATGTCTCCTCAAATGGCTTTTTAGACTTCCTTTCTGAACAAAAGTCTTTTCGCAATATTCACAAGAAAAGGGCCTGTCGCCAGTAAACGTCTTTATGTGCTCTTCCAGACTTTGATTAGAACAAAAATTTTTTTGACAATGCTCACAGAAATGTGTTTGTTCGCCGGAATGCGTTTTCTTCACGTGATATGCCAGGCTTCCTGTGTTCGTAAAGGGCACTTGGCAAAAATCACAAAAGTACTGGTTTTCCCCAATGTGTATTTTCAAATGCATTGCCAGATTTTCTTCTTGAGCAAAAGTTTTGAAACAAAAACGACAACAATATGGCTTTTTGCTGAAATGTGTGTTCAAATGTGTTACTAAGCTTGAATAATCAGTAAATACTAGCTCACAATGATCGCAAGAATAATGACCTTCCACTTTAGTGATTTCAATTGAATCCATGACTTAATGGGTATAAGTATCTTTTTGAAATAATAACACTGCTGCAAATTCTTTAACGAACTACATTCTTCATAAGTTACTTTCAAGTCTAATGCTTTTTTCTTCTCTCTTCGCCTACTTCATCGTTCAATTTCTATTTCATTAAATGGTGAGTGCGCCCTTTGATTATTAGGAATATTGCATTTCTAACTGCTAAATATACATATTTCTGCTGAAATTTGCCCAAGATGAAATGGAGAAATTAGTATGATTTGAGGTTTAGAGCTGGCTGCCTTCAGAGCACACATCAGATTGCTGTAGTGTTTTAACAAGAAGATTCAGTTTTCCACTTCGCCGACTTGCCACCTGAAAAAGGTAACGATCCATGAATATTTTAACTTAAAAATGACTTCAATTTAGGGATGCACTGCCAAGCAAATTAGCTAATTACCGATTAATCAATTAATTACAATGATAGTTATTTTTACTAATGCTATAATTTCTCCATCACTATTCATTTCTTAAGAACTCATTCACTATAATAATAAAATTACACGTTAATTTAAAGCACAAATGAGCAATAAAATGCAGACATATGTTTCGGGATTGCTTGGAATCCCTTTTTCAATGCGACAGGGAGCTTCTAGATGCAAAACGTCTTCATTTGGATGTTTTGCATCTAGAAGCTCCCTGTCGCATTGAAAAAGGGATTCCAAGCAATCCCGAAACATATGTCTGCATTTTATTGCTCATTTGTGCTTTAAATTAACGTGTAATTTTATTATTATTGTTTACTTGCACAAAGTTAAATTATTTTTAACTCATTCACTATTTCTAAGATTTTTTT
Source organism: Octonoba sinensis (assembly GCA_038502835.1). Lineage (NCBI taxonomy): Eukaryota > Metazoa > Arthropoda > Arachnida > Araneae > Uloboridae > Octonoba > Octonoba sinensis. The sequence goes on from CM076606.1 coordinate 111,234,837, forward strand.
TTCTGAAAAAAAAAAAATATGTCCCCACCTTTACGTTACTTTGTAAATTTTGAACGGAATTGAAGCTATAATTTGAAACCATTGGTAGTTATTCGTAATTTGCACTCAAGAGTTTCTGTTTTACAAAATAGGAATTTTTATCTTCATGTGACATTAAGACCTGTTATTTAGGGAGGACAGGAAGTGGCAGCTGCCTCCCCCTGAGTTCAAGAAATATAATGTATGTATCAGTGGTGTAGTCCTGAAAAAACGTTGGGGGGACACTTATGCATAGAAAGTTTAGCAATTGAAATCAAAAGTAGGGCATGCTTACGCTAAAATGTAAAAAATTTGGGGGGGGGGGGGACGCTTGTATTAAAATAAGAAGGTAGGGAGATGCAGTCCCCTCGTGCCCCTCGATTACACTACTGGTAGAGGAAAGTTGGATAAAACCGGGACCCAGCAGTTTTAGCTTGATTAGTATTGATATTTGTCGGAAAACGCTTGAAACTTGTTGCAAACAAGCGCCATGTTATTTGAAGTTAAATAAAAGGCAGTGCTGTTTATTTATTTGTCAATGCCGATGTTTTGAAAAATTCAAGTGGAAAAGTTTTGATTTTTACACTACCGATTTCACTTTGTAGTTTCTAATTGCTTAGAGATTTATTTTAGGTAAGTACAACATTTGATAACACCTTTTTCAGCAGTTATTTTAAATTATTAAACCAGGTTTTGCATCATGTTTGAAATGTGCTAAACCGTCTTTTGTGATTAATAGCGTTGTCGGATAAAACCGGGACCTTGGCAGTCGGACAAAACCGGGTAGTACCCGGTTTTGGACGACCTTTTTTTTTACTGCGTGAAATATAAAGTTTAATTTGTAAACTATAAATCTTAAAGAATCATCTCATAAATGGTATGAAATTAAATCTTTATTACTTTTTAGGAGAGACTTCGTATGAATATAGGCTACTATATTATAGTATCCCACTTAGTACAAATATAAAATTAAAATTATTAACATTTAAAATAAAAATTATTTTTTAAAAATTAAATCGTGTTTGTCAGTTTATACCAAAAAATGTTTTTTCTTCTTTTTTTTAAGTAGGGTAGAATGAACAAATGAATGCTTTTACAAATTTATAATTTAGTTAGAATAAAAATTGCACCCATAAAAATTAAGGCTGCTCGTCAGTCAATTTCCAAATTCAGCTCACTAATGTTAAGTCTATGGGTGTGTGGTGCATTTGTATTTTTAAAAATATCTCCTTGGGAAATTGATTAAAAAGAGGACATCTTTTAAGAAGTCTACACCGAAAAAAGAATTCAAAAGTACAATTTCCCGAAGAGATATTTTTAACCCACCTATGTTACTCGGTATAGGACGGCCATTGTACCAATTTATTGTTATAGATAAATATCAGTAGTAAGACACAGTATTTTTTAAGTGTTCCTGAACATACCCGGTTTTATCCAACCTGGTTGGATAAAACCGGGTACTTTTATACTTCCAAAAAAAATTTATTTACCCTCCAAAATATTGTTCTTCCACATTGAAAAATATTTATTTCTGCAACTAAAGAACTAATTTATCATTCAAATATAAATTTAAGCAATTTTATTCACTTATTTGCTTAGGAAATAAAAAAAGCACTTTGGGACCCAGTTTTGTCCGAGTTTCCATTATGTGTGCGATAGTGTGGTATTTACAGGACATTTTATTGTTGCAGAGAAAATTACCTTTCCTTATTGCAGTGACCACGAAAGGGAGGGGTCATGGAGCAGATTGCGCCATTGAAAATTTTTGGGTGGGGAATGATGTAAAAAAAAAAAATATTTTTAACCACATTAAGTTTTTTCACCTAACAAAACTGTTAGAAGACTATAGCTGATATAAGCCACCAGTAGTACATGCCGCCAGATGAAACATTCATGTGTGAGCCACCAATGGTACACGCTGCCAGGTAAACTATTCGCATGTAAGTGCAAATTATGCATTGTTTTACAATATCTTAAAAATAAAATCATAACAGCTTTGAAACAGAAAAGAAAGGGGGAGTGGGGATGCTATTCTTATCATTGGCATCATAACATTTAAGGTATTTGTTGATGGCAATGGTGTGTTTAGCAGTTAAAAAACACGTTGAATATATATTTGAAAGGAAACACTTTTCCAAGTTGAAAATAGAAAGAAATCGATAGAAAAAATTATTCAATTTGAGGTATTTGCTTTAATGGAGCTTTTAAGGGTTCTTTTTTTTTCGTCGTGGCTGGGTGCGACCCCTGAACGGGTGGAACCCGTGGCGGGCCACCCCCACTGCAATACGTCACTGTATTATCGCAATCCGCTGACAATTCAATCAGTAGCGGATTTAGGCTTAGGCACGGGCGGCAAATTTTGAGGGGCGCCAAAGTTTTTAAAACGACTAAAATTAAAAATCGTTTGGGTTTTCTGTAAACTGTAAAACCAAATTTTAAAGTTTATTTAATTACGCTCTTACTATCTAAACATAATACCGATTTGAGGGTAGAATTTCTTTGTTGAAATAATTAATCAGGCTAGTACTAAAATCTGACAAAAAGATTTTTAAAAACTTTGTTTTAATGCTAGCATATTATTTTTTTACGAAATTAGATTTTTTTTCATATTTTTCATTCAAAATTTAATTGTAACATTTATTTGCTCTTTAATATAAACAAAACATTAATTCACCATGATAAATTATACAAGTGTGAGTTGATTTATACAATAATTTTTTTATTTTTCAATTTTTTGTAAAATTTTTATAGTTTTACGTAATGTGAAGCCCCCAACGATCAGCGGGGGGGGGGGGGGGGGGAGTCATATCAGAATGGCGCCACGTCATTTCGGGCCTAGGGCGCCCACAAACCTATATCCGCTACTGAATTCGCTGAGAGTAATATGTAAAGATTTTGACATTATTTATGCAATATTTTCGAATTAACCTGCAAATCTTTATGCAATCTTGCTGCAATTAATTTTGCCTGGTGGGAAATTAGTCGATGAAAACGAATCTTTGGCGACTTTACTGTTTAAGCTAATTTTCAATTGCTGGGACTCTAAACTTGGGCGTAACACGACAGATATTATCGAAAACCATTAACGAATGCTCTTGCTGAACCCATTGAAAGTTCGGGAAATGGCACAAAAATAAGTAACTTTTCTTAACAATAAATTAGTTAAGAAAAATACTTACATAAATGAACTGTATTAGTTATTCCAAAATGTTTTTTGTTAGTTATTAAAAGATACATAATTTTGAATGGTATAAAATAAAATTTCAAACAGATGTGTAATGGAGCAAAACCATTTTTTTCCCTCTCAGAATCTCACAGAAAGGGTACAATATGCGGTTATGTTCAATAATGATTAAATCGCAAAATTTACGTACACATACTTAAGGTAAACAAAGCAAAAAAACCATACAAACTTACAAACCACTATTATTCTTCACGCAGTCGTCCAAACAGCAGAAATTCACAAAAAAAGAAGCAAACTAAACTGCCATCAGAAGGCGAAGCCGATGAAACACTGCATTCAATTTAAAGCTTGTTTTTTTCTCCCCTAAGTTATGAAGAAAAAAAGAATTCAACCAAATTTGTATCATTAAAATTTGGTTATATCTACTAAAATACTTATAGTAAGTAATTTATTTATCTTCTACTCGCGAAAAATTTAATTCATAACGCAATGCTTGATCTTGGTTCGGAGTAGGATGAATAATCGTGCTCTGCTACTGCTTTCGCAGAAATTCATTTTGGGCTGGGGCGGAAGAAGACAGAAAAGAAGATTGTGTTGGACTGAAGTTGAATGTTATTAATGCGAAATTTTATAAATTTAGTGTAATTTAAATGGGCGAGAGAGTCTTTTTCAATAGAACTTTGAAAAGTATAAGGGTTAATTTATTGGATTTTACCAATTTCAATTAAAGATGAAGTAAAGTGGAAGTAAGTATTTTTTTTTTTTTTTTTTTTATTACTAAGAGCAAACGCTGTAAAATTTTAAACTTTGTAAATATTTGATTTCATTAGTTAAGATAAGATTGCCATCTTACGATTTCCGGTTAAATATTAATCTGAGATCTACACAGTTGCGAAATCTTTCCGATATCGTGCATTCGATTCCACGATTTGTTATGATTATTGGTTGATTCAGTATTTTCTGACAGGGTATTTTGTGAATGTTAAAAAGATTTTTGTGAAAATTCAAACATACGTTGGTAAAAATTTTTATGACATTTTGCTGCTTATTTAATCAATTACTCTGCAAGAAGTAAAAGTTGGTAGCACAAATTTTTGTGAAAGTGCCGTTTTGATTGAATGGAATTATGTGAACATGTCCGTTTTAATTAATTGGAATTTTGTGAATGGTCCCAAAACGGACCTGAATTGCCTCTGGCGCGATCCCCGATGATGCAATTGCCTTTTGATTTTGCTCAATTCTTATCGCTGTCATGGCATATTTAGTTGCGATCAAAATTTTGTGTAGTGCAGTAATTATCAATATTGATTATACAACTCCTTAAATCATGACATTATTTAGTTAAAATCTTTTTTTTCTGTGTGAAAGTGTTTACTCGTGTTTAGTTTAAAAACTGAAATGTGTTTATTATTAGTTGCACACTTTTTACAGTTATATTATACATTTTTACAGTCAATGAATTTTTTATTAATATTATAATTGCTGACATATTGTGGAACCCCATCACACCCTTAGAAAGTTTTAAAAGGACATTTAATTCTTTTAGTTCTAGGAATTAATTATTCTCCCTAAAATTACAAAAATCATGAAATGTAGTTACTCATTTTTTTTTTTTTTTTTGCACATAATGAGAATCAAAAAGAAAAAAATTCCAATTCTTTTATGATCAAAATTCAAACTAATTGTTACTGGAAATTTCCTTTGTCCTGTCTTGCTTTTCATTAAGTTCTGAATAGTTAAAATTTTTTTTAGCATTGGTGCCTATGTGAAATATGAAGTAAGTTATATAAACCCTGGGCATAAGATACAAGTTCCTTTTCACAACATTCTTTTTGGAAAGAGCGCTCGGTGTGAAATATTTTTTGATTTGAACTATTGATAATTTTGATTTGATAATTTTTGATCAATTTTAAACAGTTCAAAAAAAAGTTTTAACATTAGCATTTACGGGAAAATTTCAATCCTGTAGGTATAAATCCTGATCTGACCGAAAGACTTGCTTTAAAAAAAACTTTATCAAAAATATGTAGAATATGTACAAATCCGAAGTTCATACAGGACTAATCTATTTTCCCCCGAAACTTTTCGATCTGGGTTTTTAAGGATACAGTAAAACCTGTAAAGTTGGCCACCTTTGTAAGTTGACAACTTTGGTTAGGAACGGGATTAGCCCTTCACCCTCTATAAGTTGACCACCTGTCTATGTTGACCACTAATGTGCTGCTCTGCAAGTGGTCAACTTACACAGGTTTCACTGTATTTCCGAATGAATGTGCATAAACCATTGAAAAAGTTATATTTGAACTAATTAAGAACTAAAGCTAAATGAGGAAGAGACTGAGAGATAGCTAAATTATACTCAGTATAAGACATGTTTTTCCTCAAGTATGTTTTCTAAAGTACTTTTGCTCGAGAAATCCATATCTGCTATCGGAATTTTTCTATCACGTATAGTTTTCCAGTTATAAGGAAGGAAATGTTCTATTTTGTTTTTTCAGTGTTTTTCTGATCATGCAGCATTGTTTTTATTGAGATAAAGTACACAAAAGATCTTGAATGTCAACCGTTAAATCCAGGGCTGCCGGATTTTAGCCGGGCCAAAAAAAGCCGGCCGCCTTTTTTTGGTTTAAACCACTTTAAAACGGCCGGCTTTTTTAATAAAAGCCGGCTTTTATTAAAAAATACGTATAAAATTTTTTTTTCTGAAAAAGTATTAAATAAAAAATTACTTTTAAAGCTCATTTATACAAGTAATTTATTACTGCAATAGCAAAATACTTGAAATAAGAATGAAAATTATTTAATAGAATGATACTTTACAGAAATAGCAAAGAGAAAGTGCTCCTTATTAGAAATTTGTTTAGATTCACTGAAATTTTAAAATCGATTTATTTTCAAAGATTTTTACTAAGAATTCAAAAGTTCACTTGACACTACTATATGAACTAAAGATTACCAATCATTTGCCTTAGTCTTTAACTCATAATCTTTTGTATATTTTAAAGCCCCTTTTTCTTAAAAATCTTTTTTCAGAACGTTAACTAGTTCTCTGATCCAAATAAAAATAAAAGCTATTTGTTAAATAAATTGCACAAAATAAAAGATGCCCATCTTGACGCAGACCAGCTGGTCAACGTTAAATTGTACTAGAATGATATTCATCTTAAAAAATTTTAATGTTATGTATATAAAAAAAGTTCCTTATATAAAAGCGAGCCAACTACTCACCACAGACGAATTCTTTTACATTTTTGACATGAGTAGTGCTGTAGGTAAACACTAGTTTAGCTTTTTTGTTAAAGGACAGGGAGATATTTCAAATCACTGTTTTTCCTACTCTTCTCGCCTTGAGCAAACAATGTTTTTGTTTGTAGTGTAAAATATATGATAGAAAAAAATTAATGAATATAGTTCTTTATTGCAAGTTTCAGTATTTTGAAATATTTTAAAGTAACTAAATTCTTAACATAAAATATCAATTTTAAGTGAGAAGCATGTACTTGAATCTGTAGTAAGATAGCTTTTCATATGTATTAAGATAAGGTACTGTGTTCGACTATAGAAGAAACCAAATTTGATTCCTCTCCCAACCTGGATTTGATTTCCTTCTCCTTTTGTGTTGAAAAAAATAGATTCTGTATAGCTATAATATTAGGCAAGTGTTTAATGAGAGAGTCTCACGAAATTAAGCACACAAACACGAAAATGGTAATATGTATTGTAAAATGCTAAAATGCATTCAGGTTGTGTAACAAAATAATTCTGAATCTAATTTTAAATTAACTCTATTAAAATAAAGATTTGAGCTTCATTTTACACAAATTAACAGTAGCAACATAAATGGACATAGTATAGGCGCAAATAGTAGTATTGTGTCTAATTGAAAAAGACCAATAAAGACCGGCCTTTTTAAAAAAAAGACCGGTCTTTTTTAATAAAAGCCGGCCGGTCTGGCCTTTTTTAAAAAAAGCCGGCTTTTTTGCAGCCCTGGTTAAATCAGTAGGGTCATTTTATTTTGCTGAAAAAAACTAAGTGAAATGACTAACAGCCCCCGCTTGACCTTGAACCCCCGCCAAACCGAAGTGGGTATCAAATTGTACTGGGTGTGGGCCTCTGTAGGAATTTTGTAAAATTGAAAGGTAAAGGCAAGAGATATCAAGGGAAGTGGAGTGCAACTATGTTAACAGATTACTGCTGCGCATTAAAAAGGGACAGTCCTGAGGCAAAGTATGACAGAACATGTTAAAATCAATCCTTTTTAAATAAATAGAAAATTACTTGGTTTTCTGGTGGAGATGCTTTATTGAAAAAAATGCAATGCCCTTAAAAAAAGGGGTTGGGGGAATCCTAAAGACTTTAATAACTGATCTGAGATTTATTAATTTACTGTATTTCTTATCACTTAAGGATGTTCGCTTGTAAGGTTAAGGCAATAAGTAAGGGTAAATGTTATTAATGTAAACTATTACAGCACATTGCAAGGAAATCTTTACGTGATGGATAGGGCCCGACAAATCCCGGGCGCCAGGTTGCCCGAGTGACTAAAAAATGCCTTGGCGACTAGTTTTTCAGGCGGCGACTATGTTCGCAAAACGAAAATATTATAGCTGGCTCCTAAAAATTTTCCCTGGCTCCTAAGATTTTAGCATTTTTGTCGGGCTCTGTTGATAGAGAAAAATGGTTTTCATTTTGTAATTCAACGTGAAAAATACTTCCAAGATCAGTTAACACAATGTTTGGGCAGAACTATTTTATTTTTTTGGTGGGTGGCTAGACCAGTGCTATGAATTTTATATTGGTGTATATTGGAAAGAAGGCTTCTATAGTTCTAGATGGAACTTCTTGTTAAATAAATGTCGTTATTCATCGAATATATAAATTTCTTAAATTAATTAAAGTGCAAAATTTTGTAATAATTACAACCCAATGTTTCTAGGACTCCTGATTATAGTAACTCCTTAGATTTTTTCTAGAGCCCTTAGATTTTCTTCTTTCCCAATCTGTGCTTGTAATTCGTATTCCAGACCTTGTTTTTTTGTAACAATGGAAGTTGTAGTTTTTAACTAAAAAAACTTTTACCTGGGGAAATATCTCTACATCTTTAAAAATTCTTTTTAAATTGTTACTTCGTGTAATACATTTTGTGTGGTTTATAAAACTATATGGAATTGGAAATAGAATGTTTGCAAAGTATTTCACATATATGTTATTTTGTAGAAAAAGTACTTCTTTTTTTGAAAATCTAAGTATGTTTACAGTTAACAAAAAGCATGGAAAAATGAGATCGGTTTTTTCAAACTGTATGAACAATCAGACTTAAAGAAAAAGAAAAAAACTCACAACGTAGTAAAAAAATTTATCAGAAAAACTGTATGGGATATTATATTTGTATGGGATGCATAGTTTAATGAAAGAACTGCTAAAACTTTTATCCATAAAAAAGCTCTATTTTTATGCTTCATGCTACTGCATGAGGCTCTTCTTAGCAAACTTGCATATATTGGTATTGGTGGAAAAACTTTTCTTTGGGTTAAAAATTGGATACAAAAGTAGTAGGGAAGGGCAATTATTCTCAGTGGAAAATTGATGTTTTGAGTGGTGTTCACAAGGTTCAGTTTTAGGGCCGATATTATTTATTATTTTTATTAGTGATATCAGTCAGAGTATTTCTGGCTATCGAATTTCTATGATGTCAAAATCATGGGTATTGTTGAGACGGAAGAACAAGTCAATCAGCTTTAAGAACATTTAAATCAGCTTTCTAGGTGGGCAATTAAGTGGGGTATGTCTTTTAATATCGGGAAAGGTCAAGTGCTTCATTTTGGTCATGGGAATAAACATGCAAGCTATTATTTATAAGGTGCCATTCATTAATGAAGCAGAAGCAGTTGTTGATTTAGGAGTATTGATTAGTCACGACTTCAAGTTTAGTTAGCAGTGTAGCATAGTAAGTAACAAAGCTAACAGGATGGCTTGGATTTATCAATAAGGCTATTTCGAACAGGTCTAAGGAAGTTGTATTACCATTATACAGAACTTTGGTAAGATCTCATTTGGAGTAATATGCTGTTCAGTTTTGGCCTCCTTGTCTCAAGAAGTATATTACCTTATTGGAATGCATTCAAAGGAGGGATAGTAGGTTGGTAAATGGTCTTGCTGTTTTAGATTATGAAGTTAGGCTTAAAATGCTCAATATGGATACAGCAAAGGAGGGTTAGAGGGGACATGATTCAGTTGTTTAAATCTATTAAAATGGAAAATGTTGATGGGCTGCAGTTATGCACTAAGGTAGAACCAGAGGTCATTGTTTTAAGCTTTTCAAATCTCAGGTTAATCTTGAAATTAGGAAAAATTGTTTCTTCAATAGGGTTGTAGGCAGTTGGAATAGTTTACCGGAAGCAGGGTTACTTAAAGTGGCAGGGGTCGATCCAGCATTTTTTTAACAGGGTCTGTTTTTTGTGAAATTTTTAAAGGGATCTTTTGTGAAAAATCAAAAATTTTTGTGAAAATTGAAAAGTTAAAAAGATAAATATATAGTGGTGAACCCGGTAGCAGAAATCGCAGATTTACCTTGAAGCTTGCAGATTAATTAGCCTCCTTACACCTTGGAAAAATAATGGGATTTCCTACTTTCAACCTTTTAGGAATGTGTCCACAAAGTTTGCTTTGCTTTTTACCAAGTTACTTCAAAAGTAGTTAGTAGGGTTATGAATGACTCAAGACAAATGTTTGCCCTGTTTTCACCAAGTTATATAATACATAATTTTCAAATATTAAACTAGATTTTACTAATTTATTTATAAATTGAATAATTACAGTTGAACTTGGTTATGGGTCGACATCGTTTATAGTGACAACTCTGTTACGTTATAATTTCAGTCCCTTCATTCGTCCATCAATAGCAATAGTGATCGCTTATAGCACCATAAATATAGCGGTCCCTCGAATGACGCAATGGTAGAGTTTCACTGTATAATATTTATTTATTGTCTGCATGTATTATTGTTATTTGTCAACTATTTTAAAATGCATAGTTTGCTATTTTTTCTGATTGTAAATTTGGCTCCTCATGCCACGGACATTTTGATTTCTGAAACTTGTGCTGCAGATTGATAAAGAAAATTCTGCTACTGGGGTGATGAAAGAAATTATTATTATTTGCCGCTTTTGTGGTGTAAAAAGTGGTTTGGAATTTTGTGAAGGGTTCCGAAAATGGACCCAAATTTCCTCTGGCCCCCTGAGTGGGGTAAAAACTTTTAAGAAGGCTCTTGATGTTCATTAGGGATTGTTAAATTGACTAGGACCAGCCTAGCTGGGCCCTGTGCCTGTTGCTGGTCGTCACTTTTGTATTTGCCTTTGCAATACAAATTTTGGCATGAAAATTTGAAAAAAAAATGTTATAAGCTGTAAAAGCTATATATCTTTTTTCTTCGTGTCAGCTTTTTCTGGAGACACAAAAGCAAAATTTATCTTTTTCAAGATTGCAATAAAAGTTATGATAATCTAAACTAACAATTCAGCTAAATTTCTTCATTATTGGCACAAAGAAAGGACACCAAAGTAATACACACTTAATGCACTCCTGAGTCTTTAACTCTTACTCACTTTAAAAACCAGAACCTTATTATTGTTTTTTTTTCGTTTATTTTTTAAGTGGACAACATAACATCAGTTATTCTACTTAATACTCAATTGCTTATAAAACTTTTTTTTTTTTTTTGTCTTCAATTTCCAAATTCACTTATATATTCATTTATTTTCAGCAATCCTCTAAATCTGACAATGGATAAATTGACAAAATTTAGATATTTGTTTTAAGCTGACTGCTCTTGCCGAAATTTGGTTGGAAATATTAAAGATTTTCAATGCATCAAAGAATATTTTAAGTGTTGTTTCAGAAAGTGCATTATAATCAACAGTTTCTGCCTATAGCTTTTCCAGAAAGGAACTTTTATGAACTGAATAGTAGCCTTTGCAAGAGAAATCGGGGGAAAAAATGTTCACCATGTGAATGTGACCCAGAGAAGCTCCATTCACATGGCCTGAAAATAAGTACCAGCCTTTAGCAACATTAACTTGTTTTCAAGTCTGTACCATTAAACAGTTTTGTTTCTGTGAAGTAAATGAAAAGATATTAATAGCAAAGTTTGATTTCTAAAATCATAAAAGATTTTCATAGCATAGAAGCGTATTCCTTCAGTTTAATAACAATTTTTAATTCTGAATTTGAAAACCCCTTGTTAAAATCCATAAAACAAATCATTCGTGAAAGACCACCTACCTAAAAAAGAAAAAATGGTTGAAGCCAGTTCTGAATCCGGTACCCTGAAAGAGATGACACTTCTTGCAAGTGAAAAACCACATCCTGGAGAAATTTTCTTGAAGACATTTTCTTCACTTTCAGATCTGAAATCTCGTATAGACAAAGGTGATTATTCGTGTGATCTTTGCTTGAAGGTATTTTCTAATCCTGCAGCTCTGAAAAGACACATTTCAAGACACATGGAAGAAAAAACCTTTTCCTGTAAATTCTGTTCGAAGATGTTTTCAAATTTTTCGGCTCTGAAAAGACATACGAGACGCCACACAGGCGAAAAACCTTATTCCTGTAAGATTTGCTTAAAGGAGTTTCCGTACACTGAATCCCTCAAAGTCCATATGAGAACCCACACGGGCGAAAAACCGTACTGCTGCGAAGTCTGTTTAAAGACATTTTCAGACAGCTCCACTTTTAAAACACATATAAGAAGTCACACAGGCGAGAAACCTTATTCCTGTGATATTTGTTCCAGGGCATTTTCAGATGGAACGGTCCTTAAAAGACACATGAAAAGCCACACGGGCGAAAAACCGTATCCTTGCAAGTTTTGCTCAAGAGCATTTTCAGTTTCCTCATCTCTTACAAGGCACATGAGAACTCACACTGGCGAAAAACCGTATTCCTGCGAGGTGTGTTCTAAGAGGTTTTCAATGTCTTCATCTCTTAACCGTCACAGAAAGAGACACTTACGCGAGAGACCATATTCCTGCGAAGCGAGTCCGAAGACATTTTCAGATCCTTCGAATCCTAAAATTCACGAGACAATCCTTGCGAGCGAAAAACCGCACTCCTCTGGAGTTAATCCGAAGGCTTTATCACAGCCTTTACACCTACAAGTTCACCGTAAATTACATACGAATAAGAAATCATTTTCCTGTGCCGTTTGTGCAAAAGTACTTTCGGATTCCTCCACTTTTAGGAAACATATTAGAATCCACACAGGCGAGAAACCTTATTCCTGTGATGTATGTTCAAGGGCATTTTCAGATGGAACGGTCCTTAAAAGACACTTGAAATGCCACACGGGGGAAAAACCATACTCCTGCAATGTTTGCTCCAAAGCGTTTTCAATTTCTTCATCTCTTGCAAGACACATAAGAACTCACACTGGTGAAAAACCGTATTCCTGTGAGATATGTTCAAAGAAGTTTTCTATGTCTTCATCCCTTAACCGCCACAGGCACCTACACGACAAACCATATTCCTGTGAAGTTTGTGCAAAAGGATTTACAGATCCTTCGAATCTTAAAGTACATATGAATCTTCATACAAGCGAAAAATCACATTCCTGTGGCGTCTGTACAAAGGTCTTTTTGCATCCTTCACAGCTACAAGTTCACATGAGATCCCACACTGGTGAAAAGCCATTTGATTGTTCACTTTGTTCAAAGGCATTTTCATATTATACATCTTTTAAATGTCATATGAAAAGCCACCGAAGCCAACAATCGTTTCCTTGGAAAATTTGACCAAAAGCTCATTTGGGCTTTCGGGCACTTCGGGATATGTTTCTCTGCCCCCCTGTTCCTGTGAAAATAGTGTTGACCTTTTAATGTTCAAAGACACACAAAATTTCACACTAGAAAAGAACCTAGATTCTTGCCAAGTTTGTTTAAAAGTATTTTTAGTTTCGTCAGTTCTTGCATCCCATATGAGAACTCACACAGATTGAAATCTACAAAGTTGTGTAATTTCGTTTGAATAGCATTTTCAAAAACTCTTCACATTTGATAACCCATGCGAGCATTTATATATGCAAAAAAAAAAAAAAAAAGTGTTTCTGTGAAGTTGGCTCGAAGGCATCCTCAGATCCTTCGTATCTTCAAGCACGTACTTGAACTGATGTAATACGAAATCATTTCTCTGTTATTTTCAATCCAGGTCGCTTCTTCATACTCGGGGGTCGTGCCAGAGGAAATTCAGATCTGTTTTCAGTCCCTTCACAAAATTTCCATCTACCAAATTGTACTTTTTACAGAATAATTTACCTAAAAAGTGGCAAAAAATTGTAAAAATTTTATTAATGTATGTTTAAATTTTGAATTCTCACAAAATTATTAGATTTTTCACGATAATCTTCTTAAAATTCACAAGAACCAGACCCTGTTCAAAATGCTGGATTAAGGGACCGTTCATAGATGATGTCGCACTTTTTTCAATATATTGATTACCCCCCTCCCATGTCACACTTCAACATACCCCTTATCCCTCTTTGTCATGTGTCACTCTATGTTGCATCAGCATATATACTTGCAGTGTTGCAGTTCAGAGACAAAGCACTTTCATTGTAGATCACACATCTGATTTTATTTTTGAACTTTTAATGACATTTGTAAACATATCAATAATAATGATTACAAATACAAAAGTGACAACAGAAACAGGCACAGGACCCAGCTAGTTTGGCCCTAGTCAATTTAACAGTCCCCAATGATCATCAAGAGCCTTCTTAAAGGTTTTTTACCCCACTGGGAGTAACAGTCCCTTCGGGTAAACTATTCCAACTGCCAACAAGCCTGTTGAAGTCTAGTCATTTTTCCTAATTTCTAGATGAGCCTGAGATTTGAAGGCCTTAAAACAGTGAGCTCTAATTCTACCTAAAGTGCATAACTGCAGCCCATCAACATTTCCCATTTTATTGAGTTTAAACAACTGACACATGCCCCCTCTAACTCTACTTTTCTTTAGACTATACATAATTGAGCTTTTTAAGCATAACCTCATAATCTTCGTTTGAAACACCACTTACCAACCTAGTAGCCCTCCTTACAGCCACCAGCTCCCTGCAAAAGCAATCCTAAGGCCTTGGCTAACATCTTAGGATCTGGTGGAGAAAAGTAGCCCTCCTTTGAACACTTTCGAATAAGGTAATATCCTTCTTTAGATAAGGAGACCAAAACTGAACAGCGTACTCCAAAGGAGGTGTTACAAAACTTCTGTATAATGGCAATACAACTTCCTTACACATGTTTGAAATAGCCTTATTGATAGACCCAAGCATCCTGTTAGTTTTGTTACTTACTATGCTACACTGCTGACTAAACTTGAAATTGCTACTAATCAATACTCCTAGATCAACAACTGTTTCTGCTTCACTGATGGAACCTTGTAAATAATAGCTAGCACGTTTATTCCCATGACCAAAATGAAGCATTTGACATTTCCCAAGCATGTGGACTTAATTTGTAGAAAATGAGAATAAGGTTTACAACAAAAAAGGTAATTAGTGTATAATAATGAAAAATATTTATTGTTCGCATTCTAAAAAAGTGACTCGAGTTATTTTATCTTAAAAGTGTAAATGCCGAAAAAGATTTCCTTTTAAACTTTTAACTTGAAGTAAATGTAAAGCTTAATCAGCATTGGTGTTTCAGTACAAAGTGAAATCAATGGATCTTTTAAATCAAATTATAAAAACCAAAAATACTCTCAAACAAATTTAATATACTGATTTTAAGTGTCTTTATAAAAACTAAAATGTGTGATGTCACACTTTTTGGTACCCCACCCCCCTTGTCACAAACTGTCACAATTTCTCTAACCCCCTTGAAGCGGGTCATCATTTATGAATGACCCCAACCCCTGATACTTGAAAAGTCATTTTAACACCACGCAGGGAAAAAACCATTTTCCTCTTAGGTTTGTGCAAAGGATTTTCATATCCTTCATTTCTTATATAATTTCAATGTAAAACCAGTTCTTTGAAAGGTTTTTCAAATGCATTCTCAGACATACTTACAGCTCATTTGACATTCCAAATTCATGCAAAAATTTATTCATTGTGATGCTCATTTCAAAGCACTTTCTACTGTTCAATCACTTGAAGTACATATGAAACTTTCGGAGTAGTATTTTTGTGAGTTTTGTTCAAAATCATTTTTTTGGTTCTATACAACAGATACTACATTTGAGAGTCGTATAGTATATGATTAAAAAACCATTCCTTTAAAATTTTCTCAAATTGCAAGTCTAACATGTTTTAAAAGTTCTGGATGGTCAAAAGCAATCTTCATGTGTTTTTTGCAAAGGTAATTTCTACATCTTGGCAGATAGAAGAATTTTTGAAGGCCTTATTTGAATAGTTGGACCAGCTTTATTGTTTTTCATTCTAAGATACACAGCCTTAACCTCTTGGTACAACAGAATTAAGCACAGACAATTTTATGGTTCCGCGATTTAAAATTGATTATAGTAATAAAAATGGTTGAAAAAATGTTATAAATTTTAACTGACAATTAGTTTAATTTATGATTAATATCCAATTTGCATTTTTAATTTTAAAATCAGATAGTTAAATCTGTTGATAAACTTCAAAAGCAGTTGGGCGTTTTACTTTTTAAATCGCACAAAGTTCTGCTAATCGCACAAATGCTGTTCATTTAATAGTTCACTATTTAAATGAACAGCATTTGAAAAAGTACCCGATCGGGTACCAAGGATCGCAAGAGGATAAGATTCTACTGTTGAGATGCTTGCAAAACTACCTAAGAGTTTAGTTGGTCCACTAATTCAAATAAGATCTTCAAAGATAAAAGGGCTATTTGAAATATATTAGGAGGTACTAGAAATTTATTTCTTCAACTTTGAACATCTTTAAAGATGTTCAAAGCTGAATAAAAAGTTTACTTATTTCTTTTTATTGTTTTGAATGCTAATTTTTACCAACAAATCAAAAATAAAAAGAGAAAACGATGTGTGGTCTTTGAGACTTACGTAAATGGCTTTGCCCTTTTTGACTGGTCAGTATTGATAACCATTTTGTAAACATTTGGCATGGTGCAGCATCCTGCTGTTGTTTTAAAATAACCCTTCTGCATTTTTAAAATACCCTGCAACTCAGTTTTTTTAGTAGCTTTTGCAAGAGTTCACACCAATAACCAAAATTCACATGATCTTCTATACAATGTTAATTATCTTAGAGAACCACTTTTTTCCTTTTCTTAGGATTGTTTTTTTATTGAGCAATTCAATTCATCTGAGGTACTTCTTTTCTTTATCATAAGTCTTAAAAGGGTCCAACATGGGCACAGAAAAATATTCAAAAGCACTTATTTCAAAATATTAGCTATTTTGCCACACTTTAATTATTCTTGAGTCAACACTAAGTACAACTAGAACTTATAGATGAGTGCTCAAATTAAAAGGAAATATTTCATGCGTATGTTTTGGGGTTACAAAGAGCCCTTTTCTTTTCTTAATGCGAAAAGAGTTTTTTTTGGTCCCAAACGCTAAGTAGCAGTCATGGTGAAACAACGAAATTTCATTCTGCTTGTTCTTTGGAAGCTCTAAGTGAATCGTATACTTCAAAAAGGTAACAACTCTCAAAAAGAAATTTTTTTTTTCAGGAGACAGAAATAAAAAGGCTTTATGAACTGTTGGAAACTTTACAGGTCTGATCATTTACTATTTTATTATAGGAAATGGCAATGCAATATTGGTAAATTGAAATGATTTTTGATTAATTATGCCATAACAATTAATAAATAAATACTGAGAGTTCTTCTTTTTTCAAAACGGAGATGTTACCTTTTTGAAATGAATGATTCAAATGTTTTCTGAATTAAAAAAATGGTTCCTTGTATCCTCAAATAATATACAGTTGAACTCGCTTATACGAAATGCCTCAAATAATATACAGTTGAACTCGCTTAATACAAAATGCCTCAAATAATATACAGTTGAACTCGCTTAATACGAAATGCCTCAAATAATATACAGTTGAACTCGCTTATACGAAATGCCTCAAATATTATACAGTTGAACTCGCTTAATACAAAGTGCCTCAAATAATATACAGTTGAACTCGCTTAATACGAAATGCCTCAAATAATATACAGTTGAACTCGCTTAATACGAAATGCCTCAAATAATGTACAGTTGAACTTGCTTAATACGAAATGCCAAAAATTCGTGAATTTCTTCATATTAGCCATTATTTGTAACAACCCTGAATAAGTAAAATTGTGTTAAAACAATGATTAGAAATGCATCTTTATATTTCTAAAATAATTACTATTATTTAAGAATGATTCGAAGATAGAGGGTTTGATCCCTGAGCAGACTGACCTGTCTGAAAGCCAACACGTGCATAAACTTTTTTCTCTACCCAGGAAGAAACAGCATATGATTCGAAATATGTACTTAGTGCTTTACAATGACTCAAAATAACCAATATTTCTTTAAAAAAAATTATTATAGGCAATTGAGAAAAATGTTCAAGAATAGCTCAGAAATTTTGTTCGCCTTAGCCGAAATTTGTATTTTAGCCTTCGTAATATGCATGAGATATTTAGTTTAAATCAATAGTAAACCAAAATTAATGAACAAAATGTTTCTTTTAGCCGTGATTTCATATTAACCGTGTCCGTATTAAGAAAGTTCAACTGTGTATACAATATTTTTTGTGAATTATGTTTTTAAATAAAATTTATTTTTACACTTATTGTTTCTGCACAAAATAAAGGTTTTACTTTTTCCTTTGATAATTTTGGAATGATTATGCAAAATGTAGTATTAATTTGCTACTTTTCCTTTGCCAGTGTTGCCTAAAATCCAGTCAAAACTAAGTAACCAAATTGTATCAAACAGAAATCTTATTTTGTAGTTTATACTGTATGCTATAAATTTTGCAATAAAACATTTTTTATTTGCATTTCTAAATTCAATTATTAATTTTTTTTCTCCTTCAATATATAAGGCCTTTTTTTTTTTTGTCTTTTGTGCTGATTTTAAATTTTTTGTCAGATGTAAAATTGTGATATATTTTTATTAAAATTGTTGCATAAAGCAAGTTTTTTAATGCTGCTCACTGTAAAGCAGCACAATACCTTCAAAACAAGATAGTGCATACAGGAATGCAGTAGAGGCAGGACTGATGCACCAAGATTCCAGTGTATTTTAACTCTAATTAATTAGCATTACATTTAAATCACCATAAGCCTAAGAATGCATGTTAAAATGTGGAATAGCAGAATAGCATTTGTTAATGTATTGAATAACTAATGTTGACAGACTTGATGTAA
This sequence comes from Octonoba sinensis, assembly GCA_038502835.1. Taxonomy (NCBI): domain Eukaryota; kingdom Metazoa; phylum Arthropoda; class Arachnida; order Araneae; family Uloboridae; genus Octonoba; species Octonoba sinensis. The sequence continues at coordinate 111,253,381 of CM076606.1, forward strand.
AAGCAAAGATTATTTTTCTAACCAGCCAACTATTTTCCATTGCTCTAAGAATACTTATGTTCACTAAAAGTTTAATACTGGTGCAGGGTTAAGAAATATACTTTTCAAGTGCTCATTTATGTGGTGGTTGATGTTTGTTAGTGCTATGGAACCGTCCATAAATGATGTCACGCTTTATTTGCATATATTTGACCCCCCAGCCCCCCTTTGTCACGAAATGACAAACTTCAGCAGACCCTTAGGTCAAAAAAGGAAGGTGGCGTATTTGTGGTGCCACCATCTGGTGACATCTAAATTCATAAAGCCAAGTCGTGCTTCCGCCGTTGTGGTGGTCATCTATAAACGGAAGGCACTGCCTTAATTCCTGGTCACTCTGCGAAGGGGAGCTTGGATACCCAAGTGCAGGGGTCGGCGCGAGTCACTTTTTTCACTAAAAGTCACTTTTTTTGGTATTGGTCTCTTTTAGTCACTTTTTTAAAAAATTGGTCGCTATTTTCACTTTTTTGTAAAAATTGGTCACCAATCACCATTTTCATTTTTTTGTCCTTTCTCTGGCAGAGCAACCAAAAATAGTTACTTTGTCTGTCTATGAGTTAAGAAAACATTGCAATTTTTCTATGAGTTAAGAAAACATTGCAATTTTTCTATGAGTTAAGAAAACATTGCAATTTTGCATAAAAAGACGTCTGTCAGGGTTGAAGCTTCCGCGTATCCACCATTTTTGGTCCTGTAAGTCCGCCATTTTTGGTCGTATTTTGAAATTCGGCATGGCGCCGGCCCCGAGTGTGCCGAAGTTAAGGTTTGATATTGCAGTGGTGCAACCAGAAGGGGAGGCCTAGAGAGCCCGCGACCTCTCCCCCCCCCCCCCCCATCTAGAACTTTACTCGAGAAGAGCACATCCTGAGAAAATAAAGCTTTATTTAAATTAGGAAAGAAAAAAAATCAGACGAAAAATTTTTAGCAGTTGCAGATTATATCACTCAAAATATTACCTTACTTTCTCTTTTCTTTCATTCTCCCCCCCCCCCCCCCGGACTCCCGAACTAACTATCCCAATCACAAAAGAAAATTTTTGGAGCTCAATCAGGGATTTCTCAACGAAAAGACGATACGCATCTTGAGAAAATAAAGTTATATTTTCATTAAAAAATAATTAAATAATGATGGAGGGGGGGGGGATCTAAATTCTTAAACAAAAACTAGAGATCTGAAAAATTCTTAGCAGTGGCAGATTATATATGTTGCTCAGAAAATTACATTATAACCTCTTTTTATTTCCATCCCCCCCCCCCCAAAAAAAAAGAGGAATTGCACAAAGTTCAGGTGGGAAAAAAAATAGTGCACCCCCTGTAAAGAATTCTTCTGATTGTGGTGCCACTCATACTGTCGTGTAACTATCACAACTAAAATCATAAAATCAGGGAATTGTCAGAGATTTTTTTTCTTGGATTTTGTTACTACCATAAAATTACAAAAACAGTATCGAATAATCAAACGGTTTGTTTCATACAATGATACAGAAAATTAACACATTATTTTCAGTCTGAATAATTTTGATAAAATATCAAATTCAGATTTATTTCAAGTGAAATTTTCTAATCCTTGTACAAGTTTAAAAAATATTTAAAAAGTAGCATTTGCAAAATAAATTTTATTCAATGTTGAAGATAAATTAAAATTTGAAATTTCTGCCGATTTGAATAAATATTTATTCATTTATATTTTTAAATAAGTAACAATTTGAGAAAGAAATTAATTAAAAAAAAAAACTTTTGTCTCTCTCACTCTTAGCCATTTATGAGTTTTGAAAAAGGTATTTATGAGCATAGTTACAGGTATAAAAATTCTTATTTTTGAATTGGCTATTAATTTTTTTTTAAGTTGGGTAAAAGCTCTATTTATTCTGGTTTAGTTTTTAAAAGATGTCGAAACTGCTCTTTTAAAACTTATATTTGGATTAAATTGAAAAAAAAAAAAAAAAAAACACACACACGCACACAAGTTTACATTTTAATGGTCACTATTTTGGTCACTTTTTTAAAAGCTGTGGTAACTTATTTCACTATTTTGAAGACTCCACGGTGCGCCTAGCCCTGCAAGTGGCATAGTAACAATAACAAACCACAACGGTGTTATTGTTTCTATGACAATAAGACTGTTGTCATAGGAACAATAACATCGTTCCAGTGACAACGGTGACAATTTATGTATAAAAGGAATTTGTACAGATGATAATGCAACAGATGTTGGAGCACAAGATATTACAACTTGTATAGAGAAAGTTGTGGATGTGGCAGCCTAATGGTTAGGGTGGCGGACTTCCAATGGGAAGGTCGTGTGTTCGATACCCGCTGAAGACCCGCCACTTGGCATTATGTACTTGTAAAATCCGTAGACCCCACTACCCCCACCATCTTGCCCTAAGGCCTAGTGCTAACAGGGAAGGAGGTTGGAGAGGAAAAGCATAAAGAAAGTTCATAACCTCATTATTTTTTAAAATGGGAATCAATGTCAAATTTGCATTTCATAAATATTTATAGCAATAAGTTTGATTAACAGTTTTAAATCAAATTTAAAGTGATTTCTTCTTTTTCAAATCTTAAATAGTAATAAAAATTTATCATAATAAAATCTAATCATCTAAAAGAATAAATTACTGTCATTGGTTGTTTTCTAGCACATATTTTATGCTGCAAATAAAATAGTCTTTTGCTAAACGCTAGAAGAGGAAGAAAAACAAAGTGATTTTGAAGTTTCTGTTTTTAATTTTACAACTTCAAGTATTTTCTTTCCTTGGACTTACACAATCCTAATAAACTAAACTATTGTTTTCCTACAGCATTACTCATGGTAAAAATTTTGAAGTCGCCTGTAGTGAGCAGTTCGCCCGCTTTTATATAAGAGATTTTTTTTTATACATAGGAATAGAAATTTTGTTAGATCATGATCAATATCGTTCTAGTATAATTTAATATTGACAACTGTGGTTGACCAGTTGGTCTGCTTCAAGATGAGCATTTTTATTTTATGTGATTTGTTTTAAACTAATAGCTTTTATTTTTATTTGGAGCAGAGATCTTGTTACAGTGCTGAAAAAAATATAAAAAGTAAAAGGCGCATTAAAATACGCAAAAAAAAATTAGTTAAAGACCAAGGCAAATGATTGCTAATATTTAGTTAATATAGCAGTGTCAAGTGAACTTCTGAGTTCTTAGTAAAAAACTATGAAAATAGATTGTATTGAATCTAAATGAATTTCTAATAAGCAGTACTTTTTGCTTTGTTATTTTTGTAATGTATCATTCTATTAAATAATTTTTATTCGTATTTCAAGTATATTGCTGTTGCAGTGATAATTTAATTTTACTACTGGTACAAATACTATTTTTTATTTAATTCTTTTTTGGAAAATAAATTTAAATATTTTTTTTAATAAAAGCCAGCATTTTTTTTGGCAGTCAAAAAAAAGCCAGCCGGCTTTTTTGGTCCGACTAAAATCCGGCAACGCTGATTTTCAGCATTATATTAACTGAACCGGTGAGAAGAAGAAGGGAATAACTCCAGTTTTTGTCGATTTTAAATTTAAGATAGCCATTTTTGTGCTGAACGCAAGACTCACAATTGAGTGCAAGAACGAAAATATTCTTCCGTTTTGTATGGTAGAAATAAGACATCAAAAAAGTCAGTTAGTGGAAAAAGGAAATCATTCCAGGAATAATTTCTTTTTTCCTCTCATTTTGCTTTTAGCATGCAGCGCCATCTATCTGCAAAAATCCTAGCAACCCTTTCTTTTTTTACTAGGGTGGGGGGAGTACCTCAAGTAGACGTGTGCAGCCCGTGCGAAGAATTGAGTGTTAAAATAAAATCTTCGTCCCTTTATGAGAATGCCAAGAGAGCTGCAGTTTCAGAATTATTGATCCATAAGAGAGGGGCCAAGAAGTTCTATTTGAAGCTACAATCGTCGCAGCTTCTGCAACGATATTTGACGAAAGAGAGGGCGTAGCTGCAATTGCATTTGATTACATGCAAAACTTACCACTGCCATTCCTACCAGTGCAAGAAATTTTCTAATTAAGGAAACTGGCAATATGTCTGCATACATAATCTTGCAGATAATGCAGTCAAATTCTATACCTATCAGGGGATTGCTGCACATGGACCGAATGAAGTCTGCAGTTTTTTAATGGATTACTTGCTGAATGTTCTTCCTTCATCAATAAAAGAAGTATATGTTTTTAGCGATGCGTGTTCTGGACAGAACAGAAACCATTCAGTTACTCGACTTCTATTAGCAATGACATTGAATGGCAGATTTTCACAAATTCATCAATACTACCCTGTCGGAGGCCATAGCTTTCTTCTCTGTGACAGAGACTTTTCTGTGGTTAAGAGACAAGTGAAGCTCTTTGATCGAGTATATATTCCGTCTCTATACATAGATATGATGAAGTTTGCGCGCATGACTGGGAGTAATTTTGATGTGCATGAAGTGACTAATGACAATGTAAAAAATGTTAAGGATTGGTGGCCCAAATTCTACAAAAAAACCACAACAAGTGTGACAACGAAAAATGATTAAAAAGAACCATTTACTGTTAGTAAATACCGTCACTTGGAATACAATGCTGACATTCCGGGATATGTAACAACAGCAACGTTCATTGACGGAATGGTAAAGGATTCATTTGATTTGAGAAAGTCCAGAAATACTTTTACTATTGTATTACCTTCTGAGCTTACATATGTTATTCACGGTAAGAAACCGATAAACTTTAAAAAGATTCAAATCTCGAAAGTAATTCAACACATCCCTCATGAACATCGATCATTTTTTGACGATATCCTCCAATGGCCTGCTGACTCAAAAAATGAGAGTGATGAAGAATGACTATCATCCTGTAGTCCTTTTCGCTTGATGATAGAGAAATAAATTGACTTTAAAAATGGTCTAAAATTTATAAGCTTTTCGTAAAGTGTTCTTTCCGGCTTTATTTTAATAAAACTATCCCCTGTATTCTTATTTCACAGTCCTTTTTCTTCACCCATGAATCTATAGCTGTTGTCTATGACTATAGAAAGCCTTTCCATATTAGGTATATTCCCTTAAAAATAATTTCCATACTGTTGAAAAATCAAATTTACAATTGAGTAGAAAAAGGGAATAACTCCAGGATATTTAGACCAATAAAACGGGTTTAAAAACGGAGAAAATGTATTATGTATATATTTACAATGTCGATATGAATGTTCACTATCATTTACTAATGGTGAAGTTTTGTTACATCAAAAATAAAAGCACGCAATAGTTTTTTGTGGTTTTCTCGAAACAGAGGTTGATGGAGTTATTCCCTTTTTCTTCTCACGGGTTCAATTAAAAACGAGCATTGTTAAAAGAAAAAATATATAAGAATGGGGGGTGTTGGATTAAAATCTTGCAGAAATAAAAGTAAAATTAGCGATAAGTATTTGAATCTAACTAGCGAATGAAAGATTTCAGCAACTATCTACAGAACAGAAAAAAAAAGGTACCATTCATAAATGATGTCATGTTCGAGGGGGGTTCACACAAGTTCCTAAACTTGTGACAAGCGGAGGGGAGGGGGTAACAAGAAGTGTGACATCATGCCTATGCAACATAGCGTAACATGGGACAAAGGGGGTAGGGGTTCCGTTGAAGTGTGGCATTTTGTGACAAAGGGGGGAGAAGGGTCAAATATATGGGGAGAAAGCGTGACATCATTTATGGAGGGTCCCTAATGACAGAAATAAACAATGTCTTTAGAGCGTTTTCTTAAAATATCTGATCAAAGTAATAATGTAAAATTTATGTTTTGAAACTTTTGTATTTTCAGTTGCATTTTCTGTTTTTTAAATGTATTGTAATTATTTCTTTATTTTCAAGGTTGCATTTTGGAGACTAGCTACTCTAAAGTAACTTAGGAAGTGCCAATAAAGATCTGATTCATATATATGAAATGTCATGTAAAGTGCTCATTTTGAAAAATATTTTCCTTTCATACCTTCTGAAGGGCTCTACTACCGGAAAATGGTGGAAGGAGTAAAGGAAAAACAGAAAATGTTTCCATTGTAGCGAGGATTTTTTCATTATCTTAGCAAACCATGTTTCCCAGTGAAGAGCTCATTAACTTAAATTCATGCACAGTTTCTAGAAGAAGTTGTATTCGTCTTTGTGTGGACTGCAAAAAAGCTGTTTCTCCTTTCAAAAATGAAAGATAACGTTTGGAACGCATACTGAAAGTAAAGTATTTGTTCCATGGTCGTATAAAGATGATGAAATATGAAAGGAGTATAGTTCCTGCAGTGATTCTGATCTGAAATTTCGGAAAATTTTGAAGGACCGTTTCCGAAAATTTAAAACAATTTTGGAGTGTTCAATTGAACACTAATAAAATATAATATATGTATATATCTGTGGTGTGCTAACTTCTGGCGCATACTTTTTCTGAACATTTTTGTGTAGCTCAGCTTTTTCTATACTGAGAATTACCCCTGGATTCTTGCATAAATGCACAAGTCGGAAGGCAAAAATATTTGTAATTACTGCAAAAAAGGAAAACAAACTACTTGAAAGTGTATACTGAAAATGGTAAAGTGTTCAATGTTCATGGTTTTTGTGGAAAAAAATTTCATAGTATGAAGACAAAGTGAGCAAAAAAAAAGTTCTTGTCAATACCACCAAGAATAATTTTTTAGTGCTGTCGCTTGAAAATGGATGAGGAAGGAAAGCGATATCCTTGTGACTACTGTGAGAAAACATTTTCAAGCAAATACTATTTGCAATATCACAGGACAAGTCACACCAAAGAAGAAATGCAGACTTGTGAACAGTGCAATAAGACGTTTTCAAGCAGCCAGTACTTTGAAATTCATATGAAAGAGCATACTGGAGAAAAGACGTTTTCCTGTGAGCACTGTAACCAAGCATTTGCAACTATGCACTATTTGAAAAATCACATGAGGAGTCACGCAGGACTGAGACACCCCTGCGAGTATTGTCTGAAGGTATTTTGTAGCAAACAGAACCTGAAAATTCATTTATTGGAGCATACCGGTGAAAAGCCCTTTTCCTGTGATCACTGCAATGAGGCATTTAGGACTCTCCAGTGTTTGAAATATCACTTAAAAAAGCACGAAGGAAATCTTTATACTTGCGATCACTGCAACAAGGCATTTGCTAGCAACCAGTACTTGAAAATTCATATAAAAGAGCACACCGGGGAAAAAGTGTATCCTTGCGATCATTGCGACAAGACATTCGCAACTATTCAGTACTTGAAAATGCACATGAGAAAGCATGGAGGGAAGTTATATTCGTGTAACTACTGCGATAAGGCATTTGCGACCAATCGTTATTTAACGATCCATACCAGAAAACATACTGGCGAAGGACTGTTTACTTGTGATCATTGCAACAAGTCGTTTCCTTGCAACCAGCACTTGAAAGCTCATATGAAAAAGCATATTGGGGGAAAGCTGTTCCCTTGTGATCAGTGCAACGAGACATTTTCCACTAAATATTATTTAAAGCTTCACACAAGAAAGCATACCGGAGAAGAGTCGACGTATTCTTGTGATCAGTGCGACAAGTCGTTCACTTCTAGTTATTACTTGAAGACTCATATGTTGATTCATGCTGGACAAAGAAAGCTGTATCACTGCAAGTACTGTGACAAATCGTATAATAGTAATTATTCGTTGAAAATTCATACCAGAAAGCACGAACCCGAGAATCCGCATGGTTGCTCTGATTGTAACCAGACATTCGCTAGCGATATGGAGTTGAAAAATCATGCCTGTAGCCAGGACGGGAAAAAGCTACACTCCTGTGATCAATGCGACAAGACGTTTGCCAGTAGCCAGTACTTGAAAATTCACAAGAGAAAGCATACAGGAGAAGAAGCTTACGCCTGCGAACACTGTAAAAAGACATTTTGCAGCAATCATTATTTGAAAACGCATTTGAAAATACATGCTAATGAAAGGTCATATGCTTGTCACCTGTGCAATAGCACGTTTATTAATAACACAAACTTGAAGAGTCATTTGCGGGTTCATACAGGGGAGAAACCGTATGCCTGTGATTACTGTAACAGCAAATTTTCGAGCAGTCAGTACTTGAAAGCTCACATAAGATCACACACCGGAGGTAAACCGTACTCGTGTGATTACTGTAATAAGACATTTATTAGCAATTCTAACTTCAAAACTCATCTGAAAAAGCATACTGAGTCTAAACTGTACACTTGCAATTACTGTAACAAGACATTTTCAAGCAATCACTGCTTGAGATCTCACATTAGGCTGCACACAGGAGATACACTGTATTCGTGTGATTTTTGCAAGAAGGCATTTGTGAGCAATTCCAATTTGAAAACTCACATGAAAAAGCATACTGGAGATAAACATCCCTGCAATACCTGTAACAAGACATTTTCTAGTTTTCAATACTTGAAACATCATGCAGCAAAGCATATTTAAATCTTTCTTATGTGTTCAGTGGGAACATAAAACTCTTAAAATATATTTTTAATTTCTAAACGTTTTGGCACTGGTTATCTTCGCAGACTATGCATATAGCATACCGGTTATTTTCAAAAAGATCCTTTATTGAATTAATAAAAAATATTTCAAAAACCCCATTCTATATGATGACGGTCTGTAGATTGTTTGAGCAATATTCTTTGAAATTGGATATATCATTGTACACAGTGTGCCAAAGAATTTTTAAGACTAGGTTTATAAAATAAAATAACAACTAGTAATTATATATTTTTAAGAACTTTTATTCAAAATAATCTGTTTTGGCTTCAGTACAATTGTTACAGTGGTTTAACAACGAATCGAATGCCTGTTCCGGCTCACATTGTGGGACTGCCCCCAAAGCTCATGTTGATGCTGTTTGTATAGTGTCAATGACATAAAAAAAGGGTAAAGAAATGAACTAAGGGTTTGGCAGTGAATCAGTTAATTGTTAAAGAGTTTCACTAATGTTCAATAACACAAATAGCAACACTGTAAGCTTAATTCCAGCTGTAGTCTTAAAAATTCTTTAACACACTGTGTATAGCAGTATAAGAGCAATGTCCCTTAATTTACCTCTAAATTTAACTTTCTACAAATTTCTCTGCTAACCTGTTTCATAAAAAGAATTCGTTCGAACTAAAAAATTTCCGCTAAAAACAGCATTTCTATAATATAGTTAAAAATATATATAGCAATATAAAAAGATTTCTCCAAATACAAAATTTTAAATAAATTTATTTTATGCCTGCAGTTTAGTTTTATTGCTAACTGTAGAACTCAAGATTTATAGAGCGAAATACAATTTTAAAAGAGCATCTATAGTAAACTTGAGAGTGTACAGTACAAGAAATTATTCTTCTATAAATTCAGGAATATGTTGTAGAAATTCTTTTAATTCTTCAAATGAATGACAAATAACTATAAGATTGAAAACCTCCAAAACAGCAAGCATTCTTGCGCAAAAGCACAGTTTAAGTAATTAAAATTTATTGACTTTCTAAAATACATGTTTTAATGACTTAATTTTAAAATATCAAACTCTCTTTGTAATGTGAAATACATGCCTTGATATTCGATAAAAATGACTTAATTCATCAGAAAAAATTTCTTTTAGGATGACAAAAGATTAAAATGTCAAGTATTGTGGGAAACTAAATGGTAAGTGCGAGGTTGATTGACAAAGTGAGGTCCCAAATCAGCCATCTGTGAGATGCTTTTGCTGCCTTTACAGTGACGAAGACAAAATGTCTCCGTCGTGGCAGCCTGTTACTGTGGTTACCAAAAAGACAACTTTGGCATTTGCCTTCGATAACGCAATTAACCAATCACTGTCGGCTCACTCTTAATGACGTAATACAAAATGCTAATCAGTCAACGCGAGGGCGTGGTTTTGAAACTGGGTTGAACCAATGACAGCTCTGGAAATGTTTTTCTTTGTCTTATGTTGATGTACCTTTCAGTGTGAAAGCACCCTTAGAGAAATTCAAAAATGCCGCCCTCAGAATGAGAGAAATAAAGCATTTTTTGTTCATGATATTTTTAGCAAATATATTGTTGCATTATACAAATTTTTTTTTTTTCATTCTTCACACAATTTTATTACAAATAATGAAGAAATGTAAAAAAAAAGAATTCCCAAAACAAACAATTTAACGCACTTATTTTTTTAATTATTATAATTATATGATTTCAATGTTACATTCGTTACTAAAGCTTATCAATTATTGCATAATTTGTTCAGAAGAGCGAGAGCTTGAAAAAGAACAATTAGCTCTAAAATATAACAAGCATTTAATTTTTTTTAAATATTTCTAAAATTAAAAGAAAAACAATGACGTAAATTTTTTGAATGTGAAGAAACATCACAGTTGCCATGTACTACGTGATAATTTTAATTTTGAAAAATAATTCAATATTTAAATTCCATGTGTATTCAATGTGCTTAACCGATTCGGCAATATCTTCAAAGAGTAGCAACTAGTTAGCATTGCTGTGCGACGTGCGACCGAATAACCCAAAATTATAATTTGTCTCGCATCGCCATCTAGTGAAGAGGAATGGAACGAAGCCAATGTTTATTCCGCCGAATATTTCTAACTCATGACTTTCGCAGTCCTATTTTACAAACGACCTTCCCGTTTTAAAATTTTAAAGCTCCTTTTCGTAAGTTGAATTTTGCGTAGTTAAATGCATTACTTAAACTCTCCTAGATCGTAAATTAAAGATTAAATAAAAACAAATCCCCCCCCAAAAAAACCGCATTCAAGACGAATTTTAGGGCAAGAAACACAGTCAATATTCATATAGTTTTGAGCTACACAGAAATTAAAGTGAAAGTTTCATTCATTCTTTAACCCTTTAACTACGGGTAACGTCAATAGACGATTTGGCGAAACTTTTCTGTGGTACGGGTAACGTCAATAAGCGATTTGGCGAAACTTTTCTGTGGTACGGGTAACGTCAATAAGCGATTTGGCGAAACTTTTCTGTGGTACGGGTAACGTCAATAAGCGATTTGGCGAAACTTTCCTGAGGTACGGGTAACGTCAACAGGATATTTATTGACGTTAATTGAAGTAATTTACTTTTTTATTGGTTAGCCAATAACAAAATATGCTATGGCGAAATTTCATGTAAGAAACCCATGACATTTTTATAGAAATAGATGAATCGCCATTTATGCAATTTTTGGATATTTTTTTTTTTTGGCGTTCAGACAAACAGATTTGTGAATATTTTCCGGTAGTTAAAGCGTTAAACAACATCAATGACGCTATATTACCATGTATTATTTATCATGCCTTGCTATAACGCTTAGGATTCGCGAAAACGCCTTCCCGATGAATTTTAGGGGAAGAAACGGAGTTATTATTCATATAATTGTGACCCTTGAGCTACATTGAATAAAAAGTAAAAATTTGATTCATTCTTTAAACAACATCAATGGCACTATATTACCATTATTATTTACCATGCTTTGCTATAACGCTTAGGATTCGCGAAAATGCAAGAGCGAACTGAATAAATGAGGCAAAATAAAGTGCCTAATCGAAAGCAAACTACTTAAGAATCCACATGATCCTCACAAGCAATCAACTACCCCCGAGCTAGCTGTCTAAAAGTGCAAATGTATTTTTTGACTCGCGATGCTTTTGTCTTTTCGACGAGCTTGAAGGTGGCAAGTTGGGGTATCGACTGCAGACACAATAATGTCGGAAAAAAAAATTTATTGGCTTAAATAGCAAAATAAATCTTTAAAAATGTTCTCTGCAAGTTTCAGAAAAATTGAATCAATATATATTGATTTATCATTGATTTTATTACGGTGTGAGTTTCCACCTTTTCATTCCGAAACTGAAACTCTGCTGAATATAAACCACATATTTATTTTTTTAAATAAAATAAGCGAGAAGATTCAATTTCATCGTGACTAACTAAAAAAAAAAAGTTTCTTACTTGAAGTTTTGATAAAGATATCTCAAGCCGGAAACTTAAAACGCTGTTTTCTCTCGCTTTGTTTTTTGCGCATTTCATCTCAATCAAAATGCAAAGGCTTTTTCAAATTTGTATCTAGAATTTGGATTTTCCCCCACAAGTTCCTGAAACTATACATAACAAATTTACGCTTTACTTTTATGATAACTTAGTACTTTTTTTTTCTAATTATTTTTTGGAGGTTTTGTGAATTTTTGGTTGTTTTTTCTGCGTTACATCAGTTTTTATTTTTTTTTCTCAAAAAGTATTTTACTTATAAAAAATTCGAAGCATAAAAGTTTTGCTTTATGAGTAATGAATCAGTAAAAATTTTTTTGAGACTTTACGCCAATTTTTGAAAAAGAAGATGCATTTTTTTTTTAATTTCTAAATTTCGTTTTAAAAGTTAAAGTTTTCAAATTATTTTTAAGAAGTCCAGTTTTTTTTTTTCAATATTAAATTTCTTATGAAGTGATATAATATGACATGAGACAAAAATTGTAAATAAAAACTTCTTTTCTCAATTTTTTCCACTCATGGACATGCAAAAAAAAAAAAAAAAAAAAAAAAAATGAACAGTAGATGCACTGGTGCAGGGAGAATTTTTTTCATAGGGTCCGGGTTGGTTGGTTTTTTTTTTCGGAGCGGAGGGTTTTTCCATATAACGCATATGTACATGCATACATATCCCCCTTCCCATACTGCATTCCTACAACACCTAGCTCCCTGCTACTCCTTCCACTCTCGTCCCTGTTTCGGCTCCTCCCTCCCTTTTCCATCCGGCAATGAGGCCATGGCAGTTTCGCTCCCCTTGACCACCTCCTCACCCCTTGACACCCACTCCTCAACACACCATCACTCACACCGGTTAAAAGAGCCCTGCGGGCTCTGTCCTCCCAAGTCCATCTTCCATACCATGCATACATAAACTTCAGTGCTTCATGGTGGGTTAGAGCCCTTGACTACGCCAGTGGCTGCACAAATATCGCAATAAGAATTGCTAAAACGTGTTTCGCGGTTTCAAGGAACCGTTTCTTGCACACGAACGAAGTGAGCTCATAAAAGAAGTTACGAATCAGAATCGTTTGCCCGCTGTCTTTTCCTCCATCCGATCATTTCTTTTGTTTTGTGTCTTCAAACTAGAGGGAAATATTACTCCTAAGACAAAAAAAAAAAAAAATGCACTCCTGCAAACAAACACATTTGAATTAATAAGCCACTAGAAACTCAAAATCTTTGTAATTAAAGATCGCTCTAACAAAATGCTGAGCGAAAGGACGAATGACACTCGCTTAGAGAAAAATTACAATCAGATTGCCGCGAAAATCTGAAGGTACGTAATCCCGAAATTGATATACAGTAAACCTCTCTGGTTTCCCAATTTGGATGCACCAACCATGTATCTGTTTCCGCTCAGAAATTAAAAATTTGATATGATGCAACAGCTATAAACGGCACAAAAATTTCACTTTTCCGCCAGGATCGCTGTAGTAATTATAGTTACTCGGCGCATGCGCAGAAAGCACGTTACGCATGCGCAAAAAGTGAGACGCAGAAATTTAGCAGACGCGAAATGTTTATGCTTTTAGTGATCTGTTTTCTGCGTGCACAGTTTACTTTTGTGCTTCTATGTACATCTGTGATTTCCATTATATGCCACTTGGAAGAAATTAATTTAACTTTCAGCGTATGCTCTGAAGTAAATTCACAAAAGCCAAGATTACACCAGATCTAATTTATTAAAATTATTAGTTATTATTAACCTAATATGCTCATCGGTCCAATGCTGAAGAACTATTTCAATAACCGTATACATGTGATTTTTCCGCTAATTAGCAGAATTCTGCGAATTTAATTCATCAGATTCGAGGACATCCGCTTATGATTGTTTTTTGTTAATGTAAAAAGGATTTTTTTTTTTGCGTTCTATTCATTTTGCAATGTTTCACAAGGCACATCTTTTTTTCATTTCAACATTCAACTGTTTATTAAGTTTTGATACAAAGTAAATACATAAAATTCCTTTTTATTTTTAAAACATAAACTTTCTTTGAATAATCGTTGAGTATAAGGCAAGCATAAAGTTTCTAAATCATTTAAATAATTATTAATGAAACAAATTAGAAGCAGCTCTCAACAAGTACTCACCATCACCAAAAGAGGGTTTTTTAAAACAAGATTTTTAGCTATGAAATTAAAACTGGAAGATACAGTTTTGTGCAATAATTATTTAGTGTATTCTTTTAGTTTATGTCTTGTGATCAACTAATTGATGTATGCTTCAGAGAATCATGTCATTGATTTCTTGCTCAATAAACAGATACAGAACTAACTGCTGTAGTCGAGGGAGGACACAGTGGGACGGCGTCCCCCGACTTTATTTTAACAAGAAAGTCCACCCACTTTTGGATTTCAATAACTTAGTTCGCCTATGTAAGCGTCCCCCCAACATATAACTAATATGTGTGCGAAACACTCAAAATCGCATACGTTTGAAGAAAAATAAATTTTTAATCGATAATCTGATATTGCTGAAAAAATTAAAGGATATAATTACTGATATGGCTATACGAGGGTAAAAATATTCCACCTTGTTAGTAAATCCAGGGATGTGATTATTCTGCTGTACCGCACTTTTCCTCTTCTTTTCTCTCTTTTTTTAATAAAGTTCTCTTCTGCCATTCATCACATGGCATACTTGTTAAAATTTACGCATTTTAACAGTTTATATGCATTCCACCATCCCCCCCCCCCATTTTGAATACAATTGCATCTGCTTCTGTAAAATTTGCTCGTTTCTATATACCATGTGATTATATTGCCTATTATCATTATTTTCAATCCTTATTATTTTTTATGCTATGTACTACGTTTTTGTGAGGAAAACTCTTTCTTTTCATAATTTGATGTGTAATGTTTTTGTGCAGGCAAACTGTTCTTCAATGAATATTTTTGAGGATTTTATTAGCAGCAAGAGACAAAATTCTACAAAACAGTCTGAAATTTCTCCATTTTTGTGTAAACATAAGTAATTGTATTCAAAATTAAAGTGAATTTTTCACTTTTTTAATGCGTGAAAACGTGTACGTAAAAAACACAGGTTTCACTGGCGTAGATAAGGGGGTGGTTTTGGAGATGGGAGCCCCCCTGAAATGGTAAAGATTGTCCAGAATTTGATCAATTTTTCTTCGAAAAGAATGAAATTGACAGATTCCTCCCAAAGAACCCGCCCCCCCCCCCCCCCCCACCCACAATCCGGATCGAACTACGCCACTGACAGGTTTCATGTATTCTTTAGTTTCAAAATTGTATTTTTTAAAAAAAGTAATTGTATGGTGGAAAAGTTCTGTATTTTACATATTATTTGTAGATGGTTTATAGATGTGTTGATACAGCATCTTTAATGCACTGGTGTAGTCCTGAAAAAAAAGTTGGGGGGGGGGGGTGCTCATACATACGAAAAGCAATTTAAATCAAAAGTGGGGGGATGCTTATGTTAAAATGTAAAATGTTTGGGGGACGCTTGTATTAAAATAAAAACGTAGGGGGACGCCGTCCCC
The DNA here is from genome assembly GCA_038502835.1 of Octonoba sinensis. Lineage (NCBI taxonomy): Eukaryota > Metazoa > Arthropoda > Arachnida > Araneae > Uloboridae > Octonoba > Octonoba sinensis. Next base: position 111,268,959 of record CM076606.1, read on the forward strand.
TTGCGTCCCCCCCTCGACTACACACTGCTTTAACCCCTTGCCATACTTTAACGAGTCTGACTCGTGATGAAGATTTTAACACAAGACATGAATATCACGAGTCAGATTCATGAAGGGATAATCGGGCCAAACATGAATATCACGAGTCAGACTCGTGAAGGGATAATCGGGCCAAGCATGAATATCACGAGTCAAACTCGTGAAGGTTTAATCGGACGACTATTGATTACGCCCGAGTTTGGTCAAGCTAAATGGTACGGCAAGAGGTTAATGTGCATATTATGCATACAGATTGCCATCCTGGAACATGATCTCATACAAGACGATGAATAACTTGCGGCATACCACGCAAGTCCGTATCCACAGCCATCCCTCCCCGAAGTCCCAAAAATTTTCGCAATGTGGCCTATATTCCTCCCAGAAGCTTTCCTTAAGACATGTGTGTCAAAGTCATGTTCTCCCCCCCCCCCCACCCCCACCGAAAAATTTCTGGATTCGGTTTTGATACCACGGTTTTGCTTTACACGATCATAAAGATTCAAAAACCTTCATACAAGAATAATCCTACAGCGATAAAGAGCATGATTTGCATTTAACATTTTTTTTATTAACACAGTACGTAACCAGAGAAAAGTGAGAAAGTTTTTAAAATCACATACATGTCTGATTGCCAAAACAAAAAGCAAGATGTAAGCGGAGTAGTTTATTTTCAAAATTAGTTAGAAGTTTAAAAATATTATAAGTTATTTTATTTATAAAATAAATGCACTCGATAAAATATTAAGTGCTTGAAAAACATGGCACAAAATTTTGTAATTTAGTAAAAAAAAAGTTTTTTTTTCTTGGCAAGTAGTTGGTGTATTCTTAGTAAGGTTAGACTCAATATGAATCATGCATTTGAATTGAAATTTGTTAATCTATATTATTATTGAAAAATTGTCTAAATGAGAATAGCTTAAAATATATTGTTTTAAGATGTCACATTTTTATAAATAAATATCCAAAATATTTAAAGTCTGGTTGAAAAATTCAGATTGAACCAGAATCATTGACTGAAATTGAAAAATTCAAAGTCTGATGTTTTGAAAGTAATATGTTAGTGCATAGCAATTTTAAACAATTAGAGTTATATGAGATTCAATCGTTCAAACTAATGCAGAGATGATGTGCAGCTACCTCACGAAAAGGTGTTGCGAATGAGATTTAAGATCTTCCCGAGGTATAAAAAGCAAGGTCTGGGCCTGGCATCAAGGCGAAAAAATAAAAGAATCCTAAAGGCATGAGATACACACTTTCTTGGATCTATGAGTGCAATCTTATGCAAATCAAAAGTAAGAAATTGTATGAGGATTTAAGGTCACATAAAATTTTGAGACTTCCAACTACATGCACCAAATCCTAATATTTAAAAAAACATTTGGGTGTGTATGTGTTTCACAAAGTATTGTTTGTTGCTTGCATAGAATAGCACTTGATATGGATCCTTCAGAAAAAAGAGGTATATATTTTTAGTCTCAAAAATTTTTTAATTATCTTGCCAGTAATTAATCTTTCCTTTTTTTTCTCAGGTGTTATTACTTATTACTAGTTTAGCTAGATGCATATTAGTTCATATAATTGCAATTCAGGACTGAAACAAGACTTGGAAGAACCTATCCATACTAGATTCATGTAAATTTAGTCCTTGAAATGTATATATGTTCATGCAATATAACTTCTTTATTGAGACATTTCTTTAACCTAGTTCCATTATTCTTCAGAATTTTGGAATTAGAGTTTAGTAAGTCTCCCCCCCCCCCCGCCCCTGTTTTGGTGACTATAGTACTTTTTAAATCTTAGATAGAACACATGCAATTTCACTGGTCTGTAATCTGAATCCAGCATAAAATGGAAGTTCTTTTTAAAAATTGCTTCACATCATATAATAAGATTATTTTCAATTATGGTAGAAAATTTTGATAGATGCAAAAACACTTCCATAGTAAAAAAGACTCCGACACATCCTTTTGTAAAATTTCTTTTTTCGAGTAAATATTGCAATCCTAATCAAGACTCAGAGTTTGATATGTTATACATATTTAAAGCAAACGCAAAAATATGCTAAAAAACAAAGAGCACTGTAGTAAATACAATTTTTTGATGCATTATTTAAAAAGAAATTTAAATGTACAGTGGTCTTTTTTTTTCAATTTTATTTATAACATTCAATCGTTCTAGATGAACAGCAAAGCAAAGCTACTATTAAAATTCTTCCAGTTTAGCGTTCCAGTAAGAAAACTACAATGCACATATATTAAAAACAGCTGGAAACGTTTAAATTAGTTCGTTTTTGGAACAATACTTAAAAATGCTTCTATTACAAAATGGAAACCATTGAAATCCTTTAAAAATTCGAACTTGTAATCAAAGTTTTAAAATATGGTGGGGCACTCTTCGTGTATCAAAATAATACACATTTTATTTTTAAAAGTAAATTTTGCATTTTCAATCAAGATACATTGTATCCTCAACAAATTGTGTCTTAAACACAAAAACAGTAAAAAAAATCAATGTGAAAATCAGAGCAGCATTGAAATATTCACAGAAAAATTCAGAGGCACTTCCAAAATAAACAAGAAAAAAAAATGTAGAGTCCCGAACTGCGAAGTTGAAGTAATTCACACAAAAATACACAGGCACTTTTGCAAGAAAAAAGCGAGCCGAAATGTGAATTTAAACCCAAACGACCAGAACCAATGAGAATCACCAAAATCGTAGCAGACGACGGAGGTCGGGGCTTTGTAACCATATATAAAAGTATTTTTATTTTAATATCTGGGTGCCTCATAGCATATTGAGTCAAAACATATTAATCTACATGATCTCTACTAATCGTGTGAAAAATATCTTTTTTTTCCTCCCACGTTTTCTATTTGTTTGTTTGTTTGTTTGTTTACGACCATTTCAGGTCACATAAATATTCGAGTTTATTTGCTATTCTCAAGGATATGCCTCAAACTCTCGTCCAATATGACAGCTAGAACAAGACAGCACAACAGATTTTAATATACAAAGAAGGAAATACACCCAGGGCAAGGTGGGAACCGAACCCACGCCTCTTTCTCTCCGCGCAGGGAGGCACCGGAGCCAGTCGATTTGAACGCTCAGCCACTGAGGCCCCCGTTTTCTATTTTTCCTTACGAAAATAAAATCGTCCAAATTAGCACTGAAATGGCCTAGCTTTCCGTACAAGGTAGTAATTCTATCAGAGGCAGCGCCATCTGGAAAAGTGAAATTTTTGTGCCACTTTCCGTCAGCGGAGATCTAGCTCCTTAGCCTATATAGATTCCATGACTACCAGTTGCAACAATTACACAGTGCGTATTAGTATTGTTTTCGACTCCATCGCAGTTGAATTTTATTCTTACATAATTCTTTTACTCAAGAATAAGGCGCTTTCTAGTTCTGTAGATAGGCCGAATTTATCAAAGATTTTAATTTGACAGAGTACAGTGGCTAGAATACCTAGTGTGCCGTTCGGCGCGAAAATGTTGAAAACGAAACTAAGCCACCAGTAGGTGGCGCTAGCATCGACAGAGAGGTAACTGCGGGAACTGATTAGCAGAGCGAACGTTAAAGAATCATTTACTCGCCTTAGTTTTCGCACTTTTTTCAGTACTACAAAAAGGAGGTGCAAAGAATATGTGATTATTAAAAAAATATTCAATCATCTGTTCTATAAAAGAATTTGAAGCAATAAATAGACGGCTGTCGTTTAGGTAACACAAGCATGAAAAATGTTTTTATTTAGTTTTCGGAAGCAGTCTTAAATGAAAACCATGTATTTTGTTAAGAGAATATTGTTATACATTTTAAAGACAAATGTTTTTTAGTCCAATATAGTGTGAATGAGCTGTTGAAAATAATTGCATTATTATGCTCATATTACCTAAAAAAAAGAAAGGCTATATGTCTATGTACTATATTTTAACATAAATAAATAAATAAAAATTAACAGTAATTACTATCACATAAGTTTTTTAAAAAGCACATTGCAATCCGATGTATATTTAAAAAAAAATAAAATAAAAACTTGCAATGTCATTTTTTAAATGAACTGCATGCTTAAAATTTTGTGTTAGATTTTTTTTTTTTTTTTCAAATATAGATTTAATTATTTTTTTTAAATTTACATTTATTTAAAAACACATTATGATGCACAAAGTTTTGGTCAAGTTTCAATTACATACAAAGCCAAAATAGAAACAAATAATAAAAAAAATCTTGAACCAAAGCAAAAGCTTAGCTTTAAATTTATTTTGTTGTTATGACAAGCACAATTTCATTTTGATATTATATTTCTTCTTCTTTAACGTCAATATTGTTTCATATATAAAATTTAATATTTGAGTCACATCTTTTAAAAAACTTTTTGTAGTTCCAGACAAATGTAGAATTTTGTTAAAAAAACTGAACCCCCCCCCCAAATCCCCCGCCCCCTCTGGTGGGTACCTTTGTCACATTATGATACACAAAATGTTGGTCAAGTTTCAGTTACATACTAAACCAAAATAGATACAAATATGTAATAAAAAAAATCTTGAACCAAAGCTATGCTCAAACAATACAATAGTTTTATTAAACAAATTTTCAAAGCTTCCTTGGAGGGAGAGGAGTTTGTATGTGTCGTTTAAGAAGGCAGACCCGTGGCTCTTCAATATGGGCGTTACTAAGAGGGGGGGGGGGGGTTGTCCCTGGATTTAAAAAAAAAATGCCAATTTTGTTCTGCATCTTATGTGTAAGAGCACTAAAATTTTAAAAAGTTATGCTTTTTTTTTTCAAATATTTTTGTAGTCCCAAATTCATCTCTTATAAAGCCTCAAAATGCATCAGTTTGCATATAGTTTTCAAAATTTTACCCGGGGGGGGGGGGAGAATCTCCTGAACCCTCAACTGTCAGAATTTCATATCTCCGCTCCCTTCATATGGTTCTAGCCCCTAATGTTGAGTAGAAAGTTACAAGTCGTGGGAACATTATAAAATTAAAACGAAAGTTTTATGGGTTTATCAGTGACCCCAAAGTTAAAAATTCTATAAAAAAAAAGGGCCAACGCATTAAAGTTATATGAAATATCAACAATAATAGGATGGAGGGGGGCGGAATTTTTCAGTTTCGCCCCGCCTCGGAAAAATCCAAGATACGGTTCTTTGTACCAACCTAAAATAAGTAACGGCCATTGGTTTAGCCAGACCCTTATTTAGGGGGGGGGGGGGTCTTCGGGGATTATTACTGCTCCTGGTTTTACATCCCTCCCCAGGGACGTAACTAGATCATTTTCTAACTGGGGCAAGACCAGGATTTAGCGCCCCCTCCCCCCTTATATAAACAAAAATTAATATGTATTTAGGTAAACACACACATTTAGTCAATTTGGCGCCCCTAAAATAATCTGGCGCCCGGGGCTTACGCTCTGTCTGCCCCCCTCCCTCTAAACCCTCCCATACATAAGTCACCATTTGGAGGGGAGCATCCCCCCATCTACGCTAGTGGCTATTACCAATTTTTCACCACCAGCTCTTACCCGTATAGCTTATGTGTGTATCGTATTTCGTTCATTTTTTTAAACATTTTTAATTACAGTGCTCACAAAAAAATGGTTATCATTTACAGACACACACAAATACCATACGTATATATTTCATACGTGTCCAAAAGTGCTCAGTGTAACTTAAAATGTATGAATCCGCCTTTTTCGAAAATTTTAGCAAATCAAATAAATGTAACTTCTATAAGTAAAAAAAAGTAAAAATTTCAGTTTGTCATATGGGCGAATAGAAAAACGAAAGTGAACAGTTTAACATACTTTATGTGAAAAAGCAGTGTGAAGGTTTTTTTTCAATAACAATAATACATAATAATATTAGTAATGCGTTCATAAACTTCTGGCAATGAATCCTTAGATTGGAAAAACAGAACTTGCGGAAAAGGTAAGGTGGGACGCAAAAAGAACTACATATCAATAGCAATACCTTTTAAGTTAAATTTCGTTAAAAATCGATTACTTTAGGTGTAACTCAAAACCACAAAGTATATTTCAAAACTTTGTGCATTTTTATTTCGCATAACAGATAAACTTTTACGGCAAACGAATCAACTCAAAATTACTGTGAAATAAAATTTATTTTCACCAAGTTCGATGAGATTTGTTATTACTGTATTAGCGAACAGATATTTTCAAATAGCGAATGTATTCAAACCCACATTTAGTTCACCAATATGAGAGCCAAAAAAAAAAAAAAAAGCGATACTTTCGAAAGCAAAATATTCTGTTCGGATGCAGATTTAAAAAACCAGACATTTATTATAGCATTGCAAGATTTGCCCTTTAGAAATTCTTGTTTTCTTTGAGGTGGTCAGAATTAAACCGATGTATCACACATAAGTTTACAAAAACCAAAAATGGATATTTGTTACAAAATCGTTTTCATTTATTTATTTTATAGAATAAAAAAAATGAAAGTTGTTCGTATTTCAAAGTTCGAATGAGTGAGATATTTATTTCATTTCCTGCTTCCTTACGGAAAAAACTAATCTGAAAGTAGTTAACAGCAATCAATTCATGTTAGTGCATCAGTGTCACTTGTCACTTTCTGAATGACGATCAGTTGAACGAAAGACTTTGGGTTACACAGGGCCTTTAATCGTAGCAGCTGGCCCCAAAGCCGTCTTCCGGCGGGCTCAAACTTACCTCGCTGTCGAATAGAGCGCCATCTAGTGGAGGCTTACTTTCGGGTACTGAAAAAGCGCTGGAGGACAATGGCGAACGGCACACTATCTATTCTAGCCACTGTAACAGAGCAAACTACTATTCATATGATTGTGAGCTGCATTGAATAAGTAGTTAAAAATTTAATTATTACCTAAAACAACGTCATTGACACTTTATTAGTTACCATTCTTTGCTATAAGGGTTGGGATCCGCTAAACTTTCAGAGGGAAATGAATATATGAGGCAAAACTTATTTTTTGACTTATAATCATTTTGCCTTCTCTTTCCGAAACTTACTATTCCGACTAATTGGCTAGGGGAAATGAACTGCCTGCTGCTTTCGACCAATCGGCGAAGAATCGACGGTAGTGTGCCGACGGATGTCTAATCTGTCGCATCGCTAGCTCTTTTTAAAAATGAATGTTCAGCCTTTTCGAAATGACTTTTTTGCTTGCTTTCGACTTCGTCTATTGCGGGGTCATTTGCTTTTGGTACGATTCTATTTGCAATACCATCGTGTAATTTACGTTTTTCGTAACATTTGATCATTTATCACTCAAGTGATTATTAGAGATTTATATTTACAGATCCCAAGTGTTATAGATATGCATGCAGAAAACAAACGAAATGCATATAAGTGAGAACGGAAAAATTGTAATACCACAGAAAGGATTTTCCAAGGTTATTTTCAAGAAAGATAATTTCTTTTCCGAGGCATAACCGGGAAAAAGTCGAGTTGCTCATGCTAGAAGACCAAAGGAGGAAAGAAACACAAAACAAATATACAAACAAATAAAAAAACGTTTAACGATCCCAAATAATCCTCAAAATAAGAAAAATAAATAAAGTGAAATAAACTAATCTTGTGTAAATAAATAAGTGAAGGGCAAAGGGGAAAATCTTAACTTCTGCTGTGAGTCTTATTTTCGTAAATGCGCGGTAATCAAAATTTCTTCTAATTACAATTGTTGCAGCAAAGCATTGGTAGAAAAATTAATTCTACACAGACGCAAACGAAAATAACAAATAAAAACAAGTATAAAAAAATGAATAAATGAACACCACATTTAGTATATTTAAATTGATTTTTTTTTACTAATCTCATTTTTAAATTCTTGTTACTTTTCCTTGTTTTTGTAACAATAATAATTACTATTGGTATTATTTCTCGGGTGAGTCAATCGCTTTTTCTCAAACAAATTGCTATAACGGTTGGGATCCGTAGATATGCGGACGAGGCTCATTTGATCGTGTGTATTGCTTGTCCCCTAATTCTCAACGATTCAATGGCGTACAGCAGTAACTGTTGAAAATAATCAGACAGTTAAAGAAAAATGTCGCACTGCTTTTTTAAAGCAAAGGTTTTGACAGTAGCGATGTGAATCCAGCTGTAGGCTGTGATCAGTATGTCTGACACTGCGGGTGATACGAATGATTTTCGGCTTTCCCTTTCTGCTTTGATGCACTGGCTGCATCAAGTGTTCTTTGCTGTTAATTATAACAAAATTTTGTTTTTTTTTTAATTCTAAAAATACCCTCAATTTATAAATACCCTCCAAAATACCCGATTTTCGGGTAATAACCCGCACATTGGCAAGAATGACAGTATCCTATTTGCTTGTCATCGACTCCACTCATTTGCGGTGTCAAGTGCTGAAATTTTGATGCCATTTAAGATATCGTCCGTAAGTTTGTAGCAATTAATCATCGCACCGTTGATTGTTGGGAAAGCATTTTAACGGATCCTAACTGTTACAGCTTTGCATTAAGAAAACAAACGAATTGCACATGGGGGGCTCAGAACGGAAAAATTATTACCACCAGCGAAAGGCGTTTTTGAAAATCATTTTCAAGCAAGAAAATAAATTTAACAACACCTGACGAGAAAAAAATTGGGTGCTAGAAGATCAGAAAAAAGAAGGAACAATAAAATAAATAAGTAAGTAATAAATAAACGAAGGAAAAAAGGTTTAGAAAGTTTCAAAATAAAACAATGAATAAGACAAAATAAAGAATCGCAAAAGTAAGAAGTAAATAAATAAATAAATGCCGAAAGTAGGAAAAATAAATAAAGACAGAGTGAAATTAACGATTCATGTGTAAGTGAATTCGTGAAGAACAAACGAAACCAACTGAACTTTTGCTGTGAGCTGTTTTCGTAAACGCGAGTTCGTCAACATATTTGTGAATCCTAATATTATAGCAAGGTACTGGAAGAAAAAAATAATTACCACTGGAGAGAACAAAAATAACCGTAATAAAAGTAATAAATCAAGAGGTAAAAGTTAAATTGATGTAATTAATAATCTCATTTTGGAATGCTCGCTTCTTTTTCTTTCCATGTCTTATTATAATAGTAATTATAATATCAAGATCCAATTACATAGCGCATGCGGAGTTTGCTTTTCCTTTGAGCAAATTGCTATAACGGTTGGGATCCGTAGACACGTGGACGAAGCTCGTCAGATCATGTGCGTAGCGCTTGTACTGTAAAACTTCATGATACGCACAATAACCGTCAACATTAACTAGTAACAAATCTGAAATTTACTCTGCGAAAAATTTAAAAAACTTGATACCTCAGAACCCCCCCCCCCCCACCACTACCACACACCCTCAATTTATAAATGAACAAATATAATATCAGAGTTATGAGTAATTACACGTTCAATTGAAAGCCTGAGAGTTTTACCTCTTGATATTTACTGTCTTATCCAATGCTTATCACTTTCAACATTAAGACGTATTTGTAATTGTTTCCGTTTTACCTAAGCCTTTTTTTTTTTTGATATTAAGCATTGTTATGATCTTTAATACTTATTATGTATTTCGTTTACCATATATATAATATAGACCTTTTTATACTATAACTGAAATTCCGATTTTACTATCCATGTCTGTATGCGTCGCAATGGAATTGGAACACAGCAACAACTTTTGTACTGTGTGTCTTGAAACTAGGGGGAAATATTACTCCAAGTCAAGAAAAAAGAAAGAAAAAATAGCTCTCCTGCGATCCAACAAATTTGAACCAATAAGCGGCTGGAAACTCTAAATCTAAATCTTTCTAAAGAAAGATCGCTCTAGCAAGATGCTGAGCGAAAGGACTGAATGGCACTCGAGATTTAGAATAAAATTACAATCAGATTGCCGCGAAAATCTGAAAGTACGTAATCCCGAAATTGATTTACAGTAAATTCCTTTGTTTTCCCAAATGGGATGCACGAACCGAGATAGTTTTATCGGTTTCCGCTCTGAAATCAGTAATTTGAATTCTATGAACCTCTTTGTAGAGAGCATTCAGTTTAGCTACCAATTGCGACTGTAACACAGTGCTTATTAGTATTGTTTCGGTCCTTGTTAAATATATCTGTTGCACATAATCAAAGTAGCCAAGTGAGAGGCCTTTCTTCTTCTGTTGGGAGGCCGAGCAGTGTCCCCAATATGCGGGTACTTAACTGAAGATCGAGTATTTTATTCATCCCCGTTAATTGTGAAATGTATTAAATTTTGCCGCATCAAACACTTGATGCACCCAATGCAACAAACGCATCAAAGCACAACGCCATGGACGGACAAAAAACGTGGCGTCACCAGGTTGCCCTACTTACCGAACAGGAATGTCCGTTGTCCGTCGATGTTAAATGGATCTGTGACCCGGACATAGTAAAATGTCTGTCACAGATGAATTGGATGATGATACACAATCAAGCAAGAAGGCTTCGGCGAGAAAGGAAGACATGCTTTGTCTGCAGTGCTTATGTACTAGAAGCGTTTGCACAAGCAGGTTTGACAGTGTGCGGGAAATTAACCGACACTTGGGTATTTTTAAGATATCTGTGCATTTTCGAGGGTATTTATAAATTGAGGGCACATTCTAGTAATTTTGAGACATCAAATTTTTAAAATAATTTTTTACGTAGGAAGTTTGAGATTTATGCTTCTGTCAAAACATTTTCTTTAAAAAAACAATGCTACAATTTTTTTAACTGTCTGATTAATATCAATAGTTATTGGTCTACGCTATTGCATCATGGAGTATTAGGGTACAAGCACTACACCCACATGATCGAATGAGCTTATCCGCATAGCTGCGCATCCCAACCATTATAGCAATTTGTTTGAGAAAAAGTGATTTACTCACCCGAGAAATAATGCCAATAGTAATTATGATTATTATAAAAACAAGGAAAAGTACCGAGAATTCTAAAATGAGATTCGTAAAAAAAAAAAAAAAAAAACTTAAATATACTGTTTATTTATTCATTTTATTATACTTGTTTTTAGTTGTTATTTTCGTTCTCGCCAGTGTGGAATTAATTTTTCTACCAATTTCTTGCTACAACAATTGGAATCAGAAAAACTGTTGATTCGCGAGCGTTTACGAAAATTAAGACACACAGCAAAAGTTAAGATTTTTCCCTTTGTCGTTTAATTAGTTATTTACACAAACTAGGTTTGCTCTTTGTTTATTTATTTTTCTTATTTCGGGAATATTTTGGATCTTTAAACATTTTTTTATTTCTTTATATATTACTTACCTACTCTATTTTCTTTTTCTTTCCTCTTTTGATACTCTAGCATCTAGTATCCGCAATTCGAATTTTTCCCCCGTTGTGCCTCGGAAAAGCAATTATCTTTCTTGAAAATGACTTTGGAAAATACCTTTCTGTGGTATTTCCATTTTTCCGTTCTCACATATATGCATTTCGTTTTCTTTCTGCCTGCATATTTATAACAGTTGGGATCCGTTGAAAAGAATCTCTAGTAATCACTTGAGTGATGAATTATCAAATGCTACAAGAAATGTAAATTACACAATGATATTGTAAATGGAATCGTACTTCAAACACTTGGCCCTACAAGTAGGCGAAGTTGATAGCAAGCAAATAAATCATTTCGTAAATATTGAACATTCATTTTTAAAATGAACTAGCGACGTGACCGATTAGACATACGTCGACGTACTACCAACGGTGCGACATCCCTAACCGATTGGTCTATAGCAGCAGGTAAAGATCCGGCAGCTCATTCCCCCCCTAGCCAATTAGTCGGAATTGTAAGTTTCGGGAAGAGAAGACAAAATGTTTATGAGTCAATAAATAAGTTTCGATCGTGAGGATCATGTGAATTCTGTTATAGTTTGCGTTCGATAATCAACTTTTTTTTGCAGCATTTATTCGTTTACCTCTGTAATTTTCGCGGATCCCAACCGTTACTGTAAAGCAAAATAAGTCATTTAACGATGTAAAATTTCGTTTTCAAAGAAACTTTGAAATTTAAATATGGCAAGGTCGTTAGTAAATTAAGACTACAAAAGTGATACGGGGAGGTCGTTTGTAAAATAAGACTATAAAAGTGATGACTTAGAAATATTCGGGAAAATGAGCCTTTTGCTTAGTTCCCTTCTTGTTCACTAGATGGCCCTGCAGGATGAAACAGTATACTGCGGGCAATAGAGGGTATTTTTGCTTGTACGGGAGGGTAAACACTTGATTTCCAAACGATAACACTGGGGCCAAATGTTATAATTGCATATCAGGGTTGCCAGATGTAGTTGAAATTAGCCATTATATCTAGTTTAATTAAGATGATGCTGGCTAAAAGTATTTTTAATAATTAGTCCTAGCCACAAAGAATCCTGGCTAAGTTTAAATTTAGTTTAGCGTATTAACCTCTTCAGACCCCAGAACTAAGAACAAACAATTTTGATGCAATTTTTTGGTTCTTTGATTTAAAAAATGATTACAAAACAAAATAACTAAAAAAGAATTTTTACTTTTCATTAATAATTTGTTTTACTAATAATTAATGCCAAATTTCCATGTTTTCCATGTCTAAAAAAGAGTAAACTATCTGTTGATTAATTTAAAAAACAATTGGGTTTTTTAGCTTTCAAATTGCACAAACAGTAGTTAATAAATAGTATTTTAAAATGTACCCAATTGGGTACACTTGGAATGTAGAGGTTAAAGTTCATTATTCGTTTTTTTTCTTTATTTCAAGCAAGTCGATTTGCTTGCTTCGAGATTTCTATACGTTTACTATGTTCAGTTGCAGTTGAAGAATTCCTTCAGTGATCTGAATAATATTGCAACACGGACTGGTAAAGGCAGTATATCGGAAGATATGAGACTGTATAGAACAAAATGCACTAGAATAATACAAAATGTAGTAAATAAAGGTCTTTCACGTATAGATGTCACGCGGGTGCGCATCATTCATATATGCACATGGTATGATCCGGTATCCAGGCGCTTTTTTTTTAATATCCGGCACCAGGACCCGATCCAAATGCACTAAGCAGATCCCCACCTGATCTCAAAGATCCGAAGAATGAACTTTGGTTTTTGAAATTTTATTAACTAGCATGTTTTGGAAATTCTGTAAGTGGTAAACTTGTACGTGTTTGGAAGCTGTGGGATGCTTAAAAATAGGCATAGAATTTATAGATTTCAAACATCTGAGCCGGATATTTAGTTCAAATCCGTCAGGCAAAAGACACCGAATATCCGATATCCGACTATCCCATATGTGGTGCTTGGGTATCTTATTGGAATTATAGCAACAACTAGGGCAATAACAGCAACAACAGAAGCAATGACAACAACAACATCAACTGAGTTGAACAAAATGGCTAATTTTGGCTAAATTGTTCCTCGCAACTGGCTAAAAGTAATCTGGAAAATCTGGCATCCCTGATTGCGCTATTTGCATTAGCTTTAAAAAAACTGACTTCGCGCGTGTTCGCACAACTTGTGTGGCTCATGCTTTTTCGAAAACAGTTTTAAAAATGGCACTGCTTAGAGATGGCGTACTTTGTCTGCTCCCTTATGGTCTAATGGGGTGATAGTTTCTTCAACAAGCGTTTACATTTATTGTATTTTATTTTGCAATTTTTATCAACAATGAAGTGGCTATTATCCAATCTTGATATTCTACATGTGAATTACGGCACTAAGAAATGATTTGAAATTTTTAAATTAATTTCCTTTGAGAAAACAATTATTTACAACATTTGATTAAATATTCTGCAATGGTTTTTATCTTAACCTACAGTGTGATGTTTATCAGTTAATTATAATTATTATTATTATAAAAAGAGTAATATACTTATTGAAATAGGTAAAAACTCATTTAATTATTTACATCATACGCTAGATTGTTGCGAGTAAAATAAGCTTTATTATACTAATTTAATTATTTTTTCAACAATTCACTCATTTATTCATTCATTTTTTCTCTCTCATTGATTTATTCACTCATTCATTCATAATTATTCTTAAAAATCCCGATCAAAAAATTTCATCGGGAAATAGGCTCGTTCAGTTCTGGTTGAACTTCGTATATGTTCTAGAGCCTAACATCTTTCCGCTAGAGTTTGTTCCAAGCAACTCACTCTGCTAGATCAGGAATCATGTAAAAGTGACATTTCTCCTCAGGCGATAATGTTAATTTATTTTTAACCCTCTAATTCCCAACTCGACCTCAAGGCACGATAACAAAACTTGGGCATTAGAGGTTTAACTTCATTTGTTCAAATCAAAATATATTTCACGTCTAGAACTTCTTTCAAAACCCTTGTTTATAGGAACCTGGATTTTATGCTCATAGTTTACATAATTTGCTTCATTTTTGCTCATAGGTGCTAATGTTAAGATATTTTGAACTGTTCAAAATTGTTCAAATCAGAAAGAAAAATATGGAAATGAGATGTCCTCGCAGAGATCTTTCGAATGTAAGAAAAATATTTCGAATCGGACAATTCTTTCAAAAGTTATTACTGCGAGACAGACAAACCGACAAACACACATTTTCCCCCATCTCAAAACCTTACTTTCAAATTTTTTATTTTTCAATCAATATTTGATTACTTCTCTTATTTTTTACTTTTCTTTACTTTTAACGATAACTTTACAATACATTAGGCCTCCTTTCACGCTTTTTATATTTTATTAAAACTTTTTACGGGAAAGTAGGCTAAAAAGGCAGAAGTACCATTAACACTCCGTCGGGCGCGCTCCAAATCTTGCACTATCGCGCGCGCTGTATCTCACAGATACATTTCTTAATAGCAATGCGTAAATTTAATTATGAAATTTTTTAAAAATTAATTTTCGTTTTTTCGTACCAGGCTCCACCTTCCCTACATTTGGACCCCTTACCTCGCCTTTATCTCAATGCAAAATGCAATGAAAACATTAAATTACAACACAAATACTTACAAGCATAAAATAATATGTAAAGTAATAAAATATATGCTTACAATAGATGTTTATACAGTGAAACCCCGATTTTACGTTCCTCAAGGGACTGGGCAAGAAAAACGTAAAATACGGGAAAAACGTAAAATACGGGAAATACATAGAATGCAAAAATCAAATAGAAAAAAAACTAAAGGTAGTAAAGATGACTCTTTCAAAAGGTATAAATTCTATATTTTACGAAAAGAACATTATTATACATACCATTTTAAGATAATTTTAACACATTTAGATGCGATTCCTGGCGTTTAGGCTGAAAATAATCCGTAATAGTGGATTTTTTTTTAGTCATTGAGTTCAAAGTGAATGCAGCATCTTCTAGGATTGAAATACGTTGCAAGTTTTTTTCCTGGTCTTTATAAGAATGAAAATCGTCCTTCACTATTTGTAAGCTTTTCATTGCAATAATGAAAGAAGGGACGGGCTGTGCTTCCGGTTGTTTTTGTTGATCTTCATCGGCTGACGTAAAGTACAGAAGGAAAAATATTGCTTATTTTAGAACATTTTTTTTTTTTTTTTTCACATTCCAGGGAAAACGTAAAATGCGGGAAATTTCATGTATAACAAACTTACAATCCGGGTTAAATTAACATTTTTAGTATACGGAAAATCAGGGACCTGATGAAAAAAACGTAAAATGCGGGAAAAACGTAGATTCGGGGGACGTAAAATCGGGGTTTCACTGTATATAATTATATTAAGTGAAAATATTCTTAATTAAAATATTAACTATTCCAATAATTTTAGCAAATGAAAAAAATCCGCCTCGAATACATTTGGTTCATCAATTGCACATTTTTTACAAAACATCAAGGCATGTTCTATGCAAAAACTTTCGCTGCATTTTAGGCACTTATATTGCATTAACCTAGTCTTTTTATTGAATGACACTCCATAACCAGAATTATATATCATGAAATCTTCTTGATACTTATCACTTTCATCGAAATTTTCTGCATCTAAATCTTCATTTTCATCAAAAAATAAAATTTTACGAACTGTTTCAAGATCTTTCTGATTATTTAAATCTAGAAATCGTTTTTTACTCATTTTCCAAAGCAAAATATAGGCAAAAATGAGTGAAATCAGTATAACACACGGCAAACGTCATCGGTCGCGCTGTATCCCACAGATACAAACCGCAAATGAACCCCCAAAAGGGGGTGGGGGAATATCCCCCGACACTACTCCTACAACATTTCAGTAGGCCTCGTGACCTGAAGGGCAGATATTGTGCTGGTCAAGACTCTGACACTCCTGCTTCAATTCAAAAAAAAGGAATTTCAAAGCTTTGTATCTGTGAGATACAGCGCGACCGACGGAGTATTAAGAACAGTGCTAACAGAAACCCCTCGAAAAACCCCTCTCCCAGTCAAAGAACAAAAAAAAAAAAAAAAAAAAAAAAACGCACACAGAAGCTTATATCTGGATGAGGAGACATCTGATTTTTCAGTGGAAAAGAGGTTGAAATTTAAACAATCGATAGTAATCGTTAGTCCAAACTTTTTCAATTTTTTATTTCTAGTGTGTAACTGTTTGGGAAAAAAAAAAAAAAAAAAAAAAAGAGTATTTAATTTAGCTACCAGTTGCAACTGTAACGCAGTGCGTATTAGTATCATTTCGGTCCTTCCAAATGACGCGATATTTCCTCTTTTGTTTTTCAAGTACAAGACCTTTCCTCTTCTGTCGAGAGGCCGAATGATAATGAGTTTGTGTTCCGTTATTTACTTTAGCTTTAAGGAGTTGACTTCAAAGGTCGAACAATTTGTGTGACTCATGCTTTTTCGAAAACAGTTTTAAAAATGGCACTGCTTAGAGATGGCGTACTTTGTCTGCTCCTTTATTATCTAGTGTGGTGATAGTTTGCTTCAACAAGCATTTACATTTGTTATATTTTCGTTTCCAATTTAAGAATGAAGTGGCGATTATCCGTTCTTGATATTCTACTTGTGAATTACAGCATTAAGAATTGATTTTAAAATTTTTAATAATTTTCTTTGAAAAAACAATTATTTACAATATTTGATTAAATTTTCTGCAATCTTTTTTATCTTAACCTATATCGTGATGTTTATCAGTTAATTAATTATAATAATAATTATTACAAAAGAAGAATAGAAATAGGGGTAACAACTCATTTAATTATTTACATCATACTTTAGATTGCTGCCCTTTTCCTCAATATTTCTGAACTATCGAAGAATATTTTTCACTTTTCATATCCTACAAAAAGAAGTAATAGTGTTTTTACGGGCACTTCTTTTTTGATGTGCTCTTTTTTTTAGGAACATTTTTCACTTTTGAAATCCCACAAAAAGATATAACTATGTTTTCACTGGCACATTTTTAAAATGTGTTCTTTTTATTTATTGCAATTGCCTATGCAAAACTTTTACTCGGACATTTAGAATCGAAAAATGGCTGCAAAAATCATTTTTAATTGTTACCGTCTTTTCTCCCCCCCCCCCTTTTTATATAAATGTTATGTGTTTTATTTTGTTTAATATCTACTTTATTTATGGTTAAACAACTAAAATATATATACCATAGCATAAATTCGTTTGGTAGCTCCATCTGCTGTAAATTAGTGAAGACAGGATTGATTAAATAAAGATACATCGATCTAGTATGGATAGGGTGGTGAACCACTACAGTTGCACACAGATAAATTAGACATATCGTTTAACTAAGCTTGTTTGTGTGTTTGTATGTAGTGCTTTTTTTATTTCAATTGCAAGGATTGTTTTGATTTTAAAAAAATCCCATTATTTAAAACTTTAAAATCATTTTGAAAGGAAAGGAAGATACAAACAAAACATTTTAAATGGAATTCGTTCGAAAGTTCTTAAGTAAATAGAACGAGAATTTAATTTCTTCGGATGGGTAAGACAAAGCCATTTTTTAAATGAACAATTTGTAGGGACTAAATTTCGATAGTTGTTAGTTGTTCTCATGTTCCGAAAGATTTTTCTAACCCATGAACCGGGGTCTCCGTAGTTGACCCCTAGACATGAAAGGAATTATAAAAGTAATTTATGAAAAGAAAAGAGTATTAAATACCTTTACGGCTCTAACTAACGGTGCAAGTAATTTAAAAATGTAAATATCTACTAGCATGCCTATAGGGCGTGGTTTAGATTACCAACGACGTTGCTTTATACTGGCATTTCTCTTTTTTTTAATGCGTGAAACCCCTTTACATGGCCCGAAAACAAGGGTTTTACAGAGAAACTCCTCTTTTTTTAATATACATACAGTTTGATATTGATGCAACATTTTAGAAATGAATCATATGCAATAAATATGACAATTGCTTCAAATAATGTTAAGGGCTGTGTAAATTAATTTCAAAAATTAAAAGTTAGGATAAAAGTTGTGTAACATCAAAAAAACATATTCAAGGATGAGAGCGTATTCCTCTACTGACACAGTTGAAGGCCACACATTCGTAATGTGATTTTAACGCTGCATTCATTTTAATATTTATGTTTTTGTTCATTCTGAAAATACTGGTTAAGAGTTTCCCAAATTCCTTCCTCAAAATGTCCTCGAATAAACGCACCTGTTTACCTATTCAAACTCCTTCTTCTGCAGACTGGCAAACTGGGAGCGCCAAATCTGTTGCGGTGACCTACGAAGACTTCAAACCTCAACCCCCCTAGAAGTGACCTTCCTTACTACTAGAACTTTCTTAAAGTTGCAAAACGATTTTAAGACAATAAATAGTGACTGTATAGTCGATTAGGTCACATCCAAGGGGGAGTTCTGAAGGTTGCCACGTGGAATTCTATGTCGTCGCCCTATTGCCAATCCCAGTTTGTTAATATACTTATAAGGACGATTATAAACCAATCTCTCCTTCCTAGGGAACATTCATAAATGATGTCACGCTTCGAGGGGGAGAAAGTGTGACAATTTGTGACCAGGGGAGGGGTTAACAAGAAGTGTGACATCGTGCATTTTGAATTATATATAAACATTTAAAATTATCAAATTAAACTTATTTTATGCTAATGTAATACAGCGTGACACGTGTCAAAGGAGGGAGGGGAGTCAAAAAAGCGTGACATCATTTATGAACGGTCCCACGCGAAAATTCTGATTGCTTCACTTATTAAAGTGGCTATTAAAGACATAAAACACAGCTATTATAATGCCATTTTTAAACTTTTTAACACCCAATTAATCTGTATTTTTCGTGGCACACATCGCAGCACAATTTCATTAATTTTATTAGCGTTACTATGCAGACTCTCATGAGTTTCCTGATCTTCTAGAGTCTCAACGTGGGCGATGACACCCACTTGTGGGCGTTTGAGACTTTCAGGGGGGGGCAGTAAAAGACCTAGGGAAAACTAGGGGGCGTTGAGATGACACGGAGGGGCGTGGGCAGATTAATTAAATATTGTCTAAAATAGACTAAACACGCTAATTATGTACTAACAAAAGTATTAGGTTTATGGTCGATTGTTCAACGATTTCAGACAGCATTTCCATCTTCATATTTAGCTGAACGTGGCTATAGTGCTGTAGCAACATTGATAACCAAAAAGGGAAATCGGCTCCATATTACTGAACGCGGCGACATACGATTGTTTTTAAATAAAATCGAGCCTGATATTAGCAAACTCCTTAAAATGCATCAAATTCAACCTTCTCATTAGTTAAGTTACGAATTCGATGTCTGAAAATTTTAATAAAAATACTTTTCAATATAATTAAGCCCGCATTTTGATTGCTCTCATTAAAATAGTCTTACTTTTAAAAACACAAATAGGATAGGGTCATATCCTATATACGAATAAAATGTATATTACACATTTAAAAATATATTCGTGGGAGTAGCTATTTCAGATTCGCAAGTAAAAAATGGGGGTGGGGGGGTGGGTGGGGGGGCGCTTTAGGAAAAAAATATTCTCAAAGTGGGTGGTGAGCAAAAAAAGGTTGAGAACCTATGTTCTAGACCCTATCATAATCAATAAAACTGCGACGTCTCTTCGAAAATTCTTATTGCTCTTTCAATGACTTTTTATGAATGTTGTGAGAACTGAAAGTCTCATGGAACTCTAGAGTAATCTCTACCTCTGCTGTTTGGAAATAATGTTTTTAGCTTCCAACATAATCAAAAATGTTCTCAATACCCGCAGTTTATTTTCTTTTGTCATGCAGAGTCATCTAGTGCAGTGAAATCAAACTAAGCAACGGTTTACTCGACTGAATATTTCTAACTCATCATTTTTAGTCTTATTTTAAACTGTCTTTTCGTATTCAAATTTCAAATCGCCTTCCCCATTATATAAACTTTCCATCGTTAACTGAACTACTTAGACCCTATTAGATCTGTAGTAAAATATCTAACAAAATATCAAAATAAAAATAAAAAAGAATCAATTTCAAGATGGATTTAAGGGGGAAAACCAAGCTATTTTTAATATAACGGGGCGTTGCATTGAATTTATATAAAAATTTCATCCTTTCCTTATAAATCATCAATGACACTTTTTTATGATGTATTGTTTACTATGATTTGCTATAACGATTGGAATCCGTAAAAATACTACAACGCCGGGAAAAAATACAATGTGCGCATGTTAGAAGACCAAAATAAATAAGCAATAAATAAAATAATTTTTATAAAAAAATAGAACCGACTTCAAATTATAAATTGCGCTAAAAAGTGAAAAATAAATTAATTCTTAAAACAACATCGATGCGACTTTTAAACATAGTTTTAGAAGTCGGTGCAAAATCAGGATAGATAGAATCTTTTATAATCATGAATCAATTACAAATATACCTATATATTTTCGCAGAATTAGCAACAGTTAAAATATGAAGTAGCAAATGGTGTAATGGTAATTAGACTCATAATTTTGCACCGACTTCTAAAACTATGTTTAAAAGTCGCATCGATGTTGTTTTAAGAATTAATTTATTTTTCACTTTTTAGCGCAATTTATAATTTGAAGTCGGTTCTATTTTTTTATAAAAATTATTTTATTTTATTCTTTTTAGTGTAAATACATTTTTTATATAAATACTATATTTTTAAAAAATCCATGTCAAAGGGCAAACCTTCTTTGAATGAATGGCACTAAAAACTAATCATTTGTATGATAAATTCGGCTTTGAAGTCGATTTTAGCAAACAAACTGATTGGATTTAATTTTTGCCTCAGAGAAGCCTTCAGTCAAACACTTGTTGTGATCGCTTTTAATATTATAGCACAATGCAACAAACACTTTTTTAACTATGACTTTTATATTTATTAATAGTTTCCCAACAAAGAAAAATCAAGCCAAGCCTTTCTAATCAAAATGAAAAATACTTACTTTTTTATTCGTAACGTTTTTTCTAAAAAAACAAATGTAGTCAAATTGATGTGCGATATTTGAGTTAGACGACCCTTTATAGATTAAAGAAAAAATCATCAAAATCGATTCACTTTTGTCAAAAGATATGGATAAGAAAACAAAGAAATGACTAAAATCCTGCCCATAACTATTTTTCTAATCATCGAACATTGTCAAACGAAGGTACGGGACCTATGGGAAACCTTCCCTGATCGATTTAAAAAAAAAAACATAAAAATCGGTTCATCCGGTGAGAAGTTCTGAGTGGACAAACAAACAAACAAAAAAAAAAAAAAAAAAACGACATACATACAATACGAATGTATAACGTCCTTCCTTTGTGAAGTCGGTTAATAAACAAATAAATAATTCTTTAAAATGTTTCAAACTCACAAAATAAATATGATAAAACAGCAAAATATCGCTAAAGTAAGAAAAAAATGATAAATCCTAAAAATAAGAAAAATAAACAAGGAAGGAGAGTGATTAACCAATCCTGTGTAAATAAATAAACGAAGAACAAAAGAAACCAACTTAACTTTTACTAAGCGTTATTTTCGCTAACGTGCGTTCATCCACACATTTCCTGATCCCAATTGTTATAGTAAAGCATTGGTAGAAAAATTTATTCTCATACAGTGAGAACGGAAATAAAAAACAAAAACAACCAACGAACCAACTTAAATCGAATAAATATGAAAAAATGAACAGGTAAAAATTAAATTGATCGTCATTATTAATCTCATTTAAAATTTTCTTATTAACCACTTTCAAGGAAAAGTAGCTAGCTTTCCAAACGAATGTGTTCTGTTTTTCTCGCTGTAATGATAATAATATTTTTTTTCGTGCATGCATAATTTGCTTTTTCCTCAAATAAATTCCTAAATTGGTTGGGATCGGTGAAAACTTGGAAGTCTCAAAAATACCACCGAATAAGTACCGTTTTGGATAGGAATGGAAACTAAAAAATATCGCGCATATTCACCATCCTCTTTCTGCTAAACAGTCTAAATAAAGACCTGAAAGCAGAAATTCTTTAATTTTGGATATAGATATTTGGACATGAGGAGGAATATGACGAACAAATACTTATACTACTTATCGTAATAAACAATACTGGTGGTAGTAGTTATGTTATAAAAAAAAAAAAAAACCCAAACACGAATCTTTTACACACGGATTTCGTTTGTTGGGGTTAGCTTTTACTTGAAAGTACTGCTGCATTCCATTGAATGGAAAAGATTTTTCTTCTCTTTTTAAAGTATAAACCTGCACGATGTAAAGTTTTCTTATTATATATTTAATGAGGTAGTGCATCTCTCGTTGGACTGCAGACAGTGCAAGTCTAAGTAATGCGCATGTGCTCTGTGGGGACTCAACCAATAGTGTGCCTGAGGTACCGGCCGTCACAATCGCTAAAATTGATAGAAAGCTAGCTATTTCCTCGATGTGCCGATGAAAGCATCAGACCAATTTGGTGTATTTAAAGAGTGTTGATCACCTTCACTACGTTCTATTCTTGAATGCGTAATTTGTTTAGTATTCTGTGTAGATAATTATGTCGTTTAACCACGATTTCAATTTAAAGACAATAGGTAATAATGAGAAAATGACTAATAAAATAAGAATTTTTGTGAGGGATTACATTTCCATCGTATAAACTAAACGATCTAATCAGCACATCTAACAAAAAGCTAGAGAACTTTTGTGTAGATACTTTTTAAAAAATACACATTTGATATCTGTTTGAAATTCTTACAGAAAACCATTACGCATAAAATGAATGTATAGTCTTTGAAAAGAGGTTACATGAAATCATACGGAATTCCATTTGTTCTCCGATATTTTTAAAGGTAGAATTCTTTAGAAAATAAATCTTAAAGAATGTAAATAAAGGGCTAAAAATATCGAATTCTATAAATATTCCTTACTTTAATAATGAATAAAAAGGCAAATTTTTAACTAGAACTATTAAAGGCATTTAATCGGCAAGTTCGGTGATAGTGCAAAGTTGAGTGTTCTTTTTGCAAGCTGTTCCCAGCGGCCAATATAAGGAGCAAACAGTCAAACCGTGTTTTCTCCAAAAATAATAAAATTAAAGTTACTGGTTTTTCTTTGAACTCCACATTAACTAGCACAAAAGTGTGTTGTTATTTGTAACCAAAACAAGTTTAAAGCTTGTTTTGGTTACAAATAACAACATACTTTTGTACCAGTTAATGAAAAGTTTAAAGAATAACCAGTAACTTAATTTTTTTTTTTGAGAAAACGCGGTTTGGCTGTTTGCTCTTTAAATTGTTACTGTCGTACTGCACAGGGTTGGCAGATTTTCTAAACTACTTTTATTACAGCCAGTTGTGAGAAGAAATTTAGCAAAAATTTACTTAAATTCGGTTGTTGTTGCTCAAGATCCACACCGGATATTCACTCTGTCGAATATCGGATATCCAGAGTGTATCTCATCTGGCGGATTTTTACCGGATATCCGGCTCTGATGTTTGAAATCTATAAATTCTATACACATTTTTACACATTCACAGCTTCCAAGTTCTAAACTTACTTCATTCTCTGTTACAATTTCATTCAAATGATCAACAGAACGAATGCTGCAAATGCCAACCGAACATATAGTAAATGCATATAAATCTCAAAGCAAGCAAATCTTGGTTGAAATAAAGAAATAACAAATAATAAACTTTTTTATAAAAAGTGAAAATCTGAATTTAAAATATCCATTATTAGCCATGATTGTTTGTGGCAAGTAATCGAAAATACTTTTAGTCAGCAGCACTTTAAACTAGCCATAATGCCTAATTTTAGCCATATCTGGCAACCCTGGCTACTACAACGAGCGAGCACACGCCCACTGGCTGTTCTTTCCGCAGATGTACGTCGGCGAACAGGGACGATGAAAGCAATCGTACTATTGTTGTGTATATGATGTCTTCTTACATATACTTTTTAAAGAGGTAAATATACCATTTATTAATAAGTTTTTAGTGAATAATGTTCGCAGGAACGAACTTTTGAAAAAAAAAAAGTTTTTATATTCGATCTTGCTTACTTAATCGACAAAAGTTGAATTTGAAGAGGGCATCTGTTATGAAATGCCAAACATTTGATTATTAAACTATAAAATAAATTATTCTTTACTAAGGGACAATTTTAGGCATTAGAATGTAGTCACTATTTCAATATTTTTCTTAGATTAAACTGCTCAACAGTAATATTTTTGAAGATCTTATGTGTGACTTATTAAAATTGCATGGTTTTTTGATCCTCGTAATTGCATCGATAAGAAGTTTAAACACATGGCCAACCATCTTTAGCGAGATTTTTTTTTTACCATAATTGTCACTAAAAAGTTAATTTTTTTTTTTCATTATTCTTAATATAAAGGATGTAAACATTAGATCATGATCAAAACAAATCCAGCAAAATAATTTATTTCGTGACTTTTAAAATTGTAACTCACTTAATTAATTGACTTCCCCAGAAGGAGAAGGTTATCAATTCAAAATGTATGAATGTCAGTTTTTATATTTTTCTTCTTTTTTTTTTTTTTTGTCTACTCTTAACTTCTTGGTAAACCGATTTCAATGAGGGCGGTCTCCCACAGGCCCTGTTCTTTGGTTTGACCATGTTCGGTAATTAGAAAAAAAGTTAAAGCTTGAAATATAGTCATTTTTCTTCATCCGACATTTCTGACTAATTGAACAGATTTTAATGGTTCTTGTTTTAATCGCTAGGGGGTCGAAGGGTCGTCCAGCATTAACAATCAGTGGTGTAGTCCTGAAAAAAGTTGGGGGGACGCTTATACATAAGAAGATAAGCAGTTGAAATCAAAAGTGGAGGACACTTATATTAAAATGTAAAAATTTTGGGAGGATGCTTGCATTAAAATAAAAAGTGGGCGGACGCATGTAAAAAGTTTGGGAGGATGCTTGCATTAAAATAAAAAGGTTGGGGGACGCTGCCCCCTGTGTACACCAATGATAACAATATCCGTATTTTGTGAATGTGAGAGAAATTTTTGGAAAATTTAAACATACAGTGATGAAGAATTTTATTATTTTCGGTCTTTATAATAAATAATGGTGTGAAAAGCACGATTTGGAGCCCTGAAATTTTGTGAGGGGTCCGTTTTGATTAATTGAAATTTGTGAATACTTCAAAAATCGACCTGAGTTTCCCGTGGAGCGACCCTTGGGGAAGTCTAACTTAAATATCCTACATCGATTTGACTACAGTTGGTCTTTAGAAAGAACGTCGGGGAATTAAGTATTTTCTTTTAAATTGAAAGGTTATTTCTCTGTTGAGTACATTGTTAACAAATATAAAACTCATTGTTTAGAAGAGTTGATTGCCATTAAGCTGTAAAATTTTAAAAACATATAAGAGTTTGAGTGATAGCTTCTGTGAAATAAAAATTAAATTCTTTCAGTTAATAAGTTTAGTTAGACTTTTTAAAATCAACTTCAAAGCAGAATTGAGGCGGTGAGAAGCAAAGGGGTGTAAGTGACTAAAGTATCATTTTGAATAAAACTCGTTTGAAGTTTAATTCCTATACTAAATTCTAGAGGTTCTTCATGTAAATATTTTTTTTTAATTTCGAGTCCTATATGTATGTATTAGTTTAAGTATAAAGTGTGAAGTGTTTCTGATGATTAGATTTGACGTAGGACTTTTTCAAAAAAAAGCTTGTTTTTAATTACACCCCTTTGCCACTAAATGAAAAGCGTGTTTTGTTCATTTTGCTAATTTTCACAGTAATAAAAATAATTTGTTAGTGATATAAACTTTATTAAAAAATGCATAGTATAAATTTCGAATAATTATATTTATCAACAATTCATTGCCATTAGACAAATTGCCGAAAGCAAAAAATGACAAAAATAAAATCTGCAGACGATTTAACCCTTGTTTTTATTATTAGTATTCAACAATTCGGAATTCTTTTCCTCCGCTTTAAGTTTTGTAAATAGATCGTCTGCATTGCGTATTTAAACCAACTGAAAAATAATATAATTTCATTTCGAGGCAAACGAATGTAAGTGCACTTGCATCCCTTTGCCACCAAACGGAATGCAGCTTTTATTTAGTAATTTTTTTAAACCACGCTTTTTTTCAGTATCTATCAAAGCACCACTAAAGTCTCTTTCCCGCAAAACAGAAGGGTGTTTAATTTATCATTTGCACTAGCTATCTCAGAATTTTCATTTTGGTCACTTACACCCCTTTGCTTCTAAGTGCCTGAATTTATGATACAAAAGATTTGTCTTTAGTACCACTCATTCAAAGTAGGTGTTCCTTTTCATATGTTTTTGTTAATTTTAGAGTATTTGCAGTAGAGTCTTGATAGTTCGAGTTTTTCTTAAATCCGAGTTAACGAGAAAATATCGGTTTAGCTCTCAAATAATAACCAACAACAGCGAAACTTGTGAAATATCACACCTGATTTTTATTGTTGTTGGGCAGTTCAGGCGTAAAAATATTGAACTGAGTTACTTTTATCCATGATAGGTGACCAAATATTTCAGTACTAAGTAGGCTGGCAACAGAGCAATTTGAAATGGTGGCAAATTAAAAAATATAATTAACTTTCAATCATGTTAATGTATGTAAGTGCATTTTCCCTGTAAAAATACGATACTGAAATTTAAAATTTCCTTTACTCCCTTTTACTTATTTATAAAATGTTATGATTTCTATAATTCGAGTTTTTGATAGTTTGAGGTCCCACTCACCTCAAATTATCGAGATTACTGTATATGAAGAATGTACTTAGACTAAAAAGAGTAAAAGAAAATAATTTTGGAAGAAAAAAAGAACAGACTTGAAATTAAAAGTTGCACTAAAAGTGAAAGAATAATTTCATTTGTTAGACATCACCGATATGACTATTCAACATAGTTTTAGAGGTTGGTGCAAATTTATGATTGAGATAATCTTTTATAATTGTAAATCGGTTACAAATTTAAAGGGCCCAGAGCTTGTTACAGTTCAAGTGCGAAGTAATATGTGGTGTAATTGTAAATAGGGCTTATAATTTGGCGCCAACATCTAAAACTATTTAAAAGTTGTATTGCTGCTGTTTCACGGAGGAAATTGTTTCTTACTTTTTAGCTCAACTTTTAATTCGAAATCAGTTCTATTTTTTCTTCAAAAGTTATTTTATCCATCAAATGCGTCGTTCTCTTGTTGGGCGAGTGAGTGAAATTATTAGAAAATTTATGCCTTGAAAAGATTTTTCCCTGGGCTCCATTGTTCTCATGACTTTGAGGCTGATAATATAGTGGTCGATATAAGAAGCAATGATTTTTATGTGTAGCTTCTGCTGTTAATAGAGATTGCAAGATCTCGGATCTAAAGATACTAGCGTAGAAGATTCAAGGTGTCAGGAAAATTTTATATGAGATGAATGTGGAAAAACAATGAATTATGATACAAATGCATGGAAACTGAAAATTTTCAACATAAAGACAGGCAAACTGTAGATAAACTGGTTTGACTGTATGTAGTCCAATGGTATAGTTTAGGGCAGTAGTTCCCAAACTGTGGAATGCCAACTGGAAGGCTCTCCGGGCCAGTGGTGTAGTCCTGGAAAAAAAGGTGGGGTATGCTTACATATACAACTATCAAAAAGTTTTGGTACGCCTATGTTAAAATTCAAATTAAGTGGGGGGACACTTGTGTTAAAATAAAAAGCTAAGGGGACGCCGTCCCCCTGCGTCCCCCCTCGACTACACCACTGGTGTAGACCAATAAATGAAGAGAAACCCTGGACTGGGAACCATTTTGTTGCTTTCTGTTCTGATGATGCTCGGGCAATTACAGGGAAACACGGAGAGTTTTTCCCAGAATAAAATATATTTTATGCATTTTATATATAATGAAACCTCGGTAGCTTGACACTTGTATAAGTTAATTACCTTGATAAATCGACATTTCCTGCCCCTAATGGTTGGCCCAATGCACATTTCAATGGGTGAAAAACTCTCGTTCGGAACACCATTCCCAGGAGCCCCTGTAAGTCAACCTCCATTTTGTATTCTTTTTATTTTTTTCTTACGGTATTTTTTCCTGGTGCACAATTCTGAAAGTTTTACAGTGATGTTTCTTCATCATTAAATCTATTCTTATTTTTTTTTTTGAAAGTGTTCCTAGAAGATTCCCCAATTCCCCTTGTATCCTGGGGAGCCAGAAAAGTAAGGAAAAAGTGAATTGCAAATTAGAAAGCTTAATAGTGTCGAGGAATTGATGTTTTCTCTGCAGAGGGAATACGCAAACAAAAATCATGGATTTTTTCTCATGAGGTATTCTGGGTGATTTGATGTACTATGTTTGGATATTAATTTGTTTGTAATGTATAATTTTTCAAATAATAATCATAATAGATAAATAATAAACGGGTGTAATTTATTCACTGGAGTTGGCTTTTATAACTTAAAGTGTATGTAAATAACAATACAGATCAATATTAGCAATTAAAATTCTGGAACCTCGGTAAATTGACACCCATTTATCTCTACATGTTTTCGTGTTCCCTTCGGGTGTCCAGTTATTGTGGTCCCACTGTATTTTATTTTATATACAGCTTTATTTCAATAAATGCTTTTCTCTGCCTTAACTTCTTCATTCCAAGTGTACCCAATTGGGTACATTCTAAAATACTGTTTATTAACTACTGTTTGTGCAATTTGAAAGCTAAAACACCCAATTGTTTTTGAAATTAATCAAAAGATAGTTTACTTCATTTTTAACATGGAAATTGGGCATTCATTATTATTTAAACTAATTATTATGTAAAATTTAAAAAAAAATATTTTTTTAGTTATTTTGTTTTGTAATCATTTTTTAAATCAGAGAAGCAAAAAAATGCATCAAAATTTTTTGTGCTTAATTCTGGGTTCTGACGAGGTTGATATCTATCAAAAATTGTATATGTTACATTACCTAGTAGCAGGGTTGGGTTTTAGCCGTCAAAAACTAGCCGTCAAAAACTAGTTTTTGACGTGACATAGGTTTAAACCAGGTTTTAACCGGTTTAAACTCAAAAACCCAAATACAATTTAAATATGCTAAAAATATAAAAGAAGGTTGTTAATAATAGCAAGATACAGCATTGTTTTTGTTTACTTATAATATTCCTTTGTTTTAGTATATATTGAGTTATAATTAAATATTAATTTATATACTTTTCTTTGTTTACGACTTAATTTTCAATTTTTCACACGTATTTCTTTCTGGTGTGGATTTTTTGCATATTTGACAAGAATACAGGGGGGAAATTAAAAGAAGCTGTTTTTGTGGGAAATTTTTTTGTACTGGTAGGAAAGCATCTTTAAATATGCCCTATCCTAGGAAAAGTACATACCTCCATTAGATTTCAATTGTGATGGATTACTTTCTGATTCTATCCCTAAAAAAGTTTAAAAATCTAAATTTATTTCTTTAAAATATTAGGTTAAACTAAGGATGTAACGAATATTCGGCCACTATTCGGTATTCAGCCTATTCGGCAATTTGGCCGAATACTGGGTAAGGTCAAATTCGGCTTGACCGAATATTGATGGACTATTCGGCCGAATAGTTCTGCTGCAGTAAAAAAGTAAAAAAATAAAGAAATTAGTAGATTTTAAACATTTAAAATTTTACGATAATTATTGCAAAAGACTACATTAGTCCACTATAGTTTTAATAAATAAAAATAACTTAGAATAAACTACTTTTTCTTAATCTTGTTTTAGGCTTGACTGAGCAAAAACACATTTTAAAGTTGCAATATTGTATTTTATATTTAGCATTTGCTCCCAAAAGCTGCCAATAGTTAATTATAATGGAGAATATGATGAATTCATTTTGTTATTATTAACAAAGTGGAAGCCAGATTTTGTTTCGGTAGACTGATTTATTGTGAATATTGGGTTAGAGAGATGTGAAAAGCCTAGAATATATCATGAATATTTAGATAGCATAAGTTATTGGGGTTTTTGAAAATAAAAACATATCCCAGTTAAGTGCATTAAGTTTTAATAGATCTTTTAAAAAAAGGTACGTAAAAAACCCCATAAAATAAAAATATTACTTTTATAACTTTTAAAATGTCTTCATAAAACAGTTTTGAGCAAGGTAAAAGTTCACTAAGCACTAGTATTTCTTTCATTGCAATTAAATAATTAGTAAAATAATGCTAATGCTTACTACCGTAAAACCTGTCATTTATATTTTGCTTGTATGTGCAATTCTAAGTTTTATTACATTCAAAACAATAGTGAAAATAGATTAATTTTAAATAGTTCTAAATTCTTAACAAACAGAATTAAATCATACATCATAGATTGTGTGTAATTGGTGTTCGACTTTGTGAATAATTTTAAATTTGACAAATACTTTCTATTACAACAATTTTGTAGAAATTTTAATATTCGGCTGCCGGATATTTGGTATTCGGTCTAGCCGAATATTCGGCTTCGGCCTGTTCGGCCTAGAAGAAAGGACCGAATATTCGGCTTCGGCCTGTTTGGCCTAGAAGAAAGGACCGAATATTCGGTATTCGGCTATTCAGCCAAATCACTATTCGTTACATCCCTAGTTTAAACCTACACAATTTTAATTACTACAAATATAATTAAGGATTTATTAGCTGTACATCTTTGCTAAAAGTAATTAAAAGTATGCATTTACAATAAAAAGATTCATTAAATAAGTGTTTGACAATTTCTATTAAAACAATGGGCACATTATAGTCTATTATCAGTTCACGTTCATGAAATATTCTACAAATAGAATGTATCTCAAGAATGCACTGGCAGGGCACAGTAAAAGATGTGTTTTAGGACTTAAAACCCCTCCTACAGGGCATCAGAAAAAAGAAACCAGTGTTTGTACACTTAAAAAACAATTCTTATGAATAAAAGCACTCTCAGGCATAGATTCTGGCTGTGCTACAGCAAGAATATAATTTTGTTATTTATACTCAGCAGTTTTAATGCATTTATGCTGATTTATTTAAAATTTATTGATTAAAGTCTATCTTATTATGCAAAATCATTTCTTTGACAACTTTTATTTTACAAATTAGGTTTTAGACACTTTTAGACGTTTTTGACAGGGAGGTTTTTGACGAGCCGGTTTTAACCATGGTTAAAACCGGTTACAACCGTCGCATGTCAAAAACCTGCCAACCCTGCCT
The DNA here is from genome assembly GCA_038502835.1 of Octonoba sinensis. Taxonomy (NCBI): domain Eukaryota; kingdom Metazoa; phylum Arthropoda; class Arachnida; order Araneae; family Uloboridae; genus Octonoba; species Octonoba sinensis. The sequence continues at coordinate 111,300,520 of CM076606.1, forward strand.
AGTAGCCATAGTATTTTTCTATAATCTATTAGTATTCTATTGTATATAATAAAGCTACATTCGCAGTGATATGCAAATAGTTTGCAAGAAAAATGGTGGTATGTGCGAAAAAAAGGATTGGGAACCGCTGGGTCTAGGCTGGGGGTTGCCGTCCATGCACTATTATATTTTCAGTTAATCGTCCCTCCACTTTTTAAAAATCTTATTAGAAGCGTCCTCCCATTTTTATATGTTTAGCATTGCTTTACTTTTTTTTCCAGTACTGCCGCCAGGGCTGGGTTTTTGCCGGCAGAAAGGGGTTTCTGCCCTGCCAGTGGCAGAAAGTGGTTATAACCGGTTTTAACCCTCAGAAACTGGCAATAACTGGCACAAACACATTTTGTGACATTATCTGAGAATTTTTTAGTAATATTAAATTCCCAAAGTACATTTTATTCAGAATAAATAACAAATTAAAAATATTGTGTATAGTTTTAATTAAAAAATAAATTTGTATTAGAAAAGTGAGTAATGTTGTCTTTAAAAACAAATACTGGTAAAAATGAAGATTTTTTAAATTTAGTAACTTCTGCATCCACAATAACGACATTGCCAGCAAAGAAATGCTGGTCTTGCAAGAATATTTTAAAGCTTTTCTTTCATTCAGAACAAATTAAGAAACAGTCTAGGTTCAGAAAGGTTAGCAAAATTAGTCGTATGCTATGAAATGCTCCATGTAAAAAGTCATAGTATATTTGAATTCGAGTGGTAATTTTGTATAATAATAATTGTAATAGATATTTCATTGAAAAACTTTCTCTGATATTTTATGTGCTTCAATTATTTATCGATATATTTTTCTCAAGAACCATTTCTATTTGTACATAATAGATAATCCTTAAGTTATTGCCATTGCATTGTAATATTTATTTAAAAATACTCTGAAAAGTGATTTGTTAAAATATCAGAATTTTTTGTATTTTTTTTACCTTTAAATAGAAATTCAACTGTAAACAATTATATTAATAGTTAAACTTGTACAGCATCAGATTACCATTTTGATTTTTTTTTTCAAGTGAAAGAAAATTAGTATTATATAAACAAAGTATATTTATATGATCATTTTGAAACTTTTTGCTACTTTGAATAACATTCATTACCTTTAGTTTAAATTTTTAACCTAATTGTTTACATATCAAATACATGTGTGAATTATGAATCGTGGATTAAAGTTCTTATTAGTATTATTTCTTAGTTTCTGCCAGTTTTTGCCACTTACTGGCAGAAACTAGTTTCTGCCATGCCGGTTTAAATCGTTTATAGCCACTGGTTTTAACCACCCCGGCAGAAACTTGCCAACCCTGACTACCGCACTGATGCAGTCAATCTCAACTTCAGGTTTTTTTTTTTTTTTTTGACTATTGATAGTACAGTCATTCAAGGTAACTTTGACCTATGGGGATTAACTTTAAACCGCGTCATATTTTTTTAGCATATTTGACTTAATTTAAAGAGTAGAAAACTGATAATAACTTATTTAGCTGAGTGTAGCACTGGGACTTTCTAGTTTCTTTTTTTTAGTCAAATATACAAAAAAACATAACGTGGTTCAAAGTTACCCTGAAAGAATGTATTAGTCATTAATAAATGCAGTTATTTCCTATATAGCAGTAACTTTTCCCAGTTATTCTGCCTTTTAGCAGGTCCGTTTACATAATGGAAGTTCCAAACAAAGCATCGGTTTCAAAACTATCTATGTTCCTTTCCTCGCTAAAATGCTCTTTATAGAACCCTTGCTGATATGTATCCCGATACACAACTGCATCAGTTTATAATGTGCCAAGCCTTTACTTCAGGATTCGAAATTAGGATGTAAAAGCTAGGCGTCATTGGCACCTAGCTTTTTTGTTTTTGTTGCCAAAAGTGTTCTGCTAGGCGTCATTTTAAAATAATTAAAATTGCTTGGACAGAGATAACAACGGGTAAGAATGAAGACAGTTGTGCAATGGCTAAAAAATATCGTAAAACGTTACAACCTTACGGAGAAAATTGATAAAAAACAGAAAAATGTTCAAAAATCAATTTCTATTCAAAACTTTTAAGAAAGTTAGTAATTTTACTTATGTTTATGAATCAATATAAACGTCTATTTTAATCACTCTATCATAAAATAAAATATATGGTAATTGACTTATTTATTTTTTCAAATGCTATTTCCAGTCCAGTGTGACTTCATTTGTAAGTAAAAATGACTCCAAATTTGAAGGTCGAGAAGTTACGATAGTCTTCATAGACATCGTAAAAACTCAAAATACAGAAGATTAGATGAAATATGTATATAAAAATATAACTATAAAGTTATGCTATATTTTAAAAATAAATTAAAAAACAACGAGTTGGTGTAAATTGTGGTTGTGAAACTAAAAGTTTTTTTTCAAAGGTTAGGCGTCAAAAGTGATGACTGGATGTGATATCGCGGTCGACAAACGGAAATTTTTAGTTGCAAATACAACTAACGACCGCTAATTTCAAACCCTGCTTTACATGTAAATGTAATAGTTAAACATACCCTTGAAATTCTTATTCTTTTTATCTAAATTTTTATGTTCAGATTAAGTTAATTGAACTGGAATATTTCCTTGTAAATATGCAAACATTAATGTTTCAATTCTGACACTTATTTCGTAAGTACCTTTCTAGTGCAACTTATTTTTTTTTTGTTGTTAGCTTCCATCACACAAAAAATAATAAAATTTAAATTTCTGAGTAAAATTTTTTGAATTAAAGATGAAGTTTCAATTTGTTTTCATGTTTCATGACACCTGAGAAGATTAGTATCAAAGGATTATATTGATTTAAAAAGAAAAAAAAATTTTAAAATACTACATTGTTGATGATTTTGTGCAGTCCACTCAGGTTGCGACTAAAGCCTGTCTGATTTATACTTGCATACCTGCCAACTCTACTAGTTTTTACAGGATACTCCTGGATTTTCCCCTATTCTACTGGTATCTTGGTTTGTATTCTCCTGGTTTTTATAAATTTTGGTGTAATCCCCTATAAATAGGAATTTTTACGGAAAAAACCTCTTCAACAACGCTATTATCCTATTTAATTTCTTTGACCATGGCTGCCTGCGATCTTATAGCGGCTGTCCAAACGGGCGAAAAAGTGCGTGCAAGCAGAACTTACATTTTCTGCCACTTCACAGTCATTTGGCGCTGTAAGCATGTACTTAAAAGCGGGGATTTAAAGGGCTAACCATAGCAATATCATCGCGTATAAAGGCTTGAATTTCAAGACAGATAAACATTTAAGTGTTGAGGGCAAAAGTAACTATCAAAATAAGTTGCAGGGTTATGTGTTTGCCATTAAAACGTTTTTAATACAGAGGAAATAATAAAAATATCGTTTTTTTAGTAGTAACACATGCAGACTTTGAAGCTGCTCGTTAAGATACAACTTTCTTACTTACGTATATTTTTATATATAATGAACACGGAGAAAATTTTCTTCGCAATTGGCTGATCATATTATGCGTTCAGATTTATTTTTATTTTGAACGACAGTAATTGGGCATAATTTTATGAAATACATTTATCTTCTCATATTGTGTAGCTCAAATAAGTTCGTTATCAGGTTTTTGAAAGCCGTATTGAATAGTCTTTAAATGGTTATTAGTTACTTTATTATATTTATGATAAAGTTATTTTAAATATATGTGTTAATTGAATTATTTCAATTCCATTTATTGTAAATTTAATTATTTTAGGAAAGTGGAACAGTTAGGTTGTGAAGTGACTTAACAAATAAAGATCAGATGTCATTAAGTAAATGATTAATGCAACAATTTTTTACTGTTTGTTATTAATAGACTAATAGAATAATACTAATAATTAGTATTGAATTGTATAGTGTAGCTGACTTCAGTTAACTTCATCAGATGGAATATCATTTAAGAGTGGCGACTATTTTTGCTGATCTCATCTAAAGCAATTACACTAGTTAAATATTTAGAATAAAATCCTAAAATATTAAGTAAGAAAGGTCAAAGATTAGGCCTTGCAAAAGAAAACGCTTCAATAAAATAAACAATCAAGAGAAAATATTTTCAAATATTACAAATAAGTACAATAAATGAGAAATTAAAAATAATTATTTAAAACGCGTACATTAAATGCAGTTCAAAGTTATCAAGTTTATTTTTAAAACTTGTAACTGATAATAGATGGGTGCCAACCACCTAAGCAAGATGGTGCATACTAATAGGTACGAAGTCCCCCAAAAACGACAACCACCCAAAAGTGCTAAAACTCAATGAAAGCATGCCCCCTGTCCAGGGGGTGTCAAAAATTTAATGTCGCAGTCTACGCCATGAACTTTCCTCGTGGACACCCCTGGATAAGAGCAATTTTTCTTTAAATATCCTTTAAACATTTTTATTTAGATGACATACCGCTTGACAACAAAAAGAAATGAGTATTCTCAGTCGGAGGGTGGGGGGATGGGCGGGACCGTCCGAAAACTTTTTTATTTTACACGATCGTCCCTCCACTTTTCAAAAGCCCCCTCCCCCACCACTATTTCATTACAATAGCTTATGCTCTTATATGCAAGCCTCCCCCCTCTCACCTCTTTTTTCTTTTTTTCTGGACGACACGGAATACTCTCAATTTTTAATACCAAGACTTTGCAACCGGCATTTCTTCGATGAAACCTACCAAAAGCTTTCGGATTCTCTGATTTTCTGTAACCTGATTTTCCTTAAATCCTTTCTTAAATTAATGTTTACCCACTTTTAAATTAGAAATCAGAAACACGCTTTAGGGGTCATTCATAAATGATGTCATGCTTCGAGCGGGAGGGGGGATCATGAAATTGTGACAAAGTGATAACGGGAGGGGAAAGGGTAACAAGAAGTGTGACATCAGGCTTATACAACATAGCGTGACATGTGACGAAGGGGGTCCGTTGAATTGTGACATTTCGGATTCTCTGATTTTCTGTAACCTGATTTTCCTTAAATCCTTTCTTAAGTTAATGTTTACCCACTTTTAAATTAGAAATCAGAAATACGCTTTAGGGGTCATTCATAAATGATGTCATGCTTCGAGGGGGAGGGGGGATCATGAAATTGTGACAAAGTGTGATAACGGGAGGGGAGAGGGTAACAAGAAGTGTGACATCAGGCTTATACAACATAGCGTGACATGTGACGAAGGGGGTCCGTTGAATTGTGACATTTCAGATTCTCTGATTTTCTGTAACCTGATTTTCCTTAAATCCTTTCTTAAGTTAATGTTTACCCACTTTTAAATTAGAAATCAGAAATACGCTTTAGGGGTCATTCATAAATGATGTCATGCTTCGAGCGGGAGGGGGGATCATGAAATTGTGACAAAGTGTGATAACGGGAGGGGAGAGGGTAACAAGAAGTGTGACATCAGGCTTATACAACATAGCGTGACATGTGACGAAGGGGGTCCGTTGAATTGTGACATTTCGGATTCTCTGATTTTCTGTAACCTGATTTTCCTTAAATCCTTTCTTAAGTTAACGTTTACCCACTTTTAAATTAGAAATCAGAAATACGCTTTAGGGGTCATTCATAAATGATGTCATGCTTCGAGGGGGAGGGGGGATCATGAAATTGTGACAAAGTGTGATAAGGGGAGGGGAGAGGGTAACAAGAAGTGTGACATCAGGCTTATACAACATAGCGTGACATGTGACGAAGGGGGTCCGTTGAATTGTGACATTTCGGATTCTCTGATTTTCTGTAACCTGATTTTCCTTAAATCCTTTCTTAAGTTAATGTTTACCCACTTTTAAATTAGAAATCAGAAATACGCTTTAGGGGTCATTCATAAATGATGTCATGCCTCGAGCGGGAGGGGGGATCATAAAATTGTGATAACGGGAGGGGAGAGGGTAACAAGAAGTGTGACATCAGGCTTATACAACATAGTGTGACATGTGACGAAGGGGGTCCGTTGAATTGTGACATTTCAGATTCTCTGATTTTCTGTAACCTGATTTTCCTTAAATCCTTTCTTAAGTTAATGTTTACCCACTTTTAAATTAGAAATCAGAAATACGCTTTAGGGGTCATTCATAAATGATGTCATGCTTCGAGGGGGAGGGGGGATCATGAAATTGTGACAAAGTGTGATAACGGGAGGGGAGATGGTAACAAGAAGTGTGACATCAGGCTTATACAACATAGCGTGACATGTGACGAAGGGGGTCCGTTGAATTGTGACATTTCGGATTCTCTGATTTTCTGTAACCTGATTTTCCTTAAATCCTTTCTTAAGTTAATGTTTACCCACTTTTAAATTAGAAATCAGAAATACGCTTTAGGGGTCATTCATAAATGATGTCATGCTTCGAGCGGGAGGGGGGGATCATGAAATTGTGACAAAGTGTGATAACGGGAGGGGAGAGGGTAACAAGAAGTGTGACATCAGGCTTATACAACATAGCGTGACATGTGACGAAGGGGGTCCGTTGAATTGTGACATTTCGGATTCTCCGATTTTCTGTAACCTGATTTTCCTTAAATCCTTTCTTAAGTTAACGTTTACCCACTTTTAAATTAGAAATCAGAAATACGCTTTAGGGGTCATTCATAAATGATGTCATGCTTCGAGGGGGAGGGGGGATCATGAAATTGTGACAAAGTGTGATAACGGGGGGGGGAGAGGGTAACAAGAAGTGTGACATCAGGCTTATACAACATAGCGTGACATGTGACAAAGGGGGTCCGTTGAATTGTGACATTTCGGATTCTCTGATTTTCTGTAACCTGATTTTCCTTAAATCCTTTCTTAAGTTAATGTTTACCCACTTTTAAATTAGAAATCAGAAATACGCTTTAGGGGTCATTCATAAATGATGTCATGCCTCGAGCGGGAGGGGGGATCATGAAATTGTGACAAAGTGTGATAACGGGAGGGGAGAGGGTAACAAGAAGTGTGACATCAGGCTTATACAACATAGCGTGACATGTGACGAAGGGGGTCCGTTGAATTGTGACATTTCGGATTCTCTGATTTTCTGTAACCTGATTTTCCTTAAATCCTTTCTTAAATTAATGTTTACCCACTTTTAAATTAGAAATCAGAAATACGCTTTAGGGGTCATTCATAAATGATGTCATGCTTCGAGCGGGAGGGGGGATCATGAAATTGTGACAAAGTGTGATAACGGGAGGGGAGAGGGTAACAAGAAGTGTGACATCAGGCTTATACAACATAGCGTGACATGTGACGAATGGGGTCCATTGAATTGTGACATTTCGGATTCTCTGATTTTCTGTAACCTGATTTTCCTTAAATCCTTTCTTAAGTTAATGTTTACCCACTTTTAAATTAGAAATCAGAAATACGCTTTAGGGGTCATTCATAAATGATGTCATGCTTCGAGGGGGAGGGGGGATCATGAAATTGTGACAAAGTGTGATAAGGGGAGGGGAGAGGGTAACAAGAAGTGTGACATCAGGCTTATACAACATAGCGTGACATGTGACAAAGGGGGGAAGGGGGTCCGTTGAATTGTGACATTTTGTGACAAAGGGGGAGGGGGTCAAATATATTGGAAAAGAGCTTGGCATCATTTATGAACGGTCCCTTTGATAGTTTATTTACTTTTCTATGTTTTAAAACTCTATGGTGTACAAAATGGGTGTACTCATGAACGCGTGGAGAATCAACAACAAATCTTAATTGGAAGTCTCCCTTCCTTTTAGGTATTTCAATTGTAACCCTTGTTCATGTGGCGCGAGTTTAATTTTAAGAAGGTACATTACTAGATTTATAATATAGATTCTCTCTCACTCATTTTACTTTTAACTTTATCATTCTATACAAGCATAAGAAATTTAAACGTCTCAGAAAAAAATATATTTAAAAGCATAATCTAGACATAATATGAAGTTCAAAGTTTACTTTTGAGTGGTAAAAAATTAATGAGCGGACCAACGTTCTTATAGCGCAAGTTGCAAAAATTACTCCATACACATGTTTTGGAATTAAAAGGAACCCCTTTATCAATGCGTAAAGATTTGATCTAAAAAATGTAAGTAATCTAAGTGAGTGTAAATCACTCGTTTGTTTTCTTATTAATAACCTGAAGTACAAATAAATAAAACCAATGCATAAATAAATAAAACCAGTAAAGTTTGAGACATAAGGGGAAAATGCAAATGTCAGCCCTCACTGGTTAAAAATATCATCTAAAGCATCAAACTCACGATTTCTATTTACAGAATAATTGAATAGGTGACATGGAATGAAAAAACAAATAAAATATATGCATATAAACCAAACGTAAATTTAGTAAATCCCTAAAATTATAAAATGTATGCATTCACTAATTTAATGCTTAGAAAAAACACTCTACTGCTTTCTGTCGTTTTATTTCATTTACGATGAAAAATTTCTTGAAAATAAATATATATAGGTTAGACACAATTAAACATCGGGAGACATACTTCGGATCAGTAATGCATGAACTAAAAATTTACCAAAAAGAAATCTTCATGATGCGTGCCTCAAACTCGGCAAAAACAATGCTTTCGTAATGTATTTCCATACAAAACTAGTACATGCTTGCAGCGCACCAGTGAGGAAAAAAGTAACTATCGCTTGAACGCTTATTCCTTTGTTCTGGCGCCGCGTCTGGACAGCCGCTATATGATCGCAGGCAGCCATGCTTTGACAAATGGATTTACACAAGAAACTTACAGTTTTAGACATTATGAAATCCAGGGACATAACTATAGTCTGTGTAATTTAAATAGGCGCATCAAGGTCGCCTTTCCTGCTTCGTTTCTATGGCAACTGCGAGAAAAATAACAGCGCCAAACTTTTTTTCGCACTGCAGTTAAGGCAATTGCATTACTACACCTCCGATTCAAAATATTAGAATAATTTGTAAAAAGTAATAAGAAAGAATTTCTTTTTCCATTTATTTACTTTTGATACCAAGTAAATGCATTTAAATTTCTCATAGATTAAATCTGGAATGTTTAGATAAGATTTTAACATTTACAAAAGGTATAAAATACAATAAATTAGCTATAAAATAGCTTTCTGAAACATATAAAAATATTAGAATAAGATTTAGATTGGTTCAAAATGTTAGAATACTTTATCTTACGCAATCTATTTTTGCTATTGAGAAATAAATCTGATTTTAATCCGTCTGTAATTATTATAACTAAAACAACAAACTTACTTCTGTTCGCAAAACCAAGTGGGGAAAAAGTTTCTAGCACGGAAACCATGGCGACCAGAAGGGGAAAAGGGAGAGTTGTGTGATCTTGACACGTCGATTCTAATTACACAGACTATAGGTCATTTTCTAACTGGGGTAAGACCAGGATTTAGTGCCCCTTCCCCCCTTATATGCACAACAAAAGTATATGTATTTAAGTAAACACACACATTTAGTCAATTTAGTTCCCCTAAAATAATCTGTCACCCGGGGTGTATGCTCCGTCTGCCCCCCTCTTGTTACGTCCCTGATGAAATCAATTGAAACTTTAAAGGACTGATTATTTTGTTAGTTATGCTGGGAAACTTATCACATAAGGAACTTGTGGGTGATTGTATTTCCAGTGATTGTAAAACTCCTCATTCCCCCCCCCCCCCAAAAAAAAAAACTGAAAAATACATGCGAAATTGCAGTGTATCTCAATCTACTGGATATTTTCCTCAAAATGTTGGCAGCTATGTACTTGTAATTAAGAAAGAGTGTGAAACCTGTGTACTTTAGCAGTCACTTATAAAGGGTGAGAATGTTTTTTTTTAAAAATTATTTTGTCATTCGTACACTATGCATTTATTTCTTTTAAGCTAATTGAAATAAGTTTTACGTTTAGCTTCATGCATTAACCTTACTTTAAAATAGTACCTAGCTATTTTATTTCACAAAAATATCATTCGAGAAACTAAACCTGAAAAGAGTTTACAACATAACATACAACTTTAAAATTTAAAGCACAGCTATAATAAAGATAAAGATCTTATTAATTATGTAAGTTGTTTATTTGAAGGTAAGGATTTCCTAAAAATACACAATTGTTCATAATGTCTATCTCAGATAGAACAAAAATGAATAAATTTATTTAAAGCATAAAAGAATACTCATAGTTGTTTTCCCATTGGTAAAGTTAGAAAGAGGTTGAGACAAGCTTTATAACTATGGTTTCATCTATGCAGTGCAGAGGCATACTGGTGTAACATTATAGCATAAATAATATCCTGGAAAGTTATTTTTGTCATTACATTAATAAATATCATGGTAATAGTTAGGCGGTCAACTTACAAAGAGTTTTGATAATACTTCCACCCAAATTTGGTCTATATAAGTGGTCAATATAGACAGGGAGTCAAGATAGGTGGTCAAGTTACAAAAGTTTCCCTCTGGGGAGGGGGCTAATAGGGCTAATTCCCTATTAGCTATTCCCTAATATAGGGCTAATTCCGTTCTTGACAGAAGTGGTCAACTTTACAGGTTTTACTGTATACACACAATCTTTATTGAAACACTAAAGGGATATTTTTAATTTTAAAATAAAACGGGATTTATTTGGGGGGGGGGGGGTGCTAGCAAACAATGGTGCACTGCATGTTCGGTGATATAAGAATTTTACTAGCTGTACTCGGGGGTTGAGTCAACATTTTCAACGGGGTGTTTTTTATGAATTTTAAAGAAATTTTGTGAAAAACCAAATAGTTTTGCGAAAACTGAAATTTTAAACACATAGATTTTAAACACATAGAAAAATTTTATTACCATTTTCCCTCTTTTTTAATAAATAATAGTGTAAAATGTACGATTTAGAAGCTTGGAATTTTGTGAAGGGTCTGTTTTGATTGATTTCAATTTTGTGAAGGGGGTTCGTTTTGATTGAATTGAATTTTGTGAAGGGTCTATTTCGATTGATTTGAATTTTGTGAAGGGTTCGTTTTGATTAATTGAATTTTTATGAAGGGTTGGAAAGGGGACCCGAATTTTTTCTTGTGCAACCCCTGTTTACTTCTAAGTCAGCATCCTCTTGAAGGGTCATATGTTCCTGTGCGATGTAGTAATCAAGGTTTTACTGGTATGAATTTCATTATTTTTGTTTAGTTCTAAACTGGGATTTGAAGAAAAGGAGAACTTTATTGTTTTATTGTATACTAGCGGTACCCGCATGGCTATGCCCGTGTTAAAAAATGAAAAGACCAGTCGGTTTGCCATTGTGTATTTAGTGATGACTTTTTTAGGTTTAAATTATGTTATTTTATTAAAATGTATAGCATTCCCAAAAATTAAAAATTAGCTGCCCACGGCAATCAGCCAGAGATTCTACACATTTAAGCATATTTTTTACAATACACATACAATAAAAAAAGAAAGAAAGAAACAAAACAAAACAAAAAAGGAAATATTTGAAAGAAAACGCATTTTGTTTGTTTAGTTCAAGTACCCATACAAAAAGGACGATTTTTATAAATTAGAATAGTTTTAATTAATACATTTTTAGTATAATTAATTTTTATCAATTATTTATGGACATTAAAGCCGGGTATAGACGCTACGTTTTGTACAACCTTTTGTCTGCGCAGTCTTAAGACTGAATTAAAACGTTGCAGTTTTTTATGCGTCTACATGGTGCAGAGATATCTGTATATTTCACTCAGTTTTGTGCGATATTGTCATGAAGGAGGTACTACTCTGGTCAATTTTGGCATGGTGTCATGTTAAAAAAAACGACTGGAACGTCTCAGAAGTACCCGGCGTTCAAAGTGGTCAAATGATTGGATAAAATAAATATTTTTTTGTTGCCTGTTCTGGTGGTTCAACAACTGCAGTCTCTTTATTTTCATCCATGGTATTCCTAGACTGCCTTGGCGTCTTCTGATCATTTAGAAAATGTAACAAATCAAAATACCTGAGAGATGGCTTGTAGATTTTGTCTCCAGCCCCAGATCGAATCGATTTATTAACTTTTTCCTATTCTTTATGGTAAACACTTTTCAAAGAATCAATTATTTACAACTGTTTCTCTGTTTGTGGTTGCATCAATTTCTTTGAATTTTTCCACTAAACTCTCATAAGCCTCGCCCTTTTTATCCCTGTCACTATACTCCTTGGATTTGACACGCCAAATGCATGGGAAAATTTCGCATAATGCAATAAATTCTGCGAGAAACTCCCGAGAACATCGCCGAAAGTCAGCCATTGTCGCCTGACGAATTGAAACTGAGAAACAAAATGAATGGGAAAGGGGTGCTACCGTCTACATGTGCCGATTTGTCTGCATAGTTCAAAGACATCTATGCTTTCTAGCTCAGTTATTGCTGCAACTGTGCAGAACTCAAAACTGCGCACTTTTCCAATCTACACGCAACGTTTTATCTGCAACGTGTTGAACTGCGCTGACAAAAGGTTGTGCAAAACGTAGCGTCTGGACCCGGCTTAAAACAGAAAGACGAAGTTTTGTAGCTTGCAGAAACAAACAGCAGCAAGCAAAGCTTTGAAAGCGGAATAAACCTTTCATCCGAGCTCAAATAGGAAAATAACATATGTGCTAATTCACTGGCAAAAAAAAAAAATAAATAAATGAAAGTATAAATTGTAATAATAAGCTGGAATAACAAAACTCGCTATAAAGGATAACATTTCTTTTAAAAACCCCTGTGCAGTATGGAAAATGGTCCCGTAAAATACATGTAAAAATAAGGAGATCAAAATAAAGCTATCAATCGCCTGTGAACCACAGGCAATAAATTTTAATTCGTTTAAAAAAATAATAATCAAAATCCAAAAAAAGAAATAAATAAATTAAAAATCGGCTGCTCCTCAAAATGCTAAAAGCCGAAGCAATAAATTTTAATTCATTAAAAGAAAAAACGATTAATAGTCAGTCGGGATGGTAACAATTAAAATTAATTACCGTGAAAAAATAATTTCGAACTGCAGAGAAAAATGCTTATAACTTCTTTTCTAGGTAATTTAGAGGCATCGAATTTTCGCACGCAGTTCGAACTTCTTCCGGAGCAGTTTTTTACTTGCTTTTCAACAGTATCAAGCTCGAACCGATGCGATAATTCCTTTCCATAGAAAATGACTATTTTATGAAACTTTCGGCTACAAATTGGAACAAAAGAAGAAAAAATTCGAATTTCAGAAAAAACTCTCCGAGGTGCACACCCCCATGTTCCAAACTAATTTCGTGCCAAATTTCATGAAAATCCGTTGGACGGTCTGGGCCCTACGCCGGACACAGACAGATACACACACACATACTTGCTGCTTTATTATTAGTAGAGAAACCTCACAGAGTATTTTTTGTTTTACTAAGGAGTACAGACGCAGAAGGATAGATACCTTGTTCAGGGATGGGTCACCTGTGCAAGTTGACCTAACGCCACCAAATGCAATGTTTGTGCCATCGTGCTGCAAATATATCATTTTGTGATCAAATTTTGCCCACCAGCACCAAAAATCAATTGTGTAAAAAGTGTTTTTTTTTCTATTGTTCAATTTTGAACCAAGTTGGGGATTGTCAAAACAGTTTTCCACATCAAAATGACTATCACGAGTCATTTGGGATTATCATGATTTGATTCTAGTTGTTTTTCTGCAGCCAGATTGGGGGCTGTTCAGAAATGATGTCACGCTTTTTTCCCATATATTTGACTCCCACCCCCTTTGACACAATATGTCACACTCCAGCGGACCCCCCTCCCCCCTTTGTCACATGTTGCGCTATGTTGCATAACGCCTGATGTCGGACTTCTTTTTACCCCCTCCCCTCGTCACACTTTGTCACAATTTCACAAACCCCCCTCCCCCCTCGAAGTGTGACATCATTTATGAATGATCCCTTGGGACTGAGGTTTACTGATATTGTTCTGGAATAGTGGTCATCAACCTTTTACATCCGAGGGCTACATTCATTAGCTCGAGAAGATCAACGGACCACACCATAGGCGATTCTCAGTAACAAAAGTCTGAATTTCACACAAAATCTTCCGAAAAATTACACACACGAATTGAAAAAAAAACAACATCAGGCATCTCTCCCCCAGTATCGGATCTTGTGGGTTTTCTATGGTGGTGTAAAACTGAAAAATGCCTCCCCCACCCCTCCATCCAAATATTGTTCATATTTCATAAACTTCTATGCGCTGGGCATTTTTGAGGGATTTTTCACTTGTATACTATTGATGAATCCATAGAACCATCGTTAATGTTTCCACAACATGGCCCTTTCAGTTCTACATCAGCGTTGTATAGCCATGTGAAGAGTCACTCCTAAATCAGAGGTATGAAATTCTGACAGTCAAAGGGAATCCGGGGCAATCTCCCAATTTGGGAAAATTTTGAAAACTATATGCGAAACTGGTGCATTTTGAGACCTCTGGAATCGCATTCATGATTGCAAAAATATTAAGCAAACAAAAACTTTTAAAAATTTAAACGCTTTTACTCATAAAAATACTCATAGAAATGCTGAACAAAATAAGCATTTTCTTTAACCCCGGGGGCAGGGCCCCCTCCTGTTCTTACTAACGCCCAGAATCGAAGAGCCATGTGTCTGCCTTCTTAAACGACACTTACAAGCTCCCCCCTCCTCTCCCCAAAAGGATGCTTTGACAATTTGTAAAAGAAAAACTATTGTAGCGTTTGAGCATGTCATGAATTAGATTTCACTATCACAAGTTCCGTGTTGGTTCCGTTCCCTTCCTCCGGATGTTTTTTTTTCCTTTTTATTTTATGTATTTATTTATTCTTTTTTTAACATTTTCGTTTTTAACTTATTTCACAGACTTGGCGGGCCACTAAAATATCATTGGCGGGCCACGGGTTGAAGACCCCTATTCTAGAATAAACTTTCGAACTAGAGGTTTTGTGTATTTATAGATTTTGGAGTTATATATGATTTCAATAATTTATAAAGTATCATTTAGAATGTATCAGTATATTTGCACGTCGCATTACAATAAGTTTAACCCTTTCGGGACGGGTGTGACGTATACGAACCGCCAGCGAGAGTCACCTCACAGCCGGGTGTGACGAATACGTCTCGCTGTTCTAATAGAGTCTCGAGGACGGGTGTACCGTATACGGGATTTCAGATGGAATCAAATATTAGAATTTTTCTTTGATACTAGCTGGGGCCCTATGACTGTTATGGTGTGATATGTCGAGACTGGAGAATGTTGGCCTTCATTTCCATGGCTTTTTTTTATTCTTTTTTCCTTGGTTGGGGTTGGAGGAAAAGATTTATGAGAGAGAGTAGTGATGAAAATGAGTAATGAAAATAGACAAGCTGGCACAACTGGATTAGCTGATATAAACACATGCAAATGATTCTAATCATTCCAAGCGCTTTTATTTCTTTTTCTGTCGATATATAGATATTCAGTGGTTCGCTTCCTTGTCTTCATTTATATTCGGATTTGGCTAGCGCTCAGAGGAAATTTTCTTGTATCATTTGGAATATGCTTTATTATTAAAACGGCAAAGAGAAAACTATATTTAGAAAAAGAGAAATACACCCATTTAGTGAATGATTCGTTCTGAGATAGTGATGATAGTTTTGATATTTCAAAGGCACTGGAAGGTGAAAGTGACTCTGATACTGACATGCTATCAGACACAGAACTTGCAGCATTCATGCCTTCTACATCCCGCGACAGCAGGGATAATTTTCAGCAAGAAAATAATTTGTATTATTTTATTTGTATCTATATGCTGCGTGAACTAAATTCTGTGAATTAATTTTTTTTTGGATATTTTCGTACATAACTTTGAGGTAAGTCAAAAATTTCATCGTTCTAAATTTATTTTATAGAATTTTTACAGAAAATATTATGTTGAAGTTTTAAAATTAGTCCTGATGGCTGACAACAAGTTTTTCTTATAATGTACCAAATTTTGAAGCAATTGAATAAAAATTAAATTTTTATGAATTTTTTTCCAAAGTTAGGCTTAGCAGCGCAAATCACCCGCCCGCAAGTGACAATATATTCTGGTGGAACCCCGGCTGGTGGCTGCAGCTCGCTGACTGCGGCGCCAGTCCCGAAAGGGTTAAAATGCAGTAAGAATTAATGCAAAAATTGTGCAATGTAATCATCTTTCACAATAAAATATTCTTCACTATCCAAAGTAAATTCATTATACCCTGCTTTTTCTTGCCTCATGGTTTGCATAACTGCATTTGCATAGATAATTTGGTCATATTTTACTTTAAATACTATTTTTTGTTAAATGCTTTGAATTAAGCTGAAAATTTTAAAATTTAATTTGCTAGAGTTTGCTTTTCAGAATACAGTGAAACCTGTGTAAGTTGACACTTGCGATGCAGCACTTTGGTGGTCAACTTAAAAAGGGTGGAGATTTTTTTTTTCGTTATTTCTATGCATTTTATTTATTTATAACTAATTAAAATATAGCTTCATGTAGTGACGCTACTTTAAAATAGTGGTTAGCTTTTTTTCCCCCGCAATTATCTAAAATGTCATTAAAGGGATTTAACCCGTGTGGCTTACAATGTATCCTATACAACTTCAAAAATAAAGTATAGCTAAAATTAAGCTGTATAAGTAACCTGATATATGTAATCAGGGACGTAACTAGAGGGCGCCAGCCTATATTTAGGGTACTAAATTGACTAAATGTGTGTGTTTGCCTAAATACATATTATTTTTTTGTGTATCTAAGGAGGGAGGGGGCACCAAATCATGGTTTTGCCCCAGCTAGAAAATAACCTAGTTAGAAACGTCCCTGTTAATGCTAAAGTTTTCCTAAAAATATATATTTTTCAAAATGGCTGTATCAGATCAAAGAAGAAAGAAGAAACTTATTTAAAGAATACAAGAGTGCTCGAAGTAGTTTTCCCATTTGGTTAACTTACAAAGAGGTTATATTGATGTTTCGTCCATCCAGACAAATACTGGTGTAACATTACAGCATAAAAAATATCTTGTAGAAGCTATTTTAGTTTTTTTTAACCTTTCCAAAAATAGATAAATAAATAAATGTAATAATAATTAGGCGGTCAACTTACAAAAGGTTTTTTATAATACTCCCTCCAAAAT
The DNA here is from genome assembly GCA_038502835.1 of Octonoba sinensis. Taxonomy (NCBI): domain Eukaryota; kingdom Metazoa; phylum Arthropoda; class Arachnida; order Araneae; family Uloboridae; genus Octonoba; species Octonoba sinensis. Next base: position 111,317,601 of record CM076606.1, read on the forward strand.
TTGTTATACATAAGTGGTCAACATAGACAGGTGGTCAACTTAGGTGGTCAAGTTACAAAGGTTTCTCTACATTGTATGATATAGGGCTAATTCCATTCCTTACAAAAGTGGTCCACTTTACAGGTTTTACTGTATAAGGAATTTTTATGTGCACAACTTACTGTTTGCTTCGGAAAAGTTGTGGTGTTTGTAGACAACTGCATTTTGTTCATTTTCAGGTGAAAAGCCATCAACTATTAACATGCATGATTAGTAATATGGCTTTTAACCAAAGGTTCTGACAGGATTTAACCCCTAAATTTATTCCTGGTTGCACCCCCTGGTATTTATAGAAAAACTTATTGATTTTTTTCGTCAAGTTGGTTTGCTATGTTTTTGCTCCATTTCAAACTTGTTTCTAGAGTTGTAAGTTGCATACCAGTTCAACATTAAGAAGGATTATTATGACACTGTCGGCAGTGTCGATTTTGGATTATCAACTGACAGTATAATTTATTATTCAATGTTCATAATAGTCTATTGTAAGGATATTTTTTCAGAAAGGTCTTCTTAGCTAAATTTGAATCGCATGTGAACAAGAAAAATTTCGAATGGGAATGAAAAGTTTTTTTTTCTTATTAGGTATAAAAATTTTTGTTTGAGTTGTAAATTTGTAAAAACGTTTGAAATTAGTGCCCGAAGCCTCTAGATATCTGGAAATGCGAATTAGCGCGGATAACCTGTGGAAGGAATAACTTTTCTCCACTAGACCCCTACCTGGTAGCCGAGGACTTAGGATTGCTTGCACACGGGGCGAGGTTGTGGGGTCCATGGATTTTTATCCTTAAGTGTACATGGTGGTCTTCAGTGGGTGTCGAACACGTGACCTTCCAGGTGAAAGTCCAATGCTCTAACCACAGCCTTATTTTGAAGGAATAACTGAAAGCAGGCTGGTTGTTGTCGTGCCCTCGCGCGCAGGGAGGAAGATTGCTCCGGAGTCTAACGGGGCCCTTATAGGCAGGAGTCCGACTTCCACCCCTTTGTGGTCTCTTTTTTTTGAACCAGCTCCCAGATGAGAGACCGTCACCTGGGGTTGGCACCCCCAGAGGTATTGTTTCACTTGGAGGACATTGGAGCCACGACCTATTTAAAGTGCACCAGCTCCCTTTAGCGTACACGGCCTCATAGGAACCAGTCGCGAGGGGCTGTCACCCTCCCAAACACTGACCTAAGTCGATGTTGCTTCACTTTCGGTGTTCTATGGGAACCGAGCTTCTGCCGACTGGTCCACTGCGGGACAAGCAGGCTGGTACTTTGTTAAAATTTTGTTTTTCCTGTACTATTCAATATGCTTTGGCCATTAGTGTTTTCTAACCACTAATTGGGCCAGAGTTTAGTTTACTAAAAGTCAGAAGATGTACCTACTCTAGCACCACCTCCCTTTTTGACCTGAGGGTGAAGGTAAAGGAAACTCACTCTCCGGTACCCTCGGGACTTCAGAGTACACGGATTTTACATGCATGTATCCATAAGTGTACATGGTTGGGCTTTAGCTGGTATGGTAATGAGCACCCATTCCAGTTGGAAACTCGATATCTTAACCGATATGTGCATGTAAAATCCGTGGACTCCACTACCTCGCCCCATGCTCAAGCAATCCTAAGGCTTCAGCTAACAGGTAGGGGTCTGGTGGAGAAAAGTAAGCTACCGCCAGCCACCAGCTCTGGGAAAAGCAGTCCTAAGGCCTTGGCTAACAGGTAGGGGTCTGATGGAGAAAAGTAGGCTACTGCCGTCCACCAGCTCCGGGAGCAGTCCTAAGGCCTCGGCTAACAGGTAGGGGTCTGGTGGAGAAAAGTAGGCTGCCTCTGTAGGCTGTAGTAACCTGGTGGTTAGGACGTCGAACGTGTACCTGGAAGGTCACATGTTCAATACCAGTTGAAGACTCGCCATGTACGCTTGAGGACACTGCATGCAGGGCTCCCACGGCTGCGCCAATTGCGCCAAACTGCACCTAAACGATTTTTCTGCTACATGCTGCTACAAAATGCGTTTTTTTGGAAAAATTGCGCCAAATCGCGATTTTCGGGAAAAAAAATCGAAAAAAATTTAGATATTATATTTTTTTCACCTTAAAATCGGCATTATTCGTTACATTTTTCCTTTAGTCAACTAATTTTTTACCTTTGAAGCAGTTTATTAATGAATATTAGCTCTACCCTCTCTTAAGAACATCAAGTGTGGGTGAGAAAATTGAGCAGAATGAGTGATGTATCCCACGCTTGTATAAGAAACAGTGAGACGATTTCTCATATTTTGTAGTATTATAGAGAGAAAAATAATTCCTCTTATCACTATTTATGTTCAATATTTTATTTAGTAAATTTTTATTGAAATAGATAAAAAAAGTTTAAAATTTCATAGGACGTGGAAAAAATAAACTTGGCGTTTTTCCTCAGTGCACTTTGTTTTCTATTCTAATGTTTAGGAAATACTAATCAATGTGAAAAATCAATAACAGAACAGATGTTAAAAAGATTATTGCTCCATTATAACAATTCGTAAAAATTCCTTAAGCCTACTTTCCACGTGCAAGCAAAGGAGTGCATACATTCTACAATCTTTTTGCATCCGCTACAAAAATCTGGATTTTTTTTCATTTCAACTATTTATAATGTTCCTTTTCAAAGTAAATAAGGGAAATGTATTTTTATTGTACATAAAAACATTGTTTGAAAATATATATTTGTTCCCGAAAGTGTTTAGAGATAGACTTTCAAACGCTGTAAAGTTAAACATTGAATTGCAGCTTTTTTTCTTATCTCATTACTCTTTAAGCTCTATAATCTATATCATATAACCACAAGCAATTAAAAAATAAAGAACAAAATAAGTTAAAATTTTAGTTAAGTTAGAAATTTTTAAAAAAGCATGTATATCTTAATGAATTGATGATCTTTAACAAATATGTTAAGCAATATTATTTGAAGAAATATAAATTTTGTTGTGGGTGAACGACCTCATAAAAGTACTCTTGCTTAAAGTTTCAATTTTTTAACTAGATTTGAAAGCTATGAAATTATCATGCATTTCCTCTTTCTTTTAATTCAATTTAGTTTCTTTCAGCATCCAATTGCTGTAATCCTAGGACTCTTAAAATTTAATTGTAACTATTACACAATTTTTGTAAGATGTAAAGATAAATTTTTAGAAAAAAAATCATTAGACAATAAATTATCAACCTATAATAAGAAATACATTTTGCCTTTCTGTTATAGAACTGAAAAATATAATTTGGTTCTTGAATTTTCTTGCTGCAAAATTATGAAACCCAGCAATTTACTTTTGGTGCCATTAATTACTTCCAAGGCATCTAAGTGAGCATTTAGGATTGAAATTTAAAGGAATATTTCTTAATCAGAAAAATAATAAATATTACTGCAAGTAGAAAATTGGATAGAGTTCAAACATATTTTTTGATAAAATATGAAATTATATTTAATTGATTCAAAATTTTACTGTTACTATAATCACAATGGTTATACCTAAATAAGTACCATTTAAAAAACAAATTTTAATCAATGATAAATAGTTTTAAATAGTTTAACCTTTCATATTAGTTAGTTTTTGCTTATTTTCTTGTAAGAATAGTGTTTTAGCTATTAAACAAAAAAGAGAGAATGTAATGATTTTTGAAAAGAAGAAAATTTTAAGCTTTCTTCTAGCTATTCTTAATCATTAGAAGAAGAAGAAAAGAAAAAAAAAAACTACAGAACATTTATTTAAATAATCTGTTTCTTGAGAAAAGTATTGAAAAACACCTTTATAAGGGTAATAGGTTTAATTAGTCTTACTTTTTGAATAGGTTATGAATAATTTCTTATAAGAAATATAAAAATAGTCCAGTTTTTGAAATAATCTAATTCAGTTTTTGAAGGATGACTGACATTTACATTTCCTATCATTTTGAAGACTTGAAACTGCTCTTACCCTTGATGTATGAAAATGACATTGCTTTAAAACAGCCATTTAATATTTAAAAAATAAAGAAAAAAACCCTCCTAAAATGATACAAATTTGATATTTTCGGCTCCTAAGCTGATACAAAAGTTGATTTCTTTTGCTCCAAACTGATACAAAAGTTAAATTCTTCTGCTCCAAACTGATACAAAAAGGACATTTTACCTGCTCCGAAAGCTGCTACAAATTGTGTTAAGGCGGTGGGAGCCCTGTGCATGTAAAATCCGTGGACCACACTACCTCGCCCTCGCCCCCTGGATGCAGGGCATCCTTAAGGCCTAGTGCCAACAGAGAAGGAGGTTGGAGGAGAAAAGTAGGCTACCACGGCTTATTAATTATATAATTTAATGTTATAAAGAAATTAAAAGCTATATATCATAAAACATGTCGTAATATTTTCAAATTGAAAATCATAATTGAAATCAAGATAGTAGGAAAATACACGATACTCTAATCAGTAGAACTTATTTTATTACAATTTTATTATTCCTTTCAAAACTCTTATTCAGCAATGTGATATCTCAATTTGTGTAGTTGCAAGCGTTTAGTTTGAGTCTCATTTTTGTTCTGAAATTCATTGCAGTTAATCTCTTTCAGCTTGCATCTTGGCGACAAGAGGCGCTGCTCTAAACCAACTTACCAAATAAGTTTTGTTCCTCAGTGCTAAAAAAGATATTATTCAAATATAAATGACAATTTAAAGTACACATCTCGCATAGTGTTTCCAAAAGGGTGTAAGATTTGGGAGATGTTCCAGAAATAATTTCCTATCTGGAAAAGAAATCTGAAAGTGTTTCAGCTGTGAAGCATATGTAAACAAAGAGAGGTTTGAAATCCACTAATAATTGCTGAAAGAAGATGTAATACCACAATGGTTATAATGGTTTACTAAAAAAAATCAATTCTGCCTGTGAAAATTCCTATCTTGTCGAATGCATATTAAAAGGTGATTTATTTGAGAATTTTAATTTATTGAAGAAAATATACACCGACAATTTAAGAATAAAAAATGATTTCTGCCATGAAGGTGCTACTGTAATGTAGAAAAGATATTAAAATACCAAACCTACTCAAAAAGATCTTTATTGGAAATGACTTTTTCAAAGCGTTTTAAATGCAAATGTAACAATACCATTTTCTCGGATCATTGTATAGTGCTTAAGCAGTGCATGAGCAATTGAGAGTACATTTTAACAGAATTTTTTTAGTCCATACGCCCATTTTTAGTGAATATATATTTAAGTCATTTGTGAAAATGGATGACAAAAATCGGCAGTACTTTTTTGATTACTATCAAAAGAAATTTTCTTCGAATGAGTACTTAAAAGAGAATGCTGGAGTACAGGTCTTTTCTTGTGATCATTGTAAAAAATCATTTTCCACAAGCCATTATTTGAAACAGCATTTAAGACTTCACACCGAAGCAAATCCGAATATCTGTCTGCAGTGCAACAGATCATTTTCCAGCAAGCAGTACTTGAATATTCATATGCAAGAGCATACTGGAGAAAAGCGGTTTTCATGTGAACATTGCGACAGGAAGTTTGCAACCAATCATTTCTTGAAAAATCACATGAGAAAGCACAACAGACAACCCTTTGTCTGTGAACATTGCGGAAAGAGATTTAGTACCAAGCAGTACATGCAAATTCATGTGGCAAAGCATACCGGAGAAAAACTGTTTTCTTGCGATCAATGTTACGAGAAGTTTGCAACCAAGGACCGCCTGGTCAAGCATATGAAAACGCACAAAAATAACTATTATCGTTGTAATTATTGCAGCAAGGTCTTTATTAGCAATCATTACTTGAAAATTCATCGAAGGATGCACACTGGTGGTAAGCCATACTCTTGTACTCACTGTAACCAGATGTTTTCAACTTTTCTACAATTAAAATATCATATGAGAAAGCATACCGCGGGAAAGCTATATCGTTGCGACTATTGTAGCAAGGCATTTTCTACGGATCATTATTTAAAAATTCACACCAAGAAGCATACTGGACAAGAGCTATACGTCTGTGCTCATTGCGACCGGACATTTTCCAGCAATCAGTCCTTGGAAATTCATATGGAGGAACATAATGAAGAAAAGTTGTTATCGTGTGATCAATGTGGCAAGAAGTTTGCATCAATTCAGTATTTGAAAAACCACATCGAAAGTCATGGAGCAACTGCCAACGAATATCGTTGCAATCATTGTAACAAGGCTTTTATTAGTAGTCATTTCTTGAAAATTCATAGCAGAAAACATGTTGCAGAAAATAAAAATTCTTATTCTTGCACTCATTGTAACCTGGTGTTTTCAACCAGTCTGGAGTTGAAATATCATACGAGAAAGCATATTAGAGGAAAGCTGTATCGTTGTGGCTACTGTAACAAAGCATTTTCTACTGATTACTATTTAAAAATTCATGCGGCGAAACATACTAAAGACAACCTGTATCCTTGTGCTCATTGTATCAAGAGGTTTTCTGACAAGCAGTGCTTGGAAATCCATATGAAGGAACATAATTCAGAAAAACTGATTTCTTGTTATTTTTGTGACGATAAATTTGCATCAGTTCAGTATTTAAACAGTCATATGCGAAAACATACTGGGAAAAAACTATATCATTGTGACTATTGTAACAAGGCCTTTATCAGCAATCATTACTTGAAAATTCACAGCAGAATGCATTCTGCTGCAAAGGTTTATTCTTGCACTCATTGTAACCTGATGTTTGTAACTAGTCAGGAGTTAAAACAACACATGAGAGTGCATACTGGGGGGAAATTGTATCCTTGTAACTATTGTCAAAAGGTTTTCTCGACTGATCACTATTTGAAAATTCACAGCAGAGTGCATTCTGTTGCAAAAGCTTATTCTTGCGCTCATTGTAGCGTGGTGTTTTCAACTAGTCAGGAGTTAAAACAACACATGAGAGTACATACTGGGGAGAAATTGTATCCTTGTAACTATTGTCAAAAGGTTTTTTTGACTGATCACTATTTGAAAATTCACAGCAGAGTGCATTCTGTTGCAAAAGCTTATTCTTGCGTTCATTGTAACCTGATGTTTGCAACTAATCAAGAGTTAAAACAACACATGAGAGTGCATACTGGGGGGAAATTGTATCCTTGTAACTATTGTCAAAAGGTTTTTTCTACAGATCACTATTTGAAAATTCACAGCAGAGTGCATTCTGTTCCAAAAGATTATTCTTGCGCTCATTGTAACCTGATGTTTGCAACTAGCCAGAAGTTAGAACAACACATGAGAGTTCATACTGGGGGGAAATTGTATCCTTGTAACTATTGTCAAAAGGTTTTTTTGACCGATCACTATTTAAAAATTCATACCAGAAAGCATACAGGAAAAAATGTCTATACTTGTGTCCATTGTGGCAAGACATTCAATAACAATCGGTACTTCCAAAGTCATGTGAAAGAACATGCAGAAGAAAAACTGTATTCTTGTGCCGATTGTGACAAGAAGTTTGCGACCTATAGGTTCTTGAAGAGTCATATGAGAAAGCATGAGGGAAAATGCCACACTTGTTTACATTGTAACAAAACGTATGCTAGCAAAGACTATTTGAAGGTTCATATGACCGAAGAGCATAGCCAAGAAAAGAAGTATTCGTGCGCTCATTGTGACAGGGAGTTTGCAACCTATAGGTTCTTAAAGGGTCATATGAGAATGCATAATGGAAAACACCACACTTGTGTACACTGTAATAAGTCATATTTTACAAAAGGGTACTTGGATGCTCATATGAAAGAGCATACCGAAGAAAAACTGTTTTCTTGTGATCGTTGTAGTAAGAAATTTGCTACCAGTTGTTTCTTGAAAAATCATATGAGGAAGCATAACAGAAGATGCTATACTTGTGTTCACTGTGGGAAGGCATTTTTTAACAGGCATCTCTGGAAAATTCATTTGACAGAACATACTGGAGAAAGGCTGTATTCTTGCAATTATTGTGAGGAGGCATTTGCAACACCTTATTACTTGAAGCAGCATGTAAGAAAGCACAGTGAACCAATACCGTTTTGATCATTGCAATGAGATATTTTCCAGCAATTGTTGCCTGAAAATTCACAGCAAAATGCATACAGGCGAAGATCCTTAATCTTGCAATTATTGTGAGGAGGCAGTTGCAACAACTTATTACTTGAAACAGCATGTAAGAAAGCACAATGAGCCAATACCGTTGTGATCATTGGAATGGGATATTTTCCAGCGATCGTTGCCTGAAAATTCACAGCAAAATGCATACAGGCGAAGATCCTTGCTCTCATTGTCACCAGATGCCTGCAACCATTCAACAGTTAAAATTTTCTTATCAAAAAGTACTACCACTGTGGCTAAGGCTGCTGCAATTATTGCGAGGAGGCATTTGCAGCAACTTATTACTTGAAGCATCATGTAAGAAAGCACAATGAGCCAATACCGTTGTGATCATTGTAATGAGATATTTTCCAGCAATCGTTACCTGAAAATTCACAGCAAAATCCATACAGGCGAAGATCCTTAATCTTGCTCTCATTGCCACCAGATGCGTACAACCATTCAACAGTTAAAATTTTCTTATCAGGAAAGTACTAGCATTGTGGCTGTTGCTGTTGCAGCATGTAAGATCACAGTAGCGTGTAAAAATTCCCAAGGAACCAATACCGTTGTGATAATTGTAATGAGATATTTTCCAGCAATCGTTGCCTGAAAATTCATAGCAAAATCCATGCAGGCGGAGATCCTTAATCTTGCTCTCATTGTCACCAGATGCTTACAACCATTCAACAGGAAAATGTCTTTATCAGGAAAGCACTAGCATTGTGGCTGTTACAGCATGGCATTTTTATTGATTGTTTGATGCTGTTGATTGTGACAAAGTTTGCAAATTTGTTTCTTGAAAAGTTGAGTGATATAGCATGGATCATTGCAGCAATGGATTTTGCAGCCACCTAAACCTGGATAGAAAGGCAGTTTTCCAAAATAGCCACCCAATCACATTTCACAGCCCTGTAATTAAAAAAGAAACTAATTTCAGTTTTGTTCTTTAACCCTTTATCTACTGGAAGTACTGTTGAGTACCACTCCCCTTACAATTCCAGTAACCATTTTTGCCAATATTCCGACAGTAATTTGCACGGACATTCTTTTAATTCTCCCTTTTCAAAATACATTTCAGTAAGCAAGGGTTGATCCATCATTTTAAACAGGGTCCTGTTTTTGTGAATTTTAAAAAGGTTTTTGTAAAAAATCAAATAATTTCGAAAGTTCAAAATTTAAAGAGATGGTTATAAAGAAATTTTATTATCTCTTGCCGCTTATTTTATAAAGAAAAATTATGATTTGGTTGAGCTTAGAATTTTATGAATGGTCCGTTTTGATTAATTGTAATTTGTGAAGTCTCTGGTTTGATTAATTATTATTTTGTGAAAGGTCGGAAAACAGATTCCCCTAGAATCTCTGGCAAGGGTATTAAAAGTATTTTAGCAAGGAAAGAAGTCTGCTGTGAAACAAATGCTGTGTTTTACGCTGCCATTTTGTTCATTGCTGAAATTTTCTGATTTTTGTTCTGAAGAAGTGGTGAAATTCAAGATTTAATTCTGTGATTTTTTTATTGTGTTATTTAGAAATTTAGAAAACAATTTGACTAGATATTTTAAGGGAACAGTGCATGTAATTTATTTCACAGCAGAATGACTCAGTAGTACTTATTAGCTGAAATGAGTTTAATTTCTATAGGGCGAGTATTGTATTTATGTAAATCCCATCATTTTCAATGTAGTTACCCCCTCCAAAGAAAAAAAAACTATTACGTGTAAAAAATTGCTGTAGATCATAATACAGTAGATAAAGGGTTAAATAGAAGATTGCGCCATTCCATTGTAAAACATAAAAGCATAGATTGCTTGCTTTTCCGAATCATCCTCTGAAAATGACAATTCATTCATTTTATTAGATGAATGAATTTGAGATGTACATTTAGCTCTGTATATAAAGGAGTATAAATTTTGGAATTCATGATATCCTCATTTTGTGTCATTTTTGTTTAAATCAATTAAAAATAATTTGTAATTTTAAATATTTTTTTTTGAAATTTGATACGTTTCTAAAAATTTCACGAGCGACCGTTAAGGAGCATACACATCGTGCGCAACAGTGCTTTATCGAAGACGCAGGAGTACATCATCAGGTCAGTCAGGAAAAGGATCTGTTTCTTATAGGAGCAGAGCAGTGGACAACGAATAGTTGATGCTCGATTTTCTGAACAATTTGGGGCGATGAAAAATACCCCTAAAATTGAAAGGCATTCTTTCAGTAGATTTTTCCAGACTCTTAAATTGCTAGTAAAATCCTGAATGTTCGTAAAGTCTAGCGTCAAAATGTATCTTTAAGAGAACTATGAAAAGATCAAAACAATATGTAAAATTATACTTATCAAGCAAGTTCCAAGTTTGCTCTTTTTGATTAAAAAACACAAAGCCGAACAAAATCTACACGGGGAAAAGAAAAGAATGGAATGGTTTAAATATTATATGACTGAAATTGGAACATCCAAGAATATAACCGAATGATATTTTCTGAGTTTCTTTAAAATGAATCTTGGTGGTTGGGTCTATTGCTGGTCTTTACCTATGCCTACTTTTTTTCGCGAAATTTTACTTTCTCTATTTTTTTTCTTTTTCTGGAGCATTTATAAAAAAATATATCTCGATATAAATAGGGAAGTACAAAACAGTTAAGAACCATTTTCTTTGTTTTTCAACCGATTTTCATTCTTTTTCTGTTTTTTTTTTTGTTAGTACTCCCCCTTGTTATATCGCGCTTTTTCTATGTCTCCCCAAATTTTAAGTTTGAGCTCTTGAAAGTAAAAATATTGACTTTCTCAATAAAGCCCCTTCCCCCTTAAAAAAAAAGCCATCGAACAGCAACGTTTTCTTTCTTCTGAATTTACAGCAGTTAAAAGCTGAAACAATTCTCCTCCCAGTCCCCAACTTACGTGCCTAGAAAACGATTCTAAAACCAGTTGACGTTTTACTTGACATTTCTTTTTGTATTTATCCTACACTGTTAGAAATTTCATCATGAAATTACGGTTAAATGACCGGAAGCAGTCTGTCCATCTAATTCACCGTTAAATTTACCGTTTGGAACATTTTTCTATCTTTGCGGAACCTAACATTTCCAATCAACTTGGTTAAAAAGCCGTAAATACAAAAGTTTACGGTTTTATAACCATTTAAAAATGGCTTCAAAACAAAATTTTTACCGTATTTGAACCATTTCGAGACGTCGAAACCGTAAACGAAATCCTTGGGACTCGAACCCTGGGTGTGTGGTTTACAAGCCTTTCTCTCTAGCCATTCGGCCATCTACACCACAGAAGCGGCCGTTTATTTATTAATAAATCTTCTTTTCCAATAGGCAAACTGCCTTAAAATTGAGATTTCAGTTTTTGATTGGATCTAAAGTCATTTTTAGTCTAAATTAACGGTATATTGACGAAAATCATTTTATTTGCTGCAAAAATTAAAATACTAACAAACTTCAGCAGCTCAAATTATATTCGCAAACAGTTCGGGAATCCCATGTCTCCAATTTTTTTATTTACATGTGTATGTGTTTCTATTTAGTATCCACTGCTTAAGCCACTTTTTTCCCCTTCTTTTTTTATATACACATCAGATTTTAACTGATAAATCCGTATTCCTATTTTAAAACAACGTACGACCAGTATAGTTTCGCAACCAAGATGGACGCCCGATTCTTATTGAGCGCTTGAAAAGGACGGTTAGTTAAACGTTCTTTAGGATAAACAGAGAGTTAATGATTTTTTTCGCAATCAGCGGTTCGAGTACCATCTTTTTAATGGTTATTCAAGTGTTGTAATTAAATATGGTAAAATAACAATCAAATAAATGGTTATTTTACTATTTTCTTAAATTTTTAACAGTAACACATAGGATGAAAGAGACTTATGCCTATAGCCCAAGGATTTTTATTAAGATTTTTCTTTATTAAGAAAGTTGTCATTATGTAAGATTAAATTTTTTTACGTGGACACTCAATTTACTTGTACTTTTTGAGTTATTTCTAATGGCATCGGTTATATCGCACAATCGGATACTTTACCGTCCCCCAACAAGCGAGATATAACGAAGGGTTACTGTAGTTATCGACGAGTTCTGGTGATCTCAATTTTAAAAATTTCGAAACAATTTATTGGTATTAGTTAATTGTCCAAGCTCTCCTTTTCTTTTCTCAGACAAGCCTCATTTATAATTATAATGTTGTATTGTTATAGACAGCAGTTGGCAACATGACTTGGTTCAGAAAATTATTAGCATTGCTGAAAGTATTCCGTCTATAGGCTGATTTCCGTCCTTTGTTATAGATTGCTAGACAGAAAAGGACGGAATATTTGGAACTAAAATATTTTATAATATAGATTTGAATGTGTTATACCTAAATGCATTTCAGTACTGCTTCATTGTGCGCTGCTGGTGCAGTGGTGTCATGCAAGATTCCCATTCTTGCGACACGGGTTCGTCGCAAGCATTTATTTTAACCCTTTGAATTTTTTTGGAAAAGTAACCTTCGCATAAAAAATTTTCTCAGTGCTCAGTTTGTCCCTAATCATCATCTTCTTCCATTATTGAACGGAAAACAGAAATTCCTAAAGGAAATTAAATTTGGTAATTCAAAACTAGAGCAAAATGTATCAGAAATTCTTTTTTCAATCAAAGTTCAATACTTTCTTGAAATGTTTTTTCTTTAAATATTTATTTCAATATTTTAAGCTCAATTACTTTGCTTTAAAAGGCTTAAATATTAAGGCACGTTTTTTCTTCTTTTCTTTTATTTTCGAATTAAGTTAGCGACATTTTTACAATGCATTAAAATATTCTTCATGCTTTTTCTTCTTAAAACTTTTACTGGAAAGTAGGCTAAAAATGGCTGCACATAAGTAAATGGATAGGCATTTCCGAGTATTTAAAATGGCGGGAGGGGGGAATGTTCCTCCTGTACAAATTTGCACATTCGTACAGGAGGTAAGCCAGTACAGTTCGGTCGTCCCGCCCTAACACCAAGGAGGAGGCAGTTAGTTTCCTTGATATTATGACAAAAATGTTTAACATTATTACTATTATACGTTTTTAGATTTTATTTGGTGGGGGGAGAGGGCGTCGTTATAATTCTCTTCTGATTCTTCATTCAATGTCATTTTCTCAAAGTAGTGTCTTGGCCCCTACAAAATGTGCTAGAGTTCAGTCTATTAAAAAATAAGAAACTTTATGCACTTTTGAACATAATTTAGTATATAAAATGACATTTATTTTGAATATTGCTAACAATATTGGCATTTGAAGAAAAAAATTACATCGATAAGAACTTTAGGGAGAAATTATCACTAAGCATGTATGAAGAAATAATTTCAAAAATGGCATTGACTAGTGGAGAAACTGTTCAATAACAAAAAGTAACATTAAAAATTTATCTGTCTCGTAAAAAATTATGATAAAATTCAAGTTTAAGATTTGTGGCTCATGATATTTATAAATTAAGTGTCTTTTTTCTTGTTCTTCCTTTTAGTTTTCATCTTGGAGACAAGAGGCTTAGAAGTTCAGTTTTCTTCTGCAGTGCCAATTAAACAACATATATCGATTTAGTTAACAATTCTAATTATGTGTTTTAAAAAAATACATCCAAAAGATTGTAAGCCTTCCAGATGTTCCAAAAGTATAGTTTCCACTGTTGGAAAGAAGTCTAAAAAGGTTACAGTTGTAGTGTTACAGTAGCAAATTTTTAATGTTGTAATGAAACACACAGTTGAATGAAGAAAGATCTAAAATTTAAAGGAAAAAAAAGAAGAAGAAACAACTGGAAAAAGTTGATTTCCTGTCAATGTGTACTTAGAGAGAGAGAGAAAAAAATATTGGTTTCTTGCTTTAAAAACCGCTTAAATGCACAATGAAAGAAAATTTAAAAATTGCATTCCAAGAATTAGGAAAGAATTAAAAAAACGTTTGGGCATGAAGGTTCTGTAAAGCCATACCAATGTTTTACAGTAACTAATGTGAAAAAGATGTTTGTTTAGAATGATTTTTGATGCAGTGAGATGCAAATGCCAGAGTAAAGGAGTTTTGTAATTATTGTATAGTGTTATAAGTGAAAACTGGAATTTCATTTAATAAGAGTGCATTCTAAGGAAAAGAAATATTTTCAATCCACTCCCAATTTCCTTTAAGATATTCATTCCACATTAAAAAATGCGCGCTAAAGTAATGCAATATTTTTGTGATTTCTGTAAAAAGAAATTTTCTTGTAATCAGTCTTTGCAAACTCATATGAAAAAGCACGGAGGAGGAAAACTGTTTTCTTGCGATCATTGTAATAAGGCATTTTCCTCTAGTCATTACTTGAAAACTCATTCGAGAATTCATACGGGATCAAACTTGGATTCTTGTGTGCTTTGTAACAGGACCTTTTCCAGCAAGCAGTACTTAAATATTCATATGAAAGAGCATAATGGAGAAAAGTTGTTTGCTTGCGATCACTGTAACAAGAAGTTTGCTACCAAACATTTCTTCAAAAATCATGTGAAAAAACATGAAGGAAAATGTTATACTTGCGATCATTGTAACAAGTCGTTTTCCTCCAGTCACTACTTGAAAACGCATTCAAAGTTGCATACAGCAGCAAAGTTGGATTCTTGTGTACATTGCAGCAAGACGTTTTCTAGCTATCAGTACTTGCAACTTCATATGAAAGAGCATACCGGAGAAAAGGTGTTTTCTTGCGATCATTGTGACAAGAAGTTTGCGACCATTCAGTTCTTGAGAAGGCACATGAAACATCATGAAAGCAATCACTATCAGTGTGACTATTGTAACAAGACATTTGCTAGCAATCATTATTTGAAAATTCATAGCAGATTGCATACTGGTGAAAAACCTTATTCTTGCTCTCACTGCAAACAAATGTTTATAAATAGTCAGCAGTTAAAATATCATATGAGAAAGCACGCTGGCGGCAACGTACTATATCGTTGTGAACATTGTAACAAGACATTTTCTACTGTTCATTACTTGAAAATTCATACCAAAAGGCACACTGGACAAGAACTGTATGCTTGCGCTCATTGTAGCAAAACATTTTCCAGCAATCAGTACTTCCAAAATCATATAAAAGAGCATACAGAAGAAAAACTGTATACTTGTGTTCATTGTGACATGAAGTTTGCAACTAGTTTGTTCTTGAAAAGGCACATGAGAAAGCATGATGGAAAATGCTATACTTGTGATCATTGTAACAAGTCATTTTCCTCCAGTCACTACTTGAAAACGCATTCAAAGTTGCATACAGCAGCAAAGGTGAATTCTTGTGTACATTGCAGCAAGACATTTTATAGCTATGAGTACTTGCAAGTTCATATGAAAGAGCATACCGGAGAAAAGCTATTTTCTTGCGATCATTGTGACAAGAAGTTTGCAACCAATCGCTTCTTGAAAAATCATATGAGAAAGCATGAAAGTAATCACTATCAGTGTGACTATTGTAACAAGACATTTACTAGCAATCATTACTTGAAAATTCATAGCAGATTGCATACTGGCGAAAAACCTTATTCTTGCTCTCATTGCAACCAGATGTTTATAACCAGTCGGCAATTAAACTATCATGTGAGAAAGCACACTGGGGAAAAGGTACTATATCGTTGTGAATACTGTAACAAGTCATTTTCTACTGATCAGTACTTGAAAATTCATACCAAGAAGCACACTGGACAAGAACTATATGCTTGTGCTCATTGTAACAAAACATTTTCCAGTAATCAGTACTTCCAAAATCATATAAAAGAGCATACAGAAGAAAAACTGTATACTTGTGCTCATTGTGACATGAAGTTTGCAACCAGTTCGTTCTTGAAAACTCACATGAGAAAGCATGATGGCAAATGTTATACTTGTGATCATTGTAACAAGACATTTTCCAGGATTAATTACTTAAAAATTCATTCAAAAACTCACACTGGAGCATCATATTCCTGTCCGCATTGTGAGAAGGCATTTTCTAGTAATCGGTATTTCAAAATTCATATGAAACAGCACACTAAGGAAGGCGAGAAACTCTATCGGTGTGACAAATGTAACGAGGCGTTTTCTACAAATTACCGCTTAAAAGTTCATTCTAGAACGCATACTGGGGTGAAGCCGTATTCATGTGTTTATTGTAACCTGTCATTTTCTAGTAATCAGTACTTGAAAATTCATGTGAATACTCACTTTGGAAACCATCCGCTACACTCTTGTGATTACTGTAATAAAACTTTTGCAAGCAGCTCGTACTTGAAAACTCACAGAATGAAGCACACGGGAGGAAGTTTGCATTCCTGTGATTATTGTAAAAAGTCATTTACTTCCAGATATTACTTAAAAACACACATGGAAAAGCATGTTAATGAGAAGCCTTATTCTTGTCAATTTTGCCAAAAAGAATTTGCTCATAGCCAAAGCTTAAAAATTCATTTGAGAATTCACACTGGAGAAAGACCATACGTCTGTGATTACTGTAACGAATCCTTTTCTAGCAATTTCGTTTTGAAAAACCATATGCGAAGACATAATGGAAAAGATATGTATACTTGTGAGTACTGTCACAAATCATTTTCTAGCAAGCAGTACTTGAGTTTTCACATGAAGAAGCATACAGGAGAAAATCTGTACTCTTGTGATTACTGTAAAAAGACATTTACTAGCCATCAAACCTTAAAAGTGCATTTAAGAGTACATACCAAAGAAATGCCGTATTCTTGTCAGTTATGTGAAAGTGCATTTCAGTCGAAACACGGCTTGCAATCTCATTTGAGATCACATACCGGAGAAAAGCCATATTCTTGTGATTATTGTGATAGCACATTTTCCAGCAATCAGTATTTGAAACATCACATGAGACTGCACGTAGAAGGAACGATGTATTCGTGTGATCAGTGTAAGAAGCCATTTGCTAGCAATCGGTCCTTTAAAATTCATTTGAAAAAGCATATTGGAAGCGAAGTGCACTCTTCTTAGTGTTGAAGGAAGGCCTTTTCTGGCAGTTTAAGATTAGGAATTTTTGTCGGAAAGCATAAAACAAGTTTCTCGCTTTAGAAATGCAAATTCTTTTAATCTTACCAGATGTTTAAAACGCTTTGAAAAATATTTTTTTATATCTGAATTTTCCATAAAATAAATTTATTAAAAATATAAAAAAAGGAAATATGTTTATTTTTCATTTTATTTATATTATTTATATATATTTCAGTGGCGTTTCTAGCACCGAGATCAATCGGTGAGGCAATTAGTGGTGTAATCCCCTTCCTAAAAAGAGTTGTGTTGTAAACATGTGTAGTTTGTATTACTTATATATTAGGGGGAGGGAGAATTTTAAGAAAAATTTTAAAAAGGAAAATTAACTGTGTAGCCTTATAGCAAGCCTCGCCAGTATAGCAAAATAAATAATTAAAATTTAAAAAATAAAAACAAAGAATGTCAAAGATTGTGGTTTTGTTTTTGAATATGGCTCAGTTAAACTATACGTCAATTTCCTTATCGTTTGCAATTTTTCAAGTACTCGAAAATTGCTGCATAATGTATTTGTACAGGCTCGCAACTGACGTTATAGAACAAAATTCAAAAAACCTTATACATAAAGATTCAGAGGTGACTAGAATAAAAAAAATAATGAATTACTGTCGAATTTCGACCGTGGGCGAGACCACTAGTATAAATAAAAAGAGAAAATCTCTTAAAAGTTATTCTTTGAACAAGCCAAGAAAACTTTCTTGACACAGATAAACAATCGACTTTCGCTTCTTCTGCAATCCACTCGCTTATCGACGAAATCTTCAACTTCTGTCTTGAGCGCATACTTCAAGTCATGCAGGTACCGATAGAGATGCAAAAAACCCGGAAATTTTGAAGTGAGGGCAAAAAACCCGGGAATTTTGGGTTTAAAAACCAAACATATGCTTTTTTGAAATAAACATAAATTATTTACTCAATATAAAAATGTTTTCAGTATTGAACTATTGTTACAGAACATATATCATTGTAACTTTATATTATTGCTATTCTAGAAATTTGATCTAGCGTCAAGAACTTTTATATCATACCTAAAATTGATAATATCAACTTGTAAATTCAATAAGCTTTTTTTTTTTGCAGTATGTTGTTGATTCTAAAAGTGTAATTAATTTGGTTATTTATGCAGAAAATAAGATTAACCTTCAAAATCGTTTTTCTTCTTTGTGCGTAGATTTCAAATTACTACAAGAAATAATGCATATATACATAACTTATCTGTTTCATTCATAGCATTTTGTTGCAACTTTACCAGCACATTTGGAGGAGTTTTTTTTTTTTTTTTTTTTTTTTTGAGAAACACTACGGTTAGCTACCAGTGTAAGAAAAAATTCGGAAGATTTATTAAAATTATTATTTCAGAAAAAACTAATATTCCCAGTTTTTTGGGGAATTTTCAAATTTCCCGCTTTTGCTTTAAATTCCCGGGGAATAAACCCGGTTTTTTTTTTTGGGAATAAACCAGGCGTGTTGAAAGCCTTGCAACGCTAGGTACCGATAAGGAATAGTTGATAAATGATGTCACGCTTCGAGGGAGAGGGGGGGGGGGATAACAAAAAAGTGCAACATTATGCTTATGTAACATAACGTGACTTGTGACAAAGGGGCGGAGGGTGCTCAAATATATAGGAAAATAGCGTGACATTTATGAACGGTCCCTAACCTCTTTTAGAGTTTCTCGACTAGCGTATTTAGCAGAGGCATTTGAAGACGGAAACCCGATTTTACCACAAAAGCTAAAGAGATTTTTTTTAATTAACTAACTCAACAACAATCAACAATAACTAATGTACAAAATTATTCACCATAAGCAAAAGCTATTTACTTTAGCAGATTTCACCATGTTTGGCTGTGACAAAAATAATATGAAATTTACTTTCTTACTACCATTGTAGTGTAGAGTGTAGCCTAAGGAAGCCATCTTCCCCACCTCTCCACCACGCTGCATTTAAGCTGTAGCTTGAGAGGAGGATATTGTATCCTTGCGCTCGGACAACGCTGTGCTCCCATTGACTTCCAACAAGGGAGGGGGGCTATTATACATCGATAGCTGCTCTCTCTATTA
Source organism: Octonoba sinensis (assembly GCA_038502835.1). NCBI lineage: Eukaryota > Metazoa > Arthropoda > Arachnida > Araneae > Uloboridae > Octonoba > Octonoba sinensis. The sequence continues at coordinate 111,336,778 of CM076606.1, forward strand.
TGCTGACCTTTCGGTAGATGTCGCCATCGAAGGATATAGAGTCCCAGTCCCTTTATTTGGAGACCCTTGAAGTGGTGTAGTCCTGAAAAAAATTTTGGTGAGACGTTTATACATAAGAAGATAAACAATTGAAATCCAAAGTGGGGGATGCTTATGCCAAAATGTAAAAAATTTGGGGGGACGCTCGTATGAAAATAAAAAGGTATGGGGACGCCTTCCCCCTGCGTCTCCCCTCGACTACACCACTGCCCCTTAGTTATAGGTAGAGTCCCTGTATCTTAGCGTCGTCTACGTCTTATAAAGGAACTCTAGTTATAGGGGCCTTAGGATGGAAAGAAAATCCAACAACCATTGCGCTGTATATAATATCTGGAATCGGATAAGCAGCGATCTAAGTTTGATCTTTTAATCTTGAGCTCTATATAATATCGGATCAGTAATGAGAGAAAAGAGGCTCCGCTAACAGTTTTATTAACCGTCTTTTACCTCCATAAATAATAGTGGACTCCAACGAGTCCACTAATATTAAGCTTCTTTTGGGCTTTATAGAAGAGTGATGATATGTGTTCCCCCTTTCGCTGCATTCACAAAGTATATAGAACACAATGGATGATTGATTCATACAATGCATCCGCAAAAGAGGTCACCTAAAATTTATTTATTCATTGGATTCATTCATTTTATTTGTCGGCTTTGCCACCAAATATTTACACTTAAACATGATGGATAAAAAGCTTAACTGTATCTGTGGATAGGGTACATTGTTTACGTTTACGTCGAAAGTTGAAGCCAACCTCGGCGTTTATATTTGTAACTATTACCTTCTTTTAAATAGTGTATCATATTTCAGAAATGGAAATAGATTAAATCCTGAGGGACCTGCATATCCTTTTAGTTGTGAAGGTGAATATGTCTCTCAATATTCTAATTTTGTTACGTGATATTTTTGAGTTTTATAAGCCTTCTTGTGCTCTGTCCTTTATATTACTCAGTATAGACTGATATTTGAGAGTCATACCTTTTATTAGAATTTTAGAATGTTCACGAGTTAATTGATAGGCTTATTTTCCGTGCGACAATTTATTATTCTTACATATATATACGGAATGAAAAATTGTTTTAAATTATTTGTTGCATTACTACGATTTTTGGGCAACTTTTTTAAACCAATTTTTGGTCTTTTAGCAAGAATATTTTGGTTTATTTGAGAGATTATAAGATAATTATCAATTGGCTGAAATGTGGTTTACGGGCTTGCAGCATTTTCCAATTGTTTAGATTTAGATATTATTCAGTTTTCAGTTAATTGTTAATGTAGCAGCTGGCCGGGCACTTTGTTGCTCAGTCTTGGCGGCTTTAAAAAAAATCACCAATCAGGGACGTAAACAGCATTTTATTTGCTATTTGGTACTTGATTCCTTTAGCTTGCAAGCTTTATTATTGCACTTGCTGTGCTATAACATCTCTGAAACCTATAAGTCGGTATCATTTGAGAGTTATATCGTTTCTTGCACCCTCACACCTTGCAGTTCTGTAAAAATTAAAAAAAAACATTGCATTGGTTCTTTTCCATTATCCCAGTGCAAATCTCGCGGAGAGCAAATTTCCAACAGCCTGCCTGTTGCCAGAACCATACAGAAATAACAACAAATTCCGAAGCCCCTCGTACCGGCAGTATCTACGTAAAAAAGCTGAATGACGTATGGCCGAGTCAACTTTTTTCCAGCGCTCCTTCACTAGCGCATGCACAGTATCCACTCAAATGTGCTGTTGTGAATTTTTACTCATGCTGCCATCAGTGATTTTTCAAACGAAATTTTAATTCCGCAATTAGAATTTTTTTTTAAATCGTATTTTCCACAGCGGCATATAATCCGCGCCCCAAAAAATTCCACTTTTTTAATAGATAACCCATGGATTATAGGCAGGTAATTATGGTACATCATATATTGGGAACTACTGTGATATAATCCCCCCTTGGCGACTTTTTCGTTGGCGCCAAGAAACCGTCGCCAACAACAAGATTTTTATGTCGCCAACTTCAAATAGAATTCAACACTCTTGGCGATGATTTTATCGCCAACAATGTCACATCATAAACATAGCAAACATGTCAAGAAAAATCACTAAAAAACAGTAAAATACCAAAAACGTTCACACATTACGTCAGCCAACATCGATGGCACTGGGTTGCCACTGAAACTATCGCCAACCAAAAATCATTACAAATTGGCGCGCTAGCTCGAATGTCGCCAAGGGGGGGGGGGGGGATTATATCACAGTAGTACCTCATATTGCTTTGTATATATCATGATATTTATAAGCTGATATATTCAACCATAAAACATATTAGTTAAAGTGAAACTCTTTTAGTTCAACTGACACAATCCCGTTGATTCACTTCTAAGTTATTGAAATAATGAAAATAGATAATTATGTAGGAGGAAGCATAATGGAACTGTATTTTATAGTGATGTGCAGGATAATGATGAGAGAGAACCAGAAAATCCACAATAATAGTGACTTTCGCTTTTAAGTTGACTTTGACTCTTTCGTCAATAAGGTGTATTGTCATACGATTTAAATCAGGGGATTTTTTTTTAAATCATCAATTTAATGCTTCAACAAAAATTAAAAGAGATAAAATTAAAAAAATAATAATTTCTGATTTCAAAATTGCTTGAAAAATTAACAATATTAAGCTGGTTGTTGAAGATTAAAAAATGGAAATTTAATCGAGCAAAGAATTACAGTGTTCCCTCGCCACTTCGCGCTTCATGTTTCACGGCCTAGGTGGTTTGCGGGTTTTCCCAAAATATTCATCAAAAAATAAAAATGAGAAAATACAACCATGTCGGCAGTCACGTTGCGGAAATGAGTGTTGTTTCATGTCGATGCGCGATACATGACGTGTCTTCATTTGTCGACATGACAAAAAAAGACATAAGTGCCCTTATCGATTGCCACTCGGACTCACTGACCGATGAAGACCTCCTTGAGATGACAAAGTCTACAAAATGAGGAAGAAAACGAAGAGGAATACGAAGAAGAAACTGAAAAGCGTGGCTTTACCCTGGAAAATCTGCAACATGGCAAGAGCGATGCAACAATTTACAGGAGACATTGACGATAATATGGTTCGAGCTGTCGAGTTCAGCAATCGCGTTGAAGGGGTTATGCCAATGCACAGGGGAATTGTGAAGAAAAATAAAAAGCAAAGACAACAACTACCCATCACCATGTTTCTCTCCAAGGTAAAGCCTCCGGCAGAAAACGAGTCAAATGAGAGCTGACTTTAATGGTTAATGTTTAATTTGAAACTGTTGACTGTATAAGGTTTTGTAATTAGCCTTATTAATTAGCACTGACACGTTTAAGTAAATACATATAGTGTTGTAATTTTTATCTTAAATGTGTAAAGTATAAATACTGTTTACATATTTAAAACATCCGTGTACCCGCATACACGAAAATTCCTAGAGGCAAATCCTACTTCGCGGTTTTTCAGGTTTCGCGGAAGGTTCTGGTCCCAATTAACCGTGAAAAACGAGGGATCACTGTAAATCAAAAATGTTAAATATAGCTCTGAAACAAAATATGAAGGATCTACTTAGTTGTTTGAAACTAATCTTGGTTCATCCAGACAAATTACAGGATGGTAATTGTAGCATAACTAAATCTCTAAAATTTTGAAAAATCAGGAAAATAACCTAATATTGCAAGGCAGTTTATCTACATCCATTTTTTAAAAGATATGAGGTAAATGACCCGGTAGTGGACACAGTTAAGAAAATTTTCGTACATGGCAAAATTTTTTCAAGGGACTTGCATCAATATTTGCATATTTAGCTTAATCGCCGACTATTTCTCTAAAAACTAATTGCCTATAAAACGTCATTTGATGAAAAATTAGAATTTTTACGTCAAATTTACTAAATGCTTAATTTGTGTCTATAGTGGACATTTATAAGACACGTATTTGCATTAGTAGTGGACAGAAATGAATATCATCTATTTTATACTGTTAACTTGGAGAAATACGTTTAAAAAGATGACTAAGGGACCATTCTTAAATGATGTCGCGCTTTTTTCCCGTATATTTTCCCCAAATCCCTAACTTTCGTATTGATCGGCTTTAGTAAAGTGCAGCAAATGTGACCATTGTGGAGGCATCTATTAAATATTATGATCCATGCGCTTACATAGATGCTCCAAGCCAACTTTTGTTCTATTAACCAGCACTAGGAATCGTTCGCTATAGGTTCTGATAATTTAATTCAAGTTTAATATTACATTCGCTTATTTTAGGAGCTTTAAGATCTAAGTGTCCACTACTAGAGCAGTGTTCACTACCTTGGGCCGTAGTAGCCTAGTGGTTAGCACGTCGGACTTCCACCTGGAAGGTTGCGCGTTCGATACCCACTGAAGACCACCATGTATACTTGGGGATATGTGCATGTTAAATCCGTAGACCCCACTACCTCTCCCCGCGCGTAAGCAATCCTAAGGCCTCCGCTAACAGGTAGGGGTTTTTTTTGGTTGGAAAGGGAAAAGGGGGTGTTCACTACCGAATCATTTACCTTATCCTATATATAAGTGGCTTATTCTGTCTGTCAATCTGTCTGTCCGCAATAGGATCCCAGGCCGTTTTACCGATCACGGCCACATTAAGCACAATTAATGTTTACGACTCGAGAAACTCATCGCTGCAAAAATGAAAGTTGTGACTCAATTAGTTTGTGTTTTAATTAATTTTTTAAATTATTCGATGATTTCTTTTGACCTGTTTTATTTTATTTTTGCATTGTTACTGTCGTTTCCAACAGTATAAATACAGTTGCCGTGTGAACAAACAAACCTATGCAGTTGCCATTGTTATTGTAACAAATATACTAATAAGAATCAAAACGTTTATCTAGCATATTAAGTGAGGCTTCGCTGTATTTGCAATCTCCGTTGAAAAATAACGTATACGCGAATTTAACTTAATCCTGTCTGCCCTTTTTATATTTTTCTTATTAGAGTGGCAGCGTTCTTTTTCCTAGTTTCGTTCAAAACTTTTGCTTTGAAAATCATAATAAAATATTCAATAACTTCTTTGGATGGTAAATATATATTTTTCCCAAACAATTTGATTATATAGTAAATAAATATATAGTAGTGTGGGGCAGTAAGCAAAGGCTCGGTAATTCAGTTTGAATTAGCAGACAGACACCTTTGCACAAATCATTTTAATTACAATTTATAATATCTAGAACAGCAGTCATTTCTTTATGACTGCCAGGCTTACTAGTATGTATATAAGCAGACATTCTCACCTGCGCATTTTTAAAGCCCGTCCCATATCATAAAAATACAGCAGGAGTTTTAAGAACTGATTGGATTTTTTTAAAGAACACTTAAACTATTGATCTGCTTAGCAGATCATTAGGGTTGAAATTTATACTTTGTTCAATTAAAAATGTTCCAGGAAAGGGGGAAAATATGCTCGATATGTATTGCATGACAAAATAACAAAATGCACATACACTCACGAAAGTATTATACATTATATTTAAAAAAACAAAGGGATAATTCTCCCTCCTGACCTCACTAAATGACAATACTTATTTATGCAGCTCCTTCCTGTGGAATTTTATTTGAAAAAGGAGAGTTCATTGGAGATAAAGAGATAAGGAAATAATTTAAATGATCATCATAGTAAGTATTGAATGAATGTTTTTAAAATTTGGAGCTGTACACAACAGAGTCAAGCATCAACTAGGAGATCAAAAGGCAGTCAAACTTGATTTCCTATTTAAATCACTTGTTGTAAATCAAGAAACACAGGGTTGGGGTTTTGGATGTTCAAAACTGGTTTTGAACAAGACAGGTGATTTATACCATTCAAAATTGTCCTAAAACTAAAAAGGTCTAATTTAATCAATTTATATCTAATGCAATAGTAGAAATGCATAAATATAAATATTAATTTTTTGTAATTAATAAATATTTGATAATCTTTTTCACTGAAATGTTAATTTGAAAAAAATATTTCATGTGAAAAAACGAAAAAAGTAAAAAAATTGCTAATAACTTTATTACATTAACGCTTCCGTATGGAAGAGCAAAGCCCCCTTTCGTAAGAGTTGGTAATGTTGTGAAAAGAAAGTACCAAAGTAACTAATTTTAGTTCCATTTATGACACATAATTGCTATTAGTAAATGCTGTTATATATTTAGAAGAAAAAAAAATCTTAAATTTTTTTAAACAATTTTTGGTTGATAATGTTTTAAGAAAAATTTTATTTTTAATCCAAATTGAAGAATAATAAATTGATGATAAAATGTTGGAACATATATTACTAGCAAAATTTTTACTTTTCATTTTTTATTTATATGCTGTAACGACAATAAAAAAATTGTAGAAAACATTATCAGCATTTTTCCTAAAGTATATTAATGGTTATTTAGTGCCAGAACATGAAATGGTACAAAAGTTAATTTCTTGAAAGTAAAGCAATATTAACTTAGTAAACTTCTTTGCAACCACATCAAAATCATCTGTATAAGTTTTATTAAGTTTACTTAAATTTTAATATTAGTAAAATATTACTTTAATACATTTAAATTTGTTTTTGATATTTGCTCAAAATGCAACTTCTAAAAATATGGTTTTGGACAGTTTTACACACTTTTGAACTCGAGGGTTTTGGACAGGACGGTAAAAACCATGGTTGCCACCTCTGAAGAAAACATATATGTGACTTTAAATTTGAATTTAATTATTAATATGTTTCTCTTTGTAAATAAATATTTTGAAAAAAGGATTTTAAAAATCTCTTATTGGGTAATATACATGTATATTTACACTATATTTACATGTAGGCTTACTTACATATATTCTTTTGCAATAACTACCTTGTTTAACTTTGGAATTAGTACAGTATATCATACTTATTTATTAATTCATTAATTTTTTTATAATCATGATTTTCAATTTTGTAGTATACTTTTTTAACGCAATGCTACTTTGCCCTTTTCTCAAAATGTCAGTTTCAAATCATATTTATGGTTTAAAGAATAATGTGATTTAAATTAAAATATTGATTTTTTTTTTCGTACCCTGTTCATGAAACAAGTAACAGTAGACTCGATGTAAAATCATTTTCTCTATGTTCATTTTCTCATAATAAACATGGCACTAATCAACATCAATAGAAACTTTTAAATTATATATTATTTCTCTATCCTATTTTTCTGTCGGTCCGTGAGAACTTCTTTATTCCTTTATCAAATTGCCTGATTTACCCCTCATTTTGAAGCTTATCGTGCCGGCAGATGATAATAAATAGACCCACGGTCTAAAAATGAACCTCTTATCTTAAATTTGAGATTTAAAATAAATCGTTTATTTCGAAAAGGTAACATCTCCGTTTTGAAAAAAAGAAACTCTCGGTATTCATTTATTAATTTTTATGGCACAATTAATCAAAAATTGTTTTAATTTACCAATATTAATAAACCATTACTAGTGAAATAAAATAGTAAAAGATCAGGACTCATAGAGTTTTCCAACTCTTCATAAGCCTTTTCTTTTATGTCTCCTGAAAAACATTTTGTTTTTAAGAGTCGTTACCTTTTCGAAATAAACGATTCAAATCATCTAAGAAGAGGTCTTTAATAGATGCTTCATTTTTTCGGTGGATATCGAATTGGATATCCACTTGAAACATCAGCGTTTACATATTTCTTTTTTTTAATTGCACTTCCGTCGTAATAAACAGAACTTTTGGTAAAGAAATCTTAGTGCAGAATTCCGCAGGGGAGGACTAGGTATATAGTGTATAACCACGGCCCGATTTACATTTTGAATCACTATAGGCACTACTCAAGTTTGGGGGCCCCCTCACACAACAAAGAACTTTTAACATGAAATTTTGGTGCCCCCAAAGTGCAAAAACTACTTTGTTTTTCAAATTTCAAAGAGTCACGCCAAAATTTGGGGGCAGAGCGCAAAGCGCACAAACTTATTTGTGTTTCAAATGTCAAAGAGTCAAAGTAACATTTGGGAGCCCCCAACGTGCAAAATTATTTTGTTTTTCAAGTTTCAAATTGTCAGCCAAAAATTGGGGGGCCCTCAAGACGAAAATTCCTTGTGGTTTTAAAATAATTTAATAATACAAATTTTCTGTGAAGCAACAGAACACTAACAGTTTGTGGAAGTTGCTATTTTAAAATATTTTTCTAAAAATTTTTAAATTACAAAAAAATAATAACCAAAATTAGGGGGCCCCCTCAAAGTGGGGGGCCTAGGCCCGGGCCTAATGGTAAATAAGGCCCTGGTGTATAACTGTATATACATAAATGCATCGGATATACTGCATTATCTGTTCAGGAAGTGTATATGTACTTGTAGCAGTTAAAAACTAATAGATTGAATGTAAATTTCTCAGTTCAATGCTGTGCTTTTAAATGATATATTTGAAAGTAATAAGTTTTATTTTCTTTTCAGCTGTCATGTTGGATGATGCAATTACAAAGCAAGTTTAGATTTTCATTTAAATACTAATAAAGCTTGCTGAAGAAGCATAAAAGAGAAACCTGTATATTAGTTGCAAGGCATGTTCAGTTACACAAAATATCAACAAGTTTCTCTTTTTTATTGAATAAGTAAGTGGTGTTAGAAAGTAAATAATTATGACCCAAGAACTGAAAAACCAGGAAAGAGATATTTTCGAGAATTCTTTCCGTTTTTGGAACTGAGGAGTTAAGGAAAAAGGGTTTGCATTAATGAGTATGACTACATGCTAGATTTATATTGATTTAAATTGAAATCGGAAAATTGAAGCACTTCAGCTAGTTAACTCTTTTAAAGGACCGGTGGGACAAGAAAAGGAAATAATGTACGAGTAAGTTGTAGTGGGAATGGATAAGCTCCAATATATTGTTATTTTTATGGAACATAAGAAAGGAAGATTATGTAAATGACTATGATTAAGAAACTAGGAAACAGATAATATTTTAGAAAATTAGCTGACGAATGGAATATAACACAAGTGACAATAATGACTACGACTGAAAAGCAGGAAATCAAAATACATAAACAAATTCAAGTATTCAATTGTGGAGCAGAACAAATGACTGGCACTGAAAACTGGAAGTTGTTTTGTTTACAAAACAGAACAAGCAAAGGTAAGATTGTACGAATGACTAGAGCTGAAATATAGGAAATAGATAACGCTTTGAAAGTGTTGTTTCTGGCATTTAACAAAACTATGTAACGTCATTTGAAAGTCGGGTTTATAGCTTCTAGTTAAAATGCATAAAAGTGAGAAACAGTAAAGGCTACAGATTACATGTTTTCTCAACACTCTTCCAAAAATAACTCGGTGGTTGTTGAGAATAAACATTCTTTCATCCTGCCTCGGAGACCCCTGTGAGAAAAAGTGCAGGAGAAGGTCATTTGAAAGTCGGGTTTATAGCTTATAGTTAAAATACATAAAAGTGAGCAACAGTAAAGGCTACAGATTACACGTTTTCTCAACACTCTTCCAAAAATAACTCGGTGGTTGTTGAGAATAAACATTCTTTCATCCTGCCTCGGAGACCCCTGTGAGAAAAAGTGCAGGCGAAGGTCATTTGAACGTCGGGTTTATAGCTTATAGTTAAAATACATAAAAGTGAGCAACAGTAAAGGCTACAGATTACACGTTTTCTCAACACTCTTCCAAAAATAACTCGGTGGTTGTTGAGAATAAACATTCTTTCATCCTGCCTCGGAGACCCCTGTGAGAAAAAGTGCAGGAGAAGGTCATTTGAAAGTCGGGTTTATAGCTTATAGTTAAAATACATAAAAGTGAGCAACAGTAAAGGCTACAGATTACACGTTTTCTCAACACTCTTCCAAAAATAACTCGGTGGTTGTTGAGAATAAACATTCTTTCATCCTGCCTCGGAGACCCCTGTGAGAAAAAGTGCAGGAGAAGGTCATTTGAAAGTCAGGTTATGGCTAAAATACATAAAAGTGAGCAACAGTAAAGGTACAAATTACACATTTTCTCAACACTCTTCTGGCAAAAGTGATTTAGCTGTTGAGAATAAACATTCTTTCATTCTGCCTCGGAGACACTGTGAGAATGAGTGGCGGAGAAAGTTCATTGTTTTGTAAGTTCTGTAACAAGTCATTTACCGGTAGCGGTGACTTGACGAGACATTTAAGAACGCATACCGGCGAAAAGCCATACTCCTGCGACCACTGTCAAAGGACATTTGCGCAGAAAGGAACCCTGATAAACCACGTAAAGACGCACACGGGCGAAAAGCCATTCGCTTGTGATTATTGTGACAAGAAGTTTGGCCGGAATCACCACTTGAAGAACCACCTGAGGATACATACGGGAGATAAACCATATGCGTGTAGTTTTTGCAACAAGACATTTGTCAAGAACCACAGCCTGAAAGTGCATTTGAAATCGCACACTGGTGAGAATGCTACTGGAGGATCTCCAAATATATGCAATGGGAATTTAAGCTTGAGTACCTCCACAGTAGACGCTGATTCTCCTCCTGTCCCTTCGCAAGAACGCAACTCGGAGTCCAGTATGCAAAGTGAAGATAAATCGTATGTTTGTACTTATTGTGATAAGACATTCGCTTGGAGTGCATATCTGGAACGGCATCTGAGGATTCACACCGGAGAACGGCCCTATTCCTGTGAATCTTGTCAAAAGACGTTCACCCAGAAAGGGGGTCTCATGAACCACTTGACGACGCACACGGGAGAAAGGCAATTCTCTTGTGATTTTTGCCAAAAAACTTTTGTCAGGAAAGATAACTTGAAGATCCACTTGAGGACCCACACCGGAGAAAAGCCGTTTCTGTGCCATTATTGCAACAGAGGGTTTACGAAAAACGACTTTTTGAAAAGTCACTTGCGGATTCATATCGGAGAAAAGCCGTATTCTTGTGATGTCTGTCAAATGACTTTCGCTCAGAAATCTAACCTTAACCGTCATATAAAAATACATGCTCCAAAAAAGTCTTAGTTAACAAAATCTTTATTGGAGGATATTTGAGTTCGTTAACAGAATCTTTATTGGAGGATATTTGAGCTAATAGAATCTTTATTGGAGGCATAGTAAAGTTAACAGAATCTTTATTAGAGGTCATTTGAGTTAACAGAATCTTTATTGGAGGATATTTGAGTTAACAGAATCTTTATTGGAGGATATTTGAGTTAACAGAATCTTTATTGGAGGATATTTGAGTTAACATGATCTTTATCGGAGGATATTTGACAATAGAATCTTCATTGGAGGATATTTGTGAGGTTAAGTTGCTTCAACAGGGTGATTTTAAGCCATGAAAGTAACAAAAAAAAGTCACAAAAATTACGAACAGGTCTTCCCAAAAGGCATTGAATACCCAGTATTCTACTGATCCTTAAATATCCGCAAACCCATCACTACATGAAGGATCCAATTATCCAGCATATCAAATTTTATTTTTAAAATTTAATTAGCATGTTTTTTGAGAGTATATGAAATTTCAAATTTACTACACATTTTGAAACTGTGTGATGTTAAAAAATAAGTATTCAATTTACAGGTTTCAAAGATCAGAGCCAGATATTCGAGTACGTATTTATCAAACTAGGAGTACTGAATATCCAATATCTGGTAAAATCAATATCCGCTAATTTGGAGGGTTCAGAATACAAGTGAACCAAGTCCATAAAAAGTTTCTTTGCTACAGAGGTTTAAAGTTAAAGCTTTATAACAAAATTACCTCCTAAAATTTTTTTTTTTTTATAAATTAAATTTTAAAAGTTTAAAGAGACTTGGTTTATTATTTCACTGAAATTTTACATAGTTAGTGCATGCTCATACCTGCCAACTCTACTGGTTTTTCCAGGAGACTCGTGGATTTTCCCCTATTCTACTGGTCTCCCGGTTTGTATTTAAAATCTCCTGGTTTTCAGAAACATTGGTATAATCCCCTATAAATAGGGAATTTTATGGAAAAAACCACTTCAGCAACGTTATTATCCTATTAATTTCTTTGACAAATAGATTCACACAACAAACATACAGTTTTAGACATAAAATCAATTATAACTTTCGAGGACTGAATATTTTGTTAGTTATGCTGGGAAACATATCATACCAGGAACTTGTCGGTGGTTGTAATTTAAGTGATCTTTAAAACTCCTCATCCCCCCCCCCCCACCCAAAAAAAGAAACAACAATGAAAAATACATGGAAAATTGCGGTGTATTGCAATCTACTGGATTTTTCTCTCAAAATGTTGGCAAGTATGCAGGCTGTTGCGCTGCCAACTCAAAGATGACAAAAAGTAGACTTGGTTCACTTGTATTCTGAACCCATCATATCGCCAAAAGATCACAAAGGCTCAAAAAGGTCGCGAAATGTTGCTTTTCAGAATCTGTAGACACCCGCATGTTCCAAGATGCATCTGAAATGTACAAAAAATTGTTTTCAAGACTTAGTAGTAAGCAGGAAAAAGTGCTTAACATTATGCAAAAACTGTTTACTAAGTAAAACTATTTGAAATGCTGGCATTTCTTTTTGTAATTAAGAATAATCTTGCTGACATGTTTTTGACACCTGCCTGTATGGTGTTAAAAATTTTAAAATCGATTTATCAGCTATCTAATATCGCGATATAGTGATAAATCAATTTAACACTGATTTCACCTTCAAAACATGCAACCCACTTGTTTTATTATTATTGACAAAATGAGGCCTCTCGTTGGATGTCCTCCAATTCAGTCCCGTCATTTGGGAGCTCAGGGGTTGGAGGATATTGCTCCTCCTCCTGACTTTTAGAAATATACGATGTATTTATGTAGCATGTGTTTTGTATTTTTGAAATAACGGATCTGTTCCAATCAAATTTACATGTTTACCATCTTATATTACGATGGTAACACTAATAAATCAAATTTTGTTCTGACCTAAATCTAAAAGTAAAAATTATAAAATCATTGAAATAAGTTTGTGAATTTGTACAGCAATTCTTCTCTACTAGATAATATGACTAACGCAGAAAAAGGAGGGCATAAGTAATTGAATTTTAATTATTTCTTCCAAACTACAGTTTAAAAAAAAAAAGAAAGAAAAAAGTGAATTAAGAAATTTAACATTATCAAATTTTAAATCTTCCATCTAGTCCACACAAATTTAGAAAATGTATGAAAATATTTTTGAAAAGTATAATTTTAGATTTAACTATTTATAATGCATTATATTATCCTCTTTTGTCTTTTGTAATATAACGATTTAATGTTAATAAATAAAGCTGAAATAAGCATGAGCATTCCTTTTATCTTAATGAAAATATTTAATCTCTCTTTTCAAATTTAAATATACTACAGGAAGCGAGGGCATGTTGGGACACTTTACATAACTCTCTCCCCCACCCCCAAACTTAATACGTAATTTTTGCTTTAACACTAGATTTAGCTGGCCGTTTCCAACCATTTCTAAACTTTCATTTTACACAAAGTTCTAACTAATTATAATAAAACTTTCAGTCACATTTACTTGTCCTGCTTAGCGTGTAGTAGGAAAACCCAATGCAATTGAAACTTGCGCTATAATTGGTGACAAATAATGCAAAACGGAAGCTTCGAAACAGTCAAAATGACTGGTCTGGTAAATCTAGTGTCAACTCTTTCGTGGGCCTTGGGAACAGTGCCTGATTACCGCAAAGGCCAACCAGGCCGCGGCCTTGGGCCCCCAAATTTTAAAGGGCCCCTAAATTGTAAGAAAGATTTCTGAAAATATCTGTTAAAATATATTTTTTTTATTTGTTTAATATTATAAACAGTAAACTTTTGAAATGCAATATGTGTATTCAAACAGTTTGCTTATGTAATGAATAACACAAAAATCATAAGGAATAAGAACAATACAGAATGCATTATAGTAGGATGTTGTGTCAGTAGGTGCTTTTTCCCCCTTGCCAATTGGGTATGAACCCAGTATTAATAGAATAATGTCCAGCCTTATTTAGCTTTATACATTATACTCGGTATTTTTATTTTTCGTACCATTGGGGGCCCCAAAATAATGTTGTGCCTTGGGCCCCCGACTGTCTTAATTGGGCCCAGCTCTAGAAGATTGTTTCCCACCTACATGACCTTGACATACACACAGTGTGTCAAAGAATTTTTAAGCCTAGGTTTACAAAATAAAATAAAAGCTAGTAATTATAGTTTTTTATGTATTTTTTCCAAAATAAGCTTCTTCAGCTCCAATACATTTGTTACAGCGGTTTAGCAAGGATTCGAATGCCTGTTCCAGCTCACATTATGAGACTGCCACCAAAGCTCCCGTCAAAGCTGTTTGTACACAGTGTCAAAGAATTTTTAAGCTGCAGCTAAGCTTACAATGGCTCTATATCAAGCATTCGTGAAACTCCGTAACTATCAGCTGATCCACTACCAAAATCTCAGTTCATTTGTTTACTATTTTTTTTTTTTTACTTTAATGATATTGACACTATACAAACAGCTTCAACATCTTAAAAATTCTTTGACGCCCTGTGTATGTTCCCCATGTTCTCCGAGAGTGCAAAACCTATTAATATATATTATTGGGCTTGCTATTATTACGACGGGAACATAAATAAAAGTTGTTCCAAATTGTTCTCATGTGTCCCAGGAATTCATTTATTATCTACACCTGAGTTCCACAGAACCCTTGGTGATTTGATAGAAGTTCCACAATGGGTTACTTCTTGCTTATCAAATCACTAAAATTTTAGTAAAATTTAAATTTTTATTAAAGATTGTTAAAATATATCCTATAATCTCGTGTCATTGGATATAATATTATGCCCATTTATAATCATATAAAGATTGTTATAACATATGTTATATATCCTTAAAGGAAGTTTGCTCATAAAAAAGGAATTTTAATCATTATCTTAGAAAGTTGTTTATATATTACAATAAAATAAAACGCGATAATAATTTTGTAAATTTGACTGGAATAAGGCTTTGATATCCTATTTTTCTGCTCTTCGATCAAGAGGTTCCTTCAAGAAAACTGTAGGCTCAACTTGTTTGTAAGAGGTTGAATGCCCCTACCTGTTGTTGTCGTGCCCTTGTGCAAAGAGAAGAAGAATGGGTGTGCTACTCATGAATCTAAGAAGGCCCTTACCTAAAGTGACCATATTTCTGAGCGTCAATTTGAGGACGTTTCCCCAAATCCACAGGCAATTTGGGGACGCCAGAAAAAGTTTTCGGGGACATAGCAAACCAATACATGTGCCCTTCTATTATGAAAAATTACTTTCCTTAATGTGTTTCAAAGGGTATCTAAATATATTTTCTACAAAATGTACGCATATTTTCTTAGATCACAGCCTGTTAGAAATTGTAACACTGAGGCAACAATTTCGTAATTGCCATAATATTATTTAAAATTTTGTAAAGTACTATCTTAAAAGCTTTAAAAGGCAAATTGAGAAGCAATTTGGAGGAAAAAAAAAAGAGAGAAAAGTTTGTACATTTGGGGACATACGCGTCCCCATGTAGTTAAAGTTTTTGGGGACAAAGTATTAAAAATATATAAATTTGGGGACTGTCCCCGAAATTCGAAAAGGTTTCGTCACCCTATTATGGGCTGGAGTCCAACTTACGCGCCTATGAGAGGTGTCTTAAATTTTGAGCCAGCTCCCCGATGAGAGACCGTCGCCTGGGGTTGCCACCCCCAGAGGTATAATTTCACTTGGGGAACATTGGAGCCTTGACGTGCACCAGCTTCCTTTAGCGTACACAGTCCCAAAGCAACCAGCCGCGAGAGATTTTTACCCTTCCAAACCAGTGACCTTGGTCAATGTTGCTACACTTTCGATGTTCTGCGAAGACTGAGCTTCTACCGACTGGTCCATGCGGGACAATACCCCTACCTCATCTACACAGATAGATTCGGCTTTTGCATGCATACTTCCTTTTAGCAACATACAAGTGAAAATATTCAGCACAGTCGAAAGAGAATTATTCTTTGAACTTTTTATCTTTCTTTCTTTTTGCTTCCCCTCCATGTATAACATGGGTAAAAAGAGCAAAATATGCCGTATCATATGTGATACAAAATGTTTTTTAATCACCATCCAGTTGGGCATCCCCAAAGTTACACTTTAAATGGACGAGATATCTCGTCATGAACCACAGGGTGGTTTTAAAGTGATGTAATAATATTTTAAACGATTTTTTTCAGTTGAATGTCTTAGAACTTTGGTTTAAAAAAATGGAAAACAAAACAAATTATATGAAATATATCTTTTTTCTTAAATGGTGCAGTGGTATTTTTTGTAGAATCATCAAAAATTTGTAAGTATTTTAATTTTAGATGTAAGTATTATAACTACTTAAACAACCATACTTGTAACTAGCACTACACATACGGCGATGCTCAAGAAGGGCACCACTCTCCCATTATGTGGTTGTCCGTGGAACAAACTTCATCTTGTGCAGAAAATCAACTTTCGAATGACGTATAACAAGGTGCCCAAGAACTTTTTCACATCCCCTATTAGGCATTTTATGTGAAGCTTGAAAATTAATTACAAGAAAATCTAATCAGAAATCTTAAAAAATCTCTTGGAGGTGCAACGTTCGCGAATTTAAGACTACCTGTGTAACAAATTTCAAGCCTGTAAGTGCTAAAATTCGTCTGGTCTGGATACACACAGGGAGACATTGCCTTTTATATAGAAAGCTCAGAGAGAGAGAGATCAGAATTATATTATAGGCTCAATTACAAATCCTAGTATATACTAATATAGGCAATGTCAATCTCAGTTCAGTAATAGACTCACTTGCAAATCCTAATGCCGTAGTGTAGCATACGATGTATATGTAGCATATGTAATGTAGTATACGTAATATAATAACAGCTGTAATGTCAAGCATTTTTACCTCAAGCGACGAAGACAAAAATTATTGAATTCAAGCAACCGTCTGATTTTTCCTATTTTAAAAATAAAAATTTGTCACATTTTCACTGTGAAGCAATACTCTTCTTCAGTCATTAATTACTTTTATTTAATTAATCTGGTGTGACTTTTTTTTTCTTCCGAAGATAACAATTATTGTGTTTATATTTATTAATAAAAATAATTACATGTAAATTTCATAACAGAAAGCTCTCTAGTTATAACAATGGGATCCAATTACACTTATGCATCTGAGTGCACCAAGTTTGACAGTTGTACAAAATTGTATCACCAAAATCTCCAATGGGTTATTCCTCTGTATTTGATAAGCTAGTTATAGAAATGCTAAACTATCATCAATAGGTAATATATATTTAAACAATAACACTAACGTAAATATAAATGTACCATGAATGAACATATTTATCTAAAATTTTCTTAGATTGAAGAAGTGATTTCTTTTTCTACAGCGGTTTTAATATCGTAATTTGAAGTAATTTATTTTACTTAGCATTTAAAGCAGAGTTTTAGAAATGAAGAACTCATTCGCCACCAGCTATGCACACTAGAGATAAGTTTGGGCTCACTTCAGGCCCGAGCCCGTCCGAGGCCGAGTGATACTGTTCTGTGCCCGCCCGAGCCCGAAATGATTTTATAAAATATTGTTAATAGATGCTACATAGATTAAATATAGGCTTTCTATTGCCATCGCAATTGGTTCTGATGATTTTTCTTTTAATTTCAAACAAATAATATATATACTTTTAAACTATCATGAAATGCTCCATGTGAGAATAAATTCTGGTGAGCTAAAATGCACGAAAAATCTTCGGTTTGGAAGCATTTTCGGGAAATTCTTGAATCGGAGTCAATTTAAAACTGGAATATATTCAGTGCAAATATTGCAGTTAGGAGACTTAATAAGATGGGTCTCTAGTCTGGAGCAAATTGAAAATGAAAGTGGACACAAGACTAGCAAGAAACCATGAGTCCGGACTAGAGCCACTACAGGGGGCCTTAGACATAGGAGCCTCAGTCAGGACTGTAGCTCGCTGTATATTTTACCATGAGCCCGAGTCCGGCTCATTTCTAATGCACACATAGCGCAATTAAAAGTCTACAAACTTTTGTATTAATGTTATTTTCTTTTGTACTTTTATAAATTTAGTTTTTTAATCCCTCTTGTTTTACATTTTTAAGCTCTGTAATATTCCTTAAAATCAGCAAAATCGTCTGTAGAACTATCGTCTTTAAACTCCGTGAAATTTTTATCTTTAGCTACCAGTTTTTGTATGAGCGTCGTTTGTCGTAGTATATAATAGCCTTCGACACGACAGCCTTGTGTACTCGCTTCGGCAGTACATATACTAAAATTGGAACGATACAGAGAAGATTAGCATGGCCCCTGCGCAAGGATGACACGCAAAATCGTGAAGCGTTCCACATTTTTTATCTTTTACTGTTGAAAACCCTGAAATTGTGATAAAAGTAGTGGAGGAGACGTCCCATATTTTGAAATAAAAACATGATAAAAAATCAGAAGTTTAAATAAAATTTTTTTTGTTTTGTTTTGTATTATCTTTGTATCGAATTCGTTTTGTATTGAAAACAGTGTTACTTATAGTTTATAACAGTATTTCCCAAACTATGGGTCGCGAGCGAATATTGAGTGGGTCCTCGCCACTGAATTAAAAAAAATAGGAAGTCTGAGAATCAAAGTAATTATAGTTGAAGTTGATGCTAAAACTTTATTGCAGAGAATTAAAAAAAAATAGATGCTAAAACTTTATTGCACATGAATTAAAAAAATAGGAAGTCTGAGAATAAAAGTAATTATAGTTGAAGTTGATGCTACACTTGATTGCAGAGAAATAAGAAACAAATACATCCTTCCCATTGAAATAACTTAGTAAAAAAGAACCTTGCAGGTGTAGGTATTTAAGTAATAAAAAAAAAATACTTAAGTTGGGTTTCTTATTTCAACAGTCTTTCATTCACATTGGTAACACTAAATTTTTTTAAAATTTCAATTCGAACAAATAAGACAGCATTAAATAGTTCCACAACTCGTAACTAGGGAATCTGAGCATTACCAATATTTATGCCCTCTTTTCTGTAAGACAGCTAAGAGGTGGGTCGCAAGATTGAAAATTTTTGATAGATGTTTCGGAGCCCAGTCAACTTTGGGAACCACTGGTTTATAATAAGTTGTACTTAAAAGTTTAAATGTAAGACAAAATCTGGGGTATTTACACTTCCAAGGCAAAATAGTGCGGGTCTTTTTTTTTTCAGAATTCGAACAATTAATGTGATATACTAACTCTATTTTTTGTTGTGCACCCTAATTTCAGTTTATGCAAATAAGGTACACATAAAATCATTATTATTATTATGCTTGATGTCATTAAAGTTCAGAGATAAAATTGTTATGTTGAAGTGGGACATTTTGTTACAATGGTAGGGGAGGGAAGTAAATATATTGCAAAGCGTGGGACATCATTTAATAACGACTCCTTATTTGAAATCAGTTTTCCACAAATGGTGGAAAAGATAGCGTGGACGTTTATATTAAATTGAAATTAAATAATAATTTAAAAAGCTTTTTTCTGCTACTGCTATTCCAACTTTTACAAGAAAAAAAAGCGAAATGAATAAATGAAATATGACCTAGCTAGCTCAAAATTTACGGTTTAACGAAGCAAACAAAGACCATATTTGTGAAAAAACTTACCTTCTCTTTGGCTTAACACTACACTGTTTACTTAAACTAAAATAAATATGGCGATGACCGATGAAGCAGTTTTTTTCTATAGAATTTGAATATTGCCAAATCATATTAGGGATCATTCATAAATGATGTCATGCTTCGAGGAGGGGGAGGGGAGGTCCGCTGAAGTGTGACACATTGTGCCAAAGGCGGGAGGGGTCAAATATATGTGGGAAAAAATCCTGACATCATTTATGAACGATCCCTTAGTTACAGAACGCATCCTAACACAGTATCAGCGAAACTGTGTTACAGCGTCTTTCAAGGGAAGATTTGAGATGGGGTCGTTCATAAATAATGTAACGCTTCGAGGGGGGAGGGGAGCTCTAGAAGTTGTGACAGGGGTTTGGGACAAGGGGAGGGAAGGGGGTAACAAGAAGTGTAACATCATACAATTTAATTTCGGTCAAAAGATTTAGTCAGCAAATAAAATTCATTTTTAAAGTTTTTTTGATTTTCACAATTTTATTTTAAAGTATATCTGATTTCATTTTGTATCGAAAACACCGATGCCGATTAAAGTCTAAAGTTACATCTGGTTAGGAAATTAAAAGGAAAGCGTCTAAGGCATTTACTCTTTTCAGATAAAATAGCGGGGTTAATTTCTTCCGAATTCGAGCAATTAATATTCTTCAGTATTATACCTTTTCTATTGCAAACCTTAATCACATTTTATACAAATTAAATACACAGCATTTTATCATTATTATTGTTATGCACTTAAAAGTTCAAAATAAAATTAGAAATTTGATTAATAACGAAGTGTTTTTTTTTTTTCTGAACTGCAACACAGCAAGTACATATACATGTCACCAGCTCCACGCTTCGGCAGACCTAAGGCTTCGGTTAACAGGTCGGGGTCTGGTGGAGAAATGTACATGTACATGTAATATAGCAGGGGTGGCCAAGCTCCTTGACAATACGAGCCATTTTTCAAAATTTGAAAATTTTCGCGAGCCGCAATTAATTAATGCATTTAAAAAGGTATGCAAAAAAGGCATTAAAAAGTTTTTTTTTACAGAAATTATATTTATTGAAAACATATAAATAAAAGTACAAAATATTTGTATTGAATTTGAATATTAAAAATTAAACATATTTATTTTGCTTCTCTTGATAATTTTTTGAAATTTGGTGAACTTTTAGGGAGAGCACTTTTTAGTCATTCTTTAAGATGCTGGTTAGTTAATATTTTTCTCCACTAACTCCTACCTGTCAGCCGAGGCCTTAGGATTGCCTGCACACGGGGCTAGGTAGTGGGGTTCACTGATTTTACACACAAATAACCTTTTTTAATTCAGGATACTTCGATTCTGGTAAATTTCCAAAAATTCAGTAATCGACGTCGACTTATATTGTAATTGTACAATTTGATCTTCTTGCATCTCTGTTCGTTCTAATTCTCCAAATGCTTTTTGGGTCATAATTATATTGGAAATGGAAAACTCACCTTGAATTATTTTAATTTCAAATGGATTCGGAAAAAAATCCAGAGACGATTTCAAATCTATTTTGGAATTGCATCACTATTCCTAGAGACGCAAATGATCCTTCAAGGAGCTGCAGGTTGGCCACCCCTGTAATATAGCATGACATGAACATGTGACAAAGCTAATCTAAATAAAAAGGCGTGACATCCTTACGAACACGAACGGTCTGGAATGATATAGTGATTTCTTTTTTTTTCAATTAAAAGGTAACCACTCAGAACGAGCTCCTACCCTCCAAACATTACTGAAACGTTTGGCGCGATCATCAATGGGATGAAGCTAAAAGCTTACATCACCAGCTTCACGCTCAGATAGAAACCCCATTCCACATCATCGTGGTTGGGTTTTCTGCGAAGTTCGGTGAGCGAACTCGCTAATCATACTATAGAAATGATCCTATGAAGTATGATCTTGGCTAGGCGAGTGTCGACGAAATACTAATAACAACATCTCACTGATATCATACTGGTAGTTACATGTTACATTTAAGAAAAGCAAAAAAAATTCATTTTCCGTCAGGATTTCTTTTTGCGTATCCCTTGGTTGTTTTGGTTTGTTTAAAATCGTATTTTTTCTATTTTAAAAAGGAGATTTTAATATGAAAGTTGGCACAAAATTCAATCCGCCCCACAGAAGAGTCATACATGAACACTACTGCCGCTTGACTTTTTTTCCTCCATTATTGAGCGTACGCTGTTTTGAATTTGGGGGTATCGCTGTGTCAGTGGGGGGTGCGAATGTACCGGGAGTTCAGATTTCATTCATAAGACAGAGATGCTCGGTGAAACTCCCCTCCCCCCCCCCAAAAAAAAAGCAAATATAGCCCCCAATACCTGCAGAGCGTAGACCATTTTCGCTGTGTAGCGCCATCTGTTGAGGATAAATATGTTTCCAATTCCAAATGCAAGTCTGTTCATTTTGTACATTCCTCTATGGGTCGAGATTGTTTGTATTTTTCTGCTTTCTTCGTCTACTGGCACATGAAGATAAGTTGAAGATAAGTCTTGTGTAAGTCAAGACGACAGAAGAATTTTGAATTTCGCAGACTATTAAGAATTTCGTCGATTCGAGGAATAGGATAGTTGGAAATAACTAGACGTTCATTTACTCCTATTTTGTAGTCAACACATAGACGTACGTTGCCATCTGGATTTTTGGGAAATTTCTACGAGCGGTGATCCCCAGTCACTAGTTCTACTTTTGAAATTATTCCTTGAGATTCTAACAAGTCCACTTCTTGGTTGACTTTATCTCTGAGAGCATAAGGAAGATTTCTTTCTTTATGGAAAACAGGTTTTGCGTTTTCTCGCAGTTGGAGAGACACTTTAATTCCGGGGATGCAACCTACTTTTTCTACAAAAATACCTGGATATTTTGTTATGAAGTCTTCTAGCTTGTTTACAGCCTGGGTTTGATGTGTAACACTAGGGCATGTTGAATCGATTTCTTGAAGGTTGTTTCCCCGGTGACGAATCCACGTGCGACCGATCAAAGGTGGAAACTTTGATGGAACTACGAATAAGAGTTCTTTTGATTCTGTATTTTTGTATTTTACTTGAACTTCAGCTACACCTTTGAGGTTTGAATATTTCAGAGGTGTATGACCGGAATTTTACATCAGTGCGTTGTAGAGGTGTTCGAAGGTTTAGTAGAAGAAATTCTGTCTCAGGTAGAAGTGTAAATCCAGCTCCAGAATCAACTTCAAAACGTTGAGGTTGACCTTCAAGTCGCACTGTCAAAAAGTACTTTCCAGCATCTTTTGCATTTGGATCTTGCTTATAAGCATCGATGATCATGTTGATATTTGAAAAACCACTTGCTGATGAATATTCTTCTAATGTTGAAACAGTCTTTTGGTTGTGGGAGGAACTTAGAATTGTTTTAATGCAAACTCGTTGTACATATCCCTTACGATTGCAGGATTTACAAGTCAGCTTGTTTCTATCAATGCGACACTCTTTTGAGATGTGGTTTGATTTTCCACAGCGTAGGCAGACTCCAGATAGTCCCAATTCTTCCAGGGGCATTTTTTTATGTTTTTGGTATTGTTTCTGATTTGCGCTAGGTGATCTATTTTGTTGCCGAAGACGAGAAACGGAACGTCCACGTTCGGAACGCGAAGTCGAATTCGTACGCGATCGCCGATTGCAAAGTTGATTTGTTTCGATTTCATGACAACTGATATTATTGTAATTAGCCGCCGATGTTGACAACCCTGCACAGTTTATTTTGGATGCTTCCAGTGTGAGTGCTGTTGATAATATATCATCTAAACTTGTGGCATCTTATTGTAACAGTTTCTCAAGGATGTTGTTGTCCCAAATGCCTCGAATAAATTGTGCGTGCAAGAAGATATCCGCGATCGAAGTTTCACACTTGCACGGCGATATAAAATCACATTCGGTACTTTCCCGTTTAAGAACTTCAATAAATTGTGAGATATTTTCGTTTTCTTTTTGATAGCAAGACAGAAACTGATGTTGAGACACAAAAATATTTTTCTTGGGGCATAAATGCTGTTCAAGGGAAGCTGTCAGTTCGTTATATTTGAGTTCAGTTGGACTTTTTGGTGGAACTACCGATGAAAGAAGTTGATAAGTTGTCGATCCGATTGAATTCAGGAAGATCTCGGCACAAACTTCATTTGTTGTTTCAATATTTTTCAATTTAAGATAATTTTCAAATCTTTGTTTATATAGTTTAAAACTTTCTTTTTCTTTGTTGAAATTTTCAAAACATTGCACTTGATGAAAAGTCGCTTCCGATTTTGAAGTTGGCAAAACTTTCTCTAAGAGCTCTTGTTGCTGTTTTTGAAATGCTGATAAAAACTGAAGAAATTGTTCTTGATCCATTTTAGAGTTCGAGGTTGAATATTCAATTAAAATCGTAGTTGTACTTTGATACCAATATGGCAAGACAGAAACTTGACAGCGAAAAACTTATGTTTCGGAAATGAAGCTTGGCATTGAAAAATGAATGTTCCGATAAAAAAACTTGATATTGAAGAGTTCCATATTGTTTTGGAATTTGATATTTCATTTTAAACATTTGAATTGAATTGTTGAATGAAAGTTGAATGTTGAAAATTGAGTTTTACTTACGATGTATTCCGAGAAAAGAAGCATATCCGAATCGGCAGGCAGAGCGCGAATTTTTCACGACTCGTCGCCATTATTACGTTTTTGGAACTAACTTTATTTTACACAAAAAGCTATATACAGAAATATATACAATGATCTCATTAAATCATAGGGATGGCGCCAATGGGGTAGCCGATCAGCGTCAATGAGACAGACAACCTTGAGGTGTCACATTAATAAGATACAACAATATGTAATGTAATATACGTAATATAATAATAGCTGTTTTTTACGTCAAGCGACGGAGACGAAAATTATTGAATTCAAGCAACTGTCTGATTTTTCCTATTTTACAAATAAAAATTTGTCACATTTTCACTGTGAAGCAATACTCTTCTTCAGTCATTAATTACTTTTATTTAATTAATCTGGTGTGACTTTTTTTTCCCGAAGATAACAATTATTCTGTTTATATTTATTAATAAAAATAATTACATGTAAATTTCATAACAGAAAGCTCTCTAGTTATAACAATGGGATCCAATTACACTTATGCATCTGAGTGCGCCAAGTTTGACAGTTGTACAAAATTGTATCACCAAAATCTCCAATGGGTTATTCCTCTGTATTTGATAAGCTAGTTATAGAAATGCTAAACTATCATCAAGAGGTAATATATATTTAAACAATAACACTAACGTAAATATAAATGTACTATGAATGAACATATTTATCTAAAATTTTCTTAGATTGAAGAAGTGATTTCTTTTTCTACAGCGGTTTTAATATCGTAATTTGAAGTAATTTATTTTACTTAGCATTTAAAGCAGAGTTTTAGAAATGAAGAACTCATTCGCCACCAGCTATGCACACTAGAGATAAGTTTGGGCTCACTTCAGGCCCGAGCCCGTCCGAGGCCGAGTGATACTGTTCTGTGCCCGCCCGAGCCCGAAATGATTTTATAAAATATTGTTAATAGATGCTACATAGATTAAATATAGGCTTTCTATTGCCATCGCAATTGGTTCTGATGATTTTTCTTTTAATTTCAAACAAATAATATATATACTTTTAAACTATCATGAAATGCTCCATGTGAGAATAAATTCTGGTGAGCTAAAATGCACGAAAAATCTTCGGTTTGGAAGCATTTTCGGGAAATTCTTGAATCGGAGTCAATTTAAAACTGGAATATATTCAGTGCAAATATTGCAGTTAGGAGACTTAATAAGATGGGTCTCTAGTCTGGAGCAAATTGAAAATGAAAGTGGACACAAGACTAGCAAGAAACCATTAGTCCGGACTAGAGCCACTACAGGGGGCCTTAGACATAGGAGCCTCAGTCAGGACTGTAGCTCGCTGTATATTTTACCATGAGCCCGAGTCCGGCTCATTTCTAATGCACACATAGCGCAATTAAAAGTCTACAAACTTTTGTATTAATGTTATTTTCTTTTGTACTTTTATAAATTTAGTTTTTTAATCCCTCTTGTTTTACATTTTTAAGCTCTGCAGTAATCCTTAAAATCAGCAAAATCGTCTATAGACGACTCGTCTTTAAACTCCGTGAAATTTTTATTTTTAGCTACCAGTTTTTGTATGATTGTCGTTTGTCGTAGTATATAAAAGCCTTCGACACGACAGGATTGTGCACGCGCTTCGGCAGTACATCTACTAAAATTGGAACGATACAGAGAAGATTAGCATGGCCCCTGCGCAAGGACGACACGCAAAATCGTGAAGCGTTCCACATTTTTTATCTTTTACTACTGAAATTGTGATAAAAGTAGTGGAGGAGACGTCCCATATTTTGAAATAAAAACATGATAAAAAATCAGAAGTTTAAATATAATTTTTTTTGTTTTGTTTTGTATTATCTTTGTATCGAATTCGTTTTGTATTGAAAACAGTGTTACTTATAGTTTATAACAGTATTTCCCAAACTATGGGTCGCGAGCGAATATTGAGTGGGTCCAAGCCACTGAATTAAAAAAAAAAGTAAGTCTGAGAATAAAAGTAATTATAGTTGAAGTTGATGCTACACTTTATTGCAGAGAAATAAGAAACAAATACATCCTTCCCATTGAAATAACTTAGTAAAAAAGAACCTTGCAGGTGTAGGTATTTAAGTAATAAAAAAAAAAAATACTTAAGTTGGGTTTCTTATTTCAACAGTCTTTCATTCACATTGGTAACACTAAACTTTTTTAAAATTTCAATTCGAACAAATAAGACAGCATTAAATATTTCCACAACTCGTAACTAGGGAATCTGAGCATTACCAATATTTATGCCCTCTTTTCTCTAAGACAGCTAAGAGGTGGGTCGCAAGATTGAAAATTTTTGATAGATGTTTCGGAGCCCAGTCAACTTTGGGAACCACTTGTTTATAATAAGTTGTACTTAAAAGTTTAAATGTAAGACAAAATCTGGGGTATTTACACTTCCAAGGCAAAATAGTGCGGGTCTTTTTTTTTTTCAGAATTCGAACAATTAATGTGATATACTAACTCTATTTTTTGTTGTGCACCCTAATTTCAGTTTATGCAAATAAGGTACACATAAAATCATTATTATTATTATGCTTGATGTCATTAAAGTTCAGAGATAAAATTGTTATGTTGAAGTGGGACATTTTGTTACAATGGTAGGGGAGGGAAGTAAATATATTGCAAAGCGTGTGACATCATTTAATAACGACTCCTTATTTGAAATCAGTTTTCCACAAATGGTGGAAAAGATAGCGTGGACGTTTATATTAAATTGAAATTAAATAATAATTTAAAAAGCTTTTTTCTGCTACTGCTATTCCAACTTTTACAAGAAAAAAAAGCGAAATGAATAAATGAAATATGACCTAGCTAGCTCAAAATTTACGGTTTAACGAAGCAAACAAAGACCATATTTGTGAAAAAATTACCTTCTCTTTGGCTTAACACTACACTGTTTACTTAAACTAAAATAAATATGGCGATGACCGATGAAGCAGTTTTTTTCTATGGAATTTGAATATTGCAAAATTATATTAGGGATCATTCATAAATGATGTCATGCTTTGAGGGGGGAGGGGGTTCGTGAAATTGTGACAAGGGGAGGGGGGGTCCGCTGAAGTGTGACACATTGTGTCAAAGGCGGGAGGAGTCAAATATATGTGGGAAAAAATCCTGACATCATTTATGAACGATCCCTTAGTTACAGAACGCATCCTAACACATTATCAGCGAAACTGTGTTACAGCGTCTTTCAAGGGAAGATTTGAGATGGGGTCGTTCATAAATAACGTAACGCTTCGAGGGGGGAGGGGAGCTCTAGAAGTTGTGACAGGGGTTTGGGACAAGGGGAGGGAAGGGGGTAACAAGAAGTGTAACATCATACAATTTAATTTCGATCAAAAGATTTAGTCAGCAAATAAAATTCATTTTTAAAGTTTTTTTGACTTTTACAATTTTATTTTAAAGTATATCTGATTTCATTTTGTATCGAAAACACCGATGCCGATTAAAGTCTAAAGTTACATCTGGTTAGGAAATTAAAAGGAAAGCGTCTAAGGCATTTACTCTTTTCAGATAAAATAGCGGGGTTAATTTCTTCCGAATTCGAGCAATTAATATTCTTCAGTATTATATCTTTTCTATTGCAAACCTTAATCACATTTTATACAAATTAAATACACAGCATTTTATCATTATTACTGTTATGCACTTAAAAGTTCAAAATAAAATTAGAAATTTGATCAATAACAAAGTGTTTTTTATTTTTTCTGAACTGCAACACAGCAAGTACATATACATGTCACCAGCTCCACGCTTCGGCAGACCTAAGGCTTCGGTTAACAGGTCGGGGTCTGGTGGAGAAATGTACATGTACATGTAATATAGCAGGGGTGGCCAAGCTCCTTGACAATACGAGCCATTTTTCAAAATTTGAAAATTTTCGCGAGCCGCAATTAATTAATGCATTTAAAAAGGTATGCAAAAAAGGCATTAAAAAGTTTTTTTTTACAGAAATTATATTTATTGAAAACATATAAATAAAAGTACAAAATATTTGTATTGAATTTGAATATTAAAAATGAAACATATTTATTTTGCTTCTCTTGATAATTTTTTGAAATTTGGTGAACTTTTAGGGAGAGCACTTTTTAGTCATTCTTTAAGATGCTGGTTAGTTAATATTTTTCTCCACTAACTCCTACCTGTCAGCCGAGGCCTTAGGATTGCCTGCACACGGGGCTAGGTAGTGGGGTTCACTGATTTTACACACAAATAACCTTTTTTAATTCAGGATACTTCGATTCTGGTAAATTTCCAAAAATTCAGTAATCGACGTCGACTTATATTGTAATTGTACAATTTGATCTTCTTGCATCTCTGTTCGTTCTAATTCTCCAAATGCTTTTTGGGTCATAATTATATTGGAAATGGAAAACTCACCTTGAATTATTTTAATTTCAAATGGATTCGGAAAAAAATCCAGAGACGATTTCAAATCTATTTTGGAATTGCATCACTATTCCTAGAGACGCAAATGATCCTTCAAGGAGCTGCAGGTTGGCCAACCCTGTAATATAGCATGAAATGAACATGTGACAAAGCTAACTGAAAAAAAGGCGTGACATCCTTACGAACACGAACGGTCTGGATGATATATGATTTCTTTTTTTTTCAATTAAAAGGTAACCACTCAGAACGAGCTCCTACCCTCCAAACATTACTGGAACGTTTGGCGCGATCATCAATGGGATGAAGCTAAAAGCTTACATCACCAGCTTCACGCTCAGATAGAAACCCCATTCCACATCATCGTGGTTGGGTTTTCTGCGAAGTTCGGTGAGCGAACTCGCTAATCATACTATAGAAATGATCCTATGAAGTATGATCTTGGCTAGGCGAGTGTCGACGAAATACTAATAACAACATCTCACTGATATCATACTGGTAGTTACATGTTACATTTAAGAAAAGCAAAAAAAATTCATTTTCCGTCAGGATTTCTTTTTGCGTATCCCTTGGTTGTTTTGGTTTGTTTAAAATCGTATTTTTTCTATTTTAAAAAGGAGATTTTAATATGAAAGTTGGCACAAAATTCAATCCGCCCCACAGAAGAGTCATACATGAACACTACTGCCGCTTGACTTTTTTTCCTCCATTATTGAGCGTACGCTGTTTTGAATTTGGGGGTATCGCTGTGTCAGTGGGGGTGCGAATGTACCGGGAGTTCAGATTTCATTCATAAGACAGAGATGCTCGGTGAAACTCCCCTCCCCCCCCCCAAAAAAAAAGCAAATATAGCCCCCAATACCTGCAGAGCGTAGACCATTTTCGCTGTGTAGCGCCATCTGTTGAGGATAAATATGTTTCCAATTCCAAATGCAAGTCTGTTCATTTTGTACATTCCTCTATGGGTCGAGATTGTTTGTCATTTACTGCTTTCTTCGTCTACTGGCACATGAAGATAAGTTGAAGATAAGTCTTGTGTAAGTCAAGACGACAGAAGAATTTTGAATTTCGCAGACTATTAAGAATTTCGTCGATTCGAGGAATAGGATAGTTGGAAATAACTAGACGTTCATTTACTCCTATTTTGTAGTCAACACATAGACGTATGTTGCCATCTGGATTTGGAATTACTACGAGCGGTGATCCCCAGTCACTAGTTCTACTTTTGAAATTATTCCTTGAGATTCTAACAAGTCCACTTCTTGGTTGACTTTATCTCTGAGAGCATAAGGAAGATTTCTTTCTTTATGGAAAACAGGTTTTGCGTTTTCTCGCAGTTGGAGAGACACTTTAATTCCGGGGATGCAACCTACTTTTTCTTCAAAAATACCTGGATATTTTGTTATGAAGTCTTCTAGCTTGTTTACAGCCTGGGTTTGATGTGTAACACTAGGGCATGTTGAATCGATTTCTTGAAGGTTGTCCCAGGTGACGAATCCACGTGCGACCGATCAAAGGTGGAAACTTTGATGGAACTACGAATAAGAGTTCTTTTGATTCTGTATTTTTGTATTTTACTTGAACTTCAGCTACACTTAGAGGTTTGAATATTTCAGAGGTGTATGACCGGAATTTTACATCAGTGCGTTGTAGAGGTGTTCGAAGGTTTAGTAGAAGAAATTCTGTCTCAGGTAGAAGTGTAAATCCAGCTCCAGAATCAACTTCAAAACGTTGAGGTTGACCTTCAAGTCGCACTGTCAAAAAGTACTTTCCAGCATCTTTTGCATTTGGATCTTGCTTATAAGCATCGATGATCATGTTGATATTTGAAAAACCACTTGCTGATGAATATTCTTCTAATGTTGAAACAGTCTTTTGGTTGTGGGAGGAACTTAGAATTGTTTTAATGCAAACTCGTTGTACATATCCCTTACGATTGCAGGATTTACAAGTCAGCTTGTTTCTATCAATGCGACACTCTTTTGAGATGTGGTTTGATTTTCCACAGCGTAGGCAGACTCCAGATAGTCCCAATTCTTCCAGGGGCATTTTTTTATGTTTTTGGTATTGTTTCTGATTTGCGCTAGGTGATCTATTTTGTTGCCGAAGACGAGAAACGGAACGTCCACGTTCGGAACGCGAAGTCGAATTCGTACGCGATCGCCGATTGCAAAGTTGATTTGTTTCGATTTCATGACAACTGATATTATTGTAATTAGCCGCCGATGTTGACAACCCTGCACAGTTTATTTTGGATGCTTCCAGTGTGAGTGCTGTTGATAATATATCATCTAAACTTGTGGCATCTTATTGTAACAGTTTCTCAAGGATGTTGTTGTCCCAAATGCCTCGAATAAATTGTGCGTGCAAGAAGATATCCGCGATCGAAGTTTCACACTTGCACGGCGATATAAAATCACATTCGGTACTTTCCCGTTTAAGAACTTCAATAAATTGTGAGATATTTTCGTTTTCTTTTTGATAGCAAGACAGAAACTGATGTTGAGACACAAAAATATTTTTCTTGGGGCATAAATGCTGTTCAAGGGAAGCTGTCAGTTCGTTTTATTTGAGTTCAGTTGGACTTTTTGGTGGAACTACCGATGAAAGAAGTTGATAAGTTGTCGATCCGATTGAATTCAGGAAAATCTCGGCACAAACTTCATTTGTTGTTTCAATATTTTTCAATTTAAGATAATTTTCAAATCTTTGTTTATATAGTTTAAAACTTTCTTTTTCTTTGTTGAAATTTTCAAAACATTGCACTTGATGAAAAGTCGCTTCCGATTTTGAAGTTGGCAAAACTTTCTCTAAGAGCTCTTGTTGCTGTTTTTGAAATGCTGATAAAAACTGAAGAAATTGTTCTTGATCCATTTTAGAGTTCGAGGTTGAATATTCAATTAAAATCGTAGTTGTACTTTGATACCAATATGGCAAGACAGAAACTTGACAGCGAAAAACTTATGTTTCGGAAATGAAGCTTGGCATTGAAAAATGAATGTTCCGATAAAAAAACTTGATATTGAAGAGTTCCATATTGTTTTGGAATTTGATATTTCATTTTAAACATTTGAATTGAATTGTTGAATGAAAGTTGAATGTTGAAAATTGAGTTTTACTTACGATGTATTCCGAGAAAAGAAGCATATCCGAATCGGCAGGCAGAGCGCGAATTTTTCACGACTCGTCGCCATTATTACGTTTTTGGAACTAACTTTATTTTACACAAAAAGCTATATACAGAAATATATACAATGATCTCATTAAATCATAGGGATGGCGCCAATGGGGTAGCCGATCAGCGTCAATGAGACAGACAACCTTGAGGTGTCACATTAATAAGATACAACAATATGTAATGTAATATACGTAATATAATAATAGCTGTTTTTTACGTCAAGCGACGGAGACGAAAATTATTGAATTCAAGCAACTGTCTGATTTTTCCTATTTTACAAATAAAAATTTGTCACATTTTCACTGTGAAGCAATACTCTTCTTCAGTCATTAATTACTTTTATTTAATTAATCTGGTGTGACTTTTTTTTCCCGAAGATAACAATTATTCTGTTTATATTTATTAATAAAAATAATTACATGTAAATTTCATAACAGAAAGCTCTCTAGTTATAACAATGGGATCCAATTACACTTATGCATCTGAGTGCGCCAAGTTTGACAGTTGTACAAAATTGTATCACCAAAATCTCCAATGGGTTATTCCTCTGTATTTGATAAGCTAGTTATAGAAATGCTAAACTATCATCAAGAGGTAATATATATTTAAACAATAACACTAACGTAAATATAAATGTACTATGAATGAACATATTTATCTAAAATTTTCTTAGATTGAAGAAGTGATTTCTTTTTCTACAGCGGTTTTAATATCGTAATTTGAAGTAATTTATTTTACTTAGCATTTAAAGCAGAGTTTTAGAAATGAAGAACTCATTCGCCACCAGCTATGCACACTAGAGATAAGTTTGGGCTCACTTCAGGCCCGAGCCCGTCCGAGGCCGAGTGATACTGTTCTGTGCCCGCCCGAGCCCGAAATGATTTTATAAAATATTGTTAATAGATGCTACATAGATTAAATATAGGCTTTCTATTGCCATCGCAATTGGTTCTGATGATTTTTCTTTTAATTTCAAACAAATAATATATATACTTTTAAACTATCATGAAATGCTCCATGTGAGAATAAATTCTGGTGAGCTAAAATGCACGAAAAATCTTCGGTTTGGAAGCATTTTCGGGAAATTCTTGAATCGGAGTCAATTTAAAACTGGAATATATTCAGTGCAAATATTGCAGTTAGGAGACTTAATAAGATGGGTCTCTAGTCTGGAGCAAATTGAAAATGAAAGTGGACACAAGACTAGCAAGAAACCATTAGTCCGGACTAGAGCCACTACAGGGGGCCTTAGACATAGGAGCCTCAGTCAGGACTGTAGCTCGCTGTATATTTTACCATGAGCCCGAGTCCGGCTCATTTCTAATGCACACATAGCGCAATTAAAAGTCTACAAACTTTTGTATTAATGTTATTTTCTTTTGTACTTTTATAAATTTAGTTTTTTAATCCCTCTTGTTTTACATTTTTAAGCTCTGTAATATTCCTTAAAATCAGCAAAATCGTCTGTAGACCTATCGTCTTTAAACTCCGTGAAATTTTTATCTTTAGCTACCAGTTTTTGTATGAGCGTCGTTTGTCGTAGTATATAATAGCCTTCGACACGACAGCCTTGTGTACTCGCTTCGGCAGTACATATACTAAAATTGGAACGATACAGAGAAGATTAGCATGGCCCCTGCGCAAGGATGACACGCAAAATCGTGAAGCGTTCCACATTTTTTATCTTTTACTGTTGAAAACCCTGAAATTGTGATAAAAGTAGTGGAGGAGACGTCCCATATTTTGAAATAAAAACATGATAAAAAATCAGAAGTTTAAATAAAATTTTTTTTGTTTTGTTTTGTATTATCTTTGTATCGAATTCGTTTTGTATTGAAAACAGTGTTACTTATAGTTTATAACAGTATTTCCCAAACTATGGGTCGCGAGCGAATATTGAGTGGGTCCTCGCCACTGAATTAAAAAAAATAGGAAGTCTGAGAATCAAAGTAATTATAGTTGAAGTTGATGCTAAAACTTTATTGCAGAGAATTAAAAAAAAATAGATGCTAAAACTTTATTGCACATGAATTAAAAAAATAGGAAGTCTGAGAATAAAAGTAATTATAGTTGAAGTTGATGCTACACTTGATTGCAGAGAAATAAGAAACAAATACATCCTTCCCATTGAAATAACTTAGTAAAAAAGAACCTTGCAGGTGTAGGTATTTAAGTAATAAAAAAAAAATACTTAAGTTGGGTTTCTTATTTCAACAGTCTTTCATTCACATTGGTAACACTAAATTTTTTTAAAATTTCAATTCGAACAAATAAGACAGCATTAAATAGTTCCACAACTCGTAACTAGGGAATCTGAGCATTACCAATATTTATGCCCTCTTTTCTGTAAGACAGCTAAGAGGTGGGTCGCAAGATTGAAAATTTTTGATAGATGTTTCGGAGCCCAGTCAACTTTGGGAACCACTGGTTTATAATAAGTTGTACTTAAAAGTTTAAATGTAAGACAAAATCTGGGGTATTTACACTTCCAAGGCAAAATAGTGCGGGTCTTTTTTTTTTCAGAATTCGAACAATTAATGTGATATACTAACTCTATTTTTTGTTGTGCACCCTAATTTCAGTTTATGCAAATAAGGTACACATAAAATCATTATTATTATTATGCTTGATGTCATTAAAGTTCAGAGATAAAATTGTTATGTTGAAGTGGGACATTTTGTTACAATGGTAGGGGAGGGAAGTAAATATATTGCAAAGCGTGGGACATCATTTAATAACGACTCCTTATTTGAAATCAGTTTTCCACAAATGGTGGAAAAGATAGCGTGGACGTTTATATTAAATTGAAATTAAATAATAATTTAAAAAGCTTTTTTCTGCTACTGCTATTCCAACTTTTACAAGAAAAAAAAGCGAAATGAATAAATGAAATATGACCTAGCTAGCTCAAAATTTACGGTTTAACGAAGCAAACAAAGACCATATTTGTGAAAAAACTTACCTTCTCTTTGGCTTAACACTACACTGTTTACTTAAACTAAAATAAATATGGCGATGACCGATGAAGCAGTTTTTTTCTATGGAATTTGAATATTGCCAAATCATATTAGGGATCATTCATAAATGATGTCATGCTTCGAGGGGGGGAGGGGGTTCGTGAAATTTGACAAGGGGAGGGGAAGTCCGCGAAGTGTGACACATTGTGCCAAAGGCGGGAGGGGTCAAATATATGTGGGAAAAAATCCTGACATCATTTATGAACGATCCCTTAGTTACAGA
Organism: Octonoba sinensis; assembly: GCA_038502835.1. NCBI lineage: Eukaryota > Metazoa > Arthropoda > Arachnida > Araneae > Uloboridae > Octonoba > Octonoba sinensis. Next base: position 111,371,922 of record CM076606.1, read on the forward strand.
ACGCATCCTAACACATTATCAGCGAAACTGTGTTACAGCGTCTTTCAAGGGAAGATTTGAGATGGGGTCGTTCATAAATAATGTAACGCTTCGAGGGGGGAGGGGAGCTCTAGAAGTTGTGAGAGGGGTTTGGGACAAGGGGAGGGAAGGGGGTAACAAGAAGTGTAACATCATACAATTTAATTTCGATCAAAAGATTTAGTCACCAAATAAAATTCATTTTTAAAGTTTTTTTGATTTTCACAATTTTATTTTAAAGTATATCTGATTTCATTTTGTATCAAAAACACCGATGCCGATCAAAGTCTAAAGTTACATCTGGTTAGGAAATTAAAAGGAAAGCGTCTAAGGCATTTACTCTTTTCAGATAAAATAGCGGGGTTAATTTCTTCCGAATTCGAGCAATTAATATTCTTCAGTATTATATCTTTTCTATTGCAAACCTTAATCACATTTTATACAAATTAAATACACAGCATTTTATCATTATTATTGTTATGCACGTAAAAGTTCAAAATAAAATTAGAAATTTGATTAATAACGAAGTGTTTTTTTTTTCTGAACTGCAACACAGCAAGTACATATACATGTCACCAGCTCCACGCTTCGGCAGACCTAAGGCTTCGGTTAACAGGTCGGGGTCTGGTGGAGAAATGTACATGTACATGTAATATAGCAGGGGTGGCCAAGCTCCTTGACAATACGAGCCATTTTTCAAAATTTGAAAATTTTCGCGAGCCGCAATTAATTAATGCATTTAATAAGGTATGCAAAAAAGGCATTAAAAAGTTTTTTTTTTACAGAAATTATATTTATTGAAAACATATAAATACAAGTACAAAATATTTGTATTGAATTTGAATATTAAAAATTAAACTTATTTATTTTGCTTCTCTTGATAATTTTTTGAAATTTGGTGAACTTTTAGGGAGAGCACTTTTTAGTCATTCTTTAAGATGCTGGTTAGTTAATATTTTTCTCCACTAACTCCTACCTGTCAGCCGAGGCCTTAGGATTGCCTGCACACGGGGCTAGGTAGTGGGGTTCACTGATTTTACACACAAATAACCTTTTTTAATTCAGGATACTTCGATTCTGGTAAATTTCCAAAAATTCAGTAATCGACCTCGACTTATATTGTAATTGTACAATTTGATCTTCTTGCATCTCTGTTAGTTCTAATTCTCCAAATGCTTTTTGGGTCATAATTATATTGGAAATGGAAAACTCACCTTGAATTATGTAAATTTCAAATATATTCGGAAAAAAATCAAGAGCCGATTTAAAGTATTTCAAGTTTTGAAGCCTATTTTGGAATTCTGTAAATTTACCTTCTAGCTTTTTCCGCGTAGTATCGGGACCCCCGCGGAGAGAAGAAAGGGGCAAATTTTTCGTTGTGGGCCTGGTCCAAACCTGTTAAACGTCATCTTGACGAATGCTAAGCGATGGGAAATTTCTTCCGTCTCGTATAGCACTACGTTATTTCTGCTTATTTCATCGGTTAAATTTTGCATACCTCATGTGCCAATAACAGTGGCACATGATTTTTTAGCACATTTTTCACAATGCTTTTTAACAATTAGCTAAATATTTACTACCTAATAATTTACTCAGCAAATAAATATCAAGGCAAGCCGATTAAGAGAAAAATACTCATTTCCGATTAAAAGAAAAATACTCATTTTTCATTCCCATAACGTTCTTTCTAAAAACCAATTGTAATCAAATCGATGTACGATATTTGAATTAGAAAATCCTTTATCGATTAATAGTATTTTTTATGTTTTCCTATGCATTAGTTCGTGTAATTAGCAGTAATAGTCTAAAGGATTGTTCATGATAAACTGATTTAAGTTTAATGTAAATGGAAAGAAAAGGAACTTTAAATATATTTTATGAGTTTAGAAAATTATCTACTTTTTGTGAGCTGATCACCCTAGCTAGATTTTATGTTTTAATGAATTCGTAATCGATATATTTGCATTTAAATATTGACGTTGTTAAGTTAGTAGCATTTATAAAAGACGACACCAAAGAACAACAAGTGTGCAAGCAATTCATGATATCATCAGTCCATTCCAAAATAAAGATGTTGCTGGATTATTTCCAGTAAAATTTATGAATGCAAGCAAATTGCTTGAAATGACGCGGAAAATGATTTTGGTCATTCAAGATTGTGGTTTTGTTAATTGTCTCCGTCATATCAGACCAATATTTTCAACTCCACGGGGGAAATTATAATTTAACTATTTCAGAGGTTATACGAACAGAAAAAAAAATTGCAGAAAAAAAAGTTTTATCAATTTGCATTCTACAAAATATGGATCGTTTGCACTTTCAGAATTTTTGCTTGATTTTTCCGAAGAAAAATATGAAACAGAAATAAGTTTTCATGGGGTTGATTTTTGTATTTACACCGAAGAGGAAGAAGATAATGTACCTCTATTTATTTATATTTCTGGTTATGCGGCTTACAAAATTAAAAACCACTTGCAGTGTCATTCTTGTATTGCATTTTTAGCTTCAGAAAAATGAAATGACAGAAAATTATCTTCTTGACATCGCCAGGGGCCGATTAACCCATCCCAATCCAGAACTTCGGAAAGCTTCTGTAAATAGTTAGAAAATGTTTCAGTTTCTTTTGAGCGATCACGAGGACTTATTTTTACCGAACGTCAATCAAGAAAAGAAACGCAAGTGCATGACTTTGAAATCTAGTACTGCCGAATAATATAAATATTATTGATTTTTTAACAAAGCAAAATAATATCTGTATTTTAAAATAACAAGTTAAAATTTAACTTAAAGATAATAAAAGTAAATAATTTATGCGGGGGGGGGGGGGGGGGTAGAGAGCAAAGACCAACCATACCTCCTCGTGGTGCCTCTCGGAAAACGCTCTGAATTTTTTTTCAGTAGGCTAACATGGCTCTGGCAAAGTTTAAAACTTTGAAAGGAAGTAATTCAACACTTAAAAAATAAAAATGCGGAATAAAAAAAATAATGCAGCTATCATAGTCAAAAACACATTTTTAAGTTTCCTGTTCAATTCTAAGAACAAAACTTTTGCTACAAGAACACTTGCTATCGATGTAACTAATGAAATTATTCATAAAGCAACGAAACATTATCGAAACACAGCGTTGCTTTCCATCGCTTAAAAATCTCCCGTTTCGCGAGGACCAGGCCCACAACATGTTTTCCCCCTCTCTTTTCTACTTGCGGCGGTCCCGGTAGTATACTCGTTGATTCGAGAGCCACAAATAATCCTTTCAGCTTGTTTTTTTATATAAACCTATAAAGTATGATCTTGGCGACGAAATACTTATACTCACATTTCACTCATATCATACTGGTAGTTACATGTTACATTTAAGAAAAACACAAAAAAATTCATTTTCCTTCAGAATTTAATTTTTGCGTATCCCTTGGTTGTTTTGGTTTGTTTAAAAACGTATTTTTTCTATTTTAAAAAGGAGATTTTAATGTGAAAGTTGGCACCAAATTCAATCCGCCCCAGAGAAGAGTCATACATGAACACTACTGCCACTTAACTTTTTTTTCCTCCATTATTAAGCGTACGCTGTTTTGAATTTGGGAGTATCGCTGTGTCAGTGGGGGGTGCGAATGTATCGGAGTTCAGATTTCATTCATAAGACAGAGATGCTTGGTGAAACACCCCTCCCCCCCCAAAAAAAAAGCAAATATAGCCCCCAATACCTGCAGAGCGTAGACCGTTTCCGCTGTGTAGCGCCAGCTGTTGAGGATAAATATGCTTCTAATTCATCATTATTGTAGTTCTGTTCAAGAAATCCAATTCTTTTGGTATGAGAATTTTTGAACCCTGTCTCTTACGTTGAAATTTCCCAATTTTAAATGGATTGCTTGAACTCTTCTAGTCCATTAGTAGCAAAATAAATAAAAGAATTAAAATAAAGAAGAAAAATAAAGAAAGGTACATCTTCAAAACGGATTTGAGGAAAAATCAAATTACTATTGATATAATTGAGAGCTGCCTTAAAAAGTTTTTTAAAATTTAATTAATTACAAACCTTTAATGACACGGTATTACAATGCATTGATATAATATTTGACGCGACAAAATGCTTCAGACCGCACTACGCCCCTTAGTTAAGTATTAATGATTCAGATAAATGTTTACCTCGTTTCCACTTACTTATATAATAAATAATTTTCAACTATTAAACTGTGTTGTATTGTCTTTACTTCATTTTCTCTTAGCTTGCATTCATTGCATGACAATTTTAGTTTTTATTAATTTATTTATAAATTTAATAATTATAACTTTTATTTATTGTCTGCATGCATTACTGTTACATGTCAACTATTTTAAAATACATAGTTTGCTATTTCGTACGACTGTAAATTTGGTTCCACATCATTTGATACCACATGATAAGTTGTGACTTCTGGAACTCGTGCTGCAGATGATACAGAAAATTCTGCTACTGGGTGCTTCAGTGAAATCAAATAAATGACACTCATAGATAATATTTGACGGGGTCTGAGCATGTGATTAAATCAATACATTAAAATCTTCTAGCAGCATTCATTTTGTTCGAAATATAACTTCAACCCTATTTCATTCCACAATTTTCACCGTATTACTCATTTCAATAAAGTCTAATTTTTATATCTTACATTAAAACTTCAAAAATGTTTTCTACAATTACTTGTTTCCCAAATTCAGAACTTTTCTACTTTGAAATTAAATATTTTTATTCAAAACTTTAAAAATTCTCCTCGTAATTGTTTAAGCATCACTTTACATGAACACATTGCGAGCCAGATTACAAAGATTGGACATAAAATAGGTTAAACATTTTACATAAAAAAGACTTTTTCTTTTTTATTTTTTTGCTGCATATACGAGGGTCATTTTTTAAGTAAGAACCGTTTTGTATTGGAGTAAAAGAAACTTTATTTAATAACACAAATTATATCAAAAACTAAAATATGAACATTTTTTCACTTTTGAACATAGTCGCCATCAACATTCAAGCATGGATCCCTTCATCAAAGAACTCGGCCGCCTACCATTAAAACAGTTCGTAACTATTTCTTTAAGCGTGTCATCCTTTTCCAAACGCTTCCCACCGAGAAACGCCTTAAGTTATGTAAAGAGATGAAAGTCTGATAGTCCAAGTCAGGACTGTAAGGTGGATGATTCAGTACTTCCCAGTGAAAATTGTCCAGTTGTGTTGTGGTTTTTGAATTTGAGCACGACGAACGTTTTTTGCATTAAAAAACAGACTAATGGCACGCACTTCACAATCGGCGGGATTTCTGATAGACATGGCGACAAACTACGCGGTATAACCACACAACCAGCAGCACTGGCAGACACGTGATACGTGATGGCGGTGTAGTGGGGGACCGGATGCGCAGACACTATGCACAATCGGTTCTTACTTAAAAAATGACCCTCGTAGTTTAGGTTTGCATAGTTGACATGCGGGTTTGGTCTTATGAATCACTAAAGCAAAAAGATTTTCTCCCGAGAGAGGGGGTAGTTGTCTAAACCAGGGTTTCTCAACAGGAGCCATATGGCCCCCTGGGGGCCACAGGGTAAAATAATAAAATAGGGAAGCCATGAATCTGGGAAAGAAGACTGTAATATTTCACATACTGGCAAAACGTTACATTATTTTGAGCAAATATATTTAAAATTTTTTTCCATTTTCCCCTCAATTTTTATTAGTTCATAGTTAGACTGTCTTTTCGGAGCTTATTTTTGCTAGTAACCTCTGCTTCATTTTCTTGAATTGGGCAATGGCCGTCCGTACCTTTGGAATATTTCTATGCAAAATGTTTTTGAATATTTGGGGATTTAAAAAAAAAAAACTAATCAATCGTATTTTTCAACGAAGTTCTTTGTTCTGAAACTGACAAATATTTTTGAACCTATTTTATGTGACCCGGGACCACCCACAAACACATCAATAAATAAGTTAATATACATGCATACATATATATGCATGTACGCATATGAACGCAGGTTCGAACCTGGCCCAAGTCGGTGGATTTTCAAGATGCAGAAAATCGCCTGCGTCCATGTCGCATGATTGTGCGGAATGTTAAAGATCCCTTGAGTATCCGTTTGGCTTGGATACTCTCGGCTAAATGAAATACCTAATGCAATTCGTATCAAATGAGAGCTCACGTGCCCCTATCTAGGGGAAACTGAGCGTCCAAATGCTCAGTGGCAAAGGCATCCACCGACAGTGGTGCTACTTGAAAAAATGAATGCCGATTACCGGGGTACTCACTTAGGTCTGCAGAGGTTAGTGACCATACGCGGCCCCATTAGAAGAAAAAAACATATACAAGGGGGGCCATGACAAGATTTGGTACTCAAAAGGGGGCCACAAGCCGAAAAGGGTTGAGAACCCCTGGTCTAAACCGCTGATTTTAGCCATATTACCAATACTAGTCGATTATATGTACCATACATATTACCGTACTGGGATTGGCTATAAAGGTTAAAATTGAGAAATTTGTAGGATCTTTTATGAGATCACTTGAAAGAACATACACTGTGCGAACATAATTCATTTGGAGGCCCAGACGGCTTTTCCTTTGCTTATTTTTTCCTTTTTTAGTTGTTAATGCAAAAAGCATTATTTCATCATCGGAGGAAACGCCATATTTTTTCTTGAATTCGTCGGACTGCTTTGCGCATGCGTAGATATCGCGTTGTGTTGCTGCAGTCTGCATGCATTTTCAACATGTTACGAGAAGGAGAAATAAGCGAATGTGGATGTTAATTACGTTGGCAGCGGTATAGTGACTTTTTTTTTTTAATGCTTATTTTGCACAAAATAACTATACGAGTGGGTTTGAATAAATGTCTGTTTTTACTGTAAATTTTGTGTTTGAGCTATGAGTTTTGCAATAAACAAAATATGTCTTGCTGCATTTTTTTTTTTTTTTTTTGAAAATCGATAAAAAGGTAGTATTTTTTTTAATATTTGATAAGAATATCTGAACATGCGTGTAGACTATTAGTGCGCCATCTATGATTTCTGATTGAAACAAATGTGTCTTTTTTTTCAGACACTTACTAATCGAAGAAAGAGAATGAAAAAAAAAAAATCAGCTATGAAGCATATTTCAAAACTGAAACTGTAAATACCAGTGTGGATTGGACAACAACATAAATACAACTATGGAAACGAAACGGTTCAAGACGTGGTCAGGCAGTTTTTATTTCTATCTTCTTACAACCTCCCCTCCTTGTTGCAGGTGGGGTATGTTAAAGAGGCTTTAAGGGAAGGAGGGAGATGACATTGGGTCCAGTTTGCTCTCGAGGCGGTAAAAGAATTGCCTTTCTAGCATGGGGGAGTCTTACTTACGGGGGTCTCGGCAAGTCCCTGCCATTAAGCTAATTATCCCCTCTAGTAACAAAAATTTGCTGCAAAGGGGCCAGGACTCTGCGTTTAAAGTTTAATCGCCGTTTGAGAACTTTTTTTTTTACTTGATTATTTTTGTTCTTACATGCTCGCAAATTATGCGTGCTATAAAAATTATTTCTACCCTATAGTTTCTTCTTTGCACTAAATATATAGATGTAATATATATATAGATAGAGAGCTATATTTATAGTCCCGAATTAAGTTTTTTGATTTTATATACTTTTATTTATTTTTTAAAATGTACAAATATGTTTCTTATATAATCAAATATTTCTTTCCAAAACTTTATTGTTTCGTATTTTATTGAAAAATCACCCCCTCCTTACTGGAGATCAACCTTGATACGTTGACGGACATGCATGTCAACAATAAAATTGGTAATACAAATTAAATTTTGCAAATTTTGACTTGTAACGACATGATATAATATTTATATGTGGTGGAATTTATTAATGATTTAGATTAACGTTTAAATAATTCTTGATTCAGATATAAAGATGTTAATTTTTTTTTTTTTTTGTCTGACTAATGCTATACTACAAATTTAAATGTGTTTATTAATATCCAATAAAACAACTTTTGGACACGTAAAAATTTTGTTCTGGCATGTATTTTTTAGACAAATATGCCCGACAGGGCATGTACAGTTTTAAAGATTTTTCGAGCCCTGAAACAAATACAATATATGTTTTGAATAGGAGTTTTTGGGTTATGGGGTGCAATATGAGGTGTGTTATATAATTCGTTCCGCTATCAAGTTTAAACATTTATATTTCTCAGAATCGTATGACAAAATCCGCCATGAATAAGAAACATATTTTGAAATGTTGTAAGTACAGATCCTTAAAAAGCATACTTTTAAAGCAAATTTTACCTAGGATAAAAGAAGGTTATGATCTCAGCATGCACTTGAATGATATAACATTTAAAAACTACAAGTAGTTTTAAACATCTTAATATGTATCAAGCTTGTGTTTCAGTTCAGTACTATAAAAGACCTATTATATCCAGCATTATGTAGAAAAGTTACTTTATTTATTACTACCTCTATTGTTTTATTATTAATACTATTTCGTTATTTATTTATACATTATTCCTTCGGGTGACTAAAGATCTGCGTTTTAAAAATATGCTTTCCAATAAAATGCAAGGAAAAATTCAAAATAATAAAGATAATTTTTAAAATGTATAAGATACGTTAGGAATATTTCAAGGTTTTTCGTAAAGATTGAATGTAAGTTCAAGGCTATATTTGTATTATATTGTTTTCATTTATTTAGAATTTTACTGAATTGAGATCAATGGTGCAGTTTTTTGCTTTTATTATTTGTACCCAAGTTCATATTTCAAGCTTTTGAAAATAGAGAAGGCTTGGACATTCGTGATCGTGGTATACATTAAGAAAATGATATGCAGATAAATATAATGACAAGTATCCAATTAACAAATTTACATAATTTAAAAATGCTGGATAACGATCAGATTGAGCATAAGGAGAGTCACAGTGATGGTGGGTTTTTTTTATTCAGTAATTGACTTTCAATTGATTTTGATTCAGTAATACACTGACTAAACTAATGACGTGAAGTTATTTTCTCTAAATTAATATTCAATATAAAACATGACGTTAATCCCCCTATACGAAAGTTTCCTACTATTTCTCTAGTTATTGTACATCAAAATCAGGTGTACTTTGTTGGATAATTGATAGTTATTCATATTCAGCAAATATATATTAATTACATAAAATATACAATTGCTAAAAAATTGTCTAAGACAACAGGACGGATAAACATTAAATAAATGTGTAGTCAAAAAAATAAATGTGTGTCCTGTCAAAAAAACTCCTGTCTATTCAAACATAATTTTCTGTTATGAATGAAAAAAACCAGTGAGAAATCCTTTTTGTATTGACATATTTTATAAAACACAAGTAGATTTAGAACGACTAAATAAAGTTTAATTAATAATTAACTCATTTAAAAGCAATCTATATAATGTCACACATTTACACGAACATAATGCTTCACTAATTTGGATGAGAACGATTGTGATAGATATGCATATCAGGTCTGTCGTATTTTTTTAATTACGAATTCTTAATACTGCGAATAGTGTTGAATGCACAACTGTTTAATAATAACGATTTCTGTTAATTCAACACAGTTTGCATGTTAATTTAAAAAAGAAAAGAACCTCAAAAATCATTCATCAGAGTGTTTGGACATTCACTCTCCGATAAATTATTTACAGCGCCAACTACTTCCGCCAAAAAACAGCCAAGGAACTTCTCTTTTTCTCCCATCTGAAGTTTGGAAGATGGTAGATTCCGAACGGTAAAACACTAATTAATACAACTAATATGCGTTTTTGACACATAAAAATGGTATGAAATTGAAGCCTGTGTTTTCCTCCTTTGGAACATGGCACTAAAATTTTGCTGAAAAACCTTGCTTCCGCGAAATACGCGTGTTTGTAAACCCCTCTCGTTTCCTCCTGTCTACGAGAAGTTCCCCAACAAGCCCTAAGGTGGTTAAAAGACGGCTTTTCTTTATCCCTGCATATGTCGCGTCTTATAGCGTCTCTAGGGTATGTTAGCAAACGCCGCCATAATGGTATTTTCCCATTTCATCGATACAGATTGCGCATTTGTCATTTATTGACGCTTACTTTTCCCCCGTTGTGTTTGCTTGCAGTCTCTGATGGTTTGAATTAGAGATAACCAAAACAGTTCAGCTTCGTGAGCTACTCAGAACGGTTCAATCACTAAAATGAACGAGTTCTTTTAAGTAGTTCTTTAGACCGCCCGCTAAAATTATTATTTTTTTATTATTGGTCCGACAAAAGCAATATGCATAAGCGTGTGTGAAAAAGAAAGTTATCATATAGCTCCCTGGCTGTTTTCACTCGTTTTTTAGCCTACTTTCCGGTAAAAGTAAAAAAATAATAATAATAAAGCATGAAAGAAGGCTTAATGTATCGTGAAAATATCGTTAGAAATCAAGAAAAGTCAAAAATAAGTTAAGTAATTAAATAAAGATTGAAAAATAAAAAATTTGAAAGTAGGGTTTTGAGATGGGGAAAAAGTGTGTCGGTCGGTCGGTCTGTCGGTCTGTCTGTCTGTCTGTCTGTCGGTCTGTCCCCCCCTAATAACTTTTGAACGAATTGTCCGATTGGGAAAATTCTTTTTGCATTCGAAAGATCTCGGCGAGGACATCTCATTTCCATATTTTACTTTGATTTGAACGATTTTTTGTTCATTTTTGAACACTTCAAAAAAAAAAAAAAAAAATTAACATACCGCATACGGGGAAATTTTAATCCTATATAATTTCTGATCTAACGGACCGATTTGCTTAGAACAAACTTTATCGGAAAGCTCTTATGACGTAGAACATGTACAAATAGAAAGTTCATCCAGAACTAACGAGCCTATTTTCCTATGAAATTTTTTGATCGGGATTTTCAAGAATATTTTTTAATTAATGAATGATTAAATGAATAAGCAAAAGAATGAATGAATAAATGAGTGAATAAATACATGAAGGACTTAATAAATAATGATTGAATGAATATGTATTACCGTTGAAAAAGGTATATTTGAAGCAATTAAGAACTAAAGCTAAACGAGAAAGACAGAGAGAGAGATAGCTAGATTATAAATTTGAATTCGGTGTATACGGGAAAGTAGGCTCGTATAGTTCTAGACGGAACTTATTGTTAATCTTTAAGCTTAAGGCATTCTTATAGTTATGTCCCTTTTAATATTTTTTCTTATATTATTATCGCTTAAAAGCTAAATGTTACTGTTTTTTACTCAATATATATCATTAACTGTGCTATTTCTTTTTCTGTTATTGTAACAGTGAACACATTATTAATATTTAAACTTCAGTCCCGAGTTATGATCTTTGCTTTGGTGCGTCAAACGTCACACAGGAATTACTCTACAGAACGTAAATTTAACTATCACCGACCTGAGCTGAGACCAGTTTACTACGAATATTTTGATAGGAAAGCAACAACCTCGCAACTTATAGGGTGAGGAGTGGGGATCTAACGAATAGTGATTTGGCCGAATAACGCAAATTCGGCCATTTCTTTTAGACCGAAGCCGTATATTCCGCCATTTCTTCTAGGCCGAATCCAAATATTCGGCCAATGTCCTAGGCCGAATATTAAAATTTCTAGAAAATCGTTGTAATAGAAAGTATTTGTCAAATTTAAAAGTTTACCCAAACAAAGACCGACTTCCACTTTGTTAATAGTATCAAAATAAAAGTCTCATATTCTCTATCACAATTAACTATTGCCAGGTTTTGGGAGCAATTGCTAAGTATAAAAAACAATGTTATGACTTTAAAATCTGTTTTTGTTCAGTCAAACCTAAAAAAAAAAAAATGCTTAGAAAAGTAGTTTTTTTCTAAATTATTTTTATATATTCAAACTATATACTAACGTGTTGTTTTGTAATAACTATGATACAACTTTAAGGGTTTAAAATCCACTACTTTTTTATTATTTTTACATTTCTACTGCACTGTAGTAGAACTATTCGGCCTGACCGAATTTGATCTTACCGAGTATTCGGCCAGGCCGAATATCGAATAGTGGCAGATTATTCGTTTCATCCCTAGTGAGGAGTAATTAAAGAATATGATAATAAAATTATTTTACAATAATAAATGTTTTTACCCATTCAAAGTTCATAAAACAGAAACCTATATTATTGTACTTAATAACACTATACTATTACTCTAACACTTTATTTACCTGCATTACGCCGGAGGAAGGCACCTCCCCTCCCCCCCCCTTTTTTTAAATTTAAATAACTGTTATATAAGGGTCCTGCAACGATACTCATTTATTTATTTATTTATATTTGAATTCTAGGATTACACCACTTACAAAGGTAGTGTGAAGTCTACTTCTGAGTAACAAAGAGGGGCAAGATAATTATCTCCTTAGAGTTTGCTGTTTCATGGAAGCAAATTTTAATAATTGCTTACATATTGTTAAAAAAAGTTTATGCACATTATATAGGAGAAATACATTACTTTATCCTGTTGCAAAATGTCTTTTTTCTTTGCTCAGTATTACACACATTATTATTACTTTGTGTGTGTGTGTTGACGAAAACAGCTGAAACATTTAAATATAGAATGAACCAATGAACATATGAAATAAAACCTTTTTGCAAAAGCTCAATTAACCACTTAAAGCATTTGCCCGTGACTGACACGGACGAAAGTTAACGGAAAGTTTGTCCATGCCCGTGCATTATTTTATTTCTAATGTCCGTCTGAGATCCGTTTACAGTTTTTTGGTGTAGTATATTTTGTTTACGTAACTTTTCCCCACACCCCGATCCTTAGTCACCCCCACAACCTGAAATTGCAAAGAATAACTTACACTATACCAGGGTCCGAAAAATCCCGGGGCCAGGTCACCCGGGCGACTAAAAAATATGCCTTGGCGACTAGTTTTTCAGGTGGCGCCAAATGAAAATATTATAGCTGGCTGCTAAAAAATTTTCATTGACTCCTAAGATTTTCGGATTTTTGTCGGACTCTGCACTATACTATACAGGGTTTTCACCAACACCAGGACAAGATAATGCGCCAAATATGACACGGTTTGCTTATGTTCTCACTTACGCTAGATGTTTATTTATGGAACTTTCTTCAGACATCAAAGCTTTTTTCAAACAAGTTTCATTTAGAAAATTTCATGAAAAAAAATAAATAAATAAGTAAAATAAAATAAATAAAACATAATTCTGTGTACGAATGCGTACCCCACTGAACTGTAGTTAATCATCTTCTATTGTAATTCTTTTACAAATTTGTTTTGATTACATTGTTCATCGTAAGCACACAAGAAAAAAAAAATAATTTCACATTTAAAACACGTTTCATTTATTTATCTGAGCAGTTATTTATTTACCCACAGCGTTTTAGTCAACTTTGAAGTCGGACACGTACAAAGTTCAAAGTAGAAACCAGTAGAAAGAAATAACCGTTAGTGAAAAATATAAGTTAGAAAACATTTATGTCAGATTGAGTTTCAGTTTTAATAATTATTGAATTGGTTAATCAGAGTGTAAGAAGAGTGATAATCCTTCTCTCGCACTCGATGTATTATCCGAACATTTAAATAAACCATCGAAAATACAATTTAAAAAAAATCTACGTATCTTAATAGTACTACACTAGTCATCCAGCAGACGCAGGCATAAACTCAAGAAAACTGAACGAAATATAACCTTGCTGCTTGCTGCACTATCTTCACGCTCCGGTAGAAAGTTTGGCGAGAAAAAAGAAAACTTCTGCTTATTTTATCTTTTGCCGAATCACTAGCGAGCGCTACTATTCTTTATCGCGCATGCGCATGTATCGTGCTGGGTTACTGCAAACGGCGGTTCGCCTTGACCTTCGGCGTTGAGGAACCTTAATTTGGAACTATAGCAAACATTAAAAGAACGTGGTATTAGAACGAATATTTTACCACTTTTACTTCTCAACTTTTTATGCGTCAAAATTTACTTTTCATTGCCAACGAAGTAAGATATTTCCCTATCCTCCTCGCAATTTACCCAACGATCAGACATGAATTGCCGTATGTGGAAAATTTTCGGAAGGTCTCAGTAACCTCCCATTGGTGCGCGGGTGCGCCCAAAGAAGCACCAAGGGAAGGATTCCTAGAATATTTGACACTGAACGCAATGCCGTTGTCAAAAATGGGGCACTTTGATAAAGTATTAGAAGCTAGTGTTTATATTAATATATGCGCTATGGTTCTTTCCCCCCCCCCCCAAAAAAAATAGAGTTGAACTTCCTTAATACGAACACGGTTAATACGAAATCCCTGCTAAAACGAACATTTTGTTCATCAAGTTTGGTTAACTATTTATTTACACTAAATATCTCACGCATATCACGAAGGCTAAAATACAAATTTCGGTTAAGACGAACAAAATTTCTGACCTATTCATGAAAAATTTTCTCGATTGCTATATAATATTTTTTTTTAGAAATTGTTGGTTATTTGGAGTCATTGTAAACCACCAAGTAGGCATATGATAAAATTTAATGTATCTAAAAAAACAACTAACCATTAATGATTTTTTCTAAAATTGTTAAATTTTAAAAGGTAAGTTCACTTTTTCTTAAAGTACTAGTAAGATTTAAAAATATATATGGCATAGTCCGTTTCAATTCAGGCAGGTAAAAATAAAGTCTTACTTTCATAGTCTCAGAAGTTTTTGAATTTCAGATCTGTTAAAATATAGAACTATGTGGGTTATAGGTATGTTTTTGTTTTACTCAAAAAAATTCCTGGCCTTGGTACAGGCCGCCAAAGATGGCGCCTTCGGCGCAATTTCTTACTTGCTATTTTCGACAAAAACTTTCAAGTGCTCTATTTCCTGAACGGTGCAAGATATTTTGATGCGGGTTTTTTTATTTGAAAGATAACTATGTTCTGTTTAAGATAAAAGGCTAAATTTTAAAATATCTATTCAACTTTTTTTGCTGAAGCCTTTTGAAGTTTTTTTTTTTAAATTTTTTATATTTTTTTTCTCAAAAAAGCCAATTTCAAAATTTTTTTTCTTTTCTTACTGTTGGTTAATACCATTATATACTACATTCCCTGAAAAGGAGAGCTTCCACTTTTGCGTTTAACAGTTTTTACAAACAATTTAAGATTTTGCCATATATTTTATCAGTTTCGTTAATTATGTTGTCCTGATAGTAACGAAATGGCATTCATCTCACCTTCAGAGGTACAATGGAATTTAATGTATCGTTCCATAAAAAGTTACATAAGCAATCGGCTAATTTTTATGCATGTATTTAAAGAAGGAAGTAGAAATTTAATAGAGAAATAAATATCAAAATATTTTCAATGGGGCAATGGAACAGAATATTGAGGATCTGCCTAATCAATTAAAACCAATATTAACTGCTTTAAATAATTTGAAGAAAATAACTAAATTCGCTATTACAAGTATTCAGAAAAAGCTAGAAAATAACCTAAATCAGCAAGATAAAGTATCTATACAATACCTTTTTTTAGCCTACTTTCACGTAAAAGTAAAAAAAATAATAATAAAGCATGAAAGAAGGCTTAATGTATCGTAAAAATATCGTTAAAAATAAAGAAAAGTAAAAAAAAAGTGAAGTAATTAAATAAAGATTGAAAAATAAAAAATTTGAAAGTAGGGTTTTGAGATGGGGAAAATGTGTCTGTCGGTCTGTCCCCCCCCCCCCCTAATAACTTTTGTACGAATAGTCCGATTCGAAAAATTCTTTTTGCATTCGAAAGATCTCGGCGAGAACATCTCATTTCTATATTTTACTTTTTTTATTTGAACAATTTTCCGTTCAATTTTGAACAGTTCAAAAAAATTTAACATTAGCGCCTATGGGCGAAAATGAAGCAAATTATGTAAACTCTGGGTACAAGATCCATATTCCAATGAACAAGCTTACTGGAAGAAGCGCTTGGCGTGAAATATCAATTTGAACAGATTTTGTTCATTTTTGAACAGTTCAAAAAATTAACATAGCGCTTACGGGGAAATTTCAATATAAATCCTGATCTAACGGACCGATTTGCTTGGAACAAACTTTATCGGAAAGCTCTTATAACGTATAACATGTACAAATAGAAAGTTCTTCCAGAACTAACGAGTCTATTTTCCTATGAAATTTTTTTATCGGAATTTTTAAGGATATTTCTCAGTGAATAAATGAATGAGTGAAAGAATGAATCAATGAATAAATGAATGAGGAAAAGAATGAATAAATGAGGGGATAAATACATGAATGAGTAAATGAATGAATAAACATTTGAATCAGTAAACGAATGAATGCATAAATGAATGGCTGAATAAAGGAAAAAATGAATGCGTGAACGAATATGTATTGTCTGTTGAAAAAGGTATATTTGAAAAAATTAAGAACTAAAGCTAAATGAGAAAGAGAGAGAAAGAGATAGCTAGATTATAAATTTGAATTTGTTGTATACGGGAAAGTAGGGTCGTATAGTTCTAGACGGAACTTCTTGTTAAAAAATATGAACATGCATTGACACCTTTCTTTCTTTTTTTTTTTAGCCATCTCTAACCCCAAAATATAAAATAAGAGGTTTAAGAGCCAATTCAATTTTGTTAAACAAAATACTGAACTATGAAGTAATGGCTTGAAGTTCATAATTTGTGCACTTCCTTTTTGTGGAATTTAATATGAAAAAGAAATTGCAGTCTATGTCAACATTTTAATGTGGGAAATTGTAACTGCTGTAAAAGAATTTATATGTAATAAACAACCAAAAATAATTCAGATGCTCAATTCAGCAGCAATTGAACTAAAGTTTTCTACATTTGGATTTGTTCACAACAAACTCAAAAAATAACCTTGGGGTAGAAAAGTCAGCCAAACTTGTTTTCTTTTTCAAATTACTTGATGGCAAATGGAATCAAGAAAATACCTAACTGTATATGTTATATAAAAATAAATTTAATTATTAATCAATTTGTGATTATGAATAAATGATATACATACATAATTTTAATGGTTGTTATACATATATTTACGTTACTTGCTAACAACCTGGCGAATGTGCAGTAATTAATTTTTCTTACACATGCGCATTGGGTTGAAAGTACAGTAATGCATTTATTTTTCTAAATATTTAGCATATACACTTTTCAATGTAAAATTCTTATTTTCACTTAAATAAATGTTATATTCATTGCATTTTACTCAGAATGTCAACCTTAAGTTATGTTTATGGTTATAATAAGCAATCTTTTTTTAAATTTTTTTAAAAAAACTTTTTTTTTATTTAAAAAAAAGTCATGATTTTTTCGAGCTAACATTATTTATTAAGAATTAAATGCCATGTCAAAGAAAATTAAATTAATATAATTTTGACTTAATGAAACCAATATATGACTATGTTGTTAACAAAACTGATGAAATATATGGCAAAATCTTTAATTGTTTGTAAAATCCGTTAAACGCAAAAGTGGAAGCTCTCCTCTTCAGGGAATGTAGTACTTAATGGTATTAACCAACAGTAAAAAAAATTTAAAAAATCGAGGTTGGTTTTTTTTTGTGAGAAGAAAATAAAAAAGGTTTTAAAAAAAAAAAATTCAGAAGGCTGCAGAAAATTTTCGTCGGAAATCGCAAGTGAAAAATTACGCCGGAGGCGCCAACTTTGGCGGCCTGTATCTCGGGTCAGGATTTTTTTTGAGCAAAACAAATACGTACCTATAACTCACTAAGTTCTAAATTTTAACATATGTGAAATTCAAAAACTTCGGTGACTATGAAGATACCCCCCTGCCTGAATCAACACGGATTACCATATTAGTAAAAATAAATCATTTATTTTCACTATTTATTTTACTTTGTATTATAAATTGTCGTAATTATTTTTAAAATATAAATATGCATTTTTAATTGTTTTTTTTTAAACCCAATTTAATGTATTCACGGTTTTTGTGAATAACGGAAAACGAACAAATTCGCAAATTTTTAGCATTTCGTATTAAGAGAGTTCAACTGTAATATGATGCTTTTAGTTAACAGAACTGCCTGAAAGCATGCAACAAAAACGCTCTAGTTTATCAAGAAAATTAGTCCAAAACAAAACAAAAAAAAAAACTTTTCTACGGATAAACCGCTTTGAACTAATAAACCAACAGCAAACTTAAAATCTTGCTCCGGAAAAATGTTGAGCGAAAACGCAGATTGGCGTTGGATTGGAGTGAAACTAGAATCAGAGTGCCGGGTCCTGAAATTGATTGCATTAAATTTCTTTGTTTTTCCATGCTCTGAACGGGACTGCTCTATCGGTTTCCAATTCTAAAGAAGAAATTTTAAATGTCTGCCATTTTTGGATCAACTTGTTCACCGCAGTATTTAATCACGAAAGCATTTCTTTAGCTAGCAGTTGCGAGAATGACGCAAAGTCTATTAGTATTGTGTCATGCTGTCTTGTAATCAGGCTGAACTTTTTGGAAGTCTGTGCAAAGGCCCTTCATATTGATATGATAGGCCAAGTGTGGAAAGATTAGTCTACAACCACTTACACGATCGTGGTAACAAGTTGGTCCTAATTTCTCAGTGGTCATGTATGCTGCTCGAAGTGCTGCACCGCAGCCTTCGGCTTCGTCGGAGCGCCATCTAGTGAACAAGAAGGGAACTAAACGAAACGCTCATTTACCCGAATATTTCCAAGTCATTACTTTTATAGTCTTATCTTACAAAGACCTTCCCGTATCACTTTTGTGGTCTTATTTTACAAACAACCTTTCCGTATCACTTTTGTGGTCTTATTTTTCAAACAATATTCCCGTATCCCTTTTGTGGTCTTATTTTACAAACAACCTTCCCGTATTTAGATTTTAAAGCTTCTTTCTAAGGACTAAAGTCTTCTTAATAATTTTTTAAACAAAACTAACAAAGAAAACAAATAGTTAAATAAATAAATAAAAAAAATTTACGTCGTTAAATGACTTAGACTCTCCTAGATCATTAGTAAGAGAATAAATAAAAAAAAATACCGGCTTCAAGACGGAATTTACTGGGACTATGCTGTATTATGCATAGGATATATTTTTATTATATAGGCGCTATTATACATCCTGTGGCAGTAGATTATTCCTTTTTTATTGCAGGTGGGGAAAGGAAGAAGAATAATATGAAAGATAATATCTGCACCCTTCACATCATCATCTATTAATAGCGTCTATTATTAGCGTCATCTATTAATTTCAGTTTAAAATATATACTTTATTTAAAATATTTGAGTCATTTTTTGAAGTTGCATTCCATATTGCACCTTCTTGCATACTCAATATTATTCTGAGTCTTCTTAATAATTTTTTAAACAAAACTAACAAAGAAAATAAATAGTTAAATAAATAAATAAAAAAAATTTGTTTGTGTTACTAAAATTATTTGGCTGAAAGATCATTTTTTAACCTTACTTTCTACACAATTAAGATTAAATCCCTCCTCCCTAGTCTCTGAATCCCAAATCCGCCCATGGTTTCAAACGACCAATTTATTTTGTATAATTTTCCTTTTTACGTTGCATCATTTTAGTCCTTTATTTTTGTAATGGGCGCGGCTTATTAAGGGGTCATTCATAAATGATGTCACGCTTCGAGGGGGAGGGGGTTTATGAAATTGACAAAGTGTGACAATGGGAGGGGAGGGGGTAACAAGAAATGTGACATCATGCTTATGCAACATAGCGTGACATGTGACAAAGGGGGGTAGGGGGTTAATTGATGTGTGACATTTTGTGACAAAGGGAGGAGGGGGTCAAGCATATGGGAAGAAAGCGTGACATCATTTATGAACGGTCCTTAATGACGTTTTTCTTTTTTTTTTATAACTCTGAATCTTTCTTTCGTGTTTCAATGTATAACCTTTTTTGTTTATTACTGTCTATGTATTATGATTCTAATTTTTTATTACTTTTTATTTGGGTGTTAAAATAATATTTCTCTCCATTTTAATTTAATGTTAGCGATTTTCTTGGATTAACTCTGGATATTTTCTGAACATTAGGACACTAGAAAAGCGGACCTTAAAAATCCGAAGATTATGTAATGAATCCATTTTTTAACTCATCCAATTTATATGAACCTCTATATATTTTATGCAACATATTATATCTTGAAAGTTGTACATTTAAATTATTTTATTTTTGGTCGCATATTAAAAATGAAAGAGTTTGCGTGAGATTTTTATTTAATACAAATCGTTTTATGATATATTGCCTCAGGCCCGTTATTTAACATTTTCCAGGGTTGAGGGGGGGGGGTGGCAAAGGGTGCAAACTCAATGCATATTGCATTGAAAAGCAACAAAATACATGTACATACATGTAAATACATTATACCTCCAAAGGCATTGCCGGGGGAAATTGACCCACCAAATGGACGGGTCTGCATTGTCTTTTTTTTTTTTAATTTACCATTGCCTGTTCTATTTAAATCTGAAAAACAGCTAAACGAATTAGAATTTATTTATTTATTTATTTATTATTATCATTTTTTTAAACTAGCTCTTTTGAAAATTCAAAATTAACATTTAAAACACTTGAATAGAATTGTTGTTATTGAGTTTATGTAAACTTTAAACAGAGTCACACAAGACCCTAATTTCGGGGATAGGGTTATCACCCCTCCCTAGTGAACGCCCCCCCCCCCCCCACGCCAGTGACTTTTAAAAACACAAATTCCAAGTTTAATAATAATAAAAATATAAAAAGTAGCATTAAGAACAGCAGGCATGTGCTTTGGCGTATCAAAAACCCCTCTATCTGTCAAAAAAAAAGAAAAAGGAAGAGCTCATATCTGGATGAGGAGACATCCTTCGTTTTTTCATTGAAAAAGAGGTCTCTTGAAACCCCGAAATACGTGTCAACGTTTTCTTATTGCTATTTATACCTTCTCCTGGCCATTTTTGAACTGTCGAAGAATATTTTCTCCCTAACACTTTTAATATCCCACTAAAAGAAACCAGTGTATTTTACCACTACTTTTTATTTTTTATGTACTCCTTTTATTTATTGCAATTTTTATGCAAAACTTTTTACTCGTACATTAAAATCTAAAGATAGCTTCAACAATTATTTGTAATAGGGATCATTCATAAATGATGTCACACTTCGAGGGGGGAGGGGGGTTCGTGAAAGTGTGACAAGGGGCGGGGAGGTGGTAACAAGAAGTGTGACATCGTGCATTATGCAACATAGCGAAACATGCGACAAAGGGGGGAGGGGGTCAAATATATGGGAAAAAGTGGTGCGTCGCTCCTATTGGTCTTCGCGTGATAATATATAGCCTATAGCCTTCCTAGATAAATGGGCTATCTAACACTGCTTCGAGGAGGAGGGGGTTTATGAAATTGACAAAGTGTGACAAGGGGAGGGGAGGGGGTAACAAGAAATGTGACATCACGCGTATGCAACATAGCGTGACATGTGACAAAGGGGGCTAGGGGGTCCATTGATGTGTGACATATTGTGACAAAGGGGGGATGTTGGTCAAATATATGGGAAAAAAAGCGTGACATCAGTTACGAACGGCTCCATTGATGTAACTGTTTGCCTCCCCCCCCCTTTTTACATGAATGTTACGTGCTTCATTTTGCTTAACATCTCCTATATTTTATTTAATACTTTTTATTCGTGTGTTAAAAATATAAAGAAGGTTGTGTGAACTTAGTGAATAAAGGGTTTGTAAAGGAGGGGGGGCTGCATTTTTTAAAGTAAATATTAACAAGTAAAATAACTGTTAATGATGAAACATTACCTGAACAAACCTATGAAAACTTATTTTTCTTCTAATGGGACTGCGTACGGTCACTAACCTTTGTAGACCTAGTGCATTCCCCGAAAACCTGCATCCATTCTTTCAAGTAGCACCACTATCGGCGGATGCCATTACCACTTGCAAATTTGGACGCTCAGTTACCAGTGAATGGTGGCACCTGAGCTCTCATTGATGCAAACTGCACTAGGAATTTAATTTAGCAGAGAGCATCCAAGCCAAATGTCTACTCAAGGTATATCTTACATCCCGCATAATCATACGACCTGGGCGCAGACGATTTTTGAAATCGTCTTGAAAATCCACCGATACTGCCAGATTTGAACCTGCGATCTTGGGCGCACGAGTTTTGCGCCGTACCACTAAGCCACCCTGTCGACACTTATGAAAACTTAACCTACAGGATTGATACCATATTGATGCGAATGTCAACAAGAAATAAATAAAGAAAAGAAGAAACAACTCTTCCTTAAAGTAAATGACCCGGTAGTGGACACAGTTAGGAAAATTTTCGTACTCTTTTACGTGGCAAAATTTTTCAAGGGACTTACATCCATATTTGCATATTTAGCTTAATCGCCAACTATTTCTCTACAAAGTAATTACCTATAGAATGTCATTTGATGAAAAATTAGGATTTTTACGTCAAATTTACTAAACGCTTCATTTATATCTATAGTAGACATTTATAAGACACGTATTTGCATGAGTAGTGGACAGAAATGAATATCATCTATTTTATGCTGTTAACTTGGAGAAATAATTTCAAAACCTTCATGTGGCTACATATTAAAATAAAGTTGACAATTTACTTGAACATTGCTTCGAAATATTTCAGGATAACTGTCACGAATGGAGTCTCGTACAGGTTCTATTGTTAGGACTTGAAGATTATCCACATGCATGGGATCTAGATTTTCTCGGGAATCTTGTTTTATGAGTGACCTTATTTCCCTTGTTTAAAGAAATACATCAAAATCCAGTCTGCTTTTATTTTTAAGTCCATTCTCTCTCTGGCAGCGAAATTTTTATATCGGATGCTAATTTTAGCCTCTGTTGATTAAAACATACATTTTCACATTATACATTTCAAAAGTGAAAAATGAATAAAGAAAGAATAGGGGACCGTTCATAAGTAACATCGCGCTTTTTTTCGATATATTTTACCCCCCTTCCCCCCTTTGTCACATGTCACGCTATGTTGTAAAAGCCTGATGTCACACTTCTTGTTACCCCCTCTCCACCCCTTGTCACTTTCTCGAACCCCCCTCCCCCTCGAGGCGTGACATCATTTATGAATGATCCCTAAAATAAACCCACCTTGCGTTAATGGATAAGTTGAACGCAAAATTAATCAAATTAATCTTTAGCGTGAAGAACATTTCTGAAACGCATTTTCGCCGAAAGATTTGCGGATCCCAATTTCTATAGATGGTATTCCTAATTTACGATCCGCAACTTGGTTGGGGGGAAAAAACGCTTTGTTAAAAAAAAACGAATTGTTCATGATCGAGGACTATAATATGGAATAAAGTTTATAAATATTTTACTATAGTTTCGGGTCAACCTCTCATCCCCCGGATTACGCACTTATGTAATTCGTTTTTCCACGAAATTTTTCCACAGATAAGCGAATCATCAATTCAATTATCGTTCATCAAAATTGTAAAACTTGTTTTGCTAACGGTAATAATAGTAAATAAATTTAACACTTGGTTTACCAGATCGCTTTTAACCATTTGTTTTCAGCCGTAAGTTAACCGTCAGTTCAGCGGTTCCCAAACTTTGTTGACTATACAACCCTTAGCGGTTAACCGACTTACAAATACAAATGCAAAAGTGACGACCAGCAACAGGCTCAGGGCCCAGCTAGGCTGGTCCTAGTCAATTTAGCAGTCCCCAATGAACATCAAGAGATTTCTTAAACGATTTACCCCGCTGCAATTAACAGTCGCTTCTGGTAAACTATTCCAATTGCCTATAACCCTATTGAAGTAGAAATTTTTCCTAATTTCAAGATTAGCCTGAGATATGAAAAGCTTAAAACAATGACCTCTGGTTCTACTATCAGCACGTAGCTGCAGTCCATCAACATTTCCCATTTTAATGAATTTAAACAACTGAATCATGTCCCCTCTAACTCTCCTTTGCTCAAGACTATACATATTGAGCCTTTTAAGCCTAACCTCATAATCTAAGTCTGAAAGACCACTTACCAATCTAGTAGTCCTCCTTTGAACCCTTTCCAATAAGGTAATATCCTTTTTTAGGTACGGAGACCAAAACTGAACAGCATATTCCAAATGAGGTCTTATCAAACTTCTGTATAGTGGCAATACAACTTCCTTAGACCTGTCCGAAATAGCCTTATTGATAAACTCAAGCATCCTGTTAGCTTTGTTACTTACTATGCTACACTGCTGGCTGGACTTGAAGTCGAGTCTAATCAATACTCCTAGATCAACAACTGCTTCTGCTTCCCTAATGACGGAACCTTGTAAATAATAGGTTGCATGTTTATTCCCATAACCAAAATGAAGCACTTGACATTTCCCAATAATAAAAGACATACCCCACTTAATTGCCCACCTAGAAATTTGATTTAAATCCTCTTGAAACTGATTGACTTGTTCCACCGTGTCCACGATTCCCATGATTTTGACATCGTCAGCAAAAATATTGATGTTCCCAGAAATACTCTGAGTAATATCATTAATAAAAATATTAAATAATATTGGCCCTATAACTGAACCTTGTGGGACCCACTCAAAAAATCAATCCACCGAGAATAATTGCCCTTCACTACTACTCTCTGCTTCCTTCCAGTCAGCCAATTTTTAACCCAAATTAAAGTTTTTCCACCAATACCAATATAAGCAAGTTTGCTAAGAAGAGCTTCATGCGGTACTTTATGAAACGCTTTCTGAATGTCAATGTAAACAACATCTACGCACTTTTTATTATCTAATGCCATGGTAACCTTGTCATAGAAATGCAACAAATTAGTTGTACAGGACGATCAGCGTCTAATTGCAAATTTCTGGCAAAACTTTAAAGTGTTCTATTTCAAAAACTAATGAATATATTGAGATAAAACTTTACAGTTGTTCTTATATCTATAGGTAGAACAATCTCACCAAGTTTCATCAAAATCGGCCGACCTCGGGTGTCAAACCTTGTCTCCGCTAGATGATTTCACTTGGAATGGCCCTTTGGGAATCATAATTTAGTATTTAAGTTTTTTTCGATAGTATGAATGCTTGTTACGAATTCACACCTCACGAATATTATTGAAATCTGAAGTTTCTGCTGCATCGAATAAAAATTAAAAACTCCAGCTTTTGCCAATCAGTAAAAAATAGAGAAATAATTAAAAACTTCGACAAACAGATTCGTAAATAAACGAATAAATGAATTTCCATCGCAGTTGGGATTCGCGAAAATGCCGTATGAAGTGGAGGCTGACTCCTTCATTGATATTCATGCACCATGAAAAAGTAGTTTTTTAAGGGTTATTCAGAATTGCTTCGAGGGGGGAGGGAAATTCAAGAAATTGATTGTTTTGGTGACAACGGGAAGGGGTAGCAAAAAGTGTGATAGCGCACATTTTAAGTAAAGTAAAAATCGTTTAAAATAACGCGGTTAAATATTTTCGCATTAATTATTTTGTATGCTATTTGATTTCATTTTGGGTCGGAAAAAATGTAAGTTGGTTAAGGTTTAAACTAATTCCTAGATAGGGACCATTCATAAGCGATGTCACAATTATTTTTTTCCATTCTTGAATCTGAAACGCAGTGAAGTTAAGTGTTCGGCACAACGCAATGCAATATAATTTTGATTAAAATGTAATTTAGTTCTATAAGCAACCAAATCAACTTGTATTACTAACACCATTAAGAACTGAATTTCATGAGCAAGTCACTTGGCGCCACCCAGCGGAGAACTTTGAAGCAATCCCGTTTTTTTTTTCTTGTATCAGCAGACGGCATCTACTACAGGGAGCTCTTATTATGCTCCGCCAGCTAAATCTTGGCTATCAACATTTAAGGAACTGGCATAGCACTTGAACTTATTGGAAAAGCATACGTAATTGTTATTAACAAATTCGGTCCTGCTGCTTTCGACCAATCGGTTAAGGATGTAGTCAGTGGATAGTTGTCTAACTGGTCGCGTCGCTAGTTCTTTTAAAAAATCGAATGTCTAACCTTTCCGGTGAGTTATTTGCTTGTTATCGACTTCCCCCATGTGCGGTACCAAGTGTTTAAAGTTCGATGCCATTTCCAATATCATTGTGCAATCAACATTTTTTGTAGTATTTAATCATTCATCACACCGTTGATTATTGGAGATCTTCACGGATCCCAATTCAGCATCAATGCTATCGATACGGAGAGCAAGAAAGAAAAGAAAACTAAAAGTAAATAATGCAAATCTGCTTGCATTTACACTTTCAAGACAAAATAACACCAGGTCATTTTTATAGTTCGAACAGTTAATATTTTATATAATTATATGCCATAGCTGTCCCGCAGTGGACCAGTTGGTACAAGCTCGGTTCCCGCAGAACACCGAAAGTGAAGCAACATTGACTGAGGTAGTGTTTGGGAGCGTGACAACCTCTCGCGGCTGGTTGCTGCGGTCCGTAGGAGCTAAAGGGAGTTCGTGCACGTTAAATAGGTCGTGTGTCCAATGTCCTCCAAGTGAAACGATACCTCTGGGGTTGGAACTCCCAGGTGACGGGCTCTCATCTGGGAGTTGGTTCAAAAAATTAAGAGACTTTTCAAAGATGCGGAAATCAGACTCCTGCCTGCAAGGGCCCCGTTAGACTCGGGAGGAGCGTACCCATTCTTCCTAGTCACGTGCGAGGACTCGACAACACCACATGACATAACTGATGATAATATAAGAAAAAAATGATGAAATAAAAGGGAGAGAATTGCAATACGTCTCAAGCATAAAACTGATAATAACTGGATAAGGACAGTAAATATCAAAGGGTAAAACATATTTGTTACTATCAAGCTTTCAATGGGCGGGTACCGAAACTTGAGTATTTTTAGAATCTTTGGGGCATTAATAAATTGTGGCATTTGATGGTATTTTTTGAGACATCAAGTTTTTTTAAAAAATTCGTTTAGCGGAAAATTCAAATTTATTATCCTGTAAAAACGTTTTCTTAAAAAAAAAGAAAGAAAAATACTGCAATTTTCTTAACAAATTAATGTCGATAGTTATTGTTTTACTATATTAGTGTTCTTTCTTTATGAGATAATTGCTGTACGCCATTGCATTTTGCATCGTTGAGTTTTAGGGTGCAAGCACTACACGCATGAACGTACGTGCTTCGCTGTATATCCACGGATCCCAACCGTTATAGCAATTTGTTCACTTGAAAAAGGAAAGTACGCATGTGTTATGCAAGTGGGTCTTGATAATATTAATAATTATTCTAATAAAAACAAGGAATAGTAACGAGCATTCCGAAAGGAGATTAATAATGAGAAACAATTTAATTATTATGATTGTTTTTATTTGCCTTTTTGTTCTTGTTTAATGTTTTCTTTCAGTACAATTGGGATCTACGAATTTTTTGATATGCGTTTACGAAAATAACCCACAGCAAAAGTTAAGCTGGTTTCTTTTGTTCTTATTTACACATTATTGTCACTGTTATTTGCAGATGAGTGGTTAATTTCAGTCTCTCTTTATTTATATTTCTTACATTTGGGGTTTATTTATTTATTTTTTTTCCTTACTTTTGCAATTTTTTATCTTATCTTATTCATTGCTTCATTTTAAAACGTTATGAACATTTTTTTCATTTGTTTATGTATTACTTGCGTAATTATTTTATTATTTTCCTCCTTTTTCTGGTATACTACTTTTACTTTTACTATAGTGGGTACTTTTTCTGGTATGCGCAAATCCAATTTTTTCCTGTCAGCTTTGCTATTTGTTGTTAAAATATTTTTTATGAAGACGAGAGCGGGGACTAGTATACGGACACGGATTAGTAATATTAAAAGCAGTGTTTATATTTCATATAACAATTGAAGTATTAACCATTTAAAATTGATTTATTAAAAAATAATCAGTAAAAGGTTCAAATACTGAATTTAGAAAAGTCAGTCAAACAGTTTTCTTATAAAAATATGTCACTGGGAAAATTGAAATTCATTGCAGTCAATATGCAGCAATATATTTAAATGAAACAATTTTCTGAATAAATAATTAACCCGTATTTATTAAATAGCTTTGAAATATAAACATATAATCTTAAAAAATATATTTAAAAGGCTAATTACTTAATTAATAAGGGTAAATAGGTTGAAACCGTTAATTCTAGCATATTACTTGATCTGAATTACAAATATTTAAAAAAGAAAAAAGAAAAAAGAAAAAAAAGATAGAAGGAAAGAAATAAAAAAAATATTCATTAACTTAAATTTTGATAAGATTTTTTATGAAAAAACTTGTATTTACAACATAAACGTTACATTGCAAAGTGAAGTGAATAAATGCCATTTAAAATATGATCCTATTTAATGTTATGATGAATAATCATGTAACAGAAAACTGAAGAAACTCATCATGCAAGAACGAAGTAAGAAGTCCAAGAGATTAATTAATCAATTTATTGATGGAAACACGCTATTTATTCTCAATTTGACTTATAATCAATTCAAAGAATCGTTCGTCTGTGCTTTAGTACATATTTTTGCATAATGCATTCTTAAAATGTAAAATACTAAGAAACTCGAAGAACGTGATACTAGAAATTGTACGAAATGCAATCGCCTATCTAATATGTTGTTTGGTTTTTATGAAGTAAACAGATTAGGGTATTTTATACTAATTACAAAGTGTTGTAGTGCTAAAACGTTTCTCTTTCCAGACCGCAAGACTGTAGAAAGAAAATTTTAAAACTACAACATTGTTCTCCTTTTGCTTTGTATATCAATAAATACTGGCAAAGAAATTCTTCAACAAAAAGGAATCATATGTAAAATAATTCTTGTGAAATATTCCTTCCTTTCTAATGGGGCTGCAGTATTGGTCATCAACCATTGCAGACCTAGTGCGTCCCCAGACATTGGTACCAACTCTTTCAGCGGCACCGCAATGAGTGTGGTACCATTGCCGCAATTTTTTTTTTTTTTTTTTGACGCTTAGTTGGGGCACCTGAGCTCTCGTTGATGCAATCTGCACTAGGAATTTAATTTAGCCGAGAGTATCCATGCCAAACGGATACTCAAGGGATCTTTAACATGCCGCATAATCATACGACATGGACGCAGACGATTATCCGCATCTTGAAAATCCACCGACTTGGGCCAGGTTTGAACCTGTGATCTTGCGCATACGAGACCTGCGTCTTACCACTACGCCACCCTGTCGACCTTGTGAAATATTACATTTGTATAATTTATTTTTAAAATAATAATAACAAAATTCAGAAAAATTGTAAAATTTTGATAAAAAATCAGGATTTTTTAAAATGATTTAAATCACTGACATAAAATATAGCCAAACCTTGTAATTCTAATTGTGTGAAATAAATATATACATTAACTTTACTTATAAGATAGTTGCGATAAAAAATTAAGTATCACTTTTTGTTTATCAATATAAATAATTAAAAATAGAAACAATAGTTAAATTATGTTAAAATTAGATACACAATCTTAAAATAAAATTAGCTAAAATCAGATATGAACCGAGTCAAATTAGTCTGTTTTGTGGCGAAATCCAGATTTTGAAACAGAATAAAAACAAATAGTACTCCAAATAAAGTACCGGATCAGAGTTCCACCTAATAGAAAAGTGTAGAAACACCTTATCGACCACACTGTATCCTTGCTTAAACATATAAGAAAATTTTTAAATTAAATGAAATTCAGTTTTGAAATAATAACTATTTTATCAATTAGTTATTATTACCAATGGAAGTGCCAGGTCACTTCCCACATTCAAAACATATTACAAATGTTCACATAATTTATTTCAATCAGTTTTTTCTACTTGAGGTTCTATGCTTTTGTAATTGAGGATAGAACAGAAAAAAAAATCATAAGTAACACAAAAATATTTTCCTTTTCTAATAAAAGTTTTTTAAAGTATAGGAAAGCAATATTTTTTTATTATCGATTTTTACTATAGAACTAAATTTATTCGTTCTCAAATGTGTGCTCTAAATGTGGACGTTATTTGATGGCTTGATTGCAGAAACAAGCTGATTAATATAATGCGAGTTGATCACTTGCGCCAGCAGAAGCAATACATTTCGACCTACGGCGAGAAGGCACCCGCATCTGGTTTCTCCCCAGACACAGGAGCAGTCTTGCCAATGTGCGGGTAATTACCCGAAAATCGGGTATTTTATTCATCCGCGGGTATTTTGGAAGGTATTTATAAATTGAGGGCAATCGAGGGTATTTTTAGAATTTTAATAAACAAAATTTCGTTCTTATTTGTGTCAACAAACACTTGATGACTCTGGTTAATGCCAACATTTATTGCTGTACGCCGTTGCATCAGAGAGTATTAAGGTACAAGCACTACACACAAAAAAATCAAATGAGCTTGTCCGCATATATACTGATCCCAACTGTTATAGCAATTTGTTTGAGAAAAAGCGAATTGCTCACCCGAGAGAAAATACCAATAGTAATTATTACTATTACAAAAAACAGGAAAAAGTACTAAGAATTAGAAAGTGAGAATAGTAAAATAAGCAATTTAAATATACTATTCATTTATTTATTTTATTATACTTGTTTTTATTTGTTATTTCCGTTCTCGCCTGTGTGGAGTTAATTTTTTTACTTATACCTTGCTACAACAATTGAAATCAGAAAAAATAGTGATTAGCGGGCGTTTACGAAAACAAGACTCACGGCAAAAAGTTTTCTCCCTTTGTTCTTTAATTATTTATTTACACTATATTGTTTTATTTCACTCTTTGTTTATTCGTTCTTCTTATTTTGTTAATATTTGGGATCTTTAAACCTTTTTTTATTTCTTTATATAGTACTTTCTTATTTTATTTTATTTTTCTTTCTTTTTTTTGGTTTTCTAGCATGCGGAATTCGATTCTTTTCACCGTTATGCCTCGGAAAAGCAATTATCTTTCTAGAAAATGACTTTGGAAAATGCCTTTCTGTGGTATTTCAATTTTTCCGTTCTCATATATGTGCATTTCGTTTGTTTTCTGCATCCATATCTATAACAGTTGGGATCCGTGAAAATAAATCTATAATATTCTCTTGATTGATGAATGATCAAATGCTACAAGAAATTTAAATTACACGATGATATTGTAAATGGAATCTTACTTCAAGCACTTGGCCCCTCAAATAGGCGAAGTCGACAGCAAGCAAATAAATCATTTTGGAAAGACTGAATATTTATTTTTAAAAAGAACTAGCCACGCGACCGATTAGACATCCGTCGATTCACTACATCCTTAACCGATTAGTCGAAAGCAGCTGGTAAATCTCCGGCAGTTCTTCCCCCCCCCCCCTAGCCAATTAGTCGGAATTGTAAATTTAGGGAAGAGAAGACAAAATGTTTATAAGTCAAAAAATAAGTTTTCCTCTTGATGATCATGTGAATTCTGTTGTAATTTGCGTACGAAAAACAATTTTTTTTTTGCCTCATTTATTCATCTGAATCTGGGATTTTCGCGGATCCCAACCGTTATAGTAAAACATGAAAAAAAAAAAAAAACAAATGGTAAATATAAAGTGTCATTGACGTTGTTTTTGGTAAGAATTACATTTCTGCCATTAACTCAATGCTGCTCACAATCATAAAAAAAGCAGTTCGCTTTTTTTTTCCAGTAAAACCCGTCTTGAAGCCGATATTTTTAAAATTTATTCTCTTACTAATGAACTAAGTAAATCATTTCACGATTTAAAATTTAGTTTTTAGAAAGAAGCTTTAAAATTTAAATACGGGAGGGTCGTTTGTAAAATAACACTATAAAAGTGATACGGGAAGGTCGTTTGTAAGATAAGAATGTAAATGTAATTACTTTAAGTCGGCCTTTAGCTTAGTTCATATTTGCTCACTACATGGTGTTGCAACAGCTGCGGGTATTGGAGTATTTTTGCTTGTCCTGGAGGGTAAAACTTGATTTTCAGACGACAACACTGCGCAGGAGTGAACTGGTCACACTTGCGCAGTTTCGTGAAAACCCTTTTTTAAAATATTACTAAGTTGTAAAATTGATTCTTTGATATATCTAATCTCAGAGGATTAAAAAACTGGTGGTAACAAATGCTATAGGTATACTTCGTCGATTCAGACAAAGGATTCCTTCATAGTCTCAGAAGTTTTTCAATTGAAAATATGTTAAATTAAGGACGAAGTAATGCCGGTACGCTGTTGTTTTGCTTAAGACCTGGCCCAAGAAACAGATCTCCAAAGATTGTGCCTCCGGCGCCATTTCTCACTTGTGATTTTGGACAAAACTTTTAAATTGCTTTATTTCCTGAACGGTGCAACATATTTTGTTGCGTCTTGTTTATTTGAAAGATAATTAAAATGAGAGACTACCTTTGAAAATATCTGTTCAACTTCTTTTGCTGTAGTCTTCAGAAAATTGTTTTAAATACCTTTTTATTTATTTTGTCTTAAAAAAACCAATCTCAAAATTTTTAAAATTTATACTGTTGGAACAAAATTCCCTGAAAAGGAACACTTCCACTTTTGAGTTTAACGGTTTTTAGAAACAACCTTATTCGTTTCTTTTATTTTTCACACATTTATTTACACATGAATTGTTAATTTTACTCGTTTTTTATTTATTTTTTCAAACGTTTTGGATTTTTTTTCACTTCCTAATTTTGCGATTTTTTATTTTATCTTATTCATTTTTTCATTTTAAAACTTTCTGAACATTTATTTATTTCTTCATCTAGTACTGACTTTATTTTATTTTTCTTACTTTTTCTGGTCCTACTAGCATGCGCAATGAATTTGTTCCCGGCAGGCCTTGTTAAAAAATTACCTTCCTTGAAAATGATTTCGGGAAAGGCCTTTCGCTGGTAGTGTTTATTTCCCCCTTTCTCGAGCATGTTCAATTCGTGTTTTCTGAAAGAATATCTATAGCGCTTGGGATACGTAACAGTGCATTTCTAATAATCCACGGTGTGATGATTGATTAAATCCTACAAACATTCATTTTTAGCCTACTTTCCCGTAAAAGTAAAAAAAATAATAAAAAAAAGCATGCAAGAAGGCTTAATGTATCGTAAAAAAAGTGAAGTAATTAAATAAAGATTGAAAAATAAAAAAAATTGAAAGTAGGGTTTTGAGATGGGAAAAATGTGTGTCTGTCAGTCTTTCTGTCGGTCTGTCCGCCGCCTAATAACTTTTGTACAAATTGCCCGGATTTAAAAAATTTCCCTTTTTGTATTCGAAAGATCTTGGCGAGAACATCTCATTTTATATTTTACTTTTTTATTTGAACAATTTTTCGTTCACTTTTGAACAGTTCAAAAAAATTTAACATTAGCGCCTATGGGCGAAAATGAAGCAAATGATGTAAACTCTGGGTTCAAGATCCATGTTCCAATGAACAAGTTTACTGGAGGCAGCTCTTTGCGTGAAATATTAATTTGAACAGTTTTTGTTCATTTTGGAACAGTTCAAAAAATTAACATAGTCCCTTGCGGGGAAATTTCAATCCTATATAAATCCAGATCTAACGGACCGATTTGCTTGGAACAAACTTTATCGGAAAGCTCATATAACGTAGAACATGTAAAATTGGAGATTTCGTCTAGAACTAATGAGCCAATTTTCCTATGAAATTTTTTTATCGCGATTTTTAAAAGGATATTTCACAATGAATAAATGAATGAGTGAAAGAATAAATGAATGAATAAACACATGAATGAGTAAAGGAATGAATGAATAAATGAGCGGCTGAATAAAGGAAAGAGCGAATGAGTGAATGAATATATATTATCCGTTGGAAAAGGTATATTTGGAAAAATTAACTAAAGCTAAAGGAGAAAGAGATAGGTAGATTATAAATTTGAATTTGGTGTAGACGGGAAAGTAGGCTCGTATAGTTCTAGACGGAACTTCCTGTTTAAACAAAAATTTAGGGGACGCGACCAGTTAGACATCCGGCGACATCATTAGCCCACCCCTAGCCGGTTACTCCGAAGTGTGAGGTGCGTTTCACGTGATCTGCAAACTTGTGAAACAAAGGTGACGTCATTGCTAGGACAGTCTGCATCTGAAACATCGAGCTGAGACCGCAATTTACCCCCGAGTTCGGGACAAAATTTTATGAGTCAGAAAATCAATTATCACTTTTAGACAACTAGCTTGAGGGTAGTTGATTGCTCGTGAGCATCATGTGAACTCTGTTATAGTTTGCTTTCGATACGGCACTTTGTTTTCGTCTCATTTATTCGTGTCCTGCTAACATTTTCGCGGATCCCAACCATTATAGCAAGCTGCATGGTACTGAGGTGTCATTGACGTTGTTTAAGGAAGGAATTAAATTTTCCACTTTTAATTCATTTTTTTTGGAAAGGGGGGGGGGGTAATCTTTTCTACGGGTGACACCATCACTCCCGCCCCGGGGGTTTACCCATGCTAGCTACGCCACTAACAAGTACATATACTAAAATGACATATACTTGTTCCAGAGTTGGTAATTATTATTTGATAGTCAAAGACTACAACTCATCAAAGGGCGGAGTGGACAAGGCAGATATGCTCTGTTCATTATATGACAGGAAAACAGATTATTCTTTGCGATTTCTTTTAAATGGCATATGTCCAGCCTATGTCACGTATTACTGACCATGCATTTTTGTTATAACGGTTGGGATTCGCGGAAATGTTAGCGTGAAATGAATAAATGAGGAAAAAACAAACTGCGTTAGCGAAAGCAAACTATAACAGAATTCACATGATTCTCACGAGCCAACAACTACCCTCGAGCTAGTTGCCTAAAAGCTTTTAACGTATTTTTTGAATCATAGACCTTTTGACTTGTCGTCCCAAACTCTGGGACAAGTTGCGGTCTCACCCGCCGAATGGGTCAATGACTTCCCCTTTGTTTTCTAAGTTTGCAGATCACAAGAAAAGGACCTCCCACTTCAGACTAGTTTGCAAGGGGTGGGCTAAGGATGCAGTCGCCAGATGTTTAACTAACTGGTCACGTCACTAAATCTTTGTTTAAAAATATTCTTCTCGATTCTCTGATGACTGAATGATTAAAAAGAACAATATTGCCCATCATTAGTTCAAAGCACGGTTCTATTGCATTGAAGCATGAGCCACATTCCTAAGCTAATTATCAAAATTTATTTGGACGGCGTCCCCCTACCTTTTTATTTTAATACAAGCATCCCCCACATTTGTTAAATTTTAACATAAGCGTCCCCCCACTTTTGATTTCAATTACTTATCTTCGGATGTATAAGCGTCCCCCCAACTTGTTTTTCAGGGCTACGCCACTGGAATTAACCAACACCTTCTCAATCTAAGAAAGCCTGAACACCATGTGACTCAGAAGTGATGACGTCATGGCGTGGAGGCCGATTGGATTTACATGCTTCAGTAAATAATGCTCGTCGCGAGAAACGCTATGAATATAACATCGAATTCTCTCATTTGACAGTAATTTCATATTCTAAATGACGTCACAGAATCCAACGAATCACAGTCGTCTTCTTAAAAATAACTTCGAATGCGTGTTCCAGCTCACATCGTGCGACTGCCCCCGAAGCTGTTTGTATAGTGCCAATGTCATCAAAGTACAAAATAAAAAAAAGTTAACAAATGAACTGAGGTTTTAGCAGTGGATCAGCCGATGGTTAAGGAGTTTCACGAATGCTCGATAACACAGATAGCGCCACTGTGAGCTTAGTTCCAGCTGAAGTCTTAAAAATTGTTTGACACACTGCGTGCAAACTGCTTCGACGCGAGCTTTGGAGGCAGTCCCCCAATGTGAGCTGGAACAGGCATTCGAATCGTTGTTAATCGGCTGTAACAAAGGGGCCGTTCTAAGGCTCGACCGATGCATCGGCGCCGATTGTTCAACAAACTTGCCATCGGCCATCGGCATCGGCGGCCGATGTTAAATTCAGAAAAACATCGGCCTATCGGCCTTAAAAAACATCTAAAAGCCGATGCCAGGCCGATATTTTCCAACTTTCCACAAAACTTGATACAACTTTCCACAAAACATTCTGTCTTTAACTGTCTTCCTCCTCCATAGCTAGTTTTCTATTTTCATACAATAAGAGGCAGCACAGCAGTTAAAAACAGTTTTCGCCATCATGGAGGAGCCAGGGTTGCTAATTTGGCTATTTTTAAGATAAATACGAAACATTTGGCTTTTGGAGTAATTTGCAGGGCTTCCTGGCTTTCTTTTGGCTCCTTAATAGTTTTTGGGAGATTTTATAAATATTTTAGTTTTTTACAACAGAAGTTTTAAAGATTTTTAAAAAACAAATACTATTTTTAATTTTAGAACTATGCCAAATTTTGTTTTACACCGTTTTGATAACAAATGGGTGTCGTTTATTTTATATCAGCTCAGGCTCTTATTATCCGGTTGCCTATTTATGCCCAACATGCCCAATTTTCGTGCTGGAGTTAATAGACATTCGGAGGGAATACTCGGAAAAGCAGTCGTATATCTTGTTCCGTGACTTCATTCGACGATTCTGCAGAATTCGCTCTTTTGTTCCGAGTCAGCGAGAATTATTCTAAGAATAATTCTCGCACATATAGCAAAAGAAGAAGAACAGAACAGGGAAAGAAATATTGATGTTTCTTCAGCAAGAAAAATATCTTCAGGAATGCTGCTACAAAATGTGTTTTTTTTTTTTTTTTTTGCTTAAAGTTGGATGCTTTTGTGATATTGTTGGTATGTTTGTAACATTTAATCAATCAGCACACCGTTTACTATTAAAATGCATTTTTACGGATCCCAACCGCTATAGATTAACTATTCATGTGTAAATAAATAAGTGAAAAATAAAAGAAACCAACTTTAATTTTTGCTGTGAGTTATTTTCGTAAACTTACGACACAAAAATTGAGGATCCCAGTTCTTATAACAAGTTATTGAAAGAAAAAAAAATAATTCCACATATGCGAGAACGAGAATGACAACAATAATCATAATAATTAAATTGTTACTCATTCTTAAACTTCTTTCGCATGCTAGCTACTATTTAGGCATGCTCGCTACTATTTACTGGTTTTTTTATAATAATTACTAGTATTATCAAGATCCACTTACATATTGCATGCACATTTCGTCTTTTTCTTGAACAAATTGCCATAACGGTTGGGATCCGTAGATTTGCAAACGAAGCACAATCGTTCATGTGTATAGTTCTTGTGTCCTAAAATTCCGTGATGCAATCACTGAGCTAAATGAGAGAAATCTGGAGTGAGGACTCCCCATGCTTCAACAGGGTAGCTTGCGAGCCGACGCGCATGAATACAGTGCTCGAGCCATCAAGGCAAAACATCGCCGACTTCCCATTGCGGAAGCATTGGCTCGTATGGTGTATTGTTACAAATCTCGGTTTAATTTATCATAGTTTATCAAAAAATTTTATTTTCGTCTGCATCCTGTTGTGCAAAGGGATGTAAAAATAAATTCGTGAAACTTAAAAGAAAACGGTGTTAAAGCTCATTTTGATGGCGAATTGCCTATTTAAACTTTAAATGCCTTTTTCTCGTATTCTATCTTTGAATGGCTTTTTTTCACAGAAATTTAATTACTATGCCCATAATGTACACAAAATTGTTTTTGGATGAATAAAGTTTACCTTAAATCATAATATTACAACTTAATTACATTGCTGAAAATCTTTTTCTTTTAGCATTATAGCCTAAATATTTCGCCTGTTTTCTCGATAACTTGATACGTAATATTTTATTATAAGTGAAAATATCAGTTACACAAATAGTTAAATCATGTACCTTTTTTGCTTTTATCTTAATTTGCTAGTTAATGGAAATTTCAATAATAATTTTGATGTTTTTGAATTAACTTTTCATTTGAGCAAAATGTTGATTTTTGCGTGTGTTAATTTTTATTTTGTCAAATTGTGGCTGTTTTTAAAAAACATTTATTTTATTATTATTTATTATTTTATTACTAAATTAACATCTACACTCAAAGATTTTTAATGAGTTCATAAAGCTTTGAATTGAAGCACTTTTCCCCTGTAAATATACTGATCAGCTGAAATTTTTATTTGTGCATGATTTAAAAAATCATGATTTAAAAAATCATCAAATATTTAACTTGGTCATAGGCAAGTAAACTTGTAAAATATAAAATTTGTAAATGCTTATACATTTCAGATTCATCTCAAAATGACATGCTCCATTCCAGTTATTTGCAAACTTTTTTTAATAAAAATGTTATCCTATAATATCTCCAAAAAATGACTTCTTTCTTCTTATTTTAAGTGCTTCTTCTTTTTTAATTGTATTATGTTTAAGTGCAATATCGGAGTGCAAGAACTCTAAAAACGCATTTATCGTTTTTGGGAATAAAAGTCGCTATATTGATGCTGTTCGAAGCTGCTCACTGAAACTTCTTATGAGATTTATAATTTAACTGTGTAAAGTATTTATTCATCAGTAGTCAAGGAGAGTAAATCAATTAATCAGGGTGTCTTCCTGTCTAAATAAACATTTTTTAAACCTGCCATAGTCGCACACTCCCATATAGCATTCGAAGATAATAAAAAGTGTCGCAAAATGTTTTTATCGTGAAAAAATGTATGAATAATTGTTCTAAAATGCTATGAGAAATTTTAAATTATTATATGTCAGGCATTAGAATAAATTTTTTTAGAAAAATCGGAAAAGAATTAAGAGCTCGAGAGCTCTTTAAAGTTAGCCGTTTTATCATTGCGCGAATTGGTAGTTTGCGCGTTTTGCCTTGATGGCTGAAAAGAGTGTGAAGCGGTTCGACCGCCCAGTCCTCGCTCCAGGTTTCTCTTATTTAGCTCAGTGGATGCAATGGCGTGCAGCAATAACTGTCGACATTAATTTGTGTAAAAAGAATTGCAGTTTAAACCCTTGAGACTCCAGAGCCCTCGTTTCCCAGAATAAACGTGGTTTCGTCACCGTGAGAACTTTTTTAAAATTTGATAAAAAAGAAAAGATTTCAAATATATTGCAAAATTGAACTAATTTTGTGTTTAAAAATAGCGTTAAAAAGGTAGACATGTAATTTAAGCGAATTCGAGTCTCAGGAATTTTGAACAGTTACATTGTTTTCGCAGAAGGTAGCGCCACATATAAAAAATTGTCGGTTATGGGAGGGTATTTTGAATCGGGTTGGAGGGTTCAATTTGAAACGCAACAGTGCTTTTTATACAAACTGCCGTTGTGAAATCGACCATTCTCAAATACGAGAACGAAAACTGCACGTTATAAATTTTAAATTCGTCCTTTTTGACCCCTGGTCTTTTGTCTTGCAAAAAACTGGTTGCCAAGCCGCAAATTGGCGAAAGGTTTTTTTTATTTTCTTTACCAGTATCGAATCCCAACTTTAAACGAACTGGTAGCTAAAAACGCGTCGTGCATTTCTGATCTAACCGTACGTAATAAAAATTATTTTTTTTCCTTTTTTCTTATGTCCAACTCTCACACTATTTTAAAACAACGCGACATTTTGGGCGCTCAGGAATCTTTAATTCAAACAAAATACTGCACTCGTTTAAAAATGAATGAGTTTCATATAAAAAGAATACTAAATGTTCTAGTTCCTCTGCATCAAAATCAAGGGATTCGTGTAAAACTCTACCATGAACTAAAGAACGGAGTCAAAACGATGAATAATCGGAACCAATCTTTGCTTCGTGCACGTGCCTTATAAGGTCGCTTTAGCTGATGTTTGTTTTCTTCTGATTGTCTATTCTACATTTATTCAGTTTTGTATTTACTAGTATTACTATTAGTATATCTGAAAAGTAACGGATTAGGGGAATATAAGATCGAAAAATAATATCGCGATCGGGAAATTGTCCTGTTTTTTTTCTAGATACAGGAAAGTGATTTTTGGTACTTTTCATTCTGAAGTAAAAATAAATTAAAGTCTGGAAGATATTTTTCCATACGGAAAACATAGGCATTGCATCGGCATTTAGATGTTATTCAAGGTCGATAGGCCAAAGTTTTTCCGAAGTTTCCGAAGAATGCCGGTGGCGATGGCTAGATTTTTTAAATCGGTCGAGCCCTTATATTTATTTATTTATTGCTCAGTTAAAGATGTTTAACTGCATTTCACATGAAATGTTGCAATTTTAAGCAAGTCTCTTTAAAAAAAAAATTAATAAAACTGAAATCGGAAAAATGTCCGAACTTTCAAAGTTACTGTATCATGTAAACTTCCCCCAAAGTCTTTTATGGTGCTTGAATAAGGCATTTATGTTTTTATAAACATAAAAATAAATAAATGATTTAAATGACATTTTTGACAAGCATTCTACACGTGGTTTAAAGGGAAGTTTTTCCATCGGCCGATGGCCGATGGAAGAGCAAAATAATCGGCCATCGGCCCATCGGCCAAAAAATGCCATCGGTCGAGCCCTAGGCCGTTCATAAATGATGTCACTTTTTTACCATATATTTGACCCCCCTCCCCCCTTTTGTCCCGTGTCTCGCTATATTGTTTAATGCATGATGTCACACTTCTTGTCACCCCCTCCCCTCGTCACAATTTCGCGAACCCCCCTTCCCCCCTCGAAGCGTGACGTAATTTATGAATGATCCCAAATGTATGGAAGCCGAAGGAGCTGCTTTTGAATAAAAATACTTAATTTTCACTTTATTTTATAAACCTAATCTTAAAAATTCTTTTGACACACTGTGTATATAAATATATATATTTAATATGCTGAATTCATTTCAATCACAAAATGTGTGATGCTTCTGCCTCTAGTCTTATTACATTTTAGCAACCTCACTCCCTACAAAGAATGGCATCATTTGTAATTTCATTTGTGTGTAATGTATACAACACACGTAAGGGTTGTTACAAATCAAGCTTTCTTTCTCCCCTCACAAAAAAAAATTTTGATTTCACCATGGAGCTACATGTGTTCAGGGCCAGACTTAGCCTAATGGGGGCCTGGGGCAAAAATTTATTTTTTAGGTCCCCTCTGCTTCAGTAACAAAGAACAGAACTTTATGGAAGTATAAATTTTTCACCTCATCCCAGCTAATACAAGAAAATTGATCAGAAGCTAAGATCATAAGTCATTGGAGAGGCTCCAATGGTCCAACGAAATATTGTTTTGTCCATTTTGATTTTCTGACAATTCTACGTCTAGAGAATTCCGATTTTTTCTGCCAGTGTAGGAAGGAATTTTAAGAGGCCTTCTTTAGATCTTTTAGCGACCATGAGAATAAAAAACGAAGGGAAAGACAGTTTACTATTCGATTTGGGGCCTCAGAGTAGTTGACCGCAGGGCTTTAATTACCATTAGGCCCGGGCCCCCCAAAGTTTTGGTTATTATTATTATTATTATTATTTTGTAATTTAAAATTTTTTAGAAAAATATTTAAAAATAGCATCTTTCAAAAACAAACTGTTAGTGTTCTGTTGCTTCACAGAAAATTTGTATTATTAAATTATTTTAAAACCAAAGAATTTTCACTTTGGGGGGCCCGGAATTTTGGTCTGACAATTTGAAATTTGAAAAACAAAATCGATTTTGCACTTTGGGGGCCCCCAGATTTTATTCAAACATTTAATAATTTAAAAACCAAAT
Organism: Octonoba sinensis; assembly: GCA_038502835.1. NCBI lineage: Eukaryota > Metazoa > Arthropoda > Arachnida > Araneae > Uloboridae > Octonoba > Octonoba sinensis. Next base: position 111,413,507 of record CM076606.1, read on the forward strand.
CATTTTGCACATTGGGGGCTCCCAAGTGTTAGTCTGACTCTTTGACATTTGAAAAACAAAGAAGTTTTTGCGCTTTTGGGGCCCCCAAATTTTGGTGTGACTGGCAAGTTTTACAAACACATACTGAATGTTATGTTTAAAATTTTTTTGTTGCCTGAGGGGCCCTCAAACATGAGTTGTGCCTATAGTGACTCAAAATGTAAATCGTTCCCTGCCTTAATCAGGCCCTGTCTGTGTTCATACATGTGCACAAAATCAGAAACAAACAATTGAAACTTCAAAACAAAAGCAAATTTGATATCTTTAAAATACATGCAATATTAAGAGCCTGTTGATTTGAATAATTGTGGGATGTACAACTTGAGAATGTCGATGAAATTCTGTGGTATAACATACAGTAATATTGCTGCTTTTACGTGATCACTTGTACAGAGCCTTCGAAGGAAAACTTCAATGCTGAAAATGTGGTACAGAAAAAGCACGGCACTCAAACTGATTGAATGGGCAAGCTCAGTGTCACTGCAGTGCAACAGAATCTGCGATATAGAAAAGAATAAAAGTATATAATTAAAAATTAAAAACAATAAATATTTTCCACCAGGAAAAACTGTTCGAGACAAAAATATCTTTTTTTTTGGGGGGGGGGGGGGGAAGGAAATCCTTAAAGCATTAGAAGTTCAAAGTTTAGAAAAAAAATTAATTTATATTGTTTCTTCCTACTCAAGGAATAACTTTTATATAAAAGGTCACACATGAATATTTTGTGCGGCAGCAATAATAAAAAAAAAATGGTAGTTTTAGTTAATCTAAAATAGTGGTTCCCAACCAGCAGATGGCTGCACACTACTTCCCCTGAAAGTGAATTATCAAAGACACCCATTATATATTTTTAAAAATCTTATCAGTTGTACGGTTATTCAGGGTAACATCGAACCATTGGGGCTAACTTTGAACAATGTCATTAGTTTTCAGTATACCTGACTTAACCGAAAAATTAAGAGTAGAAAACTGATTTTATAAGCTATTTAGCTGAGTGCAGCATTGGGCCTTTTCCTCTTTTTTTTAGCCTCTATTTTGTGAGGCTGCTGTTTTTAATGTAATTGCGCTTTTTAAGAAGTTTTAATGTTTTAAATGAGTGTGAATTCAAATTTTAATGGGATTTTTAAGGACTGTTGCCCATCTTCTCCTGGAATTTCTTAGGGAAATTTTTCATTTGTATGTTTACAACAGAATTTTGGACATGTGTCATTTGGCCTGGGAATGATGCAATGCTATCCCGCGCAATGCCGGCATGTCAGCTGGTTAACAATAATACAAACATATAATTGGTAATTTTCAGAACGTAGGCTACATTGTATGTCACAGAAAGTAAATTGTTGTTTAATGAATACAAAATTTACTTAGTCCAAAAAAAAAAATATAGGTGTCAGTCAAAACTCAATGGAAATTTACCTAATTTTTAATGCAACTTTTGTAGTACTATTTTTTTGACAAGCTAAGGAATTCTAGGACTTAGAATCTTGCCTAAGCACTGTGTACAGTCACATCATGTGACTGTATACGGCACAGTCACATGAGCAGTGAATGCACACCCCACAGACCTAGCTATGAAGTATTCACCTGTTACAATGTTATCGAAAGCTCGTTTTCTACATCATACAAAAATTATTAGGATTGTGTTATGCAATGTTTTAATACTTATTATATTAAAGATAATTCAATAATATCCGATACATCAGGAGGAATGTATTTATTTAATCGTATTCAATGGGTCATTCCATAGTAGCGGATGTTAAATTTACACAGCATTTTCCAATTTCAACGAGCTTTCTAACAAACTTATTGGGTATTTTTAGGTTTTTAAATTTTGGCTAATAAAAATACATCCGTTCTAAGTATGAAAAAAAAAAAAAGAAGATATATATGTATTTGCTGTCTGTTAAAAAAAATTCTGACATTTCGTTACCTGAAGAGTAACACACGTAACGAAATTTCAGATTTTTTTTAACAGACAGCAAATACATATATATCTTCAAAATTTTGTTTGCATACTTAGCACACATGTACTTTTATTAGCCAAAATTAAAAAAACCTAAAAAATACCCAACAAGTTTGTTAGAAAGCTCGTTGAAGTTGAAAAACGCTGCGTAAATGCAACGTCCGTTACTGTGGAATGACCCCAATGAGAATCGCTAACTTTGGAAAACAAAACCCTTGAACCTCGAGAAGGGGATGAAACTGGTCAGAAGGTTTAAAATACTAACTTTACTGATCAAAATTGATAAAATACTGTCCAAGCTTTTAAAACTACTGACTAATTTCAGCATAATAATCAACAATATTACAAATACTCCTTTTATTCAATAAGGTAAATCTAATTATGAAAAAATTTGCTTTAAAGATGCAAGTTATATTTGTGTATAATATTATCGTTACTGGATAATGCTGTGGAGTTTTATTGAACTGGGAAATTAAATTTTAGAATCTTTCAAAAGTTTAAGATACTATTAAATTATTGAGGGCAGTTTTTTATTATTAATCATATAACATTTTCCTTTAAGAACTCTGGAAAAATAATTAAAAAAAAAAAAAACTAAAACCAGGGAATACAAAAAACAAAGTCTGCGCTAAGAATTCACCACCAGACCAAATGTGACCAAATAAAAATTGCAAAACTGGCACAGTAATTTCCGACTTGGCAAAGAATTGGTAAATTTTTCTAAAATTTTCAAAATATAATAATAAATAAATATAAGTAAGAGATCATATTTTGTTTAAAAAATTTATACTATTTCTTCTGATTTTTATAGGAAAAAAATCAACATTAACTTTTTTAGAAGTAGGTCTTTGGCTAAAACTTTTGAAATTTCACTAACACTTTTAAAATTTGGTTCATTTACTGGATAACAGTTTGAAATCATTAGTGTGGGCCCTGAGAAATGCAGAACGTCAATCAATTGTATAATCACAACTATTCATTTTTTAGTTTGACAGTGACGGACAAAATATTCTTCATTAGTGCATAAATTAACATGTAATAAAAAGTCAAACATGGTTTTTCTTCTGAAACAAGTTGTAAAAATAATGACGAGCCCTTCAGGTAATTTTCATGCAAGATCAAAGTTTCAAAAAACGGTTGTGAAATTTTTACTGCAAGACCGAATTCAAATTTCTTTCACGACTTACTAATACTTCAATCCTTAATAAAACAATAAAGAAAAAAATACCTTACAAAAGAACACCAAATCAAGCACTCCAACTTAATTTTAATCCTTATATTTTAATTAAATTTCTAAAGAGCACTTTTGAAATTAATGGCAAATCTTTAAATACAGAGAAATATCACTTCTAAGACAAAATTGGAATATTGACTGCTCTGCTAGTTGATTCTTTAAAATATTTCTATATGTTTTTAAAGTGTGGTGTACAATATCACTTAATTATAGGCAGATGACGGTTTTTAAACTCTTGATGCAGACAATGCCGGTGTTTCTTAAACTCTTTGCTCCTGCAACGTCGCAGCCGATGTTTTTTATACTCTTTTGAAAAATATAGCCGCAGGATTCTTTTTCTAAACACCTTTGCACATGCAGGTTACGCTGACGAAGCTACATTTCATCATAGAACTCCTTTTTCTGTTAGAGAGACAACAGTTCAACGAGAATGGGGAAAAAATTTAAGATGATATTGCAATGACTGTAATCTTGCAATCAATCCAAAATCATTATCATGACTCATTCCAGATGAAATACAATGCGACAAATGATGCCATGCTACAATTTGGTAGTTTTAATTACCCTTTGGTGGTAAATCGACCGTACAAACAGGGTCCAGGTTTTTTAACTGATAATTTTACATGTTCTATTACTTTTGCAAGTGTTGACAATATCTAAGGGTTCCTCTTTTTTTTTTTTTTGATAAATAGCAGACGACGTTTTTCAAATGCTACAGGCAATAATACTGCAGCCAAGGTTTTTTGTATTCTTAGCTGTACTATCAGCAAGGGCAGCACTTCAGGCGACATTTTTAAAATTCAGCATGGATATAAATATTTATATATATTTATATACTGTCGACCCGCTTAAAGGAATACTGTTGATTTCAGCATATTTTATTCGATTAAGCGGGGTATTCCATTATGCGGGGAAATTTTCTTTACCTTACAGAACTGATAATATATTGCCTCGAAACGTAATAATGAGTCATTTCTAAATAAATTCTTATTTTTTTGTATTGCTAAATAGAAGATTCCAGAAACCCTTTAGAAAATGACCTCTGTTTACTTCTGGGTGGGTGGGTGGGGTGGGGGGGGGGGAATCATGAAGGAGAACGAGTGACTCTCAAATTTGGTGGGCATGGGGAGGTGTTGCTGAAAGATCAACTTGATAACTCAAAAATTGTTCTAATTTACTTATTTATCTTTGAAATTTAATCAAGTTTTTTATCAAAAATATTTCAAAAGCAGACCAGTATTATTGGATTATCTGGGGAAATTATTCGATTAAATGGGGATCTTTAACATTGCATCTCTGGGGAAATATTCGGTTCTGGAAGGTTTTATTCCTATAAGCGGGGTATTCCTTTATCTGTTACCCGATTAAGCGGGGCTGACAGTATACACAAATTTGGTTTAAATTAGTTTACAAACGTAAAGTACAATTTTAAGAAAGAAATCTGAAAAAAAAAAAAAAAACACACATGTCATTTTTTTTACATGTAAGCAACACTCACAAAAGAAAAAATAAAAATACTAACTTGAAATATAATTGTTGCTGGGATTACAAAAACTCCACAGATGATTCTAAAAATAAAATGGCAATTTGTAGACAGCAATTTATCACACAAAACAATTACAGTATAACCCGGATTTAACGATTCTCTATGGACTGTTAAATGCTATCCTTAAATCAGGAAAATATGACATTCATCAAATTCAATCAGGGATTTTGAAAACCGATGGCGAATTTGAGGAAATCTTTAAATTTAGTATCGTTAAAGAGAAGTTATACTACTGTATCTGAAAACGAATGCTAAACTTAAGAAATATATTGAAATAACTACAACTCTAGTTCGACAGGCAACTTTGTCCCCATATATGAGTATTGAGTAGGGACGTACTGGAAATTCAGCCACTATTCAATATTCGGCTCTTTTGTCAAACATTATATTTAGCCAAATAGTGATTTCATTATAGGTGAAAACTAGGAAATTTGGTTAGTCGCCAGTGGCCAATAGCCAGTTTTTATTAAGTGTGCACAATTGTTTGATTTTTTTTTCAGTTTCAACAGCAAAAGAATTAAGGTGGTTACTAAGAGTTCCTAGTATGGTTAAACTTCATGCAATTTTATTAAATATTTGTTCATCTTTATTGGCAGTGAAAATAGCTTAAAATGTGTTTCTGCACAATGTTTATCATGTCACATTATTTTTACAAGTGTGACATAATAAATATCCAAATCCTTAAAGGTGTGCTTCAGAAAAAATCAAATTGAAATTCAAAAAAAAAAAAAATCTATTTTTTAAATTTTTTTAATATAAAGAAATTACGAACCCTGATACAAGGGAAAAAGATCACAACACACTGTTAAAGTTGTAATGATACGCAAGTCAACTACCTCTCCAAGAGAAAAACCAGATTAAAACAAATTTATTAGCTAGCGTCCTTTTTCTGGTCAATATTTTCAGGTTTAAAAACATAGTACGGGAAATGAACTTCAAACACTTACATTACAGGCCAATGTCTGTACTCCATTTTTCTTTGAAGCGTAAATAGGAACAAGAGGCTAAATGCCACCAAGAGAAATAAATATGTTGATAAAACACTCAGCCACTCATACACAGCAACTATAACAAATAAAAAAAAAATAAATAAATACAATGCAATGTGAAAGCGTAGCAGAAAATGTTGCAATTAATTTTATGCAGAAAAACCTAAATTCAATGCAAGTGGTAATGGCTAAGATTAGCATTTGAGGTAGGGGTAGAACACAGGCCTCACAGTGATGTTTTCTTAAAGTATAAAAGGAAATATAAGAATTTGTTTTTCAAAATGTAGGAATTTTTATTGAAAAGATACAGTAAATGAACATAAAAATTTCTTTTCCGAGACAAATAAACTATGTAAACAAACAAATTCATCACATGTTTACACACAATTGAAAAAAAACTATTGTTTTCAGATTTTTCCTGTTGAAATTAGCAATGTGAACCTAATACTTTAAAAATTAAACCAAATTCTAACAAAAAAAAAAAAAAGCAAGGTAAGTGACTACATGAATTAAATGATTCTCAAGAGTCACCTCCACTTTTTGTATTGTGCAAATCTGTGACTATCACGTAGAAAAAATCTTTACTACCGTAAGATATCGAAAGTACCCCCCCCCCCCTTCTTTTCTTTCAAAGCCAAACCAACAAATTTCAGATGGGGGGGGGGGGCTTATAATGAATATTAAAAAAAAAAAGAATAAATAAAATAAAACAATTAAAAAAAAATTGTTTTTACTATTAATGAAGAGTATATACAAAAGATAAATAATAAGTACCAACCTTTTAAAAGCAATTCAAAAAACATTAAAAACAAGAATTTTAAAGCAAATAATCTGTCTCATAATTTTCTAGTAGTAATAGATTGCATGGGGCACCATATTTTATTAGAGAAAAGATTCAGCACTTAAGTTAGAAGAAAATCCTATAATTTAAATGAAATATAGTTTGGAACGCTAAATTTGGCAAACTTGGGACCAATGATAAATAAATTTTGTGTAATCAAATTGTGTTGTGCTTCCATAAACTCTCTATTTTTGGTTGCATACCGTACTTTGGAACATGACCAAAAACAGAGAGTTTACAGAAATTCAACACAATTTGACTACACAAAATTTATTTTACAGCATATAAACCTTGAATATTTACAAAAAGGTAAATAAATGGAATAAAATAAAAAGCAAAAAAAAAAATTATAAATACTTAATCTATCATCAGAAAAGCCTATTTTTTTACACTATAGTCATCCAGTACACAGGGACAGTACACATTTTATTTAATGGAAGGATTACTTTTGGGATTTCACACAGTAGAAGTACAGTCATTCACGGTAACTTTGGATCATGGAATTAATTTTGAGCCTCGTCATATTTTTTAGAATATTTGACTTAATTTAAAAATCAAGACTAGAAAAGTGATTTTATAACCTATTTAGCAGAATGCAGCATTGGACGTTCTAGTTTCTTTTTCTTTTTTAAAGTCAAATACACTAAAAGATGTGATGTGGTTCAAAGCTACCATGAATGACTGCATAACAATCTTTATTGTTGATTACAATTTTCGAATGGGCGGGGCAGAAATGACTAACCGGCAAGTTGTCTACTACAGACGATGAAATGTAAGAAGGACTGAAAATAATGGCAAACAGAAAATTATTGATCTTCAAGTGGTAGAATTAACTTGAGGAAAGAACCGAGCTAGTTTTACACAAGCAGATGCAATGAGATATCAATTGGCATAAAGAATCTTGACTGAGTAGTTGTAAAAAACAGTTAAATTGCGTAAATTAATGCTTTAGCTAGAAAAAAATTTCGCAAGTATAGAAAGGATTCCAAACATAGGATATGAATAATTGAAGTTGATGAGAAATCAATATTCAGAAATATCAGAGATTCTGGACCGCAAAGGGCGAGAAGAAAGAGCAGGATCTCCCAAACAGGTACACAGAAAATGGGGGGGGGGGGGGACCCTTGATGTAGATGGAAGCATATTTAAAGATGATTTTCTCTTCGGGATTGCAGATCAGAAGCAGTTGAAAACCAAAATAATTTCTGATTTTGGGAAAATATAGGACAAAGGCAGAAAACAAAGTGAAAATAGGCGATTTTTCAAAACTACAGGAAATATAGCAGCGCTGTGACCCATGCAAGACTAGAAAATTCAAACTCTTTGCAGCAAATTAATAAAGTAATTCCCGATTATTTGCAGCTATTGATGAATCACAAACACAAAACCGTCACAAAACTTAACATTTGCAAGGATGTGTCCCAATTATTCACACTAATAAATTTATTTTATAAATAGCTTCTTTCTAGATAAGAAATTATTCTAAATTATGTCTCTACTACATAACATTTTGTTCTGAAATGAAGAAGCTCTCGCCGAATGAGATCCCCCCCCCCTCCCGCTCCCTTGCGAGATGGTGCTTTATGCAATTGAATTTGTCAACTGTCACAAAAAAAAGGTAACTGCAAAAATAGTAAATGAGCACTTTTCTGCCTTAATATTTTAATTTGCATTTCCTTTCTTCTTCCCTCTCTAGGTAGGGTTGATATTTGCTAATATTTTAAATATATAACAACAAGTAATTTAATAAAGTAGGAAATGATTCTTTAGTAGACACAAATTTTTAAACAGGATAGCAGCACATAAAAAATTACAAGTCATTGATACATTGACAAATGAAAAGCAACAAATAAATAAATTTTAAAAAAAAAACTATGTCAATAAAATCGAAATTAAAAGTTTACTTAAATTGCTCATCACATTGTATTTCCAGACCTGCCATCCTTACATCATTTAATATCACACATATAAATAAATATAGTTTTTAAATAGTTTTCAAGAAAGCATCTGTTATACATATCATTGATATATATCCAATATATATGATAACTAAATCAGCAGCGAGACAGTCTATTGGGAGCCATGGTCTTCTGTGCCCATCCCAGTTTAAGGGCCCTGGGGTGCAGAAGCAGATGTTCCGGTCAAGTGGTCGGCCTGACGCGGAACACCCAGTGTTAGTTTCCCAAGCATGCTCAGGGCTCCCACCGCCTTAACACAATTTGTAGCAGCTTTCGGAGCAGGTAAAATGTCCTTCTTGTATCAGTTTGGAGCAAAAGAAATCAACTTTTGTATCAGTTTAGGAGCCGAAAATATCAAATTTGTACCATTTTTGGAGGGTTTTTTTTCTTTATTTTTTAAATATTAAATGGCTGTTTTAAAGCAATGCCATTTTCATACATCAACGGGGAAGAGCAGTTTCAAGTCTTCAAAATGATAGGGGAAAAGTAAATGTCAGTCATCCTTCAAAAACTGAATTAGATTATTTCAAAAACTGGATTATATTTTTTATTTCTTATAAGAAATTATTCACAACCTATTCAAAAAGTAAGACTAATTAAACCTATAATCCTTATAAAGGTGTTTTTCAATACTTTTCTCAAGAAACAGATTATTTAAAAAAATGTTCTGTTGTTTTTTTTCTTCTTCTTCTGATGACTAAGAATAGCTGGAAGAAAGCTTAAAATTTTCTTCTTGTCAAAAATCATTACATTCTCTTTTTTTTTGTTTAATAGCTAAAACACTTTTCTTGCAATAAAATAAGCAAAAACTAACTAATATGAAACGTTAAACTATTTAAAACTATTTATCATTAATTAAAATTTGTTTTTTAAATGGTACTTATTTAGGTATAACCATTGTGATTATTGTAACAGTAAAATTTTGGATCAATTAAATATAATTTCATATTTTATCAAAAAATATATTTGAACTCGATCCTATTTTCTACCTGCAGTAATATTTATTATTTTTCTGATTAAGAAATATTCCTTTAAATTTCAATCCTAAATGCTCACTTAGATGCTTTGGAAGTAATTAATGGCACTAAAAGTAAATTGCTGGGTTTCATAATTTTGCAGCAAGAAAATTCAAGAACCAAATTATATTTTTCAGTTCTATAATAGAAAGGCAAAATGTATTTCTTATTATAGGTTGATAATTTAATGTCTAATGATTTTTTTTTCTAACAATTTATCTTTACATCTTTCAAAAATTGTGTAATAAGAATTTAGAGATAGACTTTTTACAATTAAATTTTAAGAGTCCTAGTGTTACAGCAATTGGATGCTGAAAGAAACTAAATTGAATTAAAAGAAAGAGGAAATGCATGATAATTTCATGACTTTCAAATCTTGTTAAAAAATTGAAACTTTAAGCAAGAGTACTTCTATGAGGTCGTTCACCCACAACAAAATTTCTATCTCTTCTAATAATATTGCTTAGCATATTTGCTAAAGATCATCAATTCATTAAGATATACATGCTTTTTTAATGATTTTCTAACGTAGCTAATTTTTTTACTTATTTTGTTCTTTATATTTATCTTTTTTAATTGTTTGTAGTTATATGATATAGATTATAGAGCTTAAAGAGTAATGAGAAAAGAAGCTGCAATTCAATGTTTAATTTTACAGCGTATGAAAGTCTATCTCTAAACACTTTCAGAAACAAATATATATTTCCAAACAATGTTTTTATTTAAAATAAAAATACATTTTATTTATTTACTTTTAGAAGAAACATTATAAATAGTTGAAATGAAAAAAATCCGATTTTTGTAGCGGATGCAGAAAGATTGCAGAACGTATGCACTCCTTTGCTTGCACGTGGAAAGTAGACTTAAGGAATTTTTACGAATTGTTATAATGGAGCAATAATCTTTTTAACATCTGTTCTGTTATTGATTTTTCACATTGATTAGTATTTCCTAAACATTAGAATAGAAAACACAAAGTGCACTGAGGAAAAACGCTAAGTTTATTTTTTCCACGTTCTATGAAATTTTAAACTTTTTTATCTGTTTCAATAAAAATTTACTAAATAAAATGTTCAACATAAATAGTGATAAGAGGAATTATTTTTCTCCCTATAATACCACAAAATATAAGAAATCGTCTCACTGTTTCTTCTACAAGCGTGGGATACATCACTCATTCTGCTCAATTTCCTCATCCACACTTGATGTTCTTAAGAGAGGGTAGAGCTAATATTCATTAATAAACTGCTTCAAAGGTAAAAAATTAGTTGACTAAAGGAAAAATGTAACGAATGATGCCGATTTTAAGGTGAAAAAAATATAATACCTAAAATTTTTTCGATTTTTATTCCCGAAAATCGCGATTTGGCGCAAATTTTCCAAAAAAACGTATTTTGTAGCAGCATGTAGCAGAAAAATCGTTTTGGCGCAGTTTGGCGCAGCCGTGGGCATGCTTGGTCTTCACTTTATTGACCCCACTGAAGGGAAGAAAGGTCCAATATTATGATATTTATAAAAATATTATGATATTTTCCAACATTGCTCTTAGGCTCTATATAATAATAATAAATTGGATTAGAGAAAATCAAACGGTTTTACATAACTCTTTTCCTTACCTAATACTGAAACAGTTATTGCCTGAGAAACCATCTACAAAAAAAGAAATCAATCAATAAATAAATAAAAAATAAATAAATGAAATAAAAATAAATAAATAAATACATTAAAAAAAAAAAAAGATAGGCATTTAAAATACCGTAACTATCTGTGTATAGCCCGCGGGTTATCTACAAAATAAACTAATTTTTTTACTACCTGTGGGCAATATAACGATGCGGGCAATACATGAAATTTAAAAAAGTGTGTTATTAAAAAGACAACTGCCGTTCAAAAATATCGAAATCTGTTTTCCTGCAAAAAAAAAAAAAAAAAAAAATGCAGAGAAATAAATCACAGCTTTCGAAACAATGGTCCAAAACAGATTGGTGCTCGGGCACTACAGGTGAATATATTGTTTTCTAGGGGTGTATTCCATGTTTTTTTCGGGATTGCGGGTTATACAACGATGCAAGTTATATACCAAACTTAATTTTTTTAGAATGAATTTTTCTTCCAGCGGACTATACAACGATGTGGGCTATCTACCGATAATTACGGTATGTGTTAAAAACAATAAACTAACGTATCAATAATAACATAACATAACAATGTTTCAGCACTATTTTTGTTTTAATTAACCGAAAGGATAAAGGTTTTATTAAATATGGACAATGTGTAACTTTCTTCTTTAAATTTGGCAGCATAAAATATTGATCATCTAAGATTAAAATATTTTCAAGTCCTTCTCCATTTTTTTCTTTTTTCATTTTTTAACACTAGATTTACCAGACCAGTCATTTTGCCTGTTTCGAAACTTCCATTCTGCATAATTGGTTACTAATTATAGCGCAGCTTTCAGTTGCATTGGCTTTTCCTAATACACGGTAAGCAGGACAAGTGAATGTGACTGAAAGTTTTGTTATAATCAGTAGCAACGTGATGTAAGATGAAAGTTTAGGAATGGTTGAAAACGGCCTGGTAAATCTAGTGTTAAATTTGGCCGTTTATCAGGGTTCGAAATTAGGATGTAAAAGTTAGGCGTAGGCTCAGTAGCAGAATTTTTTGCATTAATCTGCAGCACGAGTTTCAGAAGTCAAAATTTATCTGTGGCACCAAATGATCTGGAACCAAATTTACAATCATAAAAAATAGCAGTGTAAAATAGTTGACATATAACAGTAATGCTTGCAGAGAATAAATGAAAATTGTAATTATTCAATTTATAAATAAATTAATAAAATCTAAAATTGACAGGCAATGAATGCAAGCTAAGAGAACATGAAGTAAAGACAATACAACACAGCTTCATAGTTGAAAATTATTTATTATATAAGTTAGTGAAAACAGGGTAAACGTTTATCTGAATCATTGTTACTTAACTAAAGGTCGTAGTAGTAAAAAACTAACTAGCGTTAAAAAAAAATATTGTAAGGTGACTAATTAATCTGCAAGCTTCAAGATAAATCTGCAGCGCTCGCTGCCGTGCTGCGTAATTTCTGCTACGGCGGGGGGGGGGGGGGGGGGGGGCATTTATGTGTGCAAATGTGGCACCTAGCTTTTTTGTTTTAGTTGCCAAAAATGTTCTGTTAGGCGTCATTTCAAAATAATTTGAATTGCTTGGGCAGAGATAACAACTGGTAACTATAAAGACAGATATGCCATTGTTAAAAAATATCGCAAAACATCACAACTTTACCGAGAAAGTTATTGATAAGTAAAAGAAAAACATTCAAACAATTCATGTTAGAAAGTTTTAAGAAAGTTGGTAATTTTACTTATGTTTATAACTCAGTGGTGTAAGCAAGGGGGAGGGGTTAGGGGTTTAACCCAGTGGTGTAGTCGAGGGGGGACAGCGTCCCCTTACCTTTTTATTTTAATACAAGTGTCCCCCAAACTTTTTACATTTTAACATAAGCGTCCCTCCCCGACTTTTTTTTTCAGGGCTACACCACTGGTTTAACCCCCCTCCCTTGAGCTCAGACAAAATGGCAAAAATAAAATAATAATAGTGTTTTATTACATACTCGAATTTCTGTTAGTAGTTTCAGAAAATTTGGAACCCCTTGAAAAATTTCTGCGTACACCACTGTTAATGAATCGACATAAACATCTATTTTAATCAGTGCCTAATAAAATAAAATTAAATGGCTTAACTATTTTTTCAAGTGTTATTTACAGTCTAGTGTTACTTACTTCATTTGTAAATAAAAATTCACAACTTGAAGGTTAAGAAATTACGACAGTCTTCATAGGTATCGTAAAAGCTCAAAGTACAGAAGATTAGATGAAATATGTATATAAAAATACAACTGAAAAAAGTTATGCTAGAATTCAAAAATAAATAAAAAAAAAAAATGACGACTTGGTGAAAAATTGTGGTTATCAAACTAAAAGATTTTTGAAAGGTTAGGTATCAAAAGTGACGACTGGATGGGAAATCGAGGTCGTGAAATGAAGGTCGCGAATTTTTAGTACCAAAAGACGACTCAACAACCGCTAATTTCGAGCCCTGTCGTTTATGTTGTATTTATGCAATGCTAATGTACCTTAGAAATAGAAATATGCGTACAAATTTGGATTCTTGAAAATGTATGTTAAATTAGAAAGCACTATTTAAACAGGGTTAATTTTTGTTTAACCATTGAAAAGACGACAGTAATTTATTTTCAAAAAATTCTCCCTTCAAAAATACAAAGTATTTTGTGACTAGAAAAATAAAAAAAAGAAACATACAAATACTGTACAATATTACAAAAAATACTGATAAAATAGTTAATTTTTTTCTAATAAAAAAAACATACATGCCCTAGGAGCACAATATGATGCCACCATTTGATGTGGTGGGACGATTTTAATGACACAATAACGAGTAAGCAATATGTCAAGGCAAAGATGATGAACACTGACATTAAATACACGTTGCTGAAACGAGAAGAAAAATAATTTGACATTTTCAATCGTGGCTAAAAAGTACTTTAGCAGAATATTATCAATGAATGCAATGTATAAGTAAAATATATTAATCACTTAGGTTTATTCTTTCTTAAGAATTAAATTGAATCGTTTATTTCAAAAAGGTAACATCTCTGTTTTGAAAAAGAACAACTCTCAGTGTTGATTTATTAATTTTTATGGCATAATTAATCAAAAATCATTTTAATTTATCAATATTGCATTTCTATTACCTACTAAAATAAAATAGTAGAAGATCAGACTCGCAAAGTTTTCCAACTGTTCATAAGCCCTTTTTTTTTTCTTGTCTCCTGGAAATTTAAAAAAAAAAAAAAATTGCTACCTTTTTGAAATAGTTAAGATTCAATTAAGTTAAATAGGGATTACTCTAATGAGGGCATTTGGATTTCTTTTTTTTTTTTTAAACTGGGAGGGGAAGTTTGGTTTATAAACAATCCTCATACGTACAATAGGTTGTGGAGCTAATGTATGTGGACATTTCTAAAAATGTATGAACTGAGCTATTACAGTGATTAGAATTGACACCACTATCAAAATGTAACACCCGTTTAAATACTAAATACAATCTTGCATAAATTAATCATTATGATTGCGTCAAAAGTATAGATAAATTTAGTCCTTTATCTACTACTGTATTATGATCTGCAGTGTTTTTTTTTCACATAAATAGTTTGTCTGGGTATTTACACTGAAAATTAAGGGATTTACATAAATAAAATGCTCAGTCTATAAGAATTTATTTCTTTACAGCTAATAAGTGCCACAAAGTATTTTACCTCTGAAATTAATTACATGCACTATTTAATCAAAATATTTCGTCAATTAGTTTCCTAAGTTCTTAACTAACACATTAAAAAAAATCAGGGACTTAATTCTTGAATTTTACCACTTTTCTGGAGCGAAACTCTAAAACGGGGAGCAAGCTGAGCAAAATGGCAGTTCAAAACAAAGCATCGGTTTCAAAACTATGTTCCTTTCCTCGCTAAAATACTCTTTATAGAACCCTTGCTGATACGTATTCTGAAAAGTGTACTTCAAACAGTGTTCCTGCAAAGCACCATCAGAAAAAATTGGTAAAAATGGTTTCTAGAAGGAATTTATAGAGAATGGTACTTTTAAGTACCATCGGTAGATAAAGGGTTAAAACCAATGGCCTTCTGGTCTCAAAAACAGAAAATATATTACGACCAGACTATGAATCGAACAAACAACTATTTTATGATTTGGTCATTTAAATTCATTCAAATGGGAAACGTTGATGGGCTGCAGTTACGCACTGAAGGTAGAACCAGAGGTCTGTGTTTTAAGCTTCTGAAAGCTCAGGCTAAACTTGAAATTAGGAAATATTCCTTCAATAGGGTTATAGGCAGTTATAATAGTTTACCAGATAGGGGTCGATCCAGCACGTTCCTTTCTGTGAATTTTAAAAATATGTTTGAGAAATCAAATAATTTTGCTAAAAACTTACAGAGATGAAAACGTTTATGATTATTTGATGCTTATTCAATAAAGAAATCAGAAAAGTACGATTTGGTAGCTCCGTATTTTGTGATGGGTCCGTTTTGATTAATTGGAATTTTAACCCCTTCATTCCAAGTGTACCCAATTGGGTACATTTTAAAATACTGTTTATCGACTACTGTTTGTGCAATTTTAAAGCTAAAACATCCAATTGTTTTTTAAATTAATCAACAGGTAGTTTACTTCATTTTAAACATGGAAATTGGGCATTCACTATTATTTAAACTAATTATTAATTAAAATAAAAAACAACAATTTTTTAGTTAATTTGTTTTGTAATCATTTTTTAAACATTTGAACCAAAAAATTATGTCAAAATTGTTTGTGCTTAGTTCTGGGGCCAGAAGAGAGGTTCAAAAATGGACCTGTATTTCCTCTGGTTGACCCTTTATGGAAACAAGTGTTAATTCCAGTGGGGTAAAAACTTTTAAGAGGGCACTTGATGTATATTGGGGGTTGATAAACTGAACAGAGTGTAGCTGTGCACAATTATTGGTCATCATTATTGTATTTATTTCAGATTTCACAGTATTTCATGTTTCGAATGTAACATTGCCCAACAAGATGTTATTTTTTTCTTTTCTTTTAACTAACTAATGCATAAATTTCAATTTTTTAAATGTATTTCAAAAGGGTCAATCCATACCAATTCATCCAGGGTATGAAACCCATGGTCTCAGATTTTTTTTAATTTGTTCATTTTACTATCACGATTACCACTGTGAATTTTTTTGTTGCTATCTTTAATACTTTTTGAGATATGAATTTTTAAAAATGTGTTGTAAGCGACGTCTTTGCTTTACGGACAAATTTTGTTCTAGCGACATAGTTCAAGCAAAAAAATCATAACTATGCCAATTTTCATGATATTACAAAACATTTTTCACTAAAATGTTCAGAATAACTTACAGAATAAGACAAAAATGCATTTAGACGAATATCTATTAAGTGATGCAGTTGGTATTAGCTAAAACTTGGATTTCATAAATACTTTGAAGAAAAAACATGAAATTTTAAAACAGCAATAAAACTAAAAGCCGCTGCAGTAACCAAAATATTTTTTTTTAAATCAGCCTCTAAGTATAAACTAAAATGTTCTGAAATAAAATTGGTGGCTTTTTTACTGCCAGTATATTTAACTTCACAGTAAACAATTTAAAAATATGTACAACAT
Source organism: Octonoba sinensis (assembly GCA_038502835.1). Classification (NCBI taxonomy): domain Eukaryota; kingdom Metazoa; phylum Arthropoda; class Arachnida; order Araneae; family Uloboridae; genus Octonoba; species Octonoba sinensis. The sequence goes on from CM076606.1 coordinate 111,430,357, forward strand.
AGCTTTCACAACATTACAAGTTTTGGCTTCTTATTATAAAATACTAATTGCTTTAAAATCACAAAATACTGACTATCTAATTCAGAATAAGTTTATTTTTACAAGAAATAAGTTCATAATTTAATGTTTATATAGTTAAAAAAAAAAAAAAAAAATTGTGAAAGAAAAAGAAATCACTGAATCATGATTTTTTACAAAGTATCAAAGTATAATGCAGGTTCATTTCCTATTTACACCTGTGACATATCCAAATGAACAAAAGTAACTTTTATTTTTAAAATAAAACTATTTTAAATAAAAATTTGTGTGTGACAATACCTTTTTTATTGTCCTTGAGTCTGTTTTAAAATGTTTTTGCACTGGAGATCAATTGAAGTAACGTCCTTCTGCAGAAAGTAATACATTCTACTTTATGCTTTTGTAATTGGAGGATTGACAAAAGAAATCACATTGCTTATGGAAATACAGCAAACATCTTCTTTTGTGGGCCAGTGAAAAGATGGAGCTGGTAAATGGGGATGCATGAATGAAACTTTTACCTAACCTTCATCTTCCCATTAGTTGTCATAAATACAGGCAATGTAGTTGTGTACACCATTATCAAACATTTCATTTTCACCCATAAATTTTTCTGTGTAACCAAAGTATTATTTTTTTTAGTAATCCTTAGAGTATAAATTAATAGGCAAAAGAATAAAATTTGTACTTTTTTGACTCATTTTATGTTTTAAAAGTAAAAAAATTGAAAGAAAAACTACTAGTAAAGATTCCCTGTCGCTGCATAAAAAGAAGTGGATGTCCATAATCTATGTAAAATAAACAAAAAAAATCATCACCTTTGCTTTTTTTAAATATTTTGAATCTTAAATAAAAGCTCCCATGAATATGTGGAGTAAGGGGAGAGACAGCCAGGAAAGGAATGAAAAAGAAAACAGAGCCATATGGAACCAGAAACACCTGCTCTATAAGAGTTGTTTATATTAGTGTAGACAAAAACACCATCTGGGATAATATAGTTTTGAAAGGTTTCAAACCAATCAAAAAAAAAAAAAAAATTCTGGAAAGTTCCAGGACAATCAGGAAGAATATGAGTAGTATTCAGTATTTAAAAGAGCCTCAAAAGATTCTTTGGTTATTTTTTATATTTCATTTGACTACTTGTGATGCTTTACAATTGTGAACCCTTATTTTTGGTTCTTTACAGTGGTAACTAAAAGATGTTTTATTGTAGTATACTCTAGAGTCATGCCAGGTACTAAAGATAAAGTACGTGTTTCAAAAAATGTATAGCTGCATAAAGTGTTGCTGCTTGGAAATCTTAATGAGCTGCATTCTGGTTTCAAGTTAAATCACCCTGATATTAAAATTGGGTTGTCCAAGTTCTGCATGCTTAGACCTAAATACTGTGTATTAGCAGGTACAGATGGAATACATTTCGTTTATGTTTGAACGAGCCATGAAAATGTTTCGCTGTTGTTGCATGCTTGTTCAATTGCGGAAAACTACAATGAACTCACGGAGAAGTTAGTATTCTCAAATGAAAGAAGAGATTGCAAGTTACGGTGATGTTCAATATTCAATTTGCCCTTCGTGTGACACTCTTGAATCTTTTATCATAAAGAGATTTGAACAGTGGGATCCTGATGATGAAGTAACATTCTACTTAGATTACCACTGACAGAACTCAGCAGGTGCAGTTCACCATTACCTTTGCAGAATATTTGGAAATTCTAATTGAAAGTCTAGAAAAACTAATGCCTCACTCCTTTATAACTAAATCTCAAGCTAGATATTCAAAAAAATCAAAGGTAACATCAAATTGGATGAAGCCATTGTTCTAATGGATTTTAGTAAAAATTATTCTTTTGTCTTGCAAAGGGAAGACCAAGGATACCATTGGACAAATGATAGCTGCTCTCTTCACCCAGTAATAATAAATACACAAAAAGAAAACAATGATGTAATAGTTTCTAGTTTGTGTCTAGTGTCTGATGACTTGGAACATGATGTAGCATTTGTTCATGATACTAAAAGGTGGACGTTTGTGGGGGAACACAAAATTGCAGGGGGAAAAATAATTTTACAGCTGTAAGAAGTGAGACGGACTATTGCGATGGGTGTGCTGCACAATATAAAATTGCAAAAAATTTCTCAATGTGTGTCCTCATGAAAGTGATTTTAAACTAAAAGCGCAATGGTGTTTTTCTGCCACCAGCCATGGGAAGTCTCCTTGTGATGGTATTGGTGGCACCATCAAACATACTGTAACAGAAGCAAGTCTCCAAATAACTCCTGGTAATACTATTAATGCACAAAAATTGGAAATAAATTTCATATTGGTAAAAAAAGAAACACTCATAGAAATCAGTAAAGAACTGGAGACTCGTTTCTCCAAGGCCAAAACTATTTCTGGAACACGTAGTTTTCACCATTTTCAGCTTATTATCTGAAGACTTAATTGCAACAAAACGTCTAAGTTTTGACCAACACTTTTGCACTGTCTTTAATTTTTCAGAACAAAATTCATCAGTGAAAATGTTTGATATTGGTGCACACAATTACATTGCCAGCATTTATGACAATCAATGGTTTTTTGGATTAGTTATATTAACACACAAAGATGAAGGTTATGTTAATATTTCATTCATGCATCCCCATGGGCCAGCTCCATCTTTTCACTGGCCCACAAAAGAAGATGTTTGCTGTATTTCTATAAGCAATGTGATTTCTTGTGTCAATCCTCCAATTACAAAAGCATAAAGTAGAATGTATTACTTTCTGCAGAAGGACGTTACTTCAATTGATCTCCAGTGCAAAAACATTTTAAAACAGACTCAAGGACAATAAAAAAGGTATTGTCACACACAAATTGTTATTTAAAATAGTTTTATTTTTAAAATAAAAGTTACTTTTGTTCATTTGGATATGTCACAGGTGTAAATAGGAAATGAACCTGCATTATACTTTGATACTTTGTAAAAAATCATGATTCAGTGATTTCTTTTTCTTGCACAATTTTATGTTTGTTTGTTTTTTTAAATATATAAACATTAAATTATGAACTTATTTCTTGTAAAAATAAACTTATTCTGAATTAGATAGTCAGTATTTTGTGATTTTAAAGCAATTAGTATTTTATAATAAGAAGCCAAAACTTGTAATGTTGTGAAAGCTATGTTGTACATATTTTTAAATTGTTTACTGTGAAGTTAAATATACTGGCAGTAAAAAAGCCACCAATTTTATTTTAGAACCTTTTAGTTTATACTTAGAGGATGATTTAAAAAAAAATATTTTGGTTACTGCAGCGGCTTTTAGTTTTATTGCTGTTTTAAAATTTCATGTTTTTTCTTCAAAATATTTATGAAATCCAAGTTTTAGCTAATACCAACTGCATCACTTAATAGATATTCGTCTAAATGCATTTTTGTCTTGTTCTGTAAGTTATTCTGAACATTTTAGTGAAAAAGGTTTTGTGATATCTTGAAAATTGGCAAAGTTATGAATTTTTTGCTTGAACTATGCCGCTAGAACAAAATTTGTCCGTAAAGCAAAGACGCCTCTTACAACACATTTAAAAAAATTCATATCTCAAAAAGTATCAAAGATAGCAACAAAAAAATTTACAGGGGTAATCGTGATAGTAAAATGAACAAATTAAAAAAAATCATAAGAATCTGAGACCATGGGTTTCATTTTCATTTGTGGCTGGATGATTTGATATGGAATGACCCAAAAATAATTTTGTAAATTACCTCATTAATTAATAGAAGTTAACTATTTCTGTTACACATGTAACACTTGACAAAAAAAAAAAAAAAAATATCATAATAATGTTGATTTGAAAAGAAATATTACTTAAAACAACGTATCTTTAAACTTGTTTGTTCATAAAGGATAAATACAGTTTGAGTCAACGATTTCCTCAAATTAGAAATAGATTTGACAATTCTAGCTTGGATTTGAAAAACTTTGCCATCTCAATTTAATGATATCCTTAATATAACAATTGCATTTAAATGTCCTATATAGCCAATTGTTAAACTGAGGTTATGAGTTAAATAATGAACCTTTAAAATGAGGTACAAAATTTCATTTTTTTGGAAAATTGCTTTTTGAAGATGAAGGTAGATCGTAGAATAGTCTATACATATCTAATTGTGATACATAAACCATAGAGTGCATTGCCTAAAATTTTAAAATTTAAACATAAATAATATGTGATAATGATAAAATTGCTTATTTTATATCTTTTAACAAAAGTTAAATACTACTACTTCCACTACCTCTCTACCTTGTACTGCTCACAGACCATTAGAAGATTTTGCATATTTAAACTTTTAAACACAGAAAGACAAAAAGGAAAATAATCTGTAAAGGTACACATTCAAGATCAAAGGAAACTTACTTTTCATTAAAATGAAACCTGAGTAGTGGTGTGAACATTAAGTATCCAGTCATAACACAATTTAAAAAATATTGCACAATGATGTAAATAAATAAATGTTTCAAGAAATCTAAGAGAAAACAATAGAATTAAAACACAAAAATTAAATACATAAAGATAAAAAAGATTTCTAATACTCTTTTGGAATCATATAGACCACCTTAGCTGACCTCTGAGCCCCTCTGCTGTCCATGGGCCCTGCCTGCCCATGGTTATCATTCCCCCCCCTAGCAGGGTTGCTTATTGGCTACCGGGACCAGATGTCCCATTTTTAAAATTTCTTGGAAACAATATCCCATGTTTAAAGCAGAATCCCATCCTAAGAATCCCTGCTAGGAATGCAGAACAACTGTTTTCGGTAGCCATGTGGCTACCTCGCCAAAATACAAGTTTCATGCTATTTTTGTCAACTGTAATAAACTTTTTAAACTTAGACTATTGTTGAGAACTAATCATTGAAAACTGCTTATCAAAGTTTGCATTGTTGATTAGCTGTTAACATTTGATCACTACTGCGTGAGTTAATAAACAATGCCCCCCTTTTTTTAGTATTAGCAATGATAAAAACAGTTTGTATTTGTCTTATGGGAGGGGGGATATTTATATTTGACACGTACGGGGGACGTTTGCAAAACACCGTTGAACTCCCCCCATATGGTCTATGAAGACCCTTTACTAATGTTAAAATCTGGTCAAATTACTATCGGCATCTCACTAGCTTGTGTTATAGTCTGAATAATTAAAATCGGCGTGTCAAGGGCACACAACTCTACCTTTTTCCCTTCTGGTTGCCATGGTTTCCGTGCTAGAAATTTTTCCCCCACGTTGGTTTGGCGAACATGATAAGTCAGTATGTTGTTTTAGTTATAACAATGAAAGACGGATTCAAATCAGATTTATTTCTCAATGGCAAAAATAGATTGCGTCAGATAAAGTATTCTCATATTTTGAACCAATCTAAATCGTATTCTAATATTTTGCTGTGTTTCAGAAAGCTACTGTAAACCGAAGTTATTGTATTTTATATTTTGTAAAGGGTTAAATCTTATCTAAACATTCCAGATTCAATTTATGAGAAATTTTATTGTATTTACTTAGTATCAAAAATAAATAAATGGAAAATCAATTCTTTCTTATTACTTTTTACAAATTATTCTAATATTTTCAATCGGAGGTGTAGTAATGCAATTGCCTTAATTGCAGTGCAAAAAAAAAGTGTGGTGTGGACAGTGGCAGTTATTTTTTCTCGCAGTTGCCATGAAATTAGAGCAGGAAATGCGACCTTGATGAGCCTATTTTAGTTACACAGACTGTAGCACCACCTTTCTTTAAAATACATAAACCATTAATAATAACCAATTGCCCATAAAAGGTGCCAAACCTTATTCAATCTTTAAAGTTCAACAATGCTTTACTTCAAATTTCCTTCTAAAAAATGTCTTTTTCAAAGATTGGAGGGGAAGATTGGGGGAACATATTTTTTTGCAAGATTCCTTCAATCTTGGCTTTGAACTGTGCTTGTCTACAGCAAGCTCCTATAAGCTTACAACTGAATAAATTGCATAGCATTAGACTTCAAAATGCGGTTTAAAAAACCAAACTGGTCTGCTTAAAACTAAGAAAACTGATGGGAGGCAGCAAAAAAAGGATTTAAGGGCTGTTTACTTTGGGCAACTGACCAAAAAATATTTTCTTTATTAATCTTAAGTTAAAATTTTCAGTACCTAAGCACAAAATTCATCAAGTTTTTTTTTAGATAATTATGAAATTATTGATCTTTTTATGTAAATTTTTTTAATGCAAATGCATAAAATTTTATAGATACAATGCACCAGTAATTTGAAAATATATTACAATATTTTAATTTAAGTATACTGGGGGAGTACAACAGCCAATCAAAATAATTTGCCTCCTTCCCTGTAGGTTAACTCAAACTATAAAAATTTCCTTTTCACTAAAAAATCATCTTCTTTAAAGCGTACCCATTTGATGCCGGATGAAAGAACAAAATACTTTCGGAAGGTTTTGTATCTCACAGATTTTCTGGACTAACCGATTTTTAAATATTTAAAGCATACATATTGCATGATCAACAAATTCATGGGTTTCCACTCAACTAAAGCACTGAGCAAACATTTGTGAACTGGATCATTAATTGCAGAAATATAGACAAACAACTTTAAATTCAGAATACAAAATGCACTAAATATTACCAATCATTTGCCTTAGTCTTTAATTAACACTAACTTTACACGTATGCTCTTTCAGCACCTTAAATAGTTTGCTGTTCCAGATAAGGTACTTATCAAAAAATTAGCATAAAATAAAGATGTTAAACTTGAAGCAACTTGTTAATGTCAGTGGTCAAATGTGAAATTCCACTAGAATGACATTGATCTAAAAAATTACTATTGCTATACAAAATTTTTTTTTCCCTTATATATAAGCGAGCTCAGTGGTTACCACAGGCAACTTTTTTAACCGACTTCACAAAGGAAGCAGGTTATACATTCGTATTGTATGTATGTCGTTTTTTTTTTTTTTTTTTGTCCACTCATAACTTCACACCGGATGAACCGATTTTCATGATTTTTTTTCAATCGATCAGGGGTGGTTTCCCATAGGTCCTATACTTTCGTTTGACCATATTTAATAATTAAAACAAAAGTAATGGGCAGAAATGTAGTTTTTTTTTTTGTCTTTTCATCCATAACTTTTGACTAAATGAACCGATTTTGATGATTTTTTCTTTAATCGGTAGAGGGTCGTCTAACTCAAATATTGCAAATCAATTTGCCTACATTTGTTTTTTAGAAAAAAGGTTACGAGTGAAAAATAAGTATCTTTTATTTTAATTGGAAAGGCTTGGCTTGATTTTTCTTTGTTGGGAAATCTATTAATAAATATAAAAGCATTGTTAAAAACATGTTTGTTGTCAGGGGGTTAAAAAAGAAATTACAGCAAGAGTTTGACTGGAGGCTTCTCTGTGGAAAAAAATAATCCAATCAGTTTGTTTGCTAAAATAGACTTCAAAAGGGAATTTATCATGCAAATGATTAGTTTTTAGTGCCATTAATTTAAAGAAGTTTTGCCCTTGATATGGTTTTTTTAAAAAAAATAGAGTATTTATATACTAAATGTATTTACACTAAAAAAAACTAAAAAAACGGAACCGACTTCAAATTAAAAATTGTGCTAAAAAGTAAAAAATAAATTCATTTTTTAAACAACATCGATGTGACTTTTAAACATAGTTTTAGAAGTCGGTGCAAAATTACGGGTCTAATTACCATTATACCATTTGCTACTTCATATCGGGACTGTTGCTAATTCTGCAGAAATATATATATTTTGTAATTGATTCATGATTACAAAATATTTTATCTATCCTAATTTTGCAGGGACTTCTAAAACTGTTTAAAAGTCACATCGATGTTGTTTAAAGAAGGAATTTATTTTTTATTTTTTAGCGCAATTTTTAATTTGAAGTTGGTTCTGTTTTTTTTATAAAAATTATTTTAGGTAGTGCTGTAGGAAAACAATTTTTCCTACAGCACTACTCATGATAAAAAAGTTTATTTGGGTTATGTGAATACTTTATAAAAAGAAAGGAAATAATCGAAGCTAAAATATAAAAATATTAACTTCAAAATCATTTCAACTTTATTTTTCTTCCTCCTCCAGGAATAAGTAAAACTTTTATGTTTGCAGTATAATAAGTGTGTAAGAAATATGCTCGAAACAATGAAAACCCGTTCTTTACTGCGAATTTCAAGTTTAATTTTAAGCAAAATCAGTAAATAAAGCGCACAAACCCTAAAATTGCAAGGTAATCACTATTTTGAGATACATTAAGGTTGCGTAACAACACAAATGTGAATTTAATTTTGAAATAAACATCTTTTTAAAAAAAAGATTCAAGTTTCATTTTACACAAATTAACACACAATATTATTTACAATTAGCACTTATTTCGTGGATATGGTTCCGTGCTACAGTTTCACTATATGGTGGTTATGTTTAACGTGCCCATTTATTTTTTACTCAAAACAGGACATTCGTTTATTTAGGTCAATTAAACAGGTAGTCATTGGAAAAAAAAAAAAAACTTTTTTAAAGTTATTTATTTAGAAAAAGGTAACATTTTTTATTAAATTTAAAAATACAAATACAAAAGTGACGACCAGCAACAGGCTCAGGGCCCAGCTAGGCTGGTCCTAGTCAATTTAGCAGTCCCCAATGAACATCAAGAGCTTTCTTAAAAGTTTTTACCCCACTGCATTAGTCGCTTCCGGTAAACTATTCCAACTGCCTACAACCCTATTGAAGTAGTAATTTTTCCTAATTTCAAGATTAGCCTGAGATTTGAAAAGCTTAAAACAATGACCTCTGGTTCTACTTTCAGCACACAGCTGTAGTCCATCCACATTTCCCGTTTTAATGAATTTAAACAACTGAATCATGTCCCCTCTGACCCTCCTTTGCTCAAGACTATACATTTTGCTCAATACATTTCCTCAAGACTATGAGCCTTTTAAGCCTATCCTCATAATCTAAGTCTGAAAGACCACTTACCAATCTTGTAGCCCTCCTTTGAATCTTTTCCAATAAGGTAATATCCTTTTTGAGGTACAAAGACCAAAACTGAACAGCATACTCCAAATGAGGTCTTACCAAACTTCTGCATAATGGCAATACAACTTCCTTAGACCTGTTCGAAATAGCCTTATTGATAAACCCAAGCATCCTGTTAGCTTTGTTACTTACTATGCTACACTGCTGACTGGACTTGAAGTCCTGACTAATCAATACTCCTAGATCAACAACTGTTTCTGCTTCCCTAATGACGGAACCTTGTAAGTAATAGGTTGCATGTTTATTCCCATGACCAAAATGAAGCGAGTTAAAAAATATATTCAAAATGTTTAGTTATATTTATATTTATCAGAGGAATAAATTTGCTTTAATACAGATGGTGATGGTTTTAAGTAAGAATAAAAACTCTTGGCACAATTTTCGCATGGTTTCCAAAAACAGGACAATTTTGCGTCCCAGTGTTCCTTTTGGGGATACCGGCACTCGTAATCAAAAAAAGGGACAGTCCCGTTCAAAACGGGATGTCTGGTCACATTAGTTATGTTATAATGTGGATGTCAAACATGTCTCCCGACACCTAGGTTAAAACGGCGTTTTACTGTATTTCATACTACATGGCAAACTTTTTTGCTAGCTTTGTATAGCTCTTGTATCCAGAATCATTACAAATTGGCGCAATAGCGAGAATGTCGCCAAGGGGGGATTATGCTACAGCACAGCCTGTATAATATTATAAGTCATATGCCATCTAATTAAATTTTTCGAATGAAGAATAAAACTTACACATTTTATCATCCACAGAAGCTTTCTCAATAGGAATTTTCTTTTGTAACCCATTTTCCAAGTATTTTTCATGGGTATCTTCGGAAGCAAACATCTTGAGAATTCTTTTAAGCATAAAAGAAGGGAAAATAAACAAAAATTAAACAGAAATGAAAGAGTAGCTTAAATTGGCAATTAAAGTCACAACACATTGGAAGATCAATATAATTACCAATCATCATCTTTCTAGAATACTTTTAGTAATGTGTGTTTTTGGTAGGATTTTTTAACCTTACACTGCGCCCTGTTGTTTTTAAACAACACCTCTATTTTTGCTCACTAAGCTCTTGTTTTGTATTATTTTTAACAAGTGGCACATTTTTTTTCATTTTATTTTGTATGTAAGATCAACTCAAATTTCTCGATAGCTAAAAAAAAAAAAAAAAAAAAATGTTTCCCTTCACCTTCAGCATTTTATAATGAAATTTTATCTCTTTAACTCGAATTTCTCCATAGCTCGAAAAAAAAATGTTTCCCTTCACCTTCAGCATTTTATAATGAAACTTTATCTCTTTAACTCGAATTTCTCGATAGCTCGCAAAAAAAAATGTTTCCCTCAACCTTCAGCATTTTATAATGAAACATTATCTCTTTAACTCGAATTTCTCGATAGCTCGAGAAAAAAAAAATGTTTCCCTTCACCTTCAGCATTTTATAATGAAATTTTATCTCTTTAACTCGAATTTTTTAAACCTTTTTTCGATAACTTGAATTTCTTTATTCACTCAAGTAATTTTTTTCTTTCAAAACTTTAGCTTTCGAAAACCTCTACCTATTGCTATTTTTACGTTTTTCTTTTGTCATAGGAATTGAGATCGGAATTCCACCTATGACACATCCTTTTGTTAGGAAATTGTCAGTCCGCCGTACTGGCACCCTTGTTTTTTCTTTCGGAGTTGTAGGGAGGGACTGTACAAGAAAAATATTTAAAATAAAGAAGAAACTCGGTTAAGCTTGATATGTATGTGTTTTTTTAATATTATGTGCATTCAAAGTTTTATTTTTCGGATGAAAGTATGAAATTTATTAGATTTTTGATAACTCAAACGTTTGCAAGATTCCTTTGCGCTTACATTTTAAAAATGCGCATTAAAATTTTGGTCAAGGTGGGAAATCCCACCTTGTATTTTTCCCCAGTGTGAACCCTGTTGAATTTTTGATAACTCGAAATTTTTATTTGTTCCCTTCAATTTGTATTATTGAGAGTTGACTGTGTTAGTTAATATAGTCTCCCTTAAGTCTTGTAAACTTGACTCCAGGTTCATCATTTTTTAACATGTAGGCCTGGCGCCGTCCAGCTAGAGTGGTCGAAAAGAAGAGGTATCTTCTTCGTGAACGTTATGCTGAGACGCGGGCCGCGGAGGCAATGTCTCTATTTTATCACGAATCGGCTTTAGAACTCTAAAGCTCATGCTTTTTATTTTAATCTAATTACTTTATTCACTCGCATATTCACAGATGCAAATAAATTATTTGTTTGAGATATATGTGTGCTGACTGACTCGCACGCCAGGCCTACAAACAAAATCAACAACCGCAAAAAAAAAAAAAATTGCAGTGTAGGGTTAAAAATTTACAGAAATTTTTAGTTGGCTGAATGAAAGGTAGAAATGTAAATTTATTTTTAAAAATACAATTGAATTTTCTAATTTAACTTCATTACCAAAAACCCTCCCAAACCAGGGTTAGCAAGGTTTCAGACACTACAGAACACAGGACTTTGTAAAAACCATGATTTTTACCGTCCTATTCAAAACCCTTCTTGTGTCTAAAACTTTATTTTTAGTGAAGTTGTATTTTGTGACCAAATATAAAAAACAACAATTAAAGTAATATTATATTAATATTAAAATTTAATTAAATAAAACTTATAGGTACCAATAATTTTAAGCTGGTCACACAATCGAATAAGAGTAACACTGATCAGTCCACTTTTACTAAGTTAACACTGCCTCATTTTCAAGAAAATGACTATAGTGTCATTTCATTTCATGTTCTGACACTAAATGACCACCAATCTATTCTAGGAAAACGCTAGTAATGTTTTCGAAAGATTATCTACTATTGTTTTGTTTATTGATGTTACAGAATACAATATGTTAAACGAACAGGTTCTCTACATTTAGTGGAAATGTCGGTGAATTTCGGATCATAATCGCCAAAGATTATGATCCGTCACTAGGTAAATAATACAAGTTCCAAATCCAAACTTAAGATATTGGTTCAATTGGATCATTCAAACTGAGCAACGAGAAAGTTCCCCACAATATTTACATAACTGTAAAAATAAATACAAGGTATATACACACACAAAATTAAGATTTAAAGATTAAAGTATTATGTAAGTAATATACTTTCTAAATCGTAACAATTATAATACCAGTTTCGGAACACGTAAGGTATGGCAGCAAAACCTAGTGATGTATAATGGTGTGTTAAAATAAAAACTATCAAAAAAAAAAAATCGTCTTTAAAGCATGAAAAATTTGCTGCAAAAAGAAGAAAATATTTTGTTATTTATTAAAAAAAAAATTACAATGTAAAAAGCATTAGACTAATGAAACAAGAAAGAAAATTCAAAAGATTTTAAAAACAGAAATGAGATTCGACTATAAAGTATTAGCACAAATTCCATCGAAAGTATATGCTCACAGAGTTCCGCAATTCACAACACTCATAGATTTCCGAATTTGTTTTCTCAAAATATGCGTACCTTCCGCCACAAATTCTTTGAAACCAAAACACAAAAATACAAAACAAATACCACTAGTAAGCGCAAAACTTCCTTTTCATCCCATCAAATACCTAAATAATCAGCGCAATTGCATATCGTAATAACTTTCACCCAGAGAGGTTAAAGTGCTTTTACCAATCACTGCGAACACGGAAAAGAATTTTAGCTGTCCACAAGGCCACACATTTTGAATTGATATTTCGGTTGCTTCTCTATGAAGCTGTCAATCCCTAAGTTGTTGTGCTGAGTTTAAATGGCTTAAATATTCTCTTTTTAAGCAAATTATATCTAATTAAATCTTTTCAGAAAAGAAAATTGCAAGATGGAAAATTCTAACTGAGCCAAATTACATTCATTTCATTGAATCTCTAAAAGTTGTTTCGTTTATTTTAGAAGATTAATTTAACAAAAATTGACCCTGTTTTTTGCTGTGTGAAGACAATACCCAATAAATGAACTATGGTACCTATGCTACAATGATCCTCCGATAGCGCTTCAAATCCAGATGCATTTTGACCCTTTATTCCTCTGTTTGTTTGTTTGTTTGTTTATGACCATTTCAGGTCACATAAATATTCGAGTTTATTTGCTATTCTCAAGGATATGCCTCAAACTCTCGTCCAATATGACAGATAGAACAAGACAGCAAAACAGATTTTAATATACAAAGAAGGAAATACACCCAGGGCAAAGGTGAGAATCGAACCCACGACTCTTTCTCTCCGCGCAGGGAGGCACCGGAGCCAGTCGATTTGACCGCTCAGCCACTGAGGCCCCTTCCTCTGTGTTTTGGCCGCAGTTTTTTCCCGTTTCTCGAACACAGATGGCGCTCGTGACTTTACTCATAATCGCCAACCTCGTAGGCTTATTCATAAACTGCTATTATGAGTAGATTCATATGACAAAGATTACTGAACTTGTTTAAATTGCATAAACTATTTAACTTTAAACATGTCAGCACACAAAATCTTCCAGAATGTAAATTTGGACCAGTCATTTAATGAATTTATGTAAGACAGAATAATACCTTACAGGGTTCACACTGGGAAAAAATACAAGGTGGGATTTCCCACTTTGACCAAAGTTTTAAGTGGGAATTTTAAAATTTAAGTGGGAACTTTTCTTTTTGTTTTTGTCTTTAAAAATATTACTAAACTGTCCTATCATGATCCAATACAAACTATGTAATAAAATATGATTATCTCAGCAAAGAACGAATAAACATCAACAAGGTTCACTCAGAACGGATCCTTCACAAAATTCGCTATAGCAAAAATGGGTGTTTTATAAAATGTTAAGCATGAAAAAGATCTTCTGGTATTTTGGTTATTTAACCAAAATTCTTTGATGTGTGATTTTTACAAAAAAATTCTAAAAATTAGTTTAATATTTCCGCTATTTTTTCTGATCATATGTCATTTTATCTATTGATGTTTTTCAATGAAAACTGTATATTTTAGAAACCAGCATTCTTTTGTGACCTTGAGACCAAAGAAGATTCCCTTTTTCCACTCCTTTTTTTATTTTTGTCCTCTTGAATAGAATGAATAAAGATAAGTTTGCATTCACAAAGGGCTTCAATTGTTCAATAATCCCAAGGAATGAAGAAGTTGCCAATTTTTCCCCATGTTATTATATATGATAAACTACGGTTTCCTAGATTCTTCCTTTCATTAATGAGGATAAGATGGCAATTGCAAACTAATATACTCCATTTAGTTCGTATTGAATTATCAATTTAGAATAGTAGTTTCGTTTCGCGATGTTTTGAACGCGTGCCCGCTAGTTGTGGGAACAGCTCGCAAACGAACTTTTTTTGAGTGGGATTTCAAAAAATACTGCGGGAATCGCGCGGCCTAGCGCGAACCCTGCCTTATACTTCACATAAAAAAGATTTTTCTTGTGATTCAAATTGTAAAATATTGGAGTCCTTAATATATATTTTTGATTTTTCAAAGTTATTATATCAAGAAATAACTAATCTTTCTCTTGGAGCTAGTTCTTTATTAGTACTTTATAATCTTTGATTTGTATATACGTACAAAAAATTGAATTGTTTTTATTACATATTTCATATTTCTCATAAACAAGTTAAAAAGTATATTAAAAAATATTCTTCAGAATAAAAATTTACTTAGCAGCTTACATTTTTTATGTGTTTAGTAATTATTTATCATAGAATAAAAAAATTTTTTGTACACATATGTATTAAATATATATAATTAAAATTTCAGACTTTCATATTATGCTATGAAACTTTATATTTGAGCATTAATAGCCTTAAATCAGAAATTTATATCCACACAACACAAGTGCGGTACAAATATGTGTGTGGTACAACTCATAAATAAAAAAAATGATTTCACCCACACACACACGCACAAGTCATATTTTTTTAAGAATAGGAATAAGGAGTCTTAAAAATAGTAAATTGCAGTTATTTGTATCTTTATCTACAAGTAATATACAATTTTTTTATCCCTTCCAATTAGTTTTGATAATAAATAGTAATTAAAGACATTTTCCAAAACATTGAAAGAACTCAATGGTAGTATAATAATTATTCATTAAGTGAAAATTGTAAACATTTCCTTTCCTCCAAGTTTTATTTATTTATTTATTTTTTTTTTGGTTCACTGTAGGTATCAAACACATTTGAGGCATTACACATTTGAGAATGCTTATTAAATATCATTATACATTTAAAAATTAAATTGAACTAATTACTAAATTGAAATACCAAAGGTAATTTTATTCTTGAATAAAGGTTTGGTAATAATTACTAAAAAATAGTTAATTGCTCCGCTTATTCAATTAAATAATAAAGTCAGGAAATTAAACGTTAAAATGTGGTATAAATTTAAAATGTTTATTTGAACTGTCACATTTTTGAATGAACTATTCATTAGTGCAGAATCATAACAAAAATGCAAAATATTGAAACACTTCACGTTCGTTTTCTATAACATTAAAGTTAATAATTTATTGTCAATGTTCTTGACTTTTAAAAGATAATTCTTTATAGAGTATCTCTTACGGACATCGAAACAAAAGAACTTCAAAAAAAAAAAAATTTTATCAATTACCGGCTTTATTTTACATTTGGTAAAGAATTGTAAGTGGTTAAAATATCACATCCTGTTCAGTAAAATCCTCCTTCCGGAGAGGACGAATATCTTATATTTCTCCTGGAGAGCAGCTGGGGCGGAGCCCCTTATCTCTCTAGTCATGGTATTGGTGGAAAGAACAGTAGCTGTTATTATGCCAACAGTATCGGCTCAGATATTTCTTGACAAGCCTACTATAGCATTAGTTGAAAACTTCCAATGTTCCAATCTCTTTATTTAATATTTCCCTCTTTTCAGAGGGTCCAAAAATTATTTGAAGCTCATTTAAGTTGTTCCCCTCCACGGTAATCTTTAGTAAAAGGCGAAAGATTAGCACGAATATTTGAAGGGAAACCAGAGCATAAGACAGACAGACAGACAGACTTGTATCTTGAGCAGGTGTGAAGCGATGAGCCTCTTTACCTGACGCTTTGAGGGAAGTAAAACATGAAGTGGACCGGCCAATGAAAATGCACTGGACGTAGTAAGTATGCAACGAGAGAAGGGGGCGAGGGTCTAGAATTAAAAAGACCGTCGTCAGGGCCACACGGTTAGTAGGGACGAAAAAAAACATGGGTTAGTGAAAAGCTGAACAAGCAGCAAGGAATTGAATATATGGAAAAAGGCATGGGGGGGGGGGGGGCTTGAAGGGAAAAGGAAAAATATATACATTTTTTTTTTGATTAAATACAACAAAAGGCAGCACAAGCACGCAGCAACATAAGAGCGGAAGACAGCAAGAAAAAACTGGAAAGTAGGGACATGTAAAAGTCAGTTGGGAAAAAACCTGAGGAGGAAACCAGAAGGGGTTACGAGCACCAGGAATTATGGAGGGTCATAATAATACTGGGGGTTAGGTAGGGGGTTATTCTTCGTGCTGAGTGTGTCAAAGTTAAGAAGCCTGCAACTGGAAGGGTAATTGTGGGTGTGCACAATGCTGGTGCAGTTGAATTTTGCTTGGGATTGAATGAGGGGGTTGGGATTGGCAGCAAGGGTAGCATAGAACTTCCTAGATTCTTTGATTATGAAGTGGGAAATGGAGGGGGTTTTTAGTTCCATGTGAATATCTTTGCCCCTGATGTACCAAGGGGCAGCCATAATCTGCCTGAGAATCCTGTTTTGGGTGGTTTAGAGGGGTTTAAGAATTCTCTTGGAGCTAAACCCCCAGATAAACACGGCATAAAGGAGGATGGGTCTAAGAATGGATGTATAAAGTAGGAGCTTGCTTTTACGTGGGAGATGGCTATATCTATTAATCAGATTCCTCATTAAGTGGGCACGGAACTCTGTTTTCTTAACAAGCTTATCTCTTTGCTTTGAAAAGGTAAGCTTTCTATCTAAGACGATACCGAGGTAATCAACTTCAGACCTATAAGGGAGGAGATCGCCATTCACTTTGATTTTTTTTGGGAGCAGCAGCGCCACCTTTCGTGAAGTGGATACATTGGGATTTAGCCGTGTTGATCCCAAGCGCCCAATCAGCATACCATTGGGAGAGTTCATCGACATGCCTTTGCAGGTAAATTCTGGCATAATTTCTATCGGGGTTCCTTGCGAGGACCGAGAGGTCGTCAGCAAAAAGGGACAGCATTGTTCTATTAGTTAGAGGGATGTCAGCCATAAAAATATTAAAGAGGGATGGCCCTAAAACGCTGCCCTGTGGAACACCACTTTTGATTGGTCGAGGGGAGGAGAATGCTTGAAGATAATTATAAATGAGAAGGGTTAGGTAGGGGGGGGGGGAAGTTAAATTTAATTAGTTTGAAGATCAGACCATAATGCCAGAGCAGGTCAAAGGCCTTACTTATATCGAGAAAAATCCTAACAGTATGCTGGTGGGTGTTGAAACCTTCAATGACAAGTTGACGTTTCTCAGGAGCTGATGGGTGGTACTATGTTTTCTTCTGTATCCAAACTGCTCATCAGGGATAATTTTATTTTCATTAGTGAAAGTAAGAAGTCTGGAGTTGATTACTCGTTCAAAAATTTTGCCCATGGAGCTGAATAGACTGATGGGTCTATAGCTGGAAATATCGCTAAGAGTAGAATTTTTCTTGGAGATACAAATTACTAGAGCATTTTTCCAAATTTTCGGGTAGTAGTTGAGGCGAAGGCAGCTGTTAAATATTTTAGTGAGGCAAGTTACTAGTTTGAGAAGGGAATTTTTGAGCATAATATTTGAGATGCCATCACTACCAGGGGCCTTTTTATTTACAAGACTTTTGATGATATTATTGACTTCATCAGGGGTGCAGATGGAGTCGGGGGGATTATCAATATTACTGCAGAGAAAATTGAGCACTTCAGAGTTAACAAGGTTGGAGATGGGAGAGGGGGTTGCATTAGTAAAGCTCGTTTCAAAGTAGTTTGCAAAAGCCTCACACTTCTCGCCATCAGTTGTGGCAGGGCCAGAGGGAGTAGTGAGGTTTGGGATTGGCCGAAGGGGGTCGCTGAAGTTTCTGGCGAGCTTGTACAAGGTTCTATTGTTGGGGGGGGGGGAGGGAGGAGAGAAAGTTGCCCCAGCTGTGAGACCTGAAATCAGTTATAAGAGTTTTAATGGTGTTATTAAGCTTGTTAATCTGAGTTTTAAGAGGGGGGTAGAGGGTTCTGGTCCAGTCTTTTCTCGTCTGGTTCCTTTTGCGAATAAGGCGGCGAATGTGGGGGGGGGGGGCAGCCTAGTAGGGACTGTACTGGAAATCACGGAAACAGCACGATAGGAATCGCTAAGGGCTTTGGTCAGCTTGTAAATTTCATCATTTACTTCAGACGCAGAGGTGATCTTGGGATTGCCCGAGATTTTCTCGTGCACAAGGCAGTAAAATTGATTCCAGTTAGTAGTGGTAGCAACGTGTTGGGAAGTAGGCAAAGCGCTACCAAGAGACAGGATCAAGGAAATAGGGTTGTGGTCCGAAGACAAAATGGGTTTGGAAATGATCAGATAGGGGAGAGTTAGATTCGTGATGGGCAAAATCAAGGGTGGAGGAGGTGGTAGAGGTAAAATACGTAGGAGTGAATGGGGCTAAAATAGAATAGTTATTGGCGGTTGCATAATTAAAGATTTGCGAGCCTCTTTGATTTTCTCTACCCAGGTTCCAAAGCCTGTGACGAGCATTAAAATCACCCATAAGTAAAAAGTTAGGGTGGGAGCTGCAAAGGAGGTCAAGGTCAGAATTTTGAAGAGCTTTTTGGGGGGGGGGGGGATATAGATGGAGCTGATAGTAAGGGGTTTGCCATGGAGCCGGACAACCACAGAGGTGTTTTCCATACTGGAAGTAACAATTTTGTGTTCGAAATGGGAAATACTATTCTTGATGTAAATAAGGGTCCCTCCGCCACGGGAGAGGACACGATCGGTTCTATAGCAGGCGTAGTTAGCGACATTGACCCGTTGGGAGGCATTGAGGTGCGTTTCTTGCACCAAAACTAAGTCAGGAGTAGACTCCGTAATGAAATCGCGGAGCTCGTGGAGACGAGGCTGAAGCCCGCAGGCGTTCAGACTGACAATACGCAAGAACTTAGTCATCGTCGTCCTCAAAGCTGCTAAGATAAATTTGCTGGAGAGCTTGCATCTGCTTAATCATACTGGAGAAAATATCGTTGATTTGCTTAATTTGGAGGGCCCTATTTTTCTTGGATTTTTTGGTTGGGGGGTTTTTGGTAAGGGCTTCCAACGTTTCATTTATATTAGTAGGGGTAGTTTGGGGGGCAGAATCAGAGGGAATGTCTTTAGCTTTATCTAAAATTTCTTTCCTGCGCTCCCAGATATTTTTCTTTTTATTTTCACCTGGAGTGGGTCTCTTGGGACAGTCGGGGGAGTTCGACGTGTGCTCACCGCGACAAAGTGAACAAATAGGGGCCGTATCAGGGGTTTTCTTACAGTAATAGGTGAAGTGGTCAAGGCCACATTTGAGACATTTGTGGGGGGCGAGTGCAGCAGCGGCTTGAGTGGCCAAACTGCTGGCATCTAAAGCATTGCGTGATTCTGCCCTCTCAGCGCCTGAGGGGTTCTATGGACACTCTGAGGTGGGAAAAAGTTTGGATTTTGTAGATGGCTTTGCTTTCGTCATTCTTAGGCAGACAAACTATGAATAGGGGCATGGGGGATTGCTGTTTTCCTTTTTTCATTTGAGTTACTTTTTAACTTTGAGCTGCCTATCTTCTAATTCGTTTTTGATCTCCTCCAAGTCCATGTTGATAGGGAGACCACGAATAACTACATTGAGGTCTTTGTCCTCAGGTAGGGGGTGGGTGTGAGAGTCTAAGCTATTGTCCTCGACAAATCTTCGAATTAATCTATAGTCAAGGACAGTGGTGGAATATAGGATGAGAAGAGGCTCATTAGTTTGCTGAGCTTGACTTATGCAGCCAGATACATTCTCTTTGCAGTGCTCGTTAATCTCTTTAAGGAGGGCTAAGCCGTCAGGAGGGTTATAAATGTAAATGGGGGGTGTGTGGCGATCTCCTGGTTTTTTGTAACCTTTACGGCTATTTTGGGCTACGCTGTTATCATTAGTTTGAGGGGGATCTTCGACTCTGTCGGAGATCTCTTTTAGCTCTTTGAACTTGTTATCAAGGGGCATTTCTGAATCTTCTTCGCTATCAGTTAAATTCTTTGCAATCTTATTTCGAGGAGGTTTCCTGAAACCCTCTTCACATTCATCTGACTCGCTGAGAACCCTTTTAGAGGAGGAGGGGGTAGCTTCAGGCTCAGCGGCCGTATTGTCATCAGGGGAGGAAGTGCTAGGAAGGGGATTGGAGGAGCTCAAGGCCTCTGATTGGCTGGGGACGAGAGCAGGGAAATCCTCAGGTGGGCAACGCTCCTTATAGTGCGTTATGAATCTATATCCCATTACAGAAAGCCGAGCGTCCGAACTGGTCGGACGTGTTTTCTCTCCAGCTCAGCTCCGAGGTGACTCGGAACTCTCTCTGCGGTCCCACCCGCCGTAGGTAGCCGGGCTCACTACGCCGCCTTTTGCGTAAGCACTAGCGGGGCTAGCGGGTCTGACCAACCGCGGCCAATTTCTCTCATGTTAGAGCCCTTTTCAGGGCTAAACCCCCGACTAACATGCCCAAGAATAAAGCCCTGGTAGGGCCGAACGGCAACCCTTCCCGTCAGCGAAAACTAAGCTCCGGCAGCTCTGCCTCCGACATTAGCAATGAAACGCCGAGGAAAGGCAAGCGCATGGACGACCTCCTTGCGAGACACGGTATCGATATCAGCCCTGTGATGGAAGATATTGAGAAAGCTTCAACAGAGGACTACGACAAGTTCAAGGATCTGGAGGAGGTCATAGAGAGAGCCATAGCTGAAGCCAAGTCTATTGATATCAACACAATGACCACGTGGGAGCAAGTTCAAATGATAAGAGCATTTGAACTCCAAACAAAAGTGTGTCACACGCTGCATCTCCTAGCAAAGGAATGCGCCACACCAACGGAAGACCCCACTATCCCCGAGGAAATAGAGTATCTACGTCGAGAGAATGAGGCGCTAAAAGAAAAGATCCGCGTACTCGAAGAGGATAAGGCGCGACCCTCATTCGCCGATATAGTGCAGGCGGATCGCCCACGGAAAGAGAAGCCAGCTAAAGCACCAAAGGCACCCACTATCGCTCTGGCGAATCTTACTAATCCTTCGACGACCATCACGGATATTTGCGAAAAGACTAAGACACACTTCCAGGCATCAATACGTAGAAACGAAGTCTGGCTCCAATCTGACTCCAAGGAGGGGTTCGAGAAAGTTAAGAAATACATAGAAGACTCACAGCTCGAACACTGGACAAAACAACCAAAGGAAGAAATCCCCATCAAAAAAGCAGTACGAGGGCTCCCTGCCGACTTTCCGGAAGAGGAAATCGCCGAGACACTCCGGGGTAACAACATAGAAGTCACGAAGATCATCCAGTTCCACAGGAAGGAGCACAAACTCCCGCTATTCCTAGTTATAGCACCGAACGATGAAAGGAATCAACACCTCACGGAAATCAGAACGATAGGCTTCTTCCGCGTCAGATGGGAGAAGGTCAAGAATAATCGCACAACGACTACGCAATGCTTCAATTGCCAAACATTCAACCATTCAGCACTGTCATGCCATAAGAAGCCGGTATGCAGGTACTGCGCCGGTCAACACGATTCCAGGACCTGTCCAGACAAAGAACAGTCAAAGTGCTCCAACTGCGACGGCCCCCACCAAGCATCAGACTGGAACTGCCCCAGGCGCCCGAAACCTAGGTTTGCCGCCAAGCCTCCCGCCCCGATGCCCAAGCCAACGAAAAGTTCTCCTGCCGCCCCCAGCACCAGGTCGGTCCTAGCGCAAGTTATGAACAGCCTCCGGCTCCTGTGCGCAAGCCTCCCCGCCGAGTAACCGGTCGGTTGTCGTCGGCTCCTTTCCGCTCCCTTCTCCCTCCTTCCCTTGCCTGTCTTCCTGCTCGTCTCGCTCACATCGACTTCCTACACACCCCTTCCCTCCCACCTATTCCCTCATACCGGGTAAAAGGGCCCTTCGGGCCCTGTGGACCCAACTCATCTGCTCTGCTCTGTGCGTTATGAGGAGGTCTAATAATTCTACCTCTTTAGAATGGCAAGCTTCAATTTGGGACCTAATCAATTTTAAGCTTCTACTTTCCGTTTTACGGAGAGGGATATTTTCTGCGTGCAGTGCAATGTATTTGAGAGACTCTAAGATATTGCCTACTTGATCTCTAGTTAATGCATTTGCGATCTTGCGATCGTAAGTTTCTCTGGTCCATTTTACATCCTTGCAAAGCGCGGTAAAAGAAGGCATACTCACCTTGCTTTTCTTTTTGAAGCTGTTCCTCGAGGCTGCCAGTGCCTTTTCCTGCGCAACATCTGTAGCTTCATCGGTAAAATCAGAATCGTCCATAGACACATTCGAATCGTAATCAATGCTGGAAGGCATGATAAACGGCTGGGAGGGTGCGCAGTAATATAGCCCTAATTAGTGATGGGCATAATCGAGTGATCATAATCGAGAACTCAATTATTCAGGACAACTCGAGAACTCGATTCAGACGACCATCTCGAGAACTCGATTGAACATCTCGAGAACTCGATTAAACATCTCGAGAACTCGATTAACATCTCGAGAACTCGATTAACATCTCGAGAACTCGATTAAACATCTCGAGAACTCGGTTGAACTTCCCGAGAACTCGGTTGGTTTTACTTCTCGGAAGATAGAATCGAATGAATGTCTCGAATGATTTTCTTCTCGGGTAATACATTTGGATGATTCATAGTCATGTGATTGCGAAAACTGCTATGTGTGTGAGTAGGTAACAAAGGCGGTTATTTAAGAGGAAGTCATTGCTATAAACAAATTTAGAGGCAGGGAAGCACTCCCGTCCTTTCGAAAGCAATGCATTTTTTTTTTAAGTTGACATGTTTATTTGATTTGCACCTCTCGTTTTTTTATCTTCACAGAATTGCTTTATATCTATGTGTTACATTGCATAGTTTATGGAATTGAAGTTCTAGAGAAAAGGGGTTTCACGGGGGGGTCTTTGAGGATAATTTTCTGAATTAAAATCCTCAAAATATATCTTAAAACTATCGCTGGTGACATTAGGGGAACGGGTTCGTGCAAGTTCTTCGAAAGGTTTAGAAATTTAGACGCTAAAATCGCAGTTTAATGTTGCATTTTGCAGATGTTAGTAAAAAAGGGACCCCCCGAGAACGTTACTTTAGGCTATTTTTCCTGGGAAAAGAGGGGGAGGAAAAATAAAAAATTTCTAGAGTTCAGTATATAAAAAATAGAAATTGAGACTATTTTTATCATGTTAACGGAAATGAAAAGTGACGGAAATTTTTCGAAATTGAAATCCTGAAAACACAATTTTGGGTGGTGCTATTAGGGTTAAGGGGGAATTTTTATGGGGCATTACTTTGAAATTGGCAAACGTTTTGAACTCTTTGGTGGCGTTTGGGGGGGGGGGGGGAGGGGGCACAATTCTAGAATTTTTTTGAAATTTATGTGATAAATTCGCAGCTTAATGCTGTATTTATAGCGCTGTTTGGGAAAGCTGACATTCGGAATTATCTACGGAAATGTGCATTTTTTTAGTATATTTTTGGTGATGGGAAGTGGTCGAGGAGTTTAGGGGACTTCCGGACATCTCCCGGAAATTGCAGGAAACGGAATGGTAAACTGTTTTTGATGACGTTAAAAAAACGGGGGGGGGGGGGGGTTCCCAAAATTTTTCGAAATTTAAGTTTTACAAACGAATTTCTAGGTTATTGTTAGTGTGCCATTAGGGGTAAGAGCACAAGGGGAGGGGGTTCGGTTGTTCGTCCACTGAAAAGTTTTTAAATTGACATTCTAAAGTCGGGGTTTTAAGGGACCGTTTATAAATGATGTCATGCTTTTTTCAATATATTTGACCCCCTCCCCCTTTTCCACTAAGTGTCCCACTTGAATATACCCCCTACAACCCTTTGTCACAGCGCACGCTATATTACATGTGCATAAAATAAGTTTTATTTGCTGATTTTAAATGTTTTTATAGAAATCAAAACGTGCGATGTCAAACTTCTTGTTACCCCCTCCTCTCCCCTCGTCACGAGCTGTCCCATTTTCTTGAACCCAACTTCTCCCCTCGAAGCTTGACATTATTTATGAATGACGAGTAAGCTGTATTGCGAAATGTTAGGGCAACGGTAGGGGTTTGGAAGGCTTCGCCGGTTCTTTTACTGAGTAGGATGTGTGTTATATATCGTGATACAATAACAAGTTCCTCTCCTCAGTTCCAAAGCAACGACTACAACAATTGAATACGTTACCACTGGGCCCTGAGTCGTACCTGAGCTTTATTAGCTTCCCTTATCAGGACTGACATTTTGAATTTTTCCAGTAGGAGGCAAGGGGTATATTCTCCTTTTTATTACATAAAAAAAAACAACAACAACAAAAAAAACACATGCATTGAATACTATACACTATATTTCTTAAAGCCAGGGAAAGGCAATTGCGTATTCCTGACCCCCCCCCCCCTAAATGACAGTCCTGCTCCCAAAAAATTTGTACCAAAAGGGGGAATTGCTAAATTTTTAGCTTGTTAATCATATAATTTCTAATTCCAGACCTCTGTAATTCCATTTTTTGATCCTTCCCTGCATTCGCTAATGAACCATTGTTCAGGAGAACGGACTTTCACAATAGTTTAACATATTTATATATATAACTATTATTTTATAAACAAAATATTATTAATATCTTATTTATTTAATCTATTAGTTTTATATTACAATTAGTTTTGTGAAAAAGCTAAAAAACGTGATACAGTTCATTATTACTGAAGTCTTTAATATGTAAAACATCATCAATGCATACATATATTATCTGTGCTAAATATGCAACTAAACGATATGAGAAAATTACCAAGGCTTAAATTTGATCTTCATAGAAGAGAACTGAAAAGGTATAAATATGTTCGACAAAAACTCTCTCTAGTGGCATTTTCTTTGAGCAGCAGAGATGAGAGAACCGGACGCCTAGATAACCCAGGAAAGGTCACTTGAAAAAGAAGGAAAAAAATAATTTTACGAAGCCAAAGTGTCCCATTTTACCCATCAAAGTGAATGGTCGCTAAAAAGGTTGCTTTTTAGAGCTATTTATCATTTAGGAAGCATGAAAGTTTTTTAAATTCCTTTCGAGGGGCGCCCCGAGGGATGGGGGGGGGGGGGGGCAAAAGTTGCTAATAATAAATATTGATTTTACTTTATTGTGTTTCTGACATTTTCTTGTTTACACCGACTTATTTTTATGCGGCAGTATCTTATTTATTCTGAGGTATTTAATGTTGTATTTTCATGGAGCATTTAACCACGCAACGGGATTGGCAAGCGAAACGAGCAAATGCGGAGTCCCTAGTGTTTTTAACTCATTCATTATTGAAACACTTTGATTTATGTCTAACGAATTATACACTCTAAATGGATAAATATAATAATAATTAATACAAACAATAATTTTAAGGATTTAACGTTATACAATCTTATTTCAGACTAAAGTTCGTCAGACTGCCACAGCTCTTATTAGCAAAGGCTGTTTGTTTCGACTTTCACCAGAGCACATCTGCGATTGTCGACATACAGTATTGAATGTTTAAATGTATAAGAATATAACCAAATATTCGGACTTTAATGGAATTCGTGAATGTTGACATTAACCAATTTCGGTCTAAGTTTTCTGCTGAAATATTTTTTCGTCAATAAAAAATTTAAAAAAAAAAAAAAGCAAACTGCTGTCACTTTACTAGCCGATAAAATAAATAAAGAAACATAAAATAAACAAATGCTGCAATATGCCATCAATAAAGAACGTTACTCGGTTAGTCACAAAATAATCATAAGCATTAAGCAGTAAACAGATCTAGCACGAAACAAAATGAGGAAATGCAGCCTTAGGCCAGCATATTTTTTGGGTTAACTAATATCAGGAACGTAGTAGAAATAACACTCCCATACTCACCCTTCCGCTTAAAAGTTTTCGCTACTTCCTCTTTTGCCGAAATCCCTTCAATGCCCATAAATCTGTATGCTTCGAGTGCGGTGGGAGGGGGCCATCTTTAATTTCATGCGCAGAAATCTTTTGAAATAATCATCGCTAAGGGACTGTTCATAAATGACTTCAAGCTTTTTTCCGATATATTTGATCCCCCTCCCCCCTTTGTTACAAAATGTCAAACTTCAACGGACCCCCCTCCCCCCCTTTGTCACATGTCACTCTATGTTGTAAAAGCCTGATGTCACACTTCTTGTTACCCCCTCCCCTCCCGTTGGCACACTTTGTCAAAATTTCATGAACCCCCTTCCCCCCTCGATGCGTGACATCATTTATGAATGACCCCTAACTTGTCGAGATCATTCCCCTTCATTTCAAGGGGGGGGGGCATAAACTCGGCACATGCTACATGAAAAAAAAAACAATAAACAGCGATCTGGAGCGGAGCACCGAGCAGCAGAGCGAAGCAGTGGAGCAACTAGTTTTTGCTTGGAGTAGGATCGGAGCCAAAACACGGAAACTTGTTGCGCTTAACTGCTCTGATCATTTAAAATTAGAATTTCATCAAACATGACATCTTTCTTCATTAAAACTAGTTTTAAGTGAACAACAACGTAAAACGAAACGTGATTTTTTAAAAAGATTTTTTTTCAAAATAAATTGTCTATAAATAAATAAATTTACTTTCATTTAATTAAATAAATAAAGATGATTTCTATTAAAGCTATTCGCTGCACGGCGCAGAGCTGGAGCAGCGTTGGAGCAAATATTTACCAGTCGGATCGGAGCAACTCAAAAATTTTGTTGCTCCAGTTCCCTGACACGAAAATACTTGCACCTACGGAGAAATACATTATATTAAGGCTTGGGTGGGGTGTGGAAAATTTTCCCTTCTGACTCACTAAATGGCCTCCCTGTTAGAGATTCATTCCATTCTGAAATCGCTCGAGAACTCGAAATAATCGTTCGAGAACTCGAAATGACCACTCGAGAACTCGAAATGATCAATCGAGAACTCGAGATAATCACTCGATTATCAAAACCACCCGAGTACTAATCACTCGAGTATGCCCATCACTAGCCCTAATAAGGGCTCTTTGCACAGCAAAGCGAAGAAGCTCCCGCAACTAGGGATGGCTTATTCCGATCGGACCCGGTCCGAAGGACCCAATCCGCAAATGGAACTAGTTCCGAGTTTAGTTCCATCACTGACGTTATCGTTCCGGAAGTTATTCCGAACTATTTCCGGTGGGGAGGAAACCTGGTCCGATGGAACTAGGTCCGGATTTCTATTCCTTCATTCCCTGCGGATGATATCGGTCCGATGGAACTGCTTCCATGTTTTTATTCCGATCGGAAGCAGAACAGCTCGGTCCATTGGGAATCGGAACTATTTCCATGTTCTTATTCCGGTTCGAAGCAGACTCAGCTGTCCTTAATCGTCGTTTTTAATGCTCTTTCCTTTTTAGTTCCAAGCGATACTTTACTTTAGTTCTTTTGAGGATATATTTATTGAATTACTTAAAGTAAATCCTTGCTTATTGTAATAGGTTACAGCATGCTATTTGTTTTAGGAAAATAGCATTTCTTTATATAGGTAGTCAAAATAAACTATGAGCCCCTTTTTTGGGAGGGAGGGGGGAGATCTGATTATGTCTTATCCGTAAAAGAAAATAAATTCTTTTAAGAGTTACGTGTTTTTCATTCTTTATTAATTAAAAAATTACATCATAGATTTTTCTTTCTTTTTTTGAATACACTAAAAAAAATCAGTTTCCATATTTTGTGCAATAAAATATAAATTATCCAAATTTTGCTTATATGATTAAAATGCGAATTAATTATCATTATTATTATTATATTATTACTATAAACAGCAAAACCCAGTTTAGTATTTTTAAATTGCATTTGATATGGCAGAAATTTCAGATGATACTATTGTCCTAACAACAAAATCCTGTGATGGTAAAAAGAAAATTCTTCTCTCAGTTATAATAATAACCAAAAAAAATACTGAATTATTTTTTATTATTTCTGTTCATTCTTTCTTTGCTAATCTTTTCTTACATTTTTCTCCCCTTCAATCATTTAAACAATTCTGTTTTCCATATTTTGTGCAACAAAATATAAAATCAATTAAGTTCCCTTTAAATAACCAAAAGTTTGTTAAAAAATAATTTGTGTAATAGGAAATAGAAATGTTTAATTTTAAAACTAATCTTAAAATTCTGCAGATTTTTTTTTTTTTTTTTAAGTTGCAAAAGAACCCTATGTAAGTGGGAAATTCAACTGTGGTGCACCAAGAAAAAGAAAGAAAGAGAGAAAAGAAAAGAAAAATATATTGAATTAAGAAAATTTAACTTTTGTAAAGAAATGATTAAATCCCTAGTTTGACCGATTAAAACCGATTAATAGGAGTATAAACTATTAGAAACTAAAATTGAAGAATACTGAATGTGTGCGCGAACATGTTTTTAAAAGCGTGAAATTAATTTGCCTGATACTTTTGAATTTCCTGCTTAACCCTTCATGAGGTGGTAGCAGAATGTTTCATTTGTATAAAACAAATGATTAATGGTGAACGCTGTCGTGAAACATATATGAGTACTCGAAATCATTTTGAATTGATTCGCATTTTCTCTTTTATTATTTGTGTTGCAGTCAAAATACTTCCTGCAAACAGTATTGTGCTTGAATATATGCTTTTGTTAAATAAAAATTTGGGTATTTAATTTGTGTAAATTCATGCATCAACTCTGATTCGTAACTTCAACGCACTGATCATTTCGTTTTTAATTTCAAGTAAAATTTTTCAAGGATTGATTTAATAAATTTCTGACTTAATGCAGTAATGAACGTGATTGCTTTATATTATTTTACTCAATTATGTCTGTTCAAGTTATTTCGTATGTTTAATAGATCATGAATTTTTATGTTTTATATTCATGAATAGGAATTCTATTGTTAGTGTATCATTGAACTTTTCGTTACTTACGCTTTGTAGAGTTGCGATTTCATTAAGTTGAGCCACCTCCCCCCCCCCCCCACACACACAAACATGGTGACTTCTTTTGTACACGTATTTCGTTTATTTTTAAATTTTAGTTGTAATGCTTTCTCTGTGATAAAGTTTTTGCAAATAAAAACTGTTTACTAGAAATATACATTTGTTGTTGTAATTATTGTTTGTTGTTATTGTCAAATCCATGAGATTTAAAGCATGTCATAGTCTTAGAAAAAAAAAAACATTACAAGGATGTAATGACTTAGAATGAGATCTATATCAGTAAATATTAAATTTTTCTAGATTGAAATTATGCTGTCTTTTGAAAGGAATATATAGTAATCAGAGATACTGGATGCTGGATGCCAATCAACACGAATTGGCGGTGGGGATTTTTAAGCTTTAAGAAAAAAATTACAACTTGAAGTACAGAAATAAAATTTCTAAACATCATTATGAATTGATCATAATACATATTCTAAAATGAATTGCCTAACGTATACCCCAAAAAAAAAAAAAATATATTGTAAAATTACAACCAAAAAAAAAGTGATAAAAGAGGTGATTTTTGCGTATTCAAAAAAGCACTTTATTCTGAATGAAATAAACGCTTAAATTTTGACGGGATACAGTAAAACTCTGTTTCCCAAGTGAGGGTTAAACGAGCACCGAGCATCATTGCTATTCATGGGCGAATGTAGGGACTGCAATTTCTTGACGCCATAACAGAGTTGTCACTATAAACGATGTTACTAACTATAACCAAGTTCAACTGTATATTATAAACGCAAGCATATACGCACATATATGTAAAGGCATATCTATCCATGTGCATATACATCAATCTTGGGTATTTATAAATTGAGGGTATTCGAGGGTATCGTAAAAATTCTAATGAAAAAAGTTTATGAGAAAAAGATTTTCGTTCTAATTAATGACAACGGACACTTGATGCGTTCCATGCACCAAAAGAAAGCAGAAACGGAAAGCTGACAATTTGTGTCTCCCGCAGAGCCAGACACCCTGACTACAGCCAGCCACTATGCTTCAGAAAATGACATCGAAGGATAAAGATCCAAAGACTGGATATTCTGTAATCTGGATCAGAAGCAGAATAAATAAAAACCACTTCCAAAAAAAAAAAAGGAACCGTTTATTCAATATATTTAAGAAGGGAAAACCGAGCTGCTTTTTATAGAATTGTGAGCTGCGCTGAATTAAGAATAAATATTTAATTCCTTCATTAAGCAACATGAATGACACATCATTGCCATTTTTTTTGCTATAACGGTTGGGA
This sequence comes from Octonoba sinensis, assembly GCA_038502835.1. Lineage (NCBI taxonomy): Eukaryota > Metazoa > Arthropoda > Arachnida > Araneae > Uloboridae > Octonoba > Octonoba sinensis. The sequence continues at coordinate 111,460,892 of CM076606.1, forward strand.
TCCGCGAAAATGTTAGCGGGAAATGAATAAATGAGGCAAAAACAAAGTGCGTTATCCAAAGCAAACTATAACAGAATTCACATGATTCTCACGAGCGATCAACTACTCTCGAGCTCGTTGTCTGAAAGTTCTAACGTATTTCTATAATCCTAGACCTTTTGACTTATGGTCCCAAACTCTGGCACAAGTTGCGGTCTCACCCGCCGAATGGGTCAATGACTTCCCTTTTGTTTCCCAAGTTTGCAGATCACGTGAAAAGGACCTCACACTTCAGACTATTTGGCAAGGTGTGGGCTAAGGATGCAGTCACCAGATGTTTAAGTAACTGGTCACGTCACTAAATCTTTGCATTAAAAATGAATGTTTAACTAATAGGTCAAGTCGGAAAACTTGACCATTAGCTTGTCATCGTCTTCATTCATTTGCGGTGTCAAATGCAAAGTTCGATGTCATTTGTAATATCTTTGGTATGTTTGTAGCATTTAATCAATCATCACACCAGTGACAATCAGAAATGCATTTTTACGGATCCCAACCGCTATACATTGACCATTCATGTGTAAATAAATAAGTGAAGAAAAAAAGAAATCAATTAAATTTTTATATGAGTTATTTTCATAAACGCACATGAAAAAAAATGGGGATCCCAATTGTTATAACAAGTTATTGAAAGAAAAAAATAATTCCACATAGGCGAGAGCGAAAATGACAAATAACAACAATCATAATAATGAAATTGTTTCTCATTTTTAATCTTCTTTTGGCATGCTCGTTACTAGTTACAGCTTTTTATTATAATAATTACTAGTATTATTAAGATCCACTTACATAACGCATGAGTATTTCGCTTTTTTCTTGAACAAATTGCTATGACGGTTGGGATCCGTAGATTTGCAAACGAAGCACGATTGTTCATGTTCATTTTGTATACTTCTTGTACCGTAAAACGCTTTTAAAATTTGAAAGAAAAGATTTCCAAAAGATGAAAAAAATTGAACTAGTTTTATGTTTGAAAATAGCGGTTTTTATTAGACATATAATTTAAGCAAATTTGAACCTCAGCAATTTTGAATAGTTACTATTTTTCTCACGAGGTGGCGCCACATAAACAAATTTGTCGGGAATTTTGAATCGGGTTGAAAACGTTGATTTTTTAACGGCAACACTGATATACATATATACTGAGAAACATTTTTGTTCTACAACCCCCTCCCTCAAAAAAGAGAGAATAATAATAATAGAAAAAATTAACACATGGAGGAAAGTTTTTTTTCTTAGGTCCGAAGGAACTAGTTCCTGGAACTAGGTCCGAGGATTCAAAGGAAAGGAATTAGTTCCTAAAAGTGAACTAAAACTTCCATCCCTACCCGCAACTACGTGGCCTGTCGCCCTACCCGGATCAGCCTAGGCCGGTCCGCAGTCGATCAAGCCCTGTCGAATACGAGCAGCGGGAAAATGGAGCCGGTATCGCCGGAACCCCAACTGATGCGCGTGCGAATAAGCCGACGCCCAGTCCTTGAATGTTGAATAATGAATGCATAAGACAGACAAGATCCATTCATCGGGTGTATCACCTTCGGTGTAGGAATAAAGTGGTGGGAAAATGAAATTTTCTTTCCACCCCCAAATAGTTTTCACGAGGCATTCGTCATTTTATTTAGCTGATTCGAGCACGTCCCATCTTTAAAAAAAAACACTATCTCAAGCTGAGGCCCGACGGCGGGATGTTGTGATATTGTTTGCCAAAACATTGGTTTTTTTTTTCAGCCGAAAATACGTCGCCTTCTCTGCAATTGATATTTGACAGCGAATGTTTAAACTGGGCTACATTTTTCAAGAAAAATAATAAAGAAACTTCCTCGCTCCCATCTTTTTCTTCTTTCACAGTTAATGATTCAAATTTCGTGGCTTTTTTCCCCCGTAATACAACCGAAATTTTCTCTGCTTTTTTATTTAACAAGTAAAACTCTTGAGTGTTATAACTAGAGCTCAAGCATTTTAATAAATGAAAAATGTTTTGTAAATTTTGCTTCAAAGAGTTGTTTTGGTTAAGTATATTAGAAAGAAAATACTCCCTTCGAAAGTGTACCTTTATTACAGTGGAGCAGCAATACACTTATTTACTTGAAAATTTCATTTCCATGCCTTTGCTAATATACCACTTCTAGGGCTCTTTATATTAAAATAATGTGTCGTATTGTTTTGTACTATCTGCGATATCGGGTGAGAGTTTGAGGCATATCTACTGAGAAAAGCAAATAAACTCGAAAAAGTGTGTGACCTAAAAAAGTCGTAAATAAATAAACTAGAAAAATTTCGCTTTTGAATATGACGAAAATGAAAGAAAAAAAATTTTTTGATACAAACACATTTTCAGTAGCAATTAAATACAAAATTAACTTAATTTTTAGTGTTCTTAAAAAAAAAGATTAAACTTTTAATTTTGATACTTAAATTAAAAATAGGGCAATGGGGGGTCTTTTTAAAATCAGTTGATTCAAAATTTCTTATTAATAGCCATCCATTAATATAGAATCATAACCGAAATTTAAAATTTAGAAGCACTCCATGCTTTTATCATATGACATTAATGTAAATCCTTTACTCTCAAATGTCTCAATTGGAAAAAAAGATAATTGATTGTAGAGTATTGCTCTTGCTGACATCGAAACAAAAGAACTTACTAAAAAATCCTCTTCTAAACTTTTCCCGCCTATATTTATCAATTACCAGAACTATTTTACGTTTGCTACTGAATGGTTACTGGAAATATATAGAATTGTACATAATCAGGGTTCGTAAATATCATGATATTTTCGAAAATACCAAAAATATCCGATATTTTTATATATATTCCATATTTTCAAAACTGTCAACTTATTGCGGATAATAAATATTTTCAGATTTATTTAATACAACCTTTCACACCAATATATACTTTCACATTATATAAAAGGTAATTCTAACATACAATTGTACTTAATTTTACACATATAATTATTATAATAAAATTTTATTATTTTCTTTTTTTAAGCTCTTATAACAAGATTTCAAAACACAAATTGTAAAACCATCTCAGAGTGTTTTATGTCTTTAAAACTTTAAACACAAATTGAAATTTATTTAGTTTTGTTCAACAACTTAAATAAAAATGTAAGTTTCTTCGCTTTCTTAGTTCCTACCTTTTGTGCAATTTAGTCTGCAACATACCAAAGTTAGAGAAAATTCTAAAGGTGCTTGGTGAAGCAGTAAACTGTTGATTAACTAAGTGAAACAATTTTGCTTTTAGAGGCTGTTCAATTTTAATACTATCCCGCCAAATCAATGGTTCTACAGCCTAAGAACTCATCTTCAAATCTAAAGGTGGGAAAGGGGGATTTTTTTGCTATAAAAGTCAGTACTAAAGGCAAAAGTTTGCATTTTATTTAGAAACTATAGTTTAATATTCAATAGCAATTGAAAATTTAAAGTTCTAATTTTTAGAGAAAAAATATGATGCATAATGAGAATGCTTCACATAAATGAAAATATCAAAAATCCCGATATTTTAAAATTAAATATCGGATATATACCATGATTCATATCGGTGAACCCTGTAATTGTAAATAACACTATCTTGTTTAGTAAAACCTCCTCTCGGAGGATTGCAAAAATTTATAAAAGCTCATTCAAGTTGTTCCCCTCCACGGTAATCTTTAGTAAAAGGCGAAAGATTAACACGAGCTTTTGAAGGGAAACCAGAGCATGAGGCACACGAGATCCACTGATCGAGTGTATCTCCTTCCGTGTTGTAATAAAGTGGTGAATTTTTACGAGGCATTCTTCGTTTGTAAAAATCTATCACAAGCTGAGGGCCCCAACGGCCCGATGTTGTGATATGCTTGGCAAAACATCGATTTTTCTCCAACCGAAAGTACGTCGCCTTCTCTGCAATAAAAATAGGGCGATGGGGGTGTTTCTTCAAAATGTCTTATTAATAGCTATCCATTAATGCAGAATTATAGCCGCTTCTTTTCCATAACATTAATGTTAATCGTTTATTCTCAAATGTCTTAATTAAAAAAAGATAATTGTGTGATTGTAGAGTATTTCTCTCTTGCTAACATCAAAACAAAAGAACTTAATAGGAAAAAGCTATTTTCCTTATCATGTAACAGCACTATTTCACGTTTGGTGCTGAATGGTGACTTCAAATATATATGATTGAACATAACACTATTTTTTTAAGGAAAACCTCCTTTTGGAGGGTTGCAAAAATTTATAGAAGCTCATTTACTGTGCTGCCATTTGGAAATTAACACTTTATCCTCTAAGCAAAGATACCCTCCAGTACCCGGTCGGGACCGCCGCGAGTGGGGGCGATACCACTTTTGCACTAGGTGGTATCTGCGGCGGTCGCGACCTGCTGGCTTATTTTCTGTTAAAGTTTGAAGCGCCATCTAAAGGAGAGAAATGAAACTAATCAAAAGTCTTATTCAACCGATTATTTCTAACTCCTCACTTTTAATTATAGTCTTATGTTCCAAACGACCTTCCCGAGTTTAAATTTTAAGCCTTCTTTCTCATGAACTAAACTTTGCATTGTTAAATGACTTACTTAGATTCTCCTAGATCATCAGAAGTAAAAGAAATAAAAAAAAATTCCAAATAAATAAAACCCCTCCTTCAAGACGGATTTTACTGGAAAAAACTGAGCTACTTCTCATATGATCCTGAGCTACGTTGAATTAATTATTAAAAATAAATTCATACCTTATCAAAAGCAAACTATTGTGTAACGGAATTCACATGATCTTCACGAGCAACAAACTACTTTCCAAAAGTTGCCTTAAGGGGACTTGGCACGTTTTGACAATGTTTTTTAAATTTAAGAACTTTTACCTATTTTATTGTATGTTATGATGTGCTATTGTTCAACAAAATGATTTTCAAATGAAAAATCAAAATTCAACTAACAGAAAAGTTTAAAATTTAATTTTTTAAAAATTATTTAACAATTTTAAATTTCCTTCTTCTTTTTCATTTCTTGACTTTTTTTTACCAAATTTTTTAAAGTACTTATTATAGTATGGTTTACAATTTTAGGGATGGGTTTTGCTATTAATTAATTAGTTTTTGAGAAAAAAGGTTTTAAAGTTACATCGATGGTACAACACAGAAAAAAAAGCGATTTTTGTAACATTTTCATTTAAAAAATTTTTTTTTTTTAAAATAGATAGCAAATTCCATCCCTAATTTTATCAAGCACATCATATCGAACACACACAAAAAATTTCAAGTTGCTACATGAATATATGTAGAAGTTTTAGCATTTTAAGTATGGCGAAAACACACAAACCGAGAAAACGCAGTTTAAAGAATACAAAATCCTACTAAAACTTCAGAAATATTATTTGAGTTCTTTTACTTCTTAATTACATTTCTATTGGTTGTATCGCTTCAAAACTTCGCTCAGATATACTAGGATAGTCAATCGTTATTTTCAGCCATGTTCTACATTTGATAGGTGGCAAGTCACTTTAAAGTGATGATGTATATTTTGACTCATAAACCTATTGTCTTGACTTCCCTAACTTTGCAATTCGGAATAATCGGCTAGGGTTGAATGGAATTGCCTGTACTTCACCTGCTGCTTCCGGCAAATCGGCAAAGGATGTATAGTTTAATTCCATGTTTTGAAATTTCAATCTTTAACTACCAGTTTTCGTATAATATCAGTTTTTCAATGTATATAGATAACTTGAACCGTATCAACTTCGGCAGTACATATACTAAAATTGGAACGATGCAGAGAAGATTAGCATGGCCCCTGCCCAAGGATGACACGCAAAATCGTAAAGCGTTCCATATTTTTTGCCTTACCTATTTCTCAATTACAAGCTTAAATAGTTACCAAAAACTAATCATTTGTATGATAAATTCCGTTTTGAAGTCGACTTTAGCAAACAAGCTGATTGGATTTAATTTTTGCTTCAGAGAAGCCAGCAGTCAAACTGATGCTATAATTGCTTTTAATATTTTTGCATAACGGCAAAAAACACGTTTTTAACAATGACTTTTACATTTATTAATAGTTTTTCCAACAACAAGAAATCAAGCCAAGCCCTTCCAATTAAAATAAAAGATACTTATTTTTCACCCTTACCGTTTTTCCAAAAAATAAATGTGGTCAACTTGATGTGCGATATTTGAGTTAGACGACCCACTATCGATTAAAGAAAAAATCGTCAAAATCGGTTCATTTAGTCAAAAGTTATGGATGATAAAACAAAAAAATGACTATCTTTTTGCCCATAACTTGTTTTCTAATTGTCGAATATGGTCAAACAAAGTACGGGGCCTATGGGAAACCACCCTCAATTGATGAAAAAAATCATGAAAATCGGTTCATCCGGTGAGTAGTTAAGAGTAGACAAACAAACAAACAAACAAACAAACAAAAAAAAAAGACATACGTACAGTATAACTGTATGTACAGTATGAACCTCCTTCCTTTGTGAAGTCGGTTAAAAAGAGGGACACCTTTCAGACAATTACTAATTTCGTGTGTTGACAAGGGCAGTTTTAAGAAAGTCTTTAATAGGCAACAAAGCACATTAAAACAACAGCAGGGAGTTTCATAAGACAAAAGGGTGCAGCATCCTCCGAAATAGGCCTAAGGTCAAGTCTAATTATATATATCTACAATTGAAAAGGACTCCTCCCGCCCTTTTCTAAAAAGTTTCAACTGAAAAGGAATGCGTAGCCGTGTATTGGTTCCTCTCTGGACGCTTGATTAAAAGCCATGCTGCCGATCCTAATACAATAATGTATTATGTGCTAGAACCAGAGATGCCGCTACTGGGGGGGGGGGGGGGGGCTCAAGACAACTTTCGTTCTACTGATCCTAGTAAGGTAATAAACACTATATTACCAATCCTAGCAGAGTGTTAAACTCTCAAAACGTGCTTGGGGTTTGAAACCGTACTACCAATCCTAGTACAGTAAGAGGGGCTATGTTGCGAATTCCAAAATAAAATCTAAGGACTTTTTACTGTCCCCTCCGCCTCCAAACCAAAATTGGGAGGAAAACGCAGGTGTTTGTTCGAATGCAAGAAAATAGCTTAATTTTATTATTTGCTGTTGGACCTTCGAATGTAACTTTACCTCTAAATTTGGGCTTTATTTATGTTGCTCCATCAAATTGAATTTCTCTTGTATTGGAAAGGAAAAGAAAGAAAATCTCATTTTAAATGATTTCAGGGAATTGGGGTAATACTTTAAATGAATTTTTATTTGTAGGTGTTAGCTTTAGGGCACTTTACCTCAGTGAAAATCCCGTAGTGGACCAGCCGGTAGAGCCTCGGTTCCCGCAGAACAACGAAAGTGAAGCAACATCGACAAAGGTCAGTAATTGGGAGGGTGATAAATTCTCGCGGCTGGTAGCTGTATACCGTGTACGCTAAAGGGAGCTAGTGCACGTTAAATAGGTGTCATAGCTCCAATGTCCTCCAGGTGAAACGATATATCTGGGGGAGCCGCTCCCAGGTGACGGTCTCTGATCTGGGAGCTGGTTCAAAAAATTAAGAGACCTTTCTAAAGGACGGAAATCGGACTCCTGCATATAAGGGCCCCGTTAGACTCATTAGCAGCGTACCCATTCTTCCTCGCCACGCGCGAGGACACGACAACAACCTCAGTGAAAATTTCAGATTTAGTATTCTGTAAAAAGGTTTTCTTGAAAAAAAAAAAAAACTGCAATTTTTTTAACAAACAAATGTTGACAACTATTGCTGTCCGCCATTACATCAGGGAGTTTTAGGGTACAAGCACTACACATGTGAACGAATATGCTTCGTCTGCATAGCTACGGATCCCAACCGTTATAGCAATTTGTGAGGAAAAAGGGAAATACGCATGCATTATGCAAGTGAATATTCATAATAATAATAACTATCATAATAAAAACATGTAATAGTAAAGAGCATTCCGAAAGGAGATGAATAATGAGCAACAATTTCATTTTTACCTGTTGAATTGATTTTTGTAATAATGTTTGGTTTTATTTGTCATTTGCGTTCTCGCATGAGTCGAATTAATTTTTTCATTCAATACCTTCCTATAACGATTGGGATCAGCAAATTTGTTGACAGCAAAAGTTAAGTTGGTTTCTTTCGTTCTTCACTTCTTTATTTATTTTTCTTATTTTTGGAATTTTTTGTTCTTCTTACTCTTAAGATTTTTCCTTTAATCTTATTCATTTTAAAACTTCTGAACATTTATTTAGTTGTTAATTTATTACTAACTTACTTTATTTTTCGTTCCTTATCTGGTCTTTTAGCATGCGAAACTCGAATTTTTTGACGTCAGGCCTTGCTGAATCTATTATCTTCCTTGAAAATAATTTTGTAAAACTATTTTCGCAGGTAGAATTTATTTTTCCTGTTCTCTGGCGTGTGCAATTGATTTGTTTTCTGTGCACATCCCTATACTGGTTGGGATCGGTAAAAATCATTTTCTAATAGCCAATGGTGTCATCATTGAATAAATGCTACAAACATACTGAGTATATCCCAAATGGCATCGAACTTTAAGCATCTGACGCCGCAATCGGGCGGAATTGATGACAAGCGAATAGGTAACGCTGATTCATTTTTTAAACAAAAATTTAGCGACGCGACCAGTAAGACATCTGTCGACTGCATCCTTAGCCCACCCCAAGTGTGAGGTCCTTTTCACGTGATGTGCAAACTTGTGAAACCAGAGTTCCCTATAGTAAATGCCTTCCGATATGAGATAAAAACGGCCGTGAAAAGTTCTCCGCTAGGTGGCGCAAATAACCTGCTGTATCAACTTTAAATTTCTTTGAAGAACTAGTTAGATTTTAATTTAGTCAAAATTTGCTTTCTGGAAGATTTTGTTTGCTGATATGTTTAAAGTTAAATAGTTTATGTAATTCAAACACTCAATTCATTAATCTTTGCCGTATGTATCTACTTATAAAAGCAGTATTTTGAGCAGAGAACTAGCACCCTCTATATATAAAGTTGCGGCCAAAATGTGTATGTATTTAAAGCGCTATGGGAGGGCATTTAGTGTAGGGGGCTCTGGTGAAACAAAGGTGAGGTCATTGTTAGGACCGTTTATATCTCAAACATCTCTGCACCCACTCGCCAGCCAAGAGCGCAATTTATCCCGGAGTTATCTAACCGTAACTTATCTATCGACAAGACAAAACGTCTCTGAGTCAAAAAATACATTAGCACATTTAGACAACTAACTCAAGGGTAATTGATCGCTCGTGAAAATCATGTGTATCCTGTTATAGTTTGCCTTCGATAAGGCACTTTGTTTTGCTTCATTTATTCAAGTGCCGTTAACATTTTCGCGGGTCCCATACATTAGAGAGAAAAGCTTGGTAAGTAATACATGGTAATGACATGTCATTGATGTTGTTAAAAGAACGGATTAAATATTTACTCTTTATTCAGCGCAGCTCACAATTATGTTAAACGTAGCTCGGTTTTCCCTCCTTAAATATGTTGCGACGGAGGTTCTTTTTTTAAGAATTTTTTTATTGTTCTGTACTACTGATCTAGGAGAGTTCAAGTAATTCGTTTAACGATGTAAAACTTAGTTCATGAGAGAGGAGACTTTTAAATTCTGTACACGGGAGTTCGCTTGTAAAATAATACTAGAAAAGTGATGAGTTTGAGATGTTCGTCTGAATAGGCCCATTACACTGGTCAGCAAGTGTTTTGCCCCAAGAATGAATTTCTTTTTTCCTGATGTAGTTTTGCACGAGGAATTCATATCTGGCATCAAAATGTTTCCATCACGTATAGTTTTTTAGTTACGAGGAAGGAAATTTCGATTTTTACGTTTTTTTCAGTGTTTTTCCGATTACGCAGCATCGTTTTTATTAAGATAGTTCATGAGAGAGGAGACTTTTAAATTCTGTACACGGGAGTTCGCTTGTAATAATACTAGAAAAGTGATGAGTTTGAGATGTTCGTCTGAATAGGCCCATTGCACTGGTCAAGCAAGTGTTTTGCCCCAAGAATGAATTTCTTTTTTCCTGATGTAGTTTTGCACGAGGAATTCATATCTGGCATCAAAATGTTTCCATCACGTATAGTTTTTTAGTTACGAGGAAGGAAAATTTCGATTTTTACGTTTTTTCAGTGTTTTTCCGATTACGCAGCATGGTTTTTATTAAGATAAAGTACTCAAAAGAGCTTGCATGTCAACTGCTAAGTCAGTGGAGACTTTATTTTGCTGGAAAAAACTTAGTGGAGTTTCGCAAACAGCCCCCGCAGATCTCGAACGCAAGTGCGTATCAAATTACTGCAGTGGGTGCGGGTCTTCGTAGGAATTTCGCAAGAATTGGGATACAAAGGCAAATAGGCAAGAGATTGATACTGTACGACACGTTTAGTTAGCATGAGCTACTATATTTTATCATAGAAATCTCCTGTTGAGTGTAAAAATGCCCCCTGAAAACATGGGAGCTGTATAACCGATGAACATGGAGAGCAGTTCCATCAAGACATTTCAGTTATCGAAAAGAGATGTCAAGGGAAGTGGAGTGCAAATATGTTAGCAGATTACTGCTGGACGTTAAAAAGGGACATTCCCTGAGGCAAAGTATGCCATAACATGTCAAAATGAAAACTTTTATGGAAAATAGAAAATTACTTGGAACTTTTTTGGTGGAAATGCTTCACTACTTTTTTGGTGGAAATGCTTCAAATGTAAAAATTACAATGCCCTTAAAAAAAGGGGGGGGGGGGGGGATGGTCCAAAGGACTTTTATTGACTGATCTTAGAAGTATTTTCCATGCTGAATTCGAAAATGAAAACCATTTTCCTTATCACTTAAGGGGAGCTTGTAAGGTACTGCTATAATTTAGGGTAAATGTTATTAATGTCAACTATTACAGCACCTTGCACATAAAATCCTTACGTGATAGAGAAAAATGGTTTTCACTTTCGAGTTCAGCGTGAAAAATACTTCTAAGATCAGTTAACAATGTCTTTGGGGCAGAAAAAAAGTTTTTTTTTGTAGACCAGCGTTATTTAGTTACATTATTCTTTACCAGATGACACTTCGGGTATTGGAGGTAATGACACCCCCATTATTTCCAAAAAAAAAAAAAAAAAAGCACCTGCAAAATTTGAACAATAGATCTGGATGAGCTATCCAGTAAAAGAACTGCTATTACTGATTCAGTTACGTTGATGTCTCTCCCTCTCTCACCTCTCCAACGATAATGAGATCTTAAAATTTACATGCGTGCAGAAACGCTCGCTCTCACTGGACAGGAGAACAAGATCCCTGACTTCCCACCTTAAATGTCAGAATATTATTTTTTTGTTTATAGTTGCTTGTAATTTTTTGTCAACTGGTAGCCAAACAATCGTTTGTAATAACCTTAATTTAAAGCTCCACATTGCTTTAACTCCTAAAGAAGCCAGCAGTACTGAGTTTTCATTTTAATTTGGGGAGTATAACCCATGAAACCAACGCTATAAAAGCACACAATCGCTTGATTATTGCCATCGCCATCAAGACAGCGCTGGTGCAGCATACACATGCAAAAATTCTTACGCGCTATGTAAGTGGGTCTAGATACTAATTATTATTATTGTAATAAAAACAAGGAAAAGTAACAAGTATTCCAAAATGAGATTAAAAATAAAGATCAATTTAATTTTTACCTGTTTATTTATTTATTTTATTTATTATTGTTATTATTTATTATTTTCGTTCTCGCATGTGCATGATTATTTCTTTATTGCATAACCATTGGGATCAGCAAATATGTTGACGAACGTGCGTTTATGAAAACCCCTCACATCAAAAGTTCAGTTGATGTCTTCTGTTCTTCACTTATTTATTTACACATGACTGCTTAATTTCACTCTTTCTTTTTCCCCCTTGCTACTGGGATTTATTTATTTTTTCTTACTTTTGTGACTTTTTATCTTATCTCAATCATTTTTTTTTTAATTTAAAAACTTTTTAAGGATTTATTAATTTGTTTATTTATTGCTTACTTATTTATTTTACTTCTTTTTCTGGTTTTCTATCATGCGTAATTGGAATTTTCCCCCGTCCTGCGTTGTTAAACAATTGTCTTCGTTGAAAACAATTTTTAAAATTCCTTTCGCTGGCAAAAATTATTTTTTCGTTCTCTCAATTCGTTTGTTTTCTGAGTGCATATCCCTATAACGGTTGGGATCCATAAAAATTCCTTTCTAATGATCGAAGGTGTCATGATTGATTAAATGCTACAAACATACTGAGGACATCCCAAATGGCATCGAACTTTAAGCTCTTGACACCGCAAATGGGCGGAATCGATGACACGAAGGTCAAGTCGGAAAGACTAAACATTCATTTTTTAAACAAAGATATTGCGACGCGACCAGTTAGGCATCCGGCGACTGCATCCTTTGTCCAACATCCTTTTCACGTGATCTGCCTCCTTCTGAATCAAATGTGAATTGATTCATAGGACCGTCTATATCTCAAACGATCCGAAAAAAAAAAAAAAAAAAAAAAAAAAAAAAAAAAAAAAAAAAAAAAAAAAAAAAAAAAAAAAAAAAAAAAAAAAAAAAAAAAAAAAAAAAAAAAAAAAAAAAAAAAAAAAAAAAAAAAAAAAAAAAAAAAAAAAAAAAAAAAAAAAAAAAAAAAAAAAAAAAAAAAAAAAAAAAAAAAAAAAAAAAAAAAAAAAAAAAAAAAAAAAAAAAAAAAAAAAAAAAAAAAAAAAAAAAAAAAAAAAAAAAAAAAAAAAAAAAAAAAAAAAAAAAAAAAAAAAAAAAAAAAAAAAAAAAAAAAAAAAAAAAAAAAAAAAAAAAAAAAAAAAAAAAAAAAAAAAAAAAAAAAAAAAAAAAAAAAAAAAAAAAAAAAAAAAAAAAAAAAAAAAAAAAAAAAAAAAAAAAAAAAAAAAAAAAAAAAAAAAAAAAAAGGAAGCAGTTTCATCGGACCGATATCATCCGTAGGGAATGATGGAATAGAAATCCGGACCTAGTACCAGCGGACCAGTTTCTTCGCCCACGGAAATAGTTCGGAACTTCCGGAATGATCAGACCTCCAGCGGACCAGCTTCTCCCCAGTGGAAATCATTCGGACGAATGATTTCCGGTGGGGATAACGCAGGCATGGAACTAAACACTTAACTAGTTCCATTTGCGGTTGGTTCCTTGGGACCGGATCCGATCGGTTGTAATGCATGAAATTAAGGTTGTTAGAATTGATTTTTTATCTACCAGTTTAGAAAAAACGACCAGAAATTATACTCGTCTTCCAGTGCGAACGAGTGCTCCGCGCGCATTTAAATTGTGAGATTTAACCCTCCAGCAGTGCTGCCGTTTGAGAAAGAAGCCTTTACCAAAGAAAATGAAATTGTAAAGAAAGGCCACTTCGTGATCGGTATTGCGGAGAAAACAACAGTTATAGGGAGCATGGTGTTTGAACAAAAGCCAACATTCAGGGGCAGTGGCCTGCCCTGTCGCCAATGTTGAACTAGAGTTTCTCGGAATTGGGGGAGAGGTTGCTATTGCTTTCGGCTTCAAATTCCGAGAAAACCGAGGGATGTGAACTTGTTGGAGGTTGACGGGTTTGCCTTTTGTATCTTCAGCTTGAAAGAAAATCGCACAATAGTTCCAGATGTGCACTATATTTCTTTTCTTTTTCACCAATGCGCTGTGAGAGTCATTTGCTTTCTTATCTGCTGTTGAAATATTCAGATTCATGCATCCACTCATTTAGTATCAAAATGCGTTGCATTTTCTTTCCTTAACTTGCCTTTTCAGTTTAATAAAAGTAATGTTAAAGGATTATAAACATAATTTTAAGTGACTTCTTCTGGCTTATATTATCAATATTCCTACAAAATCCCAATTAACGTACAATATGAAAGTACTTAATATATATTTTTTTTTATAATGATATATATATATATTTATTTATGTATATATATTGTTTTTTACTCCTTCTCTTTGCACTATTGCACTGTACTTAGGTTAAGTTTTAATATTTTCCTTCCGATCTTGAATTAGCGAACGGAAATTTTCTAAATTGGTGCTATTTTTAATCGATATTTATTATGCCGAAAATACATTTAGAAAAAAAATTTAATTTGAAGAAAAGTGTACATGTGACGTAAACATTTTGCCTGGGATTTAAGCAAGAATAGGCTTTTTTTTTTCTATTTTTTTCTCCAATTCTTTAATGGTAATGAATGTTATGCTTTTGTTTAATTAGCAAAATAAATGTAAGTTTCTTATCAAAAATTTACAAGCAAGCAAAAATATAATTGGGATTATGCATTTCATTTTTAATTTGTTTTTGTTTTTTATGGATTCTTGAATCTTAGTAGCATACTCATGTTTCATAATTTACATCATTATTTTACATTTATTCATGGGGCACTTGACATTATGAAATAGATCTTTTAGTGAAAAGCAGATTAAAAGTTGTTGAGGAAATTTCAATTATTAATTAAAGGTTTATAGTTTTGCAGTATGATTTTCAGAAATACAGTAAAACGCGCTTAAGAAGTTTTCCAGGTGACCAAGAGAAAAAACTTCGTATGCGGGAAAGCTTCTTCAACGGGTAGGCTTTATGATATTTAGGGATATATTATATATATATATATGTATGTTCCATACCAACTCAGCTAATGGGGGTCTCATGGACAACTCGGATTTTTTTCAAATTTGATACACAGGTTGATGATATAGAGGCATGAAAAATTCCAAATTTTTAGCTACCTACTTTACTTATTTTTAAATATACAGGTCCTCAAAGTTTGTCTGCCACCTCAAAATACTGAGAAATTGATGTTTTTTTCTTTTTTTTTTCTTTTGAAAACTCTATTCATGCAACATGAAAGTGTTAGATATCTATGGAAACTAAATGTTCCAGGCATTCAGGGAAAAAATACTACAATGTTCATAATGAAAATTGTTAAGGTACAGTACTGATAGAAGTTGCAACCACAAAAATTCAATTTTACCGATTTGGCTAAAGTTGAGGATTTAATTCCAATAAAAGGAAAATAAAACCAAAGGTTACTGACTTTCTGGTAGAGTATATTTGTTCACCATAAATTGCTACACAATTAATTACTTAGGTTTCTCACTCCTTCTTGGAAATATTTCAGCTTAAAGACAAGATATAGGGCAAAAATATGCAATTTTGGCCAACTTGTGAGCTATTTTACTCATAAAGGGAAAGCACTAGAAAATATTTATTTTTTTTAAAATAAGCTACTGATGTGTCAGCTATTCACCGGAAAAGAGTTTACTTCTGGTTATTTTTTCTATAAAGAGATATCCTGCTAATAGTATATGCATGTTTTTCTCTCATACCATATGAGGGATCCCATAGCAACTCACCTAAAAAAATAAAACTTGGTTGCATTACCAACTCCGATTTTTTTCAAATTTGGTACACAATTTGATGATATTGAGGCATGAAAAAGACCAAATTTTGAGCTACCTACTCCACTTATTTTTAAATACATTGGTCCTTAAAATTTGTCTGCCACTTCAAAATACCGAGAAATTCGTGTTATTTGTAAATATTTAAATTAGACAGAAAATAGACCCCATAGGAGACCTTTGACCTCATAGGAGGAGAAAAATTTGGTTTAACAGCCGGTATTTCACATCCAGTCGCCACTTTTGACGCTTAACCCTCCATAAAACTTTTAGTTTGACAACCAGTTTTTCACCATCATTTTTTAAAATGTATTTATTATTATTTTTTTTTAATCTGATATTTCTTTATACAATTACCTTTTTATGAGCAAATTTTATCTAATCTTCGGTATGTCGAGTTTTTACGATACCTGTAAAGATTATGGTAACCTCTTGACCTTCAAATTTTGAATTTTGAGTTTTTTACTCATTTGTAAGTAATTTACAATCAAGATCTATCTGCCCAAGGAATTTGAATTATTTAAAAATGACACCTAGCAGGACATTTCTGGCAACTAAAACAAATAAGATAAGTTCCAATGGCGCCTAACTTTTCCATCCTAATTTCGAACCCTGTCCCTTACTCAGAAAATTTAACAAGTTTCGTCTTCGATAGAATTATTATTGTTAATTTTTGGGTTTACAAAGAATGGGAACATTTATATACATATTTTTTTTTTTTTTTTAGCTAAGCGTGATTTTTATTTCTAACATGTGTTTGCAAAAATCAGTCCAGTCGAGTCAAGATGAAAATTTTGAAAATTCATGCTATAAAAATCTTTTCGGCAATAACTATAGAACTACCGAATTCAATTTCCGCATTAGCATATTCGTAATCTACGCAAAAATAGGGAGGAAATGTCATCACAGAAATGACACCAAATTGTCAATTAACAGTTCTGTAACCATGTTAGATTAGATGCTTTAAGAAAAAATATTAAAAAAGTGTTCTAACATAGATTATTAATTAATTGTGTACATACGGTTGATGGAAATGACAGAAAAATATTATTCAAGGTGCACTATATTTGTCATTACAAATCTGTGATTTAAAGAAAAGTAAGTTACAGTTTGAAATTTCAAAGTTGATCTTATTTTTAATGATAAGACAACCCTAACAAAATTTTGAATTTATTATTTTATGCTCTCCTTTAATCCAAACAAATTGACGCATTTCATAGGTCTTCAATTAAAATTATATGCAAATGAGAATGATTGTATTCCTTTTTTCTTCTGGGTCTCTACAATTAATAGTTCATAGGTCTTTACGTGTTGATTGCACTAGAGTTCCTCTATAAAGACGTAGTATTTAGAGTAACGACAACGAGTATTCATTTTGATAAATTTCCCTTCTCGTTCACTAGATCGCTCTGCACGACAAAAGCAGTACGCTGTTGATATTACAGGGAGGGATTGCTCGTACAGGTGGGTAAAATCTTCATTCCCATACGGCAGCACTGCAAGGTGACAATTATAACCCGCTAGTGGAGTTACTTTTGCTGGCGTTTTAACAATTTTAATATGCGCCGCAGCTGCTCTAACCAATCTTGCCAATGTGCGGTAATTACCCGAAAATCGAATATTTAAATTCACAAAGAAAATATTCAGAAACATTAGCAGAGCACATCTTCAAATGCAGTATAAACTGCTAACACGATAGCTTATACATCAAAATGAAAAGGCAGTGTCATCAGTTTGAGGGAATACTTGTTACGCTTTCGGTACAGAAAAAACTGGTGATATAAATGCTCGCATACGTTGATGATGTACGCTGGTACAATGCGCTTGCTCTAATTGCTGTGTATTATGTCGCTGTAGGTGACTTATTCACCAGTCTTGCCAAAGTGCGGGTGATTTCCCAAAAATCGGGTATTTTATTTACCCGATGGTATTTTGGAGGGTATTTATCAATTGAGGGTAATCGAGGGTATTTTTCGAATTTTAATAAACAAAATTTCGTTCTAATGAATGTCAACAAGCACTTGATGACTCTGATTCATGTCAACAGTTATTGCTGTACGCCGTTGCATCATGGAGTATTAGGTGCGAGCCCTACACACACGATTGAATGAGATTGTCCGCTAGCTACGGATTCCAACCGTTATAGCAATTTGTTTGAGAAAAAGCGAATTGCTCACCCGAGAGATAATATGAACGTTTACGAAAACAAGACTCACAGCAAAAAGTTTTCTCCCTTTGTTCTTTAATTATTTATTTGCACAAGATTGATTTATTTCACTTTGTTTATTTATTTTTCTTTTTTTGGAAATATTTGGGATCTTTAAAACAACGGGCTATCTTACAACGGGAATGAGAAAAAATACTGATTACCGTGCGTTTACGAAAATAAGACTCACAGCAGAAGTTAAGATTTTCCTCTTTGTCCTTCACTTATTTATTTTCACAAGATTGGTTTGTTTCACTCTTTATTTATTTATTCTTTTTTTATTTGAGGATTTTTGTGATCTTTAAACATTTTTTTTACTTGTTTATATATTTGTTTTGTTTTTCTTTCCTCTTTTGGTCTTCCAGCATGAGCAACTTGACTTTTAAACCTTTATGCCTCGGAAAAGAATTTATCTTTCTACAAAATGTCTTCGGAAAATGCCTTTCTGTAGTATTTCAAATTTTCCGTTCTCACATATATGCATTGCGTTTGTTTGCTGTATCCATATCTGTAACAGTTGGAATACGTGAAAATAAATCTATAACAATCACTTGATTGATGAATGATCAAATGCTACAAGAAAAGTAAATTACACGATAATATTGTAAATGGAATCGTACTTCAAGCACTTGGCCCCTCAAATGGGCGAAGTCGACAGTAAGCAAATAAATTATTTCGGAATGACTGAACATTCGTTTTTAAAAAGAACTAGTGACGCGACCGATTAGACATCCATCGGAGCAATACATTCTTAGCCGATTGGTCAAAAGCAGCTGGTAAAGCTCCGACACGTCATTTCCCTACTAGCCAATAAGTAGGAATTGTAAGTTTCGGGAAGAGAAAACAAAAATGTTTAAGAGCCAAAAAATAAGTTTTATTCGTGAGGAGCAAGTGAGATCATTCCCCAGTCCGCGTCCGAAGTGGTCGGACGAGTTTCTATCCATCTCCCGAGTTCCGGTTATCGGAACTCCTCATCCCGTTTCCCCTGTCGCAGATAGCCGATCTTCCTACGCCTCCTTGCGCGGCTAGCTGGTCAGGCCGTTTACGGTGCTTCATCACTTCTCATGTTAGAGCTATTTTCAGGGCTGTCCCCAACTAACATGCCCCATCACAAGCGGAAAAAGAGCGGCGGTAGCTGTACCTCGCAGGCTAGCACCTGCTCATCACAAGGAAGGAGTGATCGTGTAGCAGACATTCTACTAAAGCATGAAATATCTATTGAAGACATCAGATCCGAAGTCAAAATAGAAACCGATCAAGACCTTATACTGCAGCTAGCTCAACAGATGGAAGAGGTAATCCAGGAATGTAAAGAGATAGGAATCAACAATATGTACAAAGCCGAGATTTTAGACTTCTTCGAGCTTACGGAAACAAGGACCATGGTCTACCGAAGGTGCAGTACTAATTTAGCCATTGCTGGAAGAGAAGCCAAAGAAGTAATCGAGAGGCTCCAAAACCAAGTCAAGATCCTAGAAGAGACGAGCAAGCGCCCTTCCTTCGCGGAGGCTACACAAGTAATACTCCCACCCGCCGAGCGAAAGGTAAATAGTGCTTCTCGACCCCCCAAGGCTCCGGCTATTACACTGTCCACCATCGCCAACCCGACGGACACAGTTAAGAACCTATGCAATACGGTTGGCGCCGAAATCAAGGCAACTGTGCGACGCAACGAAATTAGGATACAGACGGAAAAGCGCGAAGATTTCGCCAAACTGAAAGAAGTCATCGACAGCTGTGGCCTGGAACACTGGGTCCAGCAATCAAAAGATGAGTTGCCCATCAAGAAAGTAATAGGTCGTGATTACCCCACCGAGGATCTACTCGCCGAACTGCAGGAGAAGTCAGCGGTTATCACAAAAATCATCCAGTTCTCCAAGGGCAAAGAGAGCAAGCTACCCCTATTTCTGGTGATTGCCCCCAACACCCAAGATAACCAGCACCTCTCATCGATTAGAACAATTGGACACTTCAGGATCCGCTGGGAGAATCTCAAGAAAAAGACCGTAGCCACCCAATGTTACAACTGCCAGACCTTTTCCCACTCAGCCCATTCCTGCAATAAAAGACCCATCAGCAGATTCTGCGCTGGTGCGCACGACTCACGAACCTGCACCACGAAGGACCAGCTGAAGTGCTGTAACTGCAAAGGTCCTCATGCGGCGTCCGACTGGACCTGCCCCGGTCGACCTAAGCCTCGCTCCGGCGCCCAGCCGACGAACAAGTCCCCCAGCCCTCCCGCTGCTCCCAACGCCAGGACCGTCTTAGCCCAGGTGCTTTCCAGCCTGCGGCTCCTTAGCGCCAGTCTCCCCGCCGGGTAACCGCTCGGTTGTCGCCGGCTCCTTCCCTTCTCCCCTTTCTCTCCCTCCCCCCCCCCCAGCTCTGTTCTCCTTACCCGTCCTTTCTTCTCTTATTCCCCCTCACACCCATACTTCGCACCTGACGTTGGGATGGTTTTTTCCGATCGGACACGGTCCGAAGGACCCACTCCGCAAATGGAACTAGTTCCGAGTTTAGTTCCATGACTGACCTTATCGTTCCGGAAGTCATTCCGAACTATTTCTGGTGGGGAAGAAACCTGGTCCGATGGAACTAGTTCCGAGTTTAGTTCCATGTCTGACGTTATCGTTCCGGAAGTTATTCCGAACTATTTCCGGTGAGGAGGAAACCTGGTCCACTGGAGCTAGGTCCGGATTTCTATTCCTTCATTCCCTGCGGATGATATCGGTCCGATGGAACTGCTTCCATGTTTTTATTTCGATTGGAAGCAGAACGACAGTTCGGTCCATTGGGAATCGGAAGTATTTCCACGTTCTTATTCCGGTTCGAAGCAGACTCAGCGGTTCTAATCGTCGTTTTTAGTGCTCTTTCCTTTCTAGTTCCAAGCGATACTTTACTTTAGTTCTTTTGAGGATATTATTTCTCAGATTTATTTAGTTATATTTTCTAGGAAGACATATTTGTCTTCCTAGAAAATACAACTAAATAGGTTTACAATGAACTTAAGAGTGCTAATTTGTTTGAAAATGAACTATCAAATGAAAAGGGTTGGATTTATTTAACTACTTAGAGTAAATCTTTGCTTATTGTATTAAGTTACAGCATGCTATTTGTTTTAGGAAAATTAGCATTTCTTTATACAGGTAGTCAAAATTAAACTATGACCCCCTTTTTTTTTTGGGAAGAGGGGGGGGGGGAGATCTGATAATGTCTTATCCGTAAAAGAAAAAACATTTCTTTTAAGAGTAACGTGTTTTTCATTGTTTAATAATTAAAAAATTACAACATAGATTTTTCTTTCTTTTTTTAAATACACTAAAAAAAATCAGTTTTCATATTTTGTGCAATAAAATATAAATTATCCAAATTTTGCTTATATGATTAAAATGCGAATTAGTTATCATTATTATTACTATATTATTACTATAAACGGCAAATCCCATTTTAGTATTTTTAAATTGCATTTGATATAGCTGAAATTTCAGATAATACTATTGCCCTCACACCAAAATCCTCTGATGGTTAAAAAGAAAATTCTCCTCTCAATAATAATAATAATAACAACAACAACAAAAAAAATGCTGAATTAATTTTTATTACTTCTGTTCATTTTTTCTTTGCCAACCTTTTTTTGCATTTTTCTCCCCCTTCAATCATTTAAACATTTTTGTTTTCCATATTTTATGCAACAAAATATAAATTCAATAACGTCCCTTTAAATAACCAAAAGGTTTTTAAAAAATAATTTGGGGAATCAGAAATAGAAATGTTTAATTTTAAAACTAATCTCAAAGTCCTGAAGATTTTTTTTTTTAATGTACAAAAGAATCCTATGTAAGTGGGAAATTCAACTGTGGTGCACCAAGAAAAAGAGAGAAAAGAAAAGAAAAAAATATTAAATTAAGAACATTTAACTTTTGTAATGAAAGTTTTAAATCCCTAGTTTGACGCTCCGATTAAAACCGATTAATAGAATTATTTATCTGTATAAACTATTAGAAACTCTAAAATCGAAGAATACTGAATGTGTGCGCGCGAACATGTTTTTAAAAGCATGAAATTAATTTGCCTGATACTTCGGAATTTGCTGCTTAATCTTTCGATGAAGTGGTATCAGAATGTTTCATTTGTATAAAAAAAAAATGATTAATGGTGAATGCTGTCGTGAAACATATATGAGTACTTCGAAATCATTTTGAATTGATTCGCATGGCATTTTCTCATTTATTATTTGTGTTGCAGTCAAAATACTTCCTGCAAACAGTATTGTACTTGAATATAAGCTATTGTTTCATAAAAATTTGGGTATTTAATTTGTGTAAGTTCATGCAACAACTTTGATTCGTAACTTCAACGCACCGATCTTTGCGTTTTTAATTTCAAGTAAAATTTTTCAAGAATTGATTTAATAAATTTTTGACTTAATTCAGTAATGAGCGTTTACCTTATTTTACTCAATTATAGTCTGTTCAAGTTATTTCGTATGTTTAATAGATCATGAATTTTTATGATTCATATTCATGAATGGGAATTCTATTGTCAGTATATCATTGAACTTTTCGTTACTTACGCTTTCTGCTTTCTAGAGTGGCGATTTCATTAAGTTGAGCCACCTCTCCCCCCCCCCCCCCTCACACAGGGTGACTTCTTTTGTATACGTATTTCATTTATTTTTAAATTTTACTTGTAATGCTTTCTTTGTGATAAAGTTTTTGTAAATAAAAACTGCTTACTAGAAATATACATTTGTTGATGAAATCATTGTTTGTTGCTGTTGTCAAATACATTATATTTGAAGCATGTCATAGTCTTAGAAAAAAATACCATTATACGTAATGAGTTAGAATGAGATCAGTAAAAATTAAATTTCTTCTAGTTTGAAATTATACTGTATTTTCAAAGGAATATATAGTAATCAGAGATACTGGATGCCAATGAACAAGAATTGGGGGTGGGGATCTTTTAGCTTTAAAAAAATTGCAACTTTTAAGTACAGAAATAAAATTTTTAAACATCATCATGAATTGATCATAAAACATATTCTAAAATTAATTGCCTAAAGTATACTCAAAAAAAAAAAAAAAAATTTCGAAAAAGCGCTTCATTCTGAATGAAATTACTTAAATTTTAATAATATTCGTGAAACCTCCCAACTGAGGGTTAAAAGAGCACCGAACATCATTGCTATTCATGGGCGAATGAAGGGACTGCACTTTCTTGACGCTATAACAGAGTTGTCACTATAAACGATGTTACTAACTATGACCAAGATCAACTGTATATTATAAACGCAAGCATACACGCACATATATGTAAATGCATATCTATACATAAGTCTTGGGTATTTTGGAGGGCATTCATAAATTGAGGGTATTCGAGGGTATCGTAAAAATTCTAACGAAAAAAGTTTGTGAGAAAAATATTTTTGTTCTAATAAACGACAATGGACACTTGATGCGTCCCATGCACCAAAAAAAGCAGAAAGGAATTGCCGGCAAGCATTTGTGTCACCCGCAGAGCCAGACACCCTGACTACAGCCACTAGCCAACGGCATCGAACGATAAAGATTCAAAGACTGGATATTGTATAACCTAGATCAGAAGCAGAATAATTAAAAACCATTTCCAAAAAAACAAAAAAGAATCACTTTTACAACCTATTTAAGAAGGGAAAACCGAGCTGCTTTTTATTGAATTACGTGCTGCGTTGAATTAAGAGTAAATATTTAATTCCTTCATTACATGAGATGACATTTAACATGAATGACACATCATTGCCATGTACTTACCGTTCTTCTTTGCTGTAACTGTTGGGATCCGCGAAAATGTTAGCGGGAAATGAATAAATGAACAAAAACAAAGTGCGATATCGAAAGCTAACTACAACAGAATTCACATGATTCTCACGAGCTATCAACTACGCTCGAACTAGTTGTCTAATGTTCTAATGTATTTTTTGACTCCTAGACCTTTTGACTTGTCGTCCCAGCCTATGGGACAAGTTGCGGTCTTTCCCACCGAACCTCCCTTTTGTTTCCCAAGTTTGCAGATCACGTGAAAACGACCTCACACTTCAGACTAGTTGGCAAGGTGTGAGCTGAGGATGCAGTCACCAGATGTTTAACTAACTGGTCCCAAATCTTAGTTTAAAAAATGAATGTTTAACTAATAGGTCAAGTCGGAAAACTTGACCTATTAGCTTGTCATCGTCTCTAAGCATTTGACACCGCAAATGAGTGAAGTTCGATGCCATTTATGATATCGTAGGTATGTTTGTAGCATTTAACCAATCATCACACCGGTGGCTAATAGAAATGTATTTTTACGGCTCCCAACTGTTATAGATTAACCATTCATGTGTAACTAAATATGTGAAGAAAAAAAGAAACCAATTTAACTTTTGCTGTGAGTTATTTTCTTAAACACACGTCAAAAAAGTTGTTGATCCCAATTGTTATAATAAGTTATTGAAAGAAAAAAATAATTCCACATATGCCAGAACGATAATGACAAATAACAACAATCATAATAATTAAATTGTTTCTCATTATTACCCTTTATTCGGCATGCTCGATACTATTTACTGATTTTTATTGTAATAATTACTAGTATTATCAAGATCCACTTATATAACGAATGCGTATTTCGCTTTTTTCTTGAACAAAGTGCTATAACGGTTGGGATCCGTAGATTTGCAAACGAAGTACGATCGTTCATGTGTATTGTTCTTGTACCGTAAAAACCCTTTAAAATTTGAAGAAAAAGAAAAGATTTGCAAAATATTGCAAAATTGAACTTCCTTTGTGTTTGAAAGTAGCGTTATAAAGGTAGACATATAATTAAGCAGTTACTATTTTCCTCACGAGGTGCAAACATGTGTCAGCTATTTTAAGTAGGGTTGGTGTGTAAAATGTTAATTTTGATAGCGCTAGTGTAAAACGTCTTGCGGTTTGAAGTAGGGAAATAGAAATTTCGTTTGACCCCGAGTATTCAGAGAAAGGTAGCAGAAAATCAGCTCGTTTTGGCGGCAGCGGCCAGGCGGTTCGGGCATGCAGCAGTCACTCGTTGTTAACACAATTGAGATTATTATTAGCAATAACTTAATACATTTTATTATAAGTTAAGCATATAATCAGAAAGATTTGCAAACGAAGCACTATCGTTCATGTGTATTGTGTATAGTTCAAATTTTAAAAGAGTTGTACCGTAAAACTCTTTTAAAATTTGCAAAAAAAAAAAAAAAAAATATTCAAAAAATTGTCTCTTTTGAATCGGGTTGAAAATATTGATTTTGAAACGGCAACACTGATATACATATACGTATACTAAGAAACATTTAGGTTCTATAACCCCCTTCAACCCAACAAAGAACATAATAATTAAAAACACGGAGGAAAGTTTGTTTTAGGTCCGAAGGAATTAGTTCCTGGAACTAGGTCCGAGGACTCAAAGGAACGAAAGGAGCTAGTTCCTTAAAGTGAACTAAAACTTTCATTCCCCCCGATATTATCGACCTTCCCTGCCGCCGAGGAAAGGTCGTCTTCGTGAGTTCTCCATTCTAGTGACTAGTGTACAAATTTTAAAACTTTTCCATACTAATGTATCTTTTGCCATTATTTTTACTGGTGGAAAGTTTTCGTTTGCAAATTATTCAAAGAATTAATTTAATTTATTCTTTATACTCATTTGTTTCTTGCTTCAGCGATTTATGTATTACATTGTTCCTCACTGTTTTTATTACAAATTTTAGATTCTTATTTTATTAAGTTAATAGTATCATTTTCTAATTCCTATTTTATTTAATTATTTTTTTTTATAGCATGCGGAATTCGATTTTTTCCTAATGCCATTCCCTAAAACAGTAAGAATCAATGAAAATGCATTCGTTGGTAATTCGTCAGCACTAAACACACAGGAGCACGTGAATTCTGTTATAGTTTGCGTACAATGAGCCACTTTGTTTTGCCTCATTTAATCGTTTTTCTCTGGAATTTTCGCGAATCCCAACCGTTATAGCAAATGATGGTAAAAAATAAATATTAAATAATAAAGTGTCTTTGATGTTGTTTGAGGTAAGAATTCAATTTTGACAAAAAATTCAATGCAATTCACAATCATATGAAAAGTAGCTCCCATTTTTCCAGTAAAATCCGTCTTGAAGCAGGTATTTTTTTTATTTATTTTCTTACTAATGATCTAGGAGTTTAAGTAAGTCACTTAACAATGTAAAATTTAGTTTTTAGAAAGAAGCTTTTAAATGTAAATACGGAAGTTCATTTGTAAAATAAGACTGTAAAAGTGATGACTAGAAATATTCGGATAAAAAGTCCTTTTGCTTAGTTCTTTTTTTATGCACTAGGTGGCGCTGCAGACGCAGCATTATGCCAGGGATATTGGAGGGAATATTTGCTTGTAGTGGGAGGGTAAAAACTTCATTCCTAAACGGCAGCACCTGTCTTGCCAATGTGCGGGTGATCTTAAAATAACAAATAAATTTCAATAATTATCTTCGCAGCAGATTTAAAAGAAGGAGGGAGATAATCTCATTCTCTAGTCTGATAAATATTTTGAATAGCTATTTGAGAATTTTTCAATGTAATGTTAGATGAATAATTTAAATTATTCAATGAGCTGCATGCGCAGTTGTCTATTAAATATGCCAGTCTTCGAACAAATTTGTCTTCAATGTTCATACTGTGCAGTGCGTGATGTCACTACCAGTTTCTACCCTTAGCTGCCAGTAATGAATTGGGCACGCGTGTTGCTCCCAATTAGCAAACGTTAATCTTTTTTAACATTACCTACTCGAATCTCAGAACTTCGGGGATTGGCGCCGTCAATGGCGGCCTCCCCGTTATATCCATCGCAAAAAAAAAACAGTATTTTCGAGCGTATTTGCTTTTCTTTTCATGAGACAACTAGTCTCTAGTGTTTAAAATTTTTTATATGGGAATTTTCAGGGGGAGGATTTATAAGTTTTTTTTACTTGTTTTCTTAAAAATATATACACAGTAGAGTATCCCCTCGTTGTATCGCGCTTGTCAGGGGACGGCAAAAGTGCGCGATATAACAGCTGCGGTTAAATAACTCAAAACGTACAAGTAAACTGAATGCCAACGTACAAAAATTAATTTAATATTACATAATGACAACTTTCTTAATGAAAATAGCTTAATAATAAATCCGTGTGCAATAGACATGTCTTTTTCATTCTACAGGCGCTAGGATCAATACAAAAAGAAATGTCAAGTAAAACGTCAACTGGTTAGCGTAGAATCATTATGCAGGCTTGTAAGTTATGGAGTGAGAGGAGAATTGTTGCAGCTGCAGCAAAAGTTAAAGTATTCCTGTTTGATGGCTTTTGTTTAATGGTTGGAAAAGGGCTTTACTTAGAAATGCAATATTTTTACTTTCGAGAGTTCAAACTTAAAATTTTGGGAGACATAGAAAAGCGCGATATATGCGAATGAGCGATATACCGAGGAGTTACTGTACTGCAATATTAAACTGTCTGACTTATGTCAACAGGTATTGCTGTACGCCATTGCATTATGGAGAATTAGGGTACAAACACTAAGCACGTGATCAAATGAGCTTTGTCCGCATATCTACGAATCCCAATAGTTATAGCAATTTGTGTGAGGAAGAAACGAATTACGCTCGCGAAATAATAATAGTAAAAATAACATTAACTATTATTTTTAAAAGAAGGAAAAGTCCCGAGCATTCGAAATGAGATTAGTAAAACTTAACTTAATTCTTACCTGTTCAATTCTTTATTTTATTATGAGTGTTACTAATTGTTATTTTCATTCTCGCTCGTGAGGAATTAATTTTTTGCTACCAATGCCTTGCTATAACAGTTGGGATCAGAAAAAATGTTGACAAAAGTGCGTTTACGAAGATAGCACTCACGACAAAAGATAAGTTTTTTCATTTTCCCATCAATTATTTAGTTACATAAGTGGTTTTATTTCACTCTTTGTTTATTTACTCTTCTTGTTTTGGGATTTGTTAATTTTTATCTTTATCTTACTTTTTCGATTTTTTAAATTTTTCTTATTCATTCTTTGACTTTGAAACGTTTTCTTTGGTTCATTTTTTTAATTATCTATTTATTTATTTTATTTTTTATATGCTTTTGGTCTTCTAGCATGCGCGATTCAATTTTTCCCACGTTATTTCTCGAAGTAGCAATAATCTTCCTTGAAAGTGATTTTGCAAAATGCCGTTTGCTGGTATTTTTAATTTTTCTTTCTCACGTACCTGCAATTCATTTATTTTCTGATTGCATATCTATACCTGTTGAGATCCGTAACAATAGATCTCTAGTAATCAACAATGCGATGATTGAGTTAATGTTGCAAAAAAATGTGAATAACTCGATGATAATTTAAATTGCATCAAACTTTAAGCACTTAGTACCGCAAATGGGCGGTGTCGATAGCAAACAAATAAGTCATTTCGGAAAGACTAAACATTCCTTTTTGTACCCAGAATTTGGGACGCAACTACTGAAACATCCGTCTGCGCACTAAAAACATATGATTGTCAGCTGCATTGAATTAATAGTAAATTCATACCTCAAGCATCACCAATGACAGTTCATTTTTTTTAAATGTATATTTTACCATGTTTTGCTATGATAGTTGGGATCCGCGGAAAGGCTAAAGAGAAACTATTAATAGAGGCCAAACAGATTGCCTTAAATCGATAGCAAACTATTTGATTCTCGCGAGCAATCAACTAGTTATCTGAAAGTGCTGCCGAAATTTTACCTGCTGCTTTAGACCAATCGGCAAAGGATGTAGTGCGCCAACGGATGTTTAACTAGTTGCGTCGTAGTTTTCGTTAAAAAAATGAATGTTTCGGCTTTCCGAAATGATTTATTTGCTTTCTATCGACTTCGCCCATTTGAGGTATCGAGTGCTGAAAGGTTGATTATATTTACTATATCATTCTGTAATTTACACTTTTTATAGCATTTAATCAAGCATCACAACCTTTAATTATTATAGGCGCATTTTTACGGATGCCAACTGTTATATATATTCATGCAGAAAACAAGCGAACTGCATATATGTGAGAACGGAAAATTAGAAATGCCAACGAAAGGCATTTTTCAAAGTAATTTTCAAGGAATCTAATTGCTTTTGCGAGGCATAACAGGGAAAATATAGAACTGCGCATGCAAGACCAAAAGAAGAAAGAAATAATAAATAAATAAATAAGTAATAAATAAACAAATAAGATAAGTTAAGATCAAAAAAGAAAAAGAAAATTAAAGATAAATATATCCCAAAATAAGTAAAACAAATAAGCAAAGTGTGAAATAAACGATTCTTGTGTAAATGTATAATTGAACAACAGAAGGCGAGAACGAAAATAACAAATAATTACAATCTTAATAAAATAAACAAATGAAAAGATAAACATTGAATTTTTTACTCACCTCATTTCGGGATGATCGGTACTTTTTCCTGTTTTGTAATATTAATAATTATTATTGGTGTTATTTCATATGTGCGTAATTCGCTTTTTCCTCAAACAAATTGCTATAACGGTTGGGATCCGTAAATATTCGGGCAAAGCTTCTCCGATCGTGTGTGTAGTACTTGCACACTAAAACTCCATGATGCAATTATCGTACAATAATAACTGTTGGCATTAAACAGACAGTTTTTTTAAAAATGTAGTATTTTTTTAAAGAAGATATTTTTGCCGAATCATAAAGCTAAAGTTTCCCATATAATAAATTATCTTAAAATTTTGATGTTCCATCAAAATTTTGATGCTGAAGTACGAGACTTCCGTACCGTCCAGTGATCCGTGACATGTACTTCCATTCAAAAGAATGAAAGTATTACAGAGTAATTAATAGTTCAATTTTTAATAATTAAGTTACAAACTTTATCTTCCAGTTTTTTAATAAATTAAAGTTTACAATGGTTATATAATGGTTTAGTTTTCGTATGCCAAGTAGTGAAGTGTTCCACGATTTTTTAGTATGTATGGTTAGTGAATTGATTCGAAAAAGTTATCAATTCAAAATGGGATATAATTATCCAAAACGTAAAATGAGTGCACAAAATGGAGCAGTTCCATTTAATAATTTTTTATCTACAGCATCTAAAAAATAACTTTCGATGCAAAATGGGTGAAACTTCCCTCCAATATATAATTTTTTTTTTCAATTGAATAACTGTTTTCAGTATAAAAAACAGACCATCGGCATTCTATTAAATCCAGTTTTTAGATATTGTCAATTTAAAGATTCAAATCGCATTGAAATACAGTAAAAATTATTTTGCAGATCCATTAATCACGTAGTAGATTTACTTACATAACTTTTAAATTGGGTAATTATATTATGTTCTGAAATAACTAATCGGAAAATCGAAATCACTGCATTTGCCCTTTAAAAAAATTATTAATTAATATATTTAATAATTTATTTGTGTCTCCGAGACTATTACGAGAACTCTGATAGTACATTATATGTACTGTTTATCTATCATATTTTAAAAGATGAGTGCATAATAAAGTAAACGTTTTTGCACAGTTTCAAATGAATAACTACATTTTTTTTCCCAGAGCTATTAACGAGAATCAAAGTTTCTCAACATTGGTTTCAAAAAGTAAATTAACCCTTCATTAAATTACTTCTAGATTTATTACTAATTTATAGACTGGGAAAAGATTGCAGATTCAGATGGTAAAATGTTGGGCAAACAACAAATGTAAATTTACATTTTCTGCGAACAAAAATCGTGCGAGACACTTTTCTTACTCAGACAATTTAACAAGTTTTGTCTTCGATAGAATTATTATTGTTACTTTCTGGGTTAAAAAAGAATGGGAACGTTTGTATAAATAATTTTTTTTTTAGCTAAGCATGATTTTTACTTGTAATATTTGTTTGCCAAAATCAGTCCAGTTGAGTTAAAATGAAAATTTTGAAAATTGATGCTAATACAGTCGAACTTCGATAACTCGAAGTTCCAGGGGACCCATTAAAATATTCGACTTATCCGAAGTTCGAGTTATCGAAGTTTCCTCCCATTCCTCGGCACTTGATGTTCGACATGGTTTAAGTGGTTTGATATGTGCCATAATGCTACAGTTGTACGCGTTTCAATTTTTTGATAGCCTATATAAACAACAAGAGAAGAATGGGGTGAAAAGGTTTATTTGGCCTCTCACATATTAGTATACATACCATGTAAATCTCATTTGAAAAAAGCAGTTAATTTTTGTTGTTTGCATTTTTTAAAGTTGTTGGCATTCACAAAGTCACCTAATTTTTGAACACAGTTAAATAGGGTGTTGTCTGTACCTTCGGTGGTCTCCAGGTATTGTTGTAAGATGTGAACAGCGTCCTGTGCTTGCTTACTTGTTGGAGGTGGGGGGATTTCAGCTTTGTCTTCGTCCTCATCTCCTTGGGGCTCTCCGCAAATAGCATTAATTATTGCTTCGTCAGACAAGGGTTCTGACGTTGCAATGTTGTCATCGATGCAAATGAAATCTTTTTCCCAGTCCATATCACGCATGCCTTCAATGTTGTCATCGATGCACATGAAATCTTTTTCCCAGTCCATATCACCCATGCCTTCTAAGGGATCGCAATTGTCGTCTTTCGCTACATTGTCATTTGAACTGAAGAAACCACAGTTCTTGAAACAGTTCTCGATCACCGTTTGAGAAACATCACTCTCCCAGGAGCGCGAAATGAGGCGCATGGCATCTAGCACATTGATTTTGTGCTCTACGCCATTCTCCACTTCCTCGATGGATTGGCGCACTAAGCGTTTTCGATAGGCATGCTTCAGGCACTTGATGATTCCTTGATCTGCAGGCTGAAGTTTTGCCGTTGTGTTGGCCGGCAGGAAGAGCAACTTAATCGCGGACAAGTTTGCGATATCCCCGTGAGCAGTACAGTTGTCCACGAAGAGTAACACTTTTCTGTTTTGGTTGAAAAACTTTGAATCTAGTTTCCGTATGTACATCTCGAACAAGTTCAAAGTCATCCAAGCTTTTTGATTTGCGTGGTACTCCACGGGCAGTGATTTTACATTCTTTAAGCACCGGGGCTTCTTTGCCTTTCCAATGACTATCAAAGGCAGTTTTTCAGTCCCATTGGCGTTTGCCCCCACCAGAATTGTCAACCGTTCTTTGCTGAGCTTGCCACCAGAGCACTTCTCATTGCGAAACATCATTGTCTTGTTCGGCATGCATTTAAAAAAGAGTCCGGTTTCATCTAGGTTGAAAACATCTTTGGGTTCATATGACTGTAGAAGCTGTGGTAAACTCTTCCTCCAGTTCTCGCATGTTTCATCTGAAACATCCTTTGCTTGTCCATGTAGAGTGCGGAACACGATCTTGTTCCTGGCTTTGAACTTGTCCAGCCATCCTGTACTGGCGTTGAATCCATCGACATTCAGCAAGCGAGCGAAGTCCGTGGCTTTTTCTTTCAGTAACACTCCGCTGAGGGGAATGTTCTTGCTTCGGTGGGTGTCGAACCATTTCAGGAGTGCTGCTTCGACGTCAGGAAAAGCACATGTTTTTGCGCGTTTGCTCGAAGAGTCGCCACCCGATCCATGGCGGCTCAAAATCTTTTGTTTATCTTTCAAAATCGTAGATAAAGTGTTTGGAGGTATGCCGTACTTAGAAGCCACATCTTTCTTTTTCAACTGAGGATTTTTTTCAATCTCCAAAATAAGCTTTGCTTTTTGATCTAAAGTAAGCGTGATCAATTTCCGTTTAGACATTCCGGATACAAAATGCTGATTAATTCAACAAGCGCAATTCAAAGAACGCAACTGCAACGTCACGGAGTCAAAGAAAGAAGAGCAGCCAGCTGGGAATCCTTATCAGGAATGTGCAACTCTTTCTACACGCCGGGGCGGACCCAATTTTCACAAAACAGGTGAAAACCTACCCAACCTCACAAAACAGGTGCTCTCCCCCCCCCCTACAATCTTTAAAGGGAACCCACCCCCAAGACAGTGACCATCTTTGTTCAGTCCACTCCAACCTTCCCTTCCCTCCACAATCTCTTATCTCTGTTTATCCTCTCGGACAATGGAGGGGAGGGGGTGAAGGGTATTCCAAGAATGTGCGACATAAGTGGATGCCATTGCAATTCACAGAAGGAAGACATGAGTGGACTGGCATTCGAACTTTTGAACGGAATCGTTTTTTTTTTTTCCGGGGAAATCTATCGCAAAAACTTCGACTTAGAAGATGTTCACTTCGAGTTATCGAGACAGTTTTTTAAAGAAAAGTATAGAAATGATTCTGGACTTGATTAAAAGTTCGAGTTAGCGGATTATTCGACTTATAGGAAGTCGAGTTATCGAAGTTTGACTGTAAAAACCTTTTTCGGCAATAACCATACAGCTACCAAATTCAATTTCCGCATTAGCATACTCGTAATCTACGTAAAAATAGGGAGGACATGTCATCACAGAAATGATACCAAATTGTCAATCGACAGTTCTGTAACCATGTTAGATTAGATGTTTTGAGCAAAAATATTAAAAAAATGTTCTAACATAAATTCTTAATTAATTGTGTACATACGGCTGATGGAAATGACAGAAAAATATTATTCAAGGTGCACTATATTTGTGTTTACAAATCTGTGATTTAAAGAAAAGTAAGTTACAGTATGAAATTTTAAAGTTGATCTTGATTTTAATGTGAAGACCACCCTAACAAAATATTGAATTTGGTATTGTATGCTCTCCATTAATCCAAACAAGTTGACGCATTTCATGTGTCTTCAATTAAAATTGTATGCAAATGAGAATGATTGTGTTAATTTTTTTTACTGTGTCACTGCAATCAATAGCTCATAGGTCTTTTCATGCTCACCGACTTCAAGCCTTTAGTTCTTAAAGGTTCATGCAGGATAGGATATCATCGATTAACATATATTTGGTTTACCCTCAAACAATCGACAGACAGTTAATTTAATTATACTAGCTCCATTTCTGCGGATCCCAACCGTTACAGTTGAAATGCATGCGGGGAAAGTGAATTAATTGCACATGCAACAGAGCGGTAAAATAGTAACTTTGGATCCCTTTACTTTTGCGCATCCTAAGTGTTTTGTTAGTGCATCAGGAGGAGGGGGGGGGGGGGAACTAATTACTCAAACTGCAGAGCAAAAAAAATCTTTTTTTTTTTTGAATATTCTATTTGAGTATTTAAGATCAAAAGCATTAATGACATCTGCTAACTGTTAACGTTATAAAAAATGCATTCTTTTAAAATTATACTATTTGAAATTACGACTTTTATATGGACGGAATCCATGAATTGACAATTCAATGACTGGTAAGGTCGAGCAATTGTTACAAACCATTTTGCTTGCAAATTTTCATCCATTTAAGCACGTAGTTTTAATGAAAAGAAATATGTCATTCAAAGTTTATTGAATGCCATATCAACTTATCCTGTACGTTGTCGTTGTTGCGATAACAAAAGCAACTCTTGAATAAATAAATAAATAAAATAGTGATATGGTAACAAATAAATACAATTAATTTGCCCTATATCTGTTATTTTTGCAGCCGCACCTTTACGGACATTTTTGCAGAACCCAACAGTTACAGCATAGTTTTAAGAAAAAAGTATTTCTTTTCGTGCATATATACCCCAAAAGTAGAGATACGACAAATATAAATATACATTAAGAAACTTCGTTTCAGATTTCATTCGTTGAATGCTCCATGCACCTCTATTCTACCACCCATAACAGGGAACTTAAATTTACGTGCCTGAAGATGTGACTAAACTGAAAAATTTTTAACCTCCTGAGGAACAGTTACTCTCGAGCTTATCGCAATGGATAAGTCACTTACAGCGGGATTATACAGCATTATGAGCGAACGCATCGTACTAGCGTACACGTCAACGTATGCGAGCATTTTCTACCACCATTTTTTTTCGGTACGGAAAACGTGATAATTGTTCTGTCAAATTTTTGAGACCAAGCTAATACAAATCATAAGTTCTCGTTCTAGCAGTTTCGACAGCATTTGTATATATATTTATATCTTCTTACATATAAGCTCGTCTGTCTGTCTGTCCGCGATAGGATCCTACGCCGTTTTACCGATCGGGACCACATTCGGCACGGTTAATCTTTACGACCCGAGAAACGCATCGCCGCAAAAATGAAAATTGTGACTCAATTAGTTTTTTTTTAATTAATTTTTAAAAATTTTTCAAAATTTATTTAATTAAATAATTAAATGATAGTAAATTTATTTATTTATAGACAATTTATTTTGAAAAAAATCTTTTAAAAAATCCCGTTTCGTTTTACGTTGTTGTTCACTTAAAACTAGCTTTAATAAAGAAAGATGTCATGTTTGATGAAATTCTA
The DNA here is from genome assembly GCA_038502835.1 of Octonoba sinensis. Classification (NCBI taxonomy): domain Eukaryota; kingdom Metazoa; phylum Arthropoda; class Arachnida; order Araneae; family Uloboridae; genus Octonoba; species Octonoba sinensis. The sequence continues at coordinate 111,495,925 of CM076606.1, forward strand.
ATTTTAAATGACCAGAGCAGTTAAGCGCAACAAGTTTCCGTGTTTTGGCTCCGCTCCTACTCCAAGCAAAAACTAGTTGCTCCACTGCTTCGCTCTGCTGCTCGACGCTCCGCTCCAGATCTCTGTTTATTGTTTTTTTTTTCCATGTAACATGTGCCGAGTTTATGCCCCCCCCCCCCCTTTGAAATGAAGGGGAATAATCTCGACAAGTTAGGGGTCATTCATAAATGATGTCACGCATCGAGGGGGGAGGGGGTTCATGAAATTGTGACAACGGGAGGGGAGGGGGTAACAAGAAGTTTGACATCAGGCTTTTACAACATAGCATGACATGTGACAAAGGGGGGGAGGGGGGTCCGTTGAAGTTTGGCATTTTGTGACAAAGAGGGGGAGGGGGTCAAATATATCGGAAAAAAGCGTGAAGTCATTTATGAACAGTCCCTTAGCGATGATTATTTCAAAAGATTTCTGGGCATGAAATTAAAGATGGCCCCCTCCCACCGCACTCGAAGCATACAGATTTATGGGCATTGAAGGGATTTCGGCAAAAGAGGAAGTAGCGAAAACTTTAAAGCGGAAGGGTGAGAATGGGAGTGTTATTTCTACTACAATCCTGATATTAGTTAACCCAAAAAATATGCTGGAATGAGGCTGCATTTCCTAATTTTGTTTCGTGCTAGATTTGTTTACTGCTTAATGCTTATGATTATTTTGTGAATAACCGAGTAACGTTCTTTATTGATGGCATATTGCAGCATTTGTTTATTTTATGTTTCTTTATTTATTTTATCGGCTAGTAAAGTGACAGCAGTTTGTTTTTTTTAAAAAAAAAAATTTTATTGACGAAAAAATATTTCAGCAGAAAACTTAGACCGAAATTGGTTAATGTCAACATTCACGAATTCCATGAAAGTCCGAATATTTGGTTATATCTTTATACATTTGGACATTCAATACTGTATGCCGACAATCACAGATGTGCTCTGGTGAAAGTCGAAACAAACAGAATATGCCAATAAGAGCTGCGGCGGCCTGACGAACTTTAGTCTGAAATAAGATTGTATAACGTTAAATCCTTAAAATTATTGTTTGTACTTTTCAGTGGATGAGCAACCGAACCCCCCTCCCCTTATGCTCTTACCCCTGATGACACACTAACGATAACCTAGAAATGTGTTTGTAAAACTTAAATTTCGATAAATTTTGGGAACCCCCCTCCCCCCCCCCCCGTTTTTTTAACGTCATCAAAAACAGTTTACCATTCCATTTCCTGCAATTTCCGGGAGATGTCCGGAAGTCCCCTAAACTCCTCAACCACTTCCCATCACCAAAAATATACTAAAATAACGCACATTTCCGCAGATAATTCCGAATATCAGTTTTCCCAAACAGCTCTATAAATACAACATTCAACTGCGAATTTATCACTTAAATTTCAAAAAAATTCTAAAATTGTGCCCCCCCCCCCCCCAAACGCCACCAACGACTTCCGAACGTTTGCCAATTTCAAAGTAATGCCCCATAAAAATCCCCCCTTAACCCTAATAGCACCACCCAAAATTGTGTTTTCAGGATTTCAATTTCGAAAAATTTTCGTCACTTTTCATTTCGTTAACATGATAAAAATAGTCTCAATTTCTATTTTTTATATACTGAACTCTAGAAATTTTTAATTTTTCCTCCCCCTCTTTTAACAGGAAAAATAGCTTAAAGTAACGTTCTCGGGGGGTCCCTTTTTTACTAACATCTGCAAAATGCAACACAAAACTGCGATTTTAGCGTCTAAATTTCTAAAACTTTCGGCGAAATTGCACGAACCCGTTCCCCTAATGTCACCAGCGATAGCTTTAAGATACATTTTGAGGATTTTAATTCAGAAAATTATCCTCAAAGACTCCACCCGTGAAACCCCTTTTCTCTAGCACGTCAATTCCGTAAACTATTCAATGTAAAGAGATATGTAACCACACCTAGATATAAAGCGATTCTGCGAAGACAAAAAAACGAGAGGTGCGAATCAAATAAACATGTCAATTTTTAAAAAAATGCATTGCTTTCGAAAGGACGGGAGTGCTTCCCGGCCTCTAAATTTGTTTATAGCAATGACTTCCTCTTAAATAAGCAACTATCCGCCTTTGTTACCTACTCACACACATAGCCCTTTTCGCAATCACGTGACTATGAATCATCCAAATGTATTACCCGAGAAGAAAATCGTTCGAGACATTCATTCGATTCTATCTTCCGAGAAGTAAACCAACCGAGTTCTCGAGATGTTTAATCGAGTTCTCGAATGTTAATGAGTTCTCGAGATGTTTGAATCGAGTTCTCGAGATGTTTCAATCGAGTTCTCGAGATGTTCAATCGAGTTCTCGAGATGGTCGTCTGAATCGAGTTGTCGAATTGTCCTGAATAATCGAGTTCTCGATTATGCCCATCACTAACCTAGACCCATCGACGGGCGCCATGGTGCCCGCGGGCATAATGTTAGGGACCCCGCCCTAAGCCTACTGCTTCGTCCTGCAGCGCTATGTAGTGAACAAGAAAGGAACTGATCAAAAAGATCATTTACCCGAATCTTTCTTTGTCATCACTTTTATGGTCTTATTTCACAAACGAACTTCCCGTATCAAAATTTTAAAGCTTCTTTCTAAAAACTAAATTTTACATTGTTAAATGAATTATTTAGACTTTCCTAGATCATTAGTAAGAGAATAATTAAAAAAATACAGACTTCAACACGGATTTACAGGAAAAAACCGAGCTACTTTTCATGTGATTGTGAGCTGCATTGAATTAGACTAAAAGTTCAATTCTTACGTAAAGCAACGACAGCGACACTTTATTATTTACCATGTATTTTTTACCATGCTTTGCTATAACGGTTGGGATCCCCGAAAATTCTAGATGGAAACGAATAATGAGGCAAAACAAAGTGTTTTATCGAAGGCAAACTATAACAGGATTCACATGATCCGAACGAGCAAAAAAAAAATTTTTTGTTGACTCCTAAGCATTTTGTCTTCTCCTTCCCGAAACTTACAATTCCGACTTATTGGCTAGGGATGAAATGAGCTGCCTGATAGAACTTTGCCTGCTGCTTTCGAGTAATCGAAAATATAATAAAAAAAATATATATAGTCTAAATCAACATGAAGATATTTGGGTAACCAAATGGGTGAATACAATTTGCAAGATTTTGTAGTTGAGATAAATAATTTAAATTTTACATTGCTAATTGCAGTTGTGAGCTGCAATAACCCAAGTAAGACTGCAACCATTTTCGCGGAAAAAAAAATTTAGGTGGATGTTGGAGTAGGTATGAAAGGCATTATTGTTTTTCATCGAAAATAACGATAATTATAGAATCACATACCTGGGGACCATTCCCTGAAAAATTGTATGGGTGAATCATGTATACGAGCTTGTTGAAGTCCAGCGTTGACTTGTTTGAATTTATATTCTCATAGGAATTAAATAATAAAATGCATTAGAGTCATATTTTTATGCATTGAAAAGAATTAATTCACCTGTGAGAAAATATGTTTCCCAAAATACAAAATTGAAGACAGACAGTTGTTTTTGCAAATCATATATTCTTTTTTATTTTGTCTCCACTAAAGAACATTACATCCAGTCAATAACGAGCCGTTTTTTTAAGTGCATAATTATTAAACCTGTGCAAGCATATCAACATAATACTGTGTGGCACATTTGAACAAACCGTATAAAATGTAAAAGTTCAATATAATTGGCAAGTCGCCCAACATACTGGTATAAGTTTAGTTGCACTTAAATACATAATGAGATAGGCATTAGAGAAACCATCATATTAATTATGGTTTCAAATAGTAAGAAGTAGCACTCACGACTGATATTCATAATGTATGACACTCGATTTCCAGTACATAACTAACGGCAAAACAGAAGCTCGCTTTTTTTAAAATTTTGGGTAGGGGGAGAGAGTTAAAGTCCCCTGAACGCCAAATATTTTACCGCTTCAAATAACTAGTAAAATCAAGTCATACATTAACATGTTTCCTTTTTTTTAATGCACTGTCGCACTAATTAAGACAGCATATTGACATACTAATTATGGCACAAGAAATATACATATGGAACTTTCGGAATATAAATGCACATTAATCCGGCCAAATTAATGAATCTCTTCCTGAATAGCTATGTGTGCAGAATATATCAATTCCAATATTTCAGTTCATTGAAAATTCAAGGCTACGAAAATAATTTTTACCATATTTGGCCGTTGGGGTCAGAACAATTAAAAACCTATTTCAATCAAAGCCAGATACTCTCTTTCATAAATAAAGGACACGTCAGTAAGTAAAATACTGAATGGAAGGCACTTTTAAACATTTAGTCAAAGATTCGTTTTCTTAGAACTGTAAGAACAGCTTACTGATGCAATGGCGGCATAACGGCACACCATGCACCGACCCAATTTTTTAGAACAGTAAAATTTAAAAAAAACATGGGCATCACACAATTTAATTCAAAAACAGAAAATTTGGTATTAAAACGAATACTTAGCACATGATATTATTTTTTGGGGGCCAACTCAATACGGGGATTCCTCCTTCGATTGTTTCGTTAAAATGGCACCTCATTTTTTTCACGTCCCTCTCCTTTTTCGAAAGAAAGACCCCTACTAACTTTTTCGAATATTTTTCAACCAGCGTTGCTGAATTTCATGCTGGGGTGAGCCAACTTGTTGACCAATGAGAGTGCGATCACTTTCAAACGAGGCACTACGTCACACACAGTGTAAGGGTAAAAAGAACAATCTAGAAAGATTGGAGAGGGAACAAGAATGCTTAACTAAGGCTTTGAATGACCTGAGATGCACACCCGGTGTGAATCATCTGGCATCGGAAAGAGATGGAGAGAATTCACGAACATACTTCCTACGCTCTGCAAATTTTCGTACAGTCGGCGACACATTCCTTCCTTAAAGCAGAAGGGGGGGGGGGGGGGTATGTGGTGCGTTTGCGATGGAGCAAAGCGAAAGACAAAAAGTTTAAATGTAAGGTGGCACACTCTCAAAATTAAAAGGCTAAGACTTTTTTGTTTTTCGGACTTTAACAAATTAAATTCTATTTCTAAAAGATTTATTTCAAACAAACTTGCCTTTTCGGGGGCCTTTTTTTCGGGCTTTCGGCTAGCCAAAATGTTAAATTTAAAGAAAAAATTTTCGGCCCTTTATCGGCCCTTAGTTTTTTAATCACCCTCATAAGTTTGTTTGCCACACCCCGATGGGGACCCAAGCTTTAAAAATTGAAAAATTTCCACAAAAATATTTTTGGTTTTTTTAACGGGTTCTTTTCCTAGTTTTTCTATTTCCATAAAAATTTAAGGGGGTTAAAAACAGTTTTCGCCATCATGGGGCAGCCAGGGTTGCTAATTTGGCTATTTTTAAGATAAATGCGAAACATTTGGCTTTTGGAATAATTTGCATGGCTTCCTGGCTTTCTTTTGGCTCCTTAATAGTTTTTGGGAGATTTTATAAATATTTTAGTTTTTTACAACAGAAGTTTTAAAGATTTTTAAAAAACAAATACTATTTTTAATTTTAGAACTATGCCAAATTTTGTTTTACACCGTTTTGATAACAAATGGGTGTCGCTTATTTTATATCAGCTCAGTCTCTTATTATCCGGTTGCCTATTTATGCCCAACATGCCCAATTTTCGTGCTGGAGTTAATAAACATTCGGAGGGAATACTCGGAAAAGCAGTCGGATATCTTGTTCTGTGACTTCATTCGACGATTCTACAGAATTCGCTCTTTTGTTCCGAGTCAGCGAGAATTATTCTAAGAATAATTCTCACACATATAGCAAAAGAAGAAGAACAGAAGAGGGAAAGAAATATTGATGTTTCTTCAGCAAGAAAAATATCTGCAGGAATGCTGCTACAAAATTTGTTTTTTTTTTTGCTTAAAGTTGGATGCTTTTGTGATATTGTTGGTAGGGTCAGTTGGGGTAATTGTAAACGCTTTTTCAATGTTTTAACTTTTGATCCTTCCCTACCTCTTAAATGAATTCAGAGAAAAAATTGTGAGCATTGTAGCCACTACTGTACTTGTAAGTAAATGTGCGCAAAAATTTTGACTTTATGACTATTTGTTAACGAATGAGCTCGTGTTTACAATTACCCCAGTGTGTTTACAATTACCCCAGAGATCTGGGGTAATTGTAAACAGTGATTTAAATTCGAATAAGGTTGATGCAAATGGAAATTTGCTTCATACACAGTCTTCTTGAAGGTTTAAGAAGTTCCGGAGCAATGCTTCTCAATCTGCAGCCAACAGGCCGCATGTGGTCCGCTGAGTTATGTTATGAGTCGACTGAGATCATTTAACGAGAAATATCTTGAAAAAAAGCAAGTAATGCGACAAATTTATATAAAATTTGTCCCGCAGTGGATCAGTCGGTTAAGTTTGGATCCCATAGAACACCGAAAGTGAAGCACAACTGGCCGTGGTCAACGCTTGGGAGGGTGACCACCTCCCGCGATTGATTACTCTGAGACCGAGTGCGCTAAAGGGAGCTGTGCACGTAAAATACATCGTCGCTTCAAATGCCCACCAAGTTAGAAATAATTTCCGTTGAGGGACCATCCTAGGTGACGATCTCTCATCTGGGAGCTGTTTCAAAATCATTAAGCCCCTCTGAGCCAAGTGTACTTCATTATAACGGAGCTCATTAACAATCAGTAGGAGCTTCCTTAATTCATGGTCGCCCTGCAAGGGGGGGCTTGGATTTCCAATTGGAATTAGCAACAACAACAACAGTTATGTAAAATAGACACAAAAGTATAATTTACATCAAAATAAAATACTTATTGTCCCTCCTAAATATTGGAAATAGGATAAATTTAAGTGTTTACAATTACCCCAGAGTACGAAATATATGGGGTAATTGTAAACACCTAACTTGCACATGAAAAATAACAGGGAGGATTAAATTCATAACTAAATGTTTTTAGCAGCATTCCATATGACAAATAAAAATGGTTGAAACCGCTTGCATCGCTTTTGTAGATGAGCTGGAGAGGAAAATGTAAGATCACTAAATTTTGTTAAACAACTTTTTTCACTGTGCCATTTTCAAACAATAGTGACGCCTCCACAGTTGTTTCGAAACTTACGAAACTGCTTCAATGTCTTCCCTATGCAGCCAGTTTATCCCCTCACAAGCAGTTAAGTTTTCAAAACCACCACAAGTGTAGTTATGAAGCTTGTTTACAATTACCCCAACTGACCCTATGTTTGTAGCATTTAATCAATCAGCACACCGTTTACTATTAAAATGCATTTTTACGGATCCCAACAGCTATAGATTAACTATTCATGTGTAAATAAATAAGTGAAAAATAAAAGAAACCAACTTAATTTTTGCTGTGAGTTATTTTCCTAAACGCACGACACAAAAATTGAGGATCCCATTTTTTATAACAAGTTATTGAAAGAAAAAAATAATTCCACATATGCGAGAACGAGAATGACAACAACAATCATAATAATTAAATTGTTACTCATTCTTAATCTTCTTTCGGCATGCTCGCTACTATTTACTGGGTTTTTTTATAATAATTACTAGTATTATCAAGATCCACTTACATATTGCATGCGTATTTCGTTTTTTTTCTTGAACAAATTGCCATAACGGTTGGGATCCGCAGATTTGCAAACGAAGCACAATCGTTCATGTGTATAGTTCTTGTGTCCTAAAATTCCGTGATGCAATCACTGAGCTAAATGAGAGAAATCTGGAGTGAGGACTCCCCATGCTTCAACAGGGCAGCTTGCGAGCCGACGCGCATGAATACAGTGCTCGAGCCATCAAGGCAAAACATCGCTGACTTCCCATTCTGGAAGGATTGGCTCGTATGGTGTATTGTTACAAATTTCGGTTTAATTTATCATAGTTTATCAAAAAATTTTATTTTCGTCATTTAGCAATACTTTTGCATCCTGTTGTGCAAAGGGATGTAAAAATAAATTCGTGAAACTTAAAAGAAAACGGTGTTAAAGCTCATTTTGATGGCGAATTACCTATTTAAACTTTAAATGCCTTGTTCTCGTATTCTATCTTTGAATGGCTTTTTTTCACAGAAATTTAATTACTATGCCCATAATGTACACAAAATTGTTTTTGGATGAATAAAGTTTACCTTAAATCATAATATTACAACTTAATTACATTGCTGAAAAACTTTTTCTTTTAGCATTATAGCCTAAATATGTCTCCTGTTTTCTCGATAGTCAAACCTTATTACGTAGTATTTTATTATAAGTGAAAATAGCAGTTACACAAATAGTTAAATCATGTACGTTTTTTGCTTTTATCTTAATTTGCTAGTTAATGGAAATTTCAATAATAATTTTGATGTTTTTGAATTAACTTTTCATTTGAGTAAAATTTTGATTTTTGCGTGTGTTAATTTTTATTTTGTCAAATTGTGGCTGTTTTTAAAAAACATTTATTTTATTATTTATTTATTATTTTATTACTAAATTAACATCTACACTCAAAGATTTTTAATGAGTTCATAAACCTTTGAATTGCAGCACTTTTCCCCTGTAAATATACTGATCAGCTGAAAGTTTTATTTGTGCATGATTTAAAAAATCATGATAAATATTATTATGATCATGTTTTTTTGTTACTAAATTACCATCTGCACTCAAAGAGTTTTAATGTGCTTATAAAACTTTGAATTACAGCACACACTTTTTCCCAGCAGATGCACTGATCAGCTATATTTTTAATTAGTGCATGGTTAAAAAATAAGTAGTATTTCTTTATTATTCTTATTTACATTTAATATCCATAGCTGAAATGTTCCATTAGTGAGAAATATTTATCTTTGTCATAGGCAAGCAAACTTGTAAAATATAAAATTTGTAAATGCTTATACATTTCAGATTCATCTCAAAATGATATGCTCCATTCCAGTTATTTGCAAGCTTTTTTTAATAAAAATGTTATCCTATAATATCTCCAAAAAATGACTTCTTTCTTCTTATTTTAAGTGCTTCTTCTTTTCTAATTGTATTATGTTTAAGTGCAATATCGAAGTGTAAGAACTCTAAAAACGCATTTATCGTTTTTGGGAATAAAAGTCGCTATATTGATGTTGTTCGAAGCTGCACACTGAAACTTCTTATGAGATTTATAATTTAACTGTGTAAAGTATTTATTCATCAGTAGTCAAGGAGAGTAAATCAATTAATCAGGGTGTCTTCCTGTCTAAATAAACATTTTTTAAACCTGCCATAGTCGCACACTCCCATATAGCATTCAAAGATAATAAAAAGTGTCGCAAAATGTTTTTTATCGTGAAAAAATGTATGAATAATTGTTCTAAAATGCTATGAGAAATTTTAAATTATTATATGTCAGGAATTAGAATAAATTTTTTTAGAAAAATCGGAAAAGAATTAAGAGCTCGAGAGCTCTTTAAAGTTAGCCGTTTTATCATTGCGCGAATTGGTAGTTTGCGCGTTTTGCCTTAATGGCTGAAAAGAGTGTGAAGCGGTTCGACCGCCCAGTCCTCGCTCCAGGTTTCTCTTATTTAGCTCAGTGGATGCAATGGCGTGCAGCAATAACTGTCGACATTAATTTGTGTAAAAAGAATTGCAGTTTAAACCCTTGAGACTCCAGAGCCCTCTCTTCCCAGAATAAACCTGGTTTCGTCACCGTGAGAACTTTTTTTAAATTTGATAAAAAAGAAAAGATTTCCAAAATATTGCAAAATTGAACTAATTTTGTGTTTAAAAATAGCGTTAAAAAGGTAGACATATAATTTAAGCAAATTCGAGTCTCAGGAATTTTGAACAGTTACATTGTTTTCGCAGAAGGTAGCGCCACATATAAAAAATTGTCGGTTATGGGAGGGTATTTTGAATCGGGTTGGAGGGTTCAATTTGAAACGCAACACTGCTTTTTATACAAACTACCGTTGTGAAATCGACCATTCTCAAATACGAGAACGAAAACTGCACGTTATTAATTTTAAATTCGTCTGTTTTGACCCCTGGTATTTTGTCTTGCAAAAAACTGGTAGCCAAGGCGCAAATTGAAAAAAAAAAAGTTTTTTTTTATTTTCTTTACCAGTATCGAATCCCAACTTTAAACAAACTGGTAACTAAAAACGCATCGTGCACCTCTGGTCTAACCGTACGTAATTCTTTAATTCAAACAAAATACTGCACTCGTTTAAAAATGAATGAGTTTCATAAAAAAAAGAATACTAAATGTTCTAGTTCCTCTGCATCAAAATCAAGGGATTCATGTAAAACTCTACCATGAACTAAAAAACGGATTTAAAACGATGAATAATCGGAACCAATCTTTGCTTCGTGCACGTGCCTTACAAGGTCGCTTTAGCTGATGTTTGTTTTCTTCTGATTGTTTATTCTACATTTATTCAGTTTTGTATTTACTAGTATTACTATTAGTATATATGAAAAGTAACGGATTAGGGGAATATAAGATCGAAAAATAATATCGCGATCGGGAAATTGTCCTGTTTTTTTTCTAGATACAGGAAAGTGATTTTTGGTACTTTTCATTCTGAAGTAAAAATAAATTAAAGTCTGGAAGATATTTTTCCATACGGAAAACATAGGCATTGCATCGGCATTTAGATGTTATTCAAGGTCGATAGGCCAAAGCTTTTCCGAAGTTTCCGAAGAATGCCGGTGGCGATGGCTAGATTTTTTAACTATCGGCACTGGTGCATCGGTCGAGCCCTTATATTTATTTATTTATTGCTCAGTTAAAGATGTTTAACTGCATTTCACATGAAATGTTGCAATTTTAAGCAAGTCTCTTTAAAAAAAAAATTAATAAAACTGAAATCGGAAAAATGTTCCAACTTTCAAAGTTACTGTATCATGTAAACTTCCCCCAAAGTCTTTTATGGTGCTTGAATAAGGCATTTATGTTTTTATAAACATAAAAATAAATAAATGATTTAAATGACATTTTTGACAAGCATTCTACACGTGGTTTAAAGGGAAGTTTTTCCATCGGCCATCGGCATCGGCCATCGGCCGATGGAAGAGCAAAATAATCGGCCATCGGCCATCGGCCGATCTTGGAACAATCGGCATCGGCCCATCGGCCAAAAAATGCCATCGGTCGAGCCCTACTCTCACAGCATGTAAAAGTAGCATAATATTTGTACTTATTATTGTAATTTACGGACTTTAACAAATTTAATTCTATTTCTTAAAAAGTATTTCCATTCATAATTCAATTTTTAATTTCCTATTCCTTGGAGTAGCAACACCTTAGTTTGTTTATATCGAGAGATCATTCGCGTTTATATCTATAGATTTCTTAAGTCTGACAAATGTTAAGCAGTTTATTATGATTTGGAAAGGTTAATTTCCGGTCCTTTGGAGTGGCGGCTCCTTAGTTTGTTTATATCGAGCGCTCATCATGTTTAGTTTGATTGTTAAACTCACAGCCCGTAGGGGGATCAGCTAGTATAATAAATAAATGAACATGTAACAATTAAATTATTGTTGGTCTCATTTTGGAATTCTGGTTAATTTTCCTAGTTTCTATTGTAATAACAATTATTATTGTTATTATTTAGACCCACTTGCATAGCGCAAGCGTATTTCGCTTTTTCCTTAAAAAAAATTCTTATAACGGTTGGGATTCGATACAGGGCGAAGCTCGTTCGATCGTGTGTAGTGCTTGTACTCTATTACTCCATAATGCAATGACGTAGAGCAATATCCGTCGACCCTTAAATTTCGCAGTTTTAGAAGTTAGTAGATTTTTTTTAACACGTTGAGTGCCACGCTGTTTTTTTAGCGACTTCCCGTCAGGCCCACAGAGTAATTATAAACCAGAGGGTCAACTCTCAAGCCGTTTTGTAGTATCGATTTCAATAGCGCACCACGGGGAAAAACATGAACTAAATTACAAGAGTTCGCATTGAAGTTTAACTCATGTGTCCTCTACGACGATATTATCTTTGTTTTGAAAGGAAATTGCAGATTTCTTCAGAATCGGTTCGCTCATTTGCAACTTTGCGTAGTTCTTTCCGATTGAATCATTTTTGCACTTTCATTATTTTTGTTCGTCATTTTATGGAATATTTTTTAACGCTAAAGATTATTTACGGTATTTGGAAAGGATTACTTTTTAAAATATTATCTAACTTAAGAATTCCTTGATACCAAATATATTTAACTGAACTTATTTAGAACATGTTCTACATTTTCATTTTGATCTGTTAAAAATTAATGCTTAATTCATTTGTCTTTTTTATATTGGACTTTATTTAACAGGATATATTTTATTGATTTTTATAATTGTGCACGTTGTCTTACTACATAGAGGGTTTAAATAAAGATTATTTTAGGTATATTGTTTTGTGATTAAACTTCTGCTCCAATTTTTGGTTTTTCCGATTCAGGGGGCTGGCGATAGTTTTTTTTTTTTGCTAAATCAATTTGTTTAGTTTGTGGAGTTTGTTTTTTCAAAAAATATTTAAACATTGCCAACGGCTACCAAAAATGATATAGTAGATTGATTTGGCTAAATAATAATAATAATAACCATTGCCAGCTCCCCCGGAAAAATACCCGATTTGTTAGATCGTTTTGTATGATATTTAATGTCATTTTTAATTCAAAGAGAACAGCTGTAAGCACGTTGAATAAAACAAGATGGTAATCTTAAAAAACTATTCTGAGATTCATGCAAAGCTATAGGTTTTATAAGTATAGAATAAAAGACTGTATCAACGAAATTAAAAGAAACCGAGTGAACAACTATAATGATAGTCGAAGTAAAAACGAGGAGAGGGCAAACAAATATTTAGAATTCTAAAATAGATTAATATGTTTTGAAAGTTATTTTAAGTATGACTGTGATACGAAATATCAGTGTGAAATACATCTTACTTGCAGTTCAAATCTATAAGGGGGGAGAGGGGAAGAGTATTTTGAAATCAATTTTTTAAAAAATGTCGGTTAGAAAATTAAGGTCGTTAGTAGAAATGGCATCTTATTTATACGAAGCAAAATTTCAAAGTAATAGAAGTAGTTTTCCAAATCCGATAAAAATTACTGTCAATTATTCACAAATAAAATAAATGAGTAATGGTTATAGGGGTGACGTCAATAACCGTAATAGCCAAGAATGGGGATTAACAACAATTAAAGTAACAGCAAAACCGTCAAAAGAAGTTCCTGTTTTCCTCCGTGGGGATGCTGATGGCTGTTTTTGACTGCATAGGAATTAACATTAAGATGTGTCTCTGGTTTATGATTACTCTGTGGTCAGGCCGCGCGCGCAAGTATCGTAGTATAGCAATGCGAAGCGCAATATTGGCAAATTAGAATTTACTCGATGGAAATTTTAAAACGTATTAGGGCCATTGTTTTTCAGCATAGTGGAAGGTATTTCTGTTCGAAAGGGAATGCTTCTATAAGCATTCATTCAACACGTTCATTCACACGCCTGTTTTGTTTATAGTTTGGCCCGCTAGAAATAAGATTACATTGAACTCCACTTCGGGTATGATAATGTCAGTAGCTTCGTGTCAGTCGCCGGTGACTGACGCGGCCTGAACAGAGAGGTCGGTGTCAGTGACCGGTGACTGACGTGGCGCTCAAGTCAAACGCGTTAATAACTTCACATATAGTTAAAAGGTGTCCCTCAAAAATTTGAGGAACTATCAGGAACTAAACAGCACGCTTTCAAGAGCCCAAAATCTTTCCTATATAATGACTTCCGTCAGGAATCAGACTGGTAGCCAAAGGAGCAGAAATACCTTAAATATACTTTGGAATTAAGTTTTTACACAGCAACTTCAGCATAATAATGAATCTGAAAGTTACTCTACGAAAATTTTAAAGAACTTGATGCCTCAAAAATCACCACCAAATAGCCTTCTTTTATAACTACCGAAATATCTTTAAAGTGCCCCAGTTTCGGGGTAATTTTACGCCCATTTGAAATCCTGATAGTGATAAATATTTTATGCTTTGATACTTTCTGATCCAGTTTTTATCACTTTTAAGTTTAGGCGTATTGCAATTGTCGGCCTCTTATTTCAGCGTTTATTTCTTATATTAGCACCAGGTAAGAAGTTTGATACTTCTTATGGAATTTTTCGTCTACCGTATTAAGCCGTATTCAGGGCTTCCTACAGCTAAAACCGTTCTGCGGATTGACACCAAAATTGGTACGTGGATTATACACGAGATGCACTCAAAGAATCATGAGAAAAAGTTTTAAAAAATGCCGCTAGGAGCGCTGCTTAGAATCATAACATGGTTTTCACGTAGGAAATGACTATCTTGCCATTTAAAGTGAAAGTAAAAAAAGCTATGACAGTTCATCTGTGTGGCCAAAAAAAAGGAACACGTTCAGGTTATCATGAAACGAATTTTTCTCCTCTCATAAATATTGATTTCATTATTTTTATGCCGTACTGGTCATTTCCTACGTTAAAATCCTGTTATAATGCTAAACAGCGGCCATTTCTAGAACTTATTTTCTTCTTCATGATTCTTTGAGTACATATCGTGTATAGTCCGCCTACCAATTTTGGTGTCAATCCGTTGAACGGTTTTAGCTGTGGGATGCCCTGAGTAGGGGAAGTTTAATTATAGCCACCCTATATATATACATTTTAAACTAAAGTCTCAAAGTTACGGTCTTTGTCCGTATACATCGCACTGGAACACAGCAACAACATTTAATTATCGCCTATCTGAGACTAATCCAACGCGAATGTTATTGTAAAGGGATCATTCATAAATGACGTCACGCTTCGAGGGGGAGAGCGCTCGTGAAATTGTGACAAAGGGAGGGGAGGGGGTAACAAGAAGTGTGACATCCCTGCTTATGCAACATAGCAGGACATGTGACAAAGCGGGGAGGGGCTCAACTATGTGGGAAAAAAGCGTGACATCATTTATGAACGGTCCCAAAGGAACAACAATCATAGAAACTCGAGGTTGAAGGGTTGTCTTTAAAGGGTTAAAAATGTAATTTTCTTCTTTTTTCTTTCCAATTTATGAATACTTTTAAGAGTTAAAAACTCATAAACACAAACCTACATGCTCAATGACATCCTACACCTATGTCGTAGGTATAATTTATTTAGCTGCTTTAATGCCGGGGAACGGCGTCTCTCACGTTCAGTGTTTCTTTCAGACCTTTTGCTTCGGGGAGGGGGGCATGTTAAGAATTAGGAGGGGCGGTGTATGCGTCTAAATCATTAGCTTTTTATACATATATATGACTAGAAATGATGGTAATATGAATTTTTATATATATATATATGATAGATTCTTGGTACTATATACAGTAGATGCTGTTTTGGACTATCTTTGGTGAAATTAGGGGACCTTTTTGGGGGCTTCTGCAATTAAAAATTTGAAGCTGGTCTTACAACTATAATGTTTAGGCTATCTCTGGAGGGGGGGGGCCTGGGGTGCCACAACGTAATGTTTTTCGCAATTTAACTTCTGAGAATGCAATTTTAGGCTATTTGAAGACGTTAGAGGAATTAGTTTCAGAAGTTCTCCCCTAAGAAAATTTTCTAAACTGAGATTTTAAAAATCAAGTTTCAGTCTATCTTTGCCAACGTTACTGGAGGCAGGGGTTCAAGGGGTCTCCCCAGGAAACGTTTCGAAATTTTAATAACAATGCAATTTCGTGATTCTTTAGTGATGTTAGAGAGCAGAAAGGAGTTCGGGTGCTCCTCTCCCGCAATTTTTTAAAAATAAAATCTTATCTTTCAAGTTACTTTTGGTGTCGCTAGTGATAGTGTTCAATGTCTTTTCCCCAAAAGTGTTTCTGAAACACTTTTTAATCCCGGCGTACCTCGATGCCGGCTAATGCCTAAGGGAACCAGATCCTGAACAGTTGGGTCTCCCGTTTTTGAACCAGCTCACAAATGAGAAACCATCACCTAGGTCAGCATCCCCAGAGGTGTCATTTCACTCATTTCAGTTGGAGGTCATTGGGGCCACGATGGATTTTACTTGCACCAGCTCCCGTTAACGTCCCTTCCAAACACTGACCTCGGTCAATGTTGCTTTACTTGCTATATGTTCTTTGGGAACAGAGTTTTTACCAATTGGTCCACTGCGGTACGTTCAATGTTCCGGAAACGAGAGCAATGGAGCAAAATTTTTTATTTGGCGACTTTTATCTCGTCGACTCTTGATCTACCCATTCTCTTCGGCATCAAGACTTGAACTCCGGAAGCATCTGCGCTTTGGCCCCGCCCATTCAAGCTAAGTTGTAAGAACGTTTTCCCACAAATACGACAGACGAGCACAATAAAACGTATTTGCTCCTCCTACTGCACTTTTACTTCAAAAAAAAATATATGAAAAATAAATACTTATCGGAGAATATTTTTTTTTTCTTCACAGATCGTTAAAAATAAAAATAAAACCAAACAATCGAAAACGTCCTTATTTGAAGGCTATTTGATGGAGGTGAGGGCTGTCCCCATTAAATGGGGATTTTGGATTGCCTTATGCAAGCCGTAATATCGAAGCGATAAAAAAGTAAATTATCAAATAAATAAAATTACAAACCGACTCCGAGTCATTTCTAAATTCCAGTTCATTGTTTGCGCAAACATCAATAAATAAGTTGAACGAGTTACTCAGCTGCGCTCTTGTGGTGCTCATCGAATTCAAGTAAGCGTCCTAACTAGGGGGCAGCGCTGCCGTTTGGGAATTGAAGTTTTCTCCCTGCAGGAAAAGAAAAAATACCCGCAGCCTACTGCTTCGTCTTGCAGCGCCATCTCTTGAACAAGAAAGGAACTAAGCCAAATCACTATTACTGGAATATTTCTAAGTCACTTTTATACTCTTATTTTACAAAGGAAATTCCCGAACTTAAGACTCCTAGATCATTAGTAAGAGAATAAATGAAAAAAAAAACGACTTCAAGACATATTTTCCTGGGTAAATGCAAGCTACTTTTCATAAGATTGTGAGCTGTATTGAAATAATTATAAAAATTTCATTATTACCTAAAACAACGTCCATAGCAGCCCCCTTAACTAGATGCCTTCCGAAATGGAGCAAAACCCATTACCCTACCGGCAACGATTTTCTCCCGCTGGTAACGAAAACGCCGCTAGAGGGCACTACCTATTTGCTATTGGAAAACGATGATTTACTTGTTAACGCTTGGTAAATTGCGATAAAAAGCGGTAAAAATTGTTCTTTTAATAAAATCATTTACATTTTTTATAGATATTTGATAATATGACTCATTCATTACATTATTTTTTTGCTCTTACTTTATGGTGCAGTAAAACAGTAGGAAATTAAGTGATTATTATTTTTTATATTTGGTTAGTCTAGGAACATTTTAACGGAGCATCAACTTAAAACTTCTGTTTAATTAAAGTGGTTTTCCCCTAACTGTAGGTATTTTGAAAGAAAAATTTTGTTGTACAAATGAACAGAATTTTTGTTAAAGTAATGATTTAATTATTTTAGTCTGTAAAATGAAACTTCGCTTAAGAAACAATTATTTTTTAAAAATTTGGAAACGTGCTGTGCAGCAAAATAAAACATTGTTTCTGTAATCTATAAATGTAGTTAAAATTATAATTGCATGTCATCACTTATTTTTAATTTTATTATTATTATTATTTTCGAGTTAAATGGAATATATATAATATATAAAGAAGTGTTAAAAGAAGAAATTTTAAGCATTTCCATTTAAAAAATATTTTTTGGCATTTTTTCTATAAGACCAGTGGCAAAAGTCGAGAACACTCGCGTACTTAGCCAACCTGTACCACAGACAATGCATCAAATTTCGATTACGAAATACTACTTTAAATACTTTCATATCTTAAATCGAAATCGAACTTATAACATTTTAAATTTGTTACAGTTGAAGGTTCTATTGCAACTGAATTATGTAGTTGATCATAACATTTAAACTAGTAGATTATAAAATGTTTTAAAAAATAAATAAATAGATAAAAATGCAGTGAAAAAAAAGGGAATAATTATTTATGCAATTCATATATAAAGAATATAATACATTTCATTTCGATTAAGCATTTTTACCGTTGTAAGAAAACAAATAAAAATCCAGTTCTTGATTAAAACTTTTAATTTTAATATTTGTTTGAGAACAATGCTATTGATAAAATAATTAAAGACTTATTTAGAGCATTTTGAAAATTTTTGAGAAGATGTAATGTATAACTTCCATGATCGATTAACAGCAAAGCTATACATGTGATTCATATTTGAGTAGATACTTATATGGACTCATCTGTTTTAGAAAAAAAATGTCTTATTACTATTACTATTTACTTATAGTGATCTTGAAAATTAAAACTTGTCCCTGAATTTTAAAAGTCAAGAGTTTTTCGAAAACTCTGAAAAGATGTTCAAAGTTTTGAAAAGCTTTTAAGTGTACT
This sequence comes from Octonoba sinensis, assembly GCA_038502835.1. NCBI lineage: Eukaryota > Metazoa > Arthropoda > Arachnida > Araneae > Uloboridae > Octonoba > Octonoba sinensis. Next base: position 111,514,395 of record CM076606.1, read on the forward strand.
TGGAGTAGCAGATATATTTTCGTACTATCTTTTATATTTTTCAAGAAATCATTGCTTCAAAAACAAGCAGAACGATGAGGACGTTAAATTGGGAAACTTGGAACCAAACTCTTCAATTAGCCGAATTATGAAAAATTTGCATAAAAATCAAGATTTTATTCTTATAACAGAATCAAATTTAATCTTATCATATAATCTGATTCCCCCCCCCCCCCCCCCCCAAAGAAAAACTAGTCCTTTTGGTTTCAATAAATGAAATTATAAATAAATAAATAAATAATATACATACATACAATAAAAATTTTGAAGTATGTGAATAATTACAATTTATAATGCATTGTACTCACATGCATTGTAAATCACATTTTAAGCATGAAGAATAGGACAAATATTACTTCCTAACTATTCTCATTAATTCATCCATAGAACTAAATATGTTCTTGAAATATGGTTAGAATTCGATTCTATGCATGAATAATAATTTGAATTTCTTTCCTTACTAATTTTCATTATTTCTTATTGATCCATATATGCCTTCGTATAACTAGTTAAAATTTTTTAATAGAAAAATCGATAAGCTCAATTTAATTAATATTTGCATAATATAAAATGCATCATAATATATAATCATTCGCATTCCAAGGACAAACTACAGTAAAGATTGAACAACATAATAAACAATGTACATTTATATAAAAATAGTTTTGCACCATATTATTATTAATTAATTTATTTATTTTTATTTTTTTGCAAAATAGACGTTATGAAAGACACACACATAGTAATAATAATAATAATAATACTAATAATAATAATAATTCCCTTGTCTTGATATAGCGGAGATCCATTTTTCACGCAAACTAATGTCCGATTGAAACTAATTTTTTCTTTTATTGAATTTGTTGTGAAAAATTTAACAACACAGTAAACTATCTTTCATTTAGTTATACTGGTCCTGAAAAGCAACGTTTTTATTCAAAAGGATCAAATTATTAGGGGAAAAAGGAAGAAATAGCAATGAAAACCAATCTTTTACCCTTCAAACTAATGGAAAGAGCGCCGTTTGTTATAGCAGATAAGTAGCGTTCCTGGAGGGGGAAAAGGTAACTAAAATCCGCGGCCAACTTTCCCCGCAAATCGCTAAGCATCTAGTTAAGGGGACTATGCAACGTCAATGACACTTTATTATTTACTCTGCTTTGCTATAACAGTTGGGATCCGCTAAACTTTCAAAGGATAACGAACAAATGACGAGAAAGTGGATTATCGTACGGAAACTATAACAGAATTCACATGAACCTCTCGAGCAAAGCTATTTTTTTGACTCATAAACGTTTTGTTTTCTCTTGCCGAAACTGACAACTCCGACTAATTGGCTAGGGGGAAATGAACTGCAGGAACTTTACCTGCTGCTTTTGACCAATCGATTAAGGACGAACGGTAGTGCGCCGACGGATGTCTAATCTTCCGCGTAACTAGTTCTTTTTAAAAATGAATGTTCGGCCTTTCCGAAATGACTTATTTGCTTGCTATCGACTTCGCCTTTTTGTGGGGTCAAGTGCTTAAAGTACGATTCCAATTACAATATCATCGTGTAATTTACATTTCTTTGTATCATTTGATCCTCAAGTGATTTTATAGATTTATTTTCACGGATTCCAACTGTCAGAAAACGAACGAAATGTATATACAGGGTGTTTCAAAAATGACCGGTATATTTGAAAAATCAATAAAAATTAAACTAGCAGTGATAGAAATACACCGTTTGTTGAAATATGCTTGGGACAACAGTAAATTTTGATTCAGGCAAATTTATGAAATTATTTACAATGTTCCACAACAGAGGGGGCTGCAATCGATTTGAAAAATTTAGAAGAAAAAAACGCATTCTGTGAGTTTGCCATTCTTGCTGTAAGCGTGTGCGATGAAAAAAATGGTTTATTCCTTAGAACAGAGAATTTCTCTGTTGTTCTAGACCAGGGGTCTCCAAACTACGGCCCGAGGGCCACATCCGGCCCGCGGACAGATTTTGTCCGGCCCGCGGAGAGCTAGCATACTTGAAAGAAAATTCCTTCTAGAGAACATATTTATTTTTTATAGCAAATTAAATTAAGTTTACTGAAGTAATCTATTTTTATGTTGAATAATTATTAATATGACATCTACATTGATATGGTCATGGGCTAACTACTCATAACATTGTTGTAGGTTATTATTTACTAACTAACAAATTATTGAAATGAATCCAACTAACATTTTATACATTTTAAATGAAAAGATAACTTATAACAAGCATAACGACATATGAAATACTAATGAGATTTATGTAATTGAGATTTTCCACTGACAATAGTTTGTAGTTGTGGACTAATTTTACTTGTACCAATTATTAAAAGAGATTTAAGATGCTCATCAGTTAATTTAGATCTGTAAACATTTTTTGTGTACTTCATTTTGGAAAAGGTCTTCTCACACAAATAAGTAGTACCAAAAACAGAAAACAGCCCACGAGCAAATTTATGCAAATTATCAAATTGTGTCAGTGGAAGACACTTATAAAATTCCAACAAAGATAAGTTTTGATATTTGTTCTTAATTATATCACTGCACTGTAGATCAATCATTTCCATTTGAAGTTCCGGGGCTAGGGTTTCAATGTCAGTATCAAAAGGATTCTGAAAAATCTTAATTTGATTCGCAATGGCATCAAAGTCCGAGAAACGAGTATCAAAATTTATTTTCAAAGCACTCAAAGTTTCGATTGCAAAATCGATAGGAAACTCGGTCTCAGTGGTGTGGCTAAATATTTCACATGTTTTAAAATGTGAAAAACATTTACTTCGTAGTTGTGATTGAAACAGTATCAATTTCTTCCGGAATGATTTGATATTATTGTATAAATCAGGAAGATGCTGGTTTTCTCCTTGCAATCTCAAATTCAGTTCGTTCACATGTTTTGTCAAATCAACATAGAATGCTAACTTCCACAGCCATGCGTTGTTTTGCAATTCAGTAAGAGGGCGATGCTTTTCATTCAAAAAAAATTCGATCACTGCTCGAAGTTCAAAAAAGCGCTGAAGGACTTTCCCACAACTAAGCCAACGTACGGCAGTATGATAAGGTAAGTCATTTTCTCCAATCTCTTTAATAAATTGTACGAATTGTCGGTGATTCAGCCCAAAAGATCTGATAAAATTAACAGTTGATATGACTGGTTTCAGAACTTCAGACATATCCAAACATTTTCCGCACAAAGACTGTTGATGAATGATACAATGTAAGACTATTGGTTTTGAACCACCGTCATTTTCTACAGCCTTTGACACAAGAGCGACCACTCCTTTATCTTTCCCACTCATGTTTTTGCCTCCATCAGTTGTAATACATTTCAAGTTTTTCCATCGAAGGTTCTTTTGCTTAATGGCCATTTCAACTCCTTTAAAAATATCTGAACCAGTAGTTGTGCCATGAATACTATACATATCAAGAAGTTCTTCATGCACTTCATAGCTTTTATCTACTCCTCGAATATAAATCAACACCTGAGCAGTATCTGACACATCCGTTGACTCATCCAAGGCCAAAGAAAACCACTCAACATGTCCATTTTTGTTGAACAGTTGAGAGGATATATTTTCAGCGATGTCTTCTACCCTTCGAGCCACAATGTTTGCTGACATACTGACAGTTTTTAATAAATTTACCTTTTCAGGGCACATTTCTTCGGCTACTGCGATTATGCATTCTTTGACCATTTCTCCATCGGTGAATGGTTTTCCACGTTTTGCAATTTCAAGAGCCACACGAAAGCTGGCACGAGTTGCAGTCTCTTGTTCAGTTTTGAGTTTTGTAAATAAAGATTTCTGCGATTTCAATCCGCGCTTCATAGCTTCGAATTTTTCTGTCCGCAAACTTCCTGTATATTTTGAGTAATTTTGAAAATGTTTTGCTTCATAATGACGTTTAATGTTATATTCTTTGAGAACGGCTATGCTTTCATTGCAAATCAAACATAGCGCCTTGTTACTGGACTCAATTACGAAATACTGAATGTTCCACTGATCTTTGAATTTTCTGCATTCACTATCAATTTTTCGCTTCTTTTCCATTCTACTAAATCACACACAAAAGCAACAATTCAAATAAAAATATTGTTACAAAGATGTCTTAAACTCAAACACGCACAAACACGTTTTAAGGAGGTACGCACTATTTTATTTCACAGCAGTGTCATAGGAACTGACTTGTGGTTGCGCCACTAGCCTTCTTATATATTTCACTTACTGCCATCTAGAAGTGAGTGGAAGACACCAGAACTTTATCGAACCAACGAGATTATTCTGTAAGTGCTATTAGCGCCATCTGTTAGGCATAGAAGGTACTACCTATTTCTGCTTGTGTCCACCAGATGTCCTGTCACGTTATTCCTCATGGCTCGCTCGTACTCTACGACTAATCTAGAAATTACAGATAATGACAGGAAAATTAATAATATGCAGTGTTGCCGTTTTGCGGACTTTAGTTCGATTTGCAGCCTTTTTTAAACGTGGCGTACTTTTTCGGACTTTTTTTTTCATGTAAAAAAATACTCATTCGTTACTTGAGTACTCGTTAGGAACCGAAGTAACGATTACTGAAGAAAAAAGTAATCAATGATTACTTGTGTATTTCATTACTTTTGTAATCAATGATTACTATGGCGATACGATGCGGGTACCCCATTATAACGGATACCCATACGATACAGAAAATACATCAGCTTCCCCGTCGCTAATGGCATCTGGCAAAAAAGTAATCATATTTTACACCACTAGTGGACTGATTCAACTTTTTACCACCGGCAACAATTAATGATAATATGGTTTTGGCCCTTGGAATTTACTGGAGTAATCAATATGGCCCTAAGGCTGGAAAGTTTGGAGACCCCTGTTCTAGACGGTGGAATTCCAACTCTAGAAAAATCTAAATTTTTGAAATCGATTGCAGCGCCCTCTGTTGTGGAACATTGTAACTAATTTCATAAGTTTGCCTGAATCAAAATTTACTGTTGTCCCAAGCATATTTCAACAAACGGTGTATTTCTATCACTGCTCGTTTAATTTTTATTGATTTTTCAAATATACCGGTCATTTTTGAAACACCCTGTATGTGAAAACGGAAGAATTGTAATACCACAGAAAGGCATTTTAAAAAGTCATTTACCAGACAGATAATTTCTTTTGCGAGGCAGCACAACAGGGAGAAAGTCGAGTTGCTCATGATAGAAGACCAAAGGAGGAAATAAAAATAAAACAGAATAAACAAATAGTGATAATATACAAAGAGTGGAATAAACCAATCTTGTGTAAATAAATAAGTGAAGGACAAAGAGGTAAATCTTAACTTCTGTTGTAAGTCTTATTTTCGTAAACACACGATAATCAACATTTTTTCTATTTCCAATTGTTGCAGCAAGGCATTGGTAGAAAAATTACTTGCACACAGGCGCGAACGAAAATAACAAATAGAAACAAGTATAAAAAATGAATAAATGAGCAACAAATTTAGTATATTTAAATTGATTTCTTTTTTACTAATGTCAATTAATTAATTCTTGGTACTTTTCCTTGTTATTGTAATAATAATAAATACAATTAGTATTATTTCTCGGGTGAATCATTCGCATTTTCTCAAACAAATTGCAATAACGGTTGGGAACTGTAGATATGTGGACGAAGCTCATTTGATCATGTGTGTACTGCTTGTCCCCTAATTCTCCACGATGCAAATGGCGTACAGCAGTAACTGCTGACATTAATCAGACAGTTAAAACAAACTTTGCGTTGCTTTTTTAAGGAAAAGGTTTTGACAGTAGCGTTCTGAATCCAGCTGTTGGCTGTCATCAGTCTGTCTGGCCCTGCGGGTGATAGGAATGCTTTTCGGATATCCCTTTCTGCTCTGATGCACTGGCTGCATCAAGTGTTTATTGCCGTTAATTATAGCAAAATTTTGCTTATTAGAATTCTAAAAATTCCCTCGAATACCCTCAATTTATAAATACCCTGTAAAATACCCGCGGGTGAATAAAATACCCGATTTTCGGGTAATTACCCGCACATTGACAAGACTGGACATGGACAGGCATGTCCAGTGTTGCCAGAAATCAAATGTTTACCCCAGGCAAGCAAAAATAAAAATACCCTCCCTCAGCCTTCTACTTCCTCATGTATCGCCATCTAGTGAACACGAAGGGAACTAAGCAAAAGACTCATTTACCCGACTATTTCCAAGTCATTACACGATCTTTCCGTATCACCTTTATGCTCTTATTTTACAAACGACCTTCCCGTATTTAAATTTTAAAGCTCCTTTCTAAAAACTAAGTTTTACATCGTTAAATGAATTAGAATCTCTTAGATGATTAGTAAGAGAAAAAAATATAAAAAATTCCAGCTTCAAGACGGAATTTATTAAAAAAAAGCGAACTGCTTTTCATATGATTGTGGGCTGCATTGAATTAATAGTAAAAATAATTCTTACCTAGAACAGGGTCAATGACACTTTATATTTATCGTTCGCGTGGCTAGCTAGTTCTATTTAAAAATGAATGTTCAGTGTTTCCGAAATGATATATTTGCTTGCTATTGTCATCGCCTAATTGCGGAGCAAAGTGCTTGAAGCACGATTCCATTTTCAATATCATCGTGTAACTTATATTTCTTGTAGCACTTGATCACTCATCATTCAAGTGATTATTACAGATTCTTTTTCACGGATCCCGACTGTTATGGATATGCAGGCAGAAAACAAATAAAACGCACAAATGTGAGAACGGAAAAATTGAAATACCACAGAAAGGCATTTTCCAAAGTCATTTTCAAGAAAGATAATTGCTTTTCCGAGGCATAACGGGGAAAAGAACGAATAGCGCATAATAGATGCTGGAAGACCAAAAGAAGAAAGAAAAATAAAATAATATAAGTAATATATAAAGAAATAAATTTTTTTTTAAAGATTCCAAATATTCCCAAAAATAAAGTAACAAAGAGTGAAATAAACCAATCTTGGGTTTATAAGCAATTGAAAGAAAAGTGTGAAAATCATAACTTTTGCTGTGAGTGTTATTTTCATAAACGCTCGCGAATCAACATTTTTTCTGATTCCATCATCATCATAACAAATATTTTGGATGGGCGATCAGGCCCCGGAGGAGCCTTTTACTCGGGTTCCGTACTAGAACACTTCGGAGGGTGTAATTCAATGGGTTTTACATCTTGTCCCCGGAGGGCTTACAGGGGAATTACAGAAATTTAGAGGATGAAAGATGAGCCGGAACTCGGTGATGAGAGTTCGGCCTCCGGTTTCTCTAATCTTCTTCGTACGAAGGATGGCTTCTTTTAGTATCGTCAGGAAGTCTCTTGATCTTCGGCTGGTGTTAGTTTGCTTCTTGGTGGAGTTCCTTCTTTGGGGCTGGCTTTCCGTCGGAGGTGTTACGGGGGCAGTCCCAACTGGAGGCGGGATGCATTGCAGTTCGCGCATGTTGGCGTTTCCTCTTTTCTATGGCAGTCCTTCGAGCGGTGACCTCCGGCGCAATATTTGCATTTTTCCTTTATGTTGCAAGCTTAAGAGGAGTGGCGCCATCTCTGGCACCTGTAACATTGAATAGGACCCTTTTTTCTTCTTATCAGGCCTAACGATGTACCCGGCAATGTTGAGGGAGGTTTCGTATATACGTCGGTTTTCGACCGAGCTCAGCAGCTGGATACAGAAAATGGGTAGGAGCCCATTTCTTCCTCGGAATTGCTTGGTCTAAAGCTGCTTCTTTCCTTGGGCTTCTAGCTCGCTGCTCAGGGTTTCCGCATCAAAATCTATGAGAAGACCTTTTAGTATGACTTTGATGGGAGGAGATTCATATCATAACCTAGTGGTAACGGATAACCGCTAGGTGACCATTTTCAGTCGAGGGAAAGATTTTAACTTCATCTTTGAAGAGCTTCATTTCGTAGGGCTCGTCCTTTTTTTCCTTTATTTCTGAAATGGCGAGCTGCGGGTTACTTTCGTTGATGATTACTACAGGTCTTCTAATTTTTCTTTTCTTCGCAGTAGGGAGAGGTGGGGTAGTCTTGTATTTGCATTCATTTAGGGCATCGAAAAGCTCGATGTCTTTCCTTTTCAACTTCTCCATTTCTTCCTTGTAATCGAACACTGCGATTTTAGTCGCAGCTTGGGAAAAACAGCGCGTGAGGTATTTGTAGATCTGGAAATCGCCGGCGACGAAAGGCTTCCCTTCTAGTATGCGGTCGTTAAACCATGCCATGAGGTTATCTATGATCGTCTCATATTTCCTTACTTCATTGATATTGCCTTCGTAGTCGATGGCTCCGTATAGTAGCTTCCAATTTGGAAGGCTAGAGCGTGATAACTTTTCTTCAAAGTCGGAGGTGGATCCCTCACCCGATGCGGAGGCCGCCTTGACGGGGGAAACCCCGATGTCCCTGAAAAGCGCCTCGGTACTCTTTTCCACCGGGTTCGGGGCATACATTTTCACTTTGTTTGAAGTACCAGGGAGGTTCGTCTTAACGTCCTCTCTCCTCCGTGGCTGCCAGGCTGAATCCGTCGTATGTGTGTTCTTCTGATTCCAATTGTTGTAGCAAGAAATTGGTAGAAAAATTAATTCCACACTGGCGAGAACGTAAATAATAAATAAAAACAAGCATATTAAAATGAATAAATAAACAGTATATTTAAATTGATTTTTTTTTCTCATTTTAGAACTCTCTGTACTTTTGATTGTTTTTTTTAATAATTTTAATTATTATTGCTATTATTTTTCGGGTGAGTAATTTGCTTTTTCTCAAACAAATAGCTACAACGGTTGGGATCCATAGATATGCGGATAAACTCATTCAATCATCTGTGTAGTGCTGGTACCCTAATACTCTATGATGCAATGGCTTACAGCGCAAATGCTCTTCGACTTTTCCTTTCTGCTTTGATGGCTTTGTTGCATTGGGTGCATCAAGTGTTTGATGCCGCAAAAATTTTTTTATTAAAATTTTAAAATTAAATAAGCCTCGAATACCCTCTATTTGTAAATTCCCTCTAAAATACTCGCGGATGAAAAAAATAACCGATTTGCGGGTAATCACTCGCACATTGGCAAAACTGCGCTTGTCCCCCACGCTCTGTTTCAATGCTTTTAAAATCCATATCCCATATACAAGGTAATCGGCGAAAAGGCCATGATTTCAAAATTAAATATCTCAACAACAAAAATCAATAGAGTTATGCGATAAATGGTACGTTTATTAGCAAAACTGTACAAATGGTGTGCAGAAGTTTCGAAAATTTAATTACAAATATGTTAACAGATGGTGCTGTAATCGCAATGTTATCTTATAAATAGCCTGCAAAACGTGCTTCGAAGTTTAAAGCGATCGCGACTGTTGGATATTGAAAAGAGGCTAGCGTAGAAATTGAAATAATGTATTCTATTGAACAACGTGTTTTTTTTTTTAGCATTGGAGTACCACAGATTAGAACACAGTCCTACGGCAACAAGGCGCAGTTTTCAAAACCGATTCAATGTTCCAGTTGGACTCGATGCGAAAACGATTCGCATGCTCTTCGCCAAATTCGAACGGACTGGCAGCGTGGATGATGATCGAAAGGGAAATGTTGGGCCTACGCAAACACTAGTCACTCCTGAAAATACAGCCAATGTTTATGGAATTGTTCAGCAAAATCCTAAGAAAAGCATCCGAAGAATTGCATCAGAGGCTGGTTTGAAGTACACGAGCAAGCAAAAAATATTGAAAGGTAGCTTTAGGATGTTTCCATACAAAATCCAAAGTCATCAGGCTGTACCCATGACAGCTGTGCGACAATGGGTTGACTTTGCGAATCAGATTCTCACAATGATCGACAACGAAGGATTTGATGTGGGCTGCATCTTTTTCACAGATGAAGCCCATTTTCACTTGAATGGATTCGTAAATAAACAAAACTGGAGATTTTGGGGTTCCGAAAATCCCTATTTATGTGAAAAGAAACCACTGCATTCGCCAAAAGTTAGTGCATGGGCTGTTGTATGCGCCAGAGGCATTATCGACTCTTTCTTTGTGCGAGAAACGATTACTACTGAACGTTACGTTACAATTTTGGAACAATTTGTCAGCACACAACTAATGTTGGAGGATCGAACAGGTATGGAATGGTTCATGCAAATATGGGGCTCGACCACATCGAGCAGATAAAGTTTTTCGCTTTCTTCATAAATAATTTGAAAATAGAGTAATTGCGTTAGATTATCAGAAATTTACTGGCTCAGGAATAGAGTGGCCTCCATATTCTCCCGATCGGTTTCCTTGTGACTTCTTTCTGCAGGGCGCATTGAAAGACGCTGTCTATCGAAACAATCCCGCTACTCTTGATGAACTTGAATCGGTGATTGGTGTTACATGTGAATCAATTTCCGTTAAGACATTGCAAGACGTGATGTCAAATTTCATTGTTCGTTTACGAAACCTCATTGTTTCGAACGGTGAACATTTTGAAAAAAAAAATTTCTGATTGCAAAGACTGCTTGACTGTATTATTTTTGTTTAAGAATCCTTTCTGAGAAAGAGTTTTCAGCGCAAAGCGTTATCTGTTAACAGTTTTTGTAACTAAATTTTCAAAACTTCTGTACACCATTTTTAGTTTTGCTAATAAATGTACCGTTTACCGCATAATTCTATTGATCTTCGTAGTTGAGAAATTTAATTTTGAAATCAGGGCTTATTCGCTGATCACCCTGTATGTTTAAGAAACCGGTAGCAATTGATAATGCTATTTTGAAGGCTGTCCTTTTCTTTCTATATTGTGTCTATACGAGATACTGTAACGGTTTGTTAGACAAATTTAAGTAGAACGCCATAGCTTTGAGAAGAGAATTGAATTTAGCGGGGATGACCAAATTAACTGAACAAAATGTTCGAAGAATCGGCCTATTAAAAATGAGCATTTATAGTTGCACAATATAAAACCCTATTTGGATATATTTTTGCAAATTCTCTCAGTGTTCCATTCAAATTACTTGAAATATTATACAAAAGTAATAAAAAATTCAATTTTCAATAGTAAAAGTTTAACTACCAGTTTTTTAACCACAACTGACTTTCAATCTTTATATATTGGAATAATCGCCTGCTCTTTCGTAGCAGCAGTGCGTGTACTACGTTCGGAACGTTAGGAAGATGATTGGCATGGGCTCCTGCCAAGTATGACATGTAAAACCATGGAGCGTTACAGGAGTTTGTGAGAATTAATAAGTTTTTATCGTCAGCGAATGGTACTTATTTTTATTATCCCGGCTGAAAACTCCCCTAGCAGACTTTTTGGCGACAGCACACGGAAAAGTTTACCAGCGACGATATTCCGTTTCCTGTTGGTTGCATCATTATTGCGATTTTTACGCTCGCGCCGGGATGATGGAGAAATACCCAGTAAATTAATTTGAAAAAAGGTATCCATTCAAAATGGGAGATAATTTTCCAAAACTTAAAAACAGTGCACAGAATAGAACAGTTCCTTTTAATAATTTTTGTTCCCTAGCAAAATGGCTGAAACTAGACAAAATATGAATTGTGTTTTTGCCATAATGCCGAAGCGTTTTATGTTGGCAAAAAAGTAAATAATCAAATGAAAGTGCAAATCATCTTGAGTTATTTCTGGTTACCAGTTTATCAATAATAATAAAATTACACGTTAATTTAAAGCACAAATGAGCAAAACAATGCAGACATATGTTTCGGGATTGCTTGGAATCCCTTTTTCAATGCGACAGGGAGCTTCTAGATGCAAAACATCCAAATGAAGCCAGTTTATCGTCTGTATAAGCATCAATAAATAAGTGGAATTTTGTTACCTTCTTACCCCTTGAAGATAGTTCCGTCTCAAGAAAACGTCCTCGCGGACGCCTGGTGCAGAGGCATGGAATGGTACCCACGCGCAGCTTCATAAATAAATGCTGGGATTCAATGTTTATAAAATCCCTAATTCAATTTTTAGTAATTTAAATTCTCAATTGTAGCTACCAGTTTTCAAACAAAGGAAATTTGCAATGTTTATATATTCATCAAATCTTGTCAGGTTCCTTTACTAGCTGCGGCAGTACTGCACTACAATTAGAATTGAGCCGGAGAAGATTAACATGGCCACTGAGCACGGGTGACGTGCTAAATTGTGAAGCATTCGACGTTCTTTTTCTTGAATATGTAATCAGTATTTATGGTTAGTGAATTGATTTGAAAAAGTTATCAATTCAAAATGGGATATAATTTTCCATAAATGTTAAAAAAGGCACAGAATAGAGCCCTTTTAATAATTTTTGATCTACAGCATCTAAAATAACTTTCGTTGCAAAATAGGTGAAACTTACCTGCAAAATAGTAATTTTTTTTTCAATTGAAGAACTGTTTTCATTTTAAAAAGCACAATATCGGCATTCTATTAAATCCAGTTTTTAGACATTGTAAATTTAAAGTTTCAAATCGCTTTGAAATGCAGTAAAAATTATTTTACAGATCCATAAATCCCGTAGTAGATTTATTTGTATAACTTTTAAATTGTGTATATGTTCTGAAATAAGTAATTGGAAAATCGAAATCACTGCATTTGCCCTTTAAAAAAATTATTAATTAATATATTTAATTATTTATTTGTGTCTTCGTGAATTTTACGAGCACTCTGATTGTACTGTTTCTCTATAATATTTTAGAAGTTGATTATACATAATAAAGTAAACATTTTTTGCACGGTTTCAAATGAATAACTACATGTTTTTTCCTAGAGCTAGTAACGAGAATCAACACTTCTCTACTTTGGTTTCAAAAAGTAAATTTACCCTTCATTAAATTACTTCCAGAAAATTAATGAAGGGTTTCACTAATTACTAATTTATAGACTGAAAAAGGATTGCAGTTTTAGACGGTAAAATGTTGGGCAAACAACATTCACATTTTCTTCGAACAAAACTCGTGCGAGACACTTTTCTTACTCAGAAAATTTAACAAGTTTCGTCTTCGATAGAATTATTATTGTTAATTTCTGGGTTAAAAAGAATGGGAACGTTTGTATAAATAATTTTTTTTAGCTAAACCTGATTTTTACTTGTAATATTTGTTTGCAAAAATCAGTCCAGTTGAGTTAAAATGAAAAGTTTGAAAATTGATGCTAATAAAAACCTTTTTCGGCAATAACCATAGAACTACCAAATCGAATTTCCGCATTAGCATGTTTGTAATTTACGCAAAAATAGGGAAGAAATGTCATCACAGAAATGATACCAAATTGTCAATCGACAGTTCTGTAACAAAATTTTGAATTCGGTATTTTATGTCCTACATTAATCCAAACAAATTGACGCATTTCATGTGTCTCTAACACTTGATATCGCAAATGTTCGGTGTCAGTGGCAAGTGAATAAGTCACGTCGCCAGGCAAACTTTCATTTAGACTTCTGTCGGCAATCTACATTTCTAACCGATTGGTCGAAAGCAGCAGGTAACGTTCTGGCAGCTCATTTCAACCTTAGCTAATTCGTCGGAATTGTGAAGCCCTTAACACGTGATCTGCTAACTTGTGAAAGACAGGTGAAATACCCGTTAGGACCGCCTATATCTCAAACTGTTCCCTGCAGCTGAGCCGGCAACTTACAATCTCCGAGTTCTGGGGACAAGACAAAAGGCGTATAGCCAAAAAATACGTAACTACTTTTGGACAACTAGTTCGAGGGTAGTTGATTGCTCGCCAGGATCATATGAATTCTGTTTCAGTTTACTTTTGATAATGCATTTTGTTTCGTTACATTTGTTCGTTTGAAGATAAAATTTTCACGGATCCCAATTGTTATAGCAAATCATAGTAAATAATGCATTTTAACAAAGTGTCATTCAAAGAATGAATTACATTTTTTCCATAAATTCAATGCAGCTGATCATTATATCAAAAGGGTTTTCTCCTCTTTAATCCATCTTGAAGGCAGCTCTTTTTTTCGAGAATTTTTAAAAATTTGTTCTACTACCTAGAAGAGTCCAAGTCAGTGGTTCCCAAAGTGGACTGGGCTCCGACCCATCTAACAAAAATTTCCAATCTTGCTACCCACCTCTTAGATGTCTTGGAGAAAAGAGGGCATAAGTATTGGTAATGCTCAGATTTCCTAAGGGCGAGTTGCGGAACTACTTAATGCCTTATTTGTTCTGTGTCTTATCTGTTCTAATTGAAATTTTAAAAATAATTTTTTAGTGTTACCAATGTGAATAAAAGACTGTTGAAATAAGAAAAACAACTTAAGTAATTTATTTTTAATTACTTAAATACTTACACCTGCAAGGTTTTTTTAAAGTTATTTCAATGGGAAGGATGTATTTGTTTCTTATTTCTCTTCAATACAGTTTTAGCATCAACTTCAACTTTAATTACCTCTATTCTCAGACTTTCTATTTTTTCAATTTATGTGTTCAGTGGCGAGGGCCCACTCAATATTCGCTCGCGATCCACCAGTGGGTCGCGACCCATAGTTTATGAAATACTGTTCTAAATAATTCCTTTAATGATGTAAAATTCTGTGCATTTGTGCTCGTTTTTTCCCCATTGAATCCGTCTTGAAGACGGATTGAAGGTTCTTTTTTTTTTCGAAATTAACTTATTTATTCTACTACTAATGACATAGGAGAGATTAAGCAATTCCGTTAAGGATGAAAACTTTAGTTCATGAGAATGGCGCCTTAAAATATAATACGGGGAGGTCGATTGTAAATAAAACTATACAAGTCATTAGTTAAAATACTCGATTGAAGCTAGCCTTTTGTTTTGTTTCATTCCTTTTTACTAGATGGCGGTGTAAGACGAAAAATGAAACAGGCTGCGGGTATTGGGGTTTAGTCTTGCTTGTGTCGGAAAGTGACACTTGATTACAAACGGCAACACTGGTTACTATATTAATTTTCAGGTCTCTCCTTCCCGCCCTCAAATTAATATTTGAACGGAAGAGCTGATGAACTACCAGGTGGTTATAATTCAACTTCCCCTATTCAGGGCCATCCTATAGCTAAAACCGTTCAACAAATTGACACCAAAATTGGTATAAGTACTATACAAGGGATGCGCTCAAGGAATCATGAAGGAAAAAAAGTTCTAAAAATGGCCGCTAGGAGCGCTATTTAGCCATACAATAGGGTTTTAATGTAGGAAATGATCATATACGGCATAAAAATAATGATATTAATATTTATGAGAGGAGAAAAATTCATTTTATGATAACCTAAACTTGTTTTTTTTTGTTTTTTGTTTTTTTCGCCACACAGATGAACGCTTATAGCTCTGTCTTTACTTTCATTTAAATGGCAAGATGATAAATATGGACGGAAACGTATACAATAAATGTTGATATTATTATTTTTATTCCTTATTGGTCATTTCCCACGTTAAAACCATGTTGTGAGGCTAAACAGCGACACTAGCGGCCATTTTTGGAACTTTTTTTCATGATTCTTTGAGCGCATCTCATGTGTAATACATGTACAAATTTTGGTGTCAATCCATTGAACGGATGGCCCTGAATAGGGGAAGTTTAATTATAACCACCCTGTATATAAAAGAACTAGTTAATTTTCAGTGAGTACCTGAAAGATGACTTGAGAGATATAAAACCACAAAACATTATACCTAGCTAGAAAAAAAAAGAAAAGCACCTGTTAGCAATAACTCAGTTTGGCCAAATAGTGATGATACGACTTTCCCAACAGTAGGGAAATCTCAACCTATTGAAAATTCCTATTTTACAACGTTTTTCTCAACTAAATTTCTTGTCTGTCCGCGGAATTTTGCAATCGAATTTACGACCATTTCCCGATAAGCTGTTGTTCTGAAACTTTACATACAGCTCAGAACCAGATGACAATGCAATATTCTACCACTTTTATCATGATTTGATGAGTTTCTGAAGTATTTTTAATAAAATTAAATATGGCGATTAGTTCCGAAAGTTACCACCAAAACTCAGCGGCGCTGCGATCGTCAAAAAATTTATAAATTTTTTCTATATAATCACTATTATTATTAACTAAATACGGTAAAGGATAAATACGAAACTCCAAAATTCATCCGCAATAGACTCAGTATACCCATTATTGATTTAAAATTAATTTTTAAAAATCCCAAACGTAAAAAACGTTTTGGAGCTTAACGCGACAGCCTATGATGGCACTCTTCCGGTTCTACTATAGATTTTGTGTCGCTCTTAACTAATTTGCCTTCGTCTCAGCACCAGCTCCCCGTGACTTTCGTCCCAGTCGCGAAGGATGGTCATCCTCCCGAACACTAAAGCTGAATTCACACATACAACCGACGGACGGACGGACAAAATTCGTCCGTGACGGAGAAACGTGAGTTCAATTCACACTACAAAGGTTCTGCGACGGGCCGTGGGTTTCAGCCAATGATTGCAAGGCTTAAGCTCTCTACACGAGCCAATAATGGGGTGCCTTCGTCATTTGACGACTCTGTATTTAGACATCGATTTCAGAAGCAGACGACGCATTTAATAAACTCGAATTTTCATTCAGTTTCAGCAGCGATTTCATTTCATACAAGTGTCGGGCAGAGATAAATGTTTGTTTAATTTTGAAAAAGAAAATTCTGATTATTTTTAACAAACATAAATAATATCATTACTTCAGCGGTCTTATCAATGAGCTTCGTAAATGACAGAAAATACATAAATTGTAAGTTTTACACACACCAATAAGCTTACATTTTCGCAGAAATATTAAGCGTTTTACTAAAGGTAACACACATAATATAAATTCCAGGATTAGGATTAAGCAAAGAGTAAAAGATGTTAGATTCATATGCGAGCGTTGGTGCAATTAATTGTAAATAGATATTCAGAAATGATATTGATTTTGTCAGGCGAAAAGGATACGCAAATCCTTTTCGTTCTTGATTTAAAATCAATGCTAAGAAGAAATTTAAATTTTCTGTTTAGGAAAAAAAAAATTACATATCTAACAATTACTTTTTAAAAAAGATCAGATCTAGAAGTTACAAGATAAAATTGAATTGATTTTATTTTCACTAGAATTTAATATTTCTTCAAAATGAGCGGTAAATCACTTTATATAATCAAGGAAGTGTGGCATTATTATAACACTTAAATTGCATGTTAGCTTTCCTATTTTTCTCCTAATAAATTGCAAACATGAGAAAACTGTTAGAAATCCTAAAAAAACGCAGTTTACTAAATTGTGACCCCGCTAACTGTAAAAAGCATTTCTAAAATAAGAATATTGTCCCTTGCATTTTGAAACCTGTACAGTAACTACAAAGAGTATAACATATAGATGATACTTTTGCCAATGCGTAAAAAATTGTGCTTTTAACACTAAACATTAATAAGAAATGCAAAATGCTTTTATAAAAGTAATATGCTTATGCTAATAGATACAAATCTCAGAAGAAAAACATTGTCTTTTTATTTTCTTCTTTCAAATAACTCAAAAGTTTGCACACTAATTCGGTACTCACACATTAAAGTCACAAAACAAAATTTTGAAGGAAGAATTTATTGAAGTACTTAATTATAATACTGAAATTAAAGAACATTACAAAATTTTGATCATTCATAAGTACATATATCAATAATTTGAAGACAATAATGAGCAGAAGAAGTACAATTTCAATATTTCAGCCTGTACAAGTCATCTGTCTTTCCATAACATCTGTAAAAAAGAAAAAAAACAGTTAATACTGTGACATAATCTTTACAAATATAACATATGCAGAAAACATTTTCCACCAAGTTGTTTTCTAGGAATTAAAAAACAGTATTGGAAATATAATTTAAATTCGGTTGCACATGAATTATTAATTTGGCCACAATTTCCAATGAATGAACATGATGATTTGTGAATTTTACAAAAGAAAACTTTGCAAATGTAGTTTTAAGATACAATCACTTTTAGAGTAAGAATTTAAGAACAATTCTAACTAAGTAACTGACTCCATGGCGCAACAGCCCAATAGGGACCATGACCTACCGTGCCCATCCCAACTTTTGAGACCAAGGGCCCTAGGATGCAGAAGCAGATGTTCCGGTCAAGTAATGACCTGACGCAGAATCCCCAGTGTTAGTTCCCAAGTGTGTTTGGTCCTCATTTTGTCCACCCCACTGGAGCCATAAAAGGCTGAGTAATCCCTGCCCAACCCGGGAGTCGAACCCCGGACCCGTGGCATGGAAGCACAAAAGGCTTACCACTCAGCCTCCATTATCATCCCAATGAACAATTTGTTAATTACAAGTCGATAATAATGAGCCAGTGCTGTGATGTCACCCGGATTGCCCGGCCAAAGATTCGCCCCTAGTTTTGACAATTTATGTTGCAAATACACATGTATTATTGAGACCTATATATGGAATGTATGAATTACAATAGTGTCAATTTTTTAGTCTTGCTTTTGATTTTGGTATAGTTTTTCACTTTCTTGTGCTATGCAATAAATGTGTATTATCAGTCTACAACTATATGAAATATTACAAGTAAATTTTTGTTCATGAAGCATGCAAAACTGAAGATATGTATATGATTCAAACTGACAATATTGATCATGTGATACGCATAAGATTAAAAAATAAGTAACAATGCAAGAACATAATAAATAACACAAGCATTAAACAATTATGATTTAATGTAACTATATTAAAATCTTACTCCTCCTAGTCTAGGGATAAGGTTGGTTTGGATGTAAAGTTAAGGAGGGTCAATACTCATTAAAAAATGTGCAAGCAAAATATAGAACAAAGAATATTATTTTATTTCATCATAATTTTTGCAAAAACTGAACCAAAAACAATTCTCACCAACTACAAGTCTAAAAATGTACTTACATGCATAAAAATACCGAGTAGATGTACCAAATGGTCAGTTGTGCATCTTTAATCAAAAAACAGCAACCTACAGCAATGCCCGTGTCCAAAAAAGTTATTTCCCAAGTAAAAAAGCTGTAAAAAAAGACAAATGTTAAGAAAGCATGTTGATGATCGTACATGAAGCACCACACACAGCAAGTAATTTACGAGTATTCTGGTATTTATCAGCAGTAGTGCATAGTGCTGGAAAAAAACTTGGGGAATGCTTATAGATACAAGCATAAATTATCGACATCAAAAGCTCTGAGGGGATGCTCGAGTTAAAAATTTTAAAAAACAAGGGAGGAGAAAAAGGTGTTTTAAAGTAAATATATGGGGGTACACCGTCCTCTTTCGATCACACCTGTGGTTATAGAGACACTGATCGATACAATTGTTATTAACATGAATTCATTAGTTGAAGTGTTAGTTAATATTCTGATACGATAAAACTAAATATTAGATGCCCTTTAATTACATTTGATTTGGCAATGTTTCCAAGTCTACGTAGCATGGACCCTATAAGTAGGTTTACCCAACAGGTCTAAACCAGAACAAATTAGTGATCAACTTGTTACTATTAAATTTTGATGTCGTTAAAGTTTACATTGATTTTGAAGAAGCAACTCAGGTACTCAGGCTTGCCTGCATGTAACCTCAGCTTGTTTGGTGTAGAAACTATGTTTTAATACCAGTAAAGAAACGCATATAAATTAAAACTTTTAAACATTTAAGTAGCAAGCTAAATTTAAATGCAAATTTTCTTCACAGTCTGACATGAAATCACCTCCACAAATAACAATGTTAATAAAAATGATATGTAAACAAAACAAATCTGTTAACAGAGTGATCTTTTAACCTGTAAATTATGAACTGAAAGTAATCTTTCATACAATGGATCTGACTTGTTGATGAAGTTATGTCAATGAATTCAACTGACAGCTAACAAGTTATGTTTATGATATTGGCGATAAGTGCTTTATATTTTTACAAAAGAAATGAATAAATAATTGTCCAGTGCAATAAGCAAAATATTAAATTCGAGCAACAAATAAACATTAATACGCAAATGTGGTACCATAGTAGATAGGTAAAATTTTCTAAAATAAAAATGCAAATAAAGTAGCGCCGAAACATTAAATGCACTTATGCATCTTTTCAAACTCTACGCTTTGCTACTTACTATTATTACATTATTTTTCTCATATCGTGATTAATTAATTAAATTGAAAATAGAAGATGCTAAGAAACAAATTTTAAACGCAGTAATGCGTATTACAACATAAAACAGCACATTACTCTTAATGCTTTAATATAAGTGCTGCACAGAAATAGTAATAATTATAAATCACTCACTTGGGCTGCGTTTTCAAATAAACACGACAGACAAAACATAGCCGAAGCTCTCTCTTCTTGCTTCATAATGATTGGCCAAGCAATTCGTCTGTGACGGACAATATCAAATGTATTTGATATTGTCCGTCGACGGACATTCCTGTTCGGTAACCATGACAACGAGGTAACGCCACGTTTTTTCCGTCGGATTTCGTCCGTCCGTGGCGCTGTGTGAATCCAGCTTAAAGGTTGCTTTACTTCCGGGTCGACGTTAGTTCGCATCCCCTGCAAATCGTGACGTCACGCCAGGGGGCGTAGAGCTCTGACGTCCTTTTCTGCTGAAGGCGCATGCGCGTGTCGTTTTCTGCGTTGAGTGTGTGAGAGTATAGTTTTTAGCGTTGTTTGTTTACATTGAACCCAGTTGGGAAGGGACTGCAGTTAGAAATATGTTTAGAATATTTTACACATGAAAGTTAAAGGGGAGGAGCGAAATCTTCGCTATCTTGAGTTGGCATCATTTCGTTCACCCTTCCTAGAGGGCGCTCGTTCCAAATGCTCCCATGTGTGGAGCCCGGGGAGTAGAAAGAAGGAGAGGAATCTTCTACGAGATTGTGAGTTGAAAAATGGATCGGTTTTACTCGTTTCCTAGAGGGCGCTCGCTCTCTATGCTCCCGGGTCTGGGAGCCAGATCCATGTTAATGATACTGAAAACGGTCATTCTTTTAGCAACTGCTGTTTAAAGCAAAGAATTTTTTCTGACTTGAAATCGGTGTTAATCATCGAGAAAGAGTATGAACTAAATATGGTTTTTGTCTCAATACAATTGGTAGATTACTTTTATAGTAAATGCTCAATTTATTTGCCGTTATAAACTCGCCGAGTTCGATAGAGGACAGTTGACAGCTGACAGTTGACAGTTGCCATGCGATTCACTTTTGCAAAGATTCGTGTAAGGAATGGGAGTTTTTCTATTTCGCTAGATGATAGATTAATCTTGCAGTTTCCATTAAAAAATAAGATTCTTATTTTTTTTTATTAATTATTATTTTTTTAAAACCATCATTAAAAATGAAATAATTTTTCGCTGTTAATGGGAACATACTTTTGCATGTCAAGAGGCATAAAAGGCAGCAAATTGTCATTGCATTAAATATTTTTTTTTTACTTGTTAAGAAAAATATATTTAAATTTTAATGGTGGTTTTCAAAAAATTAATTAAAAAAGAAATGTGTAAGTATCTTTATTTTCAATAAAAACTGCAAGCTTAATCTATTAATTACCTGAAAAACGAATAGAACATTTCTTGCTTCTAGCACACAAAACTTTGCAAATCGCGTAAAAATATTTTAATTTTAATGATGGTTTTAAGTAAATAATAAATATTTTGCTTTTTAATAAAAACATTAAGCTTGACCTGTTAATTATTTTAAAAAAAGAGAAACAGAACATTTCTCATTCCTAGTACACGAAACTTCGCAAATCGGATAGCAGAAATAAAAATTAATTAATACTTGATAACTAATATTTAAAAAATAATTGGCAATAAAGTAAATAAAATTATAAGCATCTTATGTTACCTGTTAAAAGTAATTTAAAGCGAAAAATTAATTCAATTTTAATGATGGTTTCCAAAAAATAATTAATTAATAATTAAAAAAAGAGTATCTTAATTTTCAATAAAAACTGCAAGCTTAATCTGTTAATAATCGAGCGAAATAGAAAATATCCTAATCCTTGTACGCGAAACTTCGCAGAGCGCAAAATGGAAGGCAACTTCTGTCAACTGTCACCTGTCATCTGTCATTCGGCGAGTTTGTAAACAGCGAATAAATTGAGCATTTTCTACAAAAGTAATGCATCGATTTTATTGGGATAAAAACCTTACTTAGTTCATAATGTTTGTCGATGTTTAACACCAATTTCAAGTCTGGAAAAAATGTATGCTTTAAACAGCAGCTCCTAAAAGAGTGACCGTTTTTAGTATCATTAACATTGATTTGGCTCCACACATGGGAGCATTTGGAACGAGCGCCCTCTAGGATGGGTGAACGAAATGATGCCAACTAAAGATAGCCGAAGATTTCGCTCCTCCCCTTTAACCTCCATGGTGGAGCCAAATCAATGTTAATGATACTAAAAACGGTCACTCTTTTAAGAGCTGCTGTTTAAAGCAAAAATTTTTTCCAGACTTGAAATTGGTGTTAAGCATCGACAAACCATTATGAACTAAGTATGGTTTTTATCCCAATAAAATCGATGCATTACTTTTGTAGAAAATGCTCAATTTATTTGCTGTTTACAAACTCGCAGAATGACAGGTGACAGTTGACAGAAGTGTACTAGGAATGAGAAATGTTCTGTTTCTCTTTTTTTTTTAATAATTAACAGATCAAGCTTAATGTTTTTATTAAAAAGCAAGATATTTATTATTTTCTTTAAACCATCATTAAAATTAAAATATTTTTACGCGATTTGCAAAGTTTTGTGTGCCAGAAACAAGAAATGTTCTATTCCTTTTTCGGGTAATTAATAGATTAAGCTTGCAGTTTTTATTGAAAATTAAGATACTTACACATTTCTTTTTTAATTAATTTTTTGAAAACCACTATTAAAATTTAAATATATTTTTCTTAACAAGTAAAAAATATATATATATATTTAATGCAATGACAATTTGCTGCCTTTTATGCCTCTTGACATGCAAAAGTATGTTCCCATTAACTTGCTCTTCTCTTAATTATTCTCCTCTCTTTAGCTACTACCTAGCATCCTTGAGGGAAGGATATAATTTTTTTCTAATTAGCTTATGATACATAATTTTTACTAGCAAATACACATTGAAAATATGTTCTTGTTTCAGTGTTTTGTTGATGTTTTAAGACTTAAGTCAAATATTTCTTCGCAACTCATTTATAAATTAGGAAAATTGTTGGGATGTATAAGAGGAATATAACTTTCCAGCAAACTATTCTTTATAAAAATTGGGAAGTCTTTCATAACAGAAAACAACTAATGAAACGCATTTCTAGGCAGGAACATTTAATGAGCAAAAACAAGTTCATAGGTAGCCATTTTTTCTAATACTTATTATTAATTCGAATTTTATACTCTTCCTTATCAGTTTTTCAAAAGTAATCAATCTGAATCCAGTATTTAATTGCTGAAGATGCAGAAAAATAACAAAATAATACTTATCTTATAGCAGGGGAAAAAGCAAGATCTGGAATAATTATAGAAAAATAAAAATACCATTTTTCAAAAAACTTTTATTCAGGTTGAGTAAAAGAACTTATTCAGGAAATACAAAACAAAGCTGTATAACATTTGTAACAAACTGAATATAAACAAATTCAAAGTTCTTGATTACTTTAATATGTAACCAACCATATTAGCGGTTGTTCACAAATAATGTCTCACTTTGAGGAAGGGAGGAAAACATGAATTAAAATTTGTTTACACGATTGAATTGCCATCTCATTCCATTTTACACATTAATTTATATGATTACTTAGAAAACTGGATATACCTTAGAAGTTAAATAAAAGAAAAGATTTCGAATTGAATTTGAATGCTTGTGTTAATAAAGAAATGACTGGCATAAGAAAAGAATTGAATATTACTTTAAGTTTGTATAAGTCAGAAAATTTCGTCAAAAAAATAATAATTAGGTACTGTCTTGGAACTGACATTTTGTCGTGTCGATTTCATCAAAATAGTGATTTTTAAAATATTATTTTGGTGAAATTGAGGCAGCCACAATATATACAACACTTCTAAGAGAGTACCTAATTTTTTTTATTGGACAAACTTTTCTTACTTATACAAAATTAAAATAATATTCAATACTTTTCTCAATGCTAATCATTTTAAATAACATGAGCAATCAAATTCAATTTCAAACCATTTTTTTAAATCAAGTTCTAAGATAACAGTTTTATAAATGCTCATATAAACTAATATGAAGAATGGAATGAGATATCTATTCACTCATGTAAACTAGTTTTAATTCACGTTTATTCTATTTTATTAATTTTAAAATCTATAAAGGTCAGGTCTATAAAGAAAAATATGTCAAGTTTTAAAATACTATTGTTTCTTATTGCTCTTCTACCGTCTTATGTACCAATTATGTTTTTTCATTTTTTTTTTCGCAGAAAAATCGAATTTCGCAGAATGCAAAACGCGTGGCATAAATAAATAAATGAAATTAATTAATTAATACTTGATAACTAATATTTATATATGTAAAAAAAAATTGGAAATCAAGTAAATGAAATTAGCATCTTTTTCTACCTGTTAAAAGTGATTTAAAGCGAAAAATTATTTCATTTTTAATGATGGTTTTAAAAAAATAATAATTAATAAAAAAAAATAAGTATCTTAATTTTTAATGGAAACTGCAAGCTTAATCTATTATCTAGCGAAATAGAAAAACTCCCATTCCTTACACGAATCTTCGCAAAAGCGAATCGCGTGGCAACTGTCAACTGTCAACTGTCAGCTGTCAACAGTCATCTGTCGAACTCGGCGAGTTTATAACGGCAAATAAATTGAGCATTTGCTATAAAAGTAATCTACCAATTTTATTGAGACAAAAACCATATTTAGTTCATACTGTTTCTCGATGATTAACACCGATTTAAGGTAGGAAAAAATTCTTTGCATAAACAGCAGCTGCTAAAAGAATGATCGTTTTCAGTATCATTAACATGGATCTGGCTCCCACACCCGGGAGCATAGAGAGCGAGCGCCCTCTAGGAAGCATGAGTAAAACCGGTCCATTTTTCAACTCGCAATCTCGTAGAAGATTCGTCTCCCTGGACCAATCGACTGCGGATGTAGTACGCCGACGGATGGCTAACTGCTCGCGTTCGTAGGATCTTTTAAAACATGAATGTTTTGTCCATGGAGCTACAAAACGTGGTTTTGTCTTATTTATTTGATTTTTTGACTTCGCACATTTGTGGTGCCAAGTGCTTAAATGTATATTCCATTTACAATATCGCAGTGTAAATTACATTTTTTGTGTCATTTAATCATTCATCACACCCTTGATTATTAGAGATGCATTTTCACGGGGGGGGGGGGGAGTTGGTGGATTTGCTGTGATAGGTGTGAGATGTTTAGTAAGTTGGGTTGGAAACACTAATACAGCTACAGAGCAGGAATATATTTGCACAAAATGTGCTGAATTATTAGAGTTACGTGTCAAGGTGGTAGCATTGGAAGCCCAATTAGTTAGAAATAACTTGGGTGAAAATCTATAAAAGAGGTGGGAACTTTTTGTGATGGGCTTGTTGGGGAGAGTGACGTTGCAGGAGAAGGATCTAGTATGGGGAAAGGTAGAACTGTAGACCTAAAAACAGAGGGTGTCATTATAGGGGATTCTATGGTACGCGGGATAGGTAATGTGGTCGGGAGAACTAGGCGCAAGGTGGCTAGGTGCTGTTTACCAGGGGCTCGGGTGAAGGATGTTAATAAGGTTGTGGAAAAAAAGGGAATGTTTAAGAAGGGAGATTCAGTTACTCTGTGGGTGGGGACTAAGGACGTCGGTAACAGCACAAACGAGGAGTTTGTTAAGGATTGGGAGAACCTGTTGGATAAAGCAACTAACTTTTCGACAGATGTCCAGGTAGTTGGTTTGCTTCCCAGGTATGGGGTGTATAGGGGCTGGTTAAATCAGCGGGCTAGGAGCATGAACCTGATTCTTAAGAAACTTTGCATAAAGCATTCAATCAGGTTCATTGATGTTTGGAGTTCTTGTCATTGTGATTGGGTTGCTAGGGTTGGTCTGCATCTTAGTTCTAGGGGTGAAGTTAAGGTTGGCGATATGATTTTAGAAGCTTCAGAATCAAAAAACTAATTTTGGATGGGGGGATTGGAGAATGTCATGGTGTTGACTTCTGTTCTGGAGGTTTTAAAAATGAGGGTAAAATATTAAGCAATAGTAACATTAATAGTAGTGATTTGAGGCATCATAAAATGTTTAAGACAAGCAAAATGGGCATGCTCAGGTGTCTATATACTAATGCTCGCAGTATCAGGAATAAGATGGACGAGTTAAATAGTATTATCGCAGGTGAGGAGTTGGATATTATTGGAATTACGGAAACATGGGTTACTGATGATGATAAGGATTTAGTGAGCATTGCTGGATACAATTTGTTTAGGCAAGACAGGCTGGGTAAGAAAGGTGGATGGGTTTTATTCTACATTAAGGACACTTTTATTTGCAATGAATTGGTCATTAATAATAAGCCTAATGATATTGAAATGGTCTGGGTAGAGTTGGTGAGCAATAAGGGGAAGAAGTTACATTTGGGGAATGTTTACAGGCCGCCTAATGTTAGTCAGGATCAAGACGAGGAGATGTATAGTGTTATCAGGGACATGTCTGGTAAGGGCTCGGTCATCATTATGGGGGATTTCAATTTCCCGGGCATAGACTGGAATAATTTTTACACTAGCAATGGTAAGGAAGAAGATTTTCTGAAAGTGATTGGGGACTGTTTTTTGGATCAAGTTGTCACCCATGGGACTAGGCATGGTGCTGTTTTGGATCTAGTTTTTTGTGATGTCGGAAGTTCTGTTCAGGGGTTGAGTATAGGGGAACATATTGGAGATAGTGATCACAATACTATTAGGTTTTGGACCAGCTTCAATGCTCACAAAGGTGAGCATTTCAGATTTGTACCTAACTTCAGGAATGTTGATTATATTGCACTTAGGCAGGGTTTGAAAGAGGTTTTTTTCTTCTGTGTTGGAGAATAGTGAAGCTGATCTTCAGTGGGAAGAGTTTAAGGGGAAATTGGAGAAAACAGTGATGGATTATGTTCCTTTTAGAAAGAAAGGGGATTTCACGAAAATTTGGTCCATTTGGTTCTCTAGGGAGGTGAAAGAAGCTCTCAATTATAAGCAGGCCACTTTTCGGCGACTTAAAGAGACTGGGTGCCATGCTGACAGGATTTTGTATTGTGAAGCTAGACGTACTTTCAAGTATTTGGTACGGAGTAAGAAAAGGGTATTGGAGCAAAAGCTTGCAGATAACATAGAAAGGAATCCTAAGAAATTTTTTGCTTATGCTAATTCAGGGAAAGCTCGTAATACACAGGTAGGCCCACTAGTGGATGAGAACGGGAACTTGATTCAAAATGAGGGAGATATTGCTGATATTCTAAACATTTTTTTTTTCCAGTGTATTTAACAGAAACTGTATCTCAACAGTTGACATAAGCGAGACGCAAGCTAATACACAGTTTGAGGATTTTGTATTTTCTAGGGATGATGTGTTGTTTCATTTGAAAAAGATTAAAGCAAATAAGGCTCCAGGACCTGATAATGTTTATCCAAAAATTTTAGTAGAATGTGCAGAGGAATTAGTGGATGTTGTCTTGACTATTTTCATATCTTCATATAACTCAGGGACTGTGCCAGTGGATTGGAAGCTGGCAAACATAACGCCGCTCTTCAAGAAAGGGTCTAAAACTAAGGCAGGAAATTATAGGCCTGCGAGTCTTACTTCCGTTTTTTGTAAAATTTTTGAAACTCTGATAAAAATCAAAATAGTGAAATTCCTGGAGGCAAATGGTGTGTTGACTGATTTTCAGTATGGTTTTAGAAAGGATAGGTCCTGTACAACTAATTTGTTGCATTTCTATCACAAGGTTACCATGGAATTAGATAATAAAAAGTGCGTAGATATTGTTTACATTGACTTTCAGAAAGCGGTTGATAAAGTACCGCATGAAGCTCTTCTTAGCAAACTTGCTTATATTGGTATTGGTGGAAAAACTTTAATTTGGGTTAAAAATTGGCTGACTGGGAGGAAACAAAGAGTAGTAGTGAAGGGCAATTATTCTCAGTGGATTGATGTTTTGAGTGGGGTTCCACAAGGTTCAGTTCTAGGGCCAATATTATTTATTATTTTTATTAATGATATTACTCAGAGTATTTCTGGGAACATCAATATTTTTGATGATGATGTCAAACTCATGGGAATTGTGGACACGTAGGAACAAGTCAATCAGTTTCAAGAGGATTTGAATGAAATTTCTAGGTGGGCAATTAAGTGGGGTATGTCTTTTAATATTGGGAAATGTCAAGTGCTTCATTTTGGTCATGGGAATAAACATGCAACTTATTATTTACAAGGTTCTGTCATTAGGGAAGCAGAAGCAGTTGTTGATCTAGGAGTATTGATTAGTCATGACTTCAAGTCCAGTCAGCAGTGTAGCATAGTAAGTAACAAAGCTAACAGGATGCTTGGGTTTATCAATAAGGCTATTTCGAACAGGTCTAGGGAAGTTGTATTGCCATTATACAGAAGTTTGGTAAGACCTCATTTGGAGTATGCTGTTCAGTTTTGGTCTCCGTACCTAAAAAAGGATATTACCTTATTGGAAAGGATTCAAAGGAGGGCTACAAGATTGGTAAGTGGTCTTTCAGACTTAGATTATGAGGTTAGGCTTAAAAGGCTCAATATGTATAGTCTTGAGCAAAGGAGAGTTAGAGGGGACATGATTCAGTTGTTTAAATTCATTAAAACGGGAAATGTTGATGGACTACAGCTATGTGCTGAAAGTAGAACCAGAGGTCATTGTTTTAAACTTTTCAAATCTTAGGCTAGTCTTGAAATTAGGAAAAACTACTACTTCAATAGGGTTGTAGGCAGTTGGAATAGTTTACCGGAAGCGACTGTTAATTGCAGTGGGGTAAAAACTTTTAAGAAAGCTCTTGATGTTCATTGGGGACTGCTAAATTAACTAGGACCAGCCTAGCTGGGCCCTGAGCCTGTTGCTGGTCGTCACTTTTGTATTTGTATTTGTATAAATTCAATTTCAAACCATTTTTTTAAATCAAGTTCTAAGATAACAGTTTTATAAATGTTCATATAAACTAATATGAAGAATGGAATGAGATAGCGATTCCCTCATGTAAACTAGTTTTAATTCACGTTTATTTTATTTTATTAATTTTAAAAATCTATAAAGGTCAGGTCTATAAAGCAAAATATATCAAGTTTTAAAATACTATTGTTTCTTATTGCTCTTCTACCGTCTTATGTAACAATTATGTTTTTTCATTTTTTTTTTCGCAGAAAAATCGAATTTCGCAGAATGCAAAACGCGTGGCATTAATAAATAAATGAAATTAATTAATTAATACTTGATAACTAATATTTATATATGTAAAAAAAAATGGAAATCAAGTAAATAAAATTATAAGCATCTTTCTCTACCTGTTAAAAGTGATTTAAAGCGAAAAATTATTTCATTTTTAATGATGGTCTTAAAAAAATAATAATTATTAATAAAAAAATAAGTTTCTTAATTTTTAATGGAAACTGCAAGCTTAATCTATTATCTAGCGAAATAGAAAAACTCCCATTCCTTACACGAATCTTCGCAAAAGCGAATCGCGTGGCAACTGTCAACTGTCATCTGTCATCTGTCGAACTCGGCGAGTTTATAACGGCAAATAAATTGAGCATTTGCTATAAAAGTAATCTACCAATTTTATTGAGACAAAAATCATATTTAGTTCATACTGTTTCTCGATGATTAACACCGACTTCAAGTCGGAAAAAATTCTTTGCTTTAAACAGCAGCTGCTAAAAGAATGACCGTTTTCACTCAGTATCATTAACATGGATCTGGCTCCCAGACCCGAGAGCATAGAGAGCGAGCGCCCTCTAGGAAACATGTGTAACAGCGGTCCATTTTTCAACTCGCAATCTCGTAGAAGATTCGTCTCCTTCTTTCTACTCCCTGATTTTACATCGATTATGTGGAATACTGTCAATACAAATAAAAGAGATCATAAAGAGAACATACACAAACAGCTCGGGCATGCATGCCCGAGTTGTTTGTTTATGGATAGAATTTTAATATTCAGCAGTGCCATCTGTTGAATGTTACTGAAAGTATAACATTATTTATTTAAAATTTAATCGAATTACATTATTAGCTGCCTTTTCGATTACGCGAAAAATTCCCTTATTTCTCGTAATTGGCAATCCATAAAACCGACAGTATAATACGTTTAACTTATAAACATGTTTGCCCTCATTTATTATTGTTATTAAAGGAATATAAAATTTTTTTCAATTAAAACTTTGTGTATTTTTTTTTTACTACAGTTAATTTTTTAAAAAAAATTTTTGTGTATTTTTTTAATAAAAGAGTTCACCCATCCCTTCAGAAAAACAATTATTTGTTTGATAATAACTGATGATCTGGCCTTTTTCTATCCTATCACAAAATAAATTACCAGTACAATTTTTAAATTTACTTATTACTAATGTACTAGTAATTTAATTTGTGATTTTCGTTTACTTCCGATGTTCTTTGGGAACCCAACTTTTACCAATGGAGGCAATTCAAGCAACGTTAGTGGTCACGTGGCACCGATGAAAGCAATGGAAACAAAGGAAGCGGCAACGTCGCTTTACATCGAGTTCGACAAATCTAATTAAAAACTAGGCCGTAATAATGTTCTTCTACATTACATAAAATTAACACTAAACACAACAATATAAGTATTGTAAAAATTCATAAATTTCTTTTATAATGATTAAATTAAACGTAAATCCTGGGCTATAATCAGAAAAAGCTGTGCAGATAGTCTAATTAATTGTAAACAACTAGTTTTGCCTGGTGCCCACGTAGAACTCAATTGAACATCTTAGTAAACCAAGAGCGGATATCACGTGGTAACGGTGATCGCTCATGAGTGAATTGCCTCAATTGGTCCACTGCGGCACGATTTTACCAAAGTTACACTGTTCCAGAAACGAGGGGAATGAAGCGAAATTTTTTACTTTGCTAACCTTTAGCTCTATCAAAAAAAAAAAATAAATAAATAAAACCAAATAATCGAAAATTAATATCGAAACGTTTTGTTATGGTAGAAAAGCAAATAATCATTAATCAAATAAATAAAATTATGAACCGTCTGAGAGTTCTTTCTGGCTACCAGTTTATTGTCTGCACAAGTATCAATAAATACGTTGAACTTTGATAACTGCGCTGTAGTTTTGGGAGCTGATGGAAGTTTTAGTTCACTTTAAGGGACTAGTTCCTTTCCTTCTTTTGAATACTCGGACCTAGTCCAGGAACTCGTTCCTTCTGCCCTAAGAAAGAGAACTTTCCTCCATGTGTTAATTTTTTTATTATTATTATTCTCTTTTTTTTTTGAGGGAGGGGGTTGTAGAACAAAACTGTTTCTCAGTATATATGTATATCAGTGTTGTTGTTCCAAAATCAACGTTTTCAACCAGATTTAAAATACCCGACAAATTTCTGAATGTGGCGCCACCTTGTGAGAAAAACAGTAACTGTTCAAAATTCCTGAGGTTCAAATTTGCTTAAATTATATGTCTACCTTTATACCGCTATTTTCAAACACAAAACTAGTTAAATTTTTTTTCAATCTTTTGAAAATCTTTTCTGTTTTTTTTTTTTTTCAAATTTTAAAAGAGTTTTACGGTACAAGAACTATACACAATGCACACGAACGATCGTGCTTCGTTTGAAAATCTACGGATCCCAACCGTCATAGCAATTTGTTCAAGAAAAAAGCGAAATACTCATGCGTTATGTAAGTGGATCTTGATAATACTAGTAATTATTATAATAAAAACCTGTAAATAGTAACGAGCATAACGAAAGAAGATTAAAAATGGGAAGCAATTTCATTATTATGATTGTTGTTATTTGTCATTTTCGTTCTCGCATATGAGGAATTATTTTTTTCTTTCAAAAACTTGTTATAACAATTGGGATCCAAAATTTTTTTGATGTGCGTTTCTGAAAATAACTCACATAAAAAGTTAAGCTGATTTCTTTTTTTTTCACTTATTTATTTACGAATGAATGGTCAATCTATAGCGGTTGGGATCCGTAAAAATGCATTTAAATAGTCACTGGTGTGATGATTGATTAAATGCCACAAACATACCGATGATATCATAAATGGCATCAAACTTTGCATTTGACACCGCAAATGAGTGAAGACGATGACAAGCTAATGGTCAAGTTTTCCGACTTGACCTATTAGTTAAACATTCATTTTTTATACAAAGATTTAGTGACGTGACCAGTTAGTTAAACATCTGGTGACTGCATCCTTAGCCTACACCTTGCCAAATAGTCTGAAGTGTGAGGTCCTTTTCACGTGATCTGCAAACTTGGGAAACAAAAGGGAAGTCATTGACCCATTCGGCGGGTGAGACCGCAACTTGTGCCGGAGTTTGGGACCACAAGTCAAAAGGTCTAGGATTATAGAAATACGTTAGAACTTTCAGACAACGAGCTCGAGAGTAGCTGATCGCTCGTGAGAAACATGTGAATTCTGTTGTAGTTTGCTTTCGACAACGCACCTTGTTTTTGCCTCATTTTATTCATTTCCCGCTAACATTTTTGCGGATCACAACCGGTATAGCAAAAAAGAATGGCAATGATGTGTCATTCATGTTGCTTAATGAAGGAATGAAACATTTATTCTTAATTCAGCGCAGCTCGCAATTCTATAAAAAGCAGCTCGGTTTTCCCTTCTTAAATATATTGTAAAAGCGGTTCTTTTTTTTTTTTTTTTGGAAATGTTTTTTTTTTATTCTGCTTCTGATCCAGATTATAGAATATCCAGCTTTGGATCTTTATCGTTCGATGTCGTTTTCTGAAGCATAGTGGCTGTAGTCAGGGTGTCTGGCTCTGCGGGTGACTCAAATGCTTGTCGGCTTTTTCTTTCTGCTTTTTTTACTGCATGGGACGCATCAAGTGTCCGTTGTCGTTAATTAGAACGAAAATCTTTTTCTCACAAACTTTTTTCGTTAGAGTTTTTACGATCTCCTCAGTTTATAAATACCCTCCAAAGTACCCAAGACTGATCTATATGCATTTACATACATGTGCGTGTATGCTTGTGTTTATAATACACAGTTGACCTTGGTTATAGTTAGTAACATCGTTTATAGTGACAACTCTGTTATAGCGTCAAGAAAGTGCAGTCCCTACATTCGCCCATGAATAGCAATGATGCTCGGTGGTCGTTTAACCCTCACTTGGGAAACAGAGTTTTACTGTGTCCTATTAAAATTTAAGCGTTTGTTTCATTCAGAATAAAGCGCTTTTTCGAATACCCAAAAATTACCTCTTTTATCACTTTTTTCTGTAATTTAACAATAAATTTTCTTTCTTTCTTTCTTTTTTTAAGTATACGTTATTCAATTCATTTTGGAATATGTTTAATGATCAATTCATAATTATGTTTAGAAATTTTATTTCTGTACTTAAAGTTGTAATTTTTTTTTAAAGCTACAAGATCCCCACCCCTAATTCGTGATGATTGGCATCCAGCATCCAGTATCTCTGATTACTAAATTCCTTTCAAAATACAGCATAATTTCAAACTAGAAGAAATTTAGTTTTTACTGATATAGATCTCATTCTAAGTCATTACATCCTTATAACGGTATTTTTTTCTAAGACTATGACACTATGACATGCTTTAAATCTAATGTATTTGACAATAACAACAAACAATGATTACAACAACAAATGTATATTTCTAGTAAGCAGCTTTTATTTACAAAAACTTTATCACAAAGAAAGCATTACAAGTAAAATTTAAAAATAAATGAAAGACGTATACAAAAGAAGTCACCATGTGTGTGGGGGGGGGGGGGGGAGCTGGCTCAACTTAATGAAATCGCTACTTTACAAAGCGTAAGTAACGAAAAGTTCAATGCTATACTAACAATAGAATTCCCATTCATGAATATGAAACATAAAAATTCATCATCCATTAAACGCACGAAACAACTTGAACAGACATAATTGAGTAAAATGATATAAAGCAATCACGTTCATTACTGCATTAAGTCAGAAATTTATTAAATCAATCCTTGAAAAATTTTACTTGAAATTAAAAACGAAAAGATCAGTGCGTTGAAGTTACGAATCAGAGTTGGTGCATGAATTTACACAAATTAAATACCCAAGTTTTTATTTAACAAAAGCATATATTCAAGCACAATACTGTTTGCAGGAAGTATTTTGACTGCAACACAAATAATAAAAGAGAAAATGCGAATCAATTCAAAATGATTTCGAAGTACTCATATATGTTTCACGACAGCGTTCCCCATTAATCATTTGTTTTATGCAAATGAAACATTCTGCTACCACCTCATCAAAAGGTTAATCAGCAAATTCCGAAGTATCAGGCAAATTAATTTCACGCTTTTAAAAACATGTTCGCGCGCAGACATTCAGTATTCTTCAATTTTAGTTTCTAATAGTTTATACAAATAAATAGTTCTATTAATCGGTTTTAATCGGAGCGTCAAACTAGGGATTTAATCCTTTCTTTACAAAAGTTAAATTTTCTTAATTCAATATATTTTTCTTTTCTTTTCTCTCTTTCTTTCTTTTTCTTGGTGCACCACAGTTGAATTTGCCACTTACATAGGGTTCTTTTGCACATTAAAAAAAAAAATATCTTCAGAATTTTAAGATTAGTTTTAAAATTAAACATTTCTATTTCTGATTACCTAAATTATTTTTTAAAAAACTTTTGGTTATTTAAAGGGAACTTAATTGATTTTATATTTTGTTGCACAAAATATGGAAAACAGATTTTTTAAATGATTGAAGGGGGAGAAAAATGTAAGAAAAGATTAGCAAAGAAAGAATGAACAGAAATAATAAAAAATAATTCAGTATTTTTTTTTTTTGGTTATTATTATAACTGAGAGAAGAATTTTCTTTTTACCATCACAGGATTTTGTTGTTAGGACAATAGTATCATCTGAAATTTCTGCCATATCAAATGCAATTTAAAAATACTAAACTGGGTTTTGCTGTTTATAGTAATAATATAATAATAATAATGATAATTAATTCGCATTTTAATCATATAAGCAAAATTTGGATAATTTATATTTTATTGCACAAAACTGATTTTTTTTTAGTGTATTCAAAAAAAAAAAAAAGAAAAATCTATGATGTAATTTTTTAATTATTAAAGAATGAAAAAACACGTAACTCTTAAAAGAATTTATTTTCTTTTACGGATAAGACATAATCAGATCTCCCCCCCCCCCTCCCTCCCAAAAAAAAAGGGCTTATAGTTTATTTTGACTACCTATATAAAGAAATGCTATTTTCCTAAAACAAATAGCATGCTGTAACTTATTACAATAAGCAAGGATTTACTTTAAGTAGGTAAATAAATCCAACCCTTTCCATTTTAAAGTTCATTTTGAAACAAATTAGCACTCTTAAGTTCATTGTAAAACTATATGACGAATATGTCTTCCTAGAAAATTGAACTAAATAAATCTGAGAAATAATATCCTCAAAAGAACTAAAGTAAAGTATCGCTTGGAACTAAAAAGGAAAGAGCATTAAAAACGACGATTAAGGACCGCTGAGTCTGCTTCGAACCGGAATAAGAACATGGAAATAGTTCCGATTCCCAATGGACCGAACTGTCGTTCTGCTTCCGATCGGAATAAAAACATGGAAGCAGTTCCATCGGACCGATATCTTTCGCAGGGAATGAAGTAATAGAAATCCGGATCTATTTCCAATGGACCAGGTTTCTTCCCCACCGGAAATAGTTCGGAAAAACTTCCGGAACAATAACGTCACGTTTGGAACTAAAAAACTCGGAACTAGTTCCATCGGACCAGGTTTCTTCCGCATCGGAAATAGTTCGGAATAACTTCCGGAACAATAACGTCACGCATGGAACTAAAAAACTCGGGGTTAGTTCCATCGGGCCAGGTTTCTTCCGCACCGGAAATAGTTCGGAATAATTTCCGGAACGATAACGTAAGTCATGGAACTAAACTCGGAACTAGTTCTATTTGCAGATTGGGTCTGTTGGACCGGGTCCGATCGGAATAAGCCATCCCTACTTAGGGATGGAAATTTTAGTTCGATGTACTGAACTAGTTCATTTAGTTCATTTCATATTAGAGAACTAGTTCAGCGAACTAGGTCAAATGTCTAAAACGCCTTCGGTAATAGGATGCCAATGTGCGAGTAATTAATTACCCAAAAACCGGGTATTTTAGTCGCTCGCGGGAATTTTAGAGGGTATTTATAAATTGAAGGTATTGTAAAAATTTTAACAAAAAAAGTTTGTGAGAAAAATATATTTGTTCAAATTAACGACGACGGACACTTGACGCGTCCGATGCACCAAACAAAGCAGAAACTAAAAGCCGACAAGCCTTTGTGTCACCCGCAGGGCCAGACACCCTGACTACAGCCACTATGCTACAGCCAACATCATCGAACGATAAAGATTCAATGACTGGATATGCTATAACCTAAGCAGCAGAATAAATAAATACCATTTCCCAAAAAAAAAGAAAAAGAAACGCTTTTACAACATATTTAAGAAGGGAAAACCGAGCTGCTTTTTATAGAATTGCGAGCTGCGCTGAATTAAAAGTATTTAATTCCTTCTTTAAGCAACATGAACGACACCTCATTGCCATGCATTTCTAAATATGCTTTTTTGCTATAACGCTTGGGATCAGCGAACACGTTAGCGGGAAATGAATAATTGAGGCAAAAACAAAGTGCAATATCGAAAGCAAACTATAACCGAATTCACGTGATTGTCGCGAGCGATCAGCTACCCTCGAGCTAGTTGTCTAAAAGTTCTAACTTATTCTTTGACTCCCAGACCTTTTGACTTGTCGTTCCAAACTCTGGGACCAGTTGCGGTCTCGGCAGCAGAACGGGTCAATGACTTCCCTTTTGTCTCCCAAGTTTGCAGATCACGTAAAAAGGACCTTACACTTCAGACTATTTTTCAAGGGGTGGGCTAAGGATGCAGTCGCCAGATGTTAAAAGAACTGGTCACGTTAATAAATTTTTGTTTAAAAAATGAATGTTTAACTAATAAATCAAGTCAGAAAACTTGACCTATTTGCTTGTCATCGTCTCTACTCATTTGTGATGTCAAATGCTTAAAGTTCGATGCCATTTATGATATCGTCGGTATGTTTGTAGTATTTAATCAATCATCACACCGGTGACTATTAGAAATGCATTCTTACGGGTCCCAACCGCTATAGATTAACTATTCATATGCAAATAAATAAGTGAAGAAAAAAAAGAAACCAACTTAACTTTTGCTGTGCGGTTTTGGTTTGCGGAACCCAGAACGATGTTTAATAAACGTGTAAATTATACAGAAATCTGTAAATTCTATTAATATTTTTAAACAGGTTGTAATCGCAATATGTCCTCCCCCCCCCCTCCCTTCTCCCCTTAAAATGCGAAATGTCAGGCCTGGGTGATTTTTTTTTTGTCATCATTCGACACACATGAACATGACAAACATGCTCAAACGTGATCAAGCATAGAAGTTATTTTGATTTAAAATTCATTTTTTACCGATATAGTTGTGATTTACAAAGAAAATTAATTTCATCATTTTCCGTTTTATTTTAATATTTCATTCGCATTCTGTTCATAAATGGAAAGTAAATATTATTCCGATATGACATTCTATTTATGTGTCGTATTAGAGCAAATTATAAATAAAGTAAGAAATTTAGATTTAATTCCTAAAATAAAACTTTAATGAAAGAACATGCATTAATATGAGAAACAGGTCAAAATGAAGAAATTAGAAAACAAGAACCTTTTTTTTGCATATGGGGGTAACCTTTAATAAAAATAACTTCACTTTAAGAAAGCACAAATAAGCATTAAAATGCAGACATATGGTTCGGGATTGCTTGGTATCCCTTTTTCAATGCGCTTGGGAGCTGCTAGATGCAAAAACATACAAAAAGGAATTCCAAGAAATCCCGAAATATATGTCAGCATTTTAATGCTTATCTGTGCTTTCCTAACGTGAATTTTTTTTTATTACGCTTTTCTTAGCACGAAGTTTGTTTATTATTCAATAAGGAAATTTCAAAATCCAAGAACATGATATTATTATTTGATAATAAGCTGTTGATTTCTTTTTTTCGCATCAAGATGAAACCTGGTAACAATTCTTGATACGGCAAAACAAAATGAAAAATCAATCTAAAAGGAAGGATCAAGAAGCTGCAATGGCCTTCCAGCTCACCGGTATTTCAGTCACCACTAATTAAAAAATTTCCATCTCCCTTTTGTGGAACAATAAAATTTGTGTTCATGGATAGATCTCAAGTACTCGCAAGGTCTCAACTTTCTTTCTTCTTGTAGATTTTTAGTTTTCATTATTTTTCCATTCTATTTGTTTAGGTGCTATAGCCCCAATCGACCTCCCCCTGGGGATCCGCCACTGGTGGTAGTCATGCTCGTTTTTTTTCTTCGTTCTAATACAATCAATGTTCAAATATTTTAAACTCTGAGTTTTATACATCGAGGCCTGGCACTTCTCCTAATACAGCCGCAGTGTATAATCTATTCCTTTTTGAAATTAGTAGAAAAACAATGTCATTAAAATGACATTACTTTTTGACCGATTGATGAATTTTTGAATTTAGATTTATTTTCATTTAAGTTAGATGCAAAATTGTAACACAAAAAATAATTAATGTACCATGTAGTTCGGGTACCTTTGTTGGAAACATTTTGGTGTTTAAATACTGGGTAAGCCGCTATATAGTAGAACCCCCCCCCCCCAAGGGCGTAGCCAGGGGGGCAGACAGGGGCAAATGCCCCTCCCTAGATCAGGGCAAGGGGCCATCTAGGAAGGTGCAGTTGCAACTCCCTTGATCAAGCAAGTTCAGTTCATTTCCTTGAAGTCGTCGTGAATGCAAGATTTCCGCTGTAATATCTTGTTTTACAGAAAGAAACTCAATTATTTTACCGAAACTGGATGAAGCGAGTAGACCCGTTGCAAGTACCCCTAGGCGATGTGAGTTATCTATACTCCCCCTTCTCGGGCTCTCTCGCACTTACCCATCAAGAGTGTGAAGTGGCAGTTACAAATAAGCAAAACACCCTTTGAATGACTGACCATTCAATGACAAAGGTGTCATAAAACCATCCTTCAATGCAGAATACGAGATGAATGAAGATAAGATTCTTCAAGGGTGGTGGCTCATCCAATGTATGTGGCATTTTCTTCACATCTCCCTCTCTCCTATTATATTTCTTCAATCATTAGAAGTCAATCGAAATATAAACTACTTCTGGGAATGCTGATAAAAATAGCAAGTAAAAAAGCCCCGTCCCTCTCTTTTGTATCTCTTTCAGGCCGTTAATTTGAGAATTGGAGGGATTATTTTTGACGATCATTGTTTGGTGCAGACGTTGTTAAAAGGCATTTACCATATTATGACATTAATATTCCTTGAAGCAGTAGGGGAAATTTCTACTTTCTTGAGGAGTGATAAGAATCCTTAGGACAAATATGTTCGTTTTGGTAGCCTTTGGTTGTAAAAAGATCCCTCGAAAGATAAAAAGTAATTTTCGGAGTCCGTCAAATGTGGCCATCTAGTAGTTGACGGGAATAGGTTTTAATGTTATTTCTCTGGTGACTAGCCGGGTGTAAAGAACAGTGGCCATTTTTGAGGAACTGCTGTTGTTCAAAGCTGGCAGTTAAGTTTCACTAGTGCAAAAAATGGTATTACTGGTAAGAGCTTTTAAATATTTCCTTCTTTTTGAACCGTTCAAGCTATGGGAAGTATACCAACTTGCTAAAATTTCTCGCTTAACTAAGTTGGATTTGATTACCTTCGATTTAGTATACAATAACACTGTCAACATTTTATGTGAAATATGAATCTCAACATTTACAAGATAAAAAGGGAAATACTTTTTTGCAATTTTTGCTGATGGGTATTGTGGAAAAGATGCTATTGGTGGTACAAAATGCATGTAAAAACTTGGAAGTTTTTAGGACAATTTCTACATTTCCCGCAAATACGTTAAAATTTCCGTCAAGTGCGTTTTTTTTTTAATAAAAAATTCTTCTTCTAATTCTCGATTACGGATCGGGAGGAAAAGATGCCATTGGTG
This sequence comes from Octonoba sinensis, assembly GCA_038502835.1. Classification (NCBI taxonomy): domain Eukaryota; kingdom Metazoa; phylum Arthropoda; class Arachnida; order Araneae; family Uloboridae; genus Octonoba; species Octonoba sinensis. The sequence goes on from CM076606.1 coordinate 111,554,646, forward strand.
TCACTAAATTCTCATTAAAAAATTGAAGTGTGCAAGATAATTCCTTCTTTTTCAAAAAAGCGCCGAAATTTCCATTAAAATATATACGACTAACTATAGTAGGTTGGAAGAATTTGTTTACAACATAAAAAAACATCAAACTTCAAAAATAGTTTTTTTTAACATATTTTAAAAAATTTTGTTCAAAAAAGTATAGTTGCCCAAAAAATTCAAAGCGTGTGCGGCTAATCAAAAAATTGTCTTAGAAACTTCAACTTATATGATGTGCACTTTGTGTCACCAATTGCTAAAGCATAATCTCAAATAGTAAATGTTTTTTCGGCGCACCCTAATTCTTGAGGTCTATATCAGAATTTTGATCTTTGTGGTGGCATTAATTAATTTAATTGGTATATTTTTCATATTTATACGCTTTAATAGTGTTCTTTTTTACGATAGTTTTTTTGAAAATCAGTATTATATATACATATCCTTGAAATGATATTTAATGAAATATCTCTTCAAATAACTTAGTAGAAATTTTTATCTTATTGATTCACTCTTAACAGCGTAATGATAAACATAATTGTTGTGTTTTCCTAAAAATATTTTTACTAGTATTTGTTTATTTCTAATTCCATAGATGTTTGACTTAAAAGTGATCTAATAAGGAAAGCTAAAGATGTAATGTTTGCTGAGTCTGCTAAATTCTCCTCTGTGATCTATTATTTTGACAAACATTGTGAATGAGAATGTTTTTCCACTTTAGGATGCCTTAGTCTCACACCTAATTAGTTTTTTTTATATAAATCATGCATTTTTTCGTATGAAATTTTTAAGCCGAAAATTCTTGAAAAAAAAAAAAAACGTTTAACTCTTATTTGAGTGCTATACATGGTTTGCTGTCATGAATTTTTAGCAACTGAGGTACTGGGAAGAATAAAACATATTTTCCCCCTTCATGGTTATATTTAACTATTATGGATGGTGACCAACTTGTTCACTCTTTTTTTGTTATTAATTTAATTGACTTAAGTGCATGAATTTTAAAATTTTAAAGTATATGAAGCTTCAATTTACTTCATTCAAAATATATTAAAGGGGTGACACTCTTTAAAAATGTGTCTAAATTTCACTTTTTCTTAAGCGTTTTAAAACATTTCAGACGTTTAATAATTTTTGAACTTTAAACTTTTGCCCATTTCCTCCTCCCTGTAAATGTAAAAACGTGACAAACAAGAATGGTTTTCCCAACATTGTCGAATGATTTCATCAATCTTAAGCTTCTCTATCACCCATTTAACTTAAAAAGAAACCTTTATGAGAAAATATTGCTGCCCTTACATTGTGATTATGAATAATTAGGTATTTCTTGCAGAAATAACTTTAATACAGCGCTTAGAAATATTTTCTAGCGTTTATTTTATTTTTAAAAAGTGTTTTAGCCAAGGAGTAGCCTTTAACCTCCCTGTTTTTAGCATATGGGAGCATATATATAGGTTTAGCAGTATGGGACTTCAAATCCGGAATGCTCGGGACCGCGATCGTTCCGGATTTTGGGTCATCATTCAAAAATTTTTGTAAGTAGTATCAAAGCCCATATAACTTGCTCTGGCAGTTTTTATTAGCATTTTGCTCAGTTTTTATAGCATTTTTTATTATCGTATATACTCGCCTATAAGTCGCGCAATTTAGCACAAAAAACGAAGTTGGAGTCGGCTTACATTTGAGGCAAAACATCGAAAAATTCATACTTTTCCCGATATTATTTTAACCTTTTTCATGAAAGAATAAAAGAAAAGAATTCCGTCAAATTCTGATATGATTTTATATTCTCTAGCCACTTAATTGAAATAAAAGATCAGACGATCTGGAAAATGCGAGAAACGCCGAATTTAAATTTCGCGAATGTTCTGTATCGCGCGAAAATTGGAGCTCATTAAAAAAAAATAAATATAATAAAACTACAAGAAATAAAAAAACAAAATGTAATGGTATTAGAATTAAAGCAACATATAATAAAAACTTTAATCGCAAAAACGAACTCTTTTCAGAAAATCGCGAAATAACTTTTTTGAAAACTGCACATTTCCGATCTTAAACATGTTCATTACATTTTCTTTCCCTTCTTTTTAAAATGCCTATTTCCAAAAAAAAAAAAACGGTACGAAATATTTCCCGATTTTTCTTCAAAAAACAAAAGTTGGGGTTTTTTCAGCTGCCGATTTTTTTTTTTTTGAAAAAGTTCCGGATTTTTGGTCTTTCGGATTTCGGGATTCCGAATTTGGGGTCCCATACTGTATAACTGAATAAAGGGTGTTTTTTAGTTTTTCTTTTAATTTCCTTTCATTTTCTTTTTTTTTTAATATGCATATGTTCCTGCCTGATGTTAGTTGAGTAACGTTGCCCCCCCCTAACGGGAATCCTGGCTACGCCCTTGCCACCCCCCCCCCCCTCAGCACTGCTAGTATGCCACTGCATGATAATCAAATATAAGAAAAGGATAAAATTTAACTCGCGAGAGCTCGCGCGGGGTCGTAAACGACCCCAGCAGTTTTTGTTTCCAATTCTTAGAATTTCATGGACAGATAAAGGAACCAACCTTTTAGTAGCTGTCTTTGTGTTCGTGATTGACAAGTGGGTGTTGCTAAAATTTCGTTTTTTCCTTTCAATACCTTTAAACTAAGGGGCTTTCTGAGAATGGGGTCGTTTTTGACCCCACGCGAGTCCTGACGTCAGTGAAATTCTCAGAAGGGAACAGGTGTTCAGGATTAGTTCCAATGCATTTATTCGAAGAATTTCGAAAATGTTTGCGAAAAGGAAGTAGCTTCCATCAACCTTGATTCTAGGGACGATTTTTTCCTGTACAAGCATACCGTTGGATTGGAAATGATCAGATTGGAATGATCAGTCCTTTCTCAAAAAAAGGGGTTTATTATTATTTTTTTTGCTTTTCGCAATTCCAATAGTCTTCTGAAAATAAAAAAAAATGCCGACTCCATACGAGCAGGAGATGGAGCGCCTCCGCAAATTACTAGAAGATGTTGAAAGTGATGAGGATGTTGTTTCAGAGGATGAATGTTTTAGCGACAAAGAGAACTTTAGTGATCATAATAGCGAAAGTGAATTTTCTGGAAGTGAAGATATAGATGAACCTACAACAGACGATATTTTTGTTGGAAGAGACAAAGAAACTGTATGGAACAAGACAAAATTTCGAACTAATATTCGTACACCAGCTCGAAATATAATTACTCATCTTCCTGGACCTAAAGGGAACGCAAGAAACGTTAGTGATGTCTACGATAGCTGGAGCATTTTCTTCAATGATCTAATTATAAACCAAATAGTTGAGTGCACGAACATTTTTATTCGCGACATTTCTAAAAATTATTCAAGAGTGAGGGATGCAAAATGCACAGATCCAGTTGAAATCAAAGCTTTGATTGGGTTATTATACTTAGCAGGTCTTCACAAATCTTCGCATCTCAATGTGAGAGACTTATGGGCAACTGACGGAACTGGAGTTGAGATATTTCGTTGTGTAATGCCGTATAACCGTTTTCTATTTTTGATGAGGTGTTTACGTTTCGACGATATACATACGAGAGATTCAAGGAAACGAAATGAGAAACTGGCTGCAATAAATGACATTTTTGAAGCTTTCAATGCAAATTGCAAGGAAAATTACACTCTAGGGGAATATGTGACTATTGACGAGAAACTGGAGCCATTTCGGGGTCGTTGTGCCTTTAGGCAATACATACCAAACAAACCCGCGAAATATGGAATAAAAATATTTGCACTTGTCGATGCAAGAACTTTTTATACATCTTCCATGGAAATCTACTGTGGGAAAAATACCAAAAAACAGTTCAAGCCGATTGATGTTGTAAAAAGACTTGTAGAACCGCTATACAACACTGGTCGAAACCTTACCACAGACAACTGGTATACTAGTTATCCCTTGGCTAAACATTTACTTTCCAAAAATCTCACCATTGTGGGAACTATAAGAAAAAATAAAAAAGAAATCCCTGCAGAGTTTGTAAACACGAAGAAACGGGAAATACATTCTTCAGTATTTGGATTCCAGAAAGATTGTACTATAGTGTCATATGTTCCAAAGAAAGGAAAATGTGTTTTGTTGTTGTCAACGATGCATAACGATGACACTATAGATGAGGAAACTGGAGAGAAAAAGAAACCAGAGATAATTACTTTCTATAACATGACGAAAGGTGCTGTGGACGTCGTTGATCAAATGGCCGCATCGTACACCACGGCAAGGATAACGAATCGGTGGCCTATGGTAGTATTTTTTTCCATATTGAATGTTGCTGCCATAAACGCACGGATAACATTGTTATCGAAAAAGCAGCCACCTCTGGAGTATAAAAGCCGAAGGATGTTCCTAAAAAAACTAGCATTGAGTTTGATTGAAGAAAAAAGAACAAAATCTCTTGCTACTGAAGAAGAACCTCCGAAAAAAAAGTCTAAAATTTCTGGAAGAAGCAGATGTGCTTTGTGTCCAAGAAACAAGGACAAAAAATGCCAGCAGATTTGCTCATTATGCAAAAATTATACTTGTAAGGAGCATCAAACCATTGTTTGTAACAACTGTAAGTAAGTTTCATATGCATTCTTTTCTGTACGAGTTTTGCATAATAGTTTTTATTGAATGACGATGAAAATGCTGTGTAAATGTACTTTGCATTTTTCAATAAAGAAGTAATTTCGTAAAAATATTTTTACATACATTTGCTAAGCTCTTTTTTTTTCCATGCCGTGCTGAACGGAAAAGAACAAAAAGATCGCGCATACTCATTAAAAAAAATTTTTTTCATCAATGTAAACGAAAAAAAAAACATTGTAAATACTTCTGAAAAAATAATTAAATAAATTAACTAAAAAATCTTTAAGAAAGCAGAAGAAAAAAAGAAATAAAATGATGGGGTCGTTTTCGACCCCGCGCGAGTACTCGTGTGACAAATAGAGGCGCGAGTTTTCGCGGGTTAAAGATATTGTTTGCTTAAAATTTTTTTTTTCCATTAAAGAGTTTTAAAACATGGCGATTCGCAAAATGTTTTTTGTCTCTGCGATTTACAAAATTCAAACATCGTCTGTAATTTAAACATCACATAAATCATTGAAGATCTTTATAACGAGTGCTTTTTATCTTAAATTTGATATATGATTGATATTGTTAAGAATTTCATCTCCTCTCTCTTTTGTATCACTCGTACATTCCATGGTCTTGTTTGCTGAAAGTTTTGCACTAAAAGTAAGAATCTACCAAGAGCAACGCGTACACATAAATTTAAAAAAAGTGTTACAATATGATAATTTCAAGAATAAAAGCATAAAAGATTTTTAGATTGAAAAAAAAAAATATCTAATGAAAGAAAAAGTCTTCTTAATGTTGCACCAATAATATCATATGACTATTTTTTTGGTTTATTAACTGAGAAAAATATTCAATACTTGAATTTCACATGCAATTATAAAATTTTCAAGCTAATTGAACAACATTTATTTCAGCATTTTCATTAACTACATAATTTTATTTAAAGTAATATGTTAGGCTATAAGTTCGTAACCTCCACGATAAGTTAAGGAAATAATCGCACCCCACCTCAGTGGAACTCCCTAGTAGAAAATCGAATTATAAACAAACACCCATGTATCCCATTCCCCATTGAACTGAACTAGATAAGCATTAGATGAACTAAACAGTAAACAAACATGTGCCTTAAAACTGGTTGAACTACATGCGAAATCTGCTGAACTAGATAGCACATCGAAAACTAAACGCAACCTGTAGAACTAAAACCCCATTAAGAAACTTGTCGAACTAGAAATCAAATCGAACTAAACGCAACCGTAAGAACTAGAAACCTCATCGAACTAAGAGAAACCTGCCGAACTAGAAATGAAATCGAACTAAACAAACTAGAAATGAAATCGAACTATACGAACTAGAAATGAAATCGAACTAAACGAACTAGAAATGACATTGAACTAAACGAACTAGAAATGAAATCGAACTATACGAACTAGAAATGAAATCGAACTAAACGAACTAGAAATGACATTGAACTAAACGAACTAGAAATGAAATCGAACTAAACGAACTAGAAATGACATCGAACTAAACGTACTAGAAATGAAATCGAACTAAACGAACTAAATGAACTAAACGAGCAGTGCCAAACCAGTCGAACTAGAAGGCATCGGTCGGGACCAATGCGGAGAGAAGAAAGGAGGAAAATTTTCGCCCTTTCTGCTTTCTCCCTCTCTTTTACTCGCGGCGGTCCCGCATCAGTGAGCATGTGCGTATATCCGGGACCGCCGCGAGTAAACCGGGAGAAAAATTTAGGGACGTTTGCAAAGGCCCATTTGGTTAGTTATTAGTTACTCTCTTGCTCACCAGATGGCAGTGATAGCTTTTAACTCGTAAGCAATGTCATATTCCCAAATTTAGGGATGGATCGTTCTACACTGACCCAGTAAAATCAACCGGGTCTTTCAATCGATCTAGTTCAGCGTACACAGGGACCTCCGTGGGGGTCCCGCTATATCGAACTACTGAACTAAACTATTGAACTAGATTGCTCATTACTGAACTAAACGCTGAACTATTTCGATTGAAAGACCCGGAAGATTTTACCGGGTCAGTGCAGAACGATCCATCCCTACTGCTAATGTTTGTAAATATTTTACTAACTACAGCAAAAAGTCTTGCCTCTAGCGAACTAGCGATATCCCGCAAGTTTTATCGCTAATGCTCTCCCTATTAGTGTTGCCGTTTGAAAATAAAGTTTTTCCAGTGCACATGAAATGAACTAAGCGAAAGGACTATTTTATTTTCCCGAATATTTCTAAGTCATCATTTTTTGTCGTGTTTTACGAACGACATTCCCTTATTCAAATTTTAAAGATTCTTTCTAAAAACTAAATTTTACATTGTTAAATGACTTACTTAGACTATCCTAGATCATTAGTACGAAAATAAATAAAAGAAATACCGGCTTAAAGAAGGATTTTACTTGGAAAAAGGGAGCTACTTTTCATATGATTGTTAGCTGCATTGAATTAATAGTAAAAATTTAATAATTACCTAAAACAATGTCAATGTCACTTTATTTACCATGCTTTGCTATAACAGTTGGGATCCGACTAATTGGCTACTGGAAAAGAGCTGCCGGTGCTTTACCTGCTGCTTCCGACTAATCTGCTAAGGATTGACGGTAGTGCGCCGACGGATGTCTAATAGGTCGCGTGGCTAGTTCTTTTTAAAAATGAATGATCAGCATTGCAGAATTTCTTACTAATCTCAGTTTTTAATTCTTGTTACTTTTCCTTGTTTTAGTAATAATAATAATTACTATTTGCATTATTTCTCGGGTGAGTAATTCACCTTTTCTCTCCAAAACCTTTGCTATAACGGTTGGGATCCGTAGATATGCGGACGAGGGTCATTTGATCATATGTGTGTATTGCTTGTCCCCTAATTCTCCATGATGCAATGGCGTACAGCAGTAATTGTTGACAATAATCAGACAGTTTAAAAAATGTCGCATTACTTTTTTGAAGAAAAGGTTTTGACAGTAGTGTTGTGAATCCAGCTTTAGGCTGTGATCAGTATGTCTGGCACCGCGGGTGATACGAATGCTTTTCGACTTTCCCTTTCTGCTTTGATGTACTGGCGGCATCAAGTGTGTTTGTTGCTGTTAATTATAACAAAATCTTGTTTATTAGAATACCAAAGATACCCTCAATTTGTAAATACCCTTTAAAATACTCGCGGATGAATAAGCTACCCGATATTCGAGTAATTGACCGCACATTGGCAAGACTGGATCTCAATAACGTTGGGAGTTGAGAGAGGAAGATCCGCTGAAGATCGATTCACCTAACCTAAATGAATCAGAGTTCTTTCAGATAGCTCATCAGATCTATCATTCAAATTTTGCAGGAGCTGTAAAGCAATATAAAGAATGAAAATTAAGGTTGTTACGATTGATTCTTTGACTACCAGTTTAGAAAAAAAGTGGAGAAATTATTAATCGGAAATAATAATTTGTATGATAGTGACAGTTCTGGAGGGATTTTTCTCTCGTATTCCAGTATGGGCGAGCGTTCCGCGCGACTAGCCTTCAATCGGAAACCGATCCCTACGAGAGTGGATTGTTCCATTTTCGTTGGAGGTTGGAGGTCGGGAAAGAGTTTGAAGTAACAACTACGGCGGCGAGGTCTAATCGTCTGCAGTTTTGTCTTCAGCGCATTCATTTACTAACAAAAAAAAAAAAAAACATTTTTCAATACTACAAGCAGTTTTGATTTGAATGCTAAAGCTGTGAGTCATAAAAATAATGCAACTAGTGTTGAGGCTTGGATGAATGAATTGAATTCTCATGAGAATTCATATTATTTTACAAACCACAGCCGACTACTCTGACAGACTATCCACAAATAGAGAAAAGATGATTTTGTTCTAATTATCTCGAATCTTGCTCAGAGTACATTATTAAGGAAGTATGGACTTGACTGTATATATGTATTGATGGAACGCATGGAACTAATAGCTACGATTTTGAACTTGCAACTTTGCTCATTCTAGATGATGTTCGACATGGATCTTTAGTCCTACATTGCGTGTAGTGCATTTAACATCTGAACATTCACCTTTCGACTCCTGCTGTTCCTACAAGATCAACATCTAACACTCCCATAATAAAACTATCGAGCCCCAAGGAAGGTTATTTTTCACCAAAAAGAAACGTAAACTTGTCGCAAGTCCTATTGTAAAACCAGCACAACAAGAATCGCAGAATATTGCTCTGTCGTTAATACTAAATAATAATATTGAATAACTGACTTTTTCTTTGTTTTTGTTTTCATGTTGCTGAAAGGTAACAAGTTAATTTTTTTAAAGATATTTACACCTTCAGTTTGAATTTTTATTATCAAAGTTGTATTCATGCGATCTTAGTTTCAAAGACTCTAATTTTGTATGTATGTAAGAGACTTTTTCAATGCATGAAATTTGCGGTGTGAATAGTTTTAAAGTTTCATCATGCTTAAGCAATAAACTTTTTCAATGTGTGAAAATCGCGTTGTAAATAGTTCTGATAAAAGATTTTCTCGGTTGTATTATTCTGTGTAAATCATAAAAATATCTTAAAGATGGAGTTTTGAAAATAAATAACTCTTTAAATAGATGACATGTTCGTTAAATGTTAAAGATTAAGCTTTGAAACTCTTTTGAATAGATGAAATGTTCGTTAAATGTATTGTATTGTACGTTAAACGGGCTGTTGAGGCTGCTTCGCAGTTACAAATTTAGCGATATGCTCTTGACTATTTTTAAAGTTTCTTTAATCATGATGTATATGACTACAATAATCTCGTGGATTGTTTTCGTTTGAAACGTTAAAATGTGTAGGAAAAATCTAAATTGCAAAATAAATAAATAAATAAATAAATATTTAAATACATGAAACATTCCCTTATCATTCTATGTAAAATTGAGTTGCTGAACATACTCTAACTTCCTTTAATTCATGCAAACTCTTAAATTGAAAAAAAAAAATATCTAGCATTATAATATGGGTTAAAAGATGATTATCTATAATACAAATATAGTCTTAGTTTATCTGAATTCATTGATTTGTATTCATAGAAAACAGTAAAATGAATGTAAACATCTCTAAGTATAGAAGAAATCACCTCTTTTTGTAAAAGTATTGTTAAATTAGCATGAATAAACCTATTGAAGCTCATTTTCTAAATCTCGATCATTAAAAAAAAAAAAAAAAAAAAAACCCTTTAATTGACTTAAATTTAGTAAATTACGATGATCGATTGGATTGATTTTTATTAAGTCCACTTTTTCAAGAAGTTTATTGATTAGTTCTCATTTAATTCTGTCTTTGATACTTTAGGAAAAAAGTTTTAAAAAAAATTCTAAGTCTTAAATATTTCTATAAATAACTTTGACTTAAATTTGGTAAATTTCGAGGATTGATTTGATTGGTTCACATAAAGTCTAAACTTTCTGAAGAAGCTATTTGATTGGCTCACAATTAATCCTGTGTTTGATATTTTAGTGAGAAAAAATATGTTTAAAATTAAGAGATAGTTCTTAATTACACTTTATTGAGTTGATTTTAATATTAAATTAATGCTAGTAGTTGCTTAAAAATTGTGAAATTTAATTCTGATGGAAATAGTTATCTAATTCTCGCTAGAACACATCAGTTAAGTCTGATACTAACGCAAGAGGGAAAAAAAACATAGTAGTCATGATCTGATCGAATGAGTTTTACAACATTAAGGTTTGGGGTATATGAATCCGAATATCTGAAAGAAAATGTAATCAAATAAAATATTCTATGTCTAAAAATAATTTCTCTCGCTGGATGACCACATGAGTGTTTCAACTCTTGAAATTAAAAAATAAATTAATGTTACCACTCGTGAAAAACCTAAGTTGGAAATTAAAAATGACATCGGAAAACGACTAAGTCCAAAAAAAATAATAATAATAATTCTCTCACTATTTGACGCCATTAGCGTTTGAAACCTTGGAATTAAAACTAAAAACATGTTACAAATACAAAAATTAATGTTGCCATTCGTGAAAACCTAAGTTGGAAATCAAAAATAACTTTGGAAAACGACAAAGTCCGAAAAATAATTATTCCTGTTTTTGTCACTAGGAGTCTCTTCGTTAAAATACGTTGTTATGGAAACCACAACATACGTTAGAACCATTGCCATTCCCTAAAATATAAATTTAATCAAAACCAAAACTAAATCGGTGTTGCCACTTCGAAAAACTAACTTTCAGTGTAACAAGTAAAACAACTCAACTCCACTCAGAAACCTCCGTAAAAAATCACGAGGTTAGCAGCAGGAACCCTACTACTAAGCGCAGCTCGGCAGGCGGAGTAGGTGGGCGTGGCTCTCCAAGCTCCCTCCCTACCTCCCCCTGCTGCTACAGAACTCTCATTTTCTATCTACTATCATTGTCTATTAATCTGAACTTAGGAATAAGCTTGATTAAATCAAAATTATGCTGCCTATTTTCGATTGCCGATGGAGTTCGTACTATTTGAGTGCGAGATTCAATTCCAAATTTTCTCAATTGAAACTCCATTTGTTCTCTGTTCTGTTGAGCTTCAAATTCTTCTTTTCTTCTCCGCTCCTCTATTTCTTTTTTTTCTTCCTCTGTTCAACAATTGATAAAAACATTTCCTTCGTAAATTCCTCATCATACTTGTCACTTTTAACGATTTTATTTTTTATCGCAACAATTGTCATGCTTGGATCTGCCTGAATTTCTAATTCAGCAGCTACAACTAGCATATCCTCCTTTTTGCCCTTTGCGAAATACGCCATCGTTGATTTTTGACGAACCCTTTATCTACTCTTTTCTTTTTAATGGTTATTAGTCATTAATTTATATATATATATATATATATATATATGTACATAGTTTTTTTCCTCCCTATAATTTAATTCAAGTTTAAATTCTTCAAATTTATAAATCTTTATAACAAATTCACTAAGCAATCATGAATCATAATTAAAATCTATCTAATTCAATCATGAATACAAAATAATCAGTAAATATTTCTATAAAAGAAATTTAAGAGTGATGCACAATAAATTTATCCCTTCAAGTTAAATAAAACATTTGTATATATATAAAACGAAATCAATAGTTTATGATAAGACAAATGAGCGTATCATTTAGAAAAACACTATTTTGTAGCTTAGCTAAAACGCTCCCATTACTTAAGTTAGCAATGCATATCAACTGTAGTCAATATAACATTCATCATTTTTTTCATAAAACGAAATTTAAATTAGGTATTTTCAACTTAAAATACCCTAAAAATAATTATCAAATTATACTACATATAAATTTCCCAGAAAAACTCACTTCAAGCAATGAATAAAATGATACCATATTAAATCAAAAGTAATCCAAACAAAATAAAATGAACACAGTTAAGCAATATTTCTTTTATTATTATTATTATTCACAAGCACTGAAACCTGTAACTTCCTTCTGAAATAGAAACATTTCATGCAAATATAAATAACAAAATTAATCTTTTCATTACGCGCTTAGTCACAAAAGAAAAGCCCGTCTCGTATTTAAAAAAATAATAACAGATGGCTGACGTCGATGATACTTCTGCAACAATCCGACTCTGGAATAACTGACAAAATAAATTACTTTTTTTTTTTTTTTTTACCTTGAAAGAAATACTGCGTTAGCTGACCTCGATATAAATATATTGCTCAACATATCTTGCGATCATAAAAACTAAATATAATATTATGCACTGGCGTGCAATCCGTTATAAAAACACGAAATTAAATGCTTAGCTAAACACTTTTTAATTTATATATTTGTATATAATGCACAATAACTTTTAATCACCAAAATATTTCTTTTTTGAATTATTTGGGACGAAAATCAAGACAAAAAAAAATTAATTTCATTTAGAATGTGTTACATTCACGTTCTCTGACGAGTAAAACGAAACAACTTTCAAATACTAACGTATTCGTTCTCTGATGAGAAAAACAAAACTACTTTCGAATACTGTTGTATTCACGAAGCTTCTTTCGAATACTGGCGTATTCACAAATCTACTTTCGAACACTGGCGTATTCACAAAACTACTTTCGAATACTGATGTATTCATAAAGCTACTTTCGAATACTGGCGTATTCACGAAACTAATTTTGAATATTGACGTATTCGTACTCTAACGAGCAAAAAAAAACAAATATTCCGTGACGGAAAAGAAAACAATTTAATTTGAAAACAAGTAATTATCGCCCAAATAATAATAATTACTCATAACGTAGGAGCATGCATTTACAAAATATAAATCGAGCTCTCACCTGATTCGTCTGCCCGACTGCGTCAATACACTTCTTCTACTTTATTTTTTATCAACATTTATTAACATTACTACTTTATATTTACAAATATATACAACATTATTAATTGAATCATATCTAAACATTATTCAAGATGTTCCGGCATGTCGCTTTTCATCTAACCGTCTCTTGAGCCTCCTTCTCGCTCGCTGCCGCCCATCAATCTGCCGTTGGCGCCCTCTATATCGTTTTAACTTCCGCTCCCACTGGTGTGGGATCCTTACTATATGTATATGAAAACTTTTCACATTTAATAGAATAGCGATAAATGACGAATTCTTGAAAGTGTTGTGAATGTTTTCCTTTTGTATTATAAATGATAAATTGCAAATTCTTAAAAATTATGTGAACGTTGCACGTATATGCAAGTGAGTAACAGATATATATGAAAGCTCTTCTCATATAATAGAACAATGATAAATGATAAATTCTTGAAATTGTTGTGAAGGTTATCCGTTTTTAATACAAATGATGAATGGAGAATTGTTGAAATTGTTGTGTAGGTTATCCTTTTTTAATACAAATGATGAATGGAAAATTCTTAGAAAATTATGTGAATGTTGCACATTTATGCGAGCGAGTAATAGATATATATGAACACTTTTCACTTATAATAGAAAATAATGATTTCTTGAAATCCTTGTGAACGCTATGCAAGTGATAAGATATATATGAAGACTTTTTACATATAATAGAATAACAATAAAGGGGGAATTCTTGAAATTGTAGCGAATGTTATTCTTTAATAACACAAATAATGAATGGCGAATTCTGGAAAATTACATGAATGTTGCACGTATAATGCAAATTAGTGAGTAATAAATATATATGAAAAATTTTAACATATAAGGAAACGCAATAGTAATCTGAAAATTAATTAATCGTTATAGTCATACAATTAAAGCAAAATAAAAACAACACAGTAAATATATATATTGAAATATAAACAAATCAAAGATGAAACTATAAAAATCTGTTGCGAAGCAAGGAAACGTAATGAAATATCTGAATATTAATTAAACAACACAGTATGAAGTAAACAACAAAGCGAAGAAAGGAAACGCAATAGTAATCTGAAAATTAATTAATTGTTACATGCACACAATTAACGCAAAATGAAACAAAAACAGTAAATATATATATTGAAATATAAACAGCAAAGGCAAAGATTAAACTATAGAAATCAGTTGCGAAGAAAGGAAACGTAATAGAATATCTGAAAATTAATTAATCGTTATGCATAGAAATAAACTAAACAAATGAAATTAATGAAAGTACACAGAAATAAACTAAATACAACAAAATAATGTTATTCACAAAAAAAAAAAAAATCGATCAAAATTAGGGATATCGAATATTCCAATTAATGGCACATCGAATATCCCGGTTGCTGCAAAAGCATGGATCATGGAAAGATTGCTAATTATCTTCACTTCGATCCCCAAAATGATCCCTGTGAAGTACAGAAATGCCGGAGGAGGAAATGAAGGATGAGTAATTAATTATTAAATTAAAAGATATATTAGGACAAATTTAAAAAAAAAAGCTTCGTCTTGCAAAGCATCAGGATATTATAGAATTTTGTGCCAATTTTTGTAATCGTACGCTGCGTAGATTTTGCTGTAGAGCGTGCAGCCACAAGCTCAAAAGTTTATTTTATATATATAGATTACAAATCTGTGATTTAAAGAAAAGTAAGTTACAGTTTGAAATTTTAAAGTTGATCTTAATTTTAATGTGAAGACAACCCTAACAAAATTTTGAATTTGGTATTTTATGCTCTCCATTAATCCAAACAAGTTGACGCATTTCATGTGTCTTCAATTAAAATTGTATGCAAATGAGAATGATTGTGTTAATTTTTTTTCTGGGTCTCTACAATCAATAGCTCATAGGTCTTTACGTGTCCACCGACTTCAAGCCTTTAGTTCTTAAGGGATCATGCAGGATAGGATATCATCGATTAACATATATTTGGTTTACCCTCAGACAATGGACAGACAGTTTTTTAATTATACCAGCTGCATTTCTGCGGATCCCAACCGTTACAGTGGAAATGCATGCCGGGAGCAAGTGAATGAGTTGCACATGCGACAAAGCGGTAAAATAGTAACACTGGATCGCTTTATTTTTTCGCATCCTAAGTGTTTTGTTAGTGCATTAGGAGGGGTGGGAGGACAAATTACTCGAACTGCAGAGCAAAAAAAAATTTTTTGTTTTGAATATTCTGTTTGAGTATTTAAGATTAAAAGCATTAATGACATGTGAACTGTTAACTTTATAAAAAATGCATTCTTTTAAAGTTATACTATTTGAAATTACGACTTTTATATGGACGGAATCCATGAATTGACAATTGAATGACTGGTAAGTTCCAGCAATAGTTACAAACCATTTTGCTTGCAAATTTTTATCCATTTAAGCACGTAGTTAAATGAAAAGAAATATGTCATTCAAAGTTTATTGAATGCCATATCAACTAAACCTGTACGTTGTCATTGATGCGGTAGCAAAAACAGCTTTTGAAATTTTGAGCTAATCTGCAAAACGGGTTTTAATAGGAATAAATAAATAAATAAATAAAATAGTGATATGTTAAAAAATAAATACAATTAAATTTCCCTATATCTGTTATTATTGTAACCGCACCTTCACCGACATTTTCGCGGAACCCAACAGTTACAGCGTAGTTTTAAGAAAATAGCCTTTCTTATCGTGCAAATATATCCCTGAAGTAGACATGCGACTAATATAAATACATATTAAGAAACTTATAGTTTTAGATTTCATTCGTGTCTGAAGATGTGACTAAACTAAAAAAATTTTAACCTTATGAGGAACAGTTACTCTCGAGCTTATCGCAATGGATAAGTCACTTACAGCGGGATAATACAGTATTATAGGTGAATGCATCGTACCAGCGTACACGTCAACGTGTGCGAGCATTTCCTACCACCAGTTTTTTTCAGTACCGAAAACGTAATAAGTGTTCTGTCAAATTTGTGAAACCAAGCTAGTATTTATCTCGAGTTCTCGTTCTAGCAGATTAGGCAGCATTTTTAATATGCTTCTGCTCTGCTAATTAGGGATGGAAATATTAGTTCGATATACTGAACTAGTTCATTTAGTTCATTTCATATTAGTGTACTAGTTCATCGAACTAAGGGCTCTACCACGAAGGGTTCGGAAAGTCATTCACTCTCGGAATTGAAGCGCTCACGTAACTCATGACGTCATCTTTCCGAAACTTGGCTTACCAAGAGGCTATCGGAATCGGAATCGGTCTGCCTCCGGTAACTTGCTCCCGGAATCGACTGACCACTCTCGGAATAAAAGGCTCACGTGACTCATGACGCGCTGCCTCCGTTAATTGCTCCCGGAATCGACTGAAAGTTACCACTTCGGAAAGAGGTCCCTGTATTTCAGTTCCGAGACGGAAATGTTAGATTTAGGTGTGTGCGACGAAGAAGAGAACCGAATTTTGGGAAGAATTAGTAATTTTTATAAATTAAAATGACCGATTCTGAATTCCTGTGATTAATACATAAATGAAAAGCTCATTGAAGAATTAAAAGCCCGTACATTTGGAGCCTCTAGCTTAGATAAGAAATACATTTGAGAAAAAAAAAAGTTAAAAAATCTTTGCTGTAAAAATTATATTTTTCAAACATCGGTTTTATTATAGATTTATTCAACATATTCTCATATAGTTTTCCATTGATTATGCTATTAATCTAATTTTTTATGAATAACTTTAATACATTGTCCGTTTTTTTAATTTTTTTTATTGTTTAACGTATATTTAAACTATCTCTGTTCTTTTACTTTATATCTTCAATTTGAAAAAAAAAAATAGTCGTTGATATAAAAAATAAGGAATAATATATGAGTATATATCGGATTTCATTCATTTCTTCTTATTAATTTACATATTTTTTGATTTGATCTAAATTTGTTTGTTTTTTGTTCCATTTGTTATATAGTGTTTTATTTTAATTTGCAGCTATTTTTAAATATTTTACCTTTTAAATTTGCTAATATATATATATATATATTAAGTATTATTTTTTATTTATGTACCAACGTCCCGAAACTTCTAGTAATTCTTTTAACATCTTCTAATAAATTTTCTAGTTGTGGATCGGTTCCCAAGTTCGATACTTCAAGTTGCTTTTATAGTACATATATCCTGGTATAGTGATTGTGATTATGTATGCACTATAGGTTTTCTTAAATTACATAGAGATATTCTCACTGTCATGTCTCAGCAAAAAAAAAAAGAAAAAAAGACAGAAGAGCAAACATTTTGTACTACTTAAAATTCATTCGCTATTAGTGCATAAATCTATTGAGCAGTTCAAAACAAAAATGAAAAAAATGAATTGAGAGCCCTTCGTCCCATTTTTCTTTCCTAAATATCAAGTCACTAGTTTACTATCATCATAAAAAAAAAAAAAATAATAAATTAAAAAAGCCAAACTTTGAATCCAGGTTTGGGGTTTTGGACGCAAAACCAGTTTCGGACGGGACATATGGTTTTTACCGTCCAAAACTATCCGAAAGTGTCTTAAACTGTCCTAAAGCTAAAGGGGTCTAATCTAATAGATTTATATTTAATGCAATATTAGCAATGAATAAATATAAATATTAATTAGTTGTAATTAATAAGTATTTGATAATATTTATCACAAATGTAACTAATTTCATTTCCATTTATGACTCATAATTTCTATTCAATGCTATTAAATATTTAGAATGGGCTGTGGTAGCCTAGTGGTTAGGATGTCGGACTTCTAACTGGAAAATTTGGGGTTCGATACCCGACCCATTGAAAACCCACTATGTACACTTGGGGATACGTGCATGTAAAGTCCGTGGACCCTGAAGTCCCGAGGCGGTTCCGAGAGTACCGGAAGGTGGAGAATTTCCCTTCCCTTCACTCTTAGGTCAAAAACGGAGGGTGGCGTATTTGTGGTGGCGCCATCTGGTGTCATTCAAATACATATAATGAGCCAAGTCGTACTTCCAGCCTTGTGGTGCTTATCTAAACGGAAGGCCATAAATGGGCAGTAAGTCGATAAGAAGGGGGTCATTAAATTATAAGCAGCCACTGACACATTAGAAAGATACCCCAAAATTAAGAAATTTGTGCTGTTCATATCCTGGATTTGCATTTACCAAACACAGCAAAATAAAATAATAATAATACATTTGTTACAATAGTGCGTTATTTATGTTTATTTGCATATTACAAAAAAGCAAAATGAAATTTTTTGAAGAATAAAATTTTTTTGAGTCTAAAGAGTTTTTCCTTGATGAAAATTTCAGATAAAAATGAAATTTTTATCAAAATGCTCTACAGAGAAGTAAAATTATTTTACAAGGCAAATAAGTTCATGCATTACAATTCTTACATTTTTTTAGATAGTGTATTTTAGCAAAAAATAATTTTTTATCCACAAAGTTTGCATTGTACTTTTATTGGAGTATTTCAAAAACCCAAATTTTAGTTCATATGAGACCTGATTATAATTTGAATAAGTAGCAAAGTCATCGAATATTTATATACATAATATATATATATATAATATATAATATAGTATATATGTGTGTGTGTAAGCTTCTATTGCTTGCTGCCATTGTTTAAAACTTTACGAACATGGTTGCATTTAGTAAACAATTATACAGTTTAACTAAATTATTTTATATTGAGATAACATTTGTTTTCGCCATATGAGAAATGCAACAACGCGAGTACAATTAATGCAAAGCGATCACGCAAGTGATTTTTCCAGGGGGGAGGGCGCGTAAAGGGTATATTATTCGATTCATATTACAGGCAAAAAACAGCAAAATACATAAACACATAGTAAACGAAAGTAAAGCATGCATCTACATCAGTGCTTTGTAATTCCAAATAATGGAGATTTGTTTTGTTCTTAACATGAATTTTTCAATTCGAAAAAAATACATAAATAATAATAATTTGATCTCATGATTCGAGTGTTAAATTTTTTTCACTGTGGTATACATATTGTAAATATATCTGAAAGTCATAGTTTTAAAAGTTCTATATAAATTTTACATAAAAAAAAGTTATCCAAATCCACAATATTTAACTGCAAAATAAAAACATTTGCAGAATTTGGCTAAACTTTACTTTACGGTAACCCATGATTTTTTAAAGAAAATTTTGTAAAGAATCCGTTTTGCAGCACTCAAACAGAAAGACGTTTTATATGTTTATTCATCAAAAAAGGAAAGTTTACCATTCCTTAAAGTTCAAATACATTTATAATTATTTTTAACTAATAGAATATTTATTCGATAACATATTAAAAAGTTAAAACACGGTTCGCGAACGTTTAGAGGATATGGATGACATTGAACCAAAGTCGTTCTGCTGTTAGCAGAACGATTGTTAGCTGTTCTGTTAGTAACATAGCGCAAAGTAATGATAATTTATTAAAAAATATTCATTAAAATACCAACAAAGAAACAATTTTTTGTTAGTTGCAAATTCATACCACTTCTTATGGCGTTCAATCCTTCCAGCTTTCTTTAAACATATTGCAAAACGCATCGAAATCTGCTGTAAACAACAATGGCGGACGCAAGCAAGGGTTGCCGTAATATATAAGCAAACTTGAAATCGTTCTGTGATTGGCTGAAAAGATATCACTCCCGGAAACTCGAAGCCAGCTGTCAATCACATTTCCGAGACTGAGTTAACGGTTTTTCGGTACCGGAATAGCAAAGTTCCGAGGCCGGAAAGTTACCGTCGGAACTTTTCCGAAACCTTCGTGGTAGAGCCCTAAGTCAAATGTCTAAAACGCCTTCGGGAATAGGATGCCAATGTGCGAGTAATTAATTACCCAAAAACCGGGTATTTTATTCGCTCGCGGGAATTTTAGAGGGTATTTATAAATTGAAGGTATGGTAAAAATTTTAACAAAAAAAGTTTGTGAGAAAAATATTTTTGTTCAAATTAACGACAACGGACACTTGACGCGTCCGATGCAACAAACAAAGCAGAAAGGAAAAGCCGACAAGCATTTGTGTCACCAGCAGAGCCAGACACCCTGACTACAGCCACTCTGCTGCAGCCAACATCATCGAACGATAAAGATTCAAAGACTGGATATGCTATAACCTAAGCCAGCAGAATAAATAAATACCATTTCCAAAAAAAAAAAGAAACGCTTTTACAACATATTTAAGAAGAGAAAACCGAGCTGCTTTTTATAGAATTGCGAGCTGCGCTGAATTAAGAGTAAGTATTTAATTCCTTCTTTAAGCAACATGAACGACACCTCATTGCCATGCATTACTAAATATGCTTTTTTGCTATAACGCTTGGGATCAGCGCACACGTTAGCGGGAAATGAATAATTGAGGCAAAAACAAAGTGCGTTATCGAAAGCAAACTATAACCGAATTCACGTGATTGTCGCGAGCGATCAACTACCCTCGAGCTAGTTGTCTAAAAGTTCTAACTTATTCTTTGACTCCCAGACCTTTTGATTTGTCGTTCCAAACTCTGGGACGAGTTGCGGTCTCGGCAGCCGAACGGGTCAATGACTTCCCTTTTGTCTCCCAAGTTTGCAGATCACGTAAAAAGGACCTTACACTTCAGACTATTTTTCAAGGGGTGGGCTAAGGATGCAGTCGCCAGATGTTAAAAGAACTGGTCACGTTACTAAATTTTTGTTTAAAAAATGAATGTTTAACTAATAAATCAAGTCAGAAAACTTGACCTATTTGCTTGTCATCGTCTCTACTCATTTGTGATGTCAAATGCTTAAAGTTCGATGCCATTTATGATATCGTCGGTATGTTTGTAGTATTTAATCAATTATCACACCGGTGACTGTTAGAAATGCATTCTTACGGGTCCCAACCGCTATAGATTAACCATTCATAAGTAAATAAATAAGTGAAGAAAAAAAAGAAACCAACTTAACTTTTGCTGTGCGGTTTTGGTTTGTGGAACCCAGAATGATGTTTAATAAACGTGTAAATTATACAGAGATCTGTCAATTCTATTAATATTTTTAAACAGGTTGTAATCGCAATATGTCCCCCCCCCCTCCCTTCTCCCCTTAAAACGCGAAATGTCAGGCCTGGGTGATTTTTTTTTGTCATCATTCGACACACATGAACATGACAAACATGCTCAAACGTGATCAAGCATAGAAGTTATTTAGATTCAAAATCCATTTTTTACCGATTTAGTTGTGATTTACAAAGAAAATTAATTTCATCATTTTCCGTTTTATTTTAATATTTCATTCGCATTCCGTTCATAAATGGAAAATAAATATTATTCCGATATGACATTCTATTTATGTGTCGTATTAGAGCAAATTATAAATAAAGTAAGAAATTCAGATTTAATTCCAAAAATAAAACTTTAATGAAAGAATATGCATTAATATGAGAAACAGGTCAAAATGAAGAAATTAGAAAACAAGAACCTTTTTTTTGCATATGGGGGTAACCTTTAATAAAAATAACTTCACTTTAAGAAAGCACAAATAAGCATAAAAATGCAGACATATGGTTCGGGATTGCTTGGTATCCCTTTTTCAATGCGCTTGGGAGCTGCTAGATGCAAAAACATACAAAAAGGAATTCCAAGAAATCCCGAAATATATGTCAGCATTTTAATACTTATGTGTGCTTAGCACGAAGTTACTTTATTATTCAATTAGGAAATTTCAAAATCCAAGAACATGATATTATTATTTGATAATAAGCTGTTGATTTCATTTTTTCGCATCAAGATGAAACCTGGTAACAATTCTTGATACGGCAAAACAAAATGAAAAATCAATCTAAAAGGAAGGATCAAGAAGCTGCAATGGCCTTCCAGCTCACCGGTATTTCAGTCACCACTAATTTAAAAATTTCCATCTCCCTTTCGTGGAACAATAAAACTTGTGTTCATGGATAGATCTCAAGTACTCGCAAGATCTCAACTTTCTTTCTTCTTGTAGATTTTTAGTTTTCATTATTTTTCCATTCTATTTGTTTAGGTGCTATAGCCCCAATCGACCCCCCCCCCCTGGGGATCCGCCACTGGTGGTACTCATGCTCGTTTTTTTTCTTCGTTCTAATACAATCAATGTTCAAATATTTTCAACTCTGAGTTTTATACATCGAGGCCTGGCACTTCTCCTAATACAGCCGTTTAATCTATTCCTTTTTGAAATTAGTAGAAAAACAATGTCATTAAAATGACATTACTTTTTGACCGATTGATGAATTTTTGAATTTAGATTTGTTTTCATTTAAGTTAGATGCAAAATTGTAACACTAAAAATAATTAATGTACCATGTAGTTCGGGTACCTTTGTTGGAAGCATTTTGGTGTTTAAATACTGGGTAAGCTGCTATATAGTAGAACCCTCCCCCCCCCTCAGCACTGCTAGTATGCCACTGCATGCTAATCAAATATAAGAAAAGGCTAAAATTTAAAGATATTGTTTGCTTTAAATTTTTTTTCCATTAAAGAGTTTTAAAACATGGCGATTCGCAAAATGTTTTTTGTCTCGGCGATTTACAAAATTCAAACATCGTCTGTAATTCAAACATCACATAAATCATTGAAGATCTTTATAACGAGTGCTTTTTATCTTAAATTTGATATATGATTGATATTGTTAAGAATTTCATTTCCTCTCTCTTTTGTATCTTTCGTACATTCCATGGTCTTGTTTCCTGAAAGTTTTGCACTAAAAGTAAGAATCTACCAAGAGCAACGCGTACACCTAAATTTAAAAAAGTGTTACAATATGACAATTTCAAGAATAAAAGCATAAGAGATATTTAGATTGAAAAACAAAAAATCTCTTATGAAAGAAAAAGTCTTCATTTTGTTGCACCAATAATATCATATGACTGTGTTTTCTTGGTTTATTAACTGAGAAAAATGTTCAATATTTGAATTTCACATGCAATTATAAAATTTTCAAGCTAATTGAACAACATTTATTTCAGCATTTTCATTAACTACATAATTTTATTTAAAGTAATATGTTAGGCTATAAGTTCGTAACCTCCACGATAAGTTAAGGAAATAATCGCACCCCACCTCAGTGGAACTCCCTAGTAGAAAATCGAATTATAAACAAACACCCATGTATCCCATTCCCCATTGAACTGAACTAGATAAGCATTAGATGAACTAAACAGTAAACAAACATGTGCCTTAAAACTGGTTGAACTACATGCGAAATCTGCTGAACTAGATAGCACATCGAAAACTAAACGCAACCTGTAGAACTAAAACCCCATTAAGAAACTTGTCGAACTAGAAATCAAATCGAACTAAACGCAACCGTAAGAACTAGAAACCTCATCGAACTAAGAGAAACCTGCCGAACTAGAAATGAAATCGAACTAAACAAACTAGAAATGAAATCGAACTATACGAACTAGAAATGAAATCGAACTAAACGAACTAGAAATGACATCGAACTAAACACACTAGAAATGAAATCGAACTAAACGAACTAGAAATGACATCGAACTAAACGTACTAGAAATGAAATCGAACTAAACGAACTAAATGAACTAAACGAGCAGTCCCAAACCAGTCAAACTAGAAGGCATCGGTCGGGACCCCGCGTAGAGAAGAAAGGAGGAAAATTTTCGCCCTTTCTGCTTTCTCCCTCTCTTTTACTCGCGGTGGTCCCGCATCAGTGCGCATGTGCGTATATCCGGGACCGGCGCGAGTAAAGCGGGAGAAAAATTTATCAGCAAAAAGTCTTGCATCTAGCGAACTAGCGATATGCCGCAAGTTTTATTGCTAATGCTCTCCCTATTAGTGTTGCCGTTTGAAAATAAAGTTTTTCCAGTGCACATGAAATGAACTAAGCGAAAGGACTATTTTATTTACCCGAATATTTCTAAGTCATCATTTTTTGTCGTGTTTTACGAACGACATTCCCTTATTCAAATTTTAAAGATTCTTTCTAAAAACTAAATTTTACATTGTTAAATGACTTACTTAGACTCTCCTAGATCATTAGTACGAAAATAAATAAAAGAAATACCGGCTCAAAGAAGGATTTTACTTGGAAAAAGGGAGCTACTTTTCATATGATTGTTAGCTGCATTGAATTAATAGTAAAAATTTAATAATTACCTAAAACAATGTCAATGTCACTTTATTATTTACCATGCTTTGCTATAACAGTTGGGATCCGACTAATTGGCTACTGGAAAAGAGCTGCCGGGGCTTTACCTGCTGCTTCCGACTAATCGGCTAAGGATTGATGGTAGTGCGCCGACGGATGTCTAATAGGTCGCGTGACTAGTTCTTTTTAAAAATGAAGAGGAAATGAAGCGCCATGAAGAGACAGACAGACAGACGGTAAATGAAGTTCGGGTACACAGGGCCGAAGGCCCTTTTGCCCGGTATCAGTGAGACAGACTTTTGGAGTAGACCAATCCCGTGAAAGGGGCGGAGTCAGGGGTGTGGTATGAAGGGTTAGAAAGAAGAGAACAAGGTAAAGCAGTTTTAGAATATATATGAGGAATAAATGCGAGTAGATGTATCAAGTAAAAGCAAAATATGGTGAAACAATTTTAGTAGAAGCGAATAAATGCGAGTAGATGCAGATATAAACCGTATTTACAGTATGTACAGGGTTCAGCAAAGTTCCACCATGGGCGGAGAGGTATCAGGTTGAAACAAAATTATCAGGCCGGGGCCGCCGCCGCCGCCTACGTTTCCATTGCAGCTTGTAGGGAAGAGTCATCGCACGAGAAGGATATGGATGAGTTCCAGAGTTAGTTACATACTCCAGCTGGGCTCGTATTAGAGGGTTGGGGTGGGTTTCCAGCTTGGTATAAAATTCAGTAGCAAGATCAATAATGCAGTTAGTGATTGGGTTGACGTTTAGGTCCCTATGTATTACTGAGTTCCTGACAAACCATCTTGCAGAGACCATTTTCCGTAAGACGCGATTTTGAAGAACTTGCAGTTTCCATAGATGAGTTTTGGCGGCATGCCCAAAGATCATGATTCCATAAAGAAATGTTGGACGGACGACCATGGTGTATATGAGTTTTTTGTTGGTTAGGGATAAGGCATTAGGCCTATTTAGGATAGAGTAAAGGTATCCAATTTTTGTTTTAGCTTTTTTTGTGACGTTTTGGATATGTTTCTCAAACGTGAGTTTGGAGTCTAATGTGATTCCAAGGTATTTGGCCTCATGGGCATATGGTATTTCTTCATCGTCGAGAGTGATGTTTTTGGGCCTACGTACAGTGCCTTTACTGAAGCAGATCAGTTTGGTTTTCTCCGGATTTACAGCAATGCGCCAGTGTTCAAAAAATTTCATTACTTGATTCACGTGACGTTGTAGGATTTTCGCTAGATATCTTTTATTATGGTGTGAAGCTACTATACAGGTATCATCCGCGAAAAGGCCTGTCATGGTGCCAGGGTTCTCGGGAAAATCATAGGTATAAATGTTATAGAGCAGTGGCGAGAGCACCGACCCTTGCGGCGTGCCAGCGACAATTGTTCTTGTTGTAGAAAGTAATGTACCAATTTTTACTTGAAAAGTACGTTCATGCAAAAAGGTATGCACTAATTTGATCAAATATTTGGGGAATTTTAGTTTTATCATTTTGTAAATGAGTCCCATTTGCCAACCTCGGTCAAATGCTTTTTTTATGTCAAAGAATATACCAACCGACGTCATTTTTTCGTTGAAACCTTTGATGATGTGATTCGTATTTCGAAGAAGTTGATGAGTTGTTGCGTGATTCTTTTTGAATCCAAACTGGCAATCAGGTATGATGTTATTATTTCTAACGTGATCTTCCAGGAATTTCTTAATAATTTTTTCAGCAATTTTTGCCAGGGAGCTGAGGAGGCTTATTGGTCTGTAGTTCTGAGGTAAAGAAAGTCCTGCGTCAGTCTTGGGGATTGGACATATTAGGGCGTTTTTCCAACATTTCGGAAAGTAACCAAACGCCAAAATTTTATTTATTATTTTTGTTAAACACGTAACCGCATTTAATGGAAGATGTTTTAGTGATTTATTGCTGATATTGTCGTCACCCGCAGATTTACGTTCATTTAAATCTAGGATGAGTTTCATGATTTCAATTGGTGGGATAATAGGGGGAGGAATATCCACAACATTAATCGTGTTATTAAAACGATGTATCGTGCGTTGCACTTCGTCAATGATTTCCTCATTGTATGGTTCAGAATTATGCTGAAAATTATCTTCAAAATTATCAGCTAGTGCCTCGAGTTTTTCTTCAATCGTGTAGACTAGCTCACCTTGACCCGAGTGTATGGGGGGCATAGCACATTTTTTCTTGACAAATCTTCTTATCAATGAGAACATGCTTTTTTTATCATCATTCAGGGAGTTGAGGTAATTATTAAAGTTTTTTTCCTTGAATTCCCTGGTTTCTTTCTTTATCTGAGCTTGCAGCCTATTGACTTCAGTTTTGATGAGTGGGAATTTCGTTATGCACCACTGTTTTCGAAGACGATTCTTAAGCTTAACCAGTTCCACAGTATTCCTAGGCAGCCTAGTTAGATGTTGGGTACAACTTTTCGTGTATTTGGCTTTTTCCATGGCTTCATTGATGTTCTTGGTTAATTTCTCAACGTTGTTTTCCATATCTCTGAATGAATTTATTTGCGGATTACCGCTTGTTGTTTGATGTACAATGTACGTAAAGTATGGCCAGTTAATTGCAGATTGATCCGAGCTTTTGGTCGGAAGGGGGCAATTGATTCCAATCTCAAACAGGATTGGGTTATGGTCCGAATTAAGTTCATTAAGAGAAGTAACATTATAGTCTTGTTGAAAATTTTTAGCAAGTCCGAAGTCAAGTGTGGTATTGACATAGCCACTGAAGTGGGTAGGGCTGTCCGGAAATAGTATCGATAAATCATTATTGATGGAGTAGTCCAACACCCTCTCACCATTTGGATTTTTTCTTCCAAGACTCCAAACTGGATGTTTACTGTTAAAGTCACCAATTATAAGTGAAGTGTGGGAAATGTTAAACAAAGCATTACAATCATTGGGGTCGAAAGTATTGTTTGGTGGAAGATATATGGACGCAACACCAAGGTGTATATTGTTTATATTCAGCACAACTGAAATACTTTCAAGATTTCTGGTAGCAACAGGTCGGGCATAGTGATTTAAGCTTCTCTTGACGAAAATTGCAACACCACCACCAGGACCGTCCATACGATCAGCTCGATAGCAATAATAGTTCTGGAGGAAAATGTTCCTTGAGTTTACAAGGTGAGTTTCTTGCACCAGGAAGATGTCAGGGGAATGAGAGTCAATAAAGTGACCTCCCCCATTTTTTGGAGGAGGCCGTTCGCATTCCAAGAAATGATAGACAAAAAGGTCCTAGCCATAGTTGAAGAGGCTACTCAGGCTATTCATTTGCGACATCATCGTTTGCATGCCCTGCACGACATTTGCAATGATAATGGGTACTTTACCAAAGTCAGCAAATAAGTTTGATAGATCTTTCATTTGTGTGATTTCAGAGTAAGTTGAGGGTGTCCTGACAACAGGCGCCGGTTTAAGAGTAGTTTTCTCAGGGCGGGCCTGACTGGACAGTGTCAGGGGGTAGTTTTCAAGGGTAGCGCTGTGGCTACCAGGCGGATTTTTTTGAATTCTGTCCGCGGGGCGCTTGGCGCAACCGCGGAAATTCGCAGTATGATTTTCCCCACAGTTGGCAGGAGATGCCCTCGGTTTGGTGCAAGCACGCGTATCGTGTTCTTCTCCACACTTTAGGCATTTGTATGGGTTTTTATAGTATATGCTAGAATGCCAAAACTGTTGGCATCTAAAGCATTGTGTGGGTGAGGTTTTGAGTTTTAATGGTTCGTATTTAACAGAAAAACATCCTAGGAATTTTTCATGGTAAATTTTTGCGTTTTCCTCTGTTCGTGGAAGATATATGAGATACAGGGGCAGTAATTTTCGCTCCTTTCCGTGCATTTGGGAAATGTTTATATCATAGAAGCCTCTGTTTTCTAGTTCTTCTTTTATAAAGCTTGGGTTAATGTCAATGGGTAATCCTCTGACAACGACTTTTAGAGATTTTTGGTCGTTGAGGGCATATGTGTGATGGTTTATTTCATTTTCTTCCAAGTATGCTGTGATCTTCCTGAAAGAATCTGAGTCGGGGGTCTTGATATGGAATTTACTTCCCGTGTATTTGATGATAATTTGTGTTCCTGTTAGCTCAGACATTTTCTTAGCAAAGTCTACTGAGTCAGGGATATTTTCAACTAGGATGGGTGGGGTTTTATTATCTTTCTTGAGCCTTTGGAGGCGAAAATTTTCGTTATTGATAATTTCATCACTAGATGGCGTGTCAATGTCATTTGCTTCCATTAGGGTTGGATTCATGGCCGAGGCGCTGGCTTTCTCAAGGATTCGTTTGATTGGTTCGTCAGTTTCTGGGGGCGGTACGGTAGCGCTAGATAGTTTTTTAGCTACGTTGATTTCTGGATCTGAGTTCATCCTCTTAGTCTGTTTGCCAGCATTGTTGGGGTGCATTCTAGGGTCTTTAGGTGCAATGTTTTCAATTTTGTTGCTTACATCAACTGCGGATTTTAATTTGGGCGTTTTTTGTTTCTTTATCACATTGGTTTTAGTAGGTTTATCGAGCAACGAATCTGACTTTCTCTGGGGAACTGGCTCCCTGAGAGCTCTGAGTTCATCGCGAATTATTTTTATCTTATGCCTGAGGCTTCTCATTTGCATATCACTGATTTCAAGCTTTTTGTTTGCAATTGCAGTGAACACCTTACAGAGCTGAAAGATGCGATGGCCTATCAAGGGATCACAATCTTTGATGTAATGATCATTCAGGGTGGCCCTATAACTTTCACACTCATTACCAAGCAAGTTTAGGTAGGGAATATCATTAGTGTTAGCGATAGTATGAAGAAGTTGACTAAAGGTTTTGGAGTCTGAGTTAGTAATAGATAGAAAAAGAGGTCTTCTATCTATTACTAACTCAGACTCACTCTGAGTCACTCATAGTCTCACTCACCAAGGAAGATTGGCTGGCGGGCGTCGTATCCATCGTAATTCCCGGCTTGGCACAGTTCTTCAGCAGAAAAGGGAAAACTCCTCGTAAACGGGAGCGCTACTCATAATAGTCTTGAAAAAGACTGTAGCCAAAGCGACCCGTTTTCGCTTGAAGTGATTACCCGGACGAACCAGAGATAATCCAACGAGCTAGACGGGAAGGGGATCGTGAAGGCTTAGGCCTGCAGGTTGATTCACAGAAGTCCCGAGCGGAGCGGCTAGGCGGGTCCTACGGACGAGACATCAAGTGCGACCGTCACGGGCGACATCAGGCGAAGGAGAGGGAAATGTTAAATGTGCGCCATGAAGAGGATACGAACTAAGCGAAAGGCTTATTCCGCCAAATATATATTTAACTGGTGGCCATTATAGTCTTATTTTACAAACGACCTTCCCATATTTAAATTTTAAAACGCCTTTCTAATGAATTACATTTTACATCGTTAAAATTAATTACTCTCTTAAAAAAACAAAATTCCTATAAAAATTTAAAAAAAAAAAAATAAATAAATAAAAAAACGGATTTTTGGGGGGAAAATCTACGCAATATTCACATTATTGTGAGCTGCATTGAATGAATAATAAAACTTTAATTTATTCTTTAAACAACCTCAATGACTTCATTATCGTCATGCTTTGCTATAACAGTTAGGATCCGCGAAAATGCTAGGGGGAAATGAATACATGAGATTAAACAAAGTGCCTTATCGAGAGCAAACTATAACAGAATTCACGTGATCCTCAGAACAATCAACTACCCTCGAACTAGTTGCATAACGCATTTCAAGGACATGGTGCTGTTGTGAAGATTGGTTAAGGAAAATCTTCGTTTCGCTATGCTGACATGGCAGAAAAATGTCATTACTGCTTCCAACAGTAATTGCAAATATCAAGTTGTACCAGGTTGTTTTTAAAAATAAGAAGTAATAGTGAAAAGAAGAAGAAAAAGTAATATAAAATTAGTAGCTGTTTTGAAATAACTGCATTCCTTTATGATCGGTTTCGCTTTTCACAATTGGTGCATGTAAAATAAAATCACAGATATAATAATAATTATTATTTTAATCAGTTACATTTTTCTAAAATGATGAGATTGGCATTAAAGATAACAAAAAAAAAAAAAAAAAAGAGAACGAAAAAGGAAGAAAAACTGCGCGAAAATGAATATTAGTTTTAGCCAAATTAACTCCCTTAACGAATTATTTTTGAAGTGAATATGGAATGATAAATATACGAACCCAAGATTCATTTTCTGATCGTCTCCGTGCTTTCTCTAAAGGATAAAACCTTCCCTTTGTCTACTGCATTATGATCTGCAGCAACTTTCTTTTGCGCAATAGTATTTTTGGGGTAAACTACACTGAATTTAAAGGGATTTTCATGAATAAAATACTCAGCCAACGAAATTTAATTCATTACAGCTAATGGGAACCACGTAACAATTCAGTTGTGAAATCAATTAGATACATTGTCCATTGAAAATATCTGGCAAATCGTTTTCGAAATTCTTTACTAACACATTAAAAAAGAGACAGAGATAGAGAGAAAGTTATTTCTTGAATTTAACCACTCCTCCGGAGCAAAAATCAGAAAAGTGGAGTAATCTGAAGAAAATGGCAGTTCAAAACACAGCATCGGTTTTAAGGCTGGATAAAATACTTTTACAGAACCCTTGCAGAAATGTATCCTGAAAAACTAGAATTAAAAGTATTCCTTCAAGGTACGGTCAAAATATTTACAGGGAACTGTGCAGAATTTTAGACATTAAACTACCAATTTGTTTATTATTGCAATACTGTATAAAATGAAACTGCCAATAAATCTTCAATTGCGTTTTTTGCATGCGTTAGTCATAAATTTCTAGTGAGGCGACTTGCGACTTGTAGGTTGAGTTAGAACTTCTGCTGTGCAAATTAAATTTGATGAAACACCAGCATAAAAAAATACACTATAGGGATGGAAGTTTTAGTTCACTTTGAGGAACTAGTTCCTTTTATTCCTTTGATTCTTCGGAACTAGTTCCATCGGACCTAAAGAAGAAAAACTTTCCTCCGTGTTTTTATCTATTTATTTATTCTTTTTTTTTTTGGGGGGGGGGGGGAGGGGGTGAGAGTATTGCAGAACCTAAATGTATCTCAGTATATGTATATCACATGCATAGATATGCATTTACATATATATGCGCAGGTGTGTAGGAGAGGGGGGGCTCAGGGGGCTTAAGCCCCCCATTAGAAATCAGAAAATTTTCATTTTAATGCCAAATGCGATAAAGCTGCATTCAAAGCTGCTAGTTTGTTTTACATTAATCAAATATAATGTATAGTTAAATCAACGAAACTGCATAAGAATTTTGATCATTTTGTGAAAACTATGAATCTATTTTAATACTCTACAAAATTATTCATTTATTAGTGATTTTTTTGTAATTAATATTAATAATAATGAGTGAATACTAATTACTTTTAAATTTTTAGTGGTTGGTTTTTCTTTAAAATAATTTTGAGCATTTGGGAAAGAAATTGGGTGAGCCTCCCCCCCCCCCCCCCCGTGATTTTTAAATTACTACGCTCCTGTATGTGTGTGCATTTTTGCGTTTATAATATACAGTTGAACTTGCTTATAGCTAGTAACATCGTTTATAGTGACAACTCTGTTAAAATGTCAAGAAATTGCAGTCCCTTCATTCGCCCGTGAATAGCAATAATGCTTGGTGCTCGCTTAACCTTCACTTGGGAAACAGGGTTTCACTGTATATATTATTAAAAATTAAGCTTTTATTTCATTCAGAATAAAGCGTTTTAATCGAATAAGCAAAAATAACTTCTTTCATCACTTTTTCTGTAATTTAACAATAAGCTTTCTTTTTTGAGTATACGCTGGGCATTTCATTTTAGAATATGTTTTATGATAAATTTATAATGATGTTTAAAATTTTTATTTCTGTACTTAAATTTTTTTCATAGCTGAAAGACCCCCACCCGAATTCGTGTTGATTGGCATTCATTCTGAATGTAGGATTTAAGAACACCATTTGTGTTGCCTACATACTTTTTTACTTCATAAAAATATCGTATTTTTGAGCGTGTTTCTCCCAATAATAGAAATTAGTACTCGTATTTATTAATTGACATAATAAGCAATGGCTGCAGCAACATTTCTTACTTAATCAAAAGTCATTTTTTTATAAAAAAAAAAAATTGTGTTTTATTTTTGCCTTTACTAGAAATTAAGAAATATGAATAAGTTAATAGAAAATTAAATGATCGCAACTTTTTTTAGATCCAATAGAATATTTACTTTCTCGAAACAATATACAAACAACATAAAATACAGAAGACACTTTCTGGAACTGCAAACAATCCGGATACATTGAAGCCGCCTACTGCTGTGGAGAAAAAAAAGAATAATGTGAAAAATAAGAAATAACCCAGTAAAAAACATATCCTTTCAACAAAGGAAAGAAAGAAATGAAAACGTTTCAAGATGTTCCTGACGTGTTTGATTTTATCAAAATTAAACGTGTAATATATGTTAATGCAAAAATGAAATTAGATAAAGTCTTGATGCGTCATTTGCAAAACTAAATAGATTAAATATTCTTTCTTTTTTTTTTCGAGATAAAACTTGTTTGCTATTTAAAAAGATGCAGTTAATATTTATGACCAATGCGCCCCTAAGAACGACGCGCCCTGAGGCGGGCACCTCACCGCCTCAGCCTACCGCCGGCCCTGTAATCAATTCTTGAAAACTTTTACAAGAAATTAAAAACGAAAAGATCAGTGCGTTGAAGTTACGAATCAGAGTTGATGTATAAAATTTATACAAATTAAATACCCAAAGTTTTTGGAAACAAATAAGAATATATACAAGTACAATACTGTTTGCAGGAAGAATTTTGATTGCAACACAAAAATTAATAAATGAGATATGTTAATTAAACTGATTTCGAAATACTTATATATGTTTCATGACAGCCATTCCCCATTCATCATATTACTCTTATACAAATGAAACATTCTCTTACCACCTCATCAAAAGATTAAACATCAAGTTCCGAAGTATGAGGCAAATTAATTTCACGCTTTTAAAAACATGTTGAAAGAACAATTTTCTGAAGCCATTAAATAAAAAACAGATATGAAACACTTTTTTTTTCTTTCATTTTTTTTTGGGGGGGGGGGGGGGAATCGAATAGTGACAAAAATAGCAAATTTGCATTTATTTTTCAATATTCATACTGAAGTACGATATGGATTTTTGCCTAAAGAAAACTAAAAATCCCATTATATTAAGTGAAAACCAATCGTCTAAAATTAAAAAAATAATAATAACAGGAGTAAAATAATAGTTTTTTTAAACCGTAGAATATATACAAGTACAGTACTGTTAGTAATAAATGATAAATGCTAATTAAAAATGATTTCGAAATAATTATATATAAACATATATAATTATTTCGAAATCATTTACGAGATACACGAGAGCCATTTCCCATTCATCATATTACTCTTATACAAATGAAACATTTCCCTACCACCTCATCAAAAGATTACGTAGCAAATTACGAAGTATGAGAAAAAATAATTTCATACTTTAAAAAACATATTGAAAGAACGAATTTTCTGAAGCCATTAAATAGATGAAGAGATTTGTGAACACGTTTTTACTTTTTGGGGGGAGGGGAGGGAGGAAGGAATCGAATAGTGACAAAAAATAGCAAATTTGCATTCATCAAATTAAATTAAAACCAAACGCCAAAAATGGAAAAAAAAAAATAATAGGAGTAAAATAATAATAATAATAAAAATAATAACGTTTAAACTGAAAAAGAAAAAAAAGTGCGTGGAATTTAAGATAATGCATACGCGTATAGAAAATTAAAAGATCACAATTTTTAAAAACAATATAGAGCATTACTTTCTCAAAATATATTATCAGTATACAAATTTTGATTATTGTTACATGAAAAGAACCGAGCAATATTTTAAATTATTTGAACTGAAATTATTATTAGCTCTGCTGTAAATCTTAAGAATAAAAGCGTGCTTACTATTAATTATGGTGCAAATCATTTCCAATTGTGATGCAAAAACAGCATTTCGGTTACTTTTTTTGAGCTCAGTCTGCTTCTCTTTTCACTTAAAAATTGCCCAGCTTTTGAGAAGATGCGCTCGCATGGGACAGAGGTTCCTACAAGGCACAATCTTCTTTTTGTTATTGCATACAGTCTGGGATAAATATTTTTTCTGTCCTTCCACCACAATAAAGGATTCTCCATTCGTCGAAGGATCGGCTCTTGCAAGAATTTATCCACTTCCGCTATTGCAGCAGCTGACGGATTGATGGTAGCCATCACTGAAGATGAAACAATTTCATCAAATTCCTCCCAAAGTGAAGAGGATGCTCCATTTGAATTTGGAGCATTTGAACATTGTGATGTGGCCGGTTCATCTGTGCCGACTGATATGGACGCTGCTTTTCTTTTCAGCACTTCAATTGCTTGGCTGCATCTATTAGAGCTTAAAAAGCCGTACTTTTTGAATCTAGGATCCAGTAGAGTTGCTTGGGCAGTCAGTTCATCTTTTTCTACATCCCCAAGACGAGTTTCCAAGTTCTCCTTCATCTTTCTTGCCACTTTTAAAATTGGTTCGCTAGTTTCCTCGTTGCATAATTTTAATAGGTGTCTGAACATTGCGCGATGGAAGAGAATTATTTTTGATGCTGAAACGCTTTTTTCAGTAGAAATTTCTACTGTTACGTCTTTAAATAACTTCAATATCTCCATTAGTTTCGCTACAACGTGCCACTCTTCCTCGTAAAGGGTAGATAATTTGACTTGAAGCACTGCAATGGTGGCGACTACTGCATCTTTTACGTGGAGCATTCTTTCCAACATATCATATGTTGAATTCCACCTCGTAGAAACATCCTTTATCAACTTCAGCTTCGGCAAATTCATTTGTTGCTGAATTTCCGTTAACTTCATTGTGGCCTTTGGGCTTCTTTTAAAAAATTCGACGATACCCTTTACTTTGTCCAATGTGTCTTTTATCTCGCGCAGGCCTGACTGCACGATTAAGTTTACCGTGTGGGCAAAGCACGGGATATGATGCCACTTGCACAGGCGTATGGCTCCCACCACGTTTGCCGCATTGTCCGTCACAGCTGCAACAATATAATTAGAAATTTGCCACTCTTCGACGACGTTCTTTAAAAAAGCTGCAATGTTTTCTGAAGTGTGGCTGTTCGAAAATGTAGAGCAGTCCAGCAATTTTGACTGCAAATTGTCCTCTTTATCCAAAAAGTGTGCAGTTACAGCAACAAAGCTTTCATTATTTATGGAAGTCCACCCATCTGTGGTGAGGCACACAGCTGTCGCTTCTTTTAATTTTTCATTCACTTTTTCTTTTTCTTCAAAGTACATTTTCGGAATTAAAGTAGTTGAGATGGTTTTCCTGCTCGGGAGACTGTACCCAGGAGCCAGCATTTCAAATAATTTTTTAAATTCTTCCTCTTCTACAATGCAAAATGGGTGAAATCCTTTCACTACCATTTTCACCAGTTGTTCATCAATTTTTTTTGTTTTTTGTAGAGACACTGGCTTGCTGACATAGTCCGTAATTTTCTGTTGGGCAGAGGCAGGAGCTGAACAGGGCATTTCTTCTGGCATTTCTGACGTCGAAGGGAAATCCAGATTCATGATTGACTCATCTGTATCTGCTATGTTATTACTATCCACACTTGCAGTTAATAGTTTATTAATTTTCCCTGTAGTTTTTGTCTGCCTAGACAATGACAGTGTGGGATGCCTGCGATTTAAATGGCGTATCAAATTACCCTGCGATCCGCCTTTCACACTCAAAATTTGAGCGCAAAAGGAACATTTTGCCATGTTATTGGGAAGTTCCGCAAAATAGAGCCAAATTTCACTTCTTTTCCTAGTAGCCATGAGGAATCTATAAATTTGAGCAGTAAGGCTAACAATCCGAAGCTTATGTGCTATCCGAAGGAGATATTTTTGAGTACTGACTGAGAGACCAGAACATCATACCTTTTTATTCGTGTGAAAATTTTAGAGAACATAAAGTGTTTTACCTTTTCAATAATCAAATAAAGAAGCGAAAATTACTTCAAGAAATGGTTTATCCCAAGCATACGTTTTTGTGCTCTTGATGAACTGAACACATATGCTTTACTTCTATTTAAAACCCTATCCCAATTATGAACTCCCCAAAACGTAAGATAAACGCTTGCTGCACTCCTAATAATACTAGCTTCCAAAGTATCCCCTTTGTTGGTATCAGAGTAAATTTACTCAAGCATCATATATTTCTTTCAAACAGCAGGCCGCAGACCATTTTCAGGGGACTCTTTTGTGACAATTAGCCGTTTGACAGGTGATAAGTTACTGGACCTCCTCTTTCTTTCAGAACGAAATGGTCAGCCCGAACCCCATGCGAAGATTGTTTTGTTGTGTCATTAACTCCCTCTGCTGCTAATACTCTTCTTTCATACAATAGAGGAGCTATATGACGGGAGAGCAAATAAAGCTTTATTTATTTGTAATTTATTTTTTTGTTAGTATAATTTGATTTTATTTTTTTCGGGAATTAAAAAAAGAACGAAGCAATGTATGTATATAGATATTTATGTGTGTGTGTGTGTGCGTTATATGTATATTACATACATACATGTGTGTACATATCGCTTAAAACCAAACTAAGAGCTTTTGGGGGGAGGGATGATCATCAAAGTGAGAAGACATTGGACTATATTTCCTGTTTTATAAAAATGAAGCACTAATTTGCTTACTTTATTTGATGAGTAGAAAATTTTTGATTTGGTATAACAAAAAGTATTTTTTGAAGAAATAAGTATAGCGAAATTCGCTGAAACTTCCGATTTCGAATTGGGGCTACAGCCTCCCATCTTGCTACGTGCCTGATATTTATATTTTGTTCCATTATGAAAGAAAGTGAACTTTATTTAATGCAAATTTTTAAAAGTCTAATATTTGTCTTTTACCTCTTGGGATTGTTTAAAAAATTTTTAACTTTTAATCCGTTACTTCTATGAAAAGAACAATTCATAAGTAACATTGGTTCTAATTCACGAAGTGCTTTTTTGCTTGTTGAGCTTAGCGCTTTTTTCCTCCAAAATATTATTTATGATCTATATGTACCAACAGCATGAGAGTGAAAAGATTAAACTTTTCTTAAAAGGCCTATTTATTACGGTGTTCGAAAACTGACAATTTTTTTCTCTTTTGTTTTGGTTAAAAAAACCCAGAAGATTTTTTTTTCTTTGTGTGCTATTACATCACATTGTTATATAAGGGATCATTCATAAATGATGTCACGCTTCGAGGGGGGAGGGGAGTTCGGGAAATTGTGACAAACTGTGACAAGGGTAGGGGAGGGGGTAACAAGAAGTGTGACATCATGCATAATGCAATTTAATTGCCTTTTCTGGTGATATAAAGACCAAGAACAACAGTCAGAGACAACTTCAACAGACCTTTTACGGCTACAACCTTAACGTAAAACGGCAGCAAAAAAGCGAGTGAGCCGTTGAACAGAAAACAATACAGAGTATATATAGACTTCTTCAAGAAACAGCTTTAACTGTAACATGTACTCTACTGATGTGTACATGTAAAATTAGATATTTGTATGTATGTAACGTCATTTTTTCATTTCATAAT
This sequence comes from Octonoba sinensis, assembly GCA_038502835.1. Taxonomy (NCBI): domain Eukaryota; kingdom Metazoa; phylum Arthropoda; class Arachnida; order Araneae; family Uloboridae; genus Octonoba; species Octonoba sinensis. The sequence goes on from CM076606.1 coordinate 111,592,407, forward strand.
ATGTACAGTAAATGCCTTTCTTTTTCATCTTTGACAACATTTTCATTCAATTCAAATCATGTTTCCCTCTCGATTTGGACAGAGTCCGTGTTATACGAGTTTTCGATTATCCGAGGTATCCTCGGTCCACATTACCTGGCATAATCGAAGCTTTACTGTACCATTACATTACAGAAGAATTTTAATAACCTTATTTTCGTATCACACAATACTTAATGATTTCTGTGTGTAATTATAGTACACCGCTTTTAAATTACGCAGTGTTAAATAGGATGGTAGCAGATGAATGTGAAAAAGGTGCTGATGAGACTGTTATTATTTCAGTTAAATTTTAATTTTTAGTCTATTTATATTATTTCTTCTCGGAATGTTTCTAGCACGTTGAAAAATGTTTTCTTTTGCTGGTAAAATATTTTGAGTTATCAATTAAATTTTTTGTATTCGCGAATTCACCTAAAGCAGTTTTGAAATCCATATTAATAATTAAAAAATACAAAAAAGTTTTTTTTTTCAAATATTTTATCCACTCTCCACCACAACATATTTCTTATTATGTTTGAAGGGAAATGTTAAATGTAAAGTAAGGGCAGATTTTTTTTAAAATTTTTATTTTTAATTTAAAGAAAAAACCTTTTGTACTAAATTATGCTAATAAAGTGAAATGTACTGATTACTCCTGAGCAAACCAACCATTTAAAATTTTACTATTGGCAATAGTTAAAAACATTTCCAGAAATTTCTAGATAGGATAAACGATTAACTTGACAAATTTTCTTTTTTTCCAGTTGAACCTTCAGTGGCATCGCAACAGTACCGGATCGTTTAGTCTTCCGTGTTAGGGAAAAACTTAAAAATGCCGCCCCCCATCCAATTATTGTACATATTCCATATAACATTGATGCGCTTGCCATTTTTTGTAGGATTTCCTCACGCCCATAACTTTAGGCTATTAATAACACCCATAACGAAGAGGCACGTGACTGCCTTCTCAAACGACACTTACAAGCTCCCCCCCCCCCCTTGTTCTCAAAAGGATGCTTTTAAAATTGGTAAAAGAAAAAAAAATGTATTAATTGAGCATGATATGATTTATATTTCACTATCACAAGCTTGCCCCCCCCCCCTTCCCAAAAGGAGGCATTGATAATTTGTAAAAGAGAAACTATTGTACTGTTTGATCATAGCATGTTTTACATTTCACTACTATAAGGGGAAAAACCTTGATTTTTTTAAAATTTAAATTTTGGCACTGAAAATTGCCACTCCCTAAAACTGCCTCCTTAGAAGCACTTGTCTGCCACAGAAGCCGGCCGACTGATCAACGACGCAACACATTCAGTATTCTTCAATTTTAGAGTTTCCAACAGCTTATACAAATAAATAATTCTATTAATCGGTTTAAAGCATTACCAAAATAGGCGATCAATCATCAAATCGGAGCGTCGAACTAAGATTTTCTCTCTTTGTAAAAGTTAAATTTTCCTAATTTTTTTTTTCTTTTCTTTTTTTCTCTTTCTTTCTTTTTCTTGGTGCATCAGTTGAATTCGCCACTCCCGCAGAAGTGCCACCCGGGGCATGGGCCCCGGCTCCCCCCCCCCCTCCCTCTAGATCTGGCACTGAATCGCAACTAAAAATTTCTCCTGGGACGGAGGCACTATAGAGGAGGTTTGCTCCTTACATGTACCCATATTACTTAGGTCTTAGATATTGCTTAGAACTAGGGTACATAGGGTTCCTTTGTACATTAAAAAAGATCTTCATAATTTTAAGATTAGCTTTAAACTAAACACTTCTATTTCTGATTCCCCAAAATATTTTTTAAAAACCTTTTGTTTATTTAAATGGAAGTTATTGAATTTATATTTTGTTGCACAAAATATGGAAAAGAAGAACGTTTAAGTGATTGAAGGGGGAGAAAAATGAAAGAAAAGAAAATAAAACCAAAGAACAGAAATAAGAATAAGATTTCAGTATTCTTTTGGTTATTATTATTATTGAGAGGAGAATTTTCCTTTTAACCGTCAGAGGATTTTGGTGGGAGGGCAATACTATTATCTTTTAAATTTTCTGCTATATCAAATGCAATTTAAAAATACTACAATGGGTTTGCCGTTTATAATAATAATAATGATAATTAATTCGCATTTCAATCATATAAGCAAAATTTGGATAATTTATATTTTATTGCACAAAATATGAAAACAGATTTTTTTTTGTGTGTATTTAAAAAAACAGAAAAATCTATGTTGTAAATGTTTAATTATTAAAGAATAAAAAACATGTAACTCGTAAAAGATATTTTTTTTCTTTTACTGATAAGACATTATAAGAATCCCCCCCCCCCCCCACCAAAAAAAAGTCATAGTTCAATTTTGACTACCTATATAAAGAAATGCTATTTTCCTGAAACAAATAGCATACTGTAACTTTTTACAATAAGCAAGGCGTTACTTTAAGTAGTTAAATAAATCCAAAAGCGCCTCTTTCTTAAGCTCATTGTAAAACTAAATGACAGATATAATGTCTTCCAACAAAATTGAACCAAATAAATCTGAGAAATAATATCCTCAAAAGAACTAAAGTAAAGTGTCGCTCGGAACTAAAAAGGGAAAGAGTACTAAAACGACAATTAGGACCACTGAGTCTGCTTCGAACCGGAATAAAAACATCGAAGCAGTTCCATCGGACCGATATCATCCGCAGGGAATGAAGGAATAGAAATCCAAAAAAAAAAAAAAAAAAAAAAAAAAAAAAAAAAAAAAAAAAAAAAAAAAAAAAAAAAAAAAAAAAAAAAAAAAAAAAAAAAAAAAAAAAAAAAAAAAAAAAAAAAAAAAAAAAAAAAAAAAAAAAAAAAAAAAAAAAAAAAAAAAAAAAAAAAAAAAAAAAAAAAAAAAAAAAAAAAAAAAAAAAAAAAAAAAAAAAAAAAAAAAAAAAAAAAAAAAAAAAAAAAAAAAAAAAAAAAAAAAAAAAAAAAAAAAAAAAAAAAAAAAAAAAAAAAAAAAAAAAAAAAAAAAAAAAAAAAAAAAAAAAAAAAAAAAAAAAAAAAAAAAAAAAAAAAAAAAAAAAAAAAAAAAAAAAAAAAAAAAAAAAAAAAAAAAAAAAAAAAAAAAAAAAAAAAAAAAAAATGATTATGATTCACAATTATGTAACATCTTCTTTTTCATGAATACATATTCATCGACATTGTGCATATTCTTAAAAGTTGTTGTTCTTTGCATTAAAATGTTATTTTAGTTTGTTAAAACAAAGTTAGAAATCTATTTTACTTAAATTAGTGTTCATTATAAATAGGCGTCCCATATTTTTGGTGAGTGAAACCGGGACACATCAACATGGGATGGGGATGCCGGGGGGTCTCTCAGAAATTAGAAGCAAAATGGTGAGGTTTAAGCCTTTTTTTAAGCCTCGCAAGTAACGGGAGTGGGGAATCTGAAACCCTAGATTGTTAGTCTACCCACCTTTTAAAAATAAAAAAAGAATTTTTGCTACTTACTTTAAAAGATCTTTTTTCCTTTTTAATGATAATTTTTTCTGGATTACCATCTAGAAAGAAGTGTTAATAAAATTAAGTTTAAAATACTTCATAAAGTTGTTTAATTGAACAATTAATTACTAAGTCCTATTTTTTTAAACTACAACTTCTTGACTAAACTGCATTGTCTGCGTTCACAACTGTAAACTGGTTCTTTCTCTCAGTATTTACTACCTCGACTGTGGCTGCAATAGACTCGCCCAGCCAAATAGTAGAGGGGCTGGCCTCTGGCAGCGCTGTGCAAGTAGTTCCAGTGTTTGCTCATAGATTACAGTTGGAATACATCTCACTTCTTTGACACTGTGCTCGGTAATCAAAAATGTTGATTGTAGAAAGTAACCAATTCATAAAAGATACCTAAAAACATAAAAACATTACTTTTTACATCTTACAGCCGTTTCCGGGACATTGATATAACTGGGCGGGACACCAGGGCAAGAGCAAAATACTGATACGCATGGCAAGCATAATTATAACTTAATAGTACCTGAAAAGTAACTTGTAGATTTGCATATTTTTGATATTCTTATAAGTAGTTAAATTTTTGGGTTCATTAATAGGGAACATTATAAACTTTTTAATTTTAATTACAAACATGCATAAAATTTTTAATTTTTGTTGTTATTGGTAAAAATTACGATTTTTATCGAAAAAGAATCTCCTTATTCTGATACAATTTCAGTAGATAGAACTTAATTTTATTAATTATGTAACTCAAGGGTCCTCAACCTTTTTGTGCCTAAGAGCACATACCAGAATATCGGTCGAAATACGGGCACAATTTATTTTTTCAAGATAAGTTTATAGTTGGTGGACATAGTTCACCAATACACACTACATATAATGCACAAAAAATAATTTTAAAAATGAATTTAACATATTAATATAGTTAGTATTAATATTCTTGTGTAAAACAAATGATTACTAAATTGCTTGCAAAACATACGAAGTGTGAAAACTATTTATGAAATGTATAAAATACAATCAATGTGATCTTTGGCAATGCATTTCACTAGCCACCGCTGCATAATTGGGAGAATATGATAAAATTCCTGCTCGCAAGCAATCGTCAAGGTGTTCATCTGTAAGTCGCAATCTATGTTTGGCTTTTATGACATTCATTGTCATTTATCATTATAGGGTTTTTCCTAGTTACATGGCCCTTAAGTCATATACTCTAGATTCTAATTGTTAACCTGTTTAAAATGGAAAACTGAAATATTTTATCGTTATTACAAGTAGCGGACGCACCTATACCCCATGATGCAACGGCGTACAGCAATAACCGTTGACATTAAACAGACAGTCATCAAGTGTTTGTTGCCATTAATTCGAACGAAATTCTGTTTAGTAAAATTCTAAATTAAAATTCCAAAATATCCGCGGATGAATAAAATACCCGATTTTCGGGTAATTAATTTCCCGTACATTGGCATGACTGGCCAAAATTGCGGTTATACCCTAAAGTGTACTAAAAAGGTAACAAATAGCAGTTAAATGCTAATAATCACTAAAAACTACATGCAAAAAAGAATGAATAAAAAAATTCTTTATGCTTTCAGGCATTTTATGGCTATCAACTGATAAAGTGTTAGACAATCCCCACTCAAATGACATTTAGTTTTTAACCTCCTTTCTATTAATGCACATGTACATTCTCCAGTGCTTTGATTGCATTTTCATTAATTTTATAAAACATCAGTGAGAACTTATTTATTTATTTATTTATTTTGTAAATCCCAACGTCACACAAGTTCTTCGCCAAACATTGCGTGCCGTGTTTCGGATTTCAATCTCTTTGCACCTTTTATAACCCCCCTCCCTCTCTGTTAAACCTCACTATGGTTGAAGTTGTTTAAGTAAAATTCGTTGTTATTATTTTTTTTACTATGGCTCTATCTGTTATAGAATCATGTAATTGAAAAATTTATGAAAACTATATGTCACAGAGTGTAAAAAAAGAAGCTGTACTGCTGTTTTTCTTTTTTAAGTCATCCTTAACTTATCCTTTTTCGAAGCAATGTTGCATATCTGCATTTGTTACAGATTCCTACATTTCAAAATGTTGCTTTTGTTATTTGACAATCCACCTTACCTTAACTAATTGAACGCAAATTTCCTCCGCTCATTTCTTCTTTGATGTTGATTCGAGACGTTTACACAAAACTTTTTTTTTTTTTTTTTGTACAGTAGAACATTTATATTGCACCTTTTAGATGTAGAAAATCGATGAAAATAACGATTTTTCAATTTTTTACTTAAAATGTGGTTTGACTCTCCTAGTATATCTGGTCGAAGTTTTCAAGCAATACAACCAATATAAATGTAGTTAAGAAGTAAGAGAATTCAAATATTTCTGATGTTTTAGTAGGATTTTGTATTCTTTAAACTGCGTTTTCTCGGTTTGTGTTTTTCCGCCATATTGTAGTACTTAAAATGCTAAAACTTCTACATGTATTCATGTGGCAACTTGAAATGTTTTGTGTGTGTTCAATATGATGTGCTTGATAAAATTAGGGAGGGATTTTGCTATATATTATATTTTATTTAATTTATTTATTATATTTTATTTAAAAAATATTTTTAAAATTGAAAATGTAACAAAAGTTGCTTTTTTTTTCTGTGTTCTACCGTCGATGTAACTTTTAAAAATTTTTCTCAAAAACTAATTAATTAATAGCAAAAAAAAAAAAAAACTCTAAAATTATAAACCATACTATAATAAGTACTTAAAAAAAATTTTGGTAAAAAAAGTCATGAAATGAAAATAAGAAGGAAATTGAAAATCGTTAAATTATTTTTAAAGAATTAAATTTTAAAATATTCTCTTAGTTGAATTCTGATTTTTCACATGAAAATCATTAGAATAAGGACAATTAAGTTAAAAGTCCCCGTTTAAGTACGAAAAATAGTTTTTATTAAATAGCAGACGATAAATAAATGAAAAAGAAAGAAGGATTACATTTATTATTGCAAATGCAGCGAAGCCTCACTCAAAATGATAAAGAAACATTAATTACACTGTGCAACACGAAAAATGTCCTTTGGATGAAAATTTCTGTTTCTTATGTATTTTTGGCTGAGAATTACGAATCTAATACTATTAAAATCTGCCCGCGTTCTGTGTGTGTGTGTCTGTCACCTCATCTCCTCGAGAACGGCAGGTTGCCCGACGTCGGGACGGGTATCGTCGGATTCGGAATTTTCCGGGGAAGCCATATCGCCCGGTCTCAGCCGTGTCCGGCTTTAATTAGCGGAGATATTAATTAAAAACGCAATTTTTTGCAAGTTTCATTTTATTTTTGCATTGTTGGCATCGTTCCAACAATATATAATACAGTTGCCGTGTGAATTAAAATCAATGCAGTTGTTGCCATTTTTGTAACAAATCAACAATACTAATAATCAATGTTTCTCTAGCATTTTGAGTGAGGCTTCGCTGCATTTGCAATAATAAATTTAATCCTTCTTTCTTTTTCATTTATTTATCGTCTGCTATTTAATAAAAACTATTTCTCGTGAGGCTCGCTGTATTTGCAATCTGAACAATTAATGTACGCGATATTAATATTTCTTTCTTTTTAATTTATTTATTTATCGTACTCGCTTTTTGTATATTTCTTAGAGTGGCAGCGGTCTTTTTTCCAGTTTCGATAAAATTATTGTTTTGAAATTTCGTTAAAACTTTTTCTTTGAAAAGCATAAAATTTTGAAATTTCTTATCTTGGATATTGATACATAGAAATAAAATTTCACAATAAATTAAAGCACAAATGAGCATTAAAACGCAATTTTATTTCTATTACTTTGCACAAAGTTTAATCATTACTATATTGATACATATTTTGATGATATAGTACTTGGATATTAATATATATTTTGATGATATAGTAAATAATATTTTTATTTTACAGATTATAATAAGATTATTTTACAGATTATTTACAGTAAACTTTATTTTACTACCTTCTAAATATCTTTTTGACTTTATGTGCATTTAGTTTTTCGACATTTATTTACATCCTGAATCTGATAAATATCAATTTAGTATTTGATATATATAGTATACTGATTCAATTTAACATTTGCAATAATAAGGGCCGTGGTAGCCTAGGTTAGCACGTCGGACCTCCACCTGGAAGGTCGTGCGTTCGATACCCACTGAAGACCACCATGTATACTTGGGGATAAGTGCATGTAAAATCCGTAGACCCCACTACCTCTCCCCGTGCGTTCTAAGGCCTCGGCTAACAGGTAGGGGTCTGGTGGAGAAAAGTATTTGCAATAATAAATTTAATCCTTCTTTCTTTTTAATTTATTTATCAACTGCTATCTAACAAAAACTATTTTTCGTATTTTAACGGGGACTTTTAAATTAATTGTCCTTATTCTAATGCAACTCTTTTGAATTTCTCTATTATTATTTCTCTATTATATTAATATCGGTCTGGGTCTGTATGGCTGTGTATGGATAGATAATAAAGTTTTTCAATGCCGTGTTGTATTTAAACTCGCGCAGCGCCGGGCATACAACGGTTTCTTAACAAAAATCGAACGCCAAAAAAAAAAAAAAAAAATTACGAGCATTATAATCAATTAATCTATGATTTTTAGGGACTGTTGCTCCTACTTAGAATCGCGCAAAGGCCATTGCTCATTAATATCAGTCCGGGTTTGTATGTCTGTGTATGGATAGTATATAATAAAGAATTTCAATGCCGTGTTGTATTTAAGCTCGCGCAGCGCCGGGCGTACAACGGTTTCTTAACAAAAATCGAACGCCAAAAGAAAAACGACTTTTTTGGGAGCAATGTACTTAATTAATCTATGATTTTTAGGAACTGTTGCTCTTATTTAGGCTTGCACGACGGCCATTGCTTATTAATATCGGTAGTGGTCTGTATGTCTGTGTATGGATAGATAATAAAGAATTTCAACGCCGTGTTGTATTTAAGCACGAGCAGCGCCGGGCGTAGCCCGGCGCCCTCAATCTATTATTTTAGCCCGGGCAACGTCGGGCGGCACGCCTAGTCTGCAATTATTTTTTGCCTATCACATACCATTTTCCCAAAATTCCACATTTTAGCTTTTTACGTATTTTCTGGATAAATGTGCATATTTTCATAAATTATCGACTTAAATTATCATAAATTATATCTTTCTCACTGACAGTGAAATCGTTGCCATTCTAGAGACCTTTTTAATGAACTTGGGTTACTTTAGCGACATTTTTTGGCAACAAAAGCTTTATCTACTTCTCTAAGTTTCGAGTGTTTTACAAGACAACAAAAATATTTTGTAGACTATTATGCGGAGAAAGAAAAAACAGTATGCTGCTGTGATGTGAATGTAGTGTTTCAAGCATTAGGACATGGGCACAATTCAGCAGAGTGGCGCTTGTTTATAGATGCTCTTTCATCTAAGTATTGTTTTCCTATTCATTCCTGTAGCATATTCTGCAAACACAAAGGAAATTTCAGAATTTTGAGTGACAAAAGCATATGAAATTAGCCACTTGTAAATCTACAATGCACCTTTTTTCCACTATTGTACATTAAACTTGGTTTATCGAAATATTTGTAAAAGCTCTAGACAGAAAAGGAGCGACTTTCATGCATTTCAGGAAAAAAAAAAAAAAAAAAAAATTAAGTGAGGCAAAACTAAAAGAAAGGATTTTTAATGGCCCACAACTTAAGGAAGTCCTTTCACGATGAAGAGTATGAAAACGAACAGTGAGAAGCCGAAAAATCTGCCTGGATGACCTTTAAATCAGTGTGCTCACGTTTCCTTGGAAATGAGAAAGCTGAAAATTACGAAAATCTTGTTGGTGACATGATAAAATGCTTTTGTATTATTAGGTTGCTACATTTCATCAACACTACACTTTTTGGGCTCCCATATGGACTTCTTTCCTCAAAACTTTGGTATAATTAATGATGAGAATGGGGAAAGGTCTCATCAGGATATCTGTGTTTTAAAAGCGTTTCAGCGGTCGATAGAATGGAAGTATACGAATTGCATATTGCTCATCTGTTATCAGGGCACACCAACAGATGCCCGTAAGATGAAACGGCCAAAAAGAAATCTTTTTTGTGTTTGTGTTTTCAATAAGTAAGCCGAAGTTACGTTCTTCTATAACCAAATTGTATGAATATGAGAAGCGGGTCTCCAGCAAAAACGGTACGTGATGGACCATTTTGGTTTGGATATTTGAATTAAGCACCTTTTGTTTATATAGAATCACATAGTTTCATCTAAAAGACAAAAAAAAAGTTCAAATTTGTTGCACAGTGTTATTAGTATTGTTGATTCCTTACAACAATGGCAACGGCATTGATTTTAATTCAAACTGTATATTATACATTGTTGGAAGGATGCCACAATGCAAAAATAAAATAAAACTTTAATAATATCTCCGCTCCGTTTTTAATTAATATCTCCGCTAATTAAAGCCGGACACTGATGAGACCGGGCGATATGGCTTCCCCGGAAAATTCCGAATCCGACGATACCCGTCCCCACGCGATACCTCCGAGACTAGGAACAAGCCTACGAACGGGTTGCCATGAGCGCCGATGACGTAGGGAAGGTAGGCCCATGGAAAACGGTGGGGAAACGATGCAAGGTAACCAGTTTTCGGAAAAATCCAAACCGAATTCAAGGAGCCAACCATGGCGATATTTGGAAGCTTAGGCATGCGCAATGCCGATACCTTCGGCACTGCGCATACTTTCCTCAGCTCTTTGGCGTGAGATTTCTCAGATGAGAACTACAATTTGTTTACAAACACGTGCATATTTCTGAACTAGCTATGTAAAATTGATCATAAAAATGAATGCTACCACTAATGTATAGTGATTGAAAATGGTTTATAAATGTGTTGTGCCCAACTGCCGCGGCAATTACACTGCAAAAGGGCCAAAAGTTTCCACATTTGGATTTCCAAAGAGTGAACAGCTTCGAAAGAAATGGATTGCTGCTATTCCCAGAGACTTTGAAATCACAAAAAATTCCAGAGTAAGTACTTTTTCGTACATTATTATAATTCTTTGAAATTTATTATTTTTTTTCTCTGTTCTTAATCAGGAAAAGAGTCCTATAATTTGTTTTCTGAAATTATAGTTCAGTTATATTAAAAGTTTTCGTTATGGCTCAAAATAGAGTTTATTTAATTAGTGATCATAATAGGTCAATACGCGAACATTGTTTCTACTCTTCGTCTTTTCTTCCAGTGCGTATTGTGTATTTAATACTTGACATCATTAATAATGAACTTCACATGCACTATATTTTATCTAAATTAAATGATTTTAGTGCATAAAATTCGGTTAATGCCAGTTGTAAAATTACAAATGAATCACATTAAGTAATAATAATATAATAAATTAAAGCTGAACACTAAATTAATGCAAATATTTCTCGTATTCATTATGTTTAAAATGTATGCAAAACTATTCTCATAATAATTAATGCATAATTAATTTTATTTTACTCTGTTAATCAATCTGGAGGACAGTTGTGTATTATAATGCAACTAAACCAGTAAGATTACTGCCACTGCTGTTAAACTATTGCTATTATTCCAAAATGTATATTTATTACATGAAAATAGAGCAACTTAATAAGCAAGTATTATATTGAACATGTTTACTATATTTTACCTTAGTGTGTATTGAATATTAGATATGATTAAAGTAATATAGTTCATGTTTATATTATCTAGATTAATTGTATCTATGCTTAAAATTTAGTTTATTACCATTTAGAAAAAAAATGTTAATCAAATTAAGGAAAAATTTATTGAAGACAAGATTATGAATTAATTACCAAAAACTTATGTTCATTGCATTTAAATGTATGCAAACTTTAAAAGTTTAATAAATTAAAAAATACAACCCCAATGAAAAATAATTGCTTTCTTTCAGGTTTGTGAGGTTCATTTCAGTGATAACGACATCAGAAGAGCTGTAGAATTTGATTGTGAAAAAACGGGAAGGAAAATAGTTGTGCCATTGGAACAGCCAAGACTGTGCAAGGATGCTGTACCATCTATTTTTCCTGGATGCCCCGAGTATATGTCAACTTCAAAACCAGTAAGAGAAGAACCCGAGGCCAAGAGAAGAAGAATTGAACTGTCACAATTAGAAAATGTTTTAGCGGACAGTTTACAAACATATGAAGAAGATAAGTTAAAGTGTAAAGTGGACTCATTACATGAACTGAAAGAAAAAATCACTTTGATTGATTTAAAAGATGGATTCAATCCTGTGAGTATCGACAATAATTTTTCATTTGTTAAAGTAATAATAACCGATGACATTCCAAAATATATAAATGTAATTATTGATATAAATCTATCTGTAAATGTTTTCATTGATCAAATGAAATTGAAAAAACTAAATGAAATGGAATTTCCCATTGTTGTTAATAACGTACAACAAATTTCGAATATTTTATGTTCTTTGAATCAGAATGTAATGACTAATCAATCAAAAAGCAATGAAATTCAAAACTTAATTAACTCTGTCACTCTCTATTTGTCTAAATTAGAAAATTTATGCACTGAAAATGAGAAATTATGCATTAACTTCATTAAAGAACAAGTATCTTTACTGTTTAATTCTAAGAATCAAAACAGATACAAAGCAGATTTTTTAATACTTTCTTCATTATTGTTGTCAATATCTCCCCATGCTTATAACTTTTTGAGAAATAGTGGTTTAGTTACTTTACCTCATCATTCAACAGTGAAAAAATTATTTGCTGCTTATAATATAAACCCTAAAAATGAAAATAATGATCACAATTTTTTATCTTATATTAGGCAAAAATTTGATTGCTTATCTGATAAAGATAAAGCAGTCACTATTATGATGGATGAAGTTCATCTAAAACCATTTTTTGATTTTAAGGGGGGGGGGGATATTTTGGGGGCATCATATAATTGCTCTGAAGCTGCTAATTCAGCTTATGTTTTTATGATACAGAGTGTTCAATCGAATTATAAAGATGTGGTGGCAATAATGCCAGTAAAAACTGTTAATGCTGACATGCTGCATGAATTTCTCAGCAAAGTGCTAATTGGTCTCGAATCGATAGGTTTTCATACATTTTGTGTCATAAGTGACAATAATTCCATAAACCGAAGAGCAATGTCTAAGTTCTCAACACCTAATAAGGTTCAAGTTATTTATTCACACCCATGTGATAGTAAAAGAAAATTATTTTTTATGATTGATAGTGTCCATATTATTAAATGTGTTAGGAACAATTGGCTCAACCAAAAAAATGTTAATTCGTGCATGTTTTATCCTGAGTTTCCATTGGAAAATATTGATACAAATCAGAATGAACGGCTAAAGACAGCCTCATTTCAATCTATACGCAAACTATACGAGTTAGAAAGAAATAATTTACTCAAATATGCAAATTCATTAAACACCAAATCTCTATTTCCTTCTAACATAGAAAGACAAAACGTTAAACTTGCTTTAAACATATTTAATATTCAATTAGTTGGGGCAATAGATTCACTTAATGAAAAATGCAATATCATAGATTTAAAATCAACATCTGAATATATCAAAATTTTTGTCAATTGGTGGGATATTATGAATGTGCGATCAGTGATGAAAGGATTTCACAAGAGGAATATGTATCAACATCCCCTTAAATTAAATAGCCCTTTGTTTCAACACTTAAGTAAATTTCTTAAATGGTTGACAGTGTGGAAGGAAACTGCTTCAGATACCGGAAGGTTAACGCAGGAAACTTTTCTTGCTTTATCCTTAACAACACAGGGCATTCAAGAGGTTTGTCGGTATTGCACCGAAGAATTAGGCATGGCATTCATACTACCTGGTAAATTTCAGACTGACAGCTTGGAAGCCAGGTTTGGTAAGTATCGACAATTAGCTGGTGGCCAGTATGATATTTCAGTTACGCAACTGTTTGAAACTGAAATGAAGCTCAGGCTTCAATCAACGTTGCCAATGATTTTGAAGTCAAACTTGTTTGGCAATCTTTCTGTCGATTTAAAGAATTCTACGAAGATGATAGGGAGTTTTTTCATAAGTCTGTAGCAACTAATAAGTTTGCAATTAAAGTAACAGAAACAGACCTAAAACAATCAGAGGAAATAACACCAGTAATTGTTTATATTGCTGGTTATGCAGTGCATTCGACATTAAAATTTTTAAAAGATTGTCCTTCATGTAGATCGTTATTGTCTCGAAATGAGGACATTCATTTCCATGAGAGCAAAATTTTAATCCATCATCAAGATCGAGGAGGTTTAAAGTATCCTACAGATGATGTAATTACTGTTGCTTTTTACTGCTACATAACAATTTCAAAATTATTGTCAGATTTTGAAGAAAACTTTTTACAAGTTCAAAATCAAAGAGCTGTTGCATTATGTGTGATTAAAAATATTTTACAAACTGAGGAAAAGCACTTAAATTTTGATTACTGTGATAATAAACATTCTGCAGTAGTTATTTTGCACTGCATGGTAAAAAAGTTCATTAATATTTTATTAAATGACTACTGCAAGTTAAAAAATGACAGCATATCTTATACCTCTCATTCAAAAGCGAAGGAGAGAAAATTAAAAACTTTAATGAAATCAAAAAATCAAAATTTATGCTAAAATTTAGAATATAATTAAATATAATATATTATACTTTAATTTAAATACATTATAATTATCTGAGTGTAATTTATCTAAGGCAATGGAGATAAGTTTAAAATGTTAAGTCGATCCTCTACATTCTGTTCCTGTGCATTGAAAAGTTTTGATCTTTATTTGTCTATTTAATTTTCTTCTTCAAAAATTCGTATAAGGAATTAACCAAATTCTTATGTAACGTTTGAGAGAATCATACTAATTTCCGCTATACTTCTGATGGTAAGCGGAAATCCAATCCGTTCTTATCGTGAAACTTTAATAATTCAATAAAGTTTGGTTTTGTTTTGAATTGAGCAGGTGTTCAAAATCATCCCCATCTCTCACAATGTGAACTTGAATTGTGTATACCTTTTATAATTTAATTATGTTAAAATAACTAGAACATTCATAACTGGTCTTAGTATTGCAAAAAAACGTGAAGATGCTATTAAAATTGTTTCTGAATTAATAAAAATTTAAAGATCATGATGGTAATATTTAAAATGCATCTCATTGAAGGTCTTGTAATAAAAACTGTGATTGTGTTTCATATTCATGTCTTATTTTTTGCATTAAATTTTGTTATTGAGTAAACTATTTATTTGCTGTCTAAATTAATTTCTATCAATTTGAATTTATCACTTCCAACACTCATAAGCTTATTTTACTTGCTTGTATTGTGTATACCTTTTATAATTTCATTCTGTTAAAATAACTAGAACATTCATACCTGGTCTTAGTATTGAAAAAAGATGTGAAGATGCTATTAAAATAATACATATCAATATTTGTAGTAATATTTTATAATTTAACATGACCACAATACTAAAAATGAAGCCTTGAAAAAAGGCTTTTAATATCTGGTGTACTAGATAATATAAAGGGAAATTAATAATTATGTTTTCTGAATTAATAAAATTGAAAGATCATGATGGCAATATTTAAAATGCATCTCATGAAAAGTTTTATTATAAAAACTGATTGTTTCATATTCATGTTTCATTTTTTGTATTGAATTTATTATTCAATAAACTATTTATTTGCTGTCTAAATTCGTTTCTATCAAATTGAATTTATCACTTCCAACACTCATAAGTTTATTTTAGTTGCTTGTATTGTGTATACCCTAACATCAATAATTTTATGCACAAATAACGAACGTAATAAGTTTTAATGTAGGCAGAAACTTACAAGAATTTTTATGAATATTAGCCATTTATATTGTTTTTTTTTATTGCTTACTCACAAATGCAATATTGAAAACAGGCCGTACATAAAATGTGAAGGATTTATACTTTTAGTCTCGGATGTATTTAAGTACGTCATAATAATTATGAATTAATGACATTTAACTAATTTTAAGTTAAAGTGCACTTTTTCTCTGCAGAGTTAAATATTTACTTTTACTGAATGAAATATTTTAATTTATTGTTAGTATATTACAAGAGAGGAAAAACAAGATATTGAAAGAAAAATCGGCGATTTTTATATTGCAATGGTAAAAGTTAAAATGAAAAGTTTCAGACGAGCGAACTGAAGGACAGAACTCGGAAAGCGATCGGCCTAACTGCATGAGTCATGCTTTCCCCGTGCTGCGGCTTGTTCCCAGTCTCGGAGGTATCGCCCCACGTCGGGCAACCTGCCGTTCTCGAGGAGATAAGGTGACAGACACACAGACAGAAGCGGACAGGTTTTAATGGTATAGATATACACGTTTTAGTTGAGCTCGGATCATAAACATATCTTTATTTTTACTTTTTTTTATTGTAAAAAAGAGATTAAAAAACGGTTAAAAATCGTACTTAATTTTCCCATTCTAAAATAATATAGAAATTTTCATTTTTGTTGTTATGATTTTAGTTCAACTAGAAGAGACACCTATAAAATAAAGTATCTTTAAAAAAAAAATGATTTCAGATAAAAATTGTGACCTCCAGGATGTACGCAAACTGCCGACCCGGCTGGCGACTTGCAGTGTGTAGCAGCCGATATCTCCGGGATTTTTCACGGAAAATGTTTGAAAATTTCAGTAAATGTTCTTCAATATATCTATAAAATAACCTTAAAAGCTCAATAAAATATATTCATTCTTTACACGTTAAACAAATTCATGAAAATTGCTCTTAATACGCACACGTATTTCCCCCTTTAAGTAAAAAAACAATTTTTTTTATAAAGGGGATTTGGGTTGTGCTGATAGCTTTTTCAAACATAATTTTTCAGCGCCACCTAGTAAGAAAATACGGAACTATTCAAAATTCCTGAGGATCAAATTTGCTTAAATTATGTGTCTACCTTTATAACGCTATATTCAATCACAAAATTCAATTTTGTATTATTTTTGAAGTCTTTTCTTTTTCTTCAAATTTTAAAAAAGTTTTACGTGGCGACGAAGCCAGGTTTCTTCTGAGACGAAGGGGGCTCTGGAGTCTCTAGTTTTTGACCTGCAATTTCTTTTACACATATTAATGTCGACAGTTATTGCTGTACGCCACATTACTGAATTTGAAGGTTTTTCCATGAACGAACGTGCTTTGTTTTCTCGTTCTCGCATGTTGGAATTTTTTTTTTCTTTCAATACCTTGTTATAACAATTGGGACAATTTTTTTACGTGCGTTTACGAAAATAACTCACAGCAGAAGTTATGTTGGTTTCTTTTGTTCTTCACTTATTTATTTACACATGAATGGTTAATTTTACTCCTTTATTTGTTTTTAGTACTTTTGTTCGTAATAAGGGAGTTTGGGCTTAAGTAAGTAACCCCCTCCTCAGAACACTTGGTTCTAAACAATGTCGCAAATACCACTATAGTAATATTCATAACCCTTTTCGCATCTCCCTCACGAAGAAAATTTTGAATGTGTTTGGTGGTGTTTCTGAAGTTGTGTACTTCGGCATACAAATTAATTAATGATTTTTAATTTATCATAAGCGCGTCTTCAATTAGAGCTTCTTTTTTTGCTTGCAGTAGCTGGGGAATGAATTAAAAGAGCGAGGACAGCGACGCATCGCGGGGTGTAAAGAGGGTAGCCCCGCCATTTTAAGGCTATTTTGCTGCGTATCGAAATTTGAAATTAGTACAGTTTTTGACTCGTAGAAGTTACGATGTTCGTTCACGTTTTAATCAACAGCGGTCGTCAAAATCTATCGATTGTATATGAAACATTAGTTTAGAGCAGTAACAGTGAATATAATAAGGTGTTAGAATAAAAAAAATATAAAAAACATATAGATGATGTCGGCTTATACGCGTCGAAAAGCCAAAACTATAAAGTTATCAATTAATAAAGTTATATTGTCACACTATAATTATTTGTTTCCTTGCTTTTTTTTCTAAATACATAAATAAAAAATACTTTTATTTAAAATATATAACCCGTTACATAAACGTATTCACGTACAACATACCGCCGTGTGCATGACAGTCATACCCCACATTTTGCTTGCAGTAGCTGGGGAATGAATTGAAGGGGCTAAAAAACATCTTTGTTTGATAACAATTTTTTTTTAACCAATGAATGGAATTTCATCGTTCTTTTGCATTCAGAAATTTAATTTCTTTTACTTATCTTTCAAATCTGCTTCAACTTCTGGTTTTGTTTCAATATGTCCTGCATGCTCTAATACTAAAATCGAGAGAACATTTTCTTATTTTAGATCAATTCAGTCTAAAAAAAAAAAGCTCATTGGGAACCGAGAGATGCTTGAAACTTGCTTTACGCAAAGAGGTGCAAATAAATCGTATTATTGCACTAAAATTTTACTTTCGATAATTTCCTTCAGACATAATGTAACCAAATTGTGTTTGTGTGACAAAATCCGACATTATATATCATACGATAAAAACTTAATTTTAAGAAAAACTAATTATTCTGAAAATTCAAAAGAGTGATTTTTAAGAAAATATAATTCATACACGAACATTTTTGTGCGTTTTCTATAACTGCACCAGGATTCAGTGCGTTCCCGCAAAAGATTTTAACATAACTTCAAAGATCAAATTATTACTTTTAAGATAATGACACCAGCTATTTTCACAGGTACCGGCCCCACTCACACACTATACATAGATCAATGTTTTAGGGGTTTAAAATCCAAAAAATGAATAAGATAAAAAGCAATAAAGTAAGAGAAAATTAAAAATAAATAACTCCAAAAACAAGAAAATTAAATAAGCAAAGAGAGAATTAAACCAATCTTGTGAAAATAAATAATTGAAGAACAAAGGAACTTTTGCTGTGAGTCTTATTTTCCTAAACGCATGCTCATCAACATTCTTTCTAATCCACACTGTTATACGAAGGCATTGTTAGAAAAATTAATTCTACTCGGTCCAGAACGAAAATAACAAAGATTTTTTAAATACCCGAGTTTCGGGTATTTATACGCACATTGGCAAGCCTGCTATGGAGCCTATTTCATATCAGAACAAACCTGCCTTCGTCGCAGGGTAAAACTTTTTTTTACTTTGAAGAAAAAAGATATTTTGAAAATATTGCAAAATTAAAGTAATTTTGAGGTAGAAAATGGCGTCCCAAAAGGTAGACAGATAATGTGCTGTACGTTCGATTTAATTGGGACAAATGGAGAAAACGATTTTTTTTTAAACTTTAGCTTTTAAAGTAGACTGATAAATCTCTGACTGATCTCTCTTTAAATTATTACGAAGTATGTCTTCCTTTAAGAGAAATGACCTCTTCAACACTTCGTGATTCTATACTACATTAGTGTAGTGCACATGTTCTTGACTTCATCGTCATTGACTCATACCTGTATAGCCCTGTTTATCGTTTGTTCTGTTGTCTTGCAATTTATCTAAGCTTCTTGAGAATATGACATAAGTTTTCGATAGGATTTAGGTCTGGTTAATTACCAGGACAATCAACCACTTTTATTTTATATTCCTGCATAAAAGTCTGTACCGATTTCAAAGTGTGACAAGGGGCCAAGTCAAGTTGAAATGTTCCATCAAATGTTTCCATGAATGGAACAAACCTACTGTGTAATATCTCTATGTATTTGACAGAATTAAGCATGTCTTTTAGAGGAACTAAGCTTCTAGTGCCATTTGTTAGGAACCGAAAACATCACAAGGTTACCAACCAACTCAGACAAGAAAAACATGTTTGTCATAATCAATTCGAACCAGTGCTACCGTTTGGAAATGAAGTTTTTACCCTCCACTACAAGTAAAAATAGCCTCCAATACCTGCAGCTTACTGCTGCGTCTGCAGCGCCACCTAAAGAATAAAAAAGGAACTAAACACACGGACTGTTTATCCGAATATTTCTAGTCATCTCTTTTACAATCTTATTTTACAAACGTCCTTCCCGTATTCAAATTTAAAAGCTTCTTTCTAAAAACTAAATTTTACACTTTTAAGTGACTTACTTAGACTCCTAAACCATTTGTAAGAAAATAAATAAAAAAAATACCTGCTTCAAGATGGATTCATATGACTGTGAATTGCATTGAATTTTTTGTAAAATTTTTTGTTGAATTCTTACCTCAAACAACGTCAATAACACTTTATTATTACCATTTATTTTTTACCATGATTTGCTAGTCATTTACTATTAGGTTGGTATCCGCGAAAATGCCAGAGGAAAACGAATTAAGGAAGCAAAACAAAGTGGCTTATCGTACGCAAACTATAACAGAATTCACATGATCCTCACAAGAAAAACTTATTTTTTGGCTCATAAACATTTTGTTTTCTCTTCCCGAAACTTACAATTCCTACTAATTGGCTAGAGGGGAAGGGGGAAATGAGGTGGCGGAGCTTTACCTGCTGCTTTTGACCAATCGTCTAAGAATGTAGTGCTCCAACGGATGTCTAATCGGTCACGTCTCTAGTTCTTTTTAAAAATGAATGTTCAGTCTTTCCGAAATGATTTATTTGCTTGCTGTCGACTTCGCCCATTGGGGGGGGGGGGGGGGGGCAAGTGCTTGAAGTACGATTCCATTTACAATATCATCGTAATTTACATTTCTTGTAGCATTTGACATTCACCAATCAAGCGATTGTTATAGATTTATCTTCACGGATCCCAACTGTTATAGGTATGGATGCAGAAAACAAACGCATATATGTGAGAACGGAAAAATTGGAATAAAACAGAAAAGCATTTTCCGAAGACATTTTCTAGAACGATAGCCCCGTTATTTTAAAGATCCCAAATATTTCCAAAAAAAGAAAAACAAATAAACAAAGAGTGAAATAAACCAATCTTGTGTAAATAAATATTTAAAGAACAAAGAGAGAAAACTTTTTGCTGTGAGTCTTGTTTTCGTAAACGCACGCTAATCAACATTTATTCTGATTCCAATTGTTGCAGCAAGGCATTGGTAGAAAAATTAACTCCATACAGGCGGGAACGAAAATAACAAATAGAAACAAGCATCATAAAATGAATTAATAAATAGCATATTTTATATATTTAAATTATTTTTTTTTCTATTCTCATTTTTTAATTCTTGGTACTTTTCCTTGTTTCTGTAATTATTATAATTATTATTGGTACTATTTCTCGGATGAGTAATTCGCTTTTGCTCAAACAAATTGCTATAACAGTTGGGATCCGTAGATATGCGGACAAGCTCATTCGATCATGTGTGTAGTGCTTGGACCCTAATACTCCATGATGCAACGGTATACAGCAACAACTATTGACATTAATCAGAGTCATCAAGTGTCTGTTGCAATTAATTAAAACGAATTTTGCTTATAAAAATTCTAAAAATACCCTCCAAGTTATCCGCGGATGAATAAAGTACCCGATTTTCGGGTAATTACCCGCACATTGGCAAGACTGATTCGAACAGTATTGTATGTAATAGTGATGGGCAAAATCGAGAACTCGATTATTCAGGACAACTCGAGAACTCGATTCAGACGACCATCTCGAGAACTCGATTGAACATCTCGAGAACTCAATTAAACATCTCGAGAACTCGATTGAACATCTCGAGAACTCGATTAAGCATCTCGAGAACTCGATTAAACATTTTGAGAACTCGATTAAACATCTCGAGAACTTGGTTGAACTTCTCGAGAACTCGGTTGAACTTTTCGAGAACTCGGTTGGTTTACTTCTCGGAAGATAGAATCGAATGAATGACTCGAATGATTTTCTTCTCGGGTAATACATTTGGATGATTCATAGTCGCGTGATTGCGAAAAGGGCTATGTGTGTGAGTAGGTAACAAAGGCGGATAGTTGCTTATTTAAGAGGAAGTCATTGCTATAAACAAATTTAGAGGCCGGGAAGCACTCCCATGTTTTCGAAAGCAATGCATTTTTTTTAAGTTGACATGTTTATTTGATTCGCACCTCTCGTTTTTTTATCTTCGCAGAATTGCTTTATATCTAGGTGTGGTTACATTGAATAGTTTATGGAATTGAATTGCTACAGAAAAGGGGTTTCACGGGGGAGTCTTTGAGGATAATTTTCTGAATTAAAATCCTCAAAATATATCTTAAAGCTATCGCTGGTGACATTAGGGGAACGGGTTCGTACAATTTCTCCGAAAGTTTTAGAAATTTAGATGCTAAAATCAGTTTTGTGTTGCATTTTGCAGATGTTAGTAAAAAAGGTACCCCCCCCCCCACGAGAACGTTACTTTAGGCTATTTTTCCTGGGAAAAGAGGGGGAGGAAAAATGAACAATTTCTAGAGTTCAGTATATAAAAAATAGAAATTGAGACTATTTTTATCATGTTAACGGAAATGAAAAGTGACGGAAATTTTTCGAAATTGAAATCCTGAAAACACAATTTTGGGTGGTGCTATTAGGGTTAAGGGGGGATTTTTATGGGGCATTACTTTGAAATTGGCAAACGTTTTGAACTCTTTGGTGGCGTTTGGAGGGGAGGGGCACAATTCTAGAATTTTTCTGAAATTTAAGTGATAAATTCGCAGCTTAATGCTGTATTTATAGAGCTGTTTGTGAAAACTGATATTCGGAATTATCTGTGGAAATGTGCGTCATTTTAGTATATTTTTGGTGATGGTAAGTGGTTGAGGAGTTTAGGGGACTTCCGGACATCTCCCGGAAATTGCAGGAAAGGGAATGGTAAACTGTTTTTGATGACGTTAAAAAAACGGGGGGGGGGGGGGGGGGTTCCCAAAATGTATCGAAATTTAAGTTTTACAAACACATTTCTAGGTTATCGTTAGTGTGTCATCAGGGGTAAGAGCATAAGGGGAGGGGGGTTCGGTTGCTCGTCCACTGAAAAGTACAAACAATAATTTTAAGGATTTAACGTTATACAATCTTATTTCAGACTAAAGTTCGTCAGACCGCCGCAGCTCCTATTGGCATAAGCTGTTTGTTTCGACTTTCACCAGAGCATATCTGTGATTGTCGACATACAGTATTGAATGTCCAAATGTATAAAGATATAACCAAATATTCGGACTTTGATGGAATTCGTGAATGTTGACATTAACCAATTTCGGTCGAAGTTTTCTGCTGAAAGATTTTTTCGTCAATAAGAAATTAAAAAAAAAAAAAGCAAACTGCTGTCACTTTACTAGCCGATAAAATAAATAAAGAAACAAAATCAACAAATGCTGCAATATGCCATCAATAAAGAACGTTACTCGGTTATTCACAAAATAATCATAAGCATTAAGCAGTAAACAGATCTAGCACGAAACACAATTAGGAAATGCAGCCTTAGGCCAACATATTTTTTGGGTTAACTAATATCAGGAACGTAGTAGAAATAACACTCCCATTCTCATCCTTCTGCGTAAAAGTTTTCGCTACTTCCTCTTTTGCCGAAATCCCTTCAATGCCCATAAATCTGTATGCTTCGAGTGCGGTGGGAGGGGGCCATCTTTAATTTCATGCCCAGAAATCTTTTGAAATAATCATCGCTAAGGGACTGTTCATAAATGACTTCACGCTTTTTTCCGATATATTTGACCCCCCTCCCCCCTTTGTCACAAATGTCAAACTTCAACGGACCCCCCCCCCTACCTTCCTTTGTCACATGTCACGCTATGTTGTAAAAGCCTGACGTCACACTTCTTGTTATCCCCTCCCCTCCCGTTGTCACACGTTGTCACAATTTCATGAACCCCCTCCCCCCTCGATGCGTGACATCTTTATGAATGACCCCTAACTTGTCGAGAACATTTCCTTCATTTTAAAGGGGGGGGGGGGCATAAACTCGGCACATGTTACATGAAAAAAAAAAACAACGATAAACAGCGATCTGGAGCGGAGCGTCGAGCAGCAGAGCAAAGCAGTGGAGCAACTATTTTTTGCTTGGAGTAGGAGCGGAGCCAAAACACTGAAATTTGTTGCGCTTAACTGCTCTGATCATTTAAAATTAGAATTTCATCAAACATGATATCTTTCTTCATTAAAACTAGTTTTAAGTGAACAACAACGTAAAACGAAACGGGATTTTTCAAAAAGATTTTTTTCAAAATAAATTATGTATAAATAAATAAATTTACTATTAATTATTTAATTAAATAAATAAAGCTGATTTCTATTAAAGCTATTCGCTGCACGGAGCAGAGCTGGAACAAATATTTAACAGTCGGATCGGAGCAACTCAAAAATTTTGTTGCTCCAGTTCCCTGACACGAAAATACTTGCGCCTACGGAGAAATACGTTATATTAAGGCTTGGGTGGGGTGTGGAAAATTTTCCCTTCTGACTCACTAAATGGCCTCCCTGTTAGAGATTCATTCCATTCTGAAATCGCTCGAGAACTCAAAATAATCGTTCGAGAACTCGAAAGGACCACTCGAGAACTCGAAATGATCAATCGGAAGAAAACTCGAAATCGGGTCAATCGAGAACTCGAAATGATCAATCGAGAACTCGAAATGATCAATCGAGAACTCGAAATGATCAATCGAGAACTCGAAATGATCAATCGAGAACTCGAAATGATTAATCGAGAATTCGAAAGACTAATCGAGAACTCGAAAAGATCAATCGAAAACTCGAGATAATCACTCGATTATCAAAACCACACGAGTACTAATCTCTCGATTTTGGATTATGCCCATCACTAGTATGTAAGTCTTTTTCACCCTCAGGAATTTTGAAAGGTTACACGTTTTCTTACTGGATGGCGCTACACGAAATACAGTTGGTGAGGAACAAGACCTTACTAGAATGAATTAGGGATGGCTTATTCCGATCGGACCCGGTCCGAAGGACCCAATCCGCAAATGGAACTAGTTTTGAGTTTAGTTCCATGCCTGACGTTATCGTTCCGGAAGTTATTCCGAACTATTTCCGGTGGGGAGGAAACCTGGTCCGCTGGGACTAGGTCCGGGTTTCTATTCCTTCATTCCCTGCGGATGATATCGGTCCGATGGAACTGCTTCTATGTTTTTATTCCGATCGGAAGCAGAACGACAGTTTGGTCCATTGGGAATCGGAACTATTTCCATGTTCTTATTCCGGTTCGAAGCAGACTCAGCGGTCCTAATCGTCGTTTTTAGTGCTCTTTCCTTTTTAGTTCCAAGCGATACTTTACTTTAGTTCTTTTGAGGATATTATTTCTCAGATTTATTTAGTTATATTTTCTAGGAAGACATATTTGTCTTCCTAGAAAATATAAGTAAATAGTTTTACAATGAACTTAAAAGTGCTAATTTGTTTGAAAATGAACTATCAAATGAAAAGGGTTGGATTTATTTAACTACTTAAAGTAAATCCTTGCTTATTGTAATAAGTTACAGCATGCTATTTGTTTTAGGAAAATTAGCATTTCTTTATATAGGTAGTCTAAATTAAACTATGACCCCTTCTTTCGGAAGGGGGGGGGGGAGATCTGATAATGTCTTATCCTTATCTGATAATGTCTCTACTCTTACAAGAAAAAAATTTCTTTTAAGAGTTACGTGTTTTTCATTCTTTAATAATTAAAAAATTACAACATAGATTTTTCTTTATTTTTTTAAATACACTAAAAAAAGCATTAGTTTTCATATTTTGTGCAGTAAAATATAAATTATCCAAATTTTGCTTATATGATTAAAATACGAATTAATTATCATTATTATTATTATATTATTACTATAAACGGCAAAACCCGTTTTAGTATTTTTAAATTGCATTTGATATAGCAGAAATTTCAGATAATACTATTGCCCTCACACCAAAATCCTCTGATGGTTAAAAAGAAAATTCTCCTCTCGATAATAATAATAACAAAACAGAAAAAGAAATGCTGAATTAATTTTTATTATTTCTGTTCATTCTTACTTTGCTAATCTTTTTTTTGCATTTTTCTCCCCTTTCAATCATTTAAACATTTTTGTTTTCCATATTTTGTGCAACAAAATATAAATTCAATAACGTCCCTTTAAATAACCAAAAGGTTTTTAAAAAATATTTTGGGGAATCAGAAATACAAATGTTTAATTTTAAAACTAATCTTAAAGTCCTGAAGATTTTTTTTTTTTTTAATGTACAAAAGAATCCTATGTAAGTGGGAAATTCAACTGTATTGCACAAAGCAAGAGAAAAAAGGAAAGAAAAAAATATTGAATTACGAAAATTTAACTTTTGTAAAGAAAGTTTTAAATCCCTAATTTGACGCTCCGATTAAAACCGATTAATAGAATTATTTATTTGTATAAACTATTAGAAACTCTAAAATTGAAGAATAATGAATGTGTGTGCGCGAACACGCTTTTAAAAGCATGAAATTAATTTGCCTGATACTTCGGAATTTGCTGCTTAATCTTTTGTTGAGGTGGTAGCAGAATGTTTCATTTGTATAAAAAAAAAATGATTAATGGTGAATGCTGTCGTGAAACATATATGAGTACTTCGAAATCATTTTGAATTGATTCGCATGGCATTTTCTCATTTATTATTTGTGTTGCAGTCAAAATACTTCCTGCAAACAGTATTGTACTTGAATATAAGCTATTGTTTCATAAAAATTTGGGTATTTAATTTGTGTAAGTTCATGCAACAACTTTGATTCGTAACTTCAACGCACCGATCTTTGCGTTTTTAATTTCAAGTAAAATTTTTCAAGAATTGATTTAATAAATTTTTGACTTAATTCAGTAATGAGCGTTTACCTTATTTTACTCAATTATAGTCTGTTCAAGTTATTTCGTATGTTTAATAGATCATGAATTTTTATGATTCATATTCATGAATGGGAATTCTATTGTCAGTATATCATTGAACTTTTCGTTACTTACGCTTTCTGCTTTCTAGAGTGGCGATTTCATTAAGTTGAGCCACCTCTCCCCCCCCCCTCACACAGGGTGACTTCTTTTGTATACGTATTTCATTTATTTTTAAATTTTACTTGTAATGCTTTCTTTGTGATAAAGTTTTTGTAAATAAAAACTGCTTACTAGAAATATACATTTGTTGTTGTAATCATTGTTTGTTGTTGTTGTCAAACACATTAGATTGGAAGCATGTCATAGTCTTAGAAAAAAATACCATCATACGTAATGAGTTAGAATGAGATCCATATCAGTAAAAATTAAATTTCTTCTAGTTTCAAATTATACTGTATTTTGAAAGGAATATATAATAATCAGAGATACTGGATGCCAATCAACACGAATTGGGGGTGGGGATCTATTAGCTTTAAAAAAAAATTACAACTTTAAGTACAGAAATAAAAATTTTAAACATCATTATGAATTGATCATAAAACATATTCTGAAATGAATTGCCTAACGTATACTCAAAGAAAAAAAAATTGTTAAATTACAGAAACAAGTGACGAAAGAGGTAATTTTTGCGTATTCGAAAAAGCGCTTTATTCTGAATGAAATAAACGCTTAAATTTTAATAGGATACAGTGGAACTCTGTTTCCCAAGTGAGGGTTAAACGAGCACCGAGCATCATTGCTATTCATGGGCGAATGAAGGAACTTCAATTTATTGACGTTATAACAGAGTTGTCCCTATAAACGGTGTTACTAACTATAACCAAGATCAACTGTACAAGGTGTGGCTATTAAATAACGAGACTGATGCTGTAAAATATTTTCTTTTAATTTCATATATTTTTACTAGTTATCACCTTCAATATACACCCCTCCTCTATCCCGACATCGCTCCATGCGAACCTTCCATTGTTCGAGACAGTGCTGGAAGTCTTTTTGTGTCAGGTCCTTCAGGACACGTGCCGCTTTCTCCTTCACAGCTTCAACGGACTCGAATCTTGTTCTTTTTAATGCAGCTTTCACTTTAGGAAACAGGTAATAGTCGCAAGGCCCAATCTCTGGCAAATAAGGCGGATGGTCCAACACTGGGATGCTGAACTTGGCTAGAAAACTCTTGACTAACGATCCGGAATGAGGTGGCGCATTGTCTTGGTAGAAAACCCATGACTTGTCCTTCCACAATTAGGGTCGTTTTTTCCTTATTTTCTCACGGAGGTCAGCAAGAACTTGAAGATAGTAATCCTAATTAATCGTTTGATCTCCAGGAACCCATAGAAGGGACACAATCCCATGAATATCGAAAAAGCAATCATCGCTGCAGTGAATTTTGATTTGCTCATTCAAGCTTTTTTGGCTCTCGGTGAAGATGGACTCTTCCAGGGCATGAATTGGCGCTTCGTTTAATTATCATAAGTAAAAAACCACGATTCGTCACATGTTATTATCTTTGCCAATACGTTTGAGTCATTTTCAATGGCTTTCAAAGTGTCAATTCGAACGTTTTTGCGCTGTTCAAATGAGAGAACTTTAGGCACCATTTTGGCACACACCTTTTGCATGTTAAAATTGTTGTGTAAAATCTGTCGTACGGATTCTTTATCAATCCGTACAGTTCCAGCAATTGCACGGATACTTAGCCGACGGTCAGCTCGAATGAGATTACCGATTTTTTCGATGTTTTTATCAGTTTTTGACATGGTAGGGCGTGAATCATCTTCGTCTTCCCTGCCATCTTGGAAACGCTTGAACCACTCAAAAAAGCGTGTACGCGAAGAACATTCATCCCCATACACTTCTTTTTATAAATTAACAGTTTCAGTTGCAGTTTTTCCAAGTTTCATGTGAAATTTCACAACGATTCGTTGCTTTACTGCTACAGTTAACATTTTTCCGGCGAAGCAGAAAAACAACTCCTAATACAAACAAAGGCTACAGCTATAATAATTCCTTTACAGAAGCGAGGTGTATTGCATCCGAAAGAGAAGGCTTCAGAATAACACCTGTCGGTACCTGACGTTTGGCGCATGCGCACTTTTTCTGTAGCAGCCTCAGTCTCGTTATTTATTAGCCACACCTCGTATATTATAAACGCAAGCATACACACACATTTATGTAAATGCATATCTATACATGTGCATATACATCAGTCTTGGGTATTTTGAAGGACATTTATAAATTGAGGGTATTCGAGGGTATCGTAAAAATTCTAACGAAAAATGTTTGTGAGAAAAAGATTTTTGTTCTAATTAACGACAACGGACACTTGATGCGTCCCATGCACCAAAAAGAGCAGAAAAGAAATGCCGACAAGCATTTGTGTCACCCGCAGAGCCAGACTCCCTGACTACAGCCACTAGCTACACCCAACGGCATCGAACGATAAAGATTCAAAGACTGGATATTCTATAACCTAGATCAGAAGCAGAATAAAAAAAAACCATTTCCAAAAAACAAAAAAGGACCACTTTTACAACCTATTTAAGAAGGGAAAACCGAGCTGCTTTTTATAGAATTGCAAGCTGCGCTGAATGAAGAGTAAATATTTAATTCCTTCATTAAGCAACATGAATGACACATCATTGCCATGTACTTACCATGCTTCTTTGCTATAACGGTTGGGATCCGCGAAAATGTTAACGGGAAAAGAATAAATGAGGCAAAAACAAAGTGCGTTTTCGAAAGCAAACTACAACAGAATTCACATGTTTCTCACGAGCTATCAACTACGCTCGAGCTTGTTGTCTAACAGTTCTAATGTATTTTTTGACTCCTAGACCTTTTGACTTGTCGTCCCAACCTCTGGTACAAGTTCCGGTCTTTCGCGCCGAACTTCCCTTTTGTTTCCCAAGTTTGCAGATCACGTGAAAAAGACCTCACACTTCAGACTAGTTCGCAAGGTGTAAGCTGAGGATGCAGTCACCAGATGTTTAACTAATTGGTCACGTCACTAAATCTTAGTTTAAAAAATGAATGTTTAACTAATAGGTCAAGTCGGAAAACTTGACTTATTAGCTTGTCATCGTCTCCACTCATTTGCGGTGTCAAATGCAAAGTTCGATGCCATTTATGATATCGTCGGCATGTTTGTAGTATTTAACCAATCATTACACCGGTGAGTATTAGAAATGTATTTTTACGGATCCCAACCGTTACAGATTGACCATTCATGTGTAAACGCACGTCAAAAGAATTGTAGGTGCCAATTGTTATAACGAGTTATTGAAAGAAAAAAATAATTCCACATATGCCAGAACGGGAGTGACAAATAACAACAATCATTATAATTAAATTGTTTCTCATTATTACTCTTAATTCGGCATGCTTGATACTATTTACTGATTTTTATTATAATAATTACTAGTACTATCAAGATTCACTTATATAACGAATGCGTCTTTCGTTTTTATCTTGAACAAATTGCTATAACAGTTGGGATCCGCAGATTTGCAAACGAAGCACTCTCGTTCATGTGTATTGTGTATAGTTCTTGTACCGTAAAACTCTTTTAAAATTTGAAAAGAAAAAAAAATATTGCAAAATTTAACTAGTTTTGTGTTTGAAAATAGCGGTATAAATGTAGACATATTATTTAAGCAAATTTGAACCTCAGGAATTTTGTATAGTTACTATTTTTCTCACTAGGTGGCGCCATATTAAAAAATGTGTCGAGTACTTTGATTTGGTTTGAAAATACAGTCGACGCTCGTTATAACGACCACGCATTATAAAGACCATTCCATTATAACGACCAGTGATAAAAGCCCCAACTTTCTTCCTATGAACTCTATGTTAATTTGCTTTCGGTATAACGACCGTTCTGTATCGCCCAATCCAATACAGCGACCGCATTCAACGGACACTATTTCCGGTATTTTTCCAAAAAGAACATGTTTCTAAATTTGTAACTTGAAATGACCTTGATTATAGTTTACTGACAAGCTGCATGCAGCCTTCAGTGTTCAGTCAGTCCAACTTTGACAGGGGGAGGGGATTACCACTCACCATAGTATGGAAAGAATAGAGAGGGGGAGAGAGCACGTGGACTTTACGGATTTTAGGAAAAGGGGTTGACAGATGTATTGGTAGTTTTTGTCATTTGAATAACGTGTTTTCCCAAGGGTCGATTCTCCGAAATACGAGGAGTCTTGCTGTCCGTGACTGGTGGTGTCATGTCAGCTCAGAAGTTCTGCTTCCAGAAATGTGAATGAGAGGGTTCGAGAAAAATTAACCTGCTCTTCAACCTGAATGTTGACAGGTTCCAGGTCACGTGCCTTGGATTAGTTATCCTCTGGGGGAAGGAGCGAAAAAAGAATAAGGTTCTTCAGTGAAATGCATACTGCAAACAGGAGTTGCATTTTCGCTATTGAACGAGATGGCAGGTTCAAAAAAGCGCAATGCGATATGTCTAGATACTAAAATTAAAATCTTAAATGAAGTTGATAAAAAAGTTTTAAAAAAATGCGAAATTGCTAGAGTTTTCAAAATTCCCAAAAGCACCTTATTTGGCATCATTAACAACCGGGACTCAATTTTAAGAAAAGAAGAAATTGGAGTCAAATCTTCTAGAGATCGGTCCCGTGAAGGGAAATTTCAGAAGATCGAAGAAGGTTTATATGAATGGTTGAAAATAATGCGATCAAAAAATGTCCCAATAGATGGAAATTTGCTGAAGTCAAAAGCTCTAACTTTTGCTCAAAAAATGGACATTGACGAAACTGTGTTCAAAGCTTCGGACGGATGGTTGCAAAAATTTAAAACCAGACATGGTCTTTCATTCCGGAAGCTTTGTGGCGAAAGTGGTTCTGTGAATGAAGAAGCAGTGGACACATGGAAAAAAGAAAAGCTGGAAGAAATTATCAAAAATTATACTCCAGAGGATATTTTTAACGCAGACGAGACTGGACTGTTTTTCATGATGAAACCTGATAAATCTTTCGTTTTAAAAAACGAAACTGCGAGTGGAGGGAAAGAAGCCAAGCAAAGACTAACAGTTCTCTTATGCTCAAATATGTCTGGTACTGAAAAACTTCCACTCTTAGTGATCGGAAAATCAAAAAAGCCGAGATGTTTTAAAGGACTCAAAACCTTACCTGTCACGTACAAAAACAACTCCAAATCGTGGATGACATCTGTCATTTTTGAGGAATGGCTACGTTGCTTGGATAAGCAAATGACAATTCAAGGTAGAAAAATTATTCTTGTAATTGATAACTGCACGGCTCATCCCAAACTAAATGGGTTGAAATCAATCACCGTGGAATATTTTCCACCTAATGTCACATCTGTTCTTCAGCCACTAGACCAAGGGGTCATTATGAGTTTTTAACGCAATTATAGGAAGTTACTACTGCGAAGAGTTGTTTCTGCACTCGACGAAGATCAAGATTACAAAGTTGATGTCCTAACAGCTTTGCATCTCTCTAAAGCAGCATGGAATGACGTCTCAGAAAAAACCATCAAGAATTGCTTCCATCATGCTGGTTTTAAAAAGCAAGAGGAAAGGGAATCTACTGCTGAAATAATTAGTCCGGCAATCGAAGATGAAAATTTCGTTGAAGAAGAGGAAATGCTGCAAGAAATTTCTCAGAAAATGAACATGGATGCAACGTTGAACTTTGACGATTACGCTAAATTGATAATGACTTGGAATGTGTCGAGCATCTGTCAGAAGATGAACTAATTTCCCGTTATTGTGGACAGGAAGAAATTGATGCATCATCATCAGATGAAGAAGAGGAAGAAATTGTAACAAAAACTCCTAGCATAAAAAATGTGTCTAATGCTATCGAGACTTTAAAATGTTTTTTTGAAAGGCAAGAAAATACAGAACACTATTTGTCATCAATAACTGAAATGGAAAATTATGTTTTGCAAAAATCACATGTGCTAAAAAGGCAAACAACCATTTCTGATTTTTTCTTCCGAAAATGAATGATTTGCAAGTATGTAATTTTTTCCTTATATTTTCTACTTTAAAATCTGTTTAACATTTTATTATAACATATTGCACTGATAATTTTTTTTAAATTCCAATGATAAAATATAATTTGAGCATTTTGTTGGAATCTTTGAAAAATTGGCAATTTTAATGGAATTACTATACTGCATGATGCATGCATATACATTTTTAAATTCTACCTCTTATAGCGACCACCCGTTATAAGGACCTTTTTTTGTGGAACGGAGATGGTCGTTATATCGAGCGTCGACTGTATTAATTTTGGAACGGCATTGCTGATATACTGTGAAACATTTAAGTTCTATGATCCGCTTCCCATCAAAAAATAAAATAATAATAAAAAAAATTAAAGCACAAAGGAAGGTTTCTTTTTTAGGGCCGAAGGAATTAGTTCCTGGGACTTGATCCGAGAATTCAAGGGAATTAGAGGTACTATTTCCTTAAAGTGAACTAAAACTTCCATCCCTAGAATGAATACAGCTCGAAGTCAGAAAGAATACTTATACACTTCTTCTGTCAGTTAATACTGGTAGTGAAACGAAATTGTTTCTAAGTAATACAAATCCTAAAATTGAGAGCATATTTTCCCACTTTTAGGTATATCATTAATATCAAAATAGCCTATTGTGAACCGAGAGATGCTTGAAACTTGCTTTATGCAAAAGGGTACAATGAATCGTATTATTGCATTAAAATTATAGTTTCGATAATTTCTTTTGGACGCAATGTGTGTAATCAAATTGTGTGTGCGTGACGAGATTAGACATTATATATTATACGTAAAATACTTAATTTTAAGGAAAATCGGTGATTCTATAAATTTAAAAGAGTGCGACATTTTTTAGATTATAATTCACATAAGAATACTTTTAGTGTTTTCTAGAACTGCACCAAGATTCAGTTTCGTCGACGGTTTAGCTTCTGTATTTCCATCTGCCAATGTTTTGAACAAGATATCTAAAATAAAATTATTATTTTTACGATAAGTACTAAAATACTAGAAAAAGATCTCTGTTAACTCTATTTGTCATTGCTATGATAAAAATTTGTAACTAAATAATAATTCCAATAAAAATTTTCATTGTTTATAGCATTTTCCACATACTAATATGTTTCCGACAGTTTCTGAGGCTTTGATGAGGCACTTAAAGAAAGTATTCCATTTAAAGAAAGTATTTAAGCTAAGTACTTTAATAATAGTAATTTGTTAAAAACCTGACAGCAGGAACGCAGCCTATGGGTGGCGTTGGGGATAATATCCTTCTTGAGTTCGATTAAAAAACCAACGTGTAAATAATAATTGCAGAACAAAGGGGGAAAACTTAACTTTTGCTGCGACTCCTATTTCCGTTACAACAGTTTTTCTGATCCCAACTGTTCTATCAAGACATTAGTAGAAAATATTAATTCCAAGCGGACGAGAACGAAAATAACAATCACGATAAAATGAATAAATGAACAAGTTAAAATTACATTGCTTTGTTTACTTATCTCATTTAAATGCTTCGGTACTTCTTTTTTAAATAATAATAATTGCTATTTTTATTATTATTTCACGCATGCGTAATTCGCGTTTTCCTCAAACAAATTACCATAACACTTGGGATACGCAGATATACGGGCAAAGCTCAATGATCATGTGTGCAGTGCTTGTGTAGGTTTAAGGTGTAAAACTCCATGATGCAATGGCGTACAGCAATAACTGCTGCAATTTTAATTTGAACAGTTTAAAATTGTAGTATATATTTTTTAAAGAAAACTTTTTGACAGAATCATTAACATCGCTAAGTACAAAGAACAACCCTCTCCTTAATCCTCAATCAGACATCCATTCTTCAATGTAACTAACTGTACGGATAGAGGCTCTTTTGCTTCATTTAATGTTTAATATTAAAACTATATATATGTATAAGTTTTTAAAAAAATCCAAAAAAATTATAAAATTTAAAAAAATTGATATCAAAAAACTATATTTTGGTAGTGTTGTCTAATTATTACTAATCTTTATTTTAACCGTCCGAGAGGCGGACTCCCCTTTTGCCCTTCGGGGTCAAGAAGTTAGACTTCGGGTAAATTTAAACTAGCGCCCACAGATGCACGCTCACAAGGCGATCCGTGTAAAAGGCCCCCTCGAGGCCTGATCGCCCATCGAAAATATAAGTGATAATGATGAATCATTAACATGACACTTCAAATCTGAAAAATTAGGAATATCCTAGTATAGTTTGTTTGTTTGTTAACACTCCGTCGGTCGCGCTGTATCTCACAGATAAAAAGCTTAGAAATTACTTTCTTTTAAATTGAAGGAGGAATGTCACGACCTTGACCAGAGCAATATCTGCCCATCCGGTCACAAGGTCTCCTAGAATGTTGTGGGAGTAGGTGTCGGTGGTTTTTTTCCCCCGCTTTTGGGGGTTCATTTGCGGTTTGTATCTGTGGGATACAGCGTGACCGATGACTTTTTCCGTTTGTTATACTCATTTTATTAATTTTTGCGTTTATTTTGCTTTGAAAATGAATAAAAAACGCTTTCTAGATTTAAATGATCCGTTAAAACATTCATAATTTTTTTTTTGATGAAATTGAAGATTTAGAGTTAGAAATTTTTGATGAAAGTGATAAGGACAAAGGAGATTTCATGGAATGTCATTCTGGTTATGGAATGTCATTCAACAAAAAGACTAGGTAAATGCAATATAAGTGCCTAAAATTCAGCGAAGGTTTTTGCTTAGAACATACCGTGATGTTTTTTAAAAAAAGTGCAATTGATAGATGAACCAAATGTATCGGAGTCAAATTATTTTTTTCATTTCCTAAATTTATTTGAACAGTTAGTATTTCAATTAAGAATATTTTCCCTTAATATAATTATATATAAACACCTATTGTACGCATATATTTTATTAATTTACATTTCTTTTTGCTAGTAAGTATTTGCGTTGTAATTTAATATTTTCTTTGTATTTTGTATTGAAATAAAGGAAATTAAGGAGAGATACTGGTCCGGGGGAGTGTAAGGGAGGTGAAGCCTGGTACCAAAAACAAAAAAACATTAAAAAAAAAACTTTCATAATTAAATTTACGCATTGCTATTACGAAATGTATCTGTGAGATACAGCGCGCCCGATGGTGCAAAATTTGGAGCGCGCCCGACGGAGTGTTAACGACCATTTCAGGTCACATAAATATTCGGGTTTATTTTCTATTCTCAAGGATGTGCCTCAAACTCTCGTCTAATATGACAGATAGAACAAGACAGTACGACAGATTTACTATACAAAGAAGGAAAATACACCGAGGGGAAAGTCGAAATCGAACCGACGCCTCTTCACTGCGCGCAGGTAGGTACCGGAACCAGTCGATTGGACCGCTCAGCTACTGAGGCCCCATCCTCGTATAGTAATATGGACTATATTGCCAATGATGATACAATATTGAAGGCAATGATGCCACTCCTAATCTGATTAAGACCTCAAAGGATTTCTTTTTTGTTTCAAAGTTATTTAACCTCCTCACCAGGCTTGCCAATGTGCGGGTAATTACAGGACACTCTGGTATTTTTAAGTTCTGTAGGTATTTTCGAGAATATTTATATATTGAGGGGATATGGTGGTATTTCTGACGCATCAAGTTTTTTAAATAATTTTTCAGATAGGAAGTTCCATGTTAATGATTCTGTAAAAAAATATACTGCAATTTTAAACTGTCTGACGTGTGCTGTAAGCCATTATTATTGCTTTAAGCCATTGCATCATGGAGTTTTACACCCTACAAATACACAAGCACTACACACATGATCATTGAGCTTCGTCCGTATATCTGCGTATCCCAAGTGTTATAGTTATTTGTTTGAGGAAAACGCTAATTACGCACGCGTGAAAATAATAAAAAAATTAATTATTATTATTTAAAAAGGAAAAGTACCGAAGCATTTAAATGAGATAAATAAAAAAAAGCAATGTAATTTTAACTTGTTCATTTATTTATTTTATTGTGATTGTTATTTTCGTTCTCGTCCGTTTGGAATTGATATTTTCTACTAATGCCTTGCGAGAACAGTTGGGATCAGAAAAAATGGTGTCGAACCATTTTAAATGTCGAACGGGCATTTACGAAAATAGGAGTCACAGCAAAAGTTAAGTTTTCCCTCTTTGATCTGCAATCATTATTTACGCAAGGTTGGTTTCTTTCACTCTTAGTTGATTTATTTTTCCTATTTTGGGATTTTTTCTTTTTAATTTTCTCTTACTTTTCGATCTTTTTTTTTATGTTATTCATTCTTTGAATTAAAAACATTTTTTATTTGTTTAATTACTACTTACTTATTTATTTTATTTATTCTTTCTTCTTTTGGTTTAGGAAGTGTCTACTACTCCAGCAATTTACTAGCAACCCTTGCAGTAACTTGGCGTGATTTCAGTACTCCGACTTATTTGTCGAGTACGTGATTCATCCAGCCAAAAGTAGTTAGCCCTCGTGGTGGTTATTTCCCGTTTTTTTCAACGTGGTCTTATTTTTTCGAAATGATTTTGGAAGATTCCAAAAAGGAAAAGAAAGCAAAAATCAAGGGAAATCTAAGTGAGTAAAATTATATTTCTATCTTTTTACCTTTATACTGAACTGTACGATAAAGGAAATCCAATTCATTGTTTTTTATTGCCACTTGTGTTTACCACGTTGGATTAACAAAATGTACGGTATTTGCTAAAAATATCACAGCGTGCATTGTAATTTATTAACGTCAAACTTCATCAATTTATTTGATATTTGGAAGATTACGTGGAAGAGGTGTAGTTATTAATGTATAACAAAGCCGACTATAACTAATTAATAGTAGAACACTAAAATCTTTTCAAAGGACGATACCAATGTTGTTAGTGCACAGAAATAGCAAAATCGATGCGTGGGCTTGATTTTGCTATGTGCTTTTTTTCTTACGGGGAACCTTTTTCAATGCCAAAATGTTCTAAGCTTCTGACACTAAGCAGTAGATGCCAAAAAAAAGCTTGATTTCTTCTTCATGTTATGTAGCCATTTTTCGAAAACTATTGGTATTGCTCTATTTATCTATATTACTAACAATGGCATCTCTATAAATAGGCCGTCCCATGCAAAGCCTATCCCGTAGTTAATGAGTAATTCTATGAAAAGTACGATATGGCAGCTCGGAATCTTTTGAAGGGTCTGTTTTGATTGACTGGAATTTTTTTAAGGTTTGTTTTTTGATTAAATAGAATTTTGTGAAGGATCCAAAAACGGACACGAATTTCCTCTGGCGTGTCCTCTGACTACAGTGGCTAGAATAGGTAGTGTGCCGTTCGCCATTGTCCTCCAGCGCTTTTTTTGTACCCAAAAGTAAGCCTCCACTAGATGGCGCTCTATTCGACAGCGAGGTAAGTGGTCCTCGCGAAACGGGAGATTTGTTAAGCGATGGAAAGCAACGCCGTGTTTCGATAATGTTTCGTTGCTTTATGAATAATTTCATTAGTTACATCGATAGCAAGTGTTCTTGCAGCAAAAGTTTTGTTCTTAGAATTGAACAGGAAACTTAAAAATGTGTTTTTGACTATGATAGCTGCATTATTTTTTTTATTCCGCATTTTTATTTTTTAAGTGTTGAATTACTTCCTTTCAAAGTTTTAAACTTTGCCAGAGCCATGTTAGCCTACTGAAAAACATTCTAGCGTTTTCCGCGAGGCACCACGAGGAGGTATGGTTGGTCTTTGCTCTCTACCCCCCCCCCCCCCATAAATTATTTACTTTTATTATCTTTAAGTTAAATTTTAAATTGTTATTTTAAAATACAGATATTATTTTGCTTTGTTAAAAAATCAATAATATTTATATTATTCGGCAGAACTAGATTTCAAAGTCATGCACTTGCGTTTCTTTTCTTGATTGACGTTCGGTAAAAATAAGTCCTCGTGATCGCTCAAAAGAAACTGAAACATTTTCTAACTATTTACAGAAGGTTTCCGAAGTTCTGGATTGGGATGGGTTAATCGGCCCCTGGCGATGTCAAGAAGATAATTTTCTGTCATTTCATTTTTCTGAAGCTAAAAATGCAATACAAGAATGAGACTACAAGTGGTTTTTAATTTTGTAAGCCGCATAACCAGAAATATAAATAAATAGAGGTACATTATCTTCTTCCTCTTCGATGTAAATACAAAAATCAACCCCATGAAAACTTATTTCTGTTTCATATTTTCATATTTTTCTTCGGAAAAATCAAGCAAAAAATTCTGAAAGTGCAAACGATCCATATTTTGTAGAATGCAAATTGATAAAACTTATTAACTGCAATTTTTTTTCTGTTCGTATAACCTCTGAAATAGTTAAATTATAATTTTCCCCGTGGAGTTGAAAATATTGGTCTGATATGACGGAGACGATTAACAAAACCACAATCTTGAATGACCAAAATCATTTTCCGCGTCATTTCAAGCAATTTGTTTGTATTCATAAATTTTACTGGAAATAATCCAGCAACATCTTTATTTTGGAATGGACTGATGATATCATGAATTGCTTGCACACTTGTTGTTCTTTGGTGTCGTCTTTTATAAATGCTACTAACTTAACAACGTCAATATTTAAATGCACATATATCGATTACGAATTCATTAAAACATAAAATCTAGCTAGGGAGATCAGCTCACAAAAAGTAGATAATTTTCTAAACTCATAAAATATATTTAAAGGTCCTTTTCTTCCCATTTACCTTTAACTTAAATCAGTTTATCATGAACAATCCTTTAGACTATTACTGCTAATTACACGAACTAATGCATAGGAAAACATTAAAAATACTATTAATCGATAAAGGATTTTCTAATTCAAATATCGTACATCGATTTGATTACAATTGGTTTTTAGAAAGAACGTTATGGGAATGAAAAATGAGTATTTTTCTTTTAATTGGAAAGGCTTGCCTTGATATTTATTTGTTGAGTAAATTATTAGGTAGTAAATATTGAGCTCATTGTTAAAAAGCATTGTGAAAAATGTGCTAAAAAATCATGTGCTACTGTTATTGGCACATGAGGTATGCAAAATTTAACCGATGAAATAAGCAGCAATACACGTAGTGCTATACGAGACGGAAGAAATTTCCCATCGCTTAGCATTCGTCAAGATGGCGT
Organism: Octonoba sinensis; assembly: GCA_038502835.1. Lineage (NCBI taxonomy): Eukaryota > Metazoa > Arthropoda > Arachnida > Araneae > Uloboridae > Octonoba > Octonoba sinensis. Next base: position 111,631,898 of record CM076606.1, read on the forward strand.
TTAACAGGTTTGGACCAGGCCCACAACGAAAAATTTCCCCCTTTCTTCTCTCCGCGGGGGTCCCGGGTAAGTTCGAGCCCGCCGGAAGACGGCTTTGGGGCCAGCTGCTGCGATTAAAGTGTGTACCAAAAGTCTTTCGTTCAGCCGATTGTCATTCAGAAAGTGATAAGTGACACTGATGTACTAACATGAATTGATTGCTGTTAACTACTTTCAGATTAGTTTTTTCCGTAAGGAAGCAAGAAATGAAATAAATATGTCACTCATTCAAACTTTGAAATACGAACAACTTTCATTTTTTTTATTCTATAAAATAAATAAATGAAAACGATTTTGTAACAAATATCCATTTTTGGTTTTTGTATACTTATGTGTGATACATCGGTTTAATTCTGACCACCTCAAAGAAAACAAGAATTTCTAAAGGGCAAAGTCTTGCAATGCTATAATAAATGTCTGTGGTTTTTTAAATCTGCATCCGAACAGAATAATTTGCTTTCGAAAGTATCGCTTTTTTTTTTTTTTTTTTTTTGGCTCTCATATTGGTGAACTAAATGTGGGTTTGAATACATTCGCTATTTGAAAATATCTGTTCACTAATACAGTAATAACAAATCTCATCGAACTTGGTGAAAATAAATTTTATTTCACAGTAATTTTGAGGTTGATTCGTTTGCCGTAAAAGTTTATCTGTGATGCGAAAGAAAAATGCACAAAGTCTTGAAATATACTTTGTGGTTTTGAGTTACACCTAAAGTAATCGATTTTTAACGAAATTTAAGTTAAAAGGTATTGCTATTGATATGTAGTTCTTTTTGCGTCCCACCTTACCTTTTCCGCAAGTTCTGTTTTTCCAATCTAAGGATTCATTTCCAAAAGTTTATGAACGCATTACTAATATTATTATGTATTATTGTTATTCAAAAAAAAACCTTCACACTGCTTTTTCACATTAATTCTGTTAAGCTGTTCACTTTCGTTTTTCTATTCGCCCATATGACAACTGAAATTTTTACTTTTTATGACTTACAGAAGTTACATTTATTTGATTTGCTAAAATTTTCGAAAAAGGCGGATTCATACATTTTAAGTTACATTGAGCACTTTTGGACACGTGTGAAATATATACGTATGGTATTTGCGTGTATCTGTAAATGATAACCATTTTGTTGTGAGCACTGTAATTAAAAATATTTAAAAAATGAACGAAATACGATACACACATAAGCTATACGGGTAAGAGCTGGTGTTGAAAAATTGGTAATAGCCACTAGCGTAGATGGGGGGATGCTCCCCTTCAAATGGTGACTTATGTAAGGGAGGGTTTAGAGGGAGGGGCAGGGACGTATCTAGAGGGGGGCAGACAGAGCGTAATCCCCGGGCGCCAGATTATTTTAGGGGCGCCAAATTGACTAAATGTGTGTGTTTACCTAAATACATATTAATTTTTGTTTATATAAGGGGGGAGGGGGCGTTAAATCCTGGTCTTGCCCCAGTTAGAAAATGATATAGTTACGTCCCTGGGGAGGGATGTAAAACCAGGAGCCCCGAAGACCCCCCCCCCCCTAAATAAGGGTAACTGGCTAAACCAATGACCGTTACTTATTTTGGGGTGGTACAAAGAACCGTATCTTGGATTTTTCCGAGGCGGGGCGAAACTGAAAAATGCCGCCCCCCCTCCATCCTATTATTGTTAATATTTCATATAACTTTAATGCGTTGCCCCCTTTTTTTAATAGGATTTTTAACTTTGGGGTCACTGATAAACCCATAAAACTTTCGTTTTAATTTTATAATGTTCCCACGACTTGTAACTTTCTACTCAACATTAAGGGCTAGAACCATATGAAGGGAGCGGAGATATGAAATTCTGACAGTTGAGGGTCCGGGAGATTCTCCCCCCCCCCCCCCGGGTAAAATTTTGAAAACTATATGCAAACTGATGCATTTTTAGGCTTTATAAGAGATGAATTTGAGACTACAAAAATATTTGAAAAAAAAAAAGCATAACTTTTTAAAATTTTAGCGCTCTTACACATAAGATGCAGAAAAAAAATGGCATTTTTTTTTTAAATCCAGGGACAACCCCCCCCCCCCCTCTTAGTAACGCCCATATTGAAGAGCCACGAGTCTGCCTTCTTAAACGACACATACAAACTCCTCTCCCTCCAAGGAAGCTTTGAAAATTTGTTTAATAAAACTATTGTATTGTTTGAGCATAGCTTTGGTTCAAGATTTTTTTTATTACATATTTGTTTATTTTGGTTTAGTATGTAACTGAAACTTGACCAACATTTTGTGTATCATAATGTGACAAAGGTACCCACCAGAGGGGGTGGGGGGATTTGGGGGGGTGTTTCAGTTTTTTTTAATAAAATTCTACATTTGTCTGGAACTACAAAAAGTTTTAAAAGATGTGACTCAAAAATTAAATTTGCTATATGAAGCAATATTGACGTTAAAGAAGAAGAAATGTTATATCAAAATGAAATTGTTCTTGTCATAACAACAAAATAAATTTAAAGCTAAGCTTTTTGCTTTGGTTCAAGATTTTTTTTATTATTTGTTTCTATTTTGGTTCAGTATGTAACTGAAACTTGACCAACATTTTGTGTATCATAATGTGACAAAGGTACCCACCAGAAGGGGCGGGGGGGATTTGGGGGGAGTTCAGTTTTTTAAACAAAATTCTACATTTGTCTGGAACTACAAAAAGTTTTAAAAGATGTGACTCAAATATTAAATTTTACATATGAAACAATATTGACGTTAAAGAAGAAGAAATGTAATATCAAAATGAAATTGTGCTTGTCATAACAACAAAATAAATTTAAAGCTAAGCTTTTTGCTTTGGTTCAAATTTTTTTTTAATTATTTGTTTCTATTTTGGTTTTGTATGTAATTGAAACTTGACCAAAACTTTGTGCATCATAATGTGTTTTTAAATAAATGTAAATTAAAAAATAAATAAATCTGTATTTAAAAAAAAAAAAATCTAACACAAAATTTTAAGCATGCAGTTCATTTAAAAAATGACATTGCAAGTGTTTATTTTTTTAAAAAATATACATCAGATTGCAATGTGCTTTTTAAAAAACTTATGTGATAGTAATTACTGTTAATTTTTATTTATTTATTTATGTTAAAATATAGTACATAGACATATAGTCTTTCTTTTTTTAGGTAATATGAGCATAATAATGCAATTATTTTCAACAGCTCATTCACACTATATTGGACTAAAAAACATTTGTCTTTAAAATGTATAACAATATTCTCTTAACAAAATACATGGTTTTCATTTAAGACTGCTTCCGAAAACTAAATAAAAACATTTTTCATGCTTGTGTTCACCTAAACGGCAGCCGTCTATTTATTGCTCCAAATTCTTTTCTAGAACAGATGATTGGATATTTTTTTAAAAATCACATATTTTTTGCACCTCTTTTTTTTAGTACTGAGAAAAGTGCGAAAACTAAGGCGAGTAAATGATTCTTTAACGTTCGCTCTGCTAATCAGTTACCTCGCTGTCGATGCTAGCGCCACCTACTGGTGGCTTAGTTTCGTTTTGAACATTTTCGCGCCGAACGGCACACTAGGTATTCTAGACACTGCACCTCTGACTACATTAGACATAATATTACAATTAGAATGGAAAGAAAACTTGCTAAAAGCAGCAAACCCCATCAAATGTTACATAAAGCATGAAAAGTTCAAAATAATATATTTTAAATGTCTCAGTAGAGTTTGGTTTCACATTAAAATTTTAAAATCATATTCCACTTGCAATACTTGCTTTCTAATTACAATGATTGTTTGATGTTTTTCTCTTTTTTTTTTTGAATTACATCACATATTTTATTTTTTTCATTTTTTCAACTATTATCAGATGATAGACAGGCAACATCTCATTGTTACAGAAGCTTTGCACCATCATAATCATGCAATTAACAAAAAGCTTTTAAAATGCATGTAAAAGAACGTACATTACACCCAGAAAGGATGTAGTTCCTTTAGACCCTCAACTATTTTTTTTTTCTATTCTTGCATGTAATAATACAACTTTAAAACATGTTTATCCTTTTAAACTTAGAAGACTAATAACATTTCTATATACAGTGCTAATTGTATTATTTCTTTATTTTTTTCTTTTGTGCTTCAAGACATACCCTAGATTTCCTGATCAGAGCTTTCAAAACTTACATCAATATGGATATTCTGATTTTACATAGTCTGGGATTTTCATGCAATAGCATGATTACTTTGATGTGAAGACATATGGTCTCACAAAAAGTGCTAAGTTTGCAAGCATATACATATTTACACAAAAATATACCTTTGATATATAAATATTGCAATTTCATAAAAATTTAGTGTTTATGAATGACCCCACAATCATTACTGGACATTACATATAAAAATATGGCACACATATATTGTTGTTAACTGACATATTTTCATATTACTGATATAGTAGTGGAATGTTACCTATGTATTATGTAACCTAAATATGGTGGTTAACACATGTTTAGATTAAATGTGGAGTGTTTTACCTTTTTGACCGGTATATTAGGAATACTTTCACTGAAGTCTAAAATTGAGAAATATTTATTGTATACGATGTGGGAGAAATTTCAGAAGCAAGAAAAAATACTTGAATGGTAATTTGAAACTCTTAGTTTTCTGAAGATACCCGGTGAAATCTACTTCCAAGTATGTCCACAGGTTATAATGAGTGGCATCTTGTGAAGTGTTTTTTCCGGGCAAACTGACATGAATAAAATTGGTGATGGAGAGTTGAGGAGTTTTGCTTAATGTAAAAGTGTTGTAATACTTGAGAAATCCTTGTAAATATTGAAATAAAGTATATTTTACAAGGTACAAATGTTTCATTTCATATGCAGCCTTACTAAAATACATAGATTTACATTGCAAAAACAGTTTAAAAACCTCTACGTGTAAAGTTTACATATATGGATTTTTTAATTATATTTCATGTCATAAAAATGTTTTTTTTTTAAGATGTGATTCATGAAACATACTTGATTAGTTTTGAGGCAGCAGTGTTTAAAGTTTAAACATATACGAATAAAGCCGATATGGAAGAGGATATCAGTCAGACAAGGAAGAGCAGATATCCAATATCTAGAAAAATCACTATTCAATGCACTAAAATAAATATTAGTTTCTTTTTCATTCTTAATTAAAAATAAGCGATTCTATACCATGAGTTAATTAGTGTACTGGGTATCTAGTACTATATGACAGGGGTTAGGAGCATTTTTACACTGAGATACCTCTCATTGCATCCAAATTTAATAAAATTTTGAAAAAATATGACAAATAAAGGTAGGAGAAACACTTCAAGAAAAAAACATTCTGTGGTTTTTATTTTTATTATTATTGGAATAGAAATTTGAATGTCTAAAGGAAAAAATGTATGCCATGATTAATACACACACAAACATATATATATACATATATATATATCTATAAGATATGCAGTTTAATGTGTGGCAACCAATAATTGCCCTCTTAGAATTAAGGCTAAATTCATTTATATCCCAGACCCTCTTAGCTGTGTGTGAATATTTTTCATATGACCACACAGATCTATTATATGATTGACTTTTCTAAATGCTTTCACTACAAATGTCTGACTTTTTAAAGGAAAAAAAAGCGGTTTTTGAAGTTTTTGGAATAAAAACATATTGTTAAATTCCATTTGTTTTTTATTTTAGCGGGGCCGTGGTAGCTTAGTGATTAGGATGTCGAGCTTCGGATCCTAATCACTAAGATCTCGGATTCGATACCGGAGCCGCTGAAGACCCACTATGTACACTTGGGAATACATGCATGTAAAATCCACGGACTCTGAAGTTCCGAGGGCTCCGGAAGGAGGAGGTTTTCCCTTCCCTTCCCTTCACTCTTAGGTCAAAAAAGGAAGGTGGCGTATTTGTGAAGGCGCCATCCGGTGTCATCCAAGTACATTAAGCCAAGTTGTACTTCCACCGTTGTGGTGCTCATCTATGAAACATAAGGTGCTCCTTACTTCCTTAATTCCTATTCGAAGCAAAGCTTGGATATCAAAGTGGCATTAGAAACAACAAAAACAATAACAGAAATGAAATAACTTAGCAAAAAATATGTATCGCGGAGTTTCACGGATGCATAATGATGCCAGACAGTTTGTCACGAAGATTAACTTTGCTATATATTCTTTAATATCTTATATCTAATTTATCATTTATATTGAAATGCAATAAAACCATATTTATCAAAAAAAAAAAAAGTTTTACTTGTACAGTTGAGTGAAAATATTTAATGGCATCGAAGGAGCATCTTATTAATACATCTCGGTTATTTATTTAAAGACGTTTTAGTCTCTCTCTTTTTTTGTCTCGGGCCAGACACCCTTCATTTGGGGGACCAGCAAGGGGCAATTGCGCTTCCCCCAGTGGTGTTTTCCTGGAAAAAACTGGGGACGTTTATATATACGAACATTAAGTTAAAAAGTGGGAGGACGCTTATGTTAAAATCTTAAGTTCAAGACAAGTTGGAGGACGCCGCCCCCCTCGACTACACCACTGCTTCTCCCTCCCCAAATTTTAAAAGCGCAAAAGGTACTTATAGATGTCTATGCATTTTGTTGCTTTTTACCAAAAAAATAAGCATTGAATATCCTTTGCTCTCCTTGGAAAATATTGAAACGACGGACCCGCCTTATCAGGGCCCCTTCTCGGTTCCTTTTTTTTCTTTTATTTCTAATGGGCTGCATAGTATTGGTTCTTAACCACTGCAGACCTAGTGCGTTCTCAGAGATGGGTACCAACACCTTCAGCTGCACCACAATGAGCGTGGTACCATTGTTGCAATTTTTTGACGCTCTGTTTCCCCCCCAGCTGGCGGCACCTGAGCTCTCATTGATGCAACCTGCACTTAGGAATTTAATTCAGCCGAGACTATCTACGCCAAACGGACACTCAAGGGATCTTTATTATGCCGCATAATCATACGACATAGATATTGTCGATTTTCTGCGTCTTGAAGATCCACCGACTTGGGCCAGATTCGATCCAGGGAACTTGGGTGTCCTAGCCATTCTGCCGGTTCTTATTACTATGATAATACTCTCCCCTCTCATCGTGTGGGGTCCAAGTGTGCATACCGATGAAATGACAAAAAATAAAACATTCAGATTAAGAACATATTACTAAGGAATAACCCACTCTGTTTTAAAGTATAATAGTACTGTTAAAAAACTTGAAAAACTGAAATTTCGAAACATGAATAATAATAATTTGGATACTCAATTTCAAATTTTCCTAAATGTTTAATTTTTTTCATTTTATTGATTGATATACTTTAAAAAGAAGTTTGCCATTTATTTTTTTAATGACTACCTTAAAAGAAATCGCAATCTTTCAAAAAGTCCTTTTCTATTGAAGAGTAGGGACTTTGTCTTCATTTCTCTTTTCTTATTTCAACGTATTGGCATCAAGTAAAGTGAAATGAAATGAAGTTCTGATGACCCTTTCACTTTTAGAAGTAATACGCAGTTAAACTAAAGTTTTTCGCCAAAAACAGCGAATATATTGCCAATAAGTAGTCACTTCCATTGTCGTCTCTGTCGGCCAATCACAGTAGCGTATTCTGCTGGAGTGGAAGACACGTCCTTTGGTTTATAGCATGCGCAATTTGATTTTTTCCCCGTTATGCGTCGAAACAACAATTTTATCTTCCTAAAAAGGATTTTAAAAAGGCCTTTCGCTGGTATTTCTATTTTTCCGTTCTCACGTTTTGGAATTCGTTCGGTTCCTGAATTCATACCTATAACAGTTGGGATTCGTAGAAATGCCTCTTTAATAATCAATGGTGTGATAAATGATTAAAAAATTGCTGGTAGCCGGGTGCTGTCTGTCCTTGCGGAACACACATGTATTCCACAGTACAAAAGAGGGAAAAGCCTTTATAAGTAGGTTTTGTAAAGGGAACTTTAGAGTACACTTGTTTCTTTGCTCATGCTTCTAGGACTCATCCCAACCTTCAGAAATTCGTTTTTAGAAGAAAAAAAGCTTCAGGCTTCCAGCAAATTTTCTTATCTATATAACTGGAATTTTATAAAAATTTTTCTCTAAAAATGTCCCTTAATTAGAGTATCCCTTATTCAGGGGTAAATACATTGCAGTCCCTATTAAAAGGGACTGGGATCAGAAAAAGTACCCCGTTAATTAGAGGTGCCCCTTTTTTCGGAGGTGACCCTTAAGGAAGGTACCACTGTATTCGATGAAATTGTTTTTTTGTTTAGTTCTATTCCTCTTGGCCATATGGCGGTGCAAATCAAACGAGTAAAAGAAAAGCTGGTATAGAAAAAACCAACTTTTATTTCCACAGGTTCTTAGGTAACGCGAAGGGCGCTACCTGTAATTTACCACCAACAAAAGCAGTCATGCTATTTTAATGAAGAGCAAAAGTTTCATTTATTTATAATTCTTGCCATGAAAATCACACTGGTGGTTATGAAATTTGTTAAAAAATGTGACTAGTAAATAACTCTCCGAATTGAAATATAATTAGAGATGTTCATGGTTTAAATGATTAAGGATACGGTGTGCGTGGTCCTTATAGTCAAGAGCAATCTTCCAAAAGTCAATCAACTTTGACATTTTTATCCATGACGACTACTATACGCCATTGTATCATGAAGAGCGTTCAAGCATTGCACGCATAATCGAATAAGGTTTGTCCACATATCTGCGGATCCCAACTGTTATAGCAATTTCAGATAAAGCGAATTACTCACCTGAGAAATAAAACCAATAAAAAATTACTTATTATTTTAAAAACAATAAAAAAATAGAGCATTGTAAAATGAGATTAGTAAAAGAAAAATCAATTTAATTTTTGCCTGTTCATTCATTCAACAAAAATAGAGCATTGTAAAATGAGATTAGTAAAAAAAAAATCAATTTAATTTTTGCCTGTTCATTCATTCATTTTATTGTGCCCTTTGTATAAAAAAAAGAGAAAGGCCTCTTCCAAATTATTTTCAAGAAAGATAATTGCTTTTTCGAGTCACAACGAGGAAAAAATCGAATTGCGCATGCTAGATGCTGGAAGACCAAAAAAAAAAAAAATAAAATAAAGTAAGTAACACATAAAGAAATAAAAAAATGTTTAAAGATCCCAAATATTCCCAAAATAAGAAAAAAAAAAAAAAATAAACAAAGAGTGAAATAAACCAATCTTGCGTAAGTAAGTAATTGAAAGCAAAGGGAAAAAATCATAACTTTTGCTGTGAGTCTTATTTTCGTAAAGGCTCGCGAATCAACTTTTTTTCTGATTCCTATTGTTGTAGCAAGAAATTGGTAAAAAAGTTAATTCCACACTGGCGAAAACGAAAATAACAAATAAAAACAAGTATAATAAAATGAATAAATGAACAGTATATATAAATTTATTTTTTTGTACGAATCTCATTTTAGAATTCTCGGTACTTTTCCTTGTTTTTATAATAATAATTATTAGTATTGGTATTATTTCTCGGGTGAGTCATTCGCTTTTTCTCAAACAAAGTGCTATAATGGTTGGGATTCGTAGATATGCGGACGAGCTCATTCAATCATTTTGCGTAGTGTTTTTACTCAAAATACTCCGTGATGCAATGGCGTACAGCACAAATACTTTTCGCCTTTTCCTTTCTGCTTTGATGGTTTGTTCCATTGTGTGCATCAAGTGTTCGATGCCGCAAAAATTTTTTTTAAAATTTAAAAAATTTAAATTTAAAACTTCTCGAATACCCTCCATTTATACTCCCTCCAAAAAAACCCGCGGATGAATAAAAAACCCGATTTTCGGGGAATTAGCCGCACATTGGCAAAAATGAAAACAACTATCGATCTTTCTACATGAAAGGAAAGACCTCTCGCAGGATGAAGGATCAAATGGATTCTATTGTAATTCTATCCGTCTGGGGCCAGAAAGAATACTTATACACTTCTTCTGCCAGTTAATACTGGTAGTGAAACAAAATTGTTTCTAAGTTGGCAATACAAATCCTAAAATTGAGAGAATATTTTCCCCAGTTTAGATATATCATTAAAATCAAAATACCTTATTGTGAACCGAGAGATGCTTGAAACTTGCTTTATGCAAAAGGGTGCAATGAATCGTATTATTGCATAAAAGTTATAGTTTCGACAATTTCTTTTGGACGCAATGTGCGTGATCAAATTGTGTGTGCGTGACGAAATCCGACATTATATATTATACGTTAAATAATTTTAAGGAAAATCGGTGATTCTGTAAATTTAAAAGACTGCGACATTTTTTAGATTATAAGTCACATAAGAATATTTTTAGGGGGGGGGGGGTGTTTTCTAGAACTGCACCAAGACTCAGTTCCTTTGCCAGCTTAGCTTCTGTATTTCCTTCCGCCAAAGTTTTGAAGAAGATTTCTAAAATAAAATTATTATTTTTATGATAAGTACTAAAATACTAGAAAAAGAACTGTGTTAACATTTCTAACTATATTTGCCATTGCTATGATAAAAAATTTTAACTAATTAATAATAATATTAATAATTTTAATTGTTTATAGTATTTTCCATATACTAATATGTTTGCGACAGTTTCTGAGGTTTTGATGAGGCACTTAAAGAAAGTATTCCATTTAAACAAATTATTTAAGCTAACTACTTTAATAATAATAACTTGTTAAAAACCTGAAAAGAGGAACGCAGCCTATGGGTGGCGTTGGGGATAATATCCTGCTTGAGCTTTTGATTAAGAAACCAACCTTGTGTAAATAATAACTGCAGAACAAAGGGGAAAAATTTAACTTTTTCTGGACTCCTATTTTCGTAAATGCCAGTCCGACAACATTTTTTTCTGATCCTAACTGTTTCAGCAAGGCCATTAGTAGAAAATCTTAATTCCAAACGGCAAAAAAAAAAAAAAAAAACAATCGCAAAAAAAAAAAAAAAAAAAAAAAAAAACGAACAGATTCAAATTACATTGCTTTTTTTGCTTATTTCATTTAAATGCTTCGGTACTTTTCCTTTTTAAATACTAATAATAATAATTATTATTATTATTTCACGCGTGCGTAATTTGCGTTTTCCTCAAACAAATTACTATAACACTTGGGATACGCAGATATTCGGACAAAGCTTAATGTGTGTAGTGCTTGTGTAGTTTTAGGGTGTAAAACTCGATGATGCAATGGCGTACAGCAATAACTGTCACATACTTCAGACAGTTAAAAGTTGTAGTATATTTTTTTAAAGAAAACTTTTTGACAGAATCATTAATATATATGAAACTTCCTGTCTGAAAAATTGGGAATATATTAGTATAGTTTGTTTGTTTGTTAACGACCATTTCAGGTCACATAAATATTCGAGTTTATTTGCTATTCTCAAGGATGTGCCTCAAACTCTCGTCTAATATGACAGATAGAACAAGACAGTATGACAGATTTACTATACAAAGAAGGAAAATACACCGAGGGGGAAAGTTGGAATCAAACCGGCGCCTCTTCAATGCGCGCAGGTAGGTACCGTAACCAGTCGATTACACCGCTCAGCTACTAAGGCCCCATCCTCGTATAGTAATATGGACTATATTGTCAATCCTGATACAATATTGAAGGCAATGATGCCACTCCTAATTAGGTAATGTATAGGTATGTTGCCAATCAGATTAAGACCTCAAAGGACTTCTTTTTTGTTTCAAAGTTATTTAACCTCTTCAGCAGGCTTGCCAATGTGCGGGTAATTACAGGACACTCTGGTATTTTTAAGTTCTGTGGGTATTTTCGAGAATATTCATAAACTGAGGGGATATGGTGGTATTTCTGACACATCAAGTTTTTAAAGTCATTTTTCAGATAGGAAGTTTTATGTTAATGCTTCTGTCAAAAAGGTTTTTTTTAAATTTACCAAAAGTTTAAACTGTCTGACGTATGCAAGGAATTGCTGTACGCCATTGCATCATGGAGTTAAACATCCTAACACTAAACAAGCACTACACACATGATCATTGAGCTTTGTCCGTATATCTGCGTATCCCAAGTGTTATAGCAATTTGATTGAGGAAAACGCGAATTACGCACGCGTGAACTAATAATAAAAATAATAATTATTATTATTTAAAAAGGAAAAGTACCGAAGCATTTAAATGAGATAAGTAAAAAAAAAGCAAAGTAATTTTAACTTGTTCGTTTATTGATTTTATTGTGATTGTTATTTTCGTTCTCGTCTGTTTGGAATTAATATTTTCTACTAATGCCTTGCTAGAACAGTTGGGATCAGAAAAAATGTTCTCGAACGGGCACTTTCGAAAATAGAAGTCACAGCAAACATTCCCTTTGATCTGCAATTATTATTTACACAAGGTTGGTTTCTTTCACTCTTACTTGAATTATTTCTCGTATTTTGGGATTTTTAATTTTTAATTTTCTTTTACTTTTTCGATCTTTCATTTTATTTTATTCATTCTTTGAATTAAAAACATTTTTTATTTGTTCAATTACTACTTACTTATTTATTTATTTCATTTTTTGGTTTATAGCATGCGCAATTTGATTTTTTCCCCTTTATACCTCGAAACAACAATTATCTTCCTGAAAATGATTTTGGAAAAGGACTTTCGCTGGTACTGTTTTTCCGTTCTCACGTTTTGGAATTCGTTTGGTTTCTGAATGCAAACCGATAACAGTTGGGATCCGCAAAAATGCTTCTTTAATAATAATCAATGGTGTGATAAATGATTAAATGCTACAAAAAATGTAAATTACTCGATGATATTGTAAATGAATCGAACTTTAAGAAATTCGCACAGCAAATGGGCGAAGTCGGTATCAGGTGGGTAAATCAGTTCGGAAAGGCTAACATTCATTTTTTTTTATTTAGTGACGCCACCAGTTAAAATCCGTCGCCGAACTACATCCTTAGACGATTGGTCGAAAGCTGCAGGTAAATTTCCGGCAGCTCTCTTCAGCTCTAGGCAATTAGTTGGAATTGTAAAGTTCGCGAAAGAAGACAAGACAAAATGTTTATGAGTCAAAAGATACGTTAGCTCTTTTAGACCAGCGTTTCCCAACCGGTGGTTCGCGAACCCCTGGGGGTGCGCGCGGTGCAGAAAGGGGGTTCGCGAGAATAATATTTCAATGTCGGAATTTTTTTATCGCTAACGTACACGAAAACACGAAATAATAAATTTACATAATTGCGTAATTAAAAATGAGTGCAAAAATGATTTTTTAAAAATAAATTATGTTTTCCAGATAATGCAGAAAAGAAGTGGACTGGTATGGGAAGCATATATATAAAATTTGAAATAGACTTATATCTTCTTTTGCTGGAACTTTTAAAAATTGGATCGCAATTTGGTACCGAACGTTATTTAATGACCTATTTTAAATTTTAAAACGTATGTTTCTTCTACCATTTCCCAATTTTTAGTCGCAAGCGCAGAGAACGAGCCGGAAATATGAAAATTCCCTCCATAAATGAGAAATTTTGCATTATTTTTGGAAAATTTATCATTATAAGACCCTAAAATGGAACCAGAAGGTATTTATTCGTTAATTTTAAATTTGAACTCGCATTAATAGCACTTTATTTCAAAATTTCTATGTTATCGCAATTAGAAACTGTTTTCTTTAAATTTCCAAAAATTTTACCGAATTTTATATATTTCAACGGAAAGTGGAACCTATCAGGAAAAGTTTTTAAAACTTTTAGGAATACACACAATATATACCACAATTTTAAGCTGTCTGACGTATGCAAGTTATTGCTGCACGCCATTGCATCATGGAGTTTTACATCCTGAAACTGAACAAGCACTACACACATGATCATTGAGCTTTGTCCGTATATCTGCGTATCCCAAGTGTTATAGCAATTTGTTTGAGGAAAACGCGAATTACGCACGCGTGAAATAATAATAAAAATAATAATTATTATTATTTAAAAAGAAAAAGTACCGAAGCATTTAAATGAGATAAGTAAAAAAAAAAAAAAACAATGTAATTTTAACTTGTTCATTTATTTATTTGGAATCAATTTATCTGTTTGGAATTAAAATTTTCTAGTAATGCCTTGCTAGAACAGTTGGGATCAGAAAAACTGTTGTAACGGAAATAGAAGTCAAAGCAAAAGTTAAGTTTTCCCCCTTGGTTCTGCAGTTATTATTTACACAAGGTTGGTTTCTTAATCAAGAGCTAAAGAAGGATATTACCCCAACGCCATCTCTAGGCTGCGTGCCTGTTGTCAGGTTTTGAACAATTACTATTATTAAAGTACTTAGCTTAAATACTTTCTTTAAATGGAATACTTTCATTAAGAGCCTTATCAAAGCCTCAGAAACTGTCGGAAACATATTAGTATGTGGAAAATGCTATAAACAGTTAAAATTATTAATGGAATTATTATTTAGTTAAAAAAGTTTATCATAGCTATGACAAGTAACGTTAGAAATGTTAACACAGCTCTTTTCCTAGTATTTTAGTACTTATCGTAAAAAATGTGGGGTATGTCTGTGTCATGGACACGGCCGTGTGTTGTACGTGGACACGTTTATGTGACGGATTATGTATTTTAAATAAAATATTTTTATCTATGCATTTAGAATAAAAGCAAGGAAACAAATAATAATTGCGTTACAATCTAACTTTATTAATTAATAACTTTATAATTTTGGCTTTTCGACGCGTATGAGCCGACATTATCTATATATTTTTGATATTTGTTTTATTTTAACACCTTATTATATTCACTGTCACTGCTCTAAACTAATGTTTGATATACAATCGATAGATTTTGACGACAGATGATGATTAAAACTTAAACGAACATCGCAGTTTCTGCGAGTCAAAAGGTGTACTAATTGCAAATTTCGATACGCAGCAAAATAACCTTAAAATGGCGGCGTTTCCCTCTTTACACCCGCGATGCTTCGCTGTTCTCGCTTATCGTAATGAATTCTTTGATCATTTAGCTATGCATTGGTATTATTAAATTTTGGATGTAAAGGATAGATTCGAAACTACAACGCCAAACTGTATCCCGCGATTTTAATATCATTAGATATTTTGGATTGCTCCCGTATGGCAGCAAATTTAAAGACGTATTCACGTCAAAAAGGAACTCTATTCGAAGACGTGCTTATGATATATTAAAAATCATTTAATTAATTTGTATGTCGAAGTCAGTCTATGGAGTGATAGGTTACTCAGAGGAAATTTTTCTGCCCTTTGAGGCTCCTACGCTAAAACCATATTAACCGCAACAAAAGCAAATGTGTTCTGAGAAAATGTGGGCTTAAAAATCTTGGTAATATATCAACATGGAATTATGAATATTAAGGCCTGCTTTAGAAGGATCAAGAAAACGAAATTTTTTTATTGCTTAAATCGATTCCTAATACATCTAACAATATGCACGTAAAGTTATTAAAGTTATAGGGGCTAATTCTCAATATTTTTAAAAATATAGCCCTAAACGTGGTCAGATGTCGAGCAGGTGTACGAGTACTCGGGCAGCTAGAGCGCGCGCAGTCCCCTCGGTCGAACAGCTCCGAACTATGTATGTGAAAAGGTTCAAAGGTCGTTC
The DNA here is from genome assembly GCA_038502835.1 of Octonoba sinensis. Lineage (NCBI taxonomy): Eukaryota > Metazoa > Arthropoda > Arachnida > Araneae > Uloboridae > Octonoba > Octonoba sinensis. The sequence goes on from CM076606.1 coordinate 111,647,518, forward strand.
GAAATAATATTTTGAATTCGTAGAAGTACCGACTCAAGTTGTAATACAGATTAGAACGATGTATTCGATTATAACGATTTGGTATATGGCGCAATAATAGCTGATTAGCGTATCATCACTGTAAGTAATAGAAAATTAACATTTTTCCGATCGCAAACTTTCAAGCGCGTTTTCTCGAATTTTTGTTTTTATGTTTTTTCTAAACTGCCGGCCATGATTGCGAGAAAACTAGACGACCAAACAAAACTTATCAGTTTCAGTTTTGTATTCTGTTCTATTTGAACTAAAAAAAATCATGAAAAAAATATTCTGAACAACTTTTTTAGCAAGTTGAAACGATTTTTTGTTGTTAAAAAGACATTCTTTTTTTTTGAAACCTGAGAAAAAAATTTTAATTTTTCAAATTTTCGGGGTTTTTTTAGTTTAAATAGAAGATAAATATATGAAAATTAAAAACTTTTTTTTTTTTTGTTTCAGACGAAAATTACGAGCGCCATTGTCCCCGCCGATCGGAGATCGCAATTGCAAGGTGTTGCACAAATGTGTATAAAAATCAGCTGCATTGGAATATTTTTGTCTTAATTTTTTTTTTTACTTGTTCAAATTTGTAATAAAATGATCTGAAATTTTCGCTAGACTTGCCTTTTCTTCTGTTCTGAAAAAAATCCTCAAAAACGCTTCTTTTTGGCCTCCTAAAGCTGGCCACTGCCTTAAAGGAGATCGATTCTAAGGAAAAAGTAGATTTTTGGGGAAGGGGAATAGCGCATTTTTCATAGAAACAATTTTTTAAACCATTTATACGCTCTCAAGGACAATAGAATATGTTAACTTTTCAAAATTTCAAAGAATCTGAAATACAAAGGGTATTTTGTAATGATAGAGGGCGGTTTAAACGTCGGGAGACATGATAGTAACCGCATTACATCCGACTCGACGCTAAACTGAGGCGCGGTATTAGAGGGTTTTACTGTACTCCGAAACATTAACTATTAACTACAGCATTCATGAAGGTAACAACTTGAAAATATTTTAAGTTCATCTCACTAAAAAACACGCATGTATTACATAGAGACACAGACATCACTTTTGACAATGAACTAGTAATGAATAAAGAACATAGTTCGAATGTGATGCAAATATTCAAATTGCTTGAATAGAACAGTGGTTAAACTTACGTCGAGAAAAAGCCAGCGTATAGTAATCAATAACTCAAATACTCTAGTGTTAGTATCTGATTTATTCTTTATAGGGACCATTTCATGTAACATTTTTCGCGTTTAAAAAACGAATCACAAGCTATCATAATATATTTTCCAGTTGATAATAGGAAAACACACAGAATAGAAGATAAAATATCGGAAAGTTTTGCAAAAATATATTATTAATTCTCGCAATTAAACCATGTTTGACCTTTGATAAGCTATGATTCGTTGCTCTAATCAGTTGTTACTTTTATTTTCCAACTCGTGTGTTCAGCTCGCACACTCACTTATCAAAACAAAAATGCCCTCCAATACTCTCAGATTATTTTCACTTTCAAAAAGCAGCGGCATCTAACGAGGGGGAAATTAGAACTAAGTAGCAGGATTATTAAGCAGACTCTTTCTAAAACTCGTCCCCTTTATAGTCTTATTTAACTCCCATTTAACGATGCATGAGGTTGTTACAAACAACCTTCCCATATTAAAATTTTAAAGCTTCTTTCTCATACATCGTTAAATGAGACTTCCTCAGACGCTAGATAATTAGCCCCCCCCCCCCCAGTAGAATAACTAAAAAAGAAATTCTAAAGAAAATCCCACCTTCGATTTTACATGGAAAAAAAAAAAGAGCTACATTTCACATGATTGTGAGCTGCACTGAATCAGAAGTAAAAATTTAATTTATACTTCAAACAACTTCGATAGCAGTTCATTATTTACCACGTATTTTTTACGATAATATTTGTGATCCTCTAAAATGCTAGAGGAAAACGAATAAATGAAGCAAAATAAAGTGCCTAATCGAAAGCAAACTATAACAAGGTTCACATGATCCTTATGAGCAATCCTACCTTTGCCAATGTATTCACTCATATACCTTTTGTCTTGTCTTCCAAAACCTTACAAATCCGATTAATTCCCCCAATAACGATGAACAGCGCTGCCAGATCTTTACCCGCCGCTTTTGACCAATCGGCTGCGGATGTAGAACGCCGACGGATGTCTAACTGCTCGCGTTCGTAGGATCTTTTAAAACATGAATGTTTTGTCTTATTTATTTGATTTTTTGACTTCGCCCATTAGTGGTGCCAAGTGCTTAAATGTAAATTAGATTTACAATATCGCAGTGTAATTTACGTTTTTTGTTGCATTTAATTATTCATCACACCCTTGATTATTAGAGATGCATTTTCACAGATCCGAACCGTTATAGATATGCTGGCGGAAAAGAAATGAACTGCATATACGTGAGAACGAAAAAATAGAACTACCAAAGGCCTTTTCCCAAGTCGTTTTGTAGGAGATAATTGATTTTTGGAGGCATAACGGGAAAAAATCGAATTGCGAATGTGAAAGACCCAAGGAAGAAAGAAATAAGATAAATAAATAAGTAAGTAATAAAGAAATTTTAAAATGTTAAAAGAGTTTTAAAACCAAAAAAGAAAAAAAAAATGAATAAGATAAAAGAAAAAGATAAAACAGTTACAGAAAATTAATTATTAAATACATCAGAAAATAAGAAAAATAAAAAAACAATCTTGTATAAGCATATAACTGAAGATCAAAAGGGGAAAACTTAACTTTTGCTGCGAGTCCTATTTTCGTAAACGCACGTTCATCGACATTTTTTCTGATCCCAATCGTTATAACAAGGATATGGTAGAAAAATGAATTCCACACAGGCGAGAATGAAAATAACAAATATTTACAAGCACAATAAAATGAATGAAGGTCGTAGCCATAATTTTTTCCCGGGGGGGGGGGGGGCTGACTTTGAAACACTTATGTTGAGGAAAGTTTCAGGGAGAATATGAGAACGTACCAATCAAAACCACACATGTCCATTCTAAACGATTTTTGGCAATTCACGAAAAACGTGGTTCTAAATAACACTTTATGGAACAATATATTAATGCATTTATATTGATTGATTTAGTCTTATTAATATTGTTGAGAGAAAGCTTTCGAATATTAGGAACCATCCTGTAATATTTGAATCAGCTGTTAACTCCTGTTGCTGAAAATGGACATTGATGGTTTTGATTGGTACTTCCTCATGTGCTACATTGCGAAAAATTTCGGGTGCGTCGGCCCAACACCCCCTGAACAAGAAAGCCTCTGGACTACCTCTCGGAGAAACGATTCCCTTCTCTCCGTAGGCCGAAATTGGAGGCCGCAATCTACTGCTTCTGCTGCGCTGGGGACCAACTCACATTATTGATAAGCTTGTTTTTGCAATCAAGCCATCAAATAACGTCCACTGAAGAGTCCACTTGTAGAGCACACATTTCAGAACAAATAAAATTAAGTTCTGTACTAAAAATTGATAATAAAAAATCTTTGCTTTCCTATAAAAAGCACTTTTATTAGAATAGGAAAATATTTTTGTGTTACTTATGGGGGGGATTTTTTTTCTGTTTTGTGTTCTTGTGTTCTCATTGACTTTATTTTGTGGCTAAGGCATCAATGCTGATTAAGGGTTAAATTGGCTTCAAGTTAAAGTTTAAATTTGAAAGAAAATCTTGGGCATTTTCTTTAAGACAAAATAGCGCGTTAATTTCTCCAAAATTCGAAAGATTAATGTTTTTAACATAATATATTAAGATTTTTTTTTCTCGATAACCTTAATCTCATGTTACATAAATTAACCACACACATAATACTTATTATTGTTATGCTCAGAAATGTCATTAAAAGTTCAAGACAAAATTGGAGAGGAGACCTATAACGTCGTGCCTTGTTTCTGAACTACAAATAAATATGCTTATGTAATATAGCGTTACATGTGACTGGGAAAGGGGGTACATTGAAGTGTGACATTTTGTGACAAAAGGGGGGGGGGGTTCAAATGCATTGAAAAACCGTGACATCATTTATTAATAAATGATTCCAATATCATAGCTTTTTCAATGTTAGAGACTTCTTATATTTCGGGGAAATTTTTTGAGTTACGCAAACGTAGCACGTACAAAAATCAAAGAAACAATGCATCAACTTTTCTTTCAAAAGCTTCCCAGTTTAAAAGTTTGAGGTTTATTTCTTACAAGAAAATAAGACAAAGATTCTGTACAGACCTTTTATGAGTGGATTTAATTCTGTTCAATTTATTTTTGACTTCTTTTTTAGTTCTTTTCCAAAAAATAGCTTAATAATTTAGTGTTGAAAATGATTTACATCTGTAGTTCGCTTTTTGCTTCTTAGTAAATCATTAATTTTTAAATTGAACTTCGCCTCAGAGTGAAAAACGTAATTCCGATTTTCAATAATTTAAGTCATTTCTTTTACTCGTCACACAGTTTTTTCTGCAGCCTTCGCAGAAAGAAAGATCATGGGGTAACACAAAAATTCCCTTAAAACATCTTTTATTTTCTAGTAAAAGGGAATCTTCCTAATTTCTAGAATTCTGAGATGAGAGAGTGATAAAATGTCCGCTGGGGGGGGGGGGGGGGACAAAAGCTTTTCTTTTCAATAGCCCCTTTCCAATCACAGTCATAAAAGACCACCGGAATAGAAAACGTAATTGTGGGAACCTGATAAGAACATTATGCAAATACTTTTCTTGACTTTTGTTGGTTTCTTTTACGAAGGTGGCGTACAAGACTATTTTCAAGTAGTAGTATAGTGTTGTTCAGAAGTGACCAGGCTCCTAGAAATAAGTTTTACATTAACAATCTAAAATCTAGAGAAAACTTTCCATTATTGCTTGCTTTTAAATATTTTGCTTTAATTTATTATTTCATTTCAATTTGATTATTAAAGTTTTAGTATCTAAACAACCTTAGTCAAGATTTACATTTATCACACAAGTGTGACTTAAATAACTTCGTAAATTTCAGGAATATTATTAAAAACTATATGAAAATCAACTTTTTTTTCTTATATGGAAATGAACAAACATTAGTCTTAAAATATTGAGCTTAAATAAAATATAATCCTTCAATATATCTTACTAAGTATCTATGTATCAAAAATAACACCTCTAAAATGTTTAAAATTGAAGTTCTATTGTAGCAATCATGTTTCGTGAAAAGTATAGGTTAATTATCTGAATGCAGTAAATTATTTTCGAAGTGAAAATATTAACTTTTATTTTCCATACTGAGTAAGTATATAAATGTGTTGAACTCATTCTGCAATTTCTGATGGCATCCTTTTGTTTTTATGCAAAGATTTCCTGCCGAAATACAGTAATGTCCCAATTACGAATGCTATCGGCTGACGAGCTGGGTGAAAATCGGCCTACGGACGTTGCGCAATAGTTTTAGTCCGGAGGCTTTCTAGTTCAGGGGGTGTTGGTCGCCCCCCCCTCCTCCGGATACGGTCGTGAAATAAATGAATGAACAGGTAAAAATTAAATTGATTTTTTTTTAACTAATCTCACTTTAAAATGATCTATTTTTTTATTATTTTTTTTAATAATAAGGAATTTTTTATTGGTATTATTTCTCGCGTGAGTAATTCGCTTTATCTCAAATTGATGTAACGATTGCGATCCGTAGATGTGCGGACGAACCCCATTCGATTATGCGTGCAGTGCTTGAACCCTCTCCATGGTACAATGGCGTACAGTAATCGTCATGTATATAGCTGTAAATGTTGATTGACTTTTAGAAGAGTTGCTCTTGATAATAATCATACACTTTTAAAAAATTCTAGGGGTTTCTTTTAAAGAAAACGCTTTGACAGGAAAAATCAGCTTCGTTCAGACAGGACTCTGTGGCTTTCATGCTACGTTATAGATATTGTTTAACATATTAAGTTTCAAGGGACCACGCACATCGTGTCTTTAATCATTTAAACTTCTGATCATGAACATCTCTAATTATATTTCAATTCGTAGAGTTATTTACTAGTCATTTTTAAACAAATTTTAAAACCAAAAGTGTGATTTTCTAAGCTATGGTTATAATTAAATGAAACTATTTAGACGAGTTGACAGCATGGCGCTTTACCTAGTAAATTGCAGGTTCCGCCATATGCGAGACCTAAGCACAGAGTTATCATAAACCAGAGTTTATATTCTCAAGCCGCTCTGTCGCTTCGATTTCAAAGCTACCCTCCACTTCCGCAGCCTTTTCCTTCGTCGTGCTGTGCCATCTATTGAACAAGAAGGGAACTAAGCAAAAGGCTCATTTCCCCGAACTTTTCCAAGTCATTACTTTTATAGTCTTATCTTACAAACGACCTTCCCGTATCACTTTTATGCTACTATTTTACAAACGACCTCCCCGTACTTAAATTTTAAAGCTACTTTCTAAAAACTAAATTTTACATCGTTTAATGGCTTACTTTAACTCTCTTAGCTGATTAGTAAGAGAATAAATAAAAAAAAATTTCATCTTTTGTGGAAAAATCAGAGCTTTCGATCGATATATTATATTAATATGCGCAAGGTGTTTTCACAACCATATTGGGGAATTTATGTGGAAATGTGCGTAAAATTGGAATAGAAAAGGAACTACCTGTCGGATTTTTTATGCGTGGTAGAATATTGCATTGTCATCTGGTTCTGAGCTACATGTAAAGTTTCAGAACAGTAGCTTACCAGGAAATGGTCGAATATTAAATTGCCAATTTCCGCGGACAGACAATAAAGCGAGTTAAGAAAAACGTTGTAAATACCAACTTCAAGACGGAAAAAAACTGGGAAAAAGCGAACTGCTTTTCATATGATTGGGGGCTGCATTGAATTTATAGTAAAATATAATTCTTTCCTAAAACAACGTAAATGACACTTTATATTTAACATTTATTTTTTTACCATGCTATAACGGTTGGTATCCGCGAAAGTTCCCGAGATAAATGAATAAATGAGGCAAAAAAAGAAAAGCATATCGTACGCAAACTTTTTCAGAATTCACATGATTATCACGAGCAAAACGTATTTTTTTACTCATAAACATTTTGCCTTCTCCTCCCGAAGTTTTACAATTCCGACTGATTGCCTCGGGTGGAAAAGAGCTGCCAGAGCTTTACCTGCTGCTTTCGACTAATCTATTAAGGATGTAGGGCGACGACGAATGTCTAATCGGTAGCGTGGCTAGTTCTTTCTAAAAATGAATGTTCAATCTTTGGGAAATAATTTAGTAGCTTGCTATTGACTTCGCCTATTTGCGGGCCAAGTGCTTGAAGTACGATTTCAGTTACAATATCATCGTGTAACTTAATTTCTTGTAGCGTCTGATCATTCATCACTCAAGTGATTATTAGAGATTCTTTTCCACGGGTCCCAACTGTTGTGGATGTGCATCCAGAAAACAAATAAAATGCATATATGGGAGAACGGAAAAAATATAAATACCACAAAAAGGCATTTTCCTAAGTCATTTTCAAGAAAGATAATTTCTTTCCCGAGGCATAACGTGTAAAAAATCGCTAGAAGATGCTAGAAGACCAAAAGAAGAAAGAAAAATAAAATAAAGTAAGCAATTAAATAAAGAAATAAAAAAAGTTTAAAAATCCCAAATATTCGCAAAATAAGAAAAATAAATAAACAAAGAGTGAAATAAACCAATCTTGTGTAAGTAAGTAATTGAAAGCAAAGGGAACAAATCATAACTTTTGCTGTGAGTCTTATTTTCGTAAAGGCTCGCGAATCAACATTTTTTCTGATTCCTATTGTTGTAGCAAGAAATTGGTAGAAAATTAATTCCACACTGGCGAAAACGAAAATAACAAATAAAAACAAGTATAATAAAATGAATAAATGAACAGTATATTTAAATTTATTTTTTTGTACGAATCTCATTTTAGAATTCTCGGTACTTTTCCTTGTTTTTATAATAATAATTATTAGTATTGGTATTATTTCTCGGGTGAGTCATTCGCTTTTTCTCAAACAAATTGTCATAACGGTTGGGATGTGTAGGTATGCGGACGAGCTCATTCAATCACCTGTGTAGTGCTGGTACCCTAATACTCCATAAAGCTATAGTGTACAGCTCAAATGCTTTTCGGCTTTTCCTTTCTGCTTTGATGGCTTTGTTGCATTGGGTGCATCAAGTATTTAATGCAGTAAAAAAAATTTTTATTAAAATTTTAAAGTTTAATACCCTCGAATACCCTCCATTTATAAATTCCCTCCAAAATACCCGCGGAGGAATAATATACCCGATTTGCGCATAATTACCCGCACATTTGCAAGACTGATTACAAGAGTTCGTATTGAAGTTTAACTCATGTCTCCGCTGCGACGATATTACGTATTATCTTTGTTTTGAAAGGAAATTGCATATTTCTTCAGAATCGGTTCGCTCATTTGCAGCTTCGCGTAGTTCTCTCATATTCAATCATTTTTGAACTTTCATTATTTATTTTTGTTCGTCATTTTGAGGAGTATTTTTCAACGCTAAAGTTTATTTACGGTATTTAGAAACGATTACATTTTAAAATAATATCCAACTTAAGAATTTCTTGATACCAAATATATTTAATTGAACTTATTTTGAACATGTTCTACATTTTCATTTTTATCTCTTGACAATTAATGCATAATTTATTTATCTTTTTTATATTGGACTTTATTTAACAAGATATATTTTATTGATTTTTATAAATGTGCACCTTGTCTTATTACATAGAGAGTTTAAATATAGATTTCTGTATATTGTTTTATGATTAAACTTCCGCTCCGATTCAGGGGCTGGCGATAGTTTTTTTTTTTTTGCTAAATCAATTTGTTTAGTTTGTGGAGTTTGTTTTTGAGAAAAATAATTAAACATTGCCAACGGCAACCCAAAATGATATAGTTGATTGATTTGGCTTTAAAAAAATAATAATAATAACCACCGCGAAACAGTACCAGATTTAGATCTTTTCGTATGATATTTAATGTCATTTTTAATTCAATAAGATTAGTAAGTACGTTAAATAAAACGAGATGGTAATCTTAAAAAATATTCTGAGATTCATGCAAAGCTATAGGTTTTAGAAGTATAGAATAAAAGACTGTATCAACCAAAATAAAAGAAACCGAGTCAACAAATATAATGTTAGGCGAACTGACAACGAGAAAAGGGCAAACAAATATTTAGAATTTTCAAACAGGTTAATATGTTTTGAAAGTCTTATTTTAAGTATGACTGTGTTACGAAATATCAGTGTGAAATACATCTTACTTGCAGTTTAATTCTATAAAAGGGGGAGGACGACAAGGAAAGAGGTATTACGAAATCAATTTTTGAAAAAATGTCGGTTAGAATGTCGTTAATAAATGTCGTTAGTAGAAATGGCTATTATTTATACGAAGCAAAATTTCAAGGTAATAGAAGCAGTTTTCCAAAATCGATAAAAATTACTAAGAATTATTCACACATAAATGAAATGAGTAATGGTAATAGGGGCGACGTCATAAAACGTAATAGCCAAGAATGAGGAGTGACAACAATTAAACAGCAAAACCGTCAAAAGAAGTTCCTGTTTTCCTCAGTGGGGCGCTGAACGCAGTTTTAGACTACATTGGAATTAACATTAGGATGTGTCTCTTGTTTGTGAATACTCTGTGTACCTAAGTACCAGTGTTGCCGTTTGGAAATTAAGGTTTTACCCTCCAGCTGTCCCGCAAAAGCAAAAATACCCTCCAATACCAGCATTTCTTCTTTTGTCTGATTTGCAGCGCCATCTAGCCAAGTGGAGTAGAACTAAATAAAAGGCAAATTTAATCGAATATTTCTAACTCTTCACTTTTGCACTCTCATTTTACAAACGACCCTCCCGTATTCAAGTTTTGAAGCTCCTTTCTCATGAAATAACTCTTTTATCTTTAAATGAATTACTTAAATTCCGCATCGTCAGTGGTAAAATAAATTTTTAAAAAATTTTTAAAAAAGAAAAAAAAAATGCCTCTGAGACAGATTTTACTGGAAAAAACCGAAGTAATTTCACATGATTGTGAGCTGCAGTGAACTAACAGTCAAAATTTATTCCATACTTCAAATAACTTCAATAACACTTTATCATTTATCATGTATGTTTTACATGCTTTGCAATAACAATTGGAATCCGCGAAAAGGCTAGAAGTAAACGAATAAATGGGGCAAAACAAGGCGAATTGTCGAAAGCAAACTATTTGACAGAATTTAAAAGATCCTCAAGAGCTATCAACTACCTTCGAGCTCGTTGTCTAAAAGAGCTAAATATCTTTTGAGTCATAAACATTTGTCTTGTCTTCTTTCGCGACCTTTACAATTCCAACTAATTGCCTGGGGCTGAAAAGAGCTGCCGGAAAGTTACTTGCTACTTTCGACCAATCGGCTAAGGATGTAGTTTGCCGACGGATGTCTAACTGGTAGCGTCACTAGATGTAAAAAATGAATGTTTAGCCTTTACGAAATGACTTATTCGCTTGCTATAGACTTCGCCCATTTGCTGTGCGAATTGCTTAAATTTCGATTCATTTACAATATCATCGTGTAATTTACATTTTTTTTTGTAGCATTTAATCATTTATCACACCATTGATTATTAAAGAGGCATTTCTGCGGATCCCAACTGCTATAGGTATGAATTCAGAAACCGAACGAATTCCAAAACGTAAGAACGGAGAGATAGAAATACCAGCGAAAGGCATTTTTAAAATCCTTTTCAGGAAGAGAATTGTTGTTTCGAGGCATAACGGGGGAAAAATCAAATTGCGCATGCTTTAAACCAAAAGAAGAAAGAATAAATAAAATTAATAACTAAGTAGTAATTAAACAAATAAAAAATGTTTTTAATTCAAAGAATGAATAAAATAAAATAAAAGATCGAAAAGTAAGAGAAAATTAAAGATGAAATATACCAAAATACGAGAATTAATTCAACTAAGAGTGAAAGAAACCAACCTTGTGTAAATAATAATTGCAGATCAAAGGGAGACAACTTAATTTTTGCTGTGACTCCTATTTTAATAAATGATCGTTCGACGACATTTTTTCTGATCCCAACTGATCTAGCCAGGCATTAGTAGGAAATATTAATTCCAAACGGACGAGAACGAAAATAACAATCACAATAAAATAAATAAATGAACAAGTTAAAATTACATTGTTTTTTTTTTTTTACTAATCTCATTTGATGCTCTGCTACTATTCCATTTTAAATAATAATAATTATTATTACAGATGGAAATACAGAATTTAAGCTGTCAACGAAACTGAATCTTGGTGCAGTTCTAGAAAACACTAAAAATATTCTTATGTGAATTATAATCTTAGAAATTTCGCACTCTTTTAAATTTATAGAATCAACGATTTTCCTTAAAATTAAGTATTTAACGTATAATATATAATATCGGATCTCGTCGCGCACACACAATTTGATTACACATATTGCGTACAGAAGAAATTATCAAAACTATAATTTTAATGCAATAATACGATTCATTGTACTCTTTTGCATAAAGCAAGTTTCAAGCATCCCTCAGTTCACAACAGGCTATTTTGATTTTAATGATATATCTAAAATGGGGAATATATTCTCTCAATTTTAGGATTTGTATTGCCAACTTAGAAACAATTTTGTTTTACTTCCAGTATTAACTGACACAAGAAGTGTATAAGTATTCTTTCTAACCCTTATACTAGAGAACATTATATTTCCTCATTGATCAACTGTAGAGGGATGGAAGTTTTAGTTCACTTTGAGGAACTAAATCCTTTTCCTCCTGTGATTCCTAGGTCTTGTTCCAGGAACCAGTTCCTTCGGACTAAGAAAAAAACTTTCATCCATGTGTTAATTATTTTATTATTATTATGGTAATAATCGGTGTATAGCGCGCGGGTTATCTACCAAAAAACTTCTTATTTTATTACCTGCGGGCAATACACGAAATTTAAAAAAAAAGTATTATTAAAAAGACAACTACCGTTTAAAAATATTGTAATATCTTTTCCAGCAAAACAAAATGCAGAGAAATAAATCGTAGCTTTCGAAACAATGGTGCAAAGCAGATTGGGGCTAGGGCGCTACAGGCGAATGCATTGTTTTCTAGGGGTGCACACATGTTCTTTTCTGGGTGCGGGTTATACACCGAACGTAAAAAAAATGTTTCTCAGTATATATGTATGTCAGTGTTGCCGTTCCAAAATCAACAATTTCAACCAAAAAAAAAAAAAAAAAAAAAAAAAAAAAAAAAAAAAAAAAAAAAAAAAAAAAAAAAAAAAAAAAAAAAAAAAAAAAAAAAAAAAAAAAAAAAAAAAAAAAAAAAAAAAAAAAAAAAAAAAAAAAAAAAAAAAAAAAAAAAAAAAAAAAAAAAAAAAAAAAAAAAAAAAAAAAAAAAAAAAAAAAAAAAAAAAAAAAAAAAAAAAAAAAAAAAAAAAAAAAAAAAAAAAAAAAAAAAAAAAAAAAAAAAAAAAAAAAAAAAAAAAAAAAAAAAAAAAAAAAAAAAAAAAAAAAAAAAAAAAAAAAAAAAAAAAAAAAAAAAAAAAAAAAAAAAAAAAAAAAAAAAAAAAAAAAAAAAAAAAAAAAAAAAAAAAAAAAAAAAAAAAAAAAAAAAAAAAAAAAAAAAAAAAAAAAAAAAAAAAAAAAAAAAAAAAAAAAAAAAAAAAAAAAAAAGTGGTGGAAGTAAAATCTTTTTAGGATCCACTGTCTTTCAACATTTTTAACTCCAGGAATAAGAACCTTTCTGATTGGCCAGTACTGCTTGACATAGTGATGGTTCCTGTCACGGCTATCCCATTCACAGAGGAAACATGGAAACTTTGTGTAACCACTTTGTTGACCTAGTAACATGGAAATAACTTTCAAATTCCCACAAATGGTCCATTTATGGTCAGAGTAGCCAAGCTTATTAAGAACAAACTCAAGATTTTCGTAGCATTCTTTCAAATGGACCGAGTGTCCAACAGGCACAGAAACATATCGGTTACCATTGTGAAGAAGTACAGCTTTCAAACTCCTTTTTGATGAATCGATGAAAAGTCTAAATTCCTCTGGTTCATACGTGATTTTGAACATTTACATGATCCCAGGTACATTGTTGCAGAAAACTAGGTCACCCTCTTGTGTAAAAAAAGGGACAAATTCCTTTTCTCTAAATCGGTACCATGAAAATGAAACACCGGAGGCTAACATATGTCTTTCTTTAAGTCTAGACCCTAAAACTTCCACTGAATCCTTTGTTAGGCCCATATCTCGTACTAAATCGTTCAAGTCTGATTAAGAGATAAGTTTAGGGTCATTGGTACCTGGATCGTAGCTGTCCTCATCATCGCTGCTACTATGTGACATTTGGTCTAAATCGTCTAAAATATTCTCCAGGATGTCTGGAGGTGAAGGAATAGGCAAGTCAGGTCCATGAGAAACAGGGCGAATAGCCGAACGTATGTTGGTTGGGTATGAAATGTCCTTCCTGTTTTTTGAATTGAAACCTTGCACTGAACAAGAACAAAAATAACAGTCATCACTGTGATTTTTAGGCTCTCTCCAAATCATGGGTATTTCAAAACGAAATGATTTCTTCTTACCTTGAAACCATTGTCTCAATTCTTCAACACACACAGAACACACTATATGGGGATCCCAAGATTTATCTTGGTCCCCTAATTTAACACCAAAGTATGCAAAATACACCTTCTGAACAAAATTAGAAATGTTCCTTTGTTGCTTCTTGATGGTATAAGACCCACAAATATAACAGAAACAGTTAGGAGAGTTGACACATCCTCTGGTAGCCATGTCTTCTTCCAGTAGAAACTGGATTTTCCCAGTTTAGATTCATTGTCTTATTCAAATAAATAGAATAAAAACATTTTTTTTTGCAAATAACATACTCACATTGTTTAGTTACCTGTTCACCATGAAAGCTCCATAATTCAGACTAAATTTACCACTTATGTAGGTTATAATATTGAAAAATCGTACGCATACTGAACCTGAAAACCCCTGAAAATAAGAAAACTTCAGTTGAAATTTCTGACTTATCTAAGGGTGATGGAATTTTTTCACTATTTTTTTCGTAATCAGCACAAGAAATACTGTTAAACCCACTAGTTAAATATGCTACAATTTTTTCATCGCAGACCTGTGTTATTAAAGAGGCATTTCTGAGGATCCCAACTGCTATAGGTGTGAATTCAGAAACCGAACGAATTCCAAAACGTAAGAACGGAAAAATGGAAATACCAGCGAAAGCCATTTTAAAATTCCTTTTCAGGATGAGAATTGTTGTTTCGAGGCATAATGGGGGGAAAAATCAAATTGCTCATGCTATAAACCAAAAGAAGAAAGAATAAATTAAATTAATAAGTAAGTAGTAATTAAACAATTAAAAAATGTTTTTAATTCAAAGAATGAATAAAATAAAATAAAAGATCGAAAAGTAAGAGAAAATTAAAAATGAAATATCCCAAAATACGAGAAATAATTCAACTAAGAGTGAAAGAAACCAACCTTGTGTAAATAATAATTGCAGATCAAAGGGAGACAACTTAATTTTTGCTGTGACTCCTATTTTAGTAAATGCCCGTTCGATGACATTTTTTCTGATCCCAACTGTTCTTAGCTAGGCATTAGTAAAAAATATTAATTCCAAACGGACGAGAACGAAAATAAAAATCACAATAAAATAAATAAATGAACAAGTTAAAATTACATTTTTTTTTTTACTAATCTCATTTAAATGCTTTGGTACTTTTCCTTTTTAAATAATAATAATTATTATTACAGATGGAAATACAGAATTTAAGCTGTCAACGAAACTGAATCTTGGTGCAGTCCTAGAAAACACTAAAAACATTCTTATGTGAATTATAATCTTAGAAATGTCGCACTCTTTTAAATTTATAGAAAAATGATTTTCTTTAAAATTAAATATTTAACGTATAATATATAATGTCTGATCTCTTTGTGCACACACAATTTGATTACACACATTGCGTCCAAAAGAAATTATCGAAACTATAATTTTAATGCAATAATACGGTTCATTGTACCCTTTTGCATAAACAAGTTTCAAGCATCTCTCGGTTCACAATAGGCTATTTTGATTTTAATGATGTATCTAAAATGGGGATAATATTCTCTCAATTTTAGGATTTGTATTGCCAACTTAGAAACAATTTTGTTTCACTACCAGTATTAACAGATGGCAGAAGTGTATAAGTATTCTTTCTAACATATTACTTCCCCATGCAAGTGGTTTTTCCCTTTTCCCCGTATGGGAAGATCGGTAGTTGTTTCTTACAACTGTTAAGCCAGCTCCAGACTCGCGCGGATTTTCCCCGTACCCGGGGAACAGTGATTTGGGAGGGAAAAGTCGAGGAATGTATGGCCACGGGGCACCGCCATTTTGGGTCATTCTGGACCGCTCAGATAAAAATGGATACATTTATATATTTCGGTTAAAAATTTAGTTTAGAAGCAAAGATGTCATTATTTTGGTTCAGTTTTCCTTTAATTTATAGAATTTATTTCATAAGTTCTCATTTTATTTTTAAAATACGAGTTTTGATTTCTATTATTTTGAATACTGCTATTTGTTTTCTCATTTTCAACCTTTGTTTTTTGTCTGCGTAATGTTCATGTTTCTGTTCAACTGGCTACTTTATGTCAGCTTAAAAAAAAAAAAAAAAATGAAAGAGAGAATTGCAATTTTTTTACTACTTTTCGTAGAAAAATGAGAACAACGACCACGCAGGAAATTACAGAAAACCAAAACGTCAGTTTGAAGTATTTGAAGAATATTTATAATGAATTCCTTATTAGAGTGAAACATAAAAGATTTCTATGTTAATTCCTTGCATATGCTTTTCTTTTATTGTTCACTATACATTCCTTTTACTTTTTTCGTTTTTTTTTTTCTTTGTTAAATCAATCTAGAAACATTTAAAACAACACTTTTAATAATTCTGACTCTAAAATATGATTAAAGACTAGTTACGAACAGTTCGAGCACTGAAAACAAGCAGCTCAAGCTTTGATTTCTTTCGAACACAGAAGGCTGAAAATCATTTATTATGAAAACCAGTTGTGATTCCTTAATAGGAGTTTTGTAAGAGCACAAAGGAATAATGCACTTTCAAAAATAATTGTTTATGTATTTCATTACTTTATTTTTCAAGATTTCGCATATTTTCAACATTTTGACCTTTGGAAACTTCTGATCGTTCCCAAGGTAATTTATCTTTTTAGAGGGAAATATTTGTAGATATTCAAACTCAAGATTTTGCTGTTTACTAGTTGACCATTTTAGGGAAAGCATTAAATGAGTTTAACACTGTAAAGGGAAAAATAAATCGCATTATTATAGTTTATTTCAACTAAAAATTGAGTATGCTTCAAACAAAAATCAAGTTTTCTCTTCCATCGTATGATCACCAACTGAAACGCTGAGCTTTGAACTTTTCTTTCAATGAATGGGGGTCAAGTAATTGTTCTAAAGGGATAGCTAAAATATTAAATTCGAAATTAAAATAGCAATAAAAAACTGCGTACACAGTCTTTTGGGGATTACAAGGAAATCCTTTTCAATGCAAAAGATGTAAGCTTCTAGATGAAAACAGATCCGACGGAATGGCTTTCAAATTTTTTAGCATATCTTTATTTATTTACTTTTTCTTGTTCTAATATTTTAATAATGATAAATATCACTAAGTTCGACGAAAGTTACGCCAATTTTTGTCCAAGAACTCATTTCTTTTGCACTGAAAAAGTGTTCCCTGCAACCCCGAAAAGCATGTATGCAAATTTTTAAATTATCATTTTGCTTTAAACGTAGAATTATTTAGTTATTATTTTACCAAAATAGAAACTTTTTACTACTTTGAAATAGATAATAGGTACTAAAGGTATTTTCAAAAATAAATTCAAATCATCTCTGCAATCTTTGATTCATAGCATCCCTAAATAAGTCAAAAAGGAAATTTTACATCAAAGAAAGTTCTTTTGCACATCTTGTTGCGCACAGTTAATCAAAACATTTCTTAGGTTTCTTAAGCATACTTTGCTTTTTTTAATTAATGATTACAGAATCAAAAAATTATCTGATGCGTAACGAGAAATACTAGAAAACACTTATCATGCTTCCTTAGCTAAAATAATTTGCTTTCATTATTTTCATAATAAGTAATTTAATTGCGATATTAATTGGTGTTAGTAATAATCTCTATTAAATATCGCCGATCAACGATGCTGTGTCTATTGCAAAACCGTGTGAATATGTTTTGAATAAGTAAGGGAACAAAATGGCGGATGCATTTAGTCCTTCTAGAGGCGCAGCGTTTCCCCTTTCTTATCTACCCCGAAATCTCTTTGACTTGCGTACAGATTACCGCTCTTTTTGCGAAGCTGGACGGAGCGAGTAGACCCGGTGTAGACCCCCTTCGCGGGAGACCCAAAGCGAAGCGAGTGACCATCCAGACTCGCGTTCCCGGGCTACTCCGCCATCCCCCGACGCGAGTCTGGAGCCGCAGTAAGGGATGGAAGTTTTAGTTCACTTTAAGGAACTAGTTCCTTTCCTTCCTTTGATTCCTCGGACCTAGTTCCAGGAGCTAGTTTCTTCGGACCTAAGAAAAAAACTTTCCTCCAAGTGTTAATTTTTTTTTATTAATCTTTTTTTTTTTTTTGAGGGAGGGGGTTGTCGAACAAAAATGTTTCTCAGTATATATGGCATAGTCCGTTTCAATTCAGGCAGGTAAAAATAAAATTTTACCTTCATAGTCTCAGATGTTTTTGAATTTCACATATGTTAAAATTTAGAACTTCGTGAGTTATAGGTATGTTTTTGCTTTGCTCAAAAAAATTCCTGGCCCGAGATACAGGCCGCCAAAGATGGCGCCTTCGGCGTAATTTCTCACTTGCGATTTTCGACAAAAACTTTCAAGTGCTCTATTTCTTGAACGGCGCAAGATATTTTGATGCGGTTTTTTTTATTTGAAAGATAACTATATTCTGTTTAAGATAAAAGGCTAAATTTTAAAATATCTATTTAACTGTTTTTGCTGCAACATTTTGAAATTTTTTTCAAAAAATCTTTTATATTTTTTTTTCTCAAAAAAGCCAATCTCAAAATTTTTTATTTTTTTACTGTTGGTTAATACCATTAAGTACTACATTCCCTGAAAAGGAGAGCTTCAACTTTTGCGTTTAACGGTTTTTACAAACAATTTAAAATTTTGCCATATATTTCATCAGTTTTGTTAATAACATAGTCGTATATTGGTCTCCTTAAGTCAAAATTATATTAAATTAATTTTTTTAATAAATATTAGAAACATATCTCCCCTTCCCACAAAAGAAATTTACCAGTAGACAAACAGACAGACATACATTGCCCAATCTTATTGCCCGCTACTTTAAATTATTTATTGATTTCCTTTATTTTTTTTAAATATCATTTTCCCATTTTTTCATAGCTAGAGTTCAAATCTATTAGTTGTTAATTTTAATACATGTGTTAGTCAGTAAAACATAGCTTTTTATATTTGATTTTCATATCTTGCTATTGATGTTAAGGAAAAAAAAACGTGGAACACTACTGGGGGGGGGGGGGGGGTCAGTTTTGGATACAATCACTTTGCATTTTTATTCCTTTTCTTTCATAAGGAAGTTAACAAAATCAAAGCATATGCATGAAGCATCACTAATTGATTTATCTTTAACTTACGACATAATTTTGGGGAGAGGTATGTTTTGGAACATGTCCATATATTGTAAGCTTTGATATGTTTTTATTTGTAATATATTAGTGTTTTTTCTTTTTTTTTTTCTTTCCCTTTTTTTCTTTTTTGAAAAGATATTTCTAGTAGTTATCAGGCTGTACACAATTTAAAGCAGATGGTTTTTTTTTTTTTTTTCAAAAAAAAAAAAAATCTTTGATTTAACTCAATAGTTCCAACAAAAATCAAATCAAATAAAATATTAAAGAATTTATTACTAATTTGAGTTAGCATTATGAGTTGTGAGGTGTGGGGACAAAAATCATCTTCTCAATTCAAAACAAGAAAATATAATTTCATTAATTATGTTGTCCTGATAGTAACGAATGGCATTCATCTTACCTTCAGAGGTTCAATGGAATTTAATGTATCGTTCCATAGAAAGTTACATAAGCAATCAGCTAATTTTTATGCAGGTATTTAAAGAAGGAAGTAGAAATCTAATAGATAAATAAATATCAAAATATTTTCAATGTGGCAATGGAACAGAATGTTGAGGATCTGCCTAATCAATTAAAACCAATATTAACTGCTTTAAATAATTTGAAGAAGACAACTAAAGTAGCCGAAGCTGTTACAAGTATTCAGAAAAGCTAGAAAATAACCTAAATCAGCAAGATAAAGTAACTATACAATATCTTTTTTAAAAAAATATGAACGCATGCATTGACACCTTTCTTTTTTTTTATCCATCTCTAACCCCAAAATATATAATAAGAGGTTTAAGAGCCTATTAAATTTGGTTAAAGAAAATCCTGAACTATGAAGTGATGGCGTGAAGTTCATAATTTGTGCACTTCCTTTTTGTGGAATTTAATTTGAAAAAGAATTTGCAGTCTATGTCAAAATTTGAGTGTGTTAAATTGTAACTGCTGTAAAAGAATTCATGGGTAATTAAAACCCAAAAAAAATTCAGATGCTCACTTCAGCAGCAATTAAACTAAAGTTTCCTACATTTGGATTTGTTCACAACAAGCTTAAAAAATAACCTTGGGATAGAAAAGACAGCCAAACTTGTTTACTGTTTCAAATTAGTTGATAGCAAATGGAATCAGGAAAAAACCTAGCTGTATGTGTTATATAAAAATAAAAGTAAGTATTAATCAATTTACGATTATGAATAAATAACATACATAAATAATTTTATAATGGTTGTTATGCATATATTTACGTTACTTGCTAACAATCCGGCGAATGTGCAGTAAGTAATTTTTCTTACACATGCGTATTGGGTTGAAAGTGCAGTGTATCGCATTTATTTCTCTAAATTTTTAGCATGAATATACACTTCAATGTAAAATTCTTATTTTCACTTAAATAAATATTATATTCATTGCATTTTACTCAAAATGTCAATCTTAAATTATGTTTATGGTTGTGATAAGCAGTCTGGTTTTAAATTTGAAAAAAACTTTTTTTTTAATTAAAGCAAAATGTCATGATTTTTTTGCGGTAATATTATTTATTAAGAATTAATTGTCATGTCAGAGAAAATTAAATTAATATAATTTTGACTTAATGAGACCAATATACGACTATGTTGTTAACAAAACTGATGAGATATATGGCAAAATCTTAAATTGTTTGTAAAAACTGTTAAACGCAAAGATGGAAGCTCTCGTTTTCAGGGAATGTAGTACTCAATGGTATTAACCAACAGTAAAAAAATAAAAAAATTTGAGATTGGCTTTTTGAGAAAAAAAATAAAAAAGATATTTTGAAAAAAAATTCAAATGGCTGCAGCAAAAAAAGTTGAATAGATATTTTAAAATTTAGCCTCTTATCTTAAACAAAATATAGTTATCTTTCAAATAAAAAAAACCGCATCAAAATATCTTGCACCGTTCAGGAAATAGAGCACTTGAAAGTTTTTGTCGAAAATCGCAAGTGAAAAATTGCGCCGAAGGCACCATCTTTGGCGGCCTGTATCTCGGACCAGGAATTTTTTTGAGCAAAACAAAAACATACCTATAAGTCACGAAGTTCTAAATTTTAACATATGCGAAATTCAAAAACTTTTGTGACTATGAAGGTACCCCCCTGCCTGAATCGACACGGATTATACCATATGTATATCAGTGCTGTTCTTCCAAAATCAAGAATTTCAACCCGATTCAAAATACCCGACAAATATCTGAATGTGGCGCCACCTTGTGAGAAAAATAGTAATTGTTCAAATTCCTGAGGTTCAAATTTGCTTAAATTATATGACCACCTTTTCCGCGCTGTTTTCAAACAGAAAACTAGTTAAATTTTTTCAATCTTTTAGAAATCTTTTCTTTTTTTTTCAAATTTTAAAAGAGTTTTACGGTACAAGAACTGTACACAGTGCATACGAACGATCGTGCTTCGTTTGCAAACCTACGGATCCCTACCGTCATAGCGATTTGTTCAAGGAAAAACCGAAATACTCATGCATTATGTAAGTGGATCTTGATAATACTAGTAACTATTATAATAAAAACCTGTAAATAGTAACGAGAATGCCGAAAGAAGAGAAAAATGAGAAACAATTTCATTATCATGATTGTTGTTATTTGTCATTTTCGTTCTCGCATATATGGAATTATTTTTTCTTTTAATAACTTGTTATAGCAATTGGGATTTACAATTTTTTTGATGTGCGTTTATGAAAATAAGGCACATAAAAAGTTAAGTTGGTTTCTTTTTTTCTTCACTTATTTATTTACACATAAATGGTCAATCTATAGCGGTTGGGATCCGTAAAAATGCATTTCTAATAGTCACTGGTGTGATGATTGATTAAATGCTACAAACATACTGACGATATCATAAATGGCATCGAACTTTGCATTTGACACCGCAAATGAGTGAAGACGATGACAAGCTAATGGTCAAGTTTTCCGACTTGACCTATTAGTTAAACATTCATTTTTTATACAAAGATTTAGTGACGTGACCAGTTAGTTAAACATCTGGTGACTGCATCCTTAGCATACACCTTGCCAAGTAGTCTGAAGTGTGAGGTCCTTTTAAATGTTATCTGCAATTTGGGGAAACAAAAGTTAAGTCATTGAGCCATTCGGTGGGTGAGACCGCAACTTGTGCCAGAGTTTGGGACCACAAGTCAAAAGCAAGGTCTAGGATTAAAGAAATACGTTAAAACCCTTTTAAAGACAACTAGCTCGAGGGTAGTTGATCGCTCGTGAGAAACATGTGAATTCTGTTGCAGTTTGCTTTCGATAAAGCACTTTGTTTTTGCCTCATTTATTCATTTCCCGCCAACATTTTCGCGGATCCCAACCGTTATAGCAAAAAAGAATGGCAATGATGTGTCATTCATGTTGCTTAATGAAGGAATTAAATAATTTTCCTTAATTCAGCGCAGCTCGCAATTCTATAAAAAGCAGCTCGGTTTCCCTTTAAATATTTGTAAGAGCGGTTCTTTTTTTTTTTTTTGGAAATGGTTTTTTTTTTATTCTACTACTTCTGATCTAGGTTATAGAATATTCAGTCATTGAATCCTTATCGTTCGATGCCGTTGGCTGGTGTCAGGGTGTCTAGCTCTGCGGGTGACACAAATGCTTTCGGTTTTTCCTTTCTGCTTTTTTTGGAGCATGGGACGCATCAAGTGTCCGTTGTCGTTAATGAGAACGAAAATGCTCTTCTCTAAAACTTTTTTCGTTAGAAATTTTACGATACCCTCGAATACCCTCAATTTATAAATACCCTCCAAAATACCCAAGACTGATGTATATGCACATGGATAGATATGCATTTACATACACTGATGGAAAAAAAAATCCCAACACCAAGAAATAATTATTGTAGAGTAATGAAATTTCAGCAATACATTTATATAAGTAACGTACGTAATTGATTACAATTTCAAGATCATAGGTTAATTTAAGCCCGAGAAGAGCCATTGAAGAAGTGAAATACAGGTACATTAATAACCGGTATAACCGCCAGAATTTTGAATGAATGCAAGCATACAAACGTGCATGCATTGAATCATACAAGTGCTGGATGTCCGTTTTTGGGTTGGAGTTCCATGCCTGTTGCACTTGATCGATCAATACAGGTACGGTTAGTGCTGGTTGTGGATGACGCTGGAGTTGTCGTCCAATGGTGTCCCATACGTGTTCAATTGGAGACAGATCTGGTGATCTGGCAGGCCAAGGCAACATGTCGACACCCTGTAGATCACGCTGGGTTACAACAGCAGTATGAGGTCGAGCGTTATCCTGTTGGAAAACACCTCCTGGAATGCTACTTATGAAAGGCAGAACAACAGGTTGAATCACCAGACTGACGTACACATTTGCTGTCAGGGTGCGTGGGATAACCACGAGAGTGCTTCTGCTGCCATAAGAAATTGCTCCCCAGACCATAACTCCAGGTGTGGGTCCAGTGTGTCTAGGCCGCAGACAGGATGCCTGCAGCCGCTCACCTGGCCTATTCCTAACCAACACGCGGCCATCACTGGCACCAAGGCGGAACCGGCTTTCATCAGAAAACACAACAGATCTCCACTCCGCCCTCCAATGAGCTCTAGCCTGACACCACTGACGTCGCAAACGGCAGTGGTTTGTCGTTAGTGGAATGCACGCTACAGGACGTGTGGCTCGAGCTGTCCTTGAAGTAACCGATTGGTAACAGTTCGTTGTGTCACCGTGGTGCCAATTGCTGCTCGAATTTTTGCTGCAGACGCAGTACGACTCGCTACGGCCATACGCCGAACACGGCGGTCTTCCCTCTCAGTAGTGCCATGTGGCCGCCCGGAACACGGCCTTTTTGAGGCGGTGCCTTCCCTTGACCACTGCTGCCAACATTCATGCACAGTGGATGCATTCCTGCCAAGCCTTTCTGCAAACTCGCGGAAAAAAAACCCACCTTCTCGTAGGCCTATTACACGACCTCGTTCAGGCTCAGTGAGCTGTTGATAATGGCTTCGTCGTCTTCTTAAAGGCATTGTGGACTAACATCAACTCACTACATCAAATCTCGACGCTAAACAACGCTCAGGAACGTTACAGCGCGTATTTAAAGCAAACCTGATTTGCATCTTCCGTGTGTCGCTACTAGCGTCACTGATGCGCCGAGCGCAAAATTTGAATCGACGTCATCTTTCAGATGTATAAACACGCCTGCCAAATTTCGCTTCGCTAGCACAACTCCTTCTTGGTGTTGGGATTTTTTTTTTCCATCAGTGTATATATGCTTGTGTTTATAGTATACAGCTGAACTTGGTTATAGTTAGTAACATCGTTTATAGTGACAACTCTGTAATAGCGTCAAGAAATTGCAGTCCCTACATTCGCCCATGAATAGCAACGGTGCTCGTTTAACCCTCACTTGGGAAACAGAGTTTTACTGTATCCCATTAAAATTTAAGCATTTATTTCATTCAGAATAAAGTGATTTTTCGAATACGCAAAAATTACCTCTTTTATCACTTTTTTCTGTTATGTAACAATAAATTTTCTTTCTTTCTTCTTTTTTTTGAGTATACGTTATTCAATTCATTTTGGAATATGTTCAATGATCAACTCATAATAATGTTTAGAAATTTTATTTCTGTACTTAAAGTTGTAATTTTTTTTTAAAGCTACAAGATCTCCACCCCTAATTCGTGATGATTGGCATCCAGCATCCAGTATCTCTGATTACTATATATTCCTTTCAAAATACAGCATAATTTCAAACTAGAAGAAATTTAGTTTTTACTGATATAGATCTCATTCAAAGTCATTACATCCTTATAACGGTATTTTTTTCTAAGACTATGACATGCTTCAAATCTAATGTATTTGACAATAACTACAAACAATGATTACAACAACAAATGTATATTTTTAGTAAGCAGCTTTTATTTACAAAAACTTTATCACAAAGAAAGCATTACAAGTAAAATTAAAAAAAAAATGAAAGACGTATACAAAAGATGTCACCATGTGTGTGTGTGGGGTAAGGGCATAATCGGGGGGGGGGGGTTTGGGGGTTCAAACCCCCCCCCCCCCATTGGGTGTTTAGTTATTTATTCATTTTTTTTCCTCGACTTGGTGGAAATTATGTCAAGTTAATCGGGTTGTGGGCTTGGAAAAATTTTTTTTTTTTTTTTTTACTTCGTGTGAACAACATAGGAGACAAGCTGTGGAATTCCCCTCATCTCTTTCCTCGGACAAAATCGTGGAGATGGACGTTGAAGGAGAAGAACGGGCAAAACTCTCGGGGCCTGGAGCACGGTTCAGCACTAGTTCACATTCGTGAGAAACTGAAACAGAGAGTCACGTGATAAGGGGGGGATGCATCTGTCAATCGTTATTTAGGGGCGAGTCTGCCAAAGTTGAACTGGAGTTTCTCGGAATTGGTGGAGGGGTTGAAACTTCTTTCGGTTCTAAAGTTCCGAGAAAAGCGAGGGATGTAAACTTGTTGGGAAGGGGGGGGGGGGGGTTAGGACGCAACGGAATAGCATTTTGTATCTATAGCTTGAAAGAAAATCGCAAAATAGTTACAGATGTGCAATTTCTTTCTTTTCTTTTTTACCAATGTGCTGTGAGAACCATGTGCTTCAGTTTCTGCAGTTGAAAAATTCAGATTCATGCAGCACTCATTTAGTATCAAAATGCGTAGCATTTTCCTTCCCTAACTTACCTTTTCAGTTTAATAACAGTAATATTAAAGGATTATAAACATAATTTTAAGTGACTTCTGCCATAGGCGTAACCAGGGGAGGGTTTTGGGGATTCAACCCCCCCCCCCTATTTTGTATTTAGTTATTTAGCACATTTATTAGGCACACAAAGAAATTCTGGCTACGCCTTGCAAAGCACATATCTATTTTTTCCCTAAGAAAAATAAACACATATGCATATGATTTTATTTCCTCTTTCTAAAGGGTTGTGATCATGACCAAAGTACGTAGCTCATATTACAGGGGACTTTTCATCTGGTTATAATCAACCCCCTTATCACCTTTAGGAATTTTACAGCGAAAGGTGGCTTCAATCACCGTACCACACACAGACAGACAGCAGAGATCCTTTCAATCACTCCAGATGGTTTTCTTACCTTCTTGATGGCTTTTTTACCCAAAGGCAGCAATTTGGGAACACAATCGCACCAGTTTCCTGGAAAATATTCTCCTCTTTGATGGAGGTTTGTTTTCTGATAAACTGGTGTTGTAGGCAAAGCCGTAGGCAAGGGGCGGGGGGGGCAACGGACCCGAGCCCCGCCCCTAAATACTTTCGAAATTTTTAACCTGTCTGAAAAAAAAAAATTAAACAAAAAAAATAATAATTAGATTTTGTTCTTTGAACCAACCTTTTTGGGAGCGGGAGGGGGGTTTCTCTGTTTTACAAATGGGGAAACGACAAGACGGCGCTTCAAACATCTAGGGCCTACAAGCCAGAACTCAAAAAAAGACCATTTTTTCTCTCAATTTTCCAGACGATATGTCCCGCGTGTCATCAACAGATAACGGATTGATTCCTTGCCTAAGGACTACATATGGTTCTAATCACCCGACCACACAAAAACAGGAAATATAGTGATCTATTTTTCGCAAAATGCCAGCCTCATGGAACCACATCTGCCATAAATATACGTACAACAGTTTGGTGCTTTGTCCATTCTTGCCCGAAGGTTACATTCGTGGAAATGGCGACACTCTAACTACCCATATTGTGGAAGTAAGCTAATGCCTAATGGACCCCTGCTTCTACCATTGCGGGATATGGATGTTTGTGCTGTTATTGCTGGGACAAATCTTTGTTCTTTTATTTTCTTTTTAAACTCCCAATTCGTAAAATCGAATCAACATAGAAACGCTTCCGACAAGGGGGGCGGGGGGAGGACTCTTGCCCCTTTGCGGATGCCTCTCCTCGAATCATATTCTTTTTTTTTCCCAACCATTTTGCACAATAAAACAGAGACCTTGACCTTAGCAGTTGGGAATTAATATGTTCTTGTGGTCTTGCAAAAGTCTCCTTTGCTCGCCTGTGCACAAATTTTGATTATGAGTAAAAGAAAAGGTGAAAGTATTTTGTCCTATTTTGGGAAGAAACCCTGAAGCAGGAAAGGTATGATTATTTTTATGTAATTTTTTCAAAATAATATTTTAGTTGCCCCCTCCTCTTTTTTTTTTTTTTTTTGTAATTTTTGTTTCAACTTTTTATTTCTTCCTTCCATGCTAAGAAACTGCTTATTAATCCTCCTTTTTTCGCTTTTTAACTTCATAGGCGATGATGTCACACTACTTCGAGGGGGGCGGCGGGGGGGGGGGGAGGTCGAGAAATTGTGACAAGGGGGGATAACAAGAAGTGTGACATTACACATTTTGATTTCTATAAAAACGTGTAAAAAACCAGCAGATTAAACTTATTTTTGATGATTTTTTACTTTCATAATTTGAATTTAAAGTTTCATTGATTTCATTTTATATTGAAAATACGGATGCTTATTAAGGTTTGAAGTCACTTCTAGTTAAAATTTTAAAAGAAACTCTTCTTAGGTATTTACTTTTAAAATAAATAAGTGCGTGTCATTTTTCAGAAGTCAATTAATTATTTTTCACTATTATGCACTAATTATCTTTTTTCTATTTTAACCTTAATCTAATTTTATACTAATTAAGTCCACGTGTAATCATTATCATTTATTGTTATGCTCACAAATGTCGTTAAAAGTTAAAAAATAAAATTAAAAATTTGATTCTTTAACGTAAGTACTTTATTTCTGAACTGCAACACTGCAAGTACATGTGTTCATGTAATATAGCGTGGCACGTGACAAAGGGGATAGGGGTGTGTTGGAGAGTGTCATTTTGTGACAAAAGGGGGGGGGTAGGGGGCTCAAATATATGGAAAGAAAGTGTGACACTGTTTATGAATCGTCCCATAGAGCGTTTATAATAACATTGCGAAGGTGAAAAATACCGTGACAAAATTACACTTTTACTTAGCCTAATCATAAATGTACATTGAACAAAAAAGATCTTTAATTGATTGGTTCTCATGGGCTGCAATAGTGGCACAACTCAAAAAAACACGCGTTTCGGACTAAGAACAGATTGTAAATATGAAAGTACACATTCTTTTCAGCGGCAATACTAGCACAACTCATAATTCAATATTAGGTTTTGAGATGTCTTAAAAGCGTAATTTCTCTTTTCTTTCTTTTTTTAAAAATTGTGATCTGATTTTTTTCGCCGATGGGGGGGGGGGGGGAGTTGACTTGCTCCGAGGGGGTAGTCCCCCCCCCGAGAGATGCCTGAAAAAAACACGGAGTATATCTGTAATGACAAGTATTTATGACTAGTAAATTTTGAACTCTTGTGCACTGCTTATTGGTGTTTAGTCTGTACATTTTTAGGGTGACCCCCCCCTTTCCCCAACCCTAGTTACGCCTATGGTGTGGGGGGGGGGGAGGGAATCTGGCTCGGCTTAATGAAATCGCTACTCTAGAAAGCGTAAATAACGAAAAGTTCAATGATATACTAACAATAGAATTCCCATTCATGAATATGAAACATAAAAATTCATGATCTATTAAACATACGAAACAACTTGAACAGACATAATTGAGTAAAATAATATAAAGCAATCACGTTCATTACTGAATTAAGTCAAATCTATTAAATCAATTCTCGAAAAATTTTACTTGAAATTAAAAACGAAAAGATCAGAACGTTGAAGTTACGAATCAGACTTGGTGCATGAATTTACACAGATTAAATACCCAAATTTTTATGGAACAATTGCATATATTCAAGCACAATACTGTTTGCAGGAGGTATTTTGACTGCAACACAAATAATAAATGAGAAAATGCCATGCAAATCAATTCAAAATGATTTCAAAGTACTCATATATGTTTCACGACAGCATTCACCATTAATCATTTGTTTTATACAAATGAAACATTCTGCTACCACCTCATCAAAAGGTTAAACAGCAAATTCAGAAGTAACAGGCAAATTAATTTCATGCTTTTAAAAACATGTTCGCGCGCACACATTCAGTATTCTTCAATTTTAGAGTTTCTAATAGTTTATACAAATAAATAATTCTATTAATCGGCTTTAATCGGAGCGTCAAACTAGGGATTTAATCCTTTCTTTGCAAAAGATAAATTTTCTTAATTCAATATTTTTTCTCTTCTTTTCTCTCTCCCTTTCTTTTTCTTGGTGAACCACAGCTGAATTTGCCACTTACATAGGGTTCTTTTGTACATTAAAAAAAAAGTTCAGAATTTTAAGATTAGTTTTAGACTTAAACATTTATATTTCTAATTCCCCAAATTATTTTTCAAGAACCTTTGGTTATTTAAAGGGAAGTTATTAAATTTACATTTTGTTGCACAAAATATGGAAAACAAAAATGTTTAAATGATTGAAGGGGGAGAAAAATGTAAGAAAAGATTAACAAAGAAAAAATGAACAGAAAAAATAAAAATAATTTTTTCTTTTATTACTTCTGCTTTTTTTTTTTTTTGTTATTATTATTATTGAGAGGAGAATTTTCTTTTTAACCATCAGAGGATTTTGGTGTGAGGGCAATAGTATCATCTGAAATTTCTGCTATATCAAATGCAATTTAAAAATACTAAAACGGGTTTTGCCGTTTATAGAACTAATATAATAATAATAATGATAATTAATTCGTATTTTAATCATATAAGCAAAATTTGGATAATTTATATTTTATTGCACAAAATATGAAAACTGATTTTTTTTTTAGTGTATTTAAAAAAAGAAAGAAAAATCTATGTAGTAGTTTTTTAATTATTAAAGAAAAAAAAAAAAAAAAAAAAAAAAAAAAAAAAAAAAAAAAAAAAAAAAAAAAAAAAAAAAAAAAAAAAAAAAAAAAAAAAAAAAAAAAAAAAAAAAAAAAAAAAAAAAAAAAAAAAAAAAAAAAAAAAAAAAAAAAAAAAAAAAAAAAAAAAAAAAAAAAAAAAAAAAAAAAAAAAAAAAAAAAAAAAAAAAAAAAAAAAAAAAAAAAAAAAAAAAAAAAAAAAAAAAAAAAAAAAAAAAAAAAAAAAAAAAAAAAAAAAAAAAAAAAAAAAAAAAAAAAAAAAAAAAAAAAAAAAAAAAAAAAAAAAAAAAAAAAAAAAAAAAAAAAAAAAAAAAAAAAAAAAAAAAAAAAAAAAAAAAAAAAAAAAAAAAAAAAAAAAAAAAAAAAAAAAAAAAAAAAAAAAAAAAAAAAAAAAAAAAAAAAAAAAAAAAAAAAAAAAACTCTCTCACAAAATAAATCACAATCGAAGATTGTTTTTGTTTTCAAGAAATTTCAAAAAGGGGCTATTCAAGTTTATCCAGGTGTGAGAAAGTTCGTTCGTTTCCAGTATGGAACTGGAGAAGTTCTTTCTTTTTGCCATTTTATAAACCAACAAAGCTCCAACACTTCGAGTCTAAAGACGATTTCGTTAGCATGTCACTATTTCATGCTATGTACTGTACTCTTATTGAACAGAACGGCTTACATATAGTGGACATTTTACAAATAGTGGAAAATATTTTCTTTCCCATAAGGACTAGGGAAAAAACTTGCAAAGCATTTTAATACTGGAAGATTCAGCATTCACTTTCAACTCCATGTCTAAAAAACAATCCACTATTACAGATTATTTTCAACCTAAATTCCAGAATTCGTAATTAAATGCGTTAAAATAGTATGTATTCAAAAATATAGATATTATACTTTTTGAAAGAGTTGAAATCTGCCATTCATCATTTGTAGCATAAAAGGATAACGTTCCCAACCATTTCAAAAATTCATCATTCGTAACAACATTCAAATCGTTAGTCTATCAGTTTCATTGAAAATGCCTCGCCTACCTATAAAAAAGTTGTTTACAGAGTTGAAATAAGAGCCAGAGAGAACTTTCACCACTGAATTAGCCGAGAAAAAATACTAGATAAAAAAAATACGACTTGAGCGTATTAAAAATATGTATGTTCGTGTCAGAACATCACCCCAATTGCCATTTTTGTGGCATTGAATGCTGTAAAAAATAAGCAATATTCCATGCTCTGCTCATAACTAAGCAAGTGTCCATTGCACTAACATTAGGAACTGTAGGTAGGATTCCATGATAAGAATAAAATTTTCCTTGCATTTTTAGTGTACTAATTTAGTAACAGATTCTTTTTCAGCTTTGAACCATAAAATTTCCCTTTTCAGCATTCACATTCACTTTCGAATTTACTTTTGTCAAGATATGTCTCTTAAGCGATGCATATCAGAAATTGACGTGATACTCCAAAATCAAATTTATAGGCAGGGTATTCCATTATCCGCTACTAAAGAAATGTCTTTGTATATTGGCGTAGCTAAGTGGGGGCGGACTGTCCCAGGTGTCACCCATTCAGGGGTGACAACCAGCCCCGATGGAGAAAAAAATGAACCTTTAAAAGCTCCCTAGAATAAAACAAATACTTAAAATGGGAGAAAAAAATATCCAATTTAATTTTCTATTTTTGAGCAAAGTGTTTCCTTTAAAAAATATTCACAATGCTTTTAACCGCTAATCATAACCAGTGCCCTCAACAAATACTTTAAATATTATGAGGCTCATGATGCAAATGGTGTTCTTCTTTTTGAAAACTGCAATTTTTTTAACAAAATATTATATTTCATTAAAACGCATACTTCACGGTTAACATGTTTTTTTTTTTTTGGATGGGGAAGGCATAATCTTTTCCACTCTGTCACACCCATGTTAGCTACGCCACTGCATTCCATACAATTTTCACTATCAACATACAGTAGAACTTAGGATAATTCGAAGCTGAAGGGACAAGAGCCAAACTTCGAATTACACAAGTCTAATTTTTGTAGCCTAATTTTTGGCCCCACGAATGCCAGTAATATTTATTCCGTCAAGAATAACGTCAATAATCTTTTCTTTAAAATGTCAAGGCACGTGTATAAAATAATTAAACATTGTATTTGTCGACAATATAAAATGTATTTCGTGCATAACATAAAAGGTAAAACTATAGCATATACATACGAAAACAGGAACATATAAGTAGAGTATTACTTTTATAAAATATTCTTTTGTTAAGTACTGAAAATTATATACAAAAATTACCTGCTACAGTTTTTAAAAAATGAGAAATTTGGGATTGCTTCTCTGAATTAAGTCTTTTGATTTTAAGACAGAATAAATATATTTTCTGCGCATGATCTGAGCCTTCGAGCAACTAATAATAATCAGTCACGTGTCTAAACATTGTGAAGAAAGACGGATTAGGCGTAATTCACTGTTAATCAGTACCACTTTCGGTCTCAGGGATCAATGCGGGAGGTCAGTTGTCACGTTCCCAACAGTTGAATGAAAGGAATCTTTCACAATAGAAAGCAAGACAGAAATCTTACTAATCTACCATTTGTTGCAAATAAACAAGTAGGATAAAATTTTTGCAGACAAAAAAATTATTTCAACATACTTTTGTCGATTTCGAATGAGAAAACCTTCGAATTAAAGAAGTTGAACTTCGAGTTATCGAAAAATTTTAACATTGATTTGAATACTAGGTTAAAGGGACCAAGCGAAATCTTCGAATTAAAGGAAAATTCGAATTAAAGACGTTCGAACTATCAAAGTTCTACTGTACTTCCCTTATAGCTGCCACTGATTTTTTTTTTCATTTCATCAAATTGCTGACATATACATAGTCCAGCATCTCTTTGCTGCAGCTTTTGCTTTTCTTGAATAGGCTAAGGATGATCAGTAACTGTTAGATTTTTCAGATGATCTTTATTAAATGACTTTGCCTGATCAATTTATCAATTCCCCATTTTGACTACTTTAATTTATGGCAATTAAAATTTCATATTTACAATAATATAAATTCATTTCTCTGATTTGATTACAAAATGTATGTTTATGCATAAAGCTATTAATACATTTATTTTTTTATTTTTGTATAACAATTTACTCTTTTTATTGGTTTAAATAAACATTTATGAAACAACAGTTATATTTTTGAATTCAGACTCAGAAAGAATGTACTGCTATCGATCAGAGTCAGAGTAAAAAAAAAGCTATGTAAAAGTTTTGATGATGTAATAAAGATAAATATGCCACATGATACAAATGTAGATCAATAAATATAGGTTATTAGTGATAGAGTGAAAAAAAATTACACCTAAGTCAAGGTAGATATATATTTGTAGAAAAATACAGGCTGAAATAAGTTTTTATTGGCTCAGAAGTGACTTAAGAGGTCGCCTTCCGTGACTTGCTTGGGACAAAAAACAAGTTGCGCCGTAGGCGCCGCTATTTTAACATTGCACGGGCAACGCCGTTGCGGGTACCGCTAATAGGGAAAATAATTTAAAAAATTTTTTAGGAATACATAAGTTTACTGTCCTAATAATAATGCAAAAAGAACAAAGAATAAAAAAGTAATAATAATAATAAAAAAATGCAGCCGTATTTTAGTTTCAATTTAAACTTAGATGTTTTACAATAATTATGTTTTCATTTCTTGTTATGAAGTCTTGTACAACACGCAAAATAAATGTGCTAGTAAATTTTACACTTTTGTCACCCGTTACTATCGACCACAGAAGGGGGTTCGCCATTTTCTTTCGGATCTTAGAAGGGGTTCTCAAGGTAAAAAAGGTTGGGAAACACTGATTTAAGCTAACTACTTTAATAATAGTAACTTGTTAAAAACCTAACAAGAGGAACGCAGCCTATGGGTGGCGTTGGGGATAATATCCTGCTTGAGCTTTTGATTAAGAAACCAACCTTGTGTAAATAATAACTGCAGAACAAAGGGGAAAAATTTAACTTTTTCTGTGACTCCTATTTTCGTAAATGCCCGTCCGACAACACTTTTTTCTGATCCTAACTGTTTCAGCAAGGCCATTAGTAGAAAATCTTAATTCCAAACAGACGAGAGCAAAAATAACAATCGCAATAAAAAAAATAAACGAACAAGTTAAAATTACATTGCTTTTTTTGCTTATCTCATATAAATGCTTCGGTACTTTTCCTTTTTAAATACTAATAATAAAAATAATTATTATTATTTCACGCGTGCGTAATTCGCGTTTTCCTCAAACAAATTACTATAACACTTGGGATACGCAGATATTCGGACAAAGCTTAATGTGTGTAGTGCTTGTGTAGTTTTAGGGTGTAAAACTCCATGACGCAATGGCGTACAGCAATAACTGTCACATACTTCAGACAGTTTAAAGTTGTAGTATATTTTTTTAAAGAAAACTTTTTGACAGAATCATTAACATGAAACTTCCTGTCTGAAAAATTGGGAATATATTAGTATAGTTTGTTTGTTTGTTAACGACCATTTCAGGTCACATAAATATTCGAGTTTATCTGCTATTCTCACGGACGCACCTCAAACTCTCGTCTAATATGACAGATGGAACAAGACAGTACGACAGATTTACTATACAAAGAAGGAAAATACACCGAGGGGAAAGTCGGAATCGAACCGACGCTTCTTTACTGCGCTCCGTCAGGTACCGGAACCTTTCGATTAGACCGCTCAGCCACTGAGGCCCCATCCTCGTATAGTAATATTTACTATATTGCCAATCCTAATACAATAATGAAGTCAATGATGCCACTCCTAATTAGGTAATGTATAGGTATGTTGCCAATCAGATTAAGACCTCAAAGGACTTCTTTTCAGTTTCATAGTTAATTAACCTCTTTACCAGGCTTGCCAATGTGCGGGTAATTACAGGAAACTCTGGTATTTTTAAGTTCTGTGGGTATTTTCAAAAATATTTATAAATTGAGGGTATGTGGTGATATTTCTGAGACATCAAGTTTTTAAAATAATTTTTCAGATAGGAAGTTTTATGTTAATGATTCTGTCAAAAAGTTTTTTTCAAAATATATAACACAAGTTTAAACTGTCTGACGTATTCAAGGAATTGCTGTACGCCATTGCCTCATGGAGTTAAACATCCTAAAACTAAACAAGCACTACACACATGATCATTGAGCTTTGTCCGTATATCTGCGTATCCCAAGTGTTATAGCAATTTGTTTGAGGAAAACGCGAATTACGCGCGCGTGAAATAATAATAAAAATAAAAATTATTATTATTTAAAAAGGAAAAGTACCGAAGCATTTGAATGAGATAAGTAAAAAAAAAAAGCAATGTAATTTTAACTTGATAATTTATTAATTTTATTGTGATTGTTATTTTCGTTCTCGTCCTTTTGGAATTAATATTTTATACTAATGCCTTGCTAGAACAGTTGGAATCAGAAAAAAATGTCGTCGAACGGGCATTTACGAAAATAGGAGTCACAGCAAAAGTTGAGTTTTCTCTCTTTGATCTGCAATTATTATTTACACAAGGTTGGTTTCTTTCACTCTCAGTTGATTTATTTTCCGTATTTTGGGTTTTTTTTTTTTTTTTTTAATTTTCTCTTACTTTTCGATCTTTTTTTATTTTATTCATTCTTTGAATTAAAAACATTTTTTATTTGTTTAATTACTACTTACTTATTAATTTTATTTATTCTTTCTTCTTTTGGTTTATAGCATGCGCAATTTGATTTTTTTCCCCGTTATGCCTCGAAACAACACTTCTCTTCCTGAAAAGGATTTTAAAAATGCCTTTCGCTGGTATTTCTATTTTTCCGTTCTTACGTTTTGGAATTCGTTCGGTTTCTGAATTCATACCTATAGCTGTTGGGATCCGCATTAATGCCTCTTTAATAATCAATGGTGTGATAAATGATTAAATGCTACAAAAAAAATGTAAATTACACGATGATATTCTAAATGATTTGAACTTTAAGCAATTCGCACAGCAAATGGGCGAAGTCTATAGCAAGCGAATAAGTCATTTCCGAAAGGCTAAACATTCATTTTTTACATCCAGTGACCCGACCAGTTAGACATCCGTCGGCGAACTACACCCTTAGCCGATTGGTCGAAAGTAGCAAGTAAATTTCCGGCAGCTCTTTTCAGCCCTAGGCAATTAGTTTTAATTGTAAAGGTTGCGAAAGAAGACAAGACAAATGTTTATGAGTCAAAAGATAGTTAGCTCTTTTAGAACAACGAATTTGAAGGTAGTTGATAGCTCTTTGAGGATCTTGTGAATTCTGTCAAATAGTTTGCTTTCGACAATTCGCCTTGTTTTGCCCCATTTATTCGTTTACTTCTAGCGTTTTCGCGGATTCCAATTGTTATTGCAAAGCACGTAAAACATACATGATAAATGATAAAGTGCTATTGATGTTATTTGAAGTATTGAATAAATCTTGACTATTAATTCAATGCAGCTCACAATCATGAAAGAATTACTTCGTTTTTTTCCGTAAAATCTGTCTTAAAGGCAATTTTTTTTTTTTTTTTTTTTTTTTTTGGAATTTTTTCAAAATTTATTTTACCACTGACGATGCGGGAATTTAAGTAATTCATTTAAAGATAAAAGAGTTATTTCACGAGAAAGGAGCTTCAAAACTTGAATACAGGAGGGTCATTTGTAAAATAAGAGTGTAAAAGTGAATAGTTAAAAGATATTCGATTAAATTTGCCTTTTCTTTAGTTCTACTCCACTTGGCTAGATGGCGGTGCAAATCAGACAAAAGAAGAAATGCTGGTATTGGAGGGTATTTTTGCTTATGCTGGACAGCTGGAGGGTAAAACCTTAATTTCCAAACGGAAAACACTGGTATTTAGGTACACAGAGTATTAAACAAACAAGAGACACATCCTAATGTTAATTCCAATGTAGTCAAAAACTGCGTTCAACATCCCCACGGAGGAAAACAGGAACTTCTTTTCACGGTTTTGCTGTCTAATTGTTGTCACTCCCCATTCTTGGCTATTACGTTTTATGACGTCGCCACTATTACCATTACTCATATCAGTTATGTGTGAATAATTGTTAATAATTTTTATCGGTTTTGGAAAACTGCTTCTATTACTTTAAAATTTTGCTTCGTGTTAATAAAATGCCATTTCTACTAACGACATTTTTAACGACATTCTAACCGACATTTTTTTTAAAATTGATTTCATAATACTTTTTCCTTTTCTTCCTCCCCCTTTTATAGAATTAAACTGCAAGTAAGATGTATTTCACACTGATGTTTCGTATCAGCAGTAATACTTAAAATAACACTTTCAAAACATATTAACCTGTTTCAAAATTCTAAATATTTGTTTGCCCTTTTCTCGTTGTCAGTTCGTCTAACATTATATTTGTTGACTCGGTTTCTTTCAATTTCGTTGATACAGTCTTTTATTCTATACTTCTAAAACCTACAGCTTTGCATGAATTTCAGAAATTTTTTAAGATTACCATCTTGTTTTATTTAACGTACTTACTGATCTTTTTGAATTAAAAATGACATTAAATATAAAAAAAAAAAAGATCTAACAAATCGGGTACTTTTCCATTTGGGGGGGGGGGGGGGGAGGCTGGCGATGATTACTATAATTAATTTTTTTTAGCCAAATCAATCTACTATATTATTTTTGGGTTGCAGTTGGCGATGTTTAATTATTTTTCGCAAAAACAAACTCCACAAACGAAACAAATTGATTTAGCAAAAAAAAAAACTATCGCCAGCCCCCTGAACTGGAGCAGAAGTTTAATCATAAAAAAATCTTTATTTAAACTCTCTATGTAGTAAGACAAGGTGCACAATTATAAAAATCAATAAAATGTATCTTGTTAAATAAAGTCCAATAGAAAAATGATAAATAAATTAAGCACTAATTGTCAACAGATAAGAATGAAAATGTAGAACATGTTCTAAATAAGTTCAATTAAATATATTTGGTATCAAAAAATTCTTAAGTTAGATATTATTTTAAAAAGTAATCGTTTCTAAATACCGTAAATAAACTTTAGCGTTGAAAAATACTCCGTAAAATGACGAACAAAAATAATGAAAGTTCAAAAAGGATTGAATCTCAGAGAACAACGCAAAGCTGCAAAAGAGCGAACCGATTCTGAAGAAATATGTAATTTCCTTTCAAAACAAAGATAATACGTAATATCGTCGTAGCGGAGACATGAGTAAAACTTCAATGCGAACTTTTGTAATTTAGTTCATGTTTTTCCCCAAGGTGCGCCAGTGAAATCGACCCGAAAAAAAGCTTGAGAGTTAAAAGTTAAAACTCGGACTTATTATCACTTTCTGTGCTTAGGTAACGCATAGGGCGCTACCTGCAATTTAGTAAGAACAAAAACAATGTTTAAAATGACGGAATAGTTTCATATACTTATAATTACTATAGCGAAAATCACACTGGTGGTTATAAACAAAGTTTAAAAATGAGTAGTAAATAACTCTACGAATTGAAATATAATTAGAGATGTTCATGATCAGAAGTTTAAATGATTAAAGATACGATGTGCGTGGTCCCTTGAAACTTAATATGTTAAACAATATCTATAACGTAGCATGAAAGCCACAGAGTCCTGCCTGAACGAAGCTGATTTTTCCTGTCAAAGCGTTTTCTTTAAAAGAAACCCCTAGAATTTTTTAAAAGTGCATGATTATTATCAAGAGCAACTCTTCTAAAAGTCAATCAACATTTACAGCTTCATCCATAACGATTACTGTACGCCATTGTATCATGGACAGGGTTCAAGCACTGCACGCATAATCGAATGGAGTTCGTCCGCACATCTACGGATCCCAACCGTTACATCAATTTGAGATAAAGCCAATTACTCAAGCGAGAAATAACACCAAAAAAAAAAAAAAAATTCCTTATTATTTTAAAAACAACAAAAAGAAATAGAGCATTGTAAAATGAAATTAGTAAAAACTGTTCATTCATTCATTTCAAGGCCGTATCCGGAGGGAGGGGGGGGGGGGGGCCGACGCACCCGAAATTTTTCGCAATGTAGCACAGGAGGAGGTACCAATCAAAACCATCAATGTCCATTTTCAACAAAAATTGAGTTAGCAGCTGATTCAAATATTACAGGATGGTTTCTAATGTTTGAAAGCTTTCTCTCAACAATATTAATAAGGCTAAATCAATCTATATTTATACATAGATATATTGTTCCATAAAATGTTATTTAGAAAAACGTTTTTCATGAATTGCCAAAAATCGTTTAGAATAGACATGTGTGGTTTTGATTGGTACGTCCTCATATTCTAACTGAAACTTTCCTCAACATAAGTGTTTCAAAGTCAGCCCCCCCCCCCCCCCCCGGAAAAAATTCTGGCTACGACCTTCATTCATTTTATTGTGCTTGTAATTATTTGTCTCATCATCATTCTCTGGAATTCATTTTTCTACCATAGCCTTGTTATAACAATTGGGATCAGAAAAATGTCGATGAACTTGCGTTTACGATAATATTACTCACAGCAAAAGTTAAGCTTTCCCCCTTTGATCTTCAGTCATATGTTTACACAAGATTGTTTTTTTATTTTTCTTATTTTCGGATGTATTTAATAATCAATTTTCTCTAACTGTTTAATCTTTTTATTTTATCTTATTAAATTTTTTTGGTTTTAAAACGCTTTTAACGTTTTTAAATTTCTTCATCTATTACTTACTTATTTATTTATCTTATTTTCTTTCTTCCTTGGGTCTTCTACATTCGCGATTCGATTTTTCCCGTTATGCCTCCAAAAAGCAATTATCTCCTAGAAAACGACTTTGGAAAATGCCTTTGGTAGTTCTATTTTTTCGTTCTCACGTATATGCAATTCATTTGTTTTCCGCCAGCATATCTATAACGGTTTGGATCTGTGAAAATGCATCTCTAATAATCAAGGGTGTGATGAATGATTAAATGCAAAAAAAAAAAAAAAAAAACGTAAATTACACTGCGATATTGTAAATGAAATATACATTTAAGCACTTGGCACCACAAATGGGCGAAGTCAAAAACATTCATGTTTTAAAAGATCCTACGAATGCGAGCAGTTAGACATCCGTCAGCGTACTACCTCCGCAGCCGATTGGTCAAAAGCAGCAGGTAAAGATCCGGCAGCTCTGTCACCGTAATTGTGGGAATTGATCGGATTTGTAAGGTTTGGGAAGACAAGACAATAGGTCTATGAATACATTGGCACTACACTTTAACTAGAGCAAAGGTAGGATTGCTCATAAGGATCATGTGAACTTTGTTATAGTTTGTTTTCGATTAGGCGCTTTATTTTGCCTTATTTATTCGTTTTCCTCTAGCATTTTAGCACAAGTATTATCGTAAAAAATACATGGTAAATAATGAACTCTCATCGATGTGGCTTGAAGTATAAATTAAATGTTTACACCTGATTCAATGCAGCTGAAAATCATATGAAAGTTAGCTTTTTTTTTTTCCAGTCAAATCGAAGGTGGGATTTTCTTTAGATTTTTTTTAGTTATTCTACTACAAATTATCTAGCCTCTGAGTTAGCCCAATTTAACGATGTATGAGAAAGAAGCTTTAAAATTTTCACATGCATCGTTGAATGAGACTTAAATAAGACTATAAAGGGGACGAGTTTTAGAAATAGTCGGCTTAATAAGCCTTTTGTTTAGTTCCAGTCCTCCTCATTAGATGGCGCTGCAAAATGGAAGTGAAAGTAATCTGCGAGCATTGCAGAGTATTTTTGTTTTGATAAGTGAGTCTGCGAGCTGAACACACGAGTTGAAAATAAACGTAGCAATTTGATCAGAGCCCCGAATCATAGATTTTCAAAAGTCAAACATGGTTTAATCGCGAGAATTAATAATATTTTTAGCATACTTTCCGATATTCATCTTCTATTCTGTGTGTTTTCCCATTATCAACTAGAAAACGCATTATGATAGCTTGCGATTCGTTTTTAAAAAAAAAAAAAATTTTTTTGAAAAATGTGACATGAAATGGTTCCTATAAGGAATAATTGAGATACTAACACTAGAGTATTTGAGTTATACACTAGAGATTGATCACTATACGCCGGATTTTCCTAGACGTTAGTTTAACCACTGTTCTATTCAAGCAATTTGAATGTTTGCATTACATTCGAACTATGTTCTTTATACATTATTAGTTCATTGTCAAAAATGATGTCTGTGTCTCTATGTAATAGAGGCGTGTGTTTTAGTGAGATGAACTTAAAAGATTTTCAAGTTGTTACCATCATGAATGCTGCAGTTAATTTTTAATGTTTGGGAGTATACAATTTTTTTTCTGGGTTTATATAAATTTCGTATGAATAGGTAAAAAGATGCTTAATTTGACAGTAAATCTTGAATGAAGCGCAGTTTTTTCAAATGGCATTCGAAGCTTTATATAAAACATTTTATACTTTATCACTTGAAATTTTAATAATTTACCACTCAATTATTATTTTTAATCAAACGTCTTCCGTGAGAATGCATATATGAAAAGCACTCCTTATCAGTTAAAGGGCATGCATTGGGGAGAGTTATCTGAATTGTCGCCAACTTGGCTGGTGGTACATTATATTGTTGATACCATGGACAGCACAACACACGCTTCAAATACATATGCATTGGAATCCGCTTAATGGAGGCAATTCATCGCGTCACGTGATAACGGTGATCGCTGATTTGTTTACCAAATATTTAATTGAGTTCTACGTGGAGTTCACGAAGCAAAATTAGCTATCTTAAAATTAGACTATTTTCATAGCTTTTTCTGATTATAAACCCAGTAATTTTACCTTTAATTTAATCATTATAAAAGAAATTTATTAATTATTACAATAGTTATAGTGTTTTATTTAGTGTTAATTTTATATAACGTAGACCTTTATTTAGTTCTAGTTTTTAATAATGTAGAATTTTATTTAGACCTAGTTTTAATAAGATTGGTCGAACTCGAAGAAAAGTGATACTACAGCTTCTTTTGTTTGCATCGCTATCATGTGACCTATGACGCTGTATGAATTGCCTCCATTGGACCTGCCGCTTATTCAGACAAAATTCTAAAGAACCGAGACATTTCCTGTTACATAAACCAATTTTTTTTTCCCTTATTGGGACCAAAAATCCGTTTAATCCGACCAGAGAAATGAAAGCAAATATAAAACAGGAGCCATAAGTTGCCCGCCTAGAACGGATTTAAAGCGGATCAATGAACTCAAACATTAATGTATTAAACATTAATTAACTTTAAATTAAATCCAACACTATTTACAGAGGAGATGTTTAACAATATTTCATGTCGGTACTATTAAAGCAAATTTCAAGTGAATTTTCGAATTTACTTGGCTGAGCAGTCGGCAAGTGAAGTAAAATAAAATCATTTCTATATAAAAATAGAACCGACTTCAAACTATAAATTGCTCTAAAAAGTGAAAAATAAATTAACTTTTTAAACAACAGCGATGTGACTTTTAAACAGTTTTAGAAGTCGGTGAAAAATTTAAGATAGATAAAATCTTTTGTAATCATGAATCAATTACACTGTATATATTTTCCCAGAATTAGTTTCAGTTCCAATATAAAGTAGCAAACGGTGTAATGTGGTAATTAGATTCATAATTTTGCACCGACTTCTAAAGCTATGTTTAAAAGTCACATCGATGTTGTTTAAAAAATTAATTTATTTTTCCCTTTTTAGCGCAATTTATAATTTGAAGTCGGCTCAATTTTTTAATAAAAATTACTTAATTTTATTATTTTTAGTGTAAATACATTTTCTATATAAATGCTCTATTTTTTTAAAATCCATATCAAAGGGCAAACCTTCTTTGAAGAAACGGCGCTAAAAACTAATCATTTGCATGAAAAATTCCGTTTTGAAGTCGATTGTAGCAAACAAACTGTTTGGATTTAATTTTTGCCTCAGAGAAGCCTTCAGTC
The DNA here is from genome assembly GCA_038502835.1 of Octonoba sinensis. Classification (NCBI taxonomy): domain Eukaryota; kingdom Metazoa; phylum Arthropoda; class Arachnida; order Araneae; family Uloboridae; genus Octonoba; species Octonoba sinensis. The sequence continues at coordinate 111,690,105 of CM076606.1, forward strand.
AAACTCTTTCTGTAATTGCTTTTAATATTATAGCACAACGGCAACAAACACTTTTTTAAACAATGAGTTTTATATTTTTTAATAGTTTTTCCCAACAAAGAAAAATCAAGCAAAGCATTTCCAATTAAAAAAAAGAAATTATTTATTTTTCACCCGCAATGTTTTTTCTAAAAAACAAATGTAGTCAGATTGATGTACAATATTTGAGTTACACGACCCTATATCGATTAAAGAAAAAAGTCATCAAAATCGGTTCATTTAGTCAAAAGTAATGGGTGAAGAAACAAAAAAAAAAAAAAAACTAAATTTCCGCCCATAACTTCTTTTCTAATTATCGAATGTGATCAAACGAAGGTACGGGACCTATGGGAAACTACCCTCGATCGATTAAAAAAAAATAAATAAATAAAATCGGTTCATCCGGTGCGAAATTACTCATAACTTCAAAAAAAAAAAGAAAAAAGAGAAAAAAAAAAAAAAAAACCGAGGCACATACAGTATGAATGCATAACCTAATTTCTTTGTGAAGTCGGTTAGTAAAATTATGATTTTTTAATGTAATTCTTTGATTGTAAAAAAAGTAATGTATATTGAATGGAGTTTTGCTAGCTGTTGTGTGCTTTTTAAAATTTGGTTTTTGACTTATATATAGATATGCCCGTTCTTGTTCAATAATTGCGTACTCCAACCAGCCGGTTAATGAGACCAAAATGATCGCGTCAGGATGTTGTCCGATTAACCGGAATCGACTGCACATTAAAATATGTACCCATTGACTGGTGTCGTAACAAAAAAGAATGGATGAAGGATGACCACCTTCATTATGTCTGATCAACTGTCTGATTAACTTGTATAAGAAATTTATTAACAAAATTATTTAATGTACTTTTACAACCAAATTTTATAAAGATTTATTTGAAAAATAAAACCATTTAGTGAAAATTTAAAATGAAAATGGTTGGGAAACACTGCCTTAGACAATCGACGCAACATCAAAAGGATGTTAAAGCGAGCAACCTGCAAGTCGAGTGGAAGCAGAAATCGAGAACGGTTTTTATTCTTACCAATATGGCATTCAGATTTTTGGAGTTCTACAGCTTAAAACATTATGCGCTCGAATAATGAGCGAACGGCGTTTACCGTCGGAACATTTTCGCGGGCGTCACGAATGGCCGCAATGTAGCGGACAAGACCTCGGTGTTTGCAGTTGCAACGCTTTCACACCCGTACTACTGAAGGAAATTGAAGCTTATATTAACATTGAAAAATGTGCTAATATATTAAACTGGTAGCTATTCATTTTGCTCAAATTAATGTAGTATTGAAATTATTAATAAATAAATTTAATTAATTAACTAATAATTGATAACTTACATTTATTTTTTTTAAAATGGTCATCGAGTAGATGAAAATGGAATTATAAGCATCTTTTTTGCCTGTTAAAAGTAATTTAAAGCGAAAAATTATTTTAATGTTAATGATGGTTTTCAAAAGAAAGTTAAAATTAATTAAAAAATATCTTAATTTGCAAGCTAAATCTATTAGTAATGTAGCGGAATAGAAAATCTCCCATTCCTAGAACACGAAACTTCGCAGAGCGCAAATCGCAGTGGCAACTTCTGTACGCTCTCAATGGATATGAAACGTTGAACATAAAAACGTATACGTATGAAACAACAAAGTATGAAACGTTGCATTATATTTGGATAATTTCTCGTATAATATACCCAATTGGAAGATATTTATTGATTAATTCCAATTTTCCCCTATTTGTCAGTTTATTCCAATTTTTCTGCATTATCGCAAGTAGAAATTTAAAACTATATCAATAATAATATTTCTTTTAATTTCTATTATTTTTACGAATTTCGTGTAATTTATACTGAAAGTATAACCGAGAGATATTTATTTATTGATTTAAAATTTTGTACATATATCTTTTATGACATTCCACAATTTTTCCTTACTTTTGGGAAAAACATTTTCCAAAATAGTTTTGGGAGTGCATATGTTTACTGACCTATTAATCGGTTAAGAATAACTGCAATAAAAAGCAATAATTGAAAAATTCTATTCATTTTCATGTGATTATTAATTTAGTTTTTGCTTAAACTAAAGTGTTTTACACTTATGGTGTTCATTTCTGGCTGTGAACGGCTGTGCAACATGGAAAATAAATGTGTTTGAAAATTTATAATTTTGTTACCCATTGCTAACATCTGCATTGTTGTCGCTATTTTCTTTTGGATTTTAGGAGTTCACAGGTAAAAAAAAGGTGGGGAAACACTGGTTTAGAAGCTTCGAGTAGATCCATAGTATTATTCTAAGCCATCTATTGGCAGACGGGTCAGATACTATCATAATGTTGTAGAAGATGCAAGTACACTTCAATTTAAGAGTAAATGCAGGTTGTTTCTTGTCATTGAAATTCAAAACCAAATGTTTTTTAGAGTTTATTCTGTATCAGAGGTTCCTAAACTGTGATACGAAGTCTCTCCAGGTGGTACGCTTTCAGGCAAAGAAGGAAAAAAAAAAGAGATGAAAACACAAAAACTCAGGATTGAAGATCGAATTTTCACGATTAAAGTTGGGAGAATGCTGACTCAAGCTTAAAAATCAATTCCCGTTATTGTCAGGAAAAGCATTGCTGTTTTTTTATTCCGTGCACAACCACTTATCTTTGTAAAACTTCTTTTTCCAATATGATATTTATTAAAAATAAATATAGAAGCAAATAAAATGTCGAGCCAAATTTGAGGTTAAAACTAAATTCTACTGAACCAGATAGCCCCTCGCTTGTATCTGCCATGCAGCAGCAATAATCTTCTCATTAATTTTGTTGTGATTGCACAGCAGAGCAAAAAACAGCATAACTGTTATTCTTAAATTCACCTTTAATTATATAAAACACAAAGAATCAACTATTACAAAAACACAGAAAACACATGGCAACAAAACAAGGCAGAAAAGCCATCGAGTCACGCAGTAGCGATCTAAGGTTGCAGTTAGTTGGGACGGCCGCCAAGCTTAGAAAAGAACCGCCAAGGTAGGACCAGAATTAGCGAGATACTGCTAAACTCAACATTTTTTTTACATGATAAGGTATTTTGTACTAATTTCTAACGCTGTTTTGGAAGCACATATTAAAATATATTTTGTGATTTCATATATTTTGTTTTATACGTACAGCTTTATTTTAATCAACACTTTTCTCTGTTAACTATAAAAAATGATGTGATTGAAATAACCTAGACGTCGTAGTATTTTTCGAAAATCTAGTATTCTATTCTATATAATGAACTTACATTAGTAGTGGTACGTAAATGGTTTGCAAGAAAAATGGTGATACACAAAAAGATATGGTACTGGACATTTTTGCTCCAGAGGGAAAGGATTTTCCATTGAAACTAAACGAGCGAAGAAACAACCAGTTAGTTCTACTACGTAAAGTATTATATCCGTTTGTACGACCGATGATCGAGCATACTTACCTGGCACTGGGGATGCCTTGATCAACGAGGAGGCTCCCCCGAGCAGAGGCCCTTCATTGCACTTCGGAGGGTTTTACGCTCGCCACATCCGCAAATTGCGGTTGCTTGGGGTGCGTTTCGCGCTGTCCCTTGAAAATGAATTGTTGACTGAATTGCATTTTGTGAAATCTACGGTGTTGGCAGTTTTGCCAATGTGCGGGTAATTAAGTACTGAATATCGGGTATTTTATTTACCGCGGGTGTTTCGGAGGGTATTTATAATTGTTAGGTATTCGAGGGTACTAAATTTTAAAATTGATAAAAAATTAAAATCTTTTGCGGCAACCAAGCCATTAAAGCAGAAAGGAAAATCCGAAAAGCATTTGTATCACCCGCAGAGCCAGATATCCTGGCTACCGCCTACAGCAGGATTCACAACGCCACGGACGGACGGACGAAAACCAACGGAAAATACGTGGCTTCACTGTTGCCATAATACTTACCGAACATGAATGTCCGCCGATATTAAATGGATTTTATAATGTCCGTCACAGACGAATTGCTTTGTCAATCAATCAAACAAGAAGTCTTCGACGAGAAAGGAAGACATGTTTTGCCTGCAGTGTTTATTCAGAAGCGTTGCCAAGCAGGCTTGACAGTCAGTGGTAAATTATCCGAAACTTGGGTATTTTTAAGATCTTTGGGCATTTATAAATTGAGGGTACGTTCTGGTATTTTTGAGACGTCAAGTTTTAAAAACGATTCTTTATATAGGAAGTTTGAAATTTATGATTCTGTCAAAATTTTTTCTTTTAGAAAAACAAAGCTACAATTTTTTGTCTGTCTGATTAATGTCAACAGTTACTGCTGTACGCCACTGCATCATGGAGTATTAGAGTACAAACACACATGATCGAATGAGCTTGTCCGCTTATGTACGGATCCCAACCGTTATAGCAATTTGTTTGAGAAAAGCGAATGACTCGCCCAAGAAATAATACCAATAATAATTATTATTATTTTAAAAACAAGAAAAGTACCGAGAATTCTAACGCGAGGTTTTCAAAAAAAATCGATTTAAATATATTTTTTAAATTAGAAAAAAAAAAATTCTCCTTAAACACGAAAGAAATATGTATTTAGATTCTTATCTATTTATTTAATTGTCTGGCGAGTATTTGAAGTCGAATTGGGATAAAAGAGACTAAATGAAAGTTCTTAAATTTTCTAATACCGTAAATTCGCTTTTTCCGTAATAGCTGATCGTGTGAAAACTAGAGCTCTTTTTATTTTTATTTTATATAGTTGTTCATTTATTTAAGAGCTACAATAAGGTAATACGAATTTGAAATTGATATGAAAGCAACACAAAAACGCGGCTGTGAAAATGGATTCTTTATTAAAATCGAGCTTGCAAAAGTGAAGTCGTTATACACGAGTATGAAATTTGCGCGTTTCTGCATGTAAACATGCTTCTTACATGTAGTTTTCCTTCTTTTTGAAATCATGCTGGAAAAGATGATTGATGATCAAATTTTACGAAATTGATAAGTTAATAAACGAGACGTCCGATTCGGGAATCATCCAAATGGTGCTACACCCGAACGATAACAAAGAGCAAGATAGCGATGAAGACGAAAATAATGACATTTTGCCTGCTATATCTAACGAACGTTGCTTTGAATTAACTAAAGAACTTACGCAGTAATGGAACAAAAATCTTCTATGGACGAAACGCATATAATGGCTGTTCGTAAAATCCAGCAATTGTTTTTACAGCAAAAACCTAATTTCCGCCAACTGAAACTTCATTAAATGTTTAAAAAATATAAAAAAATAAATATTTATATACAGTCGGCAGCTGAAAGAAACCAGCTTTCGTTTTTTGAAGAAAAATTAGAAATATTTTGCGCCATTTTTTTTTGGAAATAGGCATTTTCAGAAAAAAGAAAATAAAATATTAATAAAAGTTCTAATCGCAGAAACGGACCCGTTTCAGAAAATCGCGAAATAACGTTTTTGAAAACTACACAATTCCGATCTTAAACATGTTCTATTGAACATGTTAAACATGTCCTATGACATGTTTAAGATCGCCCGACTTAAACATGTTCTATTGAACATGTTAAACATGTTCTATGACATGTTTAAGATCGACCGACTTAAACATGTTCTATTGAACATGTTTAAGATCGGAATTGTGTAGTTTTCAAAAACGTTATTTCGCTGAACATGTTTCAGATCGGAATTGTGTAGTTTTCAAAAACATTATTTCGCGATTTTCTGAAAAGGGTCCGTTTCTGCGATTAGAACTTTTATTAATTCTTGCTTTAATTCAGAGTTAATATCATCAAATTTTTCTGTTTTTTACTTCTTGTAGTTTTATTATATTTATTTCTTTAAATGAGCTATAATTTTCGCGCGATACAGAATCTTCGCGGAATTGGAATTCGACGTTTCTCGCATTTTCCCCATAGTCGGATCTTTTACTGCAATTTAAATTCTTTAGTAAGTGGCTAAAGAATATAAAATCATATTAGAATTTGAAGGAATTATTTTCTTTTATTGTTTAATTAAAGAGGTCAAAATAATATCAGGAAAAGTTTCGATTTTTCGATGTTTGCCTCGAATGTGAACTGACTCCAACTTCGTTTTTTTGTGCTAAATTCCGCAACTTATAGGGGAGTATATACGATAATAAAAAATGCTATGCTATAAATGAGCAAAATGGGAATAAAAACTTCCAGAGCAAATTATATGGGCCCTGATGCTACTTACAAAATATTTTTGAATGAGGACGCAAAATCCGGAATATTCCGAAATTTGGAAAGATCGCGGCCCCGAGTTCCCTCGTTTTGCAAATCGAGGCAAATATCGAAAAATCTAAACATTTCCTGATAGTATTTTGACCTCTTTAATTAAGCAATAAAAGAAAGAATTCCTTCAAATTCTAATATGATTTTATATTCTTTAGCCACATACTGAAGACTTTAAATTGCAGTAAAAGATCCGACTATCAGGAAAATGCGAGAAACGTCGAATCCCAATTTCGCGAAGATTCTCTATCGCGCGAAAATTTTCGCTCATTTAAAGAAATAAATATAATAAAATTACAAGAAGTAAAAAACAGCAAAATTTGATGATATTAACTCTGAATTAAAGCAAGAATTAATAAAAGTTGTGAATGTTACTGATTTTTATCTTTTAAATATAGTTCTTTTCTTTTAATATTTTCTTAATTTAGAAGTATTTCTACTTATTTTGAAGTATTATTACCATTTGTTATTGTAATTTGGGTTCGATAAACCTCCGATATCGGCATTTTTTAGCAACCCCGAAAACCGGGAAATTCAGTTATCCGGGGTAGCGATGTTCTAGAGCATGCCGGATAAGAGGTTCTGTACTTTCGGTATGCCACTTTGTTTTGCCTCATTTATTTAATTCCCTCTCGAATTTTCGCGGATCCCAACCGTTATAGCAAAGCATGGTAAAAAATACAAGGTAAATATTAACGTGTCGTTGACGTTGTTTCAGGTTAGAATTAAATGTTCAGTTTTCATTGAATGCAGCTCACAATCATATGAAAAGTAGTTCGCTTTTTTCCAGTAAAATCAGTCTTGAAGTCGGTATTTTATTTTTCTCACTAATGATCTAGGGGAGTCTGAGTAAGTTAGTTAACGATACAGATTTTAGTGTTTAGAAAGAAGCTTTAAAATTTAAATATGGGAAGATCGTTTGTGAAATAAGAATATAAATGATGACTTGGAAATATTCGGGTGAATGAGCCCTTTATTGCTTAGTTAATTTCTTGTTCATCAAATAGCGCTGCAGGACGATTCAGGTGGCTGCGCGTATTGGAGGGTAAATCCAAACCGCAACACTGGACGGAAGAAGAAATTTATGTTCCGAAAACATATTCAAGGAACATGGCAGAGATACGATGACTGGAAACTTATTCGATTAAAACGTGTATTAAGAAAACTTTTCAATACTAATGCATCTTGCGCAATTATTGGAACTGGTAGAAAGTTGGATTTCGCAACTTATATTCGGAATTAATTTAATTTCTTACTTTACTTATTATATCTTGATTCAACGATTTATTACATTGCTCATTATCTTTTTACTATTATCTTTATATTTGTATGCTAATAAGTTAATGGTATATTTTTCAAATTATTGTTATTTGATTTGTTTTTTGTTCATTAGCATGTGCAATTCGAATTTCTTTACTTGCTTTATCTTGATTCAACGATTTATTACATTGTTCCTTACCGTTTTATTATTATTTTTAGATTTTTATGCTATTAAGTTAATGGTATTTTTTCAAATTGTTGTTATTTGATTTTGTTTTTTGTTTATTAGCATGCGCAATTCGAATGTTCCTGATGCCATTTCCTAAAACAATATAGAACAATGAAAATGTATTCCCTGGAATTTCTTTCTCCCCCCTCCCCTTTCACCTGTATTGTTTATATAAATACGAACTTAGAACTTTAAAAAGTCAGGGGGTGTCCCAATTTTTTAGTAATTGGTGCCAAGAGCCAGTTCCTGAGCATATATGCTGTGAGATGCCGAAAAAGGACCTCTCAAAATTTTTTCCAAATTCCCGGAAATATAGAAAGGGGATCGATTAATCGTTCAAGTCAAAAACAGTAACAATTAAACGCCCCTTCCTGAAGAGTAGAAAGCAATATAAATTTTCCCCAAATTAACGGAAATATAGTAGGGGACGATTAATCGTTCAAGTCAAAAGCAGTAACAATTAAACGCCCTTTCCTGAAGAGTAGAAAGCAATATATTACAGTAAATGCGCGTCTAATGCCATTTATGTAATTGAAGTTCCTATAGTAATTAATTTCAGTTCTTTTTTTTTTTCTTTCTAATGGGGCTGCAGTATTCGTCATCAACCATTGCAGACCTAGTGCGTCCCCAGAGATTGGTACCAACTCTTTCAGCGGCACCACAATGAGCGTGGTACCATTGCCGCTATTTATTTGACGCTTAGTTTCCGCTAGATGGGGCACCGGAGCTCTCGCTGATGCAATCTGCACTAGGAATTTAATTTAGCCGAGAGTATCCATGCCAAACGGATACTCAAGGGATCTTTAACATGCCGCATAATCATACGACATGGACGCAGACGATTTTCTGCGTCTTGAAAATCCACCGACTTGTGCCAGGTTTAAACCTGCGATCTTGGGCATGCGAGACCTGCGTCCTACCACTACGCCACCCTGTCGACTTAATTTCAATTCTCTGAGGAGAAAAAAACATGACGGATCAGTTTCCGGTAGCGCGAAATACAAAAATCCAAAGCTGCCTCTCATCACGCGAGCCCCGTTTCAAAATAAATACATAAAAAAAATAAAGAATAAGCAATCACAAGAAACATCTTATTTGAAGCTACGGCAATTGTGTAAGTCACGTGTAAAAAAAAAAAAAAGAACAGCCGTCTTGCCATTCAACCTCCTCCAGCTCATACTTAATTTTCTTTTTTACCCTTATTCCATGAAGTAGCATATTGCTATCTGGGGGTTTCCCCTACTTTCTATTTGTTAAGTGACGTCAGCGAGTATGATGCATTGTTATTTGCTAGCCCTTATTCTCGTAAAGTAGCATATATACTACCTGGGGTTTTCCCCTACTTTCTATTCGTTAACAAATAGAAAGTAGGGGAAAACCGCAAGTAGCATATATGCTATTTTATGAGAATAAGGGTTAAGTGTCAAGTAAATAATGAATCATTTTACTTTGATGCGAAGCAACCTAAACAGCTGGCCCTTTTCTTTTTTTAAGTTACTCTTTTATTTCTAATTGAATTTTTTTATTTGAACTTTTAAAATTAAAAAATCTTTAGCACCAAATTGTTTCCCGAAATATTGTAATCACGTTGTTCAAAAAATATTACGAGTATTGGAGATAGATATTTTTAAAAGAATGAAAATAAAATATAATGAGCGATTTTAGGATCTAAAATGAACAATAGAGTGTAGTTCAATAGTTCGTTACAGCGAAGTAGAACATACAATTATTCCTTGTTTTCGATCGTGATTTCACACATACATTCATCTGTGCATATATCTTTTGTATATATACATACATATATATATATATATATATATATATATATTAAGCATTAAAATGAGAAAGTTTTCTCCCCCCCCCCCCCCAATTTCACATATGGGAGCCCACAGTGGCTTACGCAAGGTGGGTTTAGGGGTTTAAACCCCCTTGAGCCCTAAATAATTGTGCTTTATTATATACTCGAATTTCTTATAATAGTTTCAGAAAAGTATGAAACTCCCACCCCTTGAAAAAATTCTGCGTACGCCACTGGGCGCCCCATGCCTTCCTCTCTTCCTCTTCTTCGCTGTACCTTAGTTGTCACGTTTTTCAGATGTGGCAAAGTTTGAAGTTTCACTGGTTTTTATCAATAGTTTGAAATGTCATGTCAAAGCTTCAGAAATTTAAATGACCCTATGTAGCTAAAACATTTATTTAAATTACGAGTACATAGTATAATAATATTAAATCGCCAAAAATGTTTAAAGTTACATGGTTTTATTTAAATTCAAAACATCGTTGCATTATCCAAACAAAACTATTGTTGCCAAACGGAAATGATAATGCTGAGAATTTCCTCAGAGCTAAAATTATTATTTTTTTTCCTAATTAACGTTATAATAAATTATAAAATACATGGATTATTGTATTGTCATCGCAGATAAGTTTGTGTGCTAAATTTGAAGATAATTTATGCAGTAATAGTTGCCGAAAACCGCCTTAAAAAATTCCGCCACAAGTCAAGTTAAATAAAACCATGTAATAATAAAAACCAGACATATTAAAAAGCAAATAATCACTTTACGGTTATTAATTATTTTTATAAAATATGTTATAGATTCAGGGGCGGATACAATACAAAGGGAGGTTCCTGACACCAATTAAACCATTGACAAAAATGGGTAATGTGGTAGAAATTCTACGAAATTAATTAATAACATTTGAAAATACTGGTGCATCGTTTATACGACGTTTTAGTGTGGTCCCGATTTTTGGATCTAGCCAGACGGATAGATTAATCGATGATACGTCGGGCATTCATTTCTACAACTTTATTTTTTGGTACTCCTTTCGGCGTCGTATAAACGATGCTCCTCGTATTATTTATAATTTCTCATGAAAATTAAAGTTATAAGGCGCTTGGCGGCATAAGGATACTGTTAGTCCCAAACGCGTTTATTTCGGGCCGATTTGGCGATTTTTATTAAGCCCCAAAACAGTTAGCGAAAATTTCCTTACCCGAGTCTTGAACATGACTGCACCCCCCAACTAAAATATTATTTTGTTTCCTTTATATTTCACTTATTTTCCCCAGCGTTTTTGAATAGGTGTGGTGGTTGAAAAAAAAAAAAAAAAAACGAGTTTGGATCTGAATAGCTCAAAAACAAGTATGATCAACTCAAGAAACCCATCGCTAACTTCAAAACGCATGAAACACATACGTCTATGAATGTCTCTATTTTGAAACGATACACAAATAAGAAAAGTCAGCACTCACCTGTTAACGATGCATAACTATACATAATAGTTTAAGCTGAATTTTAAGTATCCAGAACATTAAATTATCAAAATGGAAAAAAAAAATTCTTTATCCACAAGTTAATTTCATAGTGCAAGTAGCATAAGTATTTGCAGCGTCCTAACTTCGTTAGCTTTGCGCAGAGGCAGTGTCATAGCCAATGAGGTTCTACCGAGGCGTGACTATTGCTAGTTGAAAACTTTTCCCAATACCCCGCCATGTCGACGTGAAATATCGTCGGCAAAGGCAATTTTTGGGAACCCCTTCGGGGGTTGGATACTAAAGGAAAGAGCACGTAATGTAAGTTATGGAGTTTTGAGTTTTTAGTGTATATCGCGGGATGCTGAGATTTGTATGACTTTTTGCGCACTACTGCCTTTTTTTTTTGTTTCGAAGTTTTGAACCCTCTTTCTAAATTTCTAAATGTTAGGGTCAGTCATATTCAAAGTTTCATAGCAACGAAACCAGAAAACTTTCCCATTTCTTTTCAATTGCATCTTAACATTGACTTCCTTTAGAACAATTTTATGTAATTTTAATATTTATTTTCTAATTATGAGACAGTTGAACTCAGCATATAAAGCTGTGACCTATTTTACCCCACCGTATGGTAAAATGGGTCATATTGCGGAAAACAGCTATTTATTACTGAAATTGGACAAAAATGTGTAAGTATAACATATTTAGCAAGATTTTAATTATGATTACATTGAAATGTAAAAATAATATTGTTCTCTATTGTTACATTATTGGTTCACATAACACTTCTCTCTACCACATCAACATGATCTTTTTTAGGGAAAACATTAAAAAAGAATTAATCTAACTTCAATAAAATAAACAACATACATTATTTAAATTTATGAACTTGCTGCAGATAGGTACCACAGAGTAAATAATAATAAAATAAAACGATCTAATGACCCATTTAACCCATCCAAGAAAAAACTGATGTAAAAAAGAAAATATTTAATATTTTTCTTAACTGATCAGCTGGAATTGTGCTCCATAGTTTCTTAGTGAAGAAATCTTTTAAATTTGGGCTGCTATTTGATAAAATGTAGAGCTTTTCAGAAGTTATGTGTTAAGCACACCATCCTCTAAAGTTGGCAAAAAAAAAAAATTATGTTGCCATATTTTAAGAACCTAACTTTTTTAGATTGAAAAATGATGCCAACACATAGAAAAATAACATTAAAAATATTGGTGTAAAATTTTCAAGTTCTATTATTTTGGGTTTTTTATAAAATGACCCATTTTACCCCATGCGCCATTTTACTCCATCCTCCCCTATACCCCCTTATTCGGCTCTCCTAGCTCATTAGTAGCTAAATAGAGAATAAAAGAAATAGCTAACCATAATGTTGGGGGGGGGGGGGCATATCCAGGCAAAGTGATTTATGGCAGAAATCAATGATCCGTATATAATTGCAAGTTGCACTAAAAAGTAAAAAATAAATTAATTCTTTACATATCATTAATGATACTTTATTACCATCAATAAAGTTTAGAATCCACGAAAATACAACACGGGGGTAAAAAAAAAGAAAAAGCATGCATCGTCAAAAGAAAACAGCACCGAGTCTTAACATTTTCGTTCAATAATATGATTGATCGTTCTGAATTACATACCTTTAATACCATCTGCAATTTCTACTATATCGAATAAAATTTTTAAATGTTAAAATGAGGTTTGCCAATAATAATGACAATGGAAGTGACAAGTAGCTGGGGGAGCGGTGAGTGGATCGAGAAAGAAACGAAATAAAAGGAGTAAATTGGAAGAAGGGAATCGGACAATTTCAAGTTATCGAGAAAAATATTAAATCTCCAAAAGATACTTTTAAGTTACGCGTTTTCATTTTTAAAAAACTAAAATGCAGTAATAGTGGTCGAAAACCGTTGAATTTTAACGCGACTCGTTTGATTTTAAAATGTTTAGTTTACTTGACAAGCTAAAAGATGGGCTGTGCGCAATTCGGCTAAATAAAATGACGACTTACTTGCCTTGCAAAATGATTTAGGAGTAGAATGAAAATTTTTAATTTTTCCACCAGTTTATTTCAACACTGAAGGTGATACACCCGAGCAATGGATCTTTGCTGCTGCATGCTCTGGTTTCCCTTCAAAAATCGTGCTAATCTTTCGCCTTTTACTAAAGATTACCGTGGAGGGGAACAACTTAAATGAGCTTCAAATAATTTTTGGACCCTCTGAAAGGAGGGAAATTTTAAATTAAGAGATTGTAACGTTGGAAGTTTTCAACCAATGCTTCGGTGCTGGACATTTGGTGCTCTCTTTTCTCTATCTTGCTTCGTGATTTAAATACGGGAATTTGGATTCTAATTTTCGCAAGATACAATCATTGTGATTCATATAATTTGAACTTGAACCTTAATTATTACTATGATTAGTCTGACGACCCTATGTAGCTAAAACATTTATTTAAATTACGAGTACATAGTATAATAATATTAAATCGCCAAAAATGTTTAAAGTTACATGGTTTTATTTAAATTCAAAACATCGTTGCATTATCCAAACAAAACTATTGTTGCCAAACGGAAATGATAATGCTGAGAATTTCCTCAGAGCTAAAATTATTATTTTTTTTCCTAATTAACGTTATAATAAATTATAAAATACATGGATTATTGTATTGTCATCGCAGATAAGTTTGTGTGCTAAATTTGAAGATAATTTATGCAGTAATAGTTGCCGAAAACCGCCTTAAAAAATTCCGCCACAAGTCAAGTTAAATAAAACCATGTAATAATAAAAACCAGACATATTAAAAAGCAAATAATCACTTTACGGTTATTAATTATTTTTATAAAATATGTTATAGATTCAGGGGCGGATACAATACAAAGGGAGGTTCCTGACACCAATTAAACCATTGACAAAAATGGGTAATGTGGTAGAAATTCTACGAAATTAATTAATAACATTTGAAAATACTGGTGCATCGTTTATACGACGTTTTAGTGTGGTCCCGATTTTTGGATCTAGCCAGACGGATAGATTAATCGATGATACGTCGGGCATTCATTTCTACAACTTTATTTTTTGGTACTCCTTTCGGCGTCGTATAAACGATGCTCCTCGTATTATTTATAATTTCTCATGAAAATTAAAGTTATAAGGCGCTTGGCGGCATAAGGATACTGTTAGTCCCAAACGCGTTTATTTCGGGCCGATTTGGCGATTTTTATTAAGCCCCAAAACAGTTAGCGAAAATTTCCTTACCCGAGTCTTGAACATGACTGCACCCCCCAACTAAAATATTATTTTGTTTCCTTTATATTTCACTTATTTTCCCCAGCGTTTTTGAATAGGTGTGGTGGTTGAAAAAAAAAAAAAAAAAACGAGTTTGGATCTGAATAGCTCAAAAACAAGTATGATCAACTCAAGAAACCCATCGCTAACTTCAAAACGCATGAAACACATACGTCTATGAATGTCTCTATTTTGAAACGATACACAAATAAGAAAAGTCAGCACTCACCTGTTAACGATGCATAACTATACATAATAGTTTAAGCTGAATTTTAAGTATCCAGAACATTAAATTATCAAAATGGAAAAAAAAAATTCTTTATCCACAAGTTAATTTCATAGTGCAAGTAGCATAAGTATTTGCAGCGTCCTAACTTCGTTAGCTTTGCGCAGAGGCAGTGTCATAGCCAATGAGGTTCTACCGAGGCGTGACTATTGCTAGTTGAAAACTTTTCCCAATACCCCGCCATGTCGACGTGAAATATCGTCGGCATAGGCAATTTTTGGGAACCCCTTCGGGGGTTGGATATTAAAGGAAAGAGCACGTAATGTAAGTTATGGAGTTTTGAGTTTTTAGTGTATATCGCGGGATGCTGAGATTTGTATGACTTTTTGCGCACTACTGCCTTTTTTTTTGTTTCGAAGTTTTGAACCCTCTTTCTAAATTTCTAAATGTTAGGGTCAGTCATATTCAAAGTTTCATAGCAACGAAACCAGAAAACTTTCCCATTTCTTTTCAATTGCATCTTAACATTGACTTCCTTTAGAACAATTTTATGTAATTTTAATATTTATTTTCTAATTATGAGACAGTTGAACTCAGCATATAAAGCTGTGACCTATTTTACCCCACCGTATGGTAAAATGGGTCATATTGCGGAAAACAGCTATTTATTACTGAAATTGGACAAAAATGTGTAAGTATAACATATTTAGCAAGATTTTAATTATGATTACATTGAAATGTAAAAATAATATTGTTCTCTATTGTTACATTATTGGTTCACATAACACTTCTCTCTACCACATCAACATGATCTTTTTTAGGGAAAACATTAAAAAAGAATTAATCTAACTTCAATAAAATAAACAACATACATTATTTAAATTTATGAACTTGCTGCAGATAGGTACCACAGAGTAAATAATAATAAAATAAAACGATCTAATGACCCATTTAACCCATCCAAGAAAAAACTGATGTAAAAAAGAAAATATTTAATATTTTTCTTAACTGATCAGCTGGAATTGTGCTCCATAGTTTCTTAGTGAAGAAATCTTTTAAATTTGGGCTGCTATTTGATAAAATGTAGAGCTTTTCAGAAGTTATGTGTTAAGCACACCATCCTCTAAAGTTGGCAAAAAAAAAAATTATGTTGCCATATTTTAAGAACCTAACTTTTTTAGATTGAAAAATGATGCCAACACATAGAAAAATAACATTAAAAATATTGGTGTAAAATTTTCAAGTTCTATTATTTTGGGTTTTTTATAAAGTGACCCATTTTACCCCATGCGCCATTTTACTCCATCCTCCCCTATACCCCCTTATTCGGCTCTCCTAGCTCATTAGTAGCTAAATAGAGAATAAAAGAAATAGCTAACCATAATGTTGGGGGGGGGGGATATCCAGGCAAAGCGATTTATGGCAGAAATCAATGATCCGTATATAATTGCAAGTTGCACTAAAAAGTAAAAAATAAATTAATTCTTTACATATCATTAATGATACTTTTTTACCATCAATAAAGTTTAGAATCCACGAAAATACAACACGGGGGTAAAAAAAAAGAAAAAGCATGCATCGTCAAAAGAAAACAGCACCGAGTCTTAACATTTTCGTTCAATAATATGATTGATCGTTCTGAATTATATACCTTTAATACCATCTGCAATTTCTACTATATCGAATAAAATTTTTAAATGTTAAAATGAGGTTTGCCAATAATAATGACAATGGAAGTGACAAGTAGCTGGGGGAGCGGTGAGTGGATCGAGAAAGAAACGAAATAAAAGGAGTAAATTGGAAGAAGGGAATCGGACAATTTCAAGTTATCGAGAAAAATATTAAATCTCCAAAAGATACTTTTAAGTTACGCGTTTTCATTTTTAAAAAACTAAAATGCAGTAATAGTGGTCGAAAACCGTTGAATTTTAACGCGACTCGTTTGATTTTAAAATGTTTAGTTTACTTGACAAGCTAAAAGATGGGCTGTGCGCAATTCGGCTAAATAAAATGACGACTTACTTGCCTTGCAAAAATGATTTAGGAGTAGAATGAAAATTTTTAATTTTTCCACCAGTTTATTTCAACACTGAAGGTGATACACCCGAGCAATGGATCTGAGCTGCTTCATGCTCTGGTTTCCCTTCAAAAATCGTGCTAATCTTTCGCCTTTTACTAAAGATTACCGTGGAGGGGAACAACTTAAATGAGCTTCAAATAATTTTTGGACCCTCTGAAAGGAGGGAAATTTTAAATTAAGCGATTGTAACGTTGGAAGTTTTCAACCAATGCTTCGGTACTGGACATTTGGTGCTCTCTTTTCTCTATCTTGCTTCGTGATTTAAATACGGGAATTTGGATTCTAATTTTCGCAAGATACAATCATTGTGATTCATATAATTTGAACTTGAACCTTAATTATTACTATGATTAGTCTGACGACCCTATGCAGCTAAAACATTTATTCAAATTACGAGTACATAGTATAATAATATTAAATCGCCAAAAATGTTTAAAGTTACATGGTTTTATTTAAATTCAAAACATCGTTGCATTATCCAAACAAAATTATTGTTGCCAAACGGAAATGATAATGCTGAGAATTTCCTCAGAGCTAAAATTATTATTTTGTTTCCTAATTAACGTTATAATAAATTATAAAATACATGGATTATTGTATTGTCATCGCAGATAAGTTTGTGTGCTAAATTTGAAGATAATTTATGCAGTAATAGTTGCCGAAAACCGCCTTAAAAAATTCCCCCACAAGTCAAGTTAAATAAAACCATGTAATAATAAAAACCAGACATATTAAAAAGCAAATAATCACTTTACGGTTAATTTAAATTTTTTTTATAAAATATGTTATAGATTCAGGGGCGGATACAATACAAAGGGAGGTTCCTGACACCCTTTAAACCATTGACAAAAATGGGTAATGTGGTAGAAATTCTACGAAATTAATTAATAACATTTGAAAATACTGGTGCATCGTTTATACGACGTTTTAGTGTGGTCCCGATTTTTGGATCTAGCCAGACGGATAGATTAATCGATGATACGTCGGGCATTAATTTCTACAACTTTATTTTTTGGTACTCCTTTCGGCGTCGTATAAACGATGCTCCTCGTATTATTTATAATTTCTCATGAAAATTAAAGTTATAAGGCGCTTGGCGGCATAAGGATACTGTTAGTCCCAAACGCGTTTATTTCCCCATTTTCGATTTTTATTAAGCCCCAAAACAGTTAGCGAAAATTTCCTTACCCGAGTCTTGAACATGACTGCACCCCCCAACTAAAATATTATTTTTTTTCCTTTATATTTCACTTATTTTCCCCAGCGTTTTTGAATAGGTGTGGTGGTTGAAAAAAAAAAAAAAAAACGAGTTTGGATCTGAATAGCTCAAAAACAAGTATGATCAACTCAAGAAACCCATCGCTAACTTCAAAACGCATGAAACACATACGTCTATGAATGTCTCTATTTTGAAACGATACACAAATAAGAAAAGTCAGCACTCACCTGTTAACGATGCATAACTATACATAATAGTTTAAGCTGAATTTTAAGTATCCAGAACATTAAATTATCAAAATGGAAAAAAAAAATTCTTTATCCACAAGTTTATTTCATAGTGCAAGTAGCATAAGTATTTGCAGCGTCCTAACTTCGTTAGCTTTGCGCAGAGGCAGTGTCATAGCCAATGAGGTTCTACCGAGGCGTGACTATTGCTAGTTGAAAACTTTTCCCAATACCCCGCCATGTCGACGTGAAATATCGTCGGCATAGGCAATTTTTGGGAACCCCTTCGGGGGTTGGATATTAAAGGAAAGAGCACGTAATGTAAGTTAAATGGATTTTTGAGTTTTTAGTGTATATCGCGGGATGCTGAGATTTGTATGACTTTTTGCGCACTACTGCCTTTTTTTTTGTTTCGAAGTTTTGAACCCTCTTTCTAAATTTCTAAATGTTAGGGTCAGTCATATTCAGTTTCATAGCAACGAAACCAGAAAACTTTCCCATTTCTTTTCAATTGCATCTTAATATTGATTTCCTTTAGAACAATTTTATGTAATTTTAATATTTATTTTCTAATTATGAGACAGTTGAACTCAGCATATAAAGCTGTGACCTATTTTACCCCACCGTATGGCAAAATGGGTCATATTGCGGAAAACAGCTATTTATTACTGAAATTGGACAAAAATGTGTAAGTATAACATATTTAGCAAGATTTTTAAATTATAATTACATTGAAATTGAAAATTAATATTGTTCTCTATTGTTACATTATTGGTTCACATAACACTTCTCTCTACCACATCAACATGATCTTTTTTAGGGAAAACATTAAAAAAGAAATTATCTAATTTCAATAAAATAAACAACATACATTATTTAAATTTATGAACTTGCTGCAGATAGGTACCACAGAGTAAATAATAATAAAATAAAACGATCTAATGACCCATTTAACCCATCCAAGAAAAAACTGATGTAAAAAAGAAAATATTTAATATTTTTCTTAACTGATCAGCTGGAATTGTGCTCCATAGTTTCTTAGTGAAGAAATCTTTTAAATTTGGGCTGCTATTTGATAAAATGTAGAGCTTTTCAGAAGTTATGTGTTAAGCACACCATCCTCTAAAGTTGGCAAAAAAAAAAAATATGTTGCCATATTTTAAGAACCTAACTTTTTTAGATTGAAAAATGATGCCAACACATAGAAAAATAACATTAAAAATGTTGGTGTAAAATTTTCAAGTTCTATTATTTTGGGTTTTTTATAAAGTGACCCATTTTACCCCATGCGCCATTTTACTCCATCCTCCCCTATACCCCCTTATTCGGCTCTCCTAGCTCATTAGTAGCTAAATAGAGAATAAAAGAAATAGCTAACCATAATGTTGGGGGGGGGGGATATCCAGGCAAAGCGATTTATGGCAGAAATCAATGATCCGTATATAATTGCAAGTTGCACTAAAAAGTAAAAAATAAATTAATTCTTTACATATCATTAATGATACTTTTTTACCATCAATAAAGTTTAGAATCCACGAAAATACAACACGGGGGTAAAACAAAAAGAAAAAGCATGCATCGTCAAAAGAAAACAGCACCGAGTCTTAACATTTTCGTTCAATAATATGATTGATCGTTCTGAATTATATACCTTTAATACCATCTGCAATTTCTACTATATCGAATAAAATTTTTAAATGTTAAAATGAGGTTTGCCAATAATAATGACAATGGAAGTGACAAGTAGCTGGGGGAGCGGTGAGTGGATCGAGAAAGAAACGAAATAAAAGGAGTAAATTGGAAGAAGGGAATCGGACAATTTCAAGTTATCGAGAAAAATATTAAATCTCCAAAAGATACTTTTAAGTTACGCGTTTTCATTTTTAAAAAACTAAAATGCAGTAATAGTGGTCGAAAACCGTTGAATTTTAACGCGACTCGTTTGATTTTAAAATGTTTAGTTTACTTGACAAGCTAAAAGATGGGCTGTGCGCAATTCGGCTAAATAAAATGACGACTTACTTGCCTTGCAAAAATGATTTAGGAGTAGAATGAAAATTTTTAATTTTTCCACCAGTTTATTTCAACACTGAAGGTGATACACCCGAGCAATGGATCTGAGCTGCTTCATGCTCTGGTTTCCCTTCAAAAATCGTGCTAATCTTTCGCCTTTTACTAAAGATTACCGTGGAGGGGAACAACTTAAATGAGCTTCAAATAATTTTTGGACCCTCTGAAAGGAGGGAAATTTTAAATTAAGCGATTGTAACGTTGGAAGTTTTCAACCAATGCTTCGGTACTGGACATTTGGTGCTCTCTTTTCTCTATCTTGCTTCGTGATTTAAATACGGGAATTTGGATTCTAATTTTCGCAAGATACAATCATTGTGATTCATATAATTTGAACTTGAACCTTAATTATTACTATGATTAGTCTGACGACCCTATGCAGCTAAAACATTTATTCAAATTACGAGTACATAGTATAATAATATTAAATCGCCAAAAATGTTTAAAGTTACATGGTTTTATTTAAATTCAAAACATCGTTGCATTATCCAAACAAAATTATTGTTGCCAAACGGAAATGATAATGCTGAGAATTTCCTCAGAGCTAAAATTATTATTTTGTTTCCTAATTAACGTTATAATAAATTATAAAATACATGGATTATTGTATTGTCATCGCAGATAAGTTTGTGTGCTAAATTTGAAGATAATTTATGCAGTAATAGTTGCCGAAAACCGCCTTAAAAAATTCCCCCACAAGTCAAGTTAAATAAAACCATGTAATAATAAAAACCAGACATATTAAAAAGCAAATAATCACTTTACGGTTAATAATTATTTTTATAAAATATGTTATAGATTCAGGGGCGGATACAATACAAAGGGAGGTTCCTGACACCCTTTAAATCATTGGCAAAAATGGGTAATGTGGTAGAAATTCTACGAAATTAATTAATAACATTTGAAAATACTGGTGCATCGTTTATACGACGTTTTAGTGTGGTCCCGATTTTTGGATCTAGCCAGACGGATAGATTAATCGATGATACGTCGGGCATTAATTTCTACAACTTTATTTTTTGGTACTCCTTTCGGCGTCGTATAAACGATGCTCCTCGTATTATTTATAATTTCTCATGAAAATTAAAGTTATAAGGCGCTTGGCGGCATAAGGATACTGTTAGTCCCAAACGCGTTTATTTCCCCATTTTCGATTTTTATTAAGCCCCAAAACAGTTAGCGAAAATTTCCTTACCCGAGTCTTGAACATGACTGCACCCCCCAACTAAAATATTATTTTGTTTCCTTTATATTTCACTTATTTTCCCCAGCGTTTTTGAATAGGTGTGGTGGTTGAAAAAAAAAAAAAAAAACGAGTTTGGATCTGAATAGCTCAAAAACAAGTATGATCAACTCAAGAAACCCATCGCTAACTTCAAAACGCATGAAACACATACGTCTATGAATGTCTCTATTTTGAAACGATACACAAATAAGAAAAGTCAGCACTCACCTGTTAACGATGCATAACTATACATAATAGTTTAAGCTGAATTTTAAGTATCCAGAACATTAAATTATCAAAATGGAAAAAAAAAATTCTTTATCCACAAGTTTATTTCATAGTGCAAGTAGCATAAGTATTTGCAGCGTCCTAACTTCGTTAGCTTTGCGCAGAGGCAGTGTCATAGCCAATGAGGTTCTACCGAGGCGTGACTATTGCTAGTTGAAAACTTTTCCCAATACCCCGCCATGTCGACGTGAAATATCGTCGGCATAGGCAATTTTTGGGAACCCCTTCGGGGGTTGGATATTAAAGGAAAGAGCACGTAATGTAAGTTAAGGATTTTTGAGTTTTTAGTGTATATCGCGGGATGCTGAGATTTGTATGACTTTTTGCGCACTACTGCCTTTTTTTTTGTTTCGAAGTTTTGAACCCTCTTTCTAAATTTCTAAATGTTAGGGTCAGTCATATTCAGTTTCATAGCAACGAAACCAGAAAACTTTCCCATTTCTTTTCAATTGCATCTTAATATTGATTTCCTTTAGAACAATTTTATGTAATTTTAATATTTATTTTCTAATTATGAGACAGTTGAACTCAGCATATAAAGCTGTGACCTATTTTACCCCACCGTATGGCAAAATGGGTCATATTGCGGAAAACAGCTATTTATTACTGAAATTGGACAAAAATGTGTAAGTATAACATATTTAGCAAGATTTTTAAATTATAATTACATTGAAATTGAAAATTAATATTGTTCTCTATTGTTACATTATTGGTTCACATAACACTTCTCTCTACCACATCAACATGATCTTTTTTAGGGAAAACATTAAAAAAGAAAATTAAACTAATTTCAATAAAATAAACAACATACATTATTTAAATTTATGAACTTGCTGCAGATAGGTACCACAGAGTAAATAATAATAAAATAAAACGATCTAATGACCCATTTAACCCATCCAAGAAAAAACTGATGTAAAAAAGAAAATATTTAATATTTTTCTTAACTGATCAGCTGGAATTGTGCTCCATAGTTTCTTAGTGAAGAAATCTTTTAAATTTGGGCTGCTATTTGATAAAATGTAGAGCTTTTCAGAAGTTATGTGTTAAGCACACCATCCTCTAAAGTTGGCAAAAAAAAAAAATTATGTTGCCATATTTTAAGAACCTAACTTTTTTAGATTGAAAAATGATGCCAACACATAGAAAAATAACATTAAAAATATTGGTGTAAAATTTTCAAGTTCTATTATTTTGGGTTTTTTATAAAGTGACCCATTTTACCCCATGCGCCATTTTACTCCATCCTCCCCTATACCCCCTTATTCGGCTCTCCTAGCTCATTAGTAGCTAAATAGAGAATAAAAGAAATAGCTAACCATAATGTTGGGGGGGGGGGATATCCAGGCAAAGCGATTTATGGCAGAAATCAATGATCCGTATATAATTGCAAGTTGCACTAAAAAGTAAAAAATAAATTAATTCTTTACATATCATTAATGATACTTTTTTACCATCAATAAAGTTTAGAATCCACGAAAATACAACACGGGGGTAAAAAAAAAGAAAAAGCATGCATCGTCAAAAGAAAACAGCACCGAGTCTTAACATTTTCGTTCAATAATATGATTGATCGTTCTGAATTATATACCTTTAATACCATCTGCAATTTCTACTATATCGAATAAAATTTTTAAATGTTAAAATGAGGTTTGCCAATAATAATGACAATGGAAGTGACAAGTAGCTGGGGGAGCGGTGAGTGGATCGAGAAAGAAACGAAATAAAAGGAGTAAATTGGAAGAAGGGAATCGGACAATTTCAAGTTATCGAGAAAAATATTAAATCTCCAAAAGATACTTTTAAGTTACGCGTTTTCATTTTTAAAAAACTAAAATGCAGTAATAGTGGTCGAAAACCGTTGAATTTTAACGCGACTCGTTTGATTTTAAAATGTTTAGTTTACTTGACAAGCTAAAAGATGGGCTGTGCGCAATTCGGCTAAATAAAATGACGACTTACTTGCCTTGCAAAAATGATTTAGGAGTAGAATGAAAATTTTTAATTTTTCCACCAGTTTATTTCAACACTGAAGGTGATACACCCGAGCAATGGATCTGAGCTGCTTCATGCTCTGGTTTCCCTTCAAAAATCGTGCTAATCTTTCGCCTTTTACTAAAGATTACCGTGGAGGGGAACAACTTAAATGAGCTTCAAATAATTTTTGGACCCTCTGAAAGGAGGGAAATTTTAAATTAAGCGATTGTAACGTTGGAAGTTTTCAACCAATGCTTCGGTACTGGACATTTGGTGCTCTCTTTTCTCTATCTTGCTTCGTGATTTAAATACGGGAATTTGGATTCTAATTTTCGCAAGATACAATCATTGTGATTCATATAATTTGAACTTGAACCTTAATTATTACTATGATTAGTCTGACGACCCTATGCAGCTAAAACATTTATTCAAATTACGAGTACATAGTATAATAATATTAAATCGCCAAAAATGTTTAAAGTTACATGGTTTTATTTAAATTCAAAACATCGTTGCATTATCCAAACAAAATTATTGTTGCCAAACGGAAATGATAATGCTGAGAATTTCCTCAGAGCTAAAATTATTATTTTTTTTCCTAATTAACGTTATAATAAATTATAAAATACATGGATTATTGTATTGTCATCGCAGATAAGTTTGTGTGCTAAATTTGAAGATAATTTATGCAGTAATAGTTGCCGAAAACCGCCTTAAAAAATTCCGCCACAAGTCAAGTTAAATAAAACCATGTAATAATAAAAACCAGACATATTAAAAAGCAAATAATCACTTTACGGTTATTAATTATTTTTATAAAATATGTTATAGATTCAGGGGCGGATACAATACAAAGGGAGGTTCCTGACACCCTTTAAACCATTGACAAAAATGGGTAATGTGGTAGAAATTCTACGAAATTAATTAATAACATTTGAAAATACTGGTGCATCGTTTATACGACGTTTTAGTGTGGTCCCGATTTTTGGATCTAGCCAGACGGATAGATTAATCGATGATACGTCGGGCATTCATTTCTACAACTTTATTTTTTGGTACTCCTTTCGGCGTCGTATAAACGATGCTCCTCGTATTATTTATAATTTCTCATGAAAATTAAAGTTATAAGGCGCTTGGCGGCATAAGGATACTGTTAGTCCCAAACGCGTTTATTTCGGGCCGATTTGGCGATTTTTATTAAGCCCCAAAACAGTTAGCGAAAATTTCCTTACCCGAGTCTTGAACATGACTGCACCCCCCAACTAAAATATTATTTTGTTTCCTTTATATTTCACTTATTTTCCCCAGCGTTTTTGAATAGGTGTGGTGGTTGAAAAAAAAAAAAAAAAAACGAGTTTGGATCTGAATAGCTCAAAAACAAGTATGATCAACTCAAGAAACCCATCGCTAACTTCAAAACGCATGAAACACATACGTCTATGAATGTCTCTATTTTGAAACGATACACAAATAAGAAAAGTCAGCACTCACCTGTTAACGATGCATAACTATACATAATAGTTTAAGCTGAATTTTAAGTATCCAGAACATTAAATTATCAAAATGGAAAAAAAAAATTCTTTATCCACAAGTTTATTTCATAGTGCAAGTAGCATAAGTATTTGCAGCGTCCTAACTTCGTTAGCTTTGCGCAGAGGCAGTGTCATAGCCAATGAGGTTCTACCGAGGCGTGACTATTGCTAGTTGAAAACTTTTCCCAATACCCCGCCATGTCGACGTGAAATATCGTCGGCATAGGCAATTTTTGGGAACCCCTTCGGGGGTTGGATATTAAAGGAAAGAGCACGTAATGTAAGTTATGGATTTTTGAGTTTTTAGTGTATATCGCGGGATGCTGAGATTTGTATGACTTTTTGCGCACTACTGCCTTTTTTTTTGTTTCGAAGTTTTGAACCCTCTTTCTAAATTTCTAAATGTTAGGGTCAGTCATATTCAGTTTCATAGCAACGAAACCAGAAAACTTTCCCATTTCTTTTCAATTGCATCTTAATATTGATTTCCTTTAGAACAATTTTATGTAATTTTAATATTTATTTTCTAATTATGAGACAGTTGAACTCAGCATATAAAGCTGTGACCTATTTTACCCCACCGTATGGCAAAATGGGTCATATTGCGGAAAACAGCTATTTATTACTGAAATTGGACAAAAATGTGTAAGTATAACATATTTAGCAAGATTTTTAAATTATAATTACATTGAAATTGAAAAATAATATTGTTCTCTATTGTTACATTATTGGTTCACATAACACTTCTCTCTACCACATCAACATGATCTTTTTTAGGGAAAACATTAAAAAAGAAATTATCTAATTTCAATAAAATAAACAACATACATTATTTAAATTTATGAACTTGCTGCAGATAGGTACCACAGAGTAAATAATAATAAAATAAAACGATCTAATGACCCATTTAACCCATCCAAGAAAAAACTGATGTAAAAAAGAAAATATTTAATATTTTTCTTAACTGATCAGCTGGAATTGTGCTCCATAGTTTCTTAGTGAAGAAATCTTTTAAATTTGGGCTGCTATTTGATAAAATGTAGAGCTTTTCAGAAGTTATGTGTTAAGCACACCATCCTCTAAAGTTGGCAAAAAAAAAAAAAATATGTTGCCATATTTTAAGAACCTAACTTTTTTAGATTGAAAAATGATGCCAACACATAGAAAAATAACATTAAAAATGTTGGTGTAAAATTTTCAAGTTCTATTATTTTGGGTTTTTTATAAAGTGACCCATTTTACCCCATGCGCCATTTTACTCCATCCTCCCCTATACCCCCTTATTCGGCTCTCCTAGCTCATTAGTAGCTAAATAGAGAATAAAAGAAATAGCTAACCATAATGTTGGGGGGGGGGGGATATCCAGGCAAAGCGATTTATGGCAGAAATCAATGATCCGTATATAATTGCAAGTTGCACTAAAAAGTAAAAAATAAATTAATTCTTTACATATCATTAATGATACTTTTTTACCATCAATAAAGTTTAGAATCCACGAAAATACAACACGGGGGTAAAACAAAAAGAAAAAGCATGCATCGTCAAAAGAAAACAGCACCGAGTCTTAACATTTTCGTTCAATAATATGATTGATCGTTCTGAATTATATACCTTTAATACCATCTGCAATTTCTACTATATCGAATAAAATTTTTAAATGTTAAAATGAGGTTTGCCAATAATAATGACAATGGAAGTGACAAGTAGCTGGGGGAGCGGTGAGTGGATCGAGAAAGAAACGAAATAAAAGGAGTAAATTGGAAGAAGGGAATCGGACAATTTCAAGTTATCGAGAAAAATATTAAATCTCCAAAAGATACTTTTAAGTTACGCGTTTTCATTTTTAAAAAACTAAAATGCAGTAATAGTGGTCGAAAACCGTTGAATTTTAACGCGACTCGTTTGATTTTAAAATGTTTAGTTTACTTGACAAGCTAAAAGATGGGCTGTGCGCAATTCGGCTAAATAAAATGACGACTTACTTGCCTTGCAAAAATGATTTAGGAGTAGAATGAAAATTTTTAATTTTTCCACCAGTTTATTTCAACACTGAAGGTGATACACCCGAGCAATGGATCTGAGCTGCTTCATGCTCTGGTTTCCCTTCAAAAATCGTGCTAATCTTTCGCCTTTTACTAAAGATTACCGTGGAGGGGAACAACTTAAATGAGCTTCAAATAATTTTTGGACCCTCTGAAAGGAGGGAAATTTTAAATTAAGCGATTGTAACGTTGGAAGTTTTCAACCAATGCTTCGGTACTGGACATTTGGTGCTCTCTTTTCTCTATCTTGCTTCGTGATTTAAATACGGGAATTTGGATTCTAATTTTCGCAAGATACAATCATTGTGATTCATATAATTTGAACTTGAACCTTAATTATTACTATGATTAGTCTGACGACCCTATGCAGCTAAAACATTTATTCAAATTACGAGTACATAGTATAATAATATTAAATCGCCAAAAATGTTTAAAGTTACATGGTTTTATTTAAATTCAAAACATCGTTGCATTATCCAAACAAAATTATTGTTGCCAAACGGAAATGATAATGCTGAGAATTTCCTCAGAGCTAAAATTATTATTTTGTTTCCTAATTAACGTTATAATAAATTATAAAATACATGGATTATTGTATTGTCATCGCAGATAAGTTTGTGTGCTAAATTTGAAGATAATTTATGCAGTAATAGTTGCCGAAAACCGCCTTAAAAAATTCCCCCACAAGTCAAGTTAAATAAAACCATGTAATAATAAAAACCAGACATATTAAAAAGCAAATAATCACTTTACGGTTAATAATTATTTTTATAAAATATGTTATAGATTCAGGGGCGGATACAATACAAAGGGAGGTTCCTGACACCCTTTAAATCATTGCAAAAATGGGTAATGTGGTAGAAATTCTACGAAATTAATTAATAACATTTGAAAATACTGGTGCATCGTTTATACGACGTTTTAGTGTGGTCCCGATTTTTGGATCTAGCCAGACGGATAGATTAATCGATGATACGTCGGGCATTAATTTCTACAACTTTATTTTTTGGTACTCCTTTCGGCGTCGTATAAACGATGCTCCTCGTATTATTTATAATTTCTCATGAAAATTAAAGTTATAAGGCGCTTGGCGGCATAAGGATACTGTTAGTCCCAAACGCGTTTATTTCGATGCGATTTTTATTAAGCCCCAAAACAGTTAGCGAAAATTTCCTTACCCGAGTCTTGAACATGACTGCACCCCCCAACTAAAATATTATTTTTTTTCCTTTATATTTCACTTATTTTCCCCAGCGTTTTTGAATAGGTGTGGTGGTTGAAAAAAAAAAAAAAAAACGAGTTTGGATCTGAATAGCTCAAAAACAAGTATGATCAACTCAAGAAACCCATCGCTAACTTCAAAACGCATGAAACACATACGTCTATGAATGTCTCTATTTTGAAACGATACACAAATAAGAAAAGTCAGCACTCACCTGTTAACGATGCATAACTATACATAATAGTTTAAGCTGAATTTTAAGTATCCAGAACATTGAATTATCAAAATGGAAAAAAAAAATTCTTTATCCACAAGTTTATTTCATAGTGAAGTAGCATAAGTATTTGCAGCGTCCTAACTTCGTTAGCTTTGCGCAGAGGCAGTGTCATAGCCAATGAGGTTCTACCGAGGCGTGACTATTGCTAGTTGAAAACTTTTCCCAATACCCCGCCATGTCGACGTGAAATATCGTCGGCATAGGCAATTTTTGGGAACCCCTTCGGGGGTTGGATATTAAAGGAAAGAGCACGTAATGTAAGTTAAGGATTTTTGAGTTTTTAGTGTATATCGCGGGATGCTGAGATTTGTATGACTTTTTGCGCACTACTGCCTTTTTTTTTGTTTCGAAGTTTTGAACCCTCTTTCTAAATTTCTAAATGTTAGGGTCAGTCATATTCAGTTTCATAGCAACGAAACCAGAAAACTTTCCCATTTCTTTTCAATTGCATCTTAATATTGATTTCCTTTAGAACAATTTTATGTAATTTTAATATTTATTTTCTAATTATGAGACAGTTGAACTCAGCATATAAAGCTGTGACCTATTTTACCCCACCGTATGGCAAAATGGGTCATATTGCGGAAAACAGCTATTTATTACTGAAATTGGACAAAAATGTGTAAGTATAACATATTTAGCAAGATTTTTAAATTATAATTACATTGAAATTGAAAAATAATATTGTTCTCTATTGTTACATTATTGGTTCACATAACACTTCTCTCTACCACATCAACATGATCTTTTTTAGGGAAAACATTAAAAAAGAAATTATCTAATTTCAATAAAATAAACAACATACATTATTTAAATTTATGAACTTGCTGCAGATAGGTACCACAGAGTAAATAATAATAAAATAAAACGATCTAATGACCCATTTAACCCATCCAAGAAAAAACTGATGTAAAAAAGAAAATATTTAATATTTTTCTTAACTGATCAGCTGGAATTGTGCTTCATAGTTTCTTAGTGAAGAAATCTTTTAAATTTGGGCTGCTATTTGATAAAATATAGAGCTTATCAGAAGTTATGTGTTAAGCACACCATCCTCTAAAGCTGCGAAAAAAAAATTTATGTTGCCATATTTTAAGAACCTAACTTTTTAGATTGAAAAATGATGCCAACACATAGAAAAATAACATTCAAAATATTGGTGTAAAATTTTCAAGTTCTATTATTTTGGGTTTTTTATAAAGTGACCCATTTTACCCCATGCGCCATTTTACTCCATCCTCCCCTATACCCCCTTATTCGGCTCTCCTAGCCCCCTTAGTAGCTAAATAGAGAATAAAAGAAATAGCTAACCATAATGTTGGGGGGGGGGGGGGATATCCAGGCAAAGCGATTTATGGCAGAAATCAATGATCCGTATATAATTGCAAGTTGCACTAAAAAGTAAAAAATAAATTAATTCTTTACATATCATTAATGATACTTTATTACCATCAATAAAGTTTAGAATCCACGAAAATACAACAGGGGGGTAAAAAAAAGAAAAAGCATGCATCGTCAAAAGGAAACAGCACCAAGTCTTAACATTTTCGTTCAATAATATGATTGATCGTTCTGAATTACATACCTTTAATACCATCTGCAATTTCTACTATATCGAATAAAATTTTTAAATGCTAAAATGAGGTTTGCCAATAATAATGACAATGGAAGTGACAAGTAGCTGGGGGAGCGGTGAGTGGATCGAGAAAGAAACGAAATAAAAGGAGTAAATTGGAAGAAGGGAATCGGACAATTTCAAGTTATCGAGAAAAATATTAAATCTCCAAAAGATAATTTTAAGTTACGCGTTTTCATTTTTAAAAAACTAAAATGCAGTAATAGTGGTCGAAAACCGTTGAATTTTAACGCGACTCGTTTGATTTTAAAATGTTTAGTTTACTTGACAAGCTAAAAGATGGGCTGTGCGCAATTCGGCTAAATAAAATGACGACTTACTTGCCTTGCAAAAATGATTTAGGAGTAGAATGAAAATTTTTAATTTTTCCACCAGTTTATTTCAACACTGAAGGTGATACACCCGAGCAATGGATCTTAGCTGCTTCATGCTCTGGTTTCCCTTCAAAGATCGTGCTAATCTTTCGCCTTTTACTAAAGATTACCGTGGAGGGGAACAACTTAAATGAGCTTACGATAACTGTTGGACACTAGCGTCTAGGGAGAAACCATGGAGGTACTCTGCTCCTCACCTCGATGACGTATTGAACCCAGATGCGCGCGCTGAATTTTTCCATGCGCGAGCTAACGGGGAAGCGATTCCCTTCTCAGGCTGAAATGTTTCCCGTCTCTCCGTAGGCCAAAATCTATTGCTTCTGCTGCGCTGGCGATCAACTCACATTGTTAATCAGCGTGTTTTTGCAATCAAGCCATCAAATAACGTCCACTGAAGAGTCCACTTATAGAGCACACATTTGAGAACGAATAAATTAAGTTCTATAGTAAAAATTGATAATAAAAAAATATTGCTTTCCTATACTACTTTAAAAAACACTTTTTATTAGTATAGGAAAATATTTTTGTGTTACTTATGAATTTTTTTTTTTTTCTATTCTATCCTCTACAGAAGCATAGAGCCTCAAGTAGAAAAAACTGATTGAAATAAATTATTTGAACGTTTGTAATATTTTTTGAATGTGGGAAGTGACATGACACTTCCATTAATAATACCTAATTAAAAAAATAGTTATTGTTCCAAAATTAAATTAAATTTAATTTTAAAATTTTCTTATATGCCTAAGCAAGGATACAGTGTCGTCGATAAGGTGTTACTACACTTTTCTATTAGGTGGAACTCTGCTCCGGTACTTTATTTTGAGACTTATTTGTTTTTATTTTGTTTCAAGGTCCGGATTTCGCACCGAAACAGACTAATTTGACTCAGTTTATATATGATTTCAGCTATTTTTATTTCAAGATTGTGTATCTAATTTTAATACAATTTAACTATTGTTTCTATTTTTATTCATTTATATTGATAACCAAAAAGTGACACATAATTTTTTATTGCAACTGTCTTATAAATAAGTTAATGTATATATTTTCATTTCACACAATTAAAATTACAGGGTTTGGTGCTTTAAATCAAGTGTTTTAAATCAATGATTTATATCATTAAAAAGTCATGATTTTTATCAAAAATTTAAAATTTGCCTGAAATTTGTTATTATTATTATTTTTTAAATAAATTATGGAAATTTAATGTTTCACAACAATTATTTTACATATGATTCTTTTTTTTTTTGTTGTTGTTGAAGAATTTCTTTGCCAGTATTTATTGATATACAAAGCATAATGAGAACAATGTTAGAGTTTTAAAATTTTGTTTCTTCAGTCTTGCGGTTCGGAAAGAAAAACCTTTTGGCACTACAACACTATGTGATTTGTATAAAATACCCAAATCTGTTTGCTTCATAAAAACCCAACAACATATTAGACGGGCGATTGCATTTCGTGCAATTTCTAGTATCACGTTCTTCGAGTTTCTTAGTATTTTACATTTTAAAAATGTATCATGCCAAAATACTGTATGTACTAAAGCACAGAAGAAAGCTTCTTTGAATTGCATGCAATAAATAGCATGTTTCAATCAATTAATTGATTAATTAATTTCTTGGACTTCTTACTTCGTTCTTACATAATGAGTTTCTTCATTTTTCTGTTACATGATTATTCATCATAGCATTAAATAGGATCATATTTTAAATGGTATTTATTCACTTCACATTTCAATATGTATCGTTTATGTTGTAAATATAAGTTTTTTCATAAAGGATCATTCATAAATGATGTCACGCTTCGACTGGGGGAGGGGGGGGGGGTTCGTGAAATTCCGACAAAGTGTGACAAGAGGAGGGGAGGGAGTAACAAGAAATATGACATCGTGCATTATGCAACATAATAGTGTGACGTGTGACAAAGGGGGGAGGGGGGTCAGGTGTAGTGTGACATATTGTGACAAAGGTGGAGAGGGGGGGTCAAATATGTGAGAAAAAAGTTAGTGTGACATCATTTATGAACGTCCCCTAATATAACTTATCAAAATTTAAGTTAATGAATATTTATTTTCTTTCTTTATTTTTTTTTATTTTTTAAATATTTGTAATTCAGATCAAGTAATATGCTAGAATTCACGGTTTCAATCTAATCACCCTTATTAATTAAGTTGCCTTTAAAATAATTTTTTAAAGATTTTATGTTAATATTTCAAAACTATTTAGTAAATACGGGTTAGTTATATTTATTCAGAAAATTATTTCATCTAAATATATTGCTGCATATTGAGTGCATTGAATTTCAATTTTCCCAGTGAGATATTTTTATAAGAAAACTGTTTGACTGACTTTTCTGCAATGAATTTCAATTTTCCCAGTGAGATATTTTTATAAGAAAACTGTTTGACTGACTTTTCTGCAATGAATTTCAATTTTCCCAGTGAGATATTTTTATAAGAAAACCGTTTGACTGACTTTTCTAAATTCAGTATTTGAACCATTCACTGATTATTTTTAATAAATCAATTTTAAATGGTTAATACTTCAATTGTTATATGAAATATAAACAGTGCTGTTAATATATTACTAATCCGTCTCCGTATACTAGTCCCCGCTCTCGTCCTCGTCGTCCTCATAAAAAATATTTTCACAACAAACACAATGGCACAATGTTAACCACATGTTAAATGTTTTTATTATATTGAATTATATTTTTGCATTTTCATTCACAGAACTAAATCTAAACTTTAAAACTAAGACAATGCATACTTTGCTTCTGAATAGGGATTATTTTCTGAACCAAAGATATGCCTACTTGAAACTTTAGAAAAACTGAAATAATAATAATATTAATAATAGGGTAATATGGGATGTGAGATGCTTGAGATTTGTGGATAAATGTCAGAATATCAAACAAGATAACTCACATTATATGGATTGTTTACTTATAAATTAAATGCTGCACTGTAAAAAATTGTGTGTGTGTTTGCCCCAGGATCTTGAAATATTTTTTTGATATTTTTGTTTCTTGAAATATATATGAACCAAATAGTTTGACTGAAATGAAAATTCGGGATTCTTAATTAGTGACCCATAGACGTTGCTGGCTGCTTATTATTAGGGGGGGGGGGGTCGCTATTGCTGTAATGCAGGGGGTGTTACAGTCCCTCTCCTTCTCCCCTCACCACCAGTATTTTAGGAAAAGAGGTCAGCAGTTCTGCTTCAGTAATGTAAAAACAATCCTTATATCCTAATAATATTTCGTTTTTTTTTTTTTTTTGAAAAGGTGATAAAAAGTAAAACGTAGCAATTAAAGTATTTGTGTTGCTGCTTAAAAAAAAACCTACTGTATCTGAGTGAGAATGGCAGGCGATATTATTTTTACATATAAAGCATAAAAAACTTCAAAGCAAAAGTCTGCTTTGCGCATTTAATTAGAATTGTCGCCCCTATTTTCCAGATAAAACAAAATTTCGAATAAGACTGCAGTAAAAGCATTTCATGCAAAACAAGCTAAGTTATGCCAAGAAGTTTTGTTTCCAAGCCTGAAGTAGTGGTTGTTCTTCTATGATTGATTGACTGATATTAGGACAGGCCTGTAGCCAGACTCTGACTCCAGGGGGGGGGGGGACTTTTGGACGAGAGGGGCAAACTACTTTTTCAATTTTTTTCTAACATGTTAGAGAACTTATGCTCCATTTTGGGCGTTTTCTTAAAGCTTAAATTAATAATTTATTTAATAATTAATGCAATTATTTTATTTATTAATTGATTAATTAAACAATTAATTAATGAAACTAATATTAATTTAATGCAATATTGAAATTATTTGATCTTAAAAGAAATACTTGATTAAAACTTACAAAAGGCAGAATTGAATTTTTAAAGCTTATTCTAAGAATGTCTTTTGTAAATTAATAAAATATATGAAATAACATAAAAAAGTGAACATTTTTTAAAGATAGTTTTAGTGTGAACGATCATTCAAAGTAAGATATTAAAGCATAAAACATGTATCGGTATGTTACAGTAAAAAACTGGACTGCCTTATGATCCTTTCATTAGTGCCTGCTTTAGATTTAAAACAGGAAAAAAAATGAGCTAAATAAAGGAAAAAGTTCATGTTTTTTATGTTTTCTAAAATTTGAATTATGAGATAAAGGAGGCATTGAAACCTCATGTGTCACGCAGATACCATCCTATATATATGAGTGTGTGTGTGTGTTTGTTGTTTTTAATTTCATTATTACCGCTGTTATCATTGTTATAACTTTTTTTAGTAATTTTTTAAGTAAAAGTTGCCGCCCTTTGGTACGCTGGTCCACCGCCATTTTAATGGTCCCAATCCATCCCTGAATGTATAAACTGAAAAGCACCGACAAAGAAATTGTCAAAAAGACAATAGGACCGAATCTCGCTGTCATACAGCTATTCAGAAGTTGATCCATGCAAAAAGACTTGCTCCAACTCTTCTGAGGGCTTTCTTTAAATTAAGAGCATAATCTTATGTTTGCTGCTTCAAATTCTTAAACATTAGATGATCGAAAATCCTTTGTATGGATCTGTAACAAAAATTAAGTTTAAATGAAAAAAGAAATAAAACCACACATTTTCCCTCAGTATATATTTAAACGCAATATGGTTTTTTAATTTTGCATATAAACAAAAAATAATAATAATATTAATACATGAAGTTAAATTGACTTTCTAAGCATTCAAAATGATAGACTTTTTATATAATCTTATAATATCAAAAATGCATTAAATGTCGCAACATGATTCCTTAAAAATCGTTCGTTTGCTGAATGATGGTTGAAGCCGAAAATTTCATCGGTAATTTGATCTGAAATCTCGCTTCTTTTCAGCCATGCAACAGATTTGCAACATGCATAACAACAACCAACTGTAAGAAAATTATAAGGGATTCTACTGAAATTGTCGAGAAAAAAAACTGTTTATTTTAATCATGATAAAGGTCGGAACGAAACGCCGACTTCGGATTTAAAGAGCCTTTTTTGAAGCAGACGACGAGATCACGTGATTCGAAGATCATGTGACCTGTGACGTCAGGTCAGGAGCAGAGTACCGCCATGGTTTCTCCCTAGACGCTAGTCTTTTGGACCCTCTGAAAGGAGGGAAATTTTAAATTAAGAGATTGTAACGTTGGAAGTTTTCAACCAATGCTTCGGTACTGGACATTTGGTGCTCTCTTTTCTCTATCTTGCTTCGTGATTTAAATACGGGAATTTGGATTCTAATTTTCGCAAGATACAATCATTGTGATTCATATAATTTGAACTTGAACCTTAATTATTACTATGATTAGTCTGACGACCCTATGCAGCTAAAACATTTATTCAAATTACGAGTACATAGTATAACAATATTAAATCGCCAAAAATGTTTAAAGTTACATGGTTTTATTTAAATTCGAAACATCGTTGCATTATCCAAACAAAACTATTGTTGCCAAACGGAAATGATAATGCTCAGAATTTCCTCAGAGCTAAAATTATTATTTTTTTTCCTAATTAACGTTATAATAAATTATAAAATACATGGATTATTGTATTGTCATCGCAGATAAGTGTGTGTGCTAAATTTGAAGATAATTTATGCAGTAATAGTTGCCGAAAACCGCCTTAAAAAATTCCGCCACAAGTCAAGTTAAATAAAACCATGTAATAATAAAAACCAGACATATTAAAAAGCAAATAATCACTTTACGGATGTTAACTATTTTTATAAAATATGTTATAGATTCAGGGGCGGATACAATACAAAGGGAGGTTCCTGACACCCTTTAAACCATTGACAAAAATGTGTAACGTGGAAGAAATTCTACGAAATTAATTAATAACATTTGAAAATACTGGTCCATCGTTTATACGACGTTTTAGTGTGGTCCCGATTTTTGGATCTAGCCAGACGGATAGATTAATCGATTATACGTCGGGCATTCATTTCTACAACTTTATTTTTTGGTACTCCTTTCGGCGTCGTATAAACGATGCCCCTCGTATTATTTATAATTTCTCATGAAAATTAAAGTTATAAGGCGCTTGGCGGCATAAGGATAATGTTAGGTTTTTATCAAGCCCCGAAACAGTTAGCGAAAATTTCCGTACCCGAGTCTTGAACATAACTGCACCCCCCAACTAAAATATTATTTTGTTTCCTTTATATTTCACTTATTTTCCTCAGCGTTTTTGAATAGGTGTGGTGGTTGTTTTTCAGTGGCGTAGTTAGCTAGGGTGACACCCGGGGCGGGTATTGATGGTGGCACCCCATGGAAAAAAGATTTAAAAAAATATATACAAGCTCTAATTATGCATTGTAATGCAATTCATTAAAAAAAATCATCACAACTTTGAAACAGAAAAAAATGGGTGGTGTAAAGGCTATTCTTATCCTCAGCGTCATAATATTTAAGGTATTTTCAGACGGCAATTTTTGTTTAGCAGTTGAAAAACACGTTGAATATATTTTTGAAAGAAAACACTTTTAAAAATTGAAAATAAAAAGAAATTGATAGAAAAAATTATCCGATTTGAGGTAGTATTTGCTTTGGTTAATGGAGCTCTTAAGGGTTTTTTCTTTATTTCGTCGAGGCTGGGTGTCACCCTCGAACGGGTGGCACTCGGGGCCCCCACTTACCTACCCAGTGTTGTTTTGTATGGTTTCTAACAGAGTCGAATTCCCATTTCGCGAAATTCTGCATCGCGCGAAAATTTGAGCTCATTTAAAGAAATAAATATAATAAAACTACAAGAAGTAACAAACAGCAAAATTTGATGATATTAACTCTGAATTAAAGCAAGAATTAATAAAAGTTATAAAAAGTTGTGAAGGTTTTTGATTTTTATCTTTTAAACATAGTTCTTTTTTTTAAATATTTCTTAATTTAGAAATATTTATTTATTATTTTCTACTTATATTGAAGTATTATTACCATTTGTTATTGTAATTTGGGTTCGATAAACCTCCGATATCGGCATTTTTTAGCGACCCCGAAAACCGGGAAATTCAGTTATCCGGGATAGCTATGGTCCCGAGCATGCCGGATAAGAGGTTCTGTACTTTCGGTATGCCACTTTGTTTGGCCTCATTTATTTAATTCCCTCTCGAATTTTCGCGGATCCCAACCGTTATAGCAAAGCATGGTAAAAAATGCAAGGTAAATATTAACGTGTCGTTTACGTTGTTTTAGGTTAGAATTAAATGTTCAGTTTTCATTGAATGCAGCTCACAATCATATGAAAAGTAGTTCGAAAAAGTCTTGAAGTCGGTATTTTTTCTTTCTTATCAGTGATCTAATAGAGTCTAAGTAAGACATTTAACGATATTGATCTTAGTGCTTAGAAAAAAATTTTAAAATTTAAATACGGGAAGGTCGTTTGTAAAATAAGAATATAAAAATGATGACTTGGAAATATTCGGGTAAATGAGCCCTTTATGTCTTTAATCCTTTCTTGTTCCCGAGATGGCGCTGCAGGACGACGCAAGAAGCTGCGCGTATTGGAGGGTAAAAGCTTGCTTTCCAAACGGCGGCAGTGGTTTAGGCTTCCCCTTCCCCAGCGCGCCCGCTCGATTGCTCGGTCCGTGGCCGCACAATTCGTGGCCGGCCAACTGGGGTCGACGCCGCTTCAGTCTCTTTCAAGACTATTATGAGAAGCACTCCCTTCTGAGGAGATTCCCCCGCAGTTTCTTTATTTTTCAGCTTGCTTACCTGCAGCTCCGACCCTAGGATGACGGATAAGTGCAACGAAGAACAAGGTGTGCCTCCGATGGTAAGTGCCACTACGGACTTTACTACCCCCACCGACCCCATAATTATTAACTTTCTAAATACCCTCAATACTAACACTGATCCTAAGGTATTAGAAGCCCTGTTAAACGATGTTCGGCTGTATGCCCAGAGCCTATGCAACGGCATAAGTAACACTCAGGACCCGAAATTGGTGGTTCCCCTTTTGCAGGTCACCAATTTAACTAATGCAATTACGGCCCGCATACTCCAAACTGAAAGGGAGAAACATCGTCCAGAGATTTTTGACCACTCCAATTCAGTACAAACACTCAAGACTGAACTGGCCCAGGCCAAACATTCCTTTAGCAACTGGTCCCAGGAAAGGAACAAACGTAAGGCTTAGGGCTCGACCGATGGCATTTTTTGGCCGATGGGCCGATGCCGATTGTTGGCCGATGGCCGATTGCCGATTATTCTCCTCTTCCATCGGCCGATGGCCGATGGAAAAAAGTAGCTTTAAACCATTAAATCGTGTAGAATGCTTGTCAAAAATGTCCTTTAAATCACTTATTTATTTTTATGTTTATAAAAACATAAATGCATTATTCAAGCACCGTAAAACTGTTTGGGGGAAGTTTACATAATAATTAAAACTAAAAGAATCACTCGGGATTCTAGTAAAGTAATTAAA
Organism: Octonoba sinensis; assembly: GCA_038502835.1. NCBI lineage: Eukaryota > Metazoa > Arthropoda > Arachnida > Araneae > Uloboridae > Octonoba > Octonoba sinensis. The sequence goes on from CM076606.1 coordinate 111,729,274, forward strand.
CTATTTGGAGGTTTTAAAAAAAATTAAAAAATGCTATATCAGAGGATTTTTAATTCTTTTGTCTTATCTTTGCAAAAAAACTCAATAACTATTGGGTCGGATCGGGTCTAACTCCCTTTCCTTCAACATTTTCTCTTAAAACACTTTATTTTCTTATTTTTTTCATGGAGAGGAATGCAGATGTTATAATACTAAATATAACTAAAAATAGCTCTTTTTCTAAAATAAAAATAAAATATTAAAAAATTTCGCTCGCAGTAACGCCCCCTGTTCATAACCAAGAAATACTAAATATTGATTTAAAAACATAGACATGAGATTTTTTTGTCATTACAAATGAAATGGGTCTTAAGAACTAATCTTATTAGCTTTTTTCTGTTTTTCTTGTAAGTTGAAAATTCCACTGAAATACTTGACATGCTCTTTATATTTTCATGAGCACAATGTAAGGTTACCGAAATAAACCAATATTTTCAGCACCGGCAGTTTTCTGTTGACAAATAGTCTTCTGAAAAACACTAGAACGTTTATAAGAATTAAGATGTATTTTGAAAATATCTATTAATATTTATATATACATTGTCAATTTTTGAAATTAATGAAATTGTAGCATTTTTATTAAGCTATTATTCCACCCTGTCGCACTATCTCGTTTTTTAAGAATTAAATTTTTGAAAATAGCAGGTCGAACACATAAAATTTTGATCAATAAACATTTATACTGAAAAATTGATTCATATTTTTTTATCAATATGTTCTATGCTGTAAACTAACAATAAAATAACAGGAAATATTCTAAACTGAAAGCAGATGCAACGAGATTGTTGTACAATAGCAGAAAAACTGTTAACTGTCTAAAATGTGGCATCAAAGAAGCCAAAAAGAAAAAAAAATGCCCTAAAGCCCTAAAAAAACGAAGTATAAAAGGGGAAAAATTAAAATAATTATCGTATAAAAAATGTTAAGACGTATTTTGAAAAAAAATATGCATTGATCAACTTTGAAATTGAAGAAATTTAAGCATTTTTATTAAGATGTTAATAAATCCTGTCGCGCGAACTCGCATTTTGACAATTCAATTTTTAAAAATTGCAAGTCGAACTTGGACACACAAAATTTCGATTGAGGAACATTTATATTGGAAAATTTTTTTCTTAGCTTTGACCAATCTTTTCTATGTTGTAAACTAAAAATGAAATAATGAGAATAACCGCACACTAAAAGCAATATGCAACGAGATTGCTGCACAATTGCAGAAAAACTTTAACACGCGGGATCGAAGAAGCCAAAAAAAAAAAAAACGCTAAAAGGAAAAAAAGTTTATGCTAGTAAAAATTAAAGTTATTATCATACTTTTATTAAGTTGTCTTTGTATTGTTTACAATTTCGGAATAATAAGAAACATGACAACTAAAAGTAGACGGTATAATATTATTGCACAATGACATCTAATGCACTATCATTATTAAACGAAAAACGGACGATCATTATTAACGGAATATCATTATTAACGAGGCAACTAACCTTGTGCGAAAAACAAATAGCACTCATAAGAAGGCTCTATTACTTTTACTTTAACATATTCTATTTCGCGAGCATTCTGTTCAAAGAGAAATAATTTTAATAATGAAGGTTTTCCGGCAGCGATCGCTTAAACTATTTTTCCTAATTTTTTATCAAATACTTTGTATAAGGACATTATTTTTGTGCTTTTTTTAACTGATGTGCTGCCTGTTATTGTATGAAAATAGAAATCTAGCTATTGAGAAAAAAGAAAGTTAAAGACAGATTGTGTTCTGGAAAATTGTCCCTGCGAAAAACATCGGCCTTGCATCGGCTTTTAGATGTTTTTCAAGGCCGATGGGCCGATGCTTTTCTAAAGTTAACATCGGCCGCCGATGGCGATTGCCGATGGCAACTTTGTTGAACAATCGGCGCCGATGCATCGGTCGAGCCTTAGTAAGGCTAAAACCCCAAATGTCGAGGTGTTCACGCAGAATAGGTTTGAGCCCCTAGTGGATTCTAACGAAGACCCTGACACCCTCGATATGTCGGCTAAACTTCCCAAACTGGACAGTCAAACGGAAGAAGACTTTCCCCCGCTCATGGAGCAAGAAAATTCCAGTGACTCCCCCAATGATGAGCAAATTCCGCAGGATTCTGCCGTATCCCAACAGCCTGATCCCAACACCCCCTCCGGCGAAGAGCAGAGCTCTTCCCAGGGGTTCAAGCTCCAAAAGTTGAGAAAAGATGTCAGGCCCCCTCCCATACTTGTTTCGGAAATTAGCAACTCCATTGATTTGATTAAAGTGCTATGTGAGCCTACCAATCGAAAAATTCAGATAAAATACAATGGCACTAAACACCAAATTATCGCCCCAGATTCAGACTCCTATAGAGCAATAATAAGGTATCTGGAGGATAATAAAATGCCCCACCTCACCTACCCGGTTAGCGAAGAAAAGAACTTGAAAATAGTAATTAGGGGACTCTCCCCAAACACCCCCACTGACTACATTACTAAAGAACTAATTGAACAGAACTTTCATCCCATTAAAATCATCCAAATGAGAGGAAAAAATAGGGCCCCCATCCCCCTTTTCCTAGTTTATCTGCATAGACTTTAACGAAAATATTTATAATGTTAGGTCCCTTGGAATATTTAAAATTAAAGTTGAATCCTTTAAAATTAAAAATAGCCCGCCCCAATGCTATAGATGTCAGCAATACTTTCACTCCAGCTACTTCTGTACAAACCCATTCAAATGTCTCAAGTGTTCTGGAAGTCACAAAACCCAAGAGTGCACCAAACCCAAGAGTTCCCCGGCCAAGTGCGCCCTTTGCGGCGGGCCCCATACTGCAAACCACCGGAGTTGCCCTAGACGCCCCCCGGACAGGGTATTCAATGATCCCAACAGTAATCGTAACCCTCCCCCTGTTCTCCCCCCCCCCTCCCAAGATCACTCCAAACAAAGGTACGCATCCCAAGTCCTATGCTTCTGCTGCAACTTCTATTTCGGCCCTCGTCGAAGGAGCCCAGAAAGCCCTCGAGTTAATCCAAGGGGTACTCGCCAATATGAAAATGCTCTACGATGGGCTTACTCAACTCAGTGCTATTTTCAGCTATGGGTAGTGGTGCTTTTAACGTCTGCTCGTGGAACGCCAACGGCCTCCTCGGCAAAGCCGGGGAGGTCTCGGAGTTCCTCGACCTTTTTGCCCCCTCTCTTTTTCTCGTGCAAGAGACCCATTTGAAGCCCTCAGACAGGACGTTCTTCCCAGGGTACCGTATTTACCGCTCCGATCGACTTAGTTCGGGGGGCGGCACGGCCCTGCTCATTCACACCCATATCCCCCATTACCCCATTAAAATTAATTCTACTTCCTTTGAGAATACCGCAGTCCACATCACTGTTGGTGCCAAAGATATAGTGGTTGTTTCCATTTATTTCCGCCCCCAGAATCAGCTTTCCAAACGGGAGCTCCTCTCCTTTTTCAATTTTTCCGAACAGACTCTGGTGTTCGGCGATTTCAACTCCAAGCATCGAGCTTGGAGCGCCGGGAATACTAACAGTAATGGCACCCTCCTTTTTGACCTCTGCGCCGAGGAAAACCTTAAACTAGTGTATCCCAACTCCCCCACCCATTTCAACACTCAAGTTAATACCACCATTGATTTTGCAATTACTAATATTAATAACCAGATGAGAATTTCCTCCCTAGCGGAATTAAGCTCGGATCAAAATCCCGTTTGGCTAGAGATAGCCCTAAATGCTCCCCTCCCCCCCAAGCCCAATACTTGCACGTCCATCCATTGGGACAACTTTACGACCGCCGTTGCCAATGCAGTGAAAGGAAATCCCCCCATCCGCTCTACGGATGATATAGACAATAATATCACGGAACTCACCGAAATTATTCAAAATGCCATGCAGCAGTCTACTGTTACTAAAATTGTCAACCCCCCCCCCCCCAATAGACTCCCCAGCCATATCACCAGTCGCATTAGAGAAAAAAATAGGCTCAGGAAACACTGGCAAATCACCAAAGACCCTAGTATTAAGAACAGGGTCAATAACCTGCAAAGCGCTATTAAGCGCGAGATAGCCAACCATAGGAGTATGTGCTTCCTTAGTCACATGCAAGACATTGCCGACGATAAAAAAGCACTTTTCAAACTGGCTAAATCCCGAACAAATCCCTTCTCGGACGTCCCCCCCTCCATGCTATCTCGGGTAGACTAGTTTCCTCCCCCCCCCCCCCCGATAAAGCCGAAGCCCTGGCTGACCACCTTGAGAACCAATTTGACCTCAATGCGGACCAGTATAATAACGCTACTATCAATATGGTGAACAGGAATATTAACAGTTTTTACGCCGATAGATTTAACATTTCTGCCCCCCCCCCCCAGTTGTTGCCCCCGCCCATATTATTGATATCATTCTAAAGTCTAAGAATCGTAAGGCCCCTGGCCCCGACAGAATTAATAATTGTCATCTCAAGCGTCTGCCCCTGAAGGCGAACACTAATCTCACCAAAAACATAAGCGGCATGCTCAGGCTTGGGCACTTTCCCAAATGCTGGAAGAAAGCGCTGATTGTGCCAATTCACAAATCCAAAACCGATGCTGCCTGTCCTTCAAATTACCGCCCCATTAGCCTTATAAGCTCCCTTGCTAAGATAGCTGACAAGGTTATTCTGAATTTCATAAATAATCACGTTGAAGAGCATAGCCTCATCCCTAAATTCCAATTCGGGTTCCAGGCTAAACATTCCACCTCCCACCAGCTTCTCAGAATGGTTAATTACATTAAAGACCTCGCTACCTCGCAAATCAAGTAACCATTGGAATATTTTTTGACAACGAAAAAGAGTTCGACAGGGTTTGGCACGAAGGCTTGGTCCACAAATTAATTACGATGAACTTCCCCCACTATTTGATTAATTTGATTTATCACTACCTACGCAACAGGTCCTTTCAGGTGAAACTCCCCGGCGCTCTGTCAGAGCCACACCCCATGAGGGCGGGGACTCCTCAGGGTTCGTCCCTCTCCCCGACTTTGTACTGCTTGTATACGACTGATTTCCCGACTAGTGACTCCACAGTTACAAGCCTATTTGCAGATGATACCGCTGTGCTGTGTAAATCCTGGAATCGGAAAAGGGCCCGCAACACCCTCCAGCGTAACCTAAGAACTATCGAATCCTACTTTAATGTCTGGAGGATTAAGATCAATGCAGAAAAAACCCAAGTCATTGCTTTCAGCAGTGGGTATATCAGAAATCTCCCCCCTCAACTAATACTAGATGACACCCCCCTCCCCTACCTCCCCGAAATCAAATATCTGGGTATCACTCTCGACCGAAGCCTTAAATTCCATAAACATATTAGCAATATTACAAAAAAAGCAAAAGCTAAACTAGGTTTACTCCACATCATTTTTACTAAAGAGAAGTACCTTTCCCTCAAAACTAAACTTCAACTTTATAAATCCCTACTACTTCCCTCCTTTACATACGCCATCCCGGTTTGGGGATCGGCGGCCAAAAGTAACTTAATGCAGCTACAACTTGTAGAGAACGCCGCGCTTAAGCGCATAACTGGCGCACCCTGGTTTATTTCCATCGACGATCAGCACAGAGACCTGAAAGTCAATTACCTTAACCAGTTTATTATTGATACCTCAACCCAGTTCTACACCCATTTAGAGACCCATCATAATCAGCTAATTCGTGATCAACTGCTGAGTAGCAATCTTACGACCAGCACGATTAGATTAACCGATCAATCCATGTTTATCGAATTTGACCTCAGGCGGCGAAGAAGCTCTCGCACGCCTGCCCCCCCTCCGCGTCTCCCACCTAGTTCCCTCTCACCGGGCCATGTTCATGTCTGTCCCTGTCCCTATGTGTTTGTTGTTTGTCGTCACGTCTTCGTCTGCTAAAATTTTACAAAAAAAAAAAAAAAAAAAAAAAACCTCTCCTGCTACGAGGTGCTTGCAGGCACCCCCCCCCCCCCCAAACCTTCATACAGCTTCTACTCAAAGTGCTCCTCGATACCTTTCTCTTTCGTCCCTGTTTCAGCACCTCCCTACTCCTATCTCCCGGCCAATGAGGCATAGGCATTTTCCCTTCCCTTGACTACCTCCCCACCCCTCGCAACCCACTCCTTCACACCTCTTCGCCCATACCAGGTAAAAGGGCACTTCGGGCCCTGTCCGCCCAAGGCCATCTCCCATAAGAGAGATTAAATATCGGAACTGTGTTCCGAAAACATATTCAAGGAACATTGAAGATTTACAGTAAGCCAAAAAAATATCCGTGAAGTGAATCCGAAGAAAACTTTTCAATACTTATGCGTCTTGCGAATTATTAGAACTGGTAGGAAGTCAAATTTCGCAACTTATTTCCAGAATTAATTTAATTTCCTATTTTACTTATTATATCTTGATTCAACGATTTATTACATATATCTGGCAAAGGAGCTTCGCTCCGTCCCAGCTCAAAATTCACGTCCGATCCGATCCGTCCGATTTATTACATTGTTCCAAATTACAGTAAAACCCCGTAATACCGCGCCTCGGTATTCCGCGGAATCGGATATAACACGGTTATAGGGCTCGACCGATGGCATTTTTTGGCCGATGGGCCGATGCCGATTGTTGGCCGATTGTTCCAAGATCGGCCGATGGCCGATGGCCGATTATTTTGCTCTTCCATCGGCCGATGGCCGATGCCGATGGCCGATGGAAAAACTTCCCTTTAAACCACGTGTAGAATGCTTGTCAAAAATGTCATTTAAATCATTTATTTATTTTTATGTTTATAAAAACATAAATACCTTATTCAAGCACCATAAAAGACTTTGGGGGAAGTTTACATGATACAGTAACTTTGAAAGTTCGGACATTTTTCCGATTTCAGTTTTATTAATTTTTTTTTTTTTTTAAGAGACTTGCTTAAAATTGCAACATTTCATGTGAAATGCAGTTAAACATCTTTAACTGAGCAATAAATAAATAAATATAAGGGCTCGACCGATGCACCAGTGCCGATAGTTAAAAAATCTAGCCATCGCCACCGGCATTCTTCGGAAACTTCGGAAAAACTTTGGCCTATCGACCTTGAATAACATCTAAATGCCGATGCAATGCCTATGTTTTCCGTATGGAAAAATATCTTCCAGACTTTAATTTATTTTTACTTCAGAATGAAAAGTACCAAAAATCACTTTCCTGTATCTAGAAAAAAAACAGGACAATTTCCCGATCGCGATATTATTTTTCGATCTTATATTCCCCTAATCCGTTACTTTTCAGATATACTAATAGTAATACTAGTAAATACAAAACTGAATAAATGTAGAATAAACAATCAGAAGAAAACAAACATCAGCTAAAGCGAATTTGTAAGGCACGTGCACGAAGCAAAGATTGGTTCCGATTATTCATCGTTTTAACTCCGTTTTTTAGTTCATGGTAGAGTTTTACATGAATCCCTTGATTTTGATGCAGAGGAACTAGAACATTTAGTATTTTTTTTTATGAAACTCATTCATTTTTAAACGAGTGCAGTATTTTGTTTGAATTAAAGATTCCTGAGCGCCCAAAATGTCGCGTTGTTTTAAAATAGTGTGAGAGTTGGACATAAGGAATTAAAAAAGAAAAAAAATAATTTTTATTACGTACAGTTAAACCAGAGATGCACGACGCGTTTTTAGCTACCAGTTTGTTTAAAGTTGGGATTCGATACTGGTAAAGAAAATAAAAAAATTTTTTTTTTATTTTGCCAGTTTTTTGCAAGACAAAATACCAGGGGTCAAAACGGACGAATTTAAAATTAATAACGTGCAGTTTTTGTTCTCGTATTTGAGAATGGTCGGTTTCACAACAGCAGTTTGTATGAAAAGCAGTGTTGCGTTTCAAATTGAACCCTCCAACCCAAATCAAAATACCCTCCCATAACCGACAATTTTTTATATGTGGCGCTACCTTCTGCGAAAACAATGTAACTGTTCAAAATTCCTGAGACTCGAATTTGCTTAAATTATATGTCTACCTTTTTAACGCTATTTTTAAACACAAAATTAGTTAAATTTTGCAATATTTTGGAAATCTTTTCTTTTTTATCAAATTTTGAAAAAGTTATCACGGTGACGAAACCACGTTTATTCTGGGAAGAGAGGGCTCTGGAGTCTCAAGGGTTTTAACTGCAATTCTTTTTACACAAATTAATGTCGACAGTTATTGCTGCACGCCAAGGGCGGATCTAGAAAATCTTCAAGGGGGGGGGGGCGATTTTGGAAATCTCGGGGTTCAATGTAAGGATGGATGGAGGAGATTCTTCATTCCTTTTCAACAGTCCCTCCGCCCCCCCCCCCCTTTTTTTCAAACAGCAGGAACAACAACAACAAAAAAATGCTAGTGTAGTGATATTTAAAATTTTACTAGCACATTTTTTCAATGCATATACGTTTATTCAAAGCCCTTATAAAAGGAACACAAGCTGACGTTTTTTTGCTTTCGCAAATCTGTCTATAATTTTTTCAACGTCCAATGTAATATCTTTATGGATATGCAATAACGCTAATTCAGTGAGTCTATCATCACTCATTCTGCTTCTTAGCCAAGTTTTAACCGAGTTAGGATTTCCTTCAAGCTTTCTCAAGAAAAATGTAGGCTTGTAAATACATTTTCTAAATTTGAGTTGATATGTCTAAATTACAAAATAATAGCAATTATTAGTAATATATTTTCTAAAGTTTTCAAAATGTAATACTAAATATGTACTAAAAAAACCATCAACGAGTATGTGCAATTTATATAAACATCTGTAATTATGAATGTTCAATGAAATGTTTCAGACTCCAGGTTTTAGCGTAAATGCTGCAGGAATTTACACCACGTGCTAAGGGTTGGCTAGCTGTCACCAGTTTGATGGGTAGAAGAAAAGAGCAGGGAATCTCTTTCCCATTACTCCGAGGATTAGCAACTCAGCAATACTAAAGGACAAAGGGACAGGGGGAAAGCATAGAACTTGAAGGGCTATTAGGCTGGGATTCCAAGAACATAAAAAAATGGCTGGTCCCGGGGCACAAAGAGTAAAAACTCACTTAGGAGTGTCGTTGTCGTATCCACTTGAATCAGCCCAAGGGGGGGGGGGGGGGCGATGGGTCGACGAATTTTTTCACGATAAAAAACATTTTGCGACACTTTTTATTATCTTTGAATGCTATATGGGAGTGTGCGACTATGGCAGGGTTAAAAAATGTTTATTTAGACAGGAAGACACCCTGATTAATTGATTTACTCTCCTTGACTACTGATGAATAAATACTTTACACAGTTAAATTATAAATCTCTTAAGAAGTTTCAGTGGGGGGGGGGGGGAGCAGCTTCGAACAGCATCAATATAGCGACTTTTATTCCCCAAAACGATAAATGCGTTTTTAGAGTTCTTACACTTTGATATTGTACTTAAACATAATACAATTAAAAAAGAAGAAGCACTTAAAATAAGAAGAAAGAAGTCATTTTTTGGAGATATTATAGGATAACATTCTTATTAAAAAAAGTTTGCAAATAACTGGAATGGAGCATGTCATTTTGAGATGAATCTGAAATGTATAAGCATTTATAAATTTTATATTTTACAAGTTTGCTTGCCTATGACAAAGTTAAATATTTCTCACTAATGGAACATTTCATTTATGGATATTAAATGTAAATAAGAATAATAAAGAAATGCTACTTATTTTTTTAACCATGCACTAATTAAAAATATAGCTGATCAATGCATCTGCTGGGAAAAAGTGTGTGCTGTAATTCAAAGTTTTATAAGCACATTAAAACTCTTTGAGTGCAGATGTTAATTTAGTAACAAGAAAACATGATCATAGTAGTATTTATCATGATTTTTTAAATCATGCACAAATAAAAATTTCAGCTGATCAGTATATTTACAGGGGAAAAGTGCTGCAATTCAAAGCTTTATGAACTCATTAAAAATCTTTGAGTGTAGATGTTAATTTAGTAATAAAATAATAAATAAATAATAAAATAAATGTTTTTTAAAAACAGCCACAATTTGACAAAATAAAAATTAACACACGCAAAAATCAAAATTTTGCTCAAATGAAAAGTTAATTCAAAAACATCAAAATTATTATTGAAATTTCCATTAACTAGCAAATTAAGATAAAAGCAAAAAAGGTACATGATTTAACTATTTGTGTAACTGATATTTTCACTTATAATAAAATATTACGTAATAAGGTTTGACTATCGAGAAAACAGGAGAAATATTTAGGCTATAATGCTAAAAGAAAAAGTTTTTCAGCAATGTAATTAAGTTGTAATATCATGATTTAAGGTAAACTTTATTCATCCAAAAACAATATTGTGTACATTATGGGCATAGTAATTAAATTTCTGTGAAAAAAAGCCATTCCAAGATAGAATACGAGAACAAGGCATTTAAAGTTTAAATAGGCAATTCGCCATCAAAATGAGCATTAACACCGTTTTCTTTTAAGTTTCACGAATTTATTTTTACATCCCTTTGCACAACAGCATGCAGACGAAAATAAAAATTTTTGATAAACTATGATAAAATAAACCGAAATTTGTAACAATACACCATACGAGCCAATGCTTCCACAATGGGAAGTCAGCGATGTTTTGCCTTGATGGCTCGAGCACTGTATTCATGCGCGTCGGCTCGCAAGCTGCCCTGTTGAAGCATGGGGAGTCCTCACTCCAGATTTCTCTCATTTAGCTCAGTGATTGCATCACGGAATTTTAGGACACAAGAACTATACACATGAACGATTGTGCTTCGTTTGCAAATCTACGGATCCCAACCGTTATGGCAATTTGTTCAAGAAAAAAACGAAATACGCATGCAATATGTAAGTGGATCTTGATAATACTAGTAATTATTATAAGAAAACCAGTAAATAGTAGCGAGCATGCCGAAAGAAGATTAAGAATGAGTAACAATTTAATGATTATGATTGTTGTTGTCATTCTTGTTCTCGCATATGTGGAATTATTTTTTTCTTTCAAAAACTTGTTATAAGAACTGGGATCTTCAATTTTTGTGTCGTGCGTTTACGAAAATAACTCACAGCAAAAATTAAGTTGGTTTCTTTTATTTTTCACTTATTTATTTACACATGAATAGTTAATCTATAGCGGTTGGGATCCGTAAAAATGCATTTTAATAGTAAACGGTGTGCTGATTGATTAAATGCTACAAACATACCAACGATATCACAAAAGCATCCAACTTTAAGCAAAAAAAAAACACATTTTGTAGCAGTATTCCTGCAGATATTTTTCTTGCTGAAGAAACATCAATATTTCTTTCCCTCTTCTGTTCTTCCTCTTTTACTATATGTGCGAGAATTATTCTTAGAATAATTCTCGCTGACTCGGAACAAAAGAGCGAATTCTGTAGAATCGTCGAATGAAGTCACAGAACAAGATATCCGACTGCTTTTCCGAGTATTCCCTCCGAATGTCTATTAACTCCAGCACGAAAATTGGGCATGTTGGGCATAAATAGGCAACCGAATAATAGGAGCCTGAGCTGATATAAAATAAGCGACACCCATTTGCTATCAAAACGGTGTAAAACAAAATTTGGCATAGTTCTAATATTAAAAATAGTATTTGTTTTTTAAAAATCTTTAAAACTTCTGTTGTAAAAAACTAAAATATTTATAAAATCTCCCAAAAACTATTAAGGAGCCAAAAGAAAGATAGGAAGCCATGCAAATTACGGCAAAAGCCAAATGTTTCGTATTTATCTTAAAAATAGCCAAATTAGCAACCCTGGCTCCCCCATGATGGCGAAAACTGTTTTTAACTGCTGTGCTGCCTCTTATTGTATGAAAATAGAAAACTAGCTATGGAGGAGGAAGACAGTTAAAGACAGAATGTTTTGTGGAAAGTTGGAAAACATCGGCCTGGCATCGGCTTTTAGATGTTTTTTAAGGCCGATGGGCCGATGTTTTTCTGAATTTAACATCGGCCGCCGATGCCGATGGCCGATGGCAAGTTTGTTGAACAATCGGCGCCGATGCATCGGCGAGGCCGATGCATCGGTCGAGCCTTACACGGTTACTATCATGTCCCCGACGTTCAAACCACGCTTTGTATTCCAGATTCCTTGAAATTTTTAAAAAGTAAACATATTATCTAATCCGCGAGAGAGTATAAAACTTAAAACATAGTTTCTTTGAAAAGTGCGTTCCTCCACTTGCACACAAATCTACCTTTTTTTTAGAATCTCTCCCCCTACATAATCTCATGTTGATAACCTAACGAGATTTTTTAGCTCCCATTTTCTCGGAACACAATTGGTTTTGTTGCGGTTGATATGGTTTTAGCTTAGGAGTCTCTAAGAGCAGAAAAATTTAATCTTAATAACCTATCATTCGATAGACTCAGTTGAGAAGTGTGGCTCTTGCACAGCAATTACAGCAAATAAAATGGCAGCAAACAAGAAAATAAACAATTATACAATAGAAGAAAAGTTACGAGTAATTGATCAAGTTAAAAGTGGTGGAACTGCAGCGAGTATATTTCGTAAATATGGTTCCGCGGTACAGTTTCATTATATAGCGGTTATGTTATAACACGGGTGCCAAACATGTCCCATCGACACCTGCGTTTTAACGGGATTTTACTGTATTGTTATTTGATTTGTTTTCTTGTTTATTAGCTTGCTCAATTCGAATTTTCCTGATGCCATTTCCTAAAACAGTATGGAACAATGAAAATGTATTCCCTGGAATTTCTTTCTCCCCCCTCTCCTTTCACCTGTATTATTTATATAAATACGAACTTAGAACTTTAAAAAGTCAGGGGGTGTCACAATTTTTTAGTAATTGGTGGCAAGAGCTAGTTCCTGAGCATATATGCTGTGACATGCTGAAAAAGGGCCTCTCTAAATTTTCCCCAAATTCCCATAAATATAGTAGGGGACGATTAATCGTTCATGTCAAAAATAGTGATAATTAAACGCCCCTTCCTGAAGAGTAGAAAGCAATATCACAGTAAATGCGCGTCTAATGCCATTTATGCAGTTGGAAGTTCCTATAGTAATTAATTTCAATTTTTTTTTTCTTTCTAATGGGGCTGCAGTATTGGTCATCAGCCATCGCAGACCTAGTGCGTCCCCAGAGATTGGTACCAACTCTTTCAGCGGCACCACAATGAGTGTGGTACCATTGCCGCCATTTATTTCACTCTTAGTTTCCCCTAGATGGGGCACCTGAGCTCTCGCTGTTGCAATCTGCACTAGGAATTTAATTTAGCCGAGAGTATCCAAGCCAAACGGACACTCAAGGAATCTTTAACATGCCGCATAATCATACGACATGGACGCCGACGATTTTCTGCATCTTGAAAATCCACCGACTTGGGCCAGGTTTGAGCCTGCGATCTTGGGCATACGAGACCTGCGTCCTACCACTATGCCACCCTGTCGACTTAATTTCAATTCTCTGAAGAGAAAAAAACTTGTCGGATAAGTTTCCGGTCGTGCAAAATACAAAAATCCAAAGCGCCTTCTCATCACGCGAGCCTCGTTTCAAAATAAATACATAAATAAATAAGGAATAAGCAGTCACAAGAAATATCTTATTTGCAGCTACAGCGATTGTGTAAGGCATGTGTCAAAAAAAAAAAAAAAAGAACAGCCGTCTTGCCATTCAACCTCCTCCAGCGTATACTCTATTTTCTTTTTTAACACTTATTCTCATGAAGTAGCATATTGCTATCTAGGGCTTTCCCCTACTTTCTATTTGTTAAGTGACGTCAGCGAGTATGTTCAATTGTTATTTGCTAGCGCTTATTCTCATAACGTAGCATATATGCTACCTGGATTTTTCCCCTACTTTCTATTCTTTAACAAATAGAAAGTAGGGGAAAACCGCAAGTAGCATATATGCTATTTTATGAGAATAAGTGTTAAGTTTCAAGTAAATAATGAATCATTTTACTTTGATGCGAAGCAACCTAAACAGCTGGCCCTTTTCTTTTTTTAAGTTACTCTTTTATTTCTAATTGAATTTTTTGATTTGAACTTTTAAAATTAAAAAATCTTTAGCACCGTTTCCCAAAATTTTGTAATAACGTTGTTCAAAAAATATTACGAGTATTGGAGATAGATATTTTTAAAAGAATGAAAATAAAATATAATGAGCGATTTTAGGATCTAAAATGAACAATACAGTGTAGTTCAATAGTTCGTTACAGTGCAGTAGAACATACAATTATTCCTTGTTTTCGATCGTGATTTTACACATACATACATCTGTGCATATATCTTTTCTATATATACATACATATACTATATATATATTGTACAGATATACATGCATGCGTATATATATATATATATATATATATATATATTAAGCATTAAAATGAGAAAGTTTTCTTACCCCCCACCCCCAAATTTCCCATATGGGCGCCCACAGTGGCTTACGCAAGGGGGGTTTAGGGGTTTAAACCCCCTTGAGCCCTAAATAATAGTGCTTTATTATATACTCGAATTTCGTTTAGTAGTTTCAGAAAATTATGAACCCCTCCCCCTTGAAAAAATTTTGCGTACGCCACTAGGCGCCCATGCCTTCCTCTCTTCCTCTTCTTCGCTGTACCCTAGTTGTCACGTTTTTGAGATGTGACAAAGTTTGAAGTTTCACTCATTTATATCAATAGTTTGAAATGTCATGTCAAAGCCTCAGAAATTTAAATGTGGTTCTAAGATAATACAATTTTTATGCAGTGATACAATTTCTGTATAATTTGTCACATATTGAGTCTGTTTTAATTTTTCCGTGACATTTTTAGGGACCATCCTTCAGCAATATCTCAATTTTAAATTTATACTCTCATTTCGCACACAGAAGTAGCACTTGAGGGCTTGTGACGCAATAAAAATAAATTTCTAAATAGAGAGGAAATAAACTAATATACGAGAAAAAATTCAACCTAAACCCATTATTATTAAAAATAAGACTTTGTTAAAAAAAAGTCTTGTCATGTCACTTTATCTAATATCTGACCTACTACGGGTAAAAAAAAAAAAAAAGACATTTTATTCATTTCAAGTGCATCATGCATTTAATGAGTTTTTTCATATAATGACGGAAAGCAGAGACAAACTAGTTGGCAAGGAGTGGGCTAAGGATGCAGTCGCCAGATGTTCAACTAATTAGTCACGTCACTAAATCTTTGTTTAAAAAATAAATGTTTAACTAATAGGTCAAATGGAAAACTTGACCTATTAGCTTGTCATCGTCTCTACTCATTTGCGGTGTCAAATGCTTAAAGTTCAATGCCCTTTATGATATCGTCGGTATGTTTGTAGCAATTAATCAATCAGCACACCAGTGAGTATTAGAAATTCATTTCTACGGATCCCAACCGTTATAGATTAACCATTCATCTCTAAATAAATAAGTGAAGGGAAAAAACCAATTTAACTTTTGCTGTGAGTTATTTTCGTAAACGCTCGTCAAAAATATTGTTATAACAAGTCATTGAAAGAAAAAAATACTTCACGTACGCGAGAACGAGAATGACAAATAACAACAATCATGATAATTATATTGTCTCTCAATAATAATCTTCTTTCGGCATGCTCGTTACTACGTATTTACTGGTTTTTACCATAATAATTACTAGTATTATTATTATCAAGACCCACTTACATGACCCGTCAGTATTTCGCTTTCTTCTTGAATAAATTGCTATAACGGTTGGGATCCGTAGATTCGCAAACAATGCACGATCGTTCATGTGTATAGTTCTTGCACCATAAGAACTCTTAAAAATTTGAAGAAAAAAAAAGAAAATATTTCCAGAATATTGCAAAATTCAACTAGTTTTGTGATTGAAAATAGCGTTAATTAAGTAGACATATATTTTAAACAAATTTGAACCTCAGGAATTTCGAACAGTTACAATTTTTCTCACAAGGTGGCGCCACATACAAAAAATGTGTCGTGTAAAATGCTGATTATGGAACGGCAACCTGGGTGTTATAACGAGAAGAAACTTGGGTACTGATGTAAATAAACTTAGTTTAATTACAATTGCCTCAGGTATCACCAAGAACACACCATTTCGAGAAGATATATTGATATTGAAAAGGTGTTAAAGGTCACGGGATGTAGTTTGCGAACTTCGTATGTGTAAATAAAGCAGGCTTGACAATGTGCGTGTGATTACCGGAGACCCGCGTATTTTTCAGATGTGTGAGTATTTTCTATTAATTGGTATTATTTTGAATTTTAACACTTTTTATTTTTCTTTCTTCATAGTTTTATATTTACGATTCTGTCGAAGCGTTTTCTTAAAAAGAAATAGCATAATTTTCTTAACTGCCTAACGAATGTCAACAGTTACTGCTGCACGCCTTAAACTTCGCGGTAATGTGATAATTTTTTGTGTGATTCTTCCTGAGCGGCTAAAAATCTGAGCTGCTTTGCGCATCGCTAAAGGGACTGGCTGGTAGTTCGTTACTTTGGCAAGCTAGCGTCCTACCGAAGGATTTACAACTG
The DNA here is from genome assembly GCA_038502835.1 of Octonoba sinensis. NCBI lineage: Eukaryota > Metazoa > Arthropoda > Arachnida > Araneae > Uloboridae > Octonoba > Octonoba sinensis. The sequence goes on from CM076606.1 coordinate 111,745,850, forward strand.
TTCTGGCCAAGCTTTCAGCAGAATGCGAAAAATGGCATAATCGAAACAGATTTACATGAACCAGATTAGCCATGAGCGGACGTAAACTTTACTTATTTATCACCTGACATTCTTCTCACTGGTAGCAAAGTGCATACTCTTTAATCAGCTTGTAAAACTAAAATGTATATATCAGTAAACCGTGATCACCAAAGTCGTAGGTACAGTGGAGGGGACGGAGAAGAAATCGCTCCTAATTACTCAGCCATCATGTGATCTAGGAAAACAGAAATAGAAAGCTGTCAATCGACATCGATTAAAGTTTTCTTTCAAGTCGATGTAGTAAAAATTCAAATCTTTAAGAAGTCTTACATGTTTGAAATGAAGGTCAATTTCGAAAAGCTCAAGTAGAATACCATAGTTTTGATAAGAGAATTAAATTTAACCGGTTCTAAATACATAATTTGAGTAAAACTGGCCCATTAGAAATGTGCATTTGTATTTGCCAAATATGACACTATATTTGTGTTCACATTTTTAAATTCCCTTTTGCTTCATTTAAAGCAATTGAAGTGTAATGCAGAAATAATAGCATTCAATATTTAATAATGCAACAAGTGTTTGTTTCAAAGTTTAACTACCAGTTCTTTTAGCTGTATATACTTTCAATCTATAAATAAAAATTAGATTCTTCGCTTTATATGGGATTGGCCAACGACCCTTCAAGGTGACTCTGATCTATGACATAAATCCGATGTCATTTTTGATTCTCGTAATTACCTACCAGTAAATAAAGTACTATAGTGTTGCATGGTATAGATATATATATATATAATATCAAAGGTAAAAAAAAAAAAAAAAAAGGCATTTACTGTACATAGTATGAAATCAATAAATGACGTTACATACATGCATATATCTAATTTTATATGAGTAGCTAACAGTCAAACAACATCATACTTTAGTACTAGTTAATGAGGAGTTCAAAGAAAAACCAGTAACTTAAATTTTATTCTTTTTTGGAGAAAACACGGTTTGTCGGTTTGCTCCTATATGCTTACTTCAGTGGAGTACGTGCTCCAGTTAAAGTTGTCCTTTGAAGAAGTGTGTATATAGTGTATATTTATATCGCTTCTTCGCTGCCGTATTGCGAAATGGTTGTAGCCGTAGAAGGTCTGTTGAAAATTGTCTGTTGTTCTAGCTCTTTTTATCGCCAGACAATAATTGGATGACTAACGTCAATCAGTGACGCTGCCATCGGCAGCCAAAAAAAAAAAAAAAAAAAAAAATTCAAGGGCAAATGCACCTCGGTTAACTCGGAACTCGGTTAATCGGGGCTCGGATAACCGAGGCTCTACTGCTTAACTTAAACGGCGTATGCGGGATCAGGTATTGAGTAATTTTCCTATAGTGGCTCTAGTATTGAGCGGTGTGGTTGCAAGCGTTCTGTTCACCCCATATGAAGGAAAATATTTCTTTCCGGTTATTCAAATTGGCAAACGGTATAGCAGAGTCGCTCGTTTAAAAATGAGCGAGCCTTACACTGAAAATTAAATAATAACAAGAGATCAACGATTTATTGAAAGTGTCTTTTAGCAGAGTGTCCAACATTTCGGCACCTTTTTGAAATAAAATGGTTTTGTCCCTTAACTTCACAAATAAAACTGAAAATATAAGCTTGGGTTAATCCTGATTTCAGCAATGACCTGGGCCTGCAAAAACCTGTTTTCTTCACACCTATTTTAACAAAGGGAATCTTAAAATATACTGGATAGTCCTCAAAAATTCGGTACAAAATTACTTCGCATCCTAAGGGTCTGCCTCCGCATCTCGAGGAGATTTATTTTTTAACCATTTCAGACCCCAAACTAAGTACAAACAATTTTGACGCAATTTTTTGGTTCTCTGATTTAAAAAATGATTACAAAACAAAATAACTAAAAAATAAATATTTTTTAATTTAAATTAATAATGAGTTTAAATAATATTTAATGTCCACTTGCCATGTTTTCCATGTTTAAAGCGAAAAAAACTATCTGTTGATTAATTTAAAAAACAATTGGGTGTTTTAGCTTTCAAATTGCACAAACAGTAGTTAATAAACAGTAATTTAAAATGTACCCAATTGGGTACACTTGGAATGAAAGGGTTAAAAGTCGAATTTATCGTCTTCCATTTTTTGTTCTATTTTTTATTCTAATTTTAAAGGAAACTTCACATGACGGGGAGCGAAAAAATACTGCTCGTTCACAATGCAATGTACATTATTCGGGAACGCTTTCTTTCTTTCATTACGGAAAATAAAGTTTGTTTCAAATTTATAAGAACAGGAATCAATATTACTATACTAGGATTGGCAATTTAGCTCATTCTACTCTACTAAGATTGGCAATAAGTCTTCTAAGAGTTACTTCCTACGCTGTGCCTCTGCTGCCTAAAATTTTCAAATCAGCGATTTTTCCATATAAAATTAAAGCAACATTAAATACTATAGTCAACGCTCTTTATAACGACCACACGTTATAAAGCCCATCCCATTATAACGACCTGTGGCAAAAGTCCCAACTTTATCCCTATGAACTCTATGTAAATTTGCTTTCGGTATAGCGACCTTTCTGAATCGCCTGATCCAATACAACAACCGTATCAGGTGTCATGCCAGCTCAGAAGTTCTGCTTCCGTAAATCTGAATGTAATTTTTTCCCCTATATTTTCAACTTTAAAATCTATTTAATATTTTGTTATAATATTTTGCACTGATAATTCTTTTTTAATTCCAATGATAAAAAATAATTTAGTTGGAATCTTTTAAAAACTATCAATTTTAACGGAAATTCTGAATATGCATGATGCATCTATATTTTTTAAAGAAAATCCCACCTCTTATAGCGACCACTCGTTATAAAGACCTTTTTCTGTGGGAAGCAGATGGTCGTTATATCGAGAGTCGACAAAAATATTTACACCAAAACTAAATAAAATCACATGTAATACTTAGTATTAAATCTCATTACACATAAAAAAATTGATTTCACGTATTTCGACCCATGTTTCTAATAACCACAACATTTTAAAACTTAATTTTGTAATACCTTAATTTAAATTTTTCTCCCATCTTTTCCACACCCAAGTAATGAATTTTGAACTACTTGAAACATATCCAGAGCATTAAATAATAATAAAAAAAACCATCAAACAAATATTTCGTTAATCCTGTGTTGTTTGTGTTATGAAACGTTGTGTCGGTGTTCCTTTTTTACAAAAATAAACTATTTAATAATCACAACACTGAGTCATAACATTCGTTCATCTCTTCGGCACTCACATTCCAAACTTGGAAGAAGTTGTAGTGTTTTTTCTACGTGCGCTTGCAGCGCCACTAAATGAAAATGCCACAGGAGGGAGGATGGATGCATCGTCACCACAATACTAAGTTAACACTAGAAGCTGCCGTCCGTTTTCAACCATTCCTAAACTGTCATTTCACACCAAGTTGCTACTAATTATAATGAAACTTTCAGTCACATTAGATTAACTTGTCCTACTTATACTGTGTTAGGAAAAGCCAATGCAAATTAAAGTCGCATTGTATTAGTAACAAATTATACAAAATGGAAGCTTCGAATGAGTCAAAAGTACTGGTCTGATAAATCCAGTGTTAATGGCGAATGCTATGTTATTTTCCCCTATCACATAGCAACAGTCGAGGCTTTAGGTTTGAGGGCGCCCTAGTAACGAGAGAATATGGCGCCCTTTTTCTTTCGTAGCCGTATATATATAAACATATATATACATATATGTGTGTGTGTATAAAATAATAACAATAATAAGAAGAAATCTAATTCAAGTATAGAATAAACAATTAATTTTTACAAAAACTTGAAAAATAAAAAAAATTATTGTATGAGTCAACTGACACTTGTATACTTTATCATGGTGTATTAATGTTTTGTTTTATAATAAAGAGCAAACCAATGTTAAAATTAATATTTGAATGAAAAATCTGAAAAAATATCTAATTTCGTAAATAAATAATATACTAGCAAAAAAAAAAGGGAGAAATTTTTAAAAATCTTTTTGTTTCATATTTCAGAGTTTAGTACTAGCCTGATTAATTATTTTAACAAAAAAATTCTGCCCTCAAAATGGTACTATGTTTAGATAGTGAGAGGGCGCAATAAAATAAACTTTAAAATTTGATCTTACAGTTTACAGAAAACCCAATTTTTAATTTTAGTCGTCTTAAAATTTTTGGCGCCCCTCAAAACTTGCCGCCCTAGGCCCGGGCTTCACGGGCTTAAGCCTAAATCCGCTAGCGCATAGCAACGGCCTGTTGGAATCACTCCCGTATTTCTGGCAACCCCGTGACGTCACCACTAAGACTGTCTATTGTCCAAGCGAACTTCCGCACCTCACTAACCTTCCTAAATCTAGTTTTCAAAACTGAAAGAATCTGGTTATCCAGACCAGCGAGCGTAAAAGTTCATTTCACTCGCAGCACAGTTTCAACCCCCGAGTAACATAATAGAAACTGAGTTTGAGGAGAAGGAGAAAAAAATTATTTCTTTTTTTTGCACTTTTTTTCTTTAAACGGACTTTGCGCCAAGTTTGGCAACAGCAACAACAGTAAAAAACAAAACAAAACCAAACAAAGAAAACTTCTCGTACACTACAATATTTAACTTTGGTGTAAGTATTTTTATAGAATTTATTACTGCTTTAATTTTGTATAGGAAAATCAGTGATTTGGAAAAATTAGACAGCAGAGGAGTAGCGAGAGGTAATACAATCATAACTCCCGATCCTAGTATGGTAATACAGGCGACATTTCCAATCCTACTACGGTAATACAGGTCACTTTGCTAATTCCGTTATGGCATAAAAAGACTTATTTAAAGGTCCCACCCCCTCGAAAAACAGTCTAGCTTCGGTTATGTATGACATGCGTTCTTTTTTTTAATAATAAATAATTATTGTGTATTTTTTGGTCCTTTTTTACATTAGTTTGCATAATAAATAGAGTACTACATTTTTTTAGAACTAATCCACTAATTACCATTAGGGATGTAACGAATACTGATTTGGCCGAATTTAGCCGAATACCGAATATTCGGCCACTTCTCTCAAGCCGAAGCCGAATATTCGGCCAATGTATTAGGCCGAATACCGAATATTCGGAGGCCGAGTATTAAAATTTCTAGAAAATCGTTGTACTAGAAAGTATTTGTCAAATTTAAAATTATTGACAAAGTCAAACACCAATTACACACAATCCATGATGTATGATTTAATTCTGTTTGTTAAGAATTTAAAACTATTTAAAATAATCTATTTTCTCTATTGTTTTGAATGTAATAAAACTAAGAATTTCACCCACAGGTGCAATAGAAATGACAGGTTTTATGGTAGTAAGCATTAGCATTATTTTACTAATATTTTAATTCAAATGAAAGAACTACTATTGCTTAGGGAACTTTTACCTTGCTCAAAACTGTTTTATGAAGATAATTTAGAAGTTATAAAAGTTTATAATTTTATTTTATGGGGTTTTTTACATGCCTGTCTTTAAACGACCTATTCAAATTTAATACACTTAACTGGAATATATTTTTATTTTCAAAAACCCCAATAGCTTATGCTATCTAAATAATCATGATATGCTCTAAGCTTTTCCCATTTCTCTCTTACCCAATATTCACAATAAATCAGGCTACCCAAACAAAGTCTGACTTCCACTTTGTTAATAATAACAAAATGAATTTTTCATATATCATAATTAACTCTTGCCAGGTTTGGGAGCAAATGCTAAATATAAAATACAATATTACAACTTTAAAATCTGTTTTTACTCAGTCAAACCTAAAACTAGGTTTTAAAAAAGTAGTTTTTTTCTAAATTATTTTTATTTTTTAAAACTATAAACTAATGCATTATTTTTCAATAATTATAATACAATTTTAAATGCTTAAAATCTACTAATTTCTTTATTTTTTAACACCTTTACTGCCGCAGAACTATTTGGTCGAATAGTTCATCAATATTCGGCTTGGTGATGAAATGATTATTCGGCTAAAGGGCCGAATAGGCCGAATACCGAATAGTGGCCGAATATTCGTTACATCCCGAAAAACCATTTTTCCACTATAAACCTCAAGCTTTCCCCGCCCCTCGGCATAAGATTTGCAGTTGAAGACAAAACATTTTAATATTTTCAACAACAACAAAAAAACGAGTTTGGATCGGAGTAGCTTAAAAACAACTTTGATCAAATCAATAAACCCATCGCTAACTTCAAAACGCATGAAACACAAACGTCTATGAATATTTCTATTTTGAAACGATACACAAATAAGAAAAGTCAGCACTCACCTGTTAACGATACATAACTATACATAATAGTTTAAGCAGAATTTTAAGTACTTGAAAAGTATTCAGAACATTAAATAAACAAAATAGAAAAAAATTCTTTTACAACCAGTTTTTTTCGTATTACAAGTAGCATAAGTATTTGCAGCGTCCTAATTTCGTTAGCTTTGCGCAGAGGCAGTGTCATAGCCAATGAGGTTCTACCGAGGCGTGACTATTGCTAGTTGAAAACTTTTCCCAATACCCCGCCATGTCGATGTGAAATATCGTCGGCATAGGCAATTTTTGGGAACCCCTTCGGGGGTTGGATAGTAAAGGAGAGATCGCAAAATACATAGTGTGTAAAGCATTACATGTTGAAAGTACACGCAATGCAAGTGATCGATTTTCGGGTTTTTACCAATGGGCAATGAAACAAAATATTGATGAAAACAGCTATTTATTGCTTCGAAATTGGACAAATATGTGTAAGTGTAACATATTTAGCAAGATTTTGAACTATGATTACATTGAAATGTAAAAATAATACTGTTTTCTATTGTTACATTATTGGTTCACATAACACTTCTCTCTACCACGTCAACATGATCTTTTTTAGGGAAAACATTAAAATAAATTTAATTTAATTTCAATAAAATAAATAACTGACACTGTTTAAATTTATGAACTTGCTGCAGTTAGGTACCACAGAGTAAATAATAAAATTAATATTAAAATAAAACGACCTAATGACCCATTTTACCCCATCCAAGAAAAACTGATGTAAAAAAGAATATATTTAATATTTTTCTTAACTGTTCAGCTGGAATTGTGCTCCATAGTTTCTTACGGAGGAAATCTTTTGACTTTGGCCTGTTATTTGATAAAATATAGAGCTTTTCAGAAGTTGGTACACCATTTGTTAAGCACACCATCTTCTAAAGTTGAAAAAAAAAAAAAAAAAAAAATATGTTGCCATAATTAGGAACGTAACTTTTTTTAGATTGAAAAATGATGCCAACACATAGAAAAATAACATTAAAAATTTTGGTGTAAAATTTTCAAGTTCTATTATTTTGAGTTTTTTATAAAGTGACCCATTTTACCCCATGCCACATTTTACTCCCATCTGCCCTTATTCGGCTCTCCTAGCTCATTAGTAGCTAAATAAAGAATTAAAGAAATAGCTAGCAATAATGTTGGAAAAAAATATCCTGGCAAAACGATTTAAGGCAGAAATCAATTTTCCATATACTGTAGGCCCCGCTTAAAGGAATACCGTCGGTTCCAGCATATTTTATTGGATTAAGCGGAGTATTCGATTATGCGAAATTTTCTTTACCTTACAGATCTGATAGTATTTCCTCGAAACGTAATAATAAATCAGTATTTCTAATTAAAATAAGTTATTAATGTTTGTGTTTAAAAGTTTTTGTAAATAAAATAAATAAAAACAACATAATTAAATAATTAAATGCATTATTATACATTTTTAAGTACAAATTAAAATGATGAAAAGTAAAAGTTACAACTTGAATTACAAAATCTTTGGCACAACTTTTCACTATATTACTTCTTCAAAAAGTTCATAATTGTGGATTGCTAGCTCAAAGTGTTTTGGGAGCACTTTTGTATTTCCTTCTCCAATCTATAAAGTCTTATTTACTTATTTATTTTTGAAATTTAATCAATTTTTTTATCAAAAATATTTCAAAAGCAGACCAGTATTATTGGATTATCCGGGGAAATTATTCGATTAAACGGGGATCTTTAACATTCCGTCTAAGGGGAAATATTCGGTTCCGGAAGGTTTTATTCTTATAAGCGGGGTATTCCTTTATCCGTTACCCGATTAAGCGGGACTGACAGTATAATTGAAAGTTGCACTAAAAGTAAAAATAAGTTAAGTCTTTACATATCATTAATGATACTTTATTACCATCAATACCGTTTAGAATCCACGAAAATACAACACGGGGGTAAAAAAAAAAAAAAAGAAAAAGCATCCATCGTCAAAAGCAAACAGCACCGAGTCTTAACATTTTCGTTCAATAATATGATCGTGGCGAATTACATATCTTTAGCATTTCAATCTGAAATTTCTGCTATATCAAATTAAATCTTTAAATGCTAAAATGAGGTTTACCAATATAATAACAATGGAAAGGACAAGTAGTTTGGGGAACGGGGAGGGTTGCGAGAAAGAAACGAAATAAAAGGAGTAATTTGGAAGAAGGGAATAGGACAATTTCAAGTTATCGAGAAAAATATTAAATCTCCAAAAAATGTTTTAAGTTACACGGTTTTATTTTTAAAAAAATTAAAATGCAGTAATAGTGGTCGAAAACCGTTAAATTTTAACGCGACTCGTTTGATTTTAAAATGTTTAGGTTACTATACAAGCTAAAAGATAGGCTGTACGCAATTCGCCTTAATAAAAACCACTTGCCTTGCAAAAATGATTAATGAAAATTTTCCTTTTTCCACCAGTTTATTTCAACACTGAAGGTGATACACCCGAACAATGGATCGTAGCTGCATCATGCTCCGGTTTCCCTTCAAAAATCGTGCTAATCTTTCGCCTTTTACTAAAGATTACCGTGGAGGGGAACAACTTAAATGAGCTTCAAATAATTTTTGGGCCCTCTGAAAGGAGGGAAATTTTTAATAAAGAGATTGGAACATTGGAAGTTTTCAACCCATTCTATGGTACTGAACATTTGGTGTTCTCTTTTCTCTACCTTGCTTCTTTATCTACATATGGGAATTTGGATTCTAATTTTCTTTGCAGGATACAATCATTGTGATTCATATAATTTGAATTTGAACCTTAATTATTACTATGATTAGCCTGACGACCCTACGCAGCTAAAACATTTATTCAAATTACGAGTACATAGTATAAAAACCAGACATATTAAAAAGGAAATAATCACTTTACAGTTATTAATTATTTTTATAAAATATGTTATACATTCAGGGGCGGTTCATGACAACCCCTAAACCATTGACAAAAATGTGTAATGTGGAAGAAATTCTACGAAATTAATTAATAACATTTGAAAATAGTGGTGCATCGTTTATACGACGTTTTAGTGTGGTCCCATTTTTGGATCTAGCCAGACGGATAGATTAATCGATTATACGTCGGGCATTCATTTCTACAACTTTAATTTTTGGTACTCCTTTCGGCGTCGTATAAACGATGCCCCTCGTATTATTTATAATTTCTCATGAAAATTAAAGTTATAAGGCGCTTGGCGGCATAAGAATACTGTTAGTCCCAAAAGCGTTTATTTCGGGCCGATTTGGCGATTTTTATCAAGACCCAAAACAGTTAGCGAAAATTTCCTTACCCGAGTCTTGAACATGACTGCATCCCCCAACTAAAATATTATTTTGTTTCCTTTATATTTCACTTATTTTCCTCAGCGTTTTTGAATAGGTGTGGTGGTTGTTTTGCAGTGGCGTAGCTAGGAAGGGTGACACCCGGGGCGGTTATTGATGGTGGCACCCCATGGAAAAAAGATTTTTAAAAAAATATGTAAGCGCGAATTATGCATTGTGATGCAATTCATTAAAAAAAATCATCACAACTTTGAAACAGAAAAAAAGGGGGGGGGAGGGGAATGCCGTTCTTATCATCAGCGTCATAATATTTAAGGTATTCGTTGACGGCAATGGTGTGTTTAGCAGTTGAAAAACACGTTAATATATTTTTGAAAGGAAACACTTTTCCAAATTGAAAATAGAACGAAATTGATAGAAAAATTTATCCAATTTGAGGTTTGCTTTGTTTAATGGATCTCTTAAGGGTTTTTTCTTTTTCTTCGTCGTTGCTGGGTGTCACCCTTCGGGTGGCACTCGGGCATTTTTCTTACCTACATATAGTTAATTTCAAACAAACATCAAATAAAGACTTTGAACTTGTAAGTATATTTAAAGTAATATTGATGTATTATGAATCATTCTTTAAATAAGCTGAAAGTAATAACCTAACCTAAAATATATGTACTATTTAAAATAAATTGTAAATATGAATCTATACTATAAGGATTAATAAATGAAATAGATTGCTGTAAGTGAATTGAATTAAAGAAAAAAAAGATATGAACAATTTAAGTATCCTCTAAAAATCTAGAAGGCAAGTTATGCATAGAGCAAATTACATTCGTTAATATATCCTGCGTGGGATAAAAGATTCCATTTCCGAATTAGTTTCTTTTTAATGAAAGTTAACGTTTTTTTTATCGCCCCGATAAATGCAAGATTCTGAATTTGCGACAAAAAAAAAACTTGATTTGCCTGTTTCAAAGTCGGTGTATCAAGGATCCTTATATTGAAAATGAAATGACATTATCTTTCACCAAAGTGAATTGGTACTCTCTCAAAGGTTGTTATAACACAAGTCAACTATTATAATATTAAATTTGGTTGCATATTGTATCTCCAGGTGCCTAACTGAATGGTACATAGCAGGGAGATTTGGTTCTATTTTTTGCCATTTCCTCTACTTGTGCTTTTCGGTGCATTTGGAGCAACATTTCTTTTGTTTGTATAGTTTTGCATTGTACAATTTCCTAAAAGTCGAAGATGAAGCAACGTAAGTTCCAACTCTACGAATAAACAAGTGGTAGTGGGCCGTATTTTGAAAATATGATGCAATCTGTGGATTGGACTGATATTTAACAGTAATTCAACAATTCCTTTTATCAAAACTATGCGCCTTAGCTTTTCATTTTAACCATATACAGTAAAACCTGCCACATCCGGATCAATGTGGCGACCGACCGGTCCGGATATGAAAAAATCCGGATATCAAGACCATTTCAAAATATGTAGCTGTAAACAGGACTGAGATTATGCTGAACCACATAGACGTTAAAAATAATTAATTTTGACGTGCTTCTTTTGTATACTTCATGTACACTAACAGGGAATAAATAAATTCGAATTCTAATTCTTTCGCCCGTCGCACAGTTCGAAAGAAATACTACTTTGACTTTTGCTTACTCAAAAATATTTGTTCCGCGAGTCGTCCGGATATGGGGAGGTCCGGATGTGGCAGGGTTTACTGTACTTATATTGCTGCAACCCCGCTTGCTTAACAGTTATGCTGACAAGTGAAAACTAAGCTTGTCTTATTACATAGTAATTTAATGCTGTTTTTATGATTTTTATGAGAAGCAAAGCAGTTTATAATAATAATACCAATATTTCAACCAATGCAGACTGTCTGCTGGGATGTAACTAGGTCATTTTCTAACTGGGGCAAGACCAGAATTTAACGCCCCCTCCCCCCCTCGGATACGCAAAAAAATATATATGTATTTAGGCAAACACACGTTTAGTCAATGTAGCGCCCCTAAAATAGTCTGGCGCCCGGGGCATGTGCCCCGCCTGCCCCCCTCTAGTTACGTCCCTGACTGCCTGTACTCTCTACGGAAAATTAAGGACAATTTACCAGCTCGCAAACGTAATAAATGTTGCAGGTTGTTTTACAGCATTACCAGTTGATCCAATTTTATTTAAGTACTTTAACTTGTTTACGTATCTTTGATAATTTAAAGTTACTAAAGTTAACAATTTAAAGTTATATATGTAATCGGGAAAAAAAAAAGTACTTTTCAATACAACTAGTGTTCACAATTTTTAAAAAAAGTGGCAGGGCGTAATTTTCTAAAAGGGCATTTTCTGTTTGAAAAAAAAGCACTTTTCAGTTGAAAAAGGGCATTTTCCATTAAGAGAATAGGTATTTTCCTAATTTCCCTAAAAAGGGCAGGGCACATCCACAGTTTTCCAAACAGGGACAGGGAGATCCTCTTATCTGGAACGTTAGTCCAGCTGATGTGTCATAGCTCATTGGTATGCCACTCTCCTTTGTGTGTTGTCTTGTGCTCTCTGTCGTATTGAACCGCAGTTCATAAGCGAGTTCTGCGAGATAATCATGGTTTGATTACGAGAATTAATATTATTTTTAGCATACTTTCCGATATCGGATATTCAACTTCTACTGTTTGTTTTCCTGCTATCAACTGGAAAACGTATTACGATAGCTCCTGATTAGTTTCTTACAATGCAGTTGAAGGCAGTGTTAAAAAAGAGTCATATTGTATTTGCCGTGCAGATAATGCTTTGAAATTTTCGTTACATTTTTAAGCATATTATTTTGTGAAAAGTTCTCTGCAGATAATAGTTCTGCTGCATATTACACATAAGCAAATTTATTTGTTGGGAAGATGTTTGTTGTGTTTCTGTGGTAAATTCTAAAATTTATGTGTTTCATAGATAATTCAGCAATTACTGTGATTAGGAAGAGTTGCTATAATTTAGACGAAATTGTAGAATAAAATATCTAAAGCAAACCTAACTTTTTGACAAGGTAATTGGAAATTCTGCTGAGCTATTTTCAACCCTGTTCCGCTAATCATAAATCAAAACTGAGAAAGTTCATAAGCCACCGGTAATTTCAACAAAAAAAAACAAAAAAATAGCGAGAGGAAAGTAGGCTTAACTTTTGCAAAATTAAGAAATAAATATTAAAGTGGATGTGGAAGAACTGCCGGACTGTTTTCAGAGAAAAAGCGCTTAATTTTCTTTTGAATAGTAAATTTGAAGTTCGGAAAAAAAGTTCCGATGTTTCTGAGAGAAAGAAAGTCGAAACTTGGCCTGAAACGACACTTCCGTGAAATCTGTTCGAAGTCGTTTGCACAAGCTAATGTACTAACGAGACACCCGAGGATACACACCTGTGAGACACCGTACCCCTGCGAGTTTTGTACTATGGCGTTTCCGGATGTGCCGAATATGAAGAGACACATGAGGGTTCCCACTGATGAGAAGCCATATTCCTGCCATCTGTGTTCTAATGAGAAGTTCACTACTGCTGGACAGCTTCTTAAGCACATGAGAAGCCACTCTGATTACAGACCGCAATTAATTAAGCGTTGTGGGCCATATTCCTGCCATTTGTGTTCGAATGAGCAGTTCACTACCGCTGGACAGCTGCTGAATCACATGAGAAGCCACTCTGTTTACAGACCGTATTTATGTAAGCGTTGTGGCAAATCATTCGTCGAGTATTCTCATCTTTTGCTACATTTAGATTTTCACGATTTGGGTTGTCGCTGCAAGGCCTGCGATCCACAATTTTTACTATCTTATCTCCTGGTAAAGGAGATCTCCTTATCCACTGATGAAAAGCCATATTCCTGCCACTTGTGTCCTAATGAGAAGTTCGCTTTCTATGGACAGCTGATGAACCACTTGAGCAGCCACAGAAGTTGCAGACCGTATGTATGTAAGCTTTGCGACATATCATTCGACGAGTATTCTCATCTTGTGAAACACTTGGATGATTGGCATTTGCACGATGTGGGTTGTCGCTGCAAGTTCTGCGATCCAGTATTTCTCCGATCTCTATTCCGGAAAAATCGCTTGAAGATCCACGCCGGGGATAGGGCATATTCCTGTAAGGTTTGCTCAAAGGCGTTTTCTGAGCGCCGTGATCTCAAGATGCATTTCAGAATCCCCACCAGGAAGAGTTTGTACTCCTGCGAAGTTTGCTTAAGACCATTTACTAATTCGCATGAGTTAAAAGTGCATTTTAGGACTCACACTGGGGAAAAGCCATATTCTTGTAGAGTTTGTTCAGAGAGATTTTCCAATGCCGCGGAATTATTAAAAGGGCATTCGTGTGGCAAACCTAACAACAAATTATACAGTTGTGAAATATGTGCAGAGACATTTTCTACCGTTTCCAGTCTGAATGGACATTCGCTTATGTTTGGTAGTGAAAAGCATACTAAATTTACTAGCTTGCCAATGTGGATATGTAAATCCGGTACCAGCACTAGCGCATCAGTGTCACCGCTGCAGAAAGCCATCGAAAAACTTAAAAACCGCCAAGTCTAGCTGCGGTGGTGTCAATAGATTGGCGGCATTTAAAAACTGCCAAATCTGTAGCTGTGGTCAGAGGCGTGGCTAAGGTTTTCAGCACCCGGGGACAACTGAAGATTTTGCGCCCCCCTGTGCCCCTGGGAGCCTAGGGGTGTCCCTAAAGGGATTGAAAAAACTTGCATACTTCCTAAATAATAAATAGCTCTAAAAAGCAGCCGTTTTAACTTTCATTTTTATTAGCGACCATTCACTTATAAGGGAAAATGGGACACTTTGGCTTCGCAAAATTATTTGATTTCCCATGCACTCCAATTCTACATTGTTCATTTCCGATATGATTTGCGGTGCCCCTCTGTTTTGTCGATCATACTCACACCTCTTCAGTTCAAATAATTTTCTTTCTGCATTTAAAAATAAAATTAATTAACATTAAATTGGCGCCCCTTGACGCTGCGCCCGGGGACGCCTGTTTCTCCTTGCCCCCACCTAGTTACACTTCTGGCTGTTGTGGCGTTAATATGTAAGTACAGTAGAGCGCCGCTTAACCGGATGTCCAATCAACCGGATCGGTCAGGGATCATGCGTTTTTTTTCCCCAGCCTTCTGCAAATATATATATATTTTAAAACACTAAAGTCGTGACCTTCAGATTGAAGGTCGAAAACCACCTTCCTTTGACTTTTGGCGTTCCAAGAGGGATCACCCTCCCCCCCCCCCCCCCACCCCCTCAGCTTAGGTGTGTTAGATTCAGTTACAATTAGCAGGGGAGTAGAAGGAACTGAACAAAAGGATTAAGATTCTTTTTAGAAGCATTAGAGCGGAAGTAAAGTATTGAAACTAACAGAAGAAAAATAGTGAAAGTACTGCATTCACTGTCAAGGGGTCGAGTTAAATTATTTATGCTTAGCTAAATTTCCAGGAAAACTGTTGTTGAGAAAGGCACATGAACAAAAGATAGACCGTGCACCTCGCGAAATGATCACGTGGTTGTGCGCTTTCATACTGGACACGTGTTACACAAAGCTAAAGGAAACCACATTTCTGATTGCGATCTTTAAGTGTGGAAGGTGTTGTTTAAACATGTCTGGGAAGTGCAAAAGAGTAGTGTTATCTTTTGATAAAAAAATAGAAATTGTGAAAAGATTGAATAAAGGAGAAAATGGAAATAACACAGAACTTGAATATGGCATCGGTACGTCAACTGTGTCAGATATTAAAAAAAAAAACAGCAATGCAGTGGAAAACACGCGATTTGTAATGTAATAAAATATGCACTACTACAAATGCCAGTTTTAGGCCTGTAAAAAGTGTGAAGGAAGGCTGCCTAAAAAAACCTAGCCCTATGTGTGCTTTAAAGTTGGCAATCCAATTATCCGGATTTTTCTTCAACCGGATGTACCTCGGTCCCGACCAGTCCGGATAATCGGCACTCTACTGTACCCTAAATCCGGTAAAATCCAAGTCGGCAAACTTGAAAAGCTAAAGAACTAATTGCTGCATTAAAGGCATTGGGAAAACTTTTGCGAGAGCT
This sequence comes from Octonoba sinensis, assembly GCA_038502835.1. NCBI lineage: Eukaryota > Metazoa > Arthropoda > Arachnida > Araneae > Uloboridae > Octonoba > Octonoba sinensis. The sequence continues at coordinate 111,761,603 of CM076606.1, forward strand.
ACAATGTTAGTGTTTTAGTTTTATAAACATCTCCTATATAATTTATTTAATCGATTCTGTAGAACCGCATTATTTGTATGGTAGACACATTGGTCAACAGACGTATAGAAAATAATACATGTTGATGATGAAAATATGCAAATGTAGAATTTTTATGTATTTTTAAAATATTGAAAATGAACTTAAAAATGTTTGAAAAAGATTTCATTTGTTTTTAAGCGTATGGTAATATTTATTATCATTAAAATATTAAAAATGAACTTTAAAATACTTAAATAAGATTTCATTTGTTTTAAAACACTTGCTAATCTTTATTGTTATTTATATTCTGGTGGCCATTCTTATTTAAAGAGTGTTGCAATTTCTTTAGTTTTATCAAAATTATTGCGTAATAACTAGTGGTACCACCCCCTTCCAAAAAAAAAATTAAGAGCAGCCCCCTCCCCCAGAAAGAAAAAGCTCCTTTTACTTATTAAAAAAACCCGCCAAGCCCCGAAATTGCTCAAGCTGTTCCTTTGGATCGCAATCGATCCAAGCTTGCTTAAGATAAATTTTAAGCAAGCTTTATCACCATCACATAAAGAATTAAAAACATACTTTAGGGGTCATTCACAAATGTCATGCTTCGAGGGGGAGGGGGGTTCAAGAAAATGTGACAGTTTGTGACAAGGGGAGGGAGTAACGAGAAGTGTGACGTCGTAAATTTTGGTTTATATAAAAGCATTTGAATTCAGCAAATTAAACTTATTTTAGGCTAATGTAACATAGCATGACATGTCACAAAGGGGGTATGTTTAAGTGTGACAAAGGGGCAGTGGCGTAACTAGACCCGTATTTGGGGGGGGGGAGAAGTGAGTCATTGTTTTACTAGAAAAATTGATCAAATTCTAGACAATCTTTACCATTTCAGAGGGATTTTATCAGAAAACTACCCCCTTATCTACACCAGTGCAAAGGGGGAAGGGGAGTTGAATATATTGAAAAAAAAGTGACATCTATGAGCGGTCCCTTACCATCATGACAGTGTTTTGTATATTTATTGCTGGGATTAAGTTCTTGTCTCCGATATAGGGGTTGATAAAATGTTTTTGTCATCATTCCACAGTCACGCTCAGAAACGTTCGTCTGAAGTTGGTAGTTCACCCTGTAAGCCGTCTGCATCTCGCTGTGTTTCTGTGCAAATTACAGGTACTTGTCGGTTAAACGCCCTACCTTTTTTTGTTTTCCAAACATCACCAAATAAGATGCAAACAAAGCAGTTTTATTAAATTTAAATAGCATGCGCTGATTTTCTTTCATGACGACTTTTATCAATAATCACTTATTTTAAATGCATTCCATTTTGATGAAATGTGCTTGGTAAAGTGGTTAAAACATGGAATTTACCTTCTAAGGAAGAAGATGCTATAATTTTATTTCAAAACAAGGGATTTCAACTAAAAACTTGATATTGTCCAAATGATCAAAACTTTTATTAGTTTAACCATTAAATTCATGTTGGCTACTTTTCTAAAACTATCAGTAATGTAGGGCGGGGGCTATTCGTGAATTATGTCTCTTTTTTCCCATATAGTTGACTCCCCCTTCCCCCTTTGTCACAATTTCATGAATCCCCTCCCGCTCGAAGCGTAACATCAATAATGAATGATCTTGTGTTTGACCAAAAAGTACCAAATTATATTCTAAAGATAGCAATAAACTCATTTTAAATTAATGGATTTCAAAATGGATGTTTTGGTGGATAGATTAAAGCTGGCAGGATCACGAAATGGTAAACTCTGATAGGGTTCAGATTTTTTGCTGCCGAGCGGGGAAAAGAACTAAAGGCCTTTTCCCGCTATGTATTTGTGTTTTATATGTATTAATAATTTATATGTAGCGTTTAATATGTAGAGATACAGTGAAACCTGTATAAGTCGACCACTTGCTGTGCAGCACTTTAGTGGTCAACTTAGACAGGTGGTCAACTTATAGAAGGTGAAGGGCTAATTCCATTCCTGACAAAAGTGGTCAACTTAAATTCATTTATGATTTTCTTAGTTATTTTCTCATAATAAATATATATTTTCTGAAAGTATAATTCGTAATCTCTTATTGCTCAAGTTACGTCTTTTGAATTCAAAAGGATAAAAAGTAATTGTTTCATACAAAGTATGTTACATACCAGGGCTCGAAAATTTTATTGCCTGGGGCATGCAAAATTTCCGATTGGGCATGAATCTTCTACCCTTATGTAATTTCCTAATCAAATATTTCTATCCAAAACTTTATTTTTTCGACGACTTGTTGTATAATATTTATTTCTAATGTAATTTTTTTATGCTTTAGATTAACGGTAAAATAATTCTGGATTCAGACATAACCTCTTGCGACTTTCTCTACCCAATTGGGTACATTTTAAAATACTGTTTATTGACTACTGTTTGTGCAATTTGAAAGCTAAAACACCCAATTGTTTTTGAAATTAATCAACACATAGCTTACTTCGTTTTAAACATGGAAATTCGGCATTAATTATTATTTAAACTAATTAATTTAAATTTAAAAAAATTCTAGTGTTTTTGTTCTGTAGTCATTTTTTGAATCAGAGAACCAAAAAATTGCATTAAAATTGTTTGTGCTTAGTTCTGAGGTCTGAAGAGGTTGAAGCTGTTATTTTGATTTTTCTGTCTGATTAATGCTATACGACAAATTCAAATGTTTTTGTTATTATGCAGCATGCAACTTCTGGTTATGTAAAAATTTGGTTTGGGCATGTATTTTTCGAGCCCTGTGATATACACATTTTTTTAAAAGACCAGGGTTGTGCTTACTTTAAACTACTACTCCTTCCTTCCACTCCCCCCCCCCCCCGTTTCTTATGAACAAAAATCACTACTGATTTCTTTCCAGCTATGGCATCAACTGTTGTCTCTTGCAAAAGATAATTTATATCGATATCACACTTAAAGCAAAATTTTTGTCGATTGCTGTTCTATATTTTGTTACATCACGACTAACAAGTGATCCTGTGCATGGGTTCAGGCTTAGGAAGAGGGAGTCGGGTAGTATACTGTGGTCGATCAGATTCACATTCATGAGAAATCAGTCGAAGATTAAAAAAACTAAAGCGGTTATCACATGACAGGAATTTTAAAGCAAACGTTACTTCCACCTCGTTCTATCGGCAACCTCTAGAGCCAATTTTCGATCCGGAGTTTCCTACAGGTTTGCCACCGGTTTCTCAGACGGTTGCTCATACCCAGACAGCCATGAATCTCCAAATTACATCCATAGGATATCTCTTGGATAAGATGAGTAGATATAACCACATCCATGAGATATCCCTGAGACATCCACATATCTGCAGAATATCCACAGAACGTCAAAAAGGTTGCAGCTATTGGAACTCCCTGAGACGTCGCGATATCGCGACGTGTATTAGATATCCCATGGATATCCAGGATATCTCATAGATATCCTGAAATCCAACAGATATCCCATAGACATCTTAACGTCATAAGGTTATCTCTAGGATATCCAAGAGACATCCATCTCTTGGATATTGGGATATAGCTTGGATATCCATAGGAGGTCTCAAACGAATGGTTTATAGGTATTTATAAAACGTCAGAATATGCTACAGATTTATTACATATGCAAAAAGAGTACAAAGCCTATAGAATAACATATATTTGAGCAATGTAAATTACTCCATTACAAATTATAATTACATAGCCATTATTTTCCTATAACTACTTTTGAAAATATTTATAACTTATTTTCAAATCTTCACTTTAGGAAAATATGACTAATCAATTAAAATTTTTAATGAATATTCAATACTAGAGCTATATATTAGGCTACAGGTCAATACACTTCATGCATATGCAATAAATCTTTAGCACATTTTGATATTTTACATATATAAGCAAGAAATGTAACAAGAATTATATAGTACTGACAAAACATTTTTATCTTTATCTATGAACCCGTATTAAATAGCTCATAAAAAAAAGAGTACTTAAAAAATATAAAAAATATTCCTTCATAAAACTACTTCTGAAAAATGAGACAAGTTTTTAAAATTTTACATCCATTTAGAGCATTAATTTCGAATACTTAAAATTACTCGCAATTTTCATACATTCACGATTTTCATACTAATTTAAACGTTACTCCTTTTTAATTGTGTACAGTATAATTCAGATATAATTATGATTGAATTTACTGATGTAACTCTGGACATTTCATTAGAAACAAGTGGTATTCAATGAGCAATACGAGGATTATTTTTTCTCAAAAATGTATTACTTTTGACTTAAAGATGATTAAGAGTAGGCTGCTGTTCTCCGAGACAAAAAAATAAACTGAACAAATAAGTCGTTTTTTTGTTTTATTTTAAAAAGGCACAAAAATTATATACAGAAGATATTACAAAATAGATTTATTTACACATAACAGATTTATTTACACGATAGTATTGCCCAAAAGGGATGGGGAGTTGGCAGAATTTTCTGCAGCCACTCTCATATGGCGTGCTTTCGCATGGCGAAGCCAATTTTTTATTGCAGTTTCCACTGCTGCATCCATTGCAGCATTTCTTACTGTTTCATTCCGTCTAGTTGCATCTAAAAAATTAATTTTCAAGAATGAATTTTTACACATAGAACAAATTTCTCTTCATAACAATGTAAAAGGAATTTTCTCATTTGTCCAATTTACGCACAAAATATACACCTGCACATGGATAAAGAAAAAAAAACTTATTTAAATACAAAATGTTGATTGTTACCCAGAAAAAAAAAACACCTGTAGCAAGGCAGAATTTAAATAAATTAGAAAAATAAAATAGCAAACTACATTTCAATAACAATTTAATTAACAAGTGAAAAATTACTGTGAATTTACTCAACAAGAAATTTGGTAAACAAAATCAAAAACTTTGTTTGATAATCAAGAAAGCCAAACAATAAACATGTATTTTCACACCCCTCTCCTTCCAGAACATGTGTAGCTGTTACAAGGTTTTCACAATAAAATCATGACTTCATTAGTTCATACTTCAAGGAAAATTCTTCAAACAATCCTTGACTATCGGCTACATTCACAAAAACTTGAAAACAAATCAGAGCACTACAGATAAAGCTCAAAATACTTTAATGATAATTGTATATCCAACAGTTATGTATTCATTTTTAATGTATATAAATTACTTATATTATTTTATACATATAAATTAATACCAAATATCACTCTTGTCAGCTGCAGCTTATAAAATACACCCTTTCCTTTCGCTCCCATCCAGCTGAACTCCTGTGCCACTACATCTGTCAGGAGTTTTCTCATGATCCGCTTTACAGTGGAGTCTACAGTTACGCCCCCACAGTTTGACGTAAAGTTAATCTATAAAAATTCAGAGAAAAATTAATTCAAGATACACTGAAAGCCTTGGTTTAAAAGAAACTAATGCATACCAAATAACTGAAAATCTCTGGCTTCAAAAGCGCACCTTCTAAGCATTGCAGTTCCTCTATATTTTTTACTGGTAACTTAACCGGTAAAACATCCCCATCACCAGTGGTGTAGTCGAGGGGGGACGGCGTCCCCCTACCTTTTTATTTTAATACAAGCGTCCCCCCACACATTTTACATTTTAACATAAGCGTCTCCCACTTTTTTATTTCAATTGCTTATCTTCGTATGTATGAGCGTCCCCCCAACATTTTTTTTCAGGACTACACCACTGCCCATCACCGAATGTTTCGGCAATAGGGGCAAAGTTGTTTGTTGCTAAAAGAATAAACTCGAGAGTTCAAGTCATATGAACTCTTTCATAAAATTTTCAAACTGAAACGCACTAAAATTGTCTAGAGCGCCAAAATGTTCCACATCTTTACAAAGATGCAATAACCCATGAACATTGTGAGATACATGTTGTTTACCATATAGGAGTATAAAACTTTGGACAAAACACTTTAACCAAGCCTGAGCATATGATACCATCTCTCTGTTAGGCTCAGTAACTAATACTTTAACTGCAAAATGCATAAGCAGAAAATGCTCATACAGATCTTTACGTAAGACATTTGACAAAACCACTGGCCCAATGTATAACAAAAACAGACGAAACTCTGTTGCTTTCCAACGTTCAAATTCTTTTAAAGAACGAGGTTTTCGGGCGAAATCATTAGGGAAACAGTTTTTAAGTTCTACTAGTTGTTTTGACACACTTTCTACCTGATTATTAGCAAGTCTAAATTTTAAATCATCTTTCAACCACAGCTTAATTAACTTTTTCATGACCCCTAAACATATCAAATGCATATACTCATATGGAACATGTGAAACAAGGCAAAAAGTATCTATCTCCAACAGTATAGAATCATATTTATGATGTTCATCATCAGGATCCCTATTTCTAAAATCAACATTAGTTCTTTCAGTGAAATTAACATTAGGAAAGCAATTTCTATTTTTATAAAATATACCAGTTTCAAAACATTTGTTACAACTCGAATACCCAGAATGGCTTTTAATGCATAATACAAAAGCTCAAGCAGGTGCATCACAAATTATTCCTCTAAGATGTATGTTACACATTTTACCATCAATAGATATACCATTTTCGATTAGATGTTTCATTTCACACAAAATCACTTAAAAACTCATTACGATTTTTGAGTTTTTCATAGGAATGGAATACACCAATGGAGAACACACAAGGAAAATTCACAGTATAGCTTAACGGACCTAAAATTGGCCATAACTGACTGTTGGAACTTTTAACTATAGGAAGTACATCAACATTTACCAGTAATTCAATTGTTGATTGTGTTAGAACTGTACCTTTAATATTTTGAATGATATTTTTTATTCCGTTTTCAATACCAAAGTGGTGATAAATACCAGACGAGACACTTTTAATTGCTACAGACCTAGCAGTTTGCAATAGTTCCCGTGCATCGCTTGGTAAATCAGACCCAAATAGATATTTCTTAAGTGTTTTTAATAAACCATTAATTGCAGTATGAGATATGTTATTCTCAACTGACCAGTTAGACGAGTCTTTCAGCAAATTTAGATTTTGTTGACACACACGGTTTCGAGAACTTTCCTCACACAGAGTCGGACACTAAGCAAAGTTCCCTATCAGAACTTTCATACGAGCTATCAGAAGGAAAACCTAACGCTTCATTAGAACTACAATCATGATATTGCTCAGTCAAATTACTAGACGTTGATTGCTAATCAATAATAGACACATCATTTACAGATTCATTAACTTTCTTATAAGTTCTCCAATGCAATCGCTTGTTTACTTTAGTTTTAGGCATGATTTTCCTACAAACTAATGACAAATAGCAATAATCACACAATAGACCCAATAAGAAAGAACTTCTAAATTGTATCCCAATTGTAAAGAATAAAATTGCTTGCCTCACCCAAACGACAAGTTTAAGACATGAAAATTGCTTTATCCAACAAATCTTACTGAATTGTGTAGAAATAATATACATGACAAATGAAAAATACTGTTAAAAATTACATATGCCTGAAATTAAAAATACAGAGCAATTATATATCTGAAGTTAAAAATATAGATAAATTATACACCTGAAATTAAAAATACAGATAAATTATATACTAGAAATTAAAAATACAGACAAATTATATCCCTGAAATTAAAATTATAAAAGCTACATGGGTGAAATTAAAAATACTGATTAATTACACGCGTGAGATTAAAAATACTGATGAATTATATATCCCTGCAAGTAAAAATAGGGAAATATTATGTCCCTGGAATTACGACAAAGCAATTAAATCAAGTAATTAAATAATAATCATTAAAAAACTGAACTACTTTTAATAATCATAAGCATAATGTAACACAAAAATATATAAAATATATTAATGCAAACAACAAAATCTGATCCGACTACACTACTCACCAGCGATGCGATTGCATTGCAGCAATATGAAAATTACAGTTAATTTTCTCAGTTCAGCACACAGTTTTAACAGAAAAAAATTAAGAAAAACTATTTACCTTAATTAACCACGAAATCTCTAAATATAACAATTTTGAGCAGCAGAGTGACTATAAATAAGCCTAACAGTATCCAAAAGTCAAATAACATCTCAGGGATATGAATTGGACATACCTGAGACATTCATGGAGGATATCTCACAGTCATCCACAGGATATCCAAATATCTATATCTTATACATGTAACAGTCTGGATATCCATAGGATATCCAAATGTCTATATCCCAAACATGTCACCTTCTGGATATCTGTGAGATATCCAACATATCCAGCAGATATCCAGGATGTTTTTGGATATCCACAGGATGTCCCAATATCTATATCCAAAACATGTTACTATCTGGATATCTGTGAGATATCCAACATATCCAGCAGATATCCAGGATATATTTTTTTTCTTTTTGGATGTCTCAGAGATATCAGTGGTTGTCTGAGTAACGAGCAACCATTTTCTAATCTGTATCCTCGTGTTAGGCATTTGTTTACATTTTTTATATTTGGAATTTCGATAAAAAAAGTAGGTTTCTGCATTCAAGGTAGGTTCTGCATTCCTAAAAATTGTCATTATTTTGCAAATTCTGAGTGACATGGTAAATTAGACCATTTGGTATAACAATTTTTGTCTGTCCCCCCTCCTACATGTTTGTAGTTATTATGCAGGTACATTATTGACGAACAGCTATACAGTTGTCAATAGCAAATGCGAGGCATCAAATTTTATTTCATGTACATAATGATCACTTATTCTCAATAGGATCATGGTTTATTAAGATTGAGCTTCGCGATTCAGTAAAATACGAAGTTTCAGTCGGGTAATTAAGAATTACCCCCTCCCTTTCCTAAAAATTATAAGTTTAAGACTGCCCTGCCCGCTTAAAGATGTCAGAAAATTTTGAATGCAAATCGTTATTATGTTATAAGGTGAAATGAATGAAATCTTAAGAAGTTTTGTTAAAAAGTTATACATACCTTACGAATTTTAGTAACAAATTAGATGTCATGAGTTTATTCATAACAAGATCTTTAATTTTATTGGAAGTGTATTAAGGAAATGGCGGTTCCTAGCATAAGTGTCACCCGGGGGCGGTAATTTTTGGTGTCCCCCTCCAAAAAGAAAGAAGAAAGAAACGTTGTTGTGTTGTATGAACTTGTTGTTTTGTAGTTTATATTATTTTCAGAGTGGCAAAAGAAAAAACTCTTTAGAAATTTTATTTTATTTATTTGGGGTAACTTTCATTAAACTATATTTATTTTCATATTTTCAGCTATGATACGTTGAAATAGCACCCGTAAAATTGTATAATTAAAGTACATGTATTTTTCTAAAACTCTATATCTTATTTTGGGTGTCCGGCGGGGGAGGGGTGGAGCGGCCCCTCCGCTGTCCTTCGGTAGTGACCTTACTGATTAGGGAATATAATTTGGTAAAATATTAATATTTTGTATTCTGCGTCTCATCTAATATCATTCTAATTAAAAGTTTTTTCACTGTGCCAGTTCATTTAAAATTGTATAAAACTGTTGTGTTCATAAGCAGGAGCGCTTCAGAGGGAGATTTTTAGGAGGTGTGCACAATTTACTGCACATCAACTTCGAATTCTGACGAAACAGAAAATGGCACTGCAGTTTAAATTTAATTAAAATAAAATGACAGAGATTAGTTAAAAAATTATCAAAAACGTAAAACAGTGTATGATACCTAGAGTATTCTTACTGATAACGCTGTAGAATGGTTGTCTATGACAGGGGTCTCCAAACTTTCCAGCCTTAGGGCCATATTGATTACTCCAGTAAATTCCAAGGGCCAAAACCATATTATCATTAATTGTTGCCGGTGGTAAAAAGTTGAATCAGTCCACTAGTGGTGTAAAATATGATTACTTTTTTGCCAGATGCCATTAGCGACGGGGAAGCTGATGTATTTTCTGTATCGTATGGGTATCCGTTATAATGGGGTACCCGCATCGTATCGCCATAGTAATCATTGATTAGAAAAGTAATGAAATACACAAGTAATCATTGATTACTTTTTTCTTCAGTAATCGTTACTTCGGTTCCTAACGAGTACTCAAGTAACGAATGAGTATTTTTTTACATGAAAAAAAAAGTCCGAAAAAGTACGCCACGTTTAAAAAAGGCTGCAAATCGAACTAAAGTCCGCAAAACGGCAACACTGCATATTATTAATTTTCCTGTCATTATCTGTAATTTCTAGATTAGTCGTAGAGTACGAGCGAGCCATGAGGAGTAACGTGACAGGACATCTGGTGGACACAAGCAGAAATAGGTAGTACCTTCTATCCCTAACAGATGGCGCTAATAGCACTTACAGAATAATCTCGTTGGTTCGATAAAGTTCTGGTGTCTTCCACTCACTTCTAGATGGCAGTAAGTGAAATATATAAGAAGGCTAGTGGCGCAACCACAAGTCAGTTCCTATGACACTGCTGTGAAATAAAATAGTGCGTACCTCCTTAAAACGTGTTTGTGCGTGTTTAAGTTTAAGACATCTTTGTAACAATATTTTTATTTGAATTGTTGCTTTTGTGTGTGATTTAGTAGAATGGAAAAGAAGCGAAAAATTGATAGTGAATGCAGAAAATTCAAAGATCAGTGGAACATTCAGTATTTCGTAATTGAGTCCAGTAACAAGGCGCTATGTTTGATTTGCAATGAAAGCATAGCCGTTCTCAAAGAATATAACATTAAACGTCATTATGAAGCAAAACATTTTCAAAATTACTCAAAATATACAGGAAGTTTGCGGACAGAAAAATTCGAAGCTATGAAGCGCGGATTGAAATCGCAGAAATCTTTATTTACAAAACTCAAAACTGAACAAGAGGCTGCAACTCGTGCCAGCTTTCGTGTGGCTCTTGAAATTGCAAAACGTGGAAAACCATTCACCGATGGAGAAATGGTCAAAGAATGCATAATCGCAGTAGCCGAAGAAATGTGCCCTGAAAAGGTAAATTTATTAAAAACTGTCAGTATGTCAGCAAACACTGTGGCTCGAAGGGTAGAAGACATCGCTGAAAATATATCCTCTCAACTGTTCAACAAAAATGGACATGTTGAGTGGTTTTCTTTGGCCTTGGATGAGTCAACGGATGTGTCAGATACTGCTCAGGTGTTGATTTATATTCGAGGAGTAGATAAAAGCTATGAAGTGCATGAAGAACTTCTTGATATGTATAGTATTCATGGCACAACTACTGGTTCAGATATTTTTAAAGGAGTTGAAATGGCCATTAAGCAAAAGAACCTTCGATGGAAAAACTTGAAATGTATTACAACTGATGGAGGCAAAAACATGAGTGGGAAAGATAAAGGAGTGGTCGCTCTTGTGTCAAAGGCTGTAGAAAATGACGGTGGTTCAAAACCAATAGTCTTACATTGTATCATTCATCAACAGTCTTTGTGCGGAAAATGTTTGGATATGTCTGAAGTTCTGAAACCAGTCATATCAACTGTTAATTTTATCAGATCTTTTGGGCTGAATCACCGACAATTCGTACAATTTATTAAAGAGATTGGAGAAAATGACTTACCTTATCATACTGCCGTACGTTGGCTTAGTTGTGAGAAAGTCCTTCAGCGCTTTTTTGAACTTCGAGCAGTGATCGAATTTTTTTTGAATGAAAAGCATCGCCCTCTTACTGAATTGCAAAACAACGCATGGCTGTGGAAGTTAGCATTCTATGTTGATTTGACAAAACATGTGAACGAACTGAATTTGAGATTGCAAGGAGAAAACCAGCATCTTCCTGATTTATACAATAATATCAAATCATTCCGGAAGAAATTGATACTGTTTCAATCACAACTACGAAGTAAATGTTTTTCACATTTTAAAACATGTGAAATATTTAGCCACACCACTGAGACCGAGTTTCCTATCGATTTTGCAATCGAAACTTTGAGTGCTTTGAAAATAAATTTTGATACTCGTTTCTCGGACTTTGCTGCCATTGCGAATCAAATTAAGATTTTTCAGAATCCTTTTGATACTGACATTGAAACCCTAGCCCCGGAACTTCAAATGGAAATGATTGATCTACAGTGCAGTGATATAATTAAGAACAAATATCAAAACTTATCTTTGTTGGAATTTTATAAGTGTCTTCCACTGACACAATTTGATAATTTGCATAAATTTGCTCGTGGGCTGTTTTCTGTTTTTGGTACTACTTATTTGTGTGAGAAGACCTTTTCCAAAATGAAGTACACAAAAAATGTTTACAGATCTAAATTAACTGATGAGCATCTTAAATCTCTTTTAATAATTGGTACAAGTAAAATTAGTCCACAACTACAAACTATTGTCAGTGGAAAATCTCAATTACATAAATCTCATTAGTATTTCATATGTCGTTATGCTTGTTATAAGTTATCTTTTCATTTAAAATGTATAAAATGTTAGTTGGATTCGTTTCAATAATTTGTTAGTTAGTAAATAATAACCTACAACAATGTTATGAGTAGTTAGCCCATGACCATATCAATGTAGATGTCATATTAATAATTATTCAACATAAAAATAGATTACTTCAGTAAACTTAATTTAATTTGCTATAAAAAATAAATATGTTCTCTAGAAGGAGTTTTCTTTCAAGTATGCTAGCTCTCCGCGGGCCGGACAAAATCTGTCCGCGGGCCGGATGTGGCCCTCGGGCCGTAGTTTGGAGACCCCTGGTCTATGATATATAAATTAAGAAAAGAAGAAAAAAAAATGGTTGTTATACTGTCTATAAATTTATCACTTGAAACGCACTGGCGTTTTGGTAGCGATTTCATCATAAGACACTCTTTGAAATGTCTTGCACTAGTAAAGTAGCGACTTTACATCCTACAAATGCTTTTTCGGCATGATTTCGAAAATTTAAACCAAAAAAAAAAAAAAAAAAAACTAATTTAAAAATCGCATTTTCCTTTTAACATTTATCCTTCTATCGTCACTTTTCAAATCCTTCACCGCCATGTTTACTGGAAAGGTGATTTGACGTCACGAAATTCCAGCTCCATGATTGGCTCCTTTCTTGATTTGCCTTAAATTAAACGTTCTAGAAGCAATTTTTTTCTTACGCAGATAACGAATTGCTTCTAATTTGAGCAACTGTGAATTGATATAGCACACGAGCATTTTGAGGAAACTATGGAGGAAATTGGTAGAAAAACCAGTTTCCGATAGAGTTGACGATTCCTATTGCGGTTGCGTTTGCCTGTAATTCCTGTCGTGTGATAACCGCTTAAGAGTATACAGTGGAACTTGAGTTTCATTTTTTTTAGGGAAATTCAAATGAGAGGGTTCCACTTTCGAGCCCTACACAAAATTCCAATAAAAACGGACCCTTCACAAAATTCAGAGCTACCAAATCGTACTTTTAACAGAATTTATTAAATTGGCCCCCCAAAATACTTTTTTTTTGCTGTATGTTTAAATTTTGAATTTTCACAAAATGTTTTTAAAATTCATAAAAAAAAAAAAACGGACCCTTGATTAAGGAGGACCTTATTAGGGCAGTTGGCATCAACTCTGCAGTAGGTTTTTTTTTTTGAAGTAAGACATCTTTTTCTGCTTACTTCCTGTTTAATTTAAATTCTCCAAACTAAAAAATTTGGAGACGAGTGATGAAATACTTCCAAATAAAAGCACTTACCAACCCCTTCAGAGAATGAATAATGTCCGTTTCGATAGGAGTTGCTATACGCTAGACATTAAGATGCGAGCTTTTCAACAGAGACAAAACCTTTCCGTACGCTTCAATGGTTCTACCTCTATTAATCCCTTTACGCATTTGCCAGTGTCTTGACACGGTCAAAAGTTACACTATAATAATATATATATACAGTAAAGCACCGTTTATACGTTTTTCAAGGGACTGAGCGGGAAAAACGTATAAATGAAAAAAACGTATAAACGAAAATCACCAAAAAAAAAAAACGAACATTTTTGTAACAAAGGACAAAACAGTATCTTAAAATATGAAAAGTAAATAATGAATACTTTTAATGACACATAATAGATACATAATACATAATAAAATGAATATTATAAATAAATAAATACAAAAAAATGACTTGAATAAATACTTTGAAAAATAATACATATAATAAAATGAATTGCTGTATAAGTATGCTAACTCTTGTATTCAGAAGTATGCACAAAATTATTGTTATTCTGGGTGTAGCGCGTGGCTTGTGGGTCAACACATGCAATTTCTAAAACTGGACAATCGCCATCGTAGAATATGAGGTTAAAATGCGCATTTTCTCCTTATGACTCGGAAAAAAAACCGTATAAATGAAATTTCAAATTTCAGGAAAACGTATAAACGAAATTACTTAACATTAATTTGTATGGAATTTCGACGGGACCGCTGGAAAAAACGTAATAGATAAAAACGTATAAACGAGAAACGTATAAACGGTGCTCCACTGTATATACATATAAATAGCTTTTACCCAAACCGTGGTCTTAAGTCGACCCCCACAACTTAAATTTAAAAAAATCAACCTGCACTATACCTATACATTCATTTTCGGTCAAAAAACTATCACTTTTTACCAGTTTTCCGAAAAAAAGCTCTTGCTTTAAAGGGTTAATAACCGCACCCTCATATTGACCAAGTAGCATATTTCATTGCTTCATTAACCCATTCCCTGCCGCACATACAATGCAGGTTAATGAGAATTTTTTCCTACATCACATGTGTCCGAAACATGTAAATGCAAAGGGAAAAAAAATGTTTTAAATTGTTATTAGTTATAAAATTTTTTTAAAATTATTTTTAATGTTATTACAGGTTTGAATTTAAGAAGTAGGTGATGTTTGCGGCACCCCCAGCCAGCGGGGATCCATATAGCGACAAATTAAATCTCTCATGACCATAAAAAATCTTCAAATAACTCGGTACTCAAAGGGTTAAAGAGCTGATCGATTTTCAAAAACATTTTCCTCACTACCTGTTATGAGCTTCATGATCTAACCAAAATTAAAAACCTTCAATCATCATTCTTTGAAATTTAACAAAAAATCACAGGTGAGTATTAATAGTGAAAAATAAAAAAATATTTTGTAAAATAAAGGTTCATTTTTGTAAAAAGCAGTGGAATTAAAATGAAGTTTCATAATTTAAGGCCTATAAATAAAGTTTTTAAAATGGTGCTAAAACAGACCATCAACAGGGATGAGTTAAAGTAACTTTTTCTAAGATGAACGGCATTTGTCGATTGCTCAGATAACCATCATTTGTCGATTCCGCTATCAAAGACATAAGTCACCAGTCCCCGCTGTTAGTTTAATAACCATGGCAACAGTGCATTATGACAAGCAAAATGCTACCGCTGCCTTTGGTGTGAATGTGCCCTGCAGAAACAATTTCAAACTAATCACATGAATGTTGTTTGTCACCAGTATGGAAAGTCAAATGGTGATTAGGACCCGACAATTGTTTAAATGTCTGGAAGTAAATTTAACAAGAATACAGTACAGTGCATGACAGCATATAAGCAATCATCACAAGAGGCTATTAAACAAATTAATTTATTTTTTAAATATAGAGGTTGAAAACATACAACTAAAATCCTTTAACTGCATATTACATCCACATATCTTTTACAAACTTTTCTCTACTAGAGTAAAAAGCTGTCGTTGAATGACGAGTATCGATAAATAAACAAATTGCCAAACCACAAAACTGTTTTGTGATAATTAAACGAAATAATTCAATTTCATTTCAGTGTTGACAAAAAAAAAAAGAAAATCTTTCCTCAACATGAGCTGATCAGATTATTAACTAGTTAGGGATCACTCATAAATGATGTAACGTTTCGAGGGGGGGAGGGGGGTTTGTGAAACTGTGACAAGGGGAGTGGGTAACAAGAAGTGTGACATCATGCATTATGCAACATAGCGTAACATGTGACGAAGAGGGGGAGGGAGCCCGCTGGAAGTGTGACATATTGTGACAAAGGGGGGAGAGGGTAAACCCAAAGGAAAAAAGCGTGAATTAAAAAGTATGAAAGGCCCCCTATTCATGAGAAACAAACCGGGAAGATTGGTTAGTACAAAATAAAAAAAATTACATTTAAAAACAAAGAAAAAGAAAAGGGGATAAAAAGTTAAGTTGAAAAAATTTAAAATACTAAAATGGTTTAAAAATCCAATTTCCAAAAAAATCCTGCCAAAAAGGGGGAGGGGGGAAAATAATAAAATATATAGGATATATAAAAGAAAAAAAAAAACAAAAAAAAAACTTTGGCCAAAAAAAGGGTTAAGGAAGTGGTTGGACCAAATTGCATTCAAAAGTGCCCAAAAACCAAATTCTAAAAAAACATTTTTTAATTTTCCAGACTTTGTCAAAAGAGGGGGGAATTAAAAATGTTAAAAATTATTTATTTACTTTTAATTTTACTTTATTTTAAAACCGAATTTTGGGAGTTTTTTTGCCCAAATTAAAAAAGGGAACGGCAACTTTAAATTTGGAAATACCCAAAGTATTTAAATTATCAACAGGACTTTAAAAAGAGAAGGAAAGTTTGTTCTATTGAAAAAAAACTTTGAAATTGGAATTTTTAAAAAGGGTTTTGCAATAGAAAAAAAAAAAGAATTAAAACCAAAACCTTTTAGCCCCTTTGGGACCAGAAAGGTTTTTTTGAAATTTGTTTTAATAAATCAATTAAAAGTGACTTTAATTTTATTAAAATAATTAGTAAGTATTAATTGGATTTTAAACAAAATCCAATTAGTACATCTCAAACTTTTAATTAAATAAAAATATTTAAAACTGCTTTATTTTATAAAAAGGGCTTTTTAATAGAAAACAAGAATTAAACAATTTTATTTATGCATAATAACCTTGTGGAGAAATTATTGTTCGGTACAATTACCATATTAATCCTCTCGTGCATGCATTTATTTATTTGTGTTATATAAAAAAAATTCATATGCTGCAAACCAATTTCGTATCTCAGGATTGTAGTGTAATAGTTTATTTTTGGAAATTTTTGTCTTGTATAGTCAAAAATTTGTGTCCTTGTATAAGGACGTTTTATTATTATTTTTTTTTTTTTGTCACATTTATTCAATATAATAATTAGTATGGCAAAACTGGATATTCAAACTTAATTTATAAGGAACAAGAAGATATAAAATACCAAACTTTCCAATCATGGAATACACACTTCAAAATAAATAAACAGAATTTGATTGGAAACTGAGATTTTCTCTTCTTTCTTGAATCCTCCATGACTTCTAAAAAGATCTTAATCTTTTAACTATCTTGAATAACCAATGAAACTTTTTGTGGTTTCCAAGAACTGCTTAGTCTCCAAATGAGGACGACATGAAAATTACAACACGAAAACGAATTTGCATAAAAATTTGAAACAAAAATCTATGTCAACTCATATGAGGCTTAAATGCATAGGGGGGTTGCTTTTGCTTTGACTTCAACAACCAGGCAAAATTTGATCATCTTTTTAAGAGAAATTTTTTAGTAAAATAAATGATCATCCATCACCATAATAATAAACAAAAACAAAATACAGTACCGAACCCCAAATTCGGCATGCTCGGGACCGCCGCCATGCCGAATTTCGGAATCCGATCCAAAATGGCGGATTTGCGGGACCAAAAATGGCGGACTTTAGCATACAACACTAAACATACGCAATTTCCATCAAAATTGCAGTTTTCTCAACTGCTAGATAAATAAGCAGGGTTCGCGCTAAGCTGAGCGATTCCCGCAATATTTTTTGAAATCCCGCTCAAAAAAAGTTCGTTTGCGCGCTGTTCCCGAAACTAGCGAACACGCGTTCATAACATCGCGAAATGAAACTATTCTAAACTGGTAATTCAATACAAACTAAATAGAGTATGTTGGTTTTCAACTGCCATCTTATCCCCATTGATGAAAAAAAAAGAATCTATGAGCCCTATTTATCATATATAATAAGATGGGGGAAAGATTGACAACTTCTTCATTTTTTGGCATTATTGAACAATTTAAGCCCCTTGTGAATGCAGACATCTTGTTTCATTCTATTCACAGAGGACAAAATCAAAAAAGGAGTGGAAAAAGGGAATCTTCCTTGGTCACTGCAAAGGTTTATTGTAAACACTGTACTTATAGTAAAACAAATTCAAACCACTAAAGAACCAGTTATTTCTAATGTTGACCTTAGAGCAAAAAGGTGGAATGCATACACGATTTAAAATAATCTTCTTCTGAAAAGGGCCATTTTATTTATGTTCTAGAATAAATTCGTTTCAGAATTTACGATCGCAAAAAATTAATCTTTCCATAAAACCAGGATCGAAAAAAAGGTGCATATGAAAGTACCAACGCTCATTAGCATACCTCCTATGTCCGAATTGATCACCCCTCCCTCCTCCCCCCCCCCCCAAAGAAAAAAAAGAGTAACCATTGGCGAATTAGCTCCACGGGAAAGAAGGGGAGAGCTAGAATTTCGTCCTTGAGTTCACCTCTCCCTCAGGAGCCACTGCATCTTCATCTTAGGCCATAAACTATATGGTTTAAGACAAGATCTTCATCGCTGTAGTACCAAGTTCGTACGCACGTGACCTTGCTTCATCGTGAAAGCAGAAGTGTTGATAAATTGATGAATAGACATTGCAATCCCCTCTTCCTGTCCAAGAAGCCTTATTTTCGCTTTTCAACATGGTTTAAAAGAAGGGTTTTCTCAGGAACTAGCTCGGTCTCCTACTAAGTTTAGCTTCTGTAATTTAGCAAAATATCGGCAAGATCGTTTCTATTTAAATGTAAATATATCGGCTGTTGTTGTTTTGACAACTTCTTAGATAATATTTTCCGAAAAAAATTTTTTTTTTTTTTTTTTTTGAAAAAGTGCCGAATTTTAGTATTTTCCGAATTTCGGGATCCCGAATTTGGGGTTCGGTACTGTATATAATCTTTTAATACCACATAACATTTAATAACAATATTGAACATTTATCAATACATAGCCTATTTTGAAGTTTTGAATATAAATGTTCCAAGTGTCAAAAAGCTCTTTCAATAGAAGCTGAACTCGGTAGGACAAGAAAGAAGAATACCATATCAGCAAAACTTGGAGGCATGGATGTTATTTTAAAATCCTTTTGAATTAGTAAACAACATTACATGATTACTCAACTTTGCAAAATCACTAAAACAGTATGGTAATTCCGGAGCTTCAAATGCAATTAAAATTCTTAAACAATGAGAACATTTATTATGTATAATTACTAGTATATATATAATTACTAGTTTTTATTTTATAAAACCTAGTGTTAAAAATTCTTTGACACACTGCGTATATCTTGAAATGAGCATTTCATATAATGATATAGAAGAAAGTCTCATGATGGCTACAACATCCTAGTTACAGAAATTTACAGACTTTAAATCCATTGATGTGCGACATTGTTTGAAAACAAGAGGTTTTAAGTACTAGATATACTCGTATATTAGCCCACTTTTTTTGGCTGAAGTGAGTTTTGGATTTTTGAGTCAAAATTCGACTTGAAAGTAGAGGGATGGGATCAGAGCTGGCTTGAGACAGATGACAGCACAGCACAAGGTTGGAAATTAGTGGTTGTTAGAGATATTTTACAATGAAATATTCCTGTTTGACGACTGTGATTTTTCATCTGGCTTTCATTTAATATTTACTATGGAACAGGCATTCAAAGCGTTGTTAAACCACTGTAAAAAATGTATTGCAGCCGAAGGAGCTTCGTTTTAATAAAAAGATTTAAAAAAATATAATTACTAGTTTTTATTTTATAAAACCTTATTTTAAAAATTCTTTCACCCACTGTGTATATCCTCCAATGCTGAGCATGACAGTATGGATTATCAAATATAGTTTCTACTGCTAACTGTTTGAAAAAGACTCTGAATGCTCTTTTTTACCAGTATGGATCAATAAGTGATTTTTTAACGTCGTCGACTGATTAAATGCTTTCGCACAAAACTCGCAAGAATAAGGTTTTTCACCGGTATGGACCAATAAGTGACGTTTAAAGTTTGAATAGCTGGTAAAGGCCCTATTACAAATCTCACAAGTGTGCGATTCGTTCTTCGACTCGGATCTCGAACACTGTGACCAGAGTTTCTTGAAACCAGATGATTTTGGAATAACCTTCTCACCTGTGTGGACTCTCAAATGTTTCTTTAAACCTGGCTGTTGACTGAATGCCGCACTACAAATCTCACAAGAGTAGGGCTTTTCCCCGGTATGGACTCTCAAATGTTTCAGGAGAAGCGAGTGGTGAAAAAATGCCTTTGCGCACACACCACACGAGTATGGCCCCTCACCGGTATGGACTATCAAGTGCCGCCTCAGATACAAACTCTGAGAAAAAGGCTTCGAGCAATATTCGCACGAATATTTATTTGCACTGGTATGCTTCGTTAAGTGATTTTTCAAGGCTGATGACTGCTTAAATGCCTTTGAGCAATACGTACAAGAGAAAGGTCTTTCACCGCTATGGATCAACAGATGGCATTTCAAGCTTGACGACTGATTAAATCGTTTTAAGCATATCTCACAACAAAACGGTTTTTCGCCGGTATGGATCCTTAGGTGACGTTTGAAGTTCGGTTGACTCGAAAACCCCTTAGAACAGACCTCGCAAGTGAAGGGCTTTTCCCTGGAGTGAAATCTCAAGTGCTGTGCCCAATGTGATACGTAGGCGAACGATTTTGAACACAGATTGCAAGGAAACTTTTTCGGTCTTTTGCGCGCATGGACTCGCATATGAGACTGGAGGACGGAAGCGTCTGTGAAGCTTTGTGAGCAAAGATGACAACCAAATGGCTTTTTACCGGTATGTGCTTCCAAGTGTCCCTTCAAATGCTTTAAGTGATAGAAAGCCATTGAACACAAGTCACAAGTGTACGGTTTTTCACCGGTATGGGTTTTTAGATGTGATATCATACTGGAAAAAGACTTGAAACCTTGCGAGCAGAATTTACACGCATACGGCTTTTCGCTACCATGTGATCTCAAGTGGTCTTTCAGATGACCGAGACTGGAGCATGTCTTCGTACAAAGTTCGCAACAATACAGTTTTTCCATCACGAGGCCTCCGCAGAGATCCAACGATTTTGTCGGCATCGACGCTTTTTCGGACACGTCCAAATATTCTCCTGGACCTATTTCAGGCTTGTCTTCCGAAGTTTCTATGCTGTCACTCTCGCTAAACAGTCTGTTACAGGATTTTAACTCCTCTTCAGCTTCTAGGTGCGGCTGCTCCTCCATAGATAGCTCCTCTGGTGAATTATTTCCTGCAAAAATGAGTTCAAGGGAAATATATTAGAAAAAATGAACATGAAATTAGTTCAAGAAATGCATTCAAGTCAAGAAATGTTTTAACCTTTTGACTATGGAGCTGGGAAACGAGTAGTCCCACGGAAAAATCACTTTTTGTTCTCATATTATTAGTATAAATATGATAGGGCCATGGCACCCTAGTGGTTAGGACGTTGGTCTTTCAAACGGAAAGTCAGGTGTTTGATACCCAACCTGTTGAAGACCCACCACAAACAATTGGGGATACGTGCATGTAAAATCTGTGGACCCCCGCAACCCCCTACCTCGTTCCCGGGAACGGAAGGGCGTCCCTAAGGTCTAGAGTTCACAGGGAAGGAGGTTGGAGGCGAAAAGTATTAATATGGTACTCTGACAAGATTTTCCCCATAGTACAATATCTATACTTGTATACATATATATATATTTTTTGCAGGAAAAATATAGAACTAATGTGACTATTAACTAATCCAGTAACCCCTCGCTACTTCTCTCTCTCTCTCTTTCTCGTTTAGCTTTAGTGTTCCCTCGCCACTTCGTGCTTCATGTTTCGCAGCTTCAGTGCTTCGCGGATTTTTCCAAAATATTGATCAAAAAATAAAAATGAAAAAATGCATTTATGTCGGCAGCCACATTGCGGAAAAAAAGCGTTGTTTCATGTTGATGTGTGAGAGAGAAGGATCCCTGCAGGTCAAACAAAGAGATTAGTTGACTCAGAGTACATACGATGGGCTCTCAAAAGCTCCCACCAACACAAACTAGACTCTTCGCCTCTCTCGGAAAGCAATGTTGAATACTGTACTATAAGGTTTTGTAATTAACCTTATTAATTAGCACTGACATGTTTAAGTAAATACATATACTGTTGTAATTTTTGTCTTAAATGGGTAAAGTATAAATAATGTTTACATATTTTAAACATTCGTGTCCTACTTCGCGGTTTTTCAGCTTTCGCGGAAGGTTCTGGTCCCCATTAACCGCGAAAAACGAGGGATCACTGTATTGCGCTTTTTCTGTCTCCCAAATTTTAAGTTTCAGTTATTGAAAGCAAAAATTTTCATTTCTCAGTAAAGCCTCTTTTCCCCCATTAAACAAAGCCATCGAACAGGAATGTTTTTCTTTCTTCTGAATTTGCTGCAGCTAAAAGCTGCGACAATTCTCCTCCCACTCCCTAACTTACATGCCTGCAGAATGACTCTACTCAAACCAGTTGACGTTTTACCCGACATTTCTTTTTGCATTGATCCTAACGCCCGTAGAATGAAAGAGACATATGTTTATTGCCCAAGGATTTTTATGAAAAGATTCAGTTTAACTAAGCTATTTTTATTAAGAAAGTTATCTTTATGTAAGATTAAATTAAATTTTTTTACGTTAACACTTAATTTACTTGTACCTTTCGAGTTATTTCTAACGGCATTGGTTATATCTCTTATTCAGATATATTGCGCTTTTTTGCTGTCCCCCGACAAGGACGATATGACGAGGTTCTACTGTATGTAATAGCAAAAAGATGTGATACAGGTGCATGATATTCTTTACACCAGTCTTCCATAGTCAACAGGTTAAATGCTTTAGAATGCAAATTATAAATTACACTTTTCATTTCACTTGTTTCAAGAGAAGAAACTTTGAAATTTCAAATCTTAATTTTATGGTTTTAAACAAGTCAACTGAAATACAGTAGGACAGCAGTCCCCAACCTGTTTAGTTGTGCGGACCACCAGATTTGTAAAAAAAGCTTTGCGGACCACAAAGAAGTAAAATTATACTGACAAATAGACATCTATATACGTATAACAAATTTATATACAATAGACATGCATGTCCAGTAATTAGTAAAATATATTATACAAGAATATATATTTTTCAAAAAAGAAGCTAATGGAAGTACAGCAGAAGCTCGAAATAATGCGGTCTCAGGGTTCACACTGGGGAAAAACACAAGGTGGGATTTTCCTCCTTGACCAAAATTTTAAGTGGGATTTTTAAAGTTAAAGCCTAAAAAAAAATTTTTTTGAGTGGGATTTCAAAAAATATTGCGGGAATCGCGCGATCGCGGGGCTTAGCGTGAACCCTGGGTCTGATACACAGCGAATTCGAATTTAACAAAAAAAAAAAAAAAAAAAATATGTTGACCCCAAAAAAGTATCAATTTTAGCATAAGTTTTGAGATTAAAATTTCAGTGAAGCATAATATTCTTCATAAAGTGCTTTTTCACACATTTTATCTTCTGATAGTCAGATACCCTATGGCCCTTAGTGTTGAACAATGCTGTGTTGCTAGTGTAAAACAATATGATGGCAAAAAAAAAAAAAAAAAAACAAAGCGCCTCAGTTTGCCAAACAAGACTTCTGGACTTTTTAAAGATGGTGAAAAATTAAGTTTGTGTTCAATGCGGGGGGGGGGGGGGGGGGGGGTGCAATAAAGTTAACTACATTTTACAAAGCGGGTAAGTGCTTTCCTCAATTTGTATCATTGTCGGTCCACTGCTTAAACACCATTCCAATATACTGCGGTTAATCCTATAACACAGGTGTGAAACACGTCTCCCAACAACCTCACTATATCGGGCTTCTGCTGTAATTGGTTGCGACAAAGATCTCTAGAATTTAAAATTTTCATTTCATGATGCTTGAAGAATGCATTTGACATCATTTAGCGGAGAGAAGATGGTGAACTGCCTGCACTTATGAAAGATACGTAAAAATACCAATATTTCCACACTAAAATCAGTACAGTCGAACTCGTTTATAACGAGCACAAAGGGACCGTAACATTTACTTGTTAAATCCAAGTGCTCGTTAAATCCGAGTGCTAATAAACGGGTCCTTAAGGCAGGCATGCAATTAGAAGGGGCCAAATGGGCTTGGGTGGTTAAAGGATTGAGTTTACTTAACATTTAATTAATACTTACATTACATTACTTTAATTACATTAATTAATTTAATTAAATAATTTTCTTATTTTCTTAATTTAGTGACAATTATCCCCCCCCCCCCCACCAACCAGGAAAAAATTTCTAGTTGCGCTACAGTCTTAAATAAAAATTGTCTTGTGTACTTAACCAACTCAGGTCAAAGAATGACCATCTGACCCTCCTACTTACTTGACCCTTCCCCTCACTTATCAGGTGCAGCTTTTCTCCCCCTCCCACCCCCACCTCCTGTTTGCAATAAGCCCCACTTGTTTCACCGGATTTGTAAACCCTCCCTATTTCCTTATTGACATTGGAATGCTGTAGGAATTTTTCCTACAAAAGTATTAAACCGCGGAGAAAAAAAAAAAAAAAAAAGACAGCAAGACTAGAAAGGTGAGAAAAGATTGCCAGACAGAAAAATATTGCTCGCTAAAACCGGGTCTAGCTCGTTAAAAGCGACTTCTGTTCCATAGACTTAACATTGATCCAACCAAATATTCTCGCTTCCCTCGTTAAATTAGAGTTCTCGTTAAATCCGAGCTCGTTATAAACGAGTTCGACTATATTGAATTTATCAAACTAATCCCTTTATTCTTTTTAGTTTTACTTTTAAAAAAATCTTTTCATAAAAGTAACTGAAATTTTTGCACAATTAAATCTTTAAATATTTATTAGCGCACAGTTTACCAACACATGGATAAACGGTGCATGCAGTGGAGTAACTTGAGCAGGAAATACAAATTCGAGGTAAATGAAGATACATATTTTTAAAGACTCACACACAGCTACTCATTTCATTGTTACTGTAAACATATTAACATAATTTTAATATTTTATTTCAATGAACTTTTTGTACAAAAATCACAAATGTAATTTTCCAGGAAGTCCGATGCAGTTCTTAGCTTAGTTACTTAGTTAACATGACAATCTCAGAGAAAGTGTAGGCTGCTTCGATTTAATTGACATTCTATTGTTGATATTTTAGATCAGTTTTAAAGTTGTAGACTGTTTCAAAAGAAAAATCAACAGCATAGCTAACCAACCTGGCAGAGGAATAAAAAGAGCAAAGCATATGGGTAAAAGATGAGCTCAATAGGGCAGATGAAGCAGGGCAGCATTTATTCAAGCAATAAATTAAAATTTAAAAAAAGGAGAGAAAAGAAAGAAAGAAGCAGTTTAATAACAGTGTACTTCAAAGGGATGAAAGAAATATGAAATGCCGGGGCTCGCACCAGTGGAACTTCAAGTCCGTTTTTGGACCTTAAATAAAATTCCAAACTATAAAAAGACCCTCCACAAAACTCCTGTCAATTAAAATGGACCTATCACAAAATTTCCGTCCATCAAAACAGACTCTCCATAAAATTCCCATCAATCAAAACGGACCCTTCACAAAATTCCAGCCAATCAAAACAGACCTTTTACAAAATCCAAACTACCACATCGTACTTTTTACAGAATTATCTACTAAATAAGCAAGAAAAAAAAAATTAACGCTGTATGTTTAAATTTCGAGTTTTCACAAAATTATTTGATTTTTCACAAAAATCTTTTTAAAGTTCACAAAAAATGGACCCCGGTAAAGATGCTGGAACGGCCCCCTGAGTACAGTTATAATCTATCAACTTACAGAAATTACATCATGTTCACGTAGGGGCCTAATGGCACCAAACTTTTTATGTCATCTATTATTTTGTCTATGAATTTGCTCCAATTTAGAAACATTAAAGTCACCTTCTCTAATTAATTTACTTTATTCAAGACATATGAAAGTATACTGAAAAAAAACATACCCCAAGCAGGACATTCAAATCTATTTCATGACAATACTGAAAACTCAACTCTTGCTTGATGGTTTACAATAAACGGCACTGAAAAGAAAAATATCAACACTAGTAGTAATAGTAATTGATAAAAATAACAATACTTAATATTAAAAAAAATAATAAAACTTTCCTAGGCGTGGTCCTCACTTTGGTGGCAGTGGTGTAGTCGAGAGGGGACACTGGGGGAATGTGCACCCCCACTTTTTCATTGCAACTCAAGCATCCCTCCACATTTTAAAAATTTTCATAGAAGCGTTCCCCACTTTCCCCCCAGGGGAGGCAATTGTTTCTCCTCGGGGCTTTGAATAGATAATTTATTTTTATGAATGTGCATGCATTCTGTTTATATATATATATATATTTTTAATGCATTATATGAAGAGTATATAAACCTCTGCACACCCCGGGGTAATTTTGAAACTACTGAACAGGCCT
Organism: Octonoba sinensis; assembly: GCA_038502835.1. Classification (NCBI taxonomy): domain Eukaryota; kingdom Metazoa; phylum Arthropoda; class Arachnida; order Araneae; family Uloboridae; genus Octonoba; species Octonoba sinensis. The sequence continues at coordinate 111,788,137 of CM076606.1, forward strand.
GTTATATGTGTTACTCCACTGAGCAATCAGATGAATTATAATCCACAGGCCTGCTATTTGGGAGATCTGATTTTTAGAAATGCATTGAATTTATGTACTTTTTAGTCTTTTACTTGCAAATGTGCATACAAAATATACCCTTTGCCCCCCCCCCCCCCCTGGAAAATGTTGAAATTACCGGCAAGACAGTTCGTGTGCTTTTTTTTTCCAGATACGGTTAAATGATTGAAGTAAAAGCAGACTACGTACCTGTAATTTTTAGAACGTTGGGCCTTATGCAGTTGTACACACAAGCCACCAGTGTTTACATGACAGGATTTTAAATGATTGCATAAAAGCAATTACTAATTGACTGCAAAAACAGAAGTAAAATATCAATTTAGACTCACTTCAGAACTTCCGCGATAAAGGATTCAATTCCAAACAAAATCTTATAAAATTGTCATCGAGTTTTTATTAGTAGTAGTTTGCTGTTATTGTGATGATGAGGGTTAAGTGACCGTCGAGCACCGAAGGAGCGCTTTGACGCTTTGACATCTGGGATATCACAGTTAAAAAGCAGTGTTGCCAGATTTTGTCGTGGTAGCGAGTTGGTTCATACAAGTCCTTAGATATTGTAATAGGATTGGCAATAATGCTTATATTACAGTATTAGGAATGGTAATATGGCTTCAAACTAAGTGCTTTAAGAGGAAGATTATTCCATAACCATCTTCTCCCCCCCCTTCGCTGTGCTCCTGCTCCGTTATATACTGTTATTTTTACGGTACTATCACAGATACATTTCACTACGCAGTCTCGTATATTAGTTTCCAGTTTTCCATACATTTTTTAAAGAAAGCAAGTGTTTTGGAACTCCTCATTTTCAAATGATGCAATGATAAAAAAATGTAAAATGCAGTAATAGTCAGAAATTTGTGCACATAATTTTTAAAACTACAATTTCCTCAAAAGAGGTCCTCCTCTTTATACAAATAAGAATGTATACAGTACTCAATTAATTAATTTATTTCAAACGCCCCGTTCCAATCTTGATGTGAAGAAATATGTAAGTTTTCTGTGTCCAGTTTCTGGAGGCAAAGTGCACATTTGTGTCATGTGAATATACGTTAAATGAAACAAGGAGAAACTTTTAAATGCAGCGCCTCAACCCATTAACCTCAATACATTAGAAATTGAAATTCCGGAAAAAAAAATCGAATAGCGTCTGCTAGACCAAAAGAAGAAAGAAAAATAAAATAAATACAAAAAAATTCAAAACAGTAAGAGAAAATTTAAAACAAACAAATTCTAAAATAAGAAAAATAAATAACCAAAGAGTGACATTAACCAATCTTGTGTAAATAAATAATTGAAGGACAAAGGGGAAAAAAGAACTTTTGCTTTCAGTTTTATTTTCGTAAACGCACGTTCATCAACATTTTTTCTGATCCCAATTGTCATAGCAAAGCATTGGTGAAAAAAATAGTTCCCCACAGGTGAGAGCTAAAATAACAAATAACTACAAGCATAATAAAATGAATAAAGGAACGAAAAAATTAAATTGATTTTTTTACTAATCTCAATTTGGAATGCTCTGTACGTTTGTATGTTTTCATACTAATAATTATTATTACTATTGGAATCATTTCTCGCGTGAGTAATTCGCTTTTTCACAAACAAATTGCTATAACTATTTGGATCCGCAGTTATGCGGACAAAGCTTATTCGATCATGTGTGTAATTCTTGTATCCTAATGCTCCATGATGCAATGGCGTGCAGCAATAACTGTTGGCTTTAATAATACAGTTTTAAAAAATGTAGCTTTTTTTTTTTTTTTAAAGGAAAACGATTTGACAGAATCATAAATCTGAAACTTCCTATGTAAAAAAATATTTAATGATACAGTTTTAAAAAATGTAGCATTTTTTAAAAGGAAAACATTTTGACAGAATTATAAATCTGAAGCTTCGTATATAAAAAATTATTTAAAAACTTAATGTTTCAAAAACACCACCAAATGCCCTCAATTTCTGAATGAAATTCCCACCGCTCTTTAAAATACCCGAGTTTTATAGGGGAATATCCCGCACCATGGCAAGACAGCACTAAGTATCAATCAGCCTTTGACGATCCCTTGGGGCAATTATCAACAGGTTCGTCCTTAACCGTATTTGAAATTCCCAACAATTCATCGACCTTTCGACAGAAAAAGGAAAGCAACGTACGAATTGCATGCGCAAACCCCTTCAATAGGCCTGGGCGATATTGGAATTTTTTAAATCAAACTATCATCCATCTAATATCGCGATATAGCAATAAATCGATTTAACACTTCTTTTTTTTTTTTTTTTTACAAATATGTTGAGCAATAGTTGAAATTTTTAAAGCTATCTGCATGAAATTGAAATATTAAAACTGACAAACACTACAAAAATTTAAAATTAAATTGCTTATGATCTGCATTCTTAACTTTTAATAAGGTAACTTGGGGGCGGGGGGGGGGGGGGGTATGCAGCGTTAGCCTAATTGAAAATAAAATTATGAACTGGAGATACAAAATTTTCTCACAAATTTAACAAAATGAAATAAGTAACAGTACTTTCTATGCTTAGAAAATAATCGAATAAAAGAATATTAACATGAATAAAAATGAGCACTCAATAATAAAAAAAAAAAAATACAGCAACACGGGGAGTAAGCGTCAAAAAGAATAAACAATAACAACAACATAAATTTTTCCGAGGGACACACGTAAACGAATTTACGAGGGAAGAAGGTTGAATCTATTGCACATACGAATAAAAATTTTTAACTTATAACGATTTTCAAAAAAAAAAACATTAATTGAAATTAATAAAAGGCAAGAATTTGAGTTATCACCTCAGCAAATTTCAGCAACGTAACAAAATTTCGAATTTATGAATTTTATCTTAAAGAGAAAATTTTATAAAATATATTAGAAGCTCAAAACAAACAATAGTCCAATTAACAACTGATTGTTCTTTCTAATGATGCAATTAATCTTCCCACCCCCTCTTCCAATCATCAAAAGCTAAACTATGAGCAAATTCAAACATGAACAAAACTTCGATTTGTTTTTGTGTAGTAATGTATTCACATGCTAGGGATTTTTTTCTTTTAAGAACACATAAGGGACCGCTCATAAATGAAGTCTCGCTTTTTTCCCACATATTTGACCCCTCCCTCCTTTGTCACACTTCAACGGACCCATTTTGTCTCATGTAACGCCAAGTTGCATAAGCAGGATGTCACACTTCTTATTACCCCCTTCCATTGTCACACTACCAAGAACCCCACCTCCCCAGTCGAAGCATGACATTATTTATGAATGATCCCTAAAATAAAATTAATTCAAAACTAAAAATTCTTCAAAAAAATTCATTAAATGTAGTGAAAACAACCAAAGAAAGATTTAATAAAAATAAAATAAAATAATCAATCCCTACGAAAATAATAATAATAATAATAATAATAATAAAAGAAAGAACAACATACAAATTAAAACTAAGTGCATCGAATTTTAATGAAAGTTTTCTTAATTAAAAAAATAGGTTCAATTATTTAACTTCTTTCAATCTTTCTTATCGAAAATTTTCAACAGAAGTTACACTTTCCCTTATGCGAAAACAGAATTCAAAATCTAAGCAAGAAACTAAAATCCAAACACAGCAATATCGTTACAAAATCCAAATCAAAAAGGCGACGCCATGTGTAAACAAGATATCCGATTAAGATTTTACAGAAATACGTTATGTATTCCCAAAAAACATAAATATGAATTATATAAACGCTTTTAAACATTAAGTTTTCTTTTTGTTTTTTCATGAATTAAAGTTACACATCAATGTGTATCAAAAGCCATTTAAGAAAAGATTTATTTTTATGAATATATTATTACAGGTTATGGTTTTAATTCATGCATATTTTTTGGTGTTTCTTAATTTAGAAACATCTTTAAAATCCGAGTTTGCTAAAATGAAAGTTGAAAATTACATTAACTAATAACGTGAAGATATATTTTACATATTCATGCAGAAGAAAGTTCCATATTTAATCAAAAAAGTAGGCTATTTTTATAAAAAATTTCCTTTTCATCGCATATTTTTTTATTTACATCCATAAATTATGCAGTGTTGTTAAATCTTAGGTTCTTAGTCAAAAATAAACTAACATCGTCAATTCCTTTTATGAATATGTTTTTTCAAATTATAATTAAGGTCTTACCATACTTTTGACCAATCGTAAAATACCCGTATAATTATATGACCAAATGCTAATATTTTAACCTTAAAAATGAATTTAAGAAATCATGTCAATGTCATGGGTGCCCAACTCCCCCAGCTCTGCGAGGTAGCGCATCCCCTAAAACTACGACCCCCCGAAGCCCGCGAAAAGTTAACCAAGGGCCCCAAAACTTTGAAAGGAACTCGCCCCCCCCCCCCCCCCCCCAATTTCAATAGTGCAGTCTGGGCGATGACCTCCCCCTGGGATGCACCCCTGCAGTGTCTGCAGATTTTCAAAGGGAAATTTCGTGACCTTTTCGGCTTTTTTTCCTGACCGTTCGGTGACACATCAGATATTGATTTTGCAGGTTATCGGATATCCCCGATGTTTGAAACTAGTAAGGGTTATAGACATAAAAAACATGTACTGAGTTTGCAATTTACATATATTTTCAAAACAGGTTCATTAATTCAAAAAATAAAATTTTACACGCTCGACAACCGGATATTTCGCGCAGTGGCCGGATTGATTTCCGAATATTTAAAAATATTGGCGAATATCGGGTATCCGATGATTTCGGAGGGAATCGGTTCCGTTGAATGGAAAATTTTCGTGACCTATTCTTAATTTTCGTGACTGATTTCCGAATTCGTGCCATTTTCACGACTTTCGTGACCTGTAGACACCCTGCCCTTCAATGTATATCACGCAAATGTGTCTCATGTCAATGAATTCACGCAAATGTGTCTCATGTCAATGAATATCACGCAAATGTGTCTCCTGTCGATGTATATCATGTATATCAGCGAAAAATTGTCATCTCTTTTTTTGCGTTAGTCTGAATTAGGGTTTCTACAACAGACATTTTGTGTTAATGGCAGATACAAATGGAAAGAATTTAAACATTTCATTAAATAAATTGTAAGTACAGTAAAACCTCTCAATAAGGGACACTAATAAGAGGACTGGAAATTTTGTCCCGTAAATAGAGGTGTTCCTTCCTCGTATGTTCATAAATTGATGCATACACATATAGTGTATTAACTTAGTTTAACTTTTTAATAATAAACATGTATTATCATTTAAGCTTAAATGCTGAAAATGTCCCATGCATACAAAATATAAGTTGAAATTATTGAAATTTAAAATGTTTTCATTGAAAAACTAAAATTTTAGCATAAACGTCGTATTAGCAGAGTTTTGAAGCTTGCAGAAATTTATTTGAAGTAATCTGTTAGATGGGCGTAATTTGGGAAATACAGTATAAATTACGTTTAGCGTACTTTTTCCAATTCTTGCATAAAAACTTGTTGGTAGCCGAGTACTGTCTGTCCTTGCTGAACACACATGTATTCCATAGTACAAAAGAGGTAAAAGTCTTTACAAGTAGGTTTTGTCAAGTACTTTAAAGTACACTTGCTACGTTGTTCATGCTTCAAGGACTCATCCCAACTTTCAGAAGTTCATTTTTAGAAGAAAAAAAAAGGGGGGGGGGGGGCTTCAGGCTTGCAGTAAATTTTCTTATCTATATAACTTGAATTTTGGAAAATTTTCTCTAAGAATGTCCTTTAAATAGAGTGTCCCTTATTCAGAGTTAAATACATTGCAGTCCCTATTCAAAGAGACTGGGACCAAAAATAAGTGTCCCTTAATTAGAGGTGAGGTGTCCCCTTTTCGGAGGTGTCCCTTAAGGGAGGTACCACTGTATTAAAAAAAATAACAGCCGTTTATTTTATTTTGTTTTTTTATTTATGTATTTATTAATTTTTTCTTCGTCAGTTATAATTGAAAGGAGAAAAAGTAACTAAAATGTAAGCTGCAATAAAATGAAGTTTAAAATCTTTCTCATAAAAGTTCTTTGCCGACTGTAAATACTTTATGTCATCTGTACGATAGTGATAATAATGAGAAGGTGGTATTTCAATTAGTATACAAGATTAGTATATAGGAAAAGGGGGCTAATAAATCAACTTTTGACGTAACTTAGATCTGAGGCTTCTGAACATATTAACGGAGGGAACCGGATCCCTCCCCCCCAGAATAAAAAAGAACCTCTTTTCTTTCTTTTTCCCCTCACTTCCTGAAAAATTGATAATATTATTTATTTCAAAAAATATTATGAACTTTTGTTTCATATTTACGTAAAAATTATTTATTTCTGATAAACTTATTTTTTTACTGTTTTTATTTAATTTACTTATTCTTTATCATCGTTAAGAATGCAAAAATTTTAACTTTTGACGGCTGCATTAGAGGTGAAAACAGGGTTGTCAAATTTGGCTAGGATTAGTTATTTTGGCAATTTTTGTTCACATGGTTATGAAATATTTTAAAGCATTGGCCAAACCAAACCGTTGTCTATTTTTACATTTCATTAAGCATTATATAATTTTTCAGTAGCGCATCCATTTCTACTCAAAATAATATAAAAATCCTAAAACTCAAAGTGAAAATGAAGCATCAATTAAAAAATAATCTAATATTAATGAGAAATTAGATGGAATGGAAGAAGGTGTCATAAATATTGGAGCTTATAGTAGAAATTTACAGTTAAAATTTCAAAAATATTTGGAAGACAATCCTGTAATCATACAGGTCGACTCTTTTAGACTAATTTTAAGTAGCGTTTTGACTATTTCCATTCAATTTTCATTGGCAATTTTGAACATAATTGCCGATGCTAGCTGAAATTTCGTTATAAGTTAAATATATAAATCGGATCGGCGATATATCTTTTAAATCGATATCTTGTTTTATATCGATATAGCGCTCAGTAATACCCTTCAATACTAGTCACTAAGATATTTATGAAGACGTGCGGGAAGTTTAAACTTTACAAATGAACAATAATTTACCAAAAACATAGTACTTTCATATATTTATTGTTTTCTATTGATAAATTTGACTAGTAGTCAAAGGAGAACTACATTAAAATACATGAATTAAAATTCTTTATGTATATTCTTCCTGCTTATTTTTTGTGAGGTTCCTCCTCACCCACATAAGTATGATTTTTTTTCTCAAGGCGTAACAGTAATGTTATATTGATGAACATACCATTGGCAACCAAAATAGCTATCTTTTTTTATTTCAGATACCGATAGAAACAATATATTAATAATTAATCAATAATTTTTAACAGCGCCATCTGTGAAGTTATTACGTAGATGTAACTTATTTACCACAGAAATATTTTTTTTACCACCAGACCGCTACATTTAAAGCCGTAGCCTTTAGCCTTGTGCCTGAAGCTGGTGGATCAGGCATCGTAAAAACGATATCAAATCCATTTTGTTCATATTTAGTCTATTAAATCAGTGGTTCCCAACCTTTTTCACTTCGCGCCCATATATGTGCACACATAAACTACAGGGTGATCAGCGAACAAGCCCTGATTTCAAAATTAAATATCTCAACAACAAAGATCATTATGCGGTAAAAGGTACGTTTTTTGGATCTTGCTTTCTTTAGAATACTTTGGGAATAGAGTAATTGCGTTAGATTACTGACACAGGAATAGATTGGCCTCCATATTCTCCCGATCTGACTCCTTGTGACTTCTTTATATGGGGCGCATTGAAAGACACTGTCTATCGAAACAATACCGCTACTCTTGATGAGCTTGAATCGGCGATTGGTGTTGCATGTGATTCCATTTCCGTTGAGACATTGCAAGACGTGATGTCAAAATTCATTGTTCGTTTACGACACCTCATTGCTTCAAACGGTGAACATTTTTAAAAAATTGTGTTCTGATTGCAAAGACCGCTTGACTTTATTATTTTTGTTTAATCTCCTTTCAGAGAAAGAGTTTTCAGAGCAGAACACAAACTTTATCTGTGCGATGTGGTCGAGCCTCATCTTGCATGAACCAGTTCATACCTGGTCGATCCTCCAACACTAGTTGTGTGCTGACAAATTGTTCCAAAATTGTAACGTAACGTTCAGTAGTAATCGTTTCTCGCACGAAGAAAGGGCCGATAATGCCTCGGGCGCATACCGCAGCCCATGCAGTAACTTTAGGGGAATGCAGTGGTTTCTCTTCACATAAATATGGATTTTCGGAACCCCCACATCTCCAGTTTTGTTTATTTACGACTACATTCAAGTGGAAATGCGCTTCATCTGTCAACCAGATGCAGCCCACATCAAATCTTTCGTTGTCGATCATTGTGAAAATCTGATTCGCAAAGTCAACCCTTTGGCGCACAGCTGTCATGGGTACCGCCTGATGACTTTGGATTTTGTATGGAAACACCCGGAGGCTACCTCTCAATATTTTTTGCGTGCTCGTGTACTTCAAACCAGCCTCTGATGCAATTCTTCGGATGCTTCTCTTAGGATTTCTCCGAACAATTCCATAAACTTTGGCTGCATTTTCAGGAGTGACTACTGTTTGCGTAGGCCCAACATTTCCCTTTCGATCATCATCCACGCTGCCAGTCCGTTCGAATTTGGCGAAGAGCATGCGAATCGTTTTCGCATCGGGTCCAACTGGAACATTAATCGGTTTTGAAAACTGCTCCTTGTTGCCGTAGGACTGTGTTCTAATCTGTGGTACTGCAATACCAAACAAAACACGTTGTTCAATAGAATACATTATTTCAATTTCTACGCTAGCCTCTTTTCATTATCCAACAGTCGTGATCGCTTTAAACTTCGAAGCACGTTTTGCGAGCTATTAATAAGGTAACATTGCGATTACAGCGCCATCTGTTAACAATTTTGTAACTAAATTTTCGAAACTTCTGTTCACAATTTTTATAGTTTTGCTAATAAACGTTCCGTTTACCGCATAATTCTATTGATCTTTGTTGTTGAGATATTTAATTTTGAAATCAGGGCTTATTCGCTGATCACCCTGTAACTACCACATGCACAGAAGAATTTTGACTCAAAAGAGATACGCTAGGTTCCATGCGGTGTCAAGTGCTTAAAGCTCGATGCCATTTACAATATCATCGACTAATTTACATTTGTTTATAGTTTTTAATAATAAACCATAACATCAAAACTGTTAAACACCGGAATATTTGAGATGCACTTTTACGGATCCCAACGGTTATAGATACGTATGCAGAAAACAAACGAATTGCATTGCGTGGGATCGGAAAGATAAATTACCAGCGAAATTTTCGAGGTAAGATGGGATAAAATTCGATTTGCTAATGTGAGAAGACCGAAAGAAGAAATAGAAATGAAATACATAAATAAGTAACTGATAAATGAATAAATAAAATTTAAAAAAGCAAACTATGAATATTATGAAATAAAAAAATCGAAAATGTGAGATAAAATTAAAAGTACATGAAACCCGAAATAAGAAAAATAATTAAACAAAGAGTGAAATAAACCAATATTGTCTAAATAAATAAGTGAAGTACGAAAGAGATGCCACTTAATTTTTGCTGTGAGTGTTGTTTTCTTAGACGCACGATCGTCAGCATTTTTGCTGATCCCAATTGTTACAACAAGGCATTGGTAGAAAAAATTATTTCCACACGAGCGAGAACGACAAATAACAACAATCGTAATAAATAAATAAATGAAGAGATAAAAATTAAATTGCTTTTCTTTACTAATTTTATTTTGGAATACTCGCTACTTTTCTTTGTTTGTATTATAATAACTATTACTTCGCGCTTGGGCAGTTTGGAGAATGGTAGAAAAATTAATTCCACACTGGCGAGAACGAAAATAACAAATAAAGACAAGCATAATAAAATGAACAGTATATTTAAATTGATTTTTTTTTTAAGAATCTTATTTTAGAATTCTCGGTACTTTTACTTGTTTTTATAATAATAATAATTATTATTGGTATTATTTCTCGGGAGAGTAATTCGCTTTTTCTCAAACAAATTGGCTATGACAGTTGGGATCCGTAGATATCCGGACGAAGCTTATTCGATCATGCGTGAAATGCTTATAACCTAATCCGGACCCACTCGGCAAGAGAGACAGCAACTTGTCCCAGAGTTTGGGACGACAAGTCAAAAGGTCTATGAGTGCACAATTAACGTAGAACTTTTAGTCAACTAGCTCGAGGGTAGTTGATCGCTCGTGAGAATCATGTGAATTCCGTTATAGTTTGTTTTTCGATAATGCACTTTGTTTTTGCTTCATTTACTGTGTTGCCGTTTGGAAATAAAGTTTTTACCCCCTCCAGTACAAGCAAAAATACCCTCCAATACCCGCAGGCTACCGCTTCGTCTTGCTGCGCTATCTAGTGAGCAAGAAGAGAACTAACCAAAATACTTATTTACCCCAAAATTTCTAAGCCATCACTATTGTTGTCTTATTTTACAAACGACCTTCCCGTATTTAAATTTCAAAGCTTCTTTCTAAGAACCAAATTTTAATGAGTTAAATGATTTATTAGGCTCTCCTAAATCATTAATAAGAGAATAAATTTAAAAAATACCCACTTTAAGACGGATTGTACTGGAAAAGACCGAGCTAATGGTTGTGAGATGCATTGAATTAATAGTAAAAATTTTATTCTTCCCTAAAACAACGGCAATGACACTTTATATTTGTCATGTATTTTTGCATCATGTTGTGCTATAACGGTTGGGATCCGCGAAAATTCTAGAGGGAAACGAATAAAAGTGGCTTATCGAACGCAAACTATAACGGAATTCACATGATCCTCACCGAGCAAAACTTATTTTTTGACTCATAAACATTTTGACTTCTCTTCCCGAGACTTACAATTCCGACTAATAGCTGGAGGGGAATGAGTTGCTAGCATGGTTGCTAGACATTTACCTGCTGCTTTCGACCAATCGGCTAAGGATGTAGTGCGACGACGAATGTCTAACCGGTACCGTCACTAGTTCTTTTTAAAAATGAATGGTCATTCTTTCCAAAATTTGCTTGCTATCGACTTCTTCTATTTGAGGGACCAAGTGCTTGAAGTACGATTTCACTTACAATATCATCGTATAATTTACATTTCTTGTAGCATTAGATCATTCATCAACTGATTATAGATTTATTTTCACGGATCCCAACCGTTATAGATACGCATGCGGAAAACAAACGAAATGCATGTATGTGAGAAGGGAGAAATTGAAATACCACAGAAATGCATTTTCCAATGTCATTTTCAAGAAAGATAAGTGCTTTTCCGAGGCATAACGAGGAAAAAATCGAATTGCGCATGCTAGAAGACCAAACGAAGAAAAAGAAGAAAAATTTATAAATAAGCAAGTAGGAAATATAAAAAGTAAAGGAAAAATGTTTATATGTCCCAAATAGTCCAAAAATAAGAAAAATAAATAAACAAAGCGTGAAGTGAACCAAACTTGTGTAATAAAATATGTATTTTTTTTAAATAAGAGTATTTGCATAAAAAATGTATTTACACTAAAAAAACAAAATAAAATAATTTTTGGAAAAAAAAAAATAAACCGACTTCAAATTATACATTGCACTAAAAAGTAAAAAATAAATTAATTCTTTAAACAACATCGATGTGACTTTTAAACATAGTTTTAGAAGTTGGTGCAAAATTATGAGTCTAATTACCATTGAAACATGTGCCACTTCATATTGGAACTGTTGCTAATTCTGGGCCATTTATACTTGTAATTAATTCATGATTACAAAAGATTTTATCTATCCTAATATTGCACCGACTTCTAAAACTATGTTTGAAAGTCACATCGATGTTGTTTAAAGAATTAATTTTTCACTTTTTAGCGCAATTTATAATAAGAAGTCTATTTTTTTTCTAAAATTATTTTATCTTTGTTTTTATTATAATAATTATTATTTCACGCATGCCTAGTTCACTTTTTCTCAAACAAATTGCTATGGCGGTTGGGATCCGTAGATATCCCGATGAAGCTTATTCGATCATGTGTGAAGTACTTGTACCTTAAAACTCCGTGATGCAATGGCGTATAGAAATATATGTTGAAATTAATTAGGCAGTTAAAACAATTGCAGAATTTTTTCTTAAGGCTGTGTGCCTGCCCTAATTTGCTCAACTGCAACTTCAATTTTAGCCAATAGATGGCGCAGAATTTCACACCTTTCAAGGGGGGTTGGAACAAGATCGGTTCTTCCGAACCCCTTTTTCACACTAGGGGGTAATTAGGGGCTAATAGCTGTCCCGTCAATATCAATGGTCACCGCGGATCTCCCGTTTACCTTGAAGGCAGAGTCATCCATGCAGCTGCTTGCTTTTGTGAATCCAACTTCCAAGAAAAGAACCTCGGGATACTTTCTACCCAATTCTTGTTCTACGCTCTTCCAAAAAAAAAAAAAAAATGTTTTTCAACTTTTCAGAAATTATCTCCAATCAAATATATATATATAAAACCAAATCAAATATTTGGTTTTAAAGTTTCAAAATCAGATTACTATGTTTTTTTTTATCTGCATAAAATAAAATTATTCATGAAAATGTATTTGCGCTATTATTTAGGGGCACTTTTTTTTCGATATATTTTTGGCTCCCCTCCTCCTTCTGTCACAAAATGTCAAACTTCATTATAACCCCTACCCCCTTTATCACATGTCATGCTATAATACATAAGCATATATACTTGCAGTTCACAAAGAAAGCACTGCGTTATAGATCACGTTTCTGATTTTATTTTTGAACTGTTAATGACGTTTGTGAGCATAATAATAATTATGATGATTACATGTGTACTTAATTTGTATAAAGTGAGCTTATGTTTACAACAAAAAGATAATATGTTTTACTGTTCTACCCTAATTAATTGTTTGAATTCTGAAAAAATAACCGACGCAATTTTACCCTAAAAGTGTAAATGCCTAATACAATTTCCTTTTAAGCTTTTAACAAGAAGTAAATTTAAATCTTAGTCAGCATCGGTGTTTGTGATACAAAATGATCAATAAAACTTTATAATCAAATTATGGAAATAACAAAACTTTAAAAATAAATTTAATTTATTGAGGTGCGAGAATTACCCGTATTTGTGTATTTATCATTTTTTTTTATCATACTTGAGTGCTTGAAAATTACATTCTTTTGAAAAGTATATGGTTTAAGCTGTAGATAGAATATTTTTGTGTACAAAGCATTTTGAGATCCAAAAAGAAAGAAAAAAATATGAATTTTTTATCGAACAATCAAAATAACTTTGAACTCACTAACTGCAACTTAAAACTAATTTTTCTTCATTATTCATGAAATAGCAAAAATAATGGACTAACACGAAATTAAACAGAACAATTATTAGAACAGAAATTAACAAATAAACACAGAAACACCACGCGGAAAACATATCAAATTCACAAGGAATTTTATTCACTTCCATAAGTCATTAGGATTAATTTCATGTCAGAATAGTCGCCTTATGTGAACGTGCAATTAAAAAAATTGTTGGTAGTATTTTTGCAGCAAGCACAAATGAATAAAAAATGACAAATACATTGGACTCTCCTTCAAAAAGAATCATCCCCTTTTATTAAGTTACCCCCCCCCCCCCCCCCCGTCATGTCATCTCGCCTAAATTCCAAACCAGTTCTTCGATACTATTTCAGTTAACGATTAAACGTCATTAACGGATGCTTCTTGATTTAAAACTGCATTTTAATTCATATTAATTTACAAAGAAATAATAATAATAATAATAATAACAACCTTAAGTTACATTAGAAGCAACTTATGTTTCGTTTTTTTAAACGCGAGAACAGTTACTTTCGAATTTTAGATGTTCGTGAGTAGAAAAAAGTTTTAAATACTAGTTAAAGAAAAATATACTATAAAATGGCATTACCGTAAATTCTGTATTGAAAATTTTAATGTATTTTTTTTTACAAAATCGGGGATCTGAAGCGGAACGGGGGGGGGGGGGGGAGCAGTGAGGCAACCAGATTTTGCTCGAACCTGGAACGGGGCCGAGGAAAGAAATTTGTTGTGCTCCACTAATCCGGTTTTATGTTTTTGTTTTATTTTTTTATCACATAAAATAATAAACTTAAACTCGGGTATAAATAATATAATTTATTAGAATTATTCGAAGCACGGAGAAGAACCGGAGCAAAAATTTAGAAGTCGGAGAGGAGCAACTCAAAATAACTGGCTGCTTAAGATTCTTGCTCAAAATCTGTATTAATTGAGTAATTTAAACTCCATATTAATACCAGAATAGAAAAAATTTGATGTGGACTTTCTTTCATAACGTATATATCTTCCTCCGTTTTTGTTTTTTCCTTTTTTAACCCATTCGCAAACTGCTCACACAATTTCAATAAACTGTGTCGTCCATATCACATAATTTTTGTAAATTTTTCAAAGTTTTGTACATTTTTATCAAAAATACTGCCAACAGTTTTTTAATGGCCGGTAATAGTTCAAAAATTTAAAAATTTGTGCGGATAATTTATGGCCCTTAATTGTAACTAATATATTTTTTTTTACCTAAATGCAATACATTTTGTTTTCAGATCATTGTTTTAAAAAGTTACACAATCAGTCTAACGCAGCGTTTTTCAACCTTTCAGTATTCGCGGCCCAATTTTCTATCATAATTTTCATCGCGCTCCCACTTACCATAAAATGTATACAACAATACTGTATATTGAGTACTGATTCTGTTTTTGAATTATTTTTAACTTACCGCCAAAACAAGAGTAAAAACGAGTAATTTAGTAATAAAATTAATTTAGTAATAAATCACTATTTCAATTTTGGGCATTAGCAGATTATGATCTTTCTGCACTAAACACAAGGGCATTTCGCGTTCTATTACCATTTTGTGGAACTGGATTTTCTACTGTGACTTTTTTGAAGTCAAACTATAGATCTCGGCTAAATATAGAAACAGAGGCATTGAAGGTGGCTATTAGGGTGGGTCGTAAAAAAGTAATGTTTTTTTTTTTTTTTTGAAGCGCTATACCGCGGAAAACTTGCCTCTGGGGTAGGTAAGTAACATGCAAATTAAAAAACCGATTTTTATTGAACCCCTAGCTAGCGCATTGTACTTTAAAAATTTCGATTTTTTTCGAAAATCAAGTCATTTTACAAGTTTTTTCGCAGAAGTCAGCCATTAATATTTTAAACTGCTATAGCGAAAATCATTTATTAAAAGGGTTGAAAAGCACCTAAGAAAATTCAAACAGTCAAAATCTTCCAATTTGCGATAGCGCAAAAGATTCAAAAATCGGTAAATTATTGCATTTAAGGTACATACCTTATGTGAAAGGCATGCTGAGTTCTGTGTTAATATGTGTTAAATCAAGTCAAATACACCTTTTGCAATTATATTATTATACAATTCTTGTTAATATTTTAAACATTAATTAAGGCCTAGGGACTAATGCAGTGTTAATTTCTTTTATGTTAGGCTTATTTTGATTGCTAATGTTTAGTAAAATTTGTCATGTGCATACAGGACAAAAAGAAATACGTATTTATTCCACTTTGACCCTACATCAGTCATCTACTAACTAAATTTGTCGTTCATTTATTAAGTTATTAATTTTTTATTTATTAAGTAGATGTTTCATTCGTTCATTTAATTAATATTTTTTTTATTAATTAATAATTCATTTTTACGTTTTATCAATCATTCATTCATTTAATTATTCATAATTACTAAAAACTATTTTTAACCATCTGTAGTCGTAAATATGAATCATTACAATTTAGACTATCATAAGGCGACATAAGAATCCAAAGTTATATTTATCACAGGGGTGCCCCCCCCCCAGAAGGGGTCACGGCACAGTCTATTCCATTGAGATTTGGTGGGGTTCGTTTCAGGGGCTTCTGATCGATTGTTTGGCTGATTTGGGGGGGGGGGGGGTCAACGTTTTGGGCGGTTCAGTAGTTTGTACGGACGTCCCTGATTATCACATAGAAAACTACTTCATTTGGAAATATTTCAATTTTTCAAAATTCAATGAGGCAAAGTGATAATTTTCCACTCTGATTTCAACGACCAAATATACTGACTAAAATGAAAAATAATATTTCAAGTTTTATTTTAAAATCACATTTCTCTGTTCATGTAGTTATTATAAAAATAAACTTTTAATTTGTTCATTTTGAAAAATGTAATTTTTACTAACTTCCTCTTTACCGCACATTCCCCTATAAATACTAAATATGTATTTGATAAATCATAAGCATTTAAAGCAATTCCCAAAATTTGGTACAGGTTCAAATAGGAAACCTACAAAAATAAGAAACACACCCGAGTCCACAATCATGTGAGAGCTCAGCTTCAGGCGCTGTTGACGCGGAATGCAAAATGGACAAAGCCGCAGGACAAAAGAAGGGGACAGTTCGTGTTCGTTGGGGGCATCTCGGTGACTGACATGTAATTTAGCACTCATTAGCAGAAGTAAAGGAAAATATCTATTTTTCTACTGCACTGCCATCTGAATTTCAGGGTTGGAACTGCACAACTTCAGCAAGTTTCTAGAAAAGACATATTTTAAAATATAAAAAGCGCTTGAAATGAAAATAAAAAATCATCACGGAGACGCTCACAGTCTTCTGAATTATATAGTATTTTTTTTTTTTTTTTCTTACTATACGATCTCAGCATTTTGCTGTAGAAGGCAAAGTTCGTTAGTTTTCGTCATGTATGGTTGCTATTCTGAAAACTGTCGCCAAGCTCGATTTCATTTAAAATCGATATAAATACAAGAAAACGCAAAATTTTTCTAAAATATTCTAGCAATCAATACATAATTGAAAAACACGTCATATGCAACAAAAATTGGAATGATACTTGCAGTTGATATTGATTTATTATGTCAGTACACTTTCCTTGGCGCCAAACCGCTACGGACAACAGCCTTAAAGAAAACGTTTCGACAGAATCATAAATCTAAAATTTCCTCCTCTGAAAACTCTTACCCAAACACCCTCATCAAATGCACACCCTCTAATCCCCCTCAAATACAGCGAGAACTGCACGAAAACAGCCCAAGCTATACATGAATATTTCTAATAAAATTAATTTTCAAATCTCGAACGCTGGTTTTATATATATAATATTTTATGTCATAGAACTAACTGCTTGTTACTTTACTTCGAGCGGTTTCAATGTGATAGCCTTTCTCCTTGGAACAAAAACGTCACTAATACGCCCAATACTACATCCTCTCATCATTGAAAATTTATGTTTTGCTAGAAAATAACGCAAAATTAGCCTTAAATCGAACCACTACTTGCTTCTACAACATTACAAGAGCAATCTCTACTAAAGTAACAATAAGATGTTTTCGCTGTTTGCCGATAGATGGCGCGGCATTGTTAACGTGAAGTCGACGGGGAAGCAAAACTTTTCGCGATAACCGATTTCTTTCGTTAACCGATGGTTGTAGGATTTTGAATTCAGTTAAAATGAATTAAGTCAAAAAATCAGTTAAAATTTTGAATTTAATTAAATAAAATTAGTAGTTTCTTATGATGCAGAAAATATGGGAACCAAAAGTATATTTATACAAAGATGTGCACACACACACATACGAATTTATATTTATACTTCGATTAGGAAATGTATATGAAATTTACTAAACTAGTATAAAAATCAATTACCAGAATGGAAGAATAAGTTTTATTTACCTGTTTGTTTTCAACTGAAAAATTTTGTTTTTCGTCTTAAGCGGGATTTCGTTCAAATCAATTTCGCCTTAAGGGAGGAAATACGTGTAAAGGTCCCAAAAAATTAAAAAAAAAAAAAAATCTTCATAAATCGATTCTACAACTATTCAATAATAAATTTCCAAGTCGTTTAAAAGTTATAAGCATTTGAGCGACAGGGAGCAATGCGACAGGGAGCCTCTAGATGCTAAACATCTAGAGGCTCCCTGTCGCATTGAAAAAGGGATTAAAAGCAATCCCGAAACATATGTCTGCGTTTTAATGCTCATTTGTGCTTTAATTTAACGTGAAATTTTATTTCTATTACTTTGCACAAAGTTAAATTATTACTATTGGGATTAGTATTTTTTTATTCATTAAAGTTTTATTGCAAACGTCCCAGTCTGCCCCCGGGGCAGACTGGGATATTTTAATAACTTTTTAATTTTTTATGGAAATTTAATTTTATCAAATAATGGATTAAAATAAATTTTAATTGAAGAAAAAATGTCTAAACTACATGTTTAGCTAAGTTTGGGGAAAATTCATTAAGAAATAAAATTTCTAGAACTCATAATCTAAAAAGCGTCCCAAGGTGACTACTATTTATAATAAAAAGTAAAATACGTAGTGAAAACAAATAATTTATTTTTACTAACACTTTGAAATCTTTTTAGTACATTGAGAAAAAGTGAACTTACCTTTTAAAATTTAACAATTTTGGAAGAATCCTTAATGGTTAGTTGTTTTTTTATACATTAAGTTTTATCATATGCGTTCTTGGTGGCTTGCAATGACTAAAAATAACCAATTTCTAAAAAAATAAAAATAATAATAATTATATAGCAATCGAGAAATTTTGTTCTTCTTAGCCGAAATTTACATTTTTACCTTCGTATGCCTGTGATTTTTTTGTGTCATTAAATAGTATACCAAACTTAATGAACAAAATGTTCGTTTTAACCGTGTTCGTATTAAGAAAGTTCAACTGTATATGAAAAATGAATCATTTCGAACTTTAACTGAACATCAAAAATCGCGTTCAGTAACACCAAAAGTGGTGGCAACAAAAAGCAAAATTTTTGCAGTGTACTTACATATTACATGATTAACGTTTTCCGGAATCAGTTCAATGCCCCCCCCCCCCCCCCCACCCCCGAGAGATCAAGCATTCTCGACTCCAAGTAAGTATGGGGGCCATTCACAAATGATATCGCGCTTCGAAGGGGGAAGGGAGAATCGAGAAATTGTGACAGTTTGTGAGGAGGGGTGACATTTAGGTTAAAATAAAAACATCTAAAATCAAATGATTAAATTGTTATATAATTTATTTCTTTGCTTTTTTTTGGTGTGTTCTCATTGGTTCGATTTTGATCACAGACACACACACACACAAAAAAAAAAAAAAAAAAAAGAGAAAAAAAAAAGATCGGTGCATTAAAAACACCGACGCTTATTAAAGTTTTGAACTTCTTATAAAAAGCTTAAACTCAAGGAGAAATTTTTTCAGGCATTTACACTTTTAAGGGGAACCAGCACCCAAAAATGTTGAAAAACCCCAAAAATGTTTTTATTGGCTTAAGTAGTAAAATTAATCGTTAGAAGTGTACATTGAAGTTTCAGAAAATTTGAAGCAATATTTATTGATTTATCATTGATTTTATGACGGTGTGAGGTGCCACCTGTTCATTCCGGAACAGTAGCTATGCTGAATATAAGGCACATATTTATTTTTTAAAATAAAATAAGCAAGAAGAAGCACTTTCATCGTGACTGTAACTGAAAAAAAAAAATTCCTTACTTGAAATTTTGATAAAGAAAGGATTTAAGTTTTTGCAAGCCGAAAACTTAAAATGCTGTTTTCTCTCTTTTTTTTTGGGGGGGGGGGGGGCATTTCATCTCAATTAAAATGCAAAGACTTTTTTAAATTTGTATCTATAGTGGATTTTTTCCCACATGCTCCTGAAACTATACATAACAAATTTATGCTCTACTTTTATGTTAACTTGAGTACTTTTCTAAAAAAAAAAAAATATTTTTGTAGTTTTTTTTTAACTTTTCGTATTTTTTTCTGCGTAACTTCAGTTTTTTTTTTTTTTTTTTTCAAAAAGTATTTGACTTATAAACAATTCAAAGCATAAAAATTTTGCTTTACAAGTAATGAATCAATAATTTTTTTATTGATTTTGAGAATTTACGCCAGTTTTTGAAAAAGAAGATATTTTTAAAAATTGATAAATGTCGTTTTAGAAATTAAATTTTTCAAATTATATTTAAGAAATCCAGTTTTTTTAATATTAAATTTTTATGAAGTGATATAACATGACATGAGACAAAAATTGTAAATAAAAACACAAAAATTGTAAGAAAAAAAATGCTATCATGGGTCATCTTTAAAGAATACGAACAGTTAATATTTTTTACTATCTATGTTTTTGTTGTAAACCTTAATTTCATTTAACGCAAATAAAGTAAACATATTATTATTGCTATGCCCACAGATGTCATTAAATGTTTAAAAAAAAAATTGGAAATGTGATCTATAACGTAGCGTTTTGCTTCTGAACTGTAAAGGGTTATTCACTAATGATGTCACGCTTCGAGGGGGGGGGGGGCGGGGTTTCGATAAATTGTGACAAGGAGAAAAGAGGGAGTAGCAAGAAGTGTAACATCACAAATTTTATTTAACTTAATAAACTATGAATTGAAAAGATTAAATATTTTTACATAGTTATTTTTTAAAATTATTTTTTATTATTGTTATGTTCACAGATGATTTTTTTTCTTTCTACTGGGGCTGCGTATAGTCATTAACCTTTGCAGACCTAGTACGCACCCCGATAATCGGCATCCATTTTTTTTTTCAAAAAGCACCACTGTCAGTGGATGCCCTTGCCACTGAGCATTTGTAAGCTCAGTTTCCCCTAGATGGCGGCACCTGAGCTCTCATTTGATGCGAATTGCACTAGGTATTTAATTTAGCCGAGAGTATCCCAAGCCAAACGGATACTCAAGGGATCTTTAACATGCCGCACACTCATGCGACATGGTCCCACACGATTCTCTGCATCTTGAAAATCCACTGACTTAAGCCAGGTTCGAACCTGCGATCTTGGGGATACGAGACCTGTGCCTTACCACTACGCCACTCTGTCGACACACAGATGAAGTTAAAAGTGCAAAAATAAAACTAGAAAAGTGATCTATAAAGCAGTGCTTTGTTTAGGAATTGCAAGAGCACATGCTTATGTAAAATAGCATGACCAGTGATGGGGGTAAGGGGTGCTGAACAACGGCGGATCTAAGGGGGGGGGGGGATGGGGCGATCGCCCCCCCCCCCTGGGCTGATTCAAGTGGATACTACAACGACACTCCTAAGTGAGTTTTTACTCTTTGTGCCCCGGGACCAGCCATTTTTTTATGTTCTTGGAATCCCAGCCTAAACGCCCTTCCAGTTCTATGCTTTCCCCCTGTCCCTTTGTGCTTTAGTATTGTTGAGATGCTAATCCTCAGAGTAATGGGAAAGAGATTCCCTGCTCTTTTCTTCTACCTATCAAACTGGTGACGGCTAGCCAACCCTTAGCACGTGGTGTAAATTCCTGCAGCATTTACGCTAAAACCTGGAGTCTGAAACATTTCATAGAACATTCATAATTACAGATGTTTATATAAATTGCACATACTCGTTGATGGTTTATTTAGTACATATTTAGTATTACATTTTGAAAATTTTAGAAAATATATTACTAATAATTGCTATTATTTTGTAATTTAGACATATCAATTCAAATTTAGAAAATGTATTTACAAGCCTACATTTTTCTTGAGAAAGCTTGAAGGAAATCCTAACTCGGTTAAAACTTGGCTAAGAAGCAGAATGAGTGATGGTAGACTCACTGAATTAGCGTTATTGCATATCCATAAAGATTGGACGTTGAAAAAATTATAGACAGATTTGCGAAAGCAAAAAAACGTCAGCTTGTGTCCCTTTTATAAGGGCTTTGAATAAACGTATATGCATTGAAAAAATGCGCTAGTAAAATTTTAAATATCACTACACTAGCATTTTTTTTTTTGTTGTTCCTGTTGTTTGAAAAAAAGGGGGGGGGGCGGAGGGACTGTTGAAAAGGAATGAAGAATCTCCTCCATCCATCCTACATTGAACCCCGAAATTCCTAAAATCGCCCCCCCCCCCCCCCTTGAAGGTTTTCTAGATCCGCCCTTGGTGCTGAATTGTGAGATGTTGTGAGAAAGGGGGGAAGCGGTATGCTGAAGGGTGATATGCTGTGATAAAGGGGAGAGGGGTCAACTGTATTGAAAAAAAAAGTGTGACATCATGTACATTACTTGTATTTACTTACACTTTGTGTAAAAGGCTCTGTGCCTTTTACAACCTTTTGTAGGGAGCAGAGGTATGTTGAAGTGTGACATTTTGTGGCAAAGCAGGAGGGGTGTGAAAAAAAGTGCGACATCATTTATGAATGGTCTCTTATATTTATTTTCACTTTGTGTAAAAGGGTCTGTACCTTTGTGTAAAAGGTACAGACCCTTTGGGGACTGTTCATAAATGATGTTACGTTTTTTCCCCACACATTTGACCAACTTACGCAGTCACAGGATGTCACACTTCAATGGACCCCCTTTGTCACATGTGACGCTATGTTGTATAAGCAGGGTGTCACACTTCTTGTTACCCCTCCCCTTGTCACTTTGTCACAATTTCAGGAACCCCCCTCGAAGCGTGACAACACTTATGAATGATTCCTTGTAAGGGGAGTTTGTTTGAAGTGTGACATTTTGTGACAATGCAAGAGGGAGGTCAAATATATTGAATGAAAGTGTGACACCCTTTACGAATGAACCCCTATGATGTTTAATTCCATATCGGACAGATATGACAAACACACATTTCTCTTTTTGTTGTTGTTTCATTTTAAGTACAAGCTATTAAAATAACTTTTCTAAAAAAAAATTTGACTAGAGTTGTTTGCACACCTTCATTACTCCAGAAAAAAAATGGTACTCTGTCAAATTTAATGTTCTACATGCAGTAATCTGATATACAAAGATTTTATAGAGTGTACTGTGAAGTTCTGATATTTCGAATGTCATATAAAAACTTCACATCCAAAAGTCTCTTGTGAAAAAGTAGTTCAGTAAAAGGCCGTTAAAACGTCTGTGTCGGGGGACATGTTTTGCACACGCACACGCCTTACAGTATAACCGCGGTATAGTGAAACTATACCGCGGTTATACTGTAATAATAATACTCGCTTTTGTTGCATCATTTTACACTTAATCAATCACTCGTAACTTTTCTTCTATAGCATAGTTTTTTCTTTTCTTCTTTGCTGCTATTTTATTTACTGTAATTGCCGTGCACGAAGCACACATCTCATGAGTGATAGGTTATAAACCAACTTTTTTCCGAGAAAAAGGGGGCTTAAAAATATCTTCATGCACTGTTAAAAATTTCCGTAAGAAAATAGTAAAATAACCGTTTATTTCAATGTTATGTTACCATATTTAATTACAACAGTTGAATAACCATTAAAAAGATGGTATTCAAACCGCTGATTGCGAAAAAAATCGTTTATTCTCTGTTTATCCTAAAGAACGTTTAACTAATCGTAATTTTCAAGCGCTCAAGGGCCATTCCACCGTCACGTGCGGGACAAATGAACTCAATAGTTTTACCAAAATTTTGTCATAGAGCAGAAGATTTTAAACAAGTGGAAGTAATTGTATTTTTTAATCTTTACTTATGGTGCAATGATGTTTTTGACACATACTTATCTTTAAAAAACATTTTTTAAGTTTAAAATAAAATTAATCTTCATGTGTCACGTGCGGGACACTTAAAGTCAACCTCTCTTAATTTTCCTTATGAATCAGCTAGAATTTCTGCTCTATTAATCATGCAGTGACAAAACAAAATATAGAAATTGAAAGCCAAGGCTTCAATGTGAATAAAACATATCGAAAGTTTCGAGAAATAATAATTTTAATAGTTGAAAAAAATTATAATGTATCGTGTAACGTGCGGGACACAGTTGTCACGTGCGGGACATTTTTCAAATGCTCATGTAATACATAGGGCTCGACCGATGGCATTTTTTGGCCGATGGGCCGATGCCGATTGTTGGCCGATTGTTCCAAGGTCGGCCGATGGCCGATGGCCGATTATTTTGCTCTTCCATCGGCCGATGGCCGATGCCGATGGCCGATGGAAAAACTTCCCTTTAAACCACGTGTAGAATGCTTGTCAAAAATGTCATTTAAATCATTTATTTATTTTTATGTTTATAAAAACATAAATGCCTTATTCAAGCACCATAAAAGACTTTGGGGGAAGTTTACATGATACAGTAACTTTGAAAGTTCGGACATTTTTCCGATTTCAGTTTTATTAATTTTTTTTTTAAAGAGACTTGCTTAAAATTGCAATATTTCATGTGAAATGCAGTTAAACATCTTTAACTGAGCAATAAATAAATAAATATAAGGGCTCGACCGATGCACCAGTGCCGATAGTTAAAAAATCTAGCCATCGCCACCGGCATTCTTCGGAAACTTCGGAAAAACTTTGGCCTATCGACCTTGAATAACATCTAAATGCCGATGCAATGCCTATGTTTTCCGTATGGAAAAATATCTTCCAGACTTTAATTTATTTTTACTTCAGAATGAAAAGTACCAAAAATCACTTTCCTGTATCTAGAAAAAAAACAGGACAATTTCCCGATCGCGATATTATTTTTCGATCTTATATTCCCCTAATCCGTTACTTTTCAGATATACTAATAGTAATACTAGTAAATACAAAACTGAATAAATGTAGAATAAACAATCAGAAGAAAACAAACATCAGCTAAAGCGACCTTGTAAGGCACGTGCACGAAGCAAAGATTGGTTCCGATTATTCATCGTTTTGACTCCGTTTTTTAGTTCATGGTAGAGTTTTACATGAATCCCTTGATTTTGATGCAGAGGAACTAGAACATTTAGTATTATTTTTATATGAAACTCATTCATTTTTAAACGAGTGCAGTATTTTGTTTGAATTAAAGATTCCTGAGCGCCCAAAATGTCGCGTTGTTTTAAAATAGTGTGAGAGTTGGACATAAGGAATTAAAAAAGAAAATAAATAATTTTTATTACGTACGGTTAGACCAGAAATGCACGACGCGTTTTTAGCTACCAGTTTGTTTAAAGTTGGGATTCGATACTCGTACAGAAAAAAAAAAAAATCTTTATCTTTTCAATTTGCGCCTTGCCTACCAGTTTTTGGCAAGTCGAAATACTAGGGATCAAAACGGACAAATTTAAAATTAATAACGTGCAGTTTTCGTTCTCGTATTTGAGAATGGTCGATTTCACAACGGCAGTTTGTATAAAAAGCAGTGTTGCGTTTCAAATTGAACCCTCCAACCCGATTCAAAATACCCTCCCATAACCGACAATTTTTTATATGTGGCGCTACCTTCTGCGAAAACAATGTAACTGTTCAAAATTCCTGAGACTCGAATTCGCTTAAATTATATGTCTACCTTTTTAACGCTATTTTTAAACACAAAATTAGTTCAATTTTGCAATATTTTGGAAATCTTTTCTTTTTATCAAATTTTAAAAAAGTTCTCACGGTGACGAAATCACGTTTATTCTGGGAAGAGAGGGCTCTGGAGTCTCAAGGGTTTAAACTGCAATTCTTTTTACACAAATTAATGTCGACAGTTATTGCGGCACGCCATTGCATCCACTGAGCTAAATAAGAGAAACCTGGAGCGAGGACTGGGCGGTCGAACCGCTTCACACCCTTTTCAGATATCAAGGCAAAACGCGCAAACTACCAATTCGCGCAATGATAAAACGGCTAAATTTAAAAAGCTCTCGAGCTCTTAATTCTTTTCCGATTTTTCTAAAAAAATTTATTCTAATGCCAGACATATAATAATTTAAAATTTCTCATAGCATTTTAGAACAATTATTCATACATTTTTTCACGATAAAAAACATTTTGCGACACTTTTTATTATCTTTGAATGCTATATGGGAGTGTGCGACTATGGCAGGTTTAAAAAATGTTTATTTAGACAGGAAGACACCCTGATTAATTGATTTACTCTCCTTGACTACTGATGAATAAATACTTTACACAGTTAAATTATAAATCTCATAAGAAGTTTCAGTGGGGAGCAGCTTCGAACAGCATCAATATAGCGACTTTTATTCCCAAAAACGATAAATGTGTTTTTAGAGTTCTTACACTTTGATATTGCACTTAAACATAATACAATTAACAAGAAGTTCCGTCTAGAACTATACGAGCCTACTTTCCCGTATACACCAAATTCAAATTTATAATCTAGCTATCTCTTTCTCTCTCTTTCTTATTTATCTTTAATTCTAATTATTGAAAATATACCTTTTTCAACGGATAATACATATTCATTCACTCACTCATTCATTCTTTCATTTATTCAGCCATGCATTTATTCATTCATTCGTTACCTCATTCAAGTGTTTATTCATTCATTTACGCATTCATGTATTTATTCACTCATTTATTTATATTTTCATTTATTCAATAATTTATTCATTCATACTTTTCCTCATTCATTTATTCATTGATATATTCTTTCACTCTTTCATTTATTCATTCATTCATTATTTCACTCTTTGAGTCACTGAGAAATATCCTTGAAAATCCCGATAAAAAAATTTCATAGCAAAATAGGTTCGTAAGTTCTGGATAAACTTTCTATTTCTACATGTTCTACGTTATAAGAGCTTTCCGATAAAGTTTGTTCCAACCAAATCGGTCCGTTAGATCAGGATTTATATAGGGCTAAAATTTCCCCGTAAGCTCTGTGTTAATTTTTTGAACTGTTCAAAAATGAACAAAAACTGTTCAAATCAATATTTCACGCCGAGAACTCCTTTCAATAAGCTTTCAATAGGAACGTGGCTCTTGTGCCCAGAGTTTACAGAATTTGCTTCAATTTTGACCATAGGCGCTAATGTTAAAATTTTTTTAACTGTTCAAAATTGAACAAAAAATTGTTCAAATCAAAAAGTAAAATATAGAAATGAGATGTCCTCGCCGAGATCTTTCGAATGCAAAAAGAATTTTTCCAATCCGACAATTCGTTCAAAAGTTATTAGGGGGGGAAAGACCGACAGACCGACAGACAGACAGACCGACAGACAGACAGACCACAGACAGACAGACCGACAGACACACTTTTTCCCCATCTCAATACCCTACTTTCAAATTTTTTATTTTTCAATCTTTATTTAATTACTTCACTTATTTTTGACTTTTCTTGACTTTTAACGATATTTTCACGATACATTAAGCCTTCTTTCATGCTTTATTATTATTTTTTTTTACTTTTACGGGAAAGTAGGCTAAAAAAGAAGAAGCACTTAAAATAAGAAGAAAGAAGTCATTTTTTGGAGACATTATAGGATAACATTTTTATTTAAAAAAGTTTGCAAATAACTGGAATGGAGCATGTCATTTTGAGATGAATCTGAAATGTATAAGCATTTACAAATTTTATATTTTACAAGTTTACTTGCCTATGACCAAGTTAAATATTTCTCACTAATGGAACATTTCATTTATGGATATTAAATGTAAATAAGAATAATAAAGAAATACTACTTATTTTTTTAACCATGCACTAATTAAAAATATAGCTGATCAGTGCATCTGCTGGGAAAAAGTGTGTGCTGTAATTCAAAGTTTTATAAGCACATTAAAACTCTTTGAGTGCAGATGTTAATTTAGTAACAAAAAAAACATGATCATAATAATATTTATCATGATTTTTTAAATCATGCACAAATAAAAATTTCAGCTCATCAGTATATTTACAGGGGAAAAGTGCTGCAATTCAAAGCTTTATGAACTCATTAAAAATCTTTGAGTGTAGATGTTAATTTAGTAATAAAATAATAAATAATAATAAAATAAATGTTTTTTAAAAATAGCCACAATTTGACAAAATAAAAATTAACACACGCAAAAATCAAAATTTTGCTCAAATGAAAAGTTAATTCAAAAACATCAAAATTATTATTGAAATTTCCATTAACTAGCAAATTAAGATAAAAGCAAAAAAGGTACATGATTTAACTATTTGTGTAACTGATATTTTCACTTATAATAAAATATTACGTAATAAGGTTTGATTATCGAGAAAACAGGAGAAATATTTAGGCTATAATGCTAAAAGAAAAAGATTTTCAGCAATGTAATTAAGTTGTAATATTATGATTTAAGGTAAACTTTATTCATCCAAAAACAATTTTGTGTACATTATGGGCATAGTAATTAAATTTCTGTGAAAAAAAGCCATTCAAAGATAGAATACGAGAATAAGGCATTTAAAGTTTAAATAGGCAATTCGCCATCAAAATGAGCTTTAACACCGTTTTCTTTTAAGTTTCACGAATTTATTTTTACATCCCTTTGCACAACAGGATGCAAACGTATTGCTAAATGACGAAAATAAAATTTTTTGATAAACTATGATAAATTAAACCGAAATTTGTAACAATACACCATACGAGCCAATGCTTCCACAATGGGAAGTCGGCGATATTTTGCCTTGAACGCTCGAGCACTGTATTCATGCGCGTCGGCTCGCAAGCTGCCCTGTTGAAGCATGGGGAGTCCTCACTCCAGATTTCTCTCATTTAGCTCAATGATTGCATAACGGAATTTTAGGACACAAGAACTATACACATGAACGATTGTGCTTCGTTTGCAAATCTACGGATCCCAACCGTTATGGCAATTTGTTCAAGAAAAAGACGAAATACGCATGCAATATGTAAGTGGATCTTGATAATACTAGTAATTATGATAAAAAAAAAACAGTAAATAGTAGCGAGCATGCCGAAAGAAGATTAAGAATGAGTAACAATTTAATTATTATGATTGTTGTTGTCATTCTCGTTCTCGCATATGTGGAATTATTTTTTTTCTTGCAATAACTTGTTATAAGAACTGGGATCCTCAATTTTTGTGTCGTGCGTTTACGAAAATAACTCACAGCAAAAATTAAAGTTGGTTTCTTTTATTTTTCACTTATTTATTTACACATGAATAGTTAATCTATAGCGGTTGGGATCCGTAAAAATGCATTTTAATAGTAAACGGTGTGCTGATTGATTAAATGCTACAAACATACCAACAATATCACAAAAGCATCCAACTTTAAGCAAAAAAAAAAAAAAAACACACACATTTTGTAGCAGCATTCCTGCAGATATTTTTCTTGCTGAAGAAACATCAATATTTCTTTCCCCCTTCTGTTCTTCTTCTTTTGCTATATGTGTGAGAATTATTCTTAGAATAATTCTCGCTGACTCGGAACAAAAGTGCGAATTCTGCAGAATCGTCGAATGAAGTCACAGAACAAGATATCCGACTGCTTTTCCGAGTATTCCCTCCGAATGTCTATTAACTCCAGCACGAAAATTGGGGATGTTGGGCATAAATAGGCAACCGGATAATAAGAGCCTGAGCTGATATAAAATAAGCGACACCCATTTGTTATCAAAACGGTGTAAAACAAAATTTGGCGTTGTTCTAAAATTAAAAATAGTATTTGTTTTTTTAAAATCTTTAAAACTTCTGTCGTAAAAAACTAAAATATTTATAAAATCTCCCAAAAACTATTAAGGAGCCAAAAGAAAGCCAGGAAGCCAAGCAAATTACTCCAAAAGCCAAATGTTTCGTATTTATCTTAAAAATAGCCAAATTAGCAACCCTGGCTCCCCCATGATGGCGAAAATTGTTTTTAACTGCTGTGCTGCCTCTTATTGTATGAAAATAGAAAACTAGCTATGGAGGAGGAAGACAGTTAAAGACAGAATGTTTTGTGCAAAATTGTATCAAGTTTTGTGGAAAGTTGGAAAACATCGGCCTGGCATCGGCTTTTAGATGTTTTTTAAGGCCGATGGGCCGATGTTTTTCTGAATTTAACATCGGCAGCCGATGCCGATGGCCGATGGCAAGTTTGTTGAACAATCGGCGCCGATGCATCGGCGAGGCCGATGCATCGGTCGAGCCTTAGTAATACATGTTTTCAGAATGTTGGAAATTAAATGAAAACACCAAGCAATGTATTGGTTATACACTTCAAAACACAAAACATTTATTTAAATAGAATATATACACAAATTGATCATTCCAAGAAATATATAAAATTTTAATTACAATTGGACTAAATGAATTTTTTTTAAATATTTTTTCAAAATTTTAAACAATTTCTGTTGTTAGATAAAGAGGGAGCTGATATATTTCTTAAAACATCTTTAAAGAGATAGTGAATTCTATCAGGGTGCTCTGCCCACTTGTAGTATTAGAGCTTTTGTTTCTCTGTTTCGGCTTTAGTCATATGGTCTTTCCTCCTTTACTCAGTCCATTTGTCCTTTTATTTTCTTCCTTCTGGAAATGTGGACCTCTTTTTCTCTCATCTTTTTCATTCTTTCAGCCCTTGCTTTAGATCCTTCCATTATTCATTTCCGTTCAAAAAAAAGAAAAGCAAATTTTATTAAAGTTAAAAAGTTAAAATATTATGGAAAATTGTTGTGCAAAAAGTCATAAAAGGGAAATATAATTCAGCTCTAATTCTAAATAGACTTTCTAAAATAAATATCATAATGTTTAAGCTATGTTGTTACGGTGTTGTATCAAATACTGAAAAAAAAAAAAAAATAATGCTCTTCCAAATAACTCATCCAACTCATCGATAAAAAATGCAGTTGCTTTATTATTAATATTTTAAACTAGCTTATTCTTATTTGTCTTTGTATATGATTTGAGTAATCTGTTCTGAAACATAAATGATCACTAAAATGATAGGGCATTCTGTAATGAAAATGTAAAATTTTAGAAATGCATGCTCTGTTAAATACATAATTTAGCAAAATCTATAATAAATGTGAGAAAATGTATAATTTATTTCTTTAGATTAGCACATTTTTAAAACAAAAAACCATTAAAGAATTCAAGCTATGTTGAAATAAAATTCTTATCAACATTTAGAAATTGGAGTTGTGTTTCCTACATGTAATGCGTCACGTGCGGGACAGTTTTGTTTTCGGATTTTTTTACAAGTAAAGTAACTTTAAAAGCTATAACTAGCATAGGATATGTGTACTACATTAATATGCTTTAGAAATGTCATTTACACAAAATAAATGCGTCCCATTTTTAACCTAAATGAAAATATTCATATTTTTCGTCACGTGCGGGACACCAAAAATAAGCTCTTCGTGGGTGCTAGTATAGCTATTGAGATATCTCCTAAATCTTAAAGCTTAATAAAATAAAATAATTAACTTTTAGACTTACCTATAAAGTTGACATCAGGAGTTTCAGTTGGTATCTTTTATCCAAAACAATCATGCAAAATTCGTTCGAGAACTCAATGAACTTGCTTGCACAAGGCAACCATCTTTAGAATACTGTGTTGCCAATCCAGAAATGATAAACTTTGATTTCTTACTCAAAACATAAAATTTGACATTTTATCTTTAAATACATACCAAAATTATCCACATAAATATGATTTTAAAATTGACCACCCATGTGCCTGTTTTCATGGAATGGCCCTCAATAAGAATCGGGCGTCCATCTTGGTTGCGAAACCTTACCGGTCGTACGTTGTTTTAAAATAGGAATACGGATTTATCAGTTAAAATCTGCATGTGTATAAAAAAAAAAGTGGCTTAAGCAGTGGATACTAAATAGAAACACATACACACGTAAATCAAAAATTGGAGACATCGGATTCACAAACTGTTTGCGAATGAGCGAACCCATCATTTGAGCTGCTGAAGCTTGTTTGCATTTTAATTTTTGCAGTAAATAAAATGATTTTCGTCAATATACAGCAAATTTAAACCAAAAATAAATTTGGATCCAATCAAAAACTGAAATCTCAATTTTAAGGCTGTTTGCCTGTTGGAAAAGAAGATTTATTGATAAATAAACGTCCGCTTTACGTGATGACGGTGGCCGAGTGGATAAAGAGCAAGACTTGTACACCACGCATTCGGGGTTCGAGTGCTGCATGCTTCGTTTACGGATTCTACGCCTCGATATAGTTCAAAAACGGTGACATTTGTGTCTTGAAACCAATTTTAAATGGCTATAAAACCGTAAACTTTTGTAATTACGACTTTTTAACCAAGCTGATTGGAAATGGTTAGTTCCCGTAAAGATAGAAAAATGTTCCAAACCGTAAATTTAACGGTGAATTAGATGGACGGACTGCTGCCGGTCATTTAACCGTAATTTCATGATGAAATTTCTAACAGTGTGGTTGTCAATATCGGATTGTGGAGAGTCCTAAGAAAAAATTAGATTTGGAAGGGGAGGAATACACTTCTCAAAGAAATAAAGTGTTAGGCCTGCGTATGCACACACTCAGACTGGAAAATATATTTTCTTTACAACGCTAAAGAAACTGGAATACAAAGGTATACTTCTGAAAATGGACGATTGTTAAGCATTGTACTGAATAGTTCCAGACAGAGCCAGTCACGGCGATTGTACCCAATTTTGAAATCAAGCTATATAGTGTCCTAGGTTGAAAGACAGGAAAAAGAGCGAAAAAGGTATGGGTGCTCTTTGGCGAGAATATTTGTGCGCTCGGGCTGACTTTATTTACAATGGTAAATAAGGAATCACCTTTAAATGGCAATGATAAAGGATGGTTTAAACACAGGGAGCTTGATAGTCACCGCGGTATATCCGATTCCGCAGTATACTGAGGCGCGGTATAACGGGATTTTACTGTATTTTTAAAATAGACGGAAGAATATTCATCTATGCCTTTGGCTACAACTCACAAGGGTGGTTTTTCATCACTGTGAACTCTCAAATGATTCGTCAACTGTGTACTCTGAGCAAAGGCTTTGAGGCAAAATTTACAAGAATACGGTTTTTCTCCTGTGTGCGTTCTGAAATGCCGAGTGAAAGCTGTATGGTCGGAAAACCTCATTGAACAAAGATCACAAGAGTAAGGCTTTTCTCTAGTGTGCAGTCTCAAGTGTCTAGAAAAATTTGCTTTGTTAGCAAACTGTTTTGAACAAATCTCACAAGAGTAAGGTTTTTCGCCAGTGTGAACTTTCAAATGACTGAACAGTTGCGATTTCAACAAAACTGCTTTTGAACAGTACTTACAAGAATGCGATTTTCCGCCAATATGGACTCGTAAATGCGTTACCAGGCTCGATTTGTTCAGGAATGATTTTGAGCAAAATTCACAAGGGTACAGTTTTTCGTTCGTGTGTATTCGCAGATGTTCTTTCATAGATGTAATGCGAGGAAATCCTTTCTTGCAAATTTCACATGAGTACGGTCTTCCACCGGTATAGATTTTCAAATGGTCTTTTTTCCGCGAAAGGTAAAAAGATTTCTTTGGACAAAACTCACATGAGTATGATGGTTTCCCATCAGGGTGGTTGCTGACATGCTTGTTCAGATTTGCCAAATAGGAAAATGTCTTTGAACAGCATTCGCAGGAAAATCGTTTTACGCAAGTGCGAGTTCTCAAGGGTTTCCTCTCATTTGAATCATCAATAGAACCTTCTGAACAGACTTCGCTCGAGCACGAGTTTTCTTCATCATGAGTTTTTAAATGAGTTCTCACATTTGAATCAGCAACAGAACCTTCGGAACAGACTTCGCTCGAGCACGAGTTTTCTTCATCATGCGTTTTTACATGAGTTCTCACGTTTGAATCAGCAACAGAAACTTCTGAACAGACTTCGCTCGAGCACGAGTTTTCTTCATCATGCGTTTTTACATGAGTTCTCACATTTGAATCAGCAATAGAAACTTCTGAACAGACTTCGCTCGAGCACGAGTTTTCTTCATTATGCGTTTTTACATGAGTTCTCACGTTTGAATCAGCAACAGAAACTTCTGAACAGACTTCGCTCGAGCACGAGTTTTCTTCATCATGAGTTTTTAAATGAGTTCGCACGTTTGAATCAGCAACAGAACCTTCGGAACAGACTTCGCTCGAGCACGAGTTTTCTTCATTATGCGTATTTACACGAATTCTCACATTTGAATCAGCAATAAAAACTTCTGAACAGACTTCGCTCGAGCACGAGTTTTCTTCATCATGCGTTTTTACGTGAGTTCTCACATTTGAATCAGCAATAGAAACTTCTGAACAGACTTCGCTCGAGCACGAGTTTTCTTCATCATGAGTTTTTAAATGAGTTCTCACGTTTGAATCAGCAACAGAACCTTCGGAACAGACTTCGCTCGAGCACGAGTTTTCTTCATTAAGCGTATTTACATGAGTTCTCACATTTGAATCAGCAATAGAAACTTCTGAACAGACTTCGCTCGAGCACGAGTTTTCTTCATCATGCGTTTTTACATGAGTTCTCACGTTTGAATCAGAAACAAAAACTTCTGAACAGACTTCGCTCGAGCACGAGTTTTCTTCATTATGCGTTTTTACATGGGTTCTCACATTTGAATCAGCAATAGAAACTTCTGAACAGACTTCGCTCGAGCACGAGTTTTCTTCATCATGCGTTTTTACATGAGTTTTTAGATTACGAGGTTTGGAAAATGTCTTTAAGCATATTTTGCAGGACAACACTTTTTTCTCCTTAATATCGTAGCAGGGGCCAGATGGTTTAATTGATGAGATTTTTCCCCCAGAAGTCCCTCTTCACATCTCACTTTCTTCTTTCAAACCCTCATTGCAACAAGCATGACGACAGGATTCAGGAGAGGAATTTTCCACCACGGAAAGTTTCGTGGCGAGCATTATATCCTTGTAGTGAATTTTTCCAGAATATTATTTGATAGATCATTAACCCTGTTTCAAAAAATCAGTTCTCAGAAGCCATTCTTCCATGCTGCACTTTTTTTAACAATTATTTCCTACGATTTGAAATACTGTTGTCTTTGACAGCAGTTCAAAATTTACTATAAAGTTTATGAATTACTGAGACAATATACATGAGTGCATAATATATACTCAAAATCTGGAAGAGGTTTATTGTGGTTAGGCGGTACATTCAGTTTAGTTTCTTCTATCATTGCACTTCAACGGTCCACACATATTAATTTTCCTAAGGATTCTAACGAAACACTTCCATTTTTTACAAATGCTTTTATTTACGTTTTAACGATAAGTCCTGAATGTTTTTTCAAAACAAGATTTTCTTCAAAACGCAGTTGTTTTTCAAAGACGTTAAAAATTCTCATCTGGATAAAGAAATAGACCCGATGCTGATTTTCAGGGGCACATAAGAGCTGGAAAAATAAATAAAGGCAATTATAGTCAAAGTATACAAGGTATTATAATACAATAGAATGAAAATTAAGTTCAATACTTGATAGTTAGGTTCAAATTTGATATAATTTTAAATGTCAACATTACAAATAAGTAATATATAAATATCTAATACAGTATTTCCCAAACTATGGGTCGCGACCCACTGGTGGGTCGTGAGCGAATATTGAGTGGGCCCTCAATGTACACATGAATTAAAAAAATAGGAAGTTTGCGAATAAAAGTAAGTGAAGTAGAAGTTGATGTTAAAACGTTAATGAAGAGAAATAAGAAACAAATATATTTTCCCCATTGAAATAACTTTGCAAAAAAAACCTTGCAGGTGCAGGTATTTAAGTTGTGTTTCTTATTTCAACAGTCTTTCATTCATATTGGTACCACTATTTTCTTAGATATTTCAATTAGAACAAGTAAGACAGCATTAAGTAGTTGCACAAATCGCCACTAGGGAATCTGAGCGTTACCAATATTTATGCCTTCTTTTCTCTAAGGCAGCTAAGAGGAGGGTCCCAAGATTGGAATTTTTTGTTAGATGGGTCGGATCCCAATCAACTTTGGGAACCACTGATCTAATATATATATATGTATATATTTCACTTAACGTGGACCAGTTACGATTAAATTTTGCGATACGGAGCGATCATTGTCATGTTTATGTCTAATGCTCTTGAATTTTAAAACGTTTTCAACGATTTTAAAATGGTTTGTTTCCGAATCGTTGGAGTGGCAACACCTAGTTTGCTTATATCCAGCGATTATTCTCACGTTTAGATTGATTGTTGAACTTATAGCTCTCAGATGTTCTGCAAGGGATCAGCTAATCTATATATAAATAGGTAAAAGAAAAAACATTTAACCATTTCTCCTGTTTTTCAACCGATTTTCCAACTTTTTTTTTTGGTTTAGTAGCTATTGACGAGTTTTAGTGAGATCAATTTAAAATTAATTATGGAAACAGTTCAGTATTGGTTAATTGTTTCCCCTTTCCTTTTGTCGGGCAAGCCTCATTTATAATTGCAATGTTATATTGGTGTAGATAGCAGATGGCAACATGTCTTCGTTGAGTAAATTATTAGGCAATAAATTTAAAACTCATTGTTAAAAAGAGTTTTTGCCATTTAGCAGTAATATTGAAAGCAATTATTATAAGAGTTTGAGTGAAGACTTATCTTCAACGGACCAGATATAGTAATTCACCGTTCTCACGATGGTGACCACGGCACATTATCTGTTGCTATCAATTCACAGAATGTTCTTTGTTTTTTATTCTCTGTTATTACCTTTTTCAAAGACTTCGTAGTTTTCTGTTTTTAGTTCTCTATAATTTTACGTCAGACTCCGGATAAATGATTTTCGGAAGATTCTTATGTATTTTCGGACAAACAGTTTTTAGAGTGAATAATATTTTTAAATGGCTAAGCTTTGAAGATGTTTTAAACACTTTTGAGACACGTCAATATTTAAATTGTTTCTAAAATTAGCTATAACTATGCTTATGGCAATTATCTGAACAATTATGTGAAATAGTTTCAAAATTTTCAGATAAATTAAATATTTATCATATTTTAGTATTATGTGGTTTTTTTTAAAGATCTCTGTTAATGATAGCGAATTTCAATGAATTAAAAATATATTTAATTTTCTGGTGAAACCATATTTAAAGAAGGTCATGGGCTGAACCAATTAAGTACAACATTATTTGGGGGGCGAAAGGAGGGAGACATCAAAGATTAAGAAAAGGAATTTTTTGCAAAAAAAAAAAAAAAATAATAATATTAAAGCACCATTTAAAAATAATTAACAATTTCATAAACTGCGCATGTAGTATTCGGAATGCACAAATCAGTCAAAAAACTGAAATCTCTCATATGTTGTTAAACTGGCCCAGAGTTAAAATTTTAACTGTACTATGGAAAATTGTTTAGGTAAAAAAAATTAATACCCTAAATGTGTTTAGTCCAAATTTTTAAAACAAATATATGTCATTAGTTTTTCCTAACTTATTATTATAATAATTAATGTAGAATTTAAAAAATGAATACAGTCAACTCTCTCAAATCCACGGACCCAAAATCCGCGTAAGGTTTCCGATGCAAACATAATTAAAAAAGACTAGAAAATCCTGAAATTTTCAAAGCTAAAAGCATTTTGCTAACTTGAAATAATTACAATACCTCACCTCTGCCTTTTATACATTGAAAACAATGTAGTTTTAGCTTATTATTATTATTATTTTTTTTTTGATAGCCACATGTCATACGCAATATTAGCGTTTTGCCATAATTAGGCATCAATCTTTTTGCATTTGCTTTCAGTTAGCGATATCTCTTATTATTATTTCATTAGTACACAATTCAAATCGTATTCAGCAAAAATATTGCGCTATTTTTTAGGACAAATTTTGTATTTGCGTCGATTTTATGGTGCAAATGTTCTTCCTCCTTGATCTAATTAATGGAGACAATTTTGATCGCCAGAGTGGCGAGTGGCAGTGAAATTCTTGGTCACCTTTAAAATTTTTTTGGTAGACAGTTGGCGAGTGACGACCTGCACCTTTACAAAGTAGTTGAAAAAACAAAATTCATTTAAAGTTCACACATACACACACATATATATATTGTATCTAATTTTTATAAATTTTCTTTTTTTCTATCAATCTTTTTTTACATTAATGCTGCGTAATTAGTGGTTTATCAAAACAGTTTTTGAGTTATAAGGAAGAAGGTAAATGCAACATTAAAACCTCAAAAAATGTTTACACAGATCAGGGACCCGAAATCCGCAAAATTCTAAAATCCACACAACTCTTGGTGACAAGCAGCGCGGATTTCGGAGTGTTGACTGTACTTTAATTATTATTTCTCAGAAAAGGGCGGTTTTATTGGAAAAACATTTCTTTTTTTTTTGAGAATAGTGATTATTTCCATCATTAAGCCTACTAGAATGTCCTTTATTATTATTGTTGTTGTTGTTATTTAATGAGGAATATTTAAAAATATCAAGAATTGATTCAATATTGAATATACCAGATTTACATATTTATTTACATCCTTTTTACATTTTTTACTCTTACATTCTTTTCTTCTATGTAAAAGAAATTAAGAATAAATAGCCTTGAACTATTTGAAGTATCATTACAACAAAAATATAAATGTGACAGAGCAAAAAAAAAAAACTTAAAAGTACTATTTTAGAACACAGCATCAAAAGGACATTCTTAACAGTTATTAAAAACTTGTAAATGCTATGTACATAGGTACCTAAGAATTTTTCCTGTTTCTAGTTATGATCATACCCACCATGCAAAGCAAACCAAAAGCAATATCTAAAGGAATCAAATAGTTCTGGTATTAACACTTTTACATGCCACAGGTCAAGGGTTCGATTCCCGGGCTGGACAGAGTCAACTCAGCCTTTCATCTCTTTAGTGGGGTCGATAAAATGAGGACCAAGCATGCTTGGGAACTAAACACTGGGGTTACCGCGTCAGGCCGACCTCTTGATAAGAGCATCTGCTTCTGCATCCCAAGGCCCTTGATCTCGAAAACTGCGATGGGCACATTAGGCCTTGGCCCCCAACGGGCTGTCGTGCCACTGAGTTTAGTTTTTTTTAGTTAATATTTTTAACAAATGCAGCTGCATTTATTAATAGTGACCTTGCTTGTAGTGATAACTCAGTTATAATTATGTCAATATCTCCCTGTCCTTTGAATCGCTGTAGACTTCAATGCTGAAGGAACTCCGTTATAGCATTAAGAGACAGAAAGGAAAAACACATTAGGGTTGCCACAAAACGGATTTTGCGCAGGGACGAAGTAAGCTTCTAGATTTGGCGAAAAATCATGGGTTACCATATAGTAAATTTTAGCCAAAACACACCGAAGAGAGTCATGGGGATCAACTCGATACACATTCCAATATAAGAAACAAACCATTTACTTTCTACTCGATGTGACAAGATTCATCAATGATCAATTGACATTGCCCAGTGAAACCTGCAGGGCCATGGTAGGCTAGTGGTTAGGATGTCGGGGGCTTCCAACCGGAAGAATGGGTGTTCGATACCTAATACTTGAGACTAAAAAAATTTGGTGGCGGCCAGTGGCCAGTAAACCCAAAAAAGTTAGTCACCACTTTGAAACTGTTGGTTGCCACTTTGAACCGTGATTCAACCTGATCCTCCCCTCCCCAACCAGGGCCTCATTTTGCATACAAACCATGTGCATGACGTATTCCTCCAACTACACAGCCCTATTTTTAAAAAAATAATAATGAATTACGAACATTTTCTAGTCGCCAGCTTTGGCGACCGCCATAACATTTTGTTTTAGCCAAATAAAAATTTATAGTCGGCAATGGCGAGTGGCGCCCGCTAGTCTCGACCTTTATCGATACCCGACCCGCTGAAGACCCACCATGTACACTTGGGGATATGTGCATGTAAAATACGTGGACCCTGAAGTCCCAAGGCAGTTCCGAGGGTACCGGAGGGTGGAGAATTTCGCTTCCCTTCACTCTTAGGTCTAAAGAGGAAGGTGGCGCATTTGTGGTGACACCATCTGGTGTCATCCTAGTACATCAGTAGCCAAGTCGTACTTCCACCGTTGTGGTGCTCAACTGTAAACGGAAGGCACTCTTTACTGCCTTAATTTCTGGTCGCTCTGCGAAGGGGAGTTTGGATATCCAAGTGGCCTTAGAAGCAACAACAACAGAGAAGCCTGCAGGAGGAAGAAGAGAAAGATTTTTTTTTTTTTTTTTTTGCATATTGAAACAGGCATATTTGAAAGAAACTGCATACCCTGCCTTTTTTAGAAGTGGAATAGCTTGTATAGTCCACAATAGTTGCACCAGAGGAAATTCAGGTGTTTTTGGACCCTTCACAAAATTCCAGTCAATCAAAACGCACCTTTCACAAACATTCTGAGGTACCAAATAGTACTTTTTACGGAATGATTTATTAAATGGAGCGTCAAAAAAGAAGGAAATTTTTTATGACTGTTTAAATTTTGAATCTTCACAAAAATCTTTTTAAAATTCAGAAAAAAAAAAAACCCAGACCCTGTTAAAAATGCTGGATTGACCCCTGGTCAAGCTCACTCCCCATGAAGAGCTTTACAATAATAGATTAGTTTACTAGATCCATTTGTTCACAGTAAAAGTCTGCATTAACAGTTGTCCAAATTTCCGCACTTCAAAATTAACAACTGCAAGAATACTCCATCACACACAGAAAGAGAGCCACCTCACTTTGCATTTTGGATTATTATGGAGTACCCATTTTTCATCTCCAGTGATCACGCGATCAAAAAATGCTTCTGTATAGTGCCGCTGAAGTAATAAGAGTTGCGTGAGGTGGATCGGTTTGCTTCGGATGGCTTATGTGGGACCAAAACACCTGCTCAACTACACTCTGCTTACTTTATCAATCTGCCGCAATTGTTCTTGGATGGCCGACCAAGGTTGGTTAAGAATAAAGAATATTTGGTATAGGTGAAAACTGGAAAATTTGGTTAGCAGCCAGTGGTTGGTAAACTTAGTTAGTGGCCACTTTTTAAAATCTGCAAATAAGAATTGAAAACTAACTCTAAAATTGTTAAGAAAACAAATTAGTTACTGAAATAAAACAAGAAATATGCAGATTTGAATTAGCATATGCTAAAATTATTTGGAGCTTTCAAAATGATTTAAATATGTACAGGATGCTGAAAGATTGAAAAATGATACTCGACATGAAATTTTTGGCAAAGCACCTGTTCAATATTGGCATGTTTCTGTGGAAAAAAATCATGGTAAATACAAAATTTGAGAAAAATTCACTCTGAACGGTGGGAGAAGAGAAAGAAAAAAAAATTATAGTAAATTATGCTAAAAAGTGACGGTGCAGGAGTGGTGATCAATGTTGCATTTTTTAATCACCACTTTCACTACTTTTATCACCACATGGCGTGTGACGACCGCTAATTATCACCAATAGTATTTGGCAATTCATCGAATGTCTGATACAGATTGCTGGATAGACCCCTGTCTTTGAATTAAAGAAAACAAAAACATAGTTTCATTAAAAATTGTGTTCTGTGTGGAAGAAAAAGTTGTTGACTTTCAAATTAACTGATTCCAAAACTACAATTTGCATCTGTAAATGTTTAATCAGCTTTTCTGCCAGAAAGTTTAAAAAATTCACATAATTTTGAGAATTTTTTGTCAAATAGTTTGTGACTTGGTGAGAGTTTGAATTGTGCAAGACATTTTTTCAGAAGCAGCGGCAACATCAGCAGCGAGTATTACTTTTCCTTCTAGTATAGAAAGACGACATCACTGGTTGAAATGAAAGAAAGAAAAAGAGAATAAACAAATCAGGTGGAAACCTTACTAGGAGTCTCAAGAAACATGACACCATACCTTATATTGGAAATCAACTCCTTTTTTTTTTCAACTTTATTTTTTAAAAAAATCAGTGAATAAACTTACTTCATTCAACAGCTATAGTTACAAGGAAATTCAAATTTCAAGTAAACATCAATAGACCAAGATTGCTTGATGGGTCATAAAAGGACTGAAACAATTTTTAATAGTCAATTAATAACGAATAAATGCGAACAGGTTTTATTTCTTACACTAATTAAAGGTGCCTAGATTTAAAAAAATGCTTATAACTTACTTCACAGAAGGCTTTAACTGAAGTCAACATTAAAAGAATACACTTGAAATCTCCGTACTTCGAAACAGAGGCACCCCGAGCTTGCACAAACAATTTTTGTTTATAGATTACAAAATTGTTGCAAAATAAGATATAAATTTCTTACACCTTTTAAAAGGAAACATCACTTTTTCGACTTTTGTTTACATTCTACATTTTAATGTTTTGTTTCCATTTTTCATGCTGCCATTGAGAAATAAATTGATCGTTGAGCGATTGCCTTTTATAGTTTGATTAAAAAAAAGCTCTATATAACCGAGAAATACATGTCCTCATTTTCGATGCTCATTTATGAGCTTAATTACGTTGTTTTTCTATTTTATAGTAAAAACATTTTCTATTATGCAGGGTGGGAAACAAAATACAGCTTTTAACTGTAACCTGTAGCAGTGTCTGTTGTCAATAGCAACCACAACAACTAATAGCAGAGACCAGAGAGAACAAGATGTAGTGCTTGTTTTTGTGTTCATGTAGTTGAGTCATTTTTTAAGTTATTCTGAATCTCTTATTGAATTTTTTATTGATCTCATTCATTTCCAAGCAGACTCTTTTCTGTTTGATACTCGTTTTCAACTTTACCTGCGCCTTCATCAGTGATACCCATGTGAAATGTGGTAGTTTACGGTTGAATGTATTCACGCTTTCCATGTAATGAAAGTTTTACCTGTTATTCTCTAAGTTCACTTTAGAAAAATGTATTAGAGTGAAATGTGTGCACTTTTAATTATTGTTAATCCATTCCTCCTACCTTTATCAGCTGCTTTTCCCCACTATTCATCAAGAAAAAGGTTATACTATTTTAGTGTGTCTTCACGAATTACTGAAAGTGAAATGAGCTGAGTTTATTCCTGTGATGTTTTTTTTATATCTTTTATAAAAGTTTAAATAAATCTGAATGCAGTTTGATTCCCTTAGAATAGTATTTTTCCGTAAAAGTAACTTTTTAAATCCAAGATTGTTGTAGAGATTACCTTAGTAGTACATAAATTGCACATGATAAGTCCGTGGCTTACTGTAAGTTAACCCCAGTATGTAGTGTTCGGCAACTACTCGTCAAAAAGTAGTTAACTACCAACTGCTAACTACTCTAAAGAAAAGTAGTTGCAACTAGTTGTTAACTAATTTTTTCTGAGACTAGTTGTAACTAGTAGTTAACTGTTTTCCAAAAGTAGTTAACTACTTTTAAGTATAATTCATTTGAATTTCGATTTTTAGGCTTGTTCTTAAATATTTAATCCTAATAATTCAACTCAATATTATTTTTAATCATTAAAAAAATTTTAAAGAAATTCCTGTAAAACATTCAAAGATTGAATATTTCCAAATAATTCCACTGAACATAAGTATTTCCACTGAACAACTAATATATAAAGAGAATATGAATAAAAACAAAACAGTTTTCTCTAAATTTAAATTTTTATTTTAATATGCATTTGTTTAATAAAGTTAATAATTTATGTTTTTAAGAAGTAACAATTTCTCAGCAGTTGTTGTAAAATTAAGGGGTTTACCCTTAATATCAATTAAAAATTCTCCCTCTGCCCAACCCCCATTCATTAACAAAATATCTTTGTAACGCGCATGCTTTGGAATTTAGATTATATTCTTTTAAATTGTGTTCAAGGCAGGGTTCGTGATTTTTTGTATTTTTAAAAAAAATTTTTAAAAATAGTACTTTTTTGATTTAAATCAAATTTTTTTGATTTTCTTAAAGCAAAATATGTTTGCGTACACAAATACAGTAACAAATTCAGTTGATTACTTATGTCTTCAAAGAATTTTAAGATATTTCAGTTGAAATAATTATTTATTACTAGTTCAAAATTAATTATTAATTTATTATATTTATAAAAAAATGTATGCTTAATAAACAGAGAACAAGAAGAAACAGAAGAAAAAGCTTATGTTTCTAGACCAAATGTATTATAATTTTTTGAATATATACAAATAAATTGACTGGACTATTATAACTTTTTGAGTGAAATTTTTGAATACATAAACAGAGATGGCAAATATCACATAAAATGTTTACTAGAGTTTAATCAATTTTACTGTTTAGATGTTTCATCAAGAATACCAGTTTTGCTGCCTTATCAACCCCCAATAAGTTTCTTAATTTTGAGTGCACTATTCCAAATGTAGAAAAAGTACTTTCCAAAGGTGCGGTTGATGCTTTTGTTGTAGTGAGCATGTCAAAAAACTTACTGTTCTCTGATAAAATGTCATTCTTTGACACCTTAACGAAGCTATTCCATCTTTCCCTAAAGGACCAGATGCGTAAAGGCGACCATATAGTGAGTTAAAATTCTAATGAATTACTTGAACCCAGAATATATTAAAATTTATAATAAAAATATCTATATTTTAATAATTTGGAAGAAGCTGATATATATTTTTTTTATTCATAAAAATTAATATTTTGTCTAAAAAAGAATCATAAAAATCAGTTTTTTCTAAAAAAAAATCATAAAAATCAGTATTTTCTCCTAAAAGAAATCCTAAATATCACTATTTTTTCTTTCTTTTTGTGTTTTATGGTATCCCAAATGCATGCATGGTACTGGGGTAGAAGTAAAGTTTCCCTATAATGAAGATTTGGTCTTTAAATGAAACTTCATTGTGCATGTACTGGTGCGGGCGCTATTTATTGACTATATATTAGAAAGCTTTTTCTAATTTGCGTAAATACTGCAATAAATATTATGATTTTTCATGAGTGCTTTTTCATTATACATAACATAATATAAAAAATACATTTGTGTGAGTAATATTCATAATCTAAAAATTTAAATAATTTAATGTTTAAAAAACAGATTTAATTTTTTTTTCCGAAAGTAGTTGTAATTTTGA
Organism: Octonoba sinensis; assembly: GCA_038502835.1. NCBI lineage: Eukaryota > Metazoa > Arthropoda > Arachnida > Araneae > Uloboridae > Octonoba > Octonoba sinensis. The sequence goes on from CM076606.1 coordinate 111,832,851, forward strand.
AAGTAGTTATAACTAGTAGTTGGGGAAAAAGTAGTTTAACTAGTAGTTAACTTGTTCAAAACAAAAATAGTTACAACTAGCAGTTAACTACTAGTTAACTAGTAGTTGCCACTAGTAGTTAATTACTTCTAGTTAACTACTGCCGAACACTACCAGTATGAAATCCTAAGCATAACCCAGTAGTGCACCCGGGATTTTGCTTTGAGGTAAACCAAGGTGAGGATTTGGAGAATACTGGATGTTCCGCTTGCTGAATATCCGTATCTGATGTCCATTGTTTGACAAATCCATTCCAGAAAACTAGCTAAGATGTTAGAAATTTTTGAATTCTATATACGTTTTTAAACATCCCTTAGCTTCCAAATGCATAGAAAGTTTGTATGCTATTTAATCAAATTTGATTAAGGCAGATAACCGTACGTATCATTAGTGCCGTGGGTGTATTGAATTCCAAATATTTAATAAAACTGATACTTAAGTAATATCTCGTCGACCATTTTTGCCAAATTAAAAAAATGTAGCGAAATTGTCAAATACTGCCAATAATAGAAAAAAGAATGTGACATCATCATACCTGCCAACTCTACTGGTTTTTCCAGGAGACTCCTGGATTTTCCCCTATTCTACTGGTCTCCCTGTTTGTATTTAAAATCTCCTGGTTTTCATAAATTGTGGTGTTATCCCCTATAAATGGAGAATTTTATGGAAAAAAAATCACTTCAGTGACGTTATTATTCTATTTAATTTCTTTAACAAATGGATTTGCACAAGAAACTTACAGTTTTATACATTATAAAATCAATTATAACTTTAGAGGACTGAATATTTTGTTAGTTATGCTGGGAAGCATATCATATAAGAAACTCGTGGGTGGTTGTAATTTAAGTGATCGTTGAAAATTCTCATTTCGTCCCAAAAAACAGTGAAAAATATGTGCGAAATTGCGGTGCATAGCAATGTACTGGATTTTTTCGTTGAAATGTTGGCAGGTATGCATCATGAACTAGATGTGACATCATCATCGTGCTTATGCGAACATAGAGTGACATGTGACAAAGAAAGGGAGGAGGGCAGTGGTGTAGTCCTGACAAAAAAGTCGGGGGACGCTTATACATAAGAAGATAAGCAATTGAAATCAAAAGTGGGGGTACGCTTATGTTAAAATGTAAAAAGTTTGGGGGACGCTTGTATTAAAAAAAAAAAAGGTAGTGGGACATTGTTCCCCTGCATTCCCCCTTGACTACACCACTGGAGGAGGGTAAAATATATGGGAAAAAAGCGTGACATCATTTATGGATGGTCCCGAGGTTCTCAGTGCTCAGGCGGTTATCTGGCTAGATTGATCCTTCGCCATTTGTGCTTCCAGGTGGCCGCACTATTTAAATGGATAGTCCATAATTTTCACACCAAGTGGACTAAAAAGTTATTCATTTTTTCTTTTACTTCAGATCCTCTCCCTTTCCGGCTTGTACTCTATCCCCCCCCCCCCCCCCCCAGGAACCCTAGAATAAAAAAAGAAAAAACTCCATAAAACTTTAATTATGTTAACCGAATGAATTAGTAGAATTGCATAGCTAGTTAGCAGGGTTACTAAATTTAAAAACAGCAAATCTGGTATATCAGAGGCACACTGATGGCGTGGGGGACCCAACTCAGATATCCGGTATTAGTGACCAACGTAATAAATATCTGAAATCTAATCCATCCACTACAGGCTACACGAAAGTTCCGGATACCTGCACCTCAATTTTAATTTTTAAAGTTGAATTTATTTGCTCATTTTGAAAATATATGGAAGGGATCATTCATAAATGATGTCATGCTTCAAAGGGGGAAGGGGGGTTGTGAATTTGTAACAAAGTGTGACAAGGGGAGGGGAGGGGGTAACAAGAAGTGTGACATCATGCATTATGCAACATAGAGTGACATGTGACAAAGGGAGGGATGAGGTGCGATGAAGTGTGACATATTGTGACAAAGGGGGGAGGGGTCAAATGTATGGGGAAAAAGCGTGACACCATTTATGAACGGCCCCTGAATTAAAACTTATTACATCTAGGAGAGCTGTGTAATATATAGTGCCTAAAAAAGATATAGAATTTACCGGTTTCAATCATCATGGCCGGATATCCGGTAGTGATTCGTCACACAAGGGTCATCAGATATCTATATCAGACAAAATCAATATATTGGCAAGAATACGAGACTTATGGCATCCTGTATTGAAGCTCCCCTAGGTGCAGGACAATTTCTCAACATGCAGAACTGTTCTGTAAAATTCGGGATGTTTGCCAACTCTGCTAGTCAATCCATTCAGACAACCCCTGGACCCTACGAAAAATTGAAAAAATTTTGTGTTTACTACGTCATGCAAAAGAATTGTGTTCTATTTTTTTCTAAAGAAGAATTCTTATTTAAAATATTGATTGTCATATGCAGAAATAGTGTGGTTTATTTTGCATTTTATACTGGTAGAATTTCAATTGAAATTTTATTGAGTGAAAAGAAAAGTACTATTTGACTTTCAATCTTTTTGGTTACCAAATGCATGTAGTTTGCTGTTGAATAATGTAAATACATTTACTTGCATTTTTTTCCTTCATTTTATTTTTGTCTGAATTAAATGTGTACAACACATTGAGGAAACAAGTAACACATTGACAAAATTTGAACTTTATATGATTTAACCATTTTAAGTGTTAAATGCCTTATAGCATTACAAGTTGATTCAAGTTGGCATGTCTGCTGGAGCTTATTTATAATTATAGCCCACAATGCACAATACGATACAAGTCCAGGAAAGGAAATACATCAAAGTTTAAATGTCGTTGAACATGTATGTAATGTGATATTTTTTATTCTATCGTTGTTTTGGTTTTGGTGCTCATGTATTTTCATTGCCTGCCATTTATTCAGATTATTGTTATATATATAAATAATAATTATTAAAAAAAATCTCTAAAAATTTTTGTGCTTCAGAAAAACATTGAAAATTGCAGCAATGTGTGTGTGGCCGTTCATAAGTGACGTCACGCTTTTTTCCCATATATTTGACCTCCCTCCCCTTTTGTCACAATGTCACACTTCAGCTGACCCCCTTTGTCACGCGTCACGCTATGTTGCATAATGCATGATGTCACACTTATTGATACCCCCTCTCCTCCCCTTGTCACACTTTGTCACAATTTCACGAAACCCCCTCTCCCCTCGAAGCGTGACATCATTTACGAATGCTCCTTGTGATGTGTTCACGCAATTTTTTCCCTCTCTCTTTCTTTTTTTATGACAGTGTAACCCACTAGATGTCAGCCCTAACATTTAATTTCATGTTCAATTTAGTTGAAAAGGAGAGTCCTAGAACGTATATCTCTCCCCTTTTTATCGCACAGTTATACTTAATGTAATATAAAGTGCTTTCTTCTGTTGCGTATTGTGTTGGTGAGAGTTTTCGAAGTTTGTAAAATTTGTGTCATTCCAATGAAATAATTCGTTCTTTCAGGTATTTTGCTTCCTGCCCATTATTTTTTGTACGGTTTTTTTGTTTTTATATTTTCGAGTTCTGTTGAATAATTGCTCATTCAGCGATTATTTCGATTTTTAACTTTACGTCAAACTTTCCTCAGTACAAGTTTCATTGTTCTGTACATTTTCAGTAGGAAATTGTGTGTTAAATTAAGGGAAGTATTTACTGTATGTTAAAGTTCTTTAAAATTTATTATTTCAGTTACTTTTCTTTGTAACCATCAAGCGAAGTGTGTTTACAAAACCTGCAGTGCTCATATGTTGAGAGAGGTAAGTTTAATCTATAAACGTTTCTTTAGTAACTCTTGCCTACCATGACTGCAAATAATTAAACTGAAGTTATGTTTGAAGAGCAATTTACCCGCTGCAGCATTTTATGATCGTTTAGAATCAGATATTATTCAATTCAATAGTTCCTTTATTATGTAACAGTCGGCGACTTTAACAAAAGTCGCCAAGCAGTGGGTTGGTTAAACAAGCACTTTCAACAACGTTATTTATGTTTGTAATGATTTTTAATATATCTGCAATATAATATGGGTACTTGTTAGTGTTGTAAAACGCCGGGCATTTATAAGTTGAGAAAAATGCCCACTTCAAATGCCCGGGCATTTATGGATTTCGTTTTTAGAAATGTTGATTATTGGCAAAAAAAACGTCTTTTTGATATTCCAAAATACTTCAAATGTGTTTTACATACAGTATTTGTGCAACTTCTTTATTAGAAGCAGTTATTGTTATTGTTATGATTGCCAAATACAAATTTAAATGACTTCTTATTGTTTTTTCAAGTATAGGGGAGACTTAAAGCACTTTTTTATATGATCGGCTATCTTAAATGCATGTGAATATTTATACTTTTTACAACAATATTTACAACTTGCTTCCTTCCCTTTCAAATTAAAAAAAAACCAAACAAGTCCTTTTTTCTTACCCATTTTACAATAAGCCCTTTCAAAGAAAGCATTAAATATAAGTTCATAAACTTTGTTTTTGTTAAATTTTGAATTTACAAAGAGTAAGTGCTACACATAAAATAAAAAGAAGTATGGTTAAAAAATATTTTTCAGGCAGTTATTAAACATTATTAACCGACAACCTTTCAAAATTAATTGAGTAAATACAGATGTACTTGTAAGGTAAAACTCAATTAGCAAAATAGATTTTTGAAATTTCAATGTCGATTCTATATTTATCCATTGCATGAAAAATGTATATATAGTATTGTTCTTGAACTCAGTTAAAAGAAAAAAGGATTTCTCTATGCTGTTAATATTGCATAGAAATCGTGTATATTTTTATTTGATTGCCTGATTCCAATCATCTTGTGGGGTAACTTAAAATAACAGTAACAGGTAATATGACTGTAAACAAAAAATATTAATATTGTGTACCAGGCATCTCTCGTGAATACATTTTAGAAGATAGTATAGTAATATACGATACATATTAAGTATCTTAATCCGTAATGCAAATCATTTAACAGAACTACTTATGTGATCATTAATTACAGAAATATGAAAAAGAAATTACCTTCGTCTCCACAGGTATAATATTTCCACGATGGCACTTTGCTTCGAGATCGTCTCTAAGATCTGTGCATAACAGGTCGACCAATCTTTTATTTAGGCAAAAACATCGAATAAACAAATCCTCTGGAAGGCCAAAAGCATCCTCTCTCGTCCTATATATTGGTCATCTACGATCACTTTGGCGATTTAAAATTCGCTGAATTGGAATGCCGTCAATCAAAGCAGACATCTTCTCTTCTCGTCACCTCACTTGCTGCCGAGATTCGTCTCGACAAAAAGAGGCGAATTTCGCTTCAGCGCCATCTAGTGAAGAGTTTGGAACTAATCCCGCCGTCGGGATTTCGATCTTGGAATAGGGGCCCAGCTAAAGCCATTCCCACAGCAGGTACTAGAATTGTTGCCAACATTTTTGTTAAAATTGGTGACACTAAACTAAATTTATCATTAAAGATGAGCTATTAGGGGAAGTGGGTGATGGTGGAATGTATGAAATGTTCATTTATAAATAAAAAAATAAAACAAAGTTTTAAATTATTATCAAATGTTACAAAAAGCAATTTTGCATGTAAATAAATAAAGTTGTTGTGGTAAAGGAGCCGCAATGTTTTGACCTTTTTTATTTTTTGGCTTCTAAGGGCGGTTGCAACAGTAAAAGTTTAGAAACAGTGCTTTCCAGTTTACAGTATTGCTCATTTGTTATTACATTTCATTTTTATTTTAGGACAATTATCTGGGAGTAATTTCAAAAATCACATTGCAACAGTGGCGTAGGCAAGGGGGGGGTAGGGGTTTAAGCCCCCCTTGAGCCCTAAATAATAGTGCTTTATTATATACTCGAATTTATTTTAGTAGTTTCTGAAAATTATGCCCCCCCCCCCCTTCCCTTTAAAAAATCCTGCCTACACCACTGCATTGCAATCATCAATAATATGCTGTACAAACATTTCAATTGTATTATATAATTTTTAAAATTAATTTCTCTTCGATAGTTTGATGTTTGTAGATGCAAACAAATTGTCCTTTATGATCTTTATGGTGTGATAATGATATGAACATGACGTGAAATAGCTCAAGTAGAAAACAAATACAGTAAAACCTGTTTTTGTGAGGTCTTTTTTTATGCGATTTTTTTCGTGCGATTTATTTTTATGCGGTACATCAATCTTAGCAGCGTTAGCACCAGTTTAATGTTTCCTATCAATGTACATATTTAAAAATTATAGGAGAAGGCTTTGATAATTTTGGTGAAAATGACCTTGACGAGATGATTGAGGACCAAACTATCGATGATAGTGATATTATCAATAAATTGATAGATTATGAAAATGGACAAGAAGAACCGGAATCTATTACAGAAGATAAAATATATGCAGGGATCCAGATTTCTAAAAAATTGGAAACGCATTTTCTTAAAATAGATACCAATGCGGAAAGACGCTTAAAATTACAAAAAGAACCGAGATCATGCACGGCTCCCTATCGTGACGTTTACAAGCAATTGACCAGTCGCCCGTCGTCACAAAAACTGATCACTGACTTCATGGTACCAAAAAAGAAATCAATTGAAATCCTATCTTCAAGCGACGAAAGCGATTTTCAACCAATTCATCACAAGAAGATGCGCGCTTTGGACTACGACGAGTATTAGCAAACTATTTAATGTATAATTTGAAAACTTCTCCATGTATATGTACAATGAAGAATTAAATATTTTTATAATTTCCTTAAGACTAATTTAATTATTAAATTTAACTGAAAGCATTCTCTCATCTATTTCATAAATCATTGATGTATTTTCTAAGTTTGACTTTTTTTATGCAGTCCCTATCCACCGCATAAAAAATTTTTTAGGTAATATATCGTACAAAGTTGTTTATTATATGTAAGAATTTATAAAATTTCCGAATATTTTTTTGTACGATTTCTTTTATGCGGGCCCTATCCACCGCACAAAAACAGGTTTTACTGTACACAATATAATTGTGATCAAAACCATATTCAGCAACTATCTTTTATTTTAATATTTATCCAATTACTTGTGCTTATTTAGATGCTGTAGCAATAGCATCTATTACTGGAAATATTCTTAAAATTTTACTTGTTTTATAGTCAACACCAATAACAATCAAGGAAAATGAAATGAACACTTAATTTATGTTACCCAATTATACTTTGGTTAATGCAAGGAATCTTGTACAATAATTGTAGTAGTATTTATAAGCTGCTCCACTTTTTAAAAAAATGTAAATGTTAAAAAAAAAAATATTTTTCTTTGTTACCCAGCGTTTGGGCGTTTAAAAGTGCTTTGGGCAAATGCCCATTTTTTAACGCCCTGCCCGGTGGGTGCCCGACCTACATCACTAGTACTTGTCATAACTGACCGAAAAGGGTCAAGAAATTTTTTTGCCAATTTAAGTATACATTGCAGTTGGCTATATTTTTATTGTTTGGAGAAATCTTCTTTGTAATTTTTTGCCTTTTAGTGCAAAAACCTAATGTGCTAAATTTTTATTGTGTTACACCGATGTAATAATATTTGTATCTTCTTTGTAATTTTTTGCTTTTCAGTGCAAAAACCTAATGTGCTAGATTTTTATTTTGTTACACCGATGTAATAATATTTGTATCTTCTTTGTAATTTTTTGCCTTTTATTGCAAAAACCTAATGTGCTAGATTTTTATTGTGTTACACCGATGTAATAATATTTGTTTCTTCTTTGTATTTTTTTGCCTTTTAGTGCAAAAACCTAATGTGCTAGATTTTTATTTTGTTACTATATGTTATATCTTTTTCCTGTGGATAAAATTTTGAAATTTTTTCACCTACTTATAAGCCTACCTCTCCACTTTTGAGTCAAAACTTCCATCCAAAGAAAGCGGCTTTATACATGAATGTAATATTTATTTACAGTAGAGTGCCGCTCATCCGGACAGCGCTTAACCGGATGTCCAATCAACCGGATCGTCCAGGGATCATGCAATTTTTTCCTCTGTGCTCTGCAATATATATATAGATATATATTAAAACGCTAAAGTCTTGACCTTCAGATTGGAGGTCGAAAACCACCTTCCTTTGCCTTTTGACATTCTAAGAAAAAGGGATCCCCCTCCCCCCACCCCCTCCGCTCAGGTATGTTCCATTCAGTTACAATTAGCATGGGGAGTTGAAGGAACTGAACAAAAGGATTAAGATTCTTTTTAGAGGCATTAGAGCAGAAGTAAAGTATTGAAACTAACAGAAGAAAAATAGTGGAGGTACTGCATTCACTGTCAAGGGGTGGAGTTAAATTATTTATGCTTAACTAAATTTCCAGGAAAACTCTTATTGAGAAAGTCACTTGAATAAAAGATAGACCGTGCATCTCGCAAAATGATCACGTGGTTGTGCGCTTTCATACTGGACATGTGTTACACAAAGTTGAAGGAACCCATATTTTTCTGATTGTGATGTGTAAGTGTAGAAGGTGTTTTTTAAACATGTCTGGGAAGTGCAAAATAGCAGCGTTATTTTTTGATAAAAAAATAGAAATTGTGAAAAGATTGAAAAAAGGAGAAAATGGAAACAACATAGCCTTTGAATATGGCATCGGTACATCACCTGTGTCAGATATTTAAAAAACACAGTGATGCAATATGGGACACACGCCATTTGTAATGTAATAAAATATGCACTACTACAAATGCCAGTCCTAAACCTGGGAAAAATGTGAAGGGAAGCTGCCTAAAAAAACCTAGCCCTATATGTGCTTTAAAGTTGGCAATCCAACTATCCGGATTTTTCTTTAACCGGATCTACCTCGGTCCCGACCAGTCCGGATAATCGGCGCTCTACTGTATATATTTTTCAGTTCCAAAACAAATCTTTCAGAAAATTCAGTATTGTTAAATGAAGTCTTAAGTTTACTGCAAATGTCTTTCAAGAGAAAAGTTCTGCATATGTAAATGTTCAGCATCCTGCAACCTCTTCATTCTCGAGCCCCAATCACTATTATAATCATCTATTGTTCTGTTAATGTTATACAGGAAATTACATACTAAATGCAATATAAATTGGTGATAAATGTACTGTTAAAATTTGTTTTAGAGTTTTTCTCTACATAATTATCAAGCAAGTGGATTTATGACTTTTACCATTTTGTTGGAATTACCAGACGACAATGGTTAAGTTGAACAAGGTAAGAAATTGCATTTATATTTTCTTGTTTTATCTTTTTGCCAAAAATACATTGTATTTACTGAGGTATACTCAAGTGAGTATGTCAAGACATTTTATTTGCATTTTCTGAAAATGTATTTTTAGAATCTTTTGTATATAACTTTTGAAGCATTAAGACATACATACAAATGGGGATTGATAATTTTTCATGAAATTTATTGTATTTGGTAATTTAAAAGTTTTTTTCAAATAAATGTTTTGCTTTTAGATCGATTTATTGAGCATGAAGGTTAGAAATAAAGTGAAAATATGAGAGATTAATAACAGTGTTGTAAAATAAGTTAAACAAAGTATGTATGTGTAGAAGTTTGTGTTAAACTTTTAATTTGAAGTTTGTATTGCTGACAAATTTTAAATATAATAAAAATTTTGTCAAAAATATAGTTCTCTGTGAGATAAAGACACAGCAGAAGTGTCAAAATCCAGATTGTTTTTTTCCACACTAATGTTTTTTTTTTTTTTTTGTGTAAAAGCATTTTTCTGTATTTCATCACAGCTTGTTATGCTGTTCAGTTTTGTTCTCCTGTTCTAAGGAAGAATTATTATTTTAATGGAAAGGGTTCAAAAGAGGTTTACTAGATTAGTTGGTAGAGGGCAAAATTAGCGGTTGCCACTCGCCACAATAAATAAAAAGAAGTTGCGACTAAAATATTACCTAACAATCGCCACTCTCGTCGCCACTTTTTTCCCCCTTAAAAATTTCCGAGAAATACACTGCTAGGTTCAAAAACACGTGCTTTCCCTTTCCCATCTTTTTATAATACCAAACCCCAAATTTGCCATGTTCGGGACGGGCGCTAGGCCGGATTTCGAAATTTTGCCGAATTTCGGAACGCGACCCAAAATGGCGGACTTACAGGACCAACAATGGCGGATTTAGGTAAACATCACAGCTGATATGCACATTTTTACTTGAAATAGCACTGTTTTCTTAAGTGGAAGATAAATAAGACCAGACCCTAAATTCGCCACGCTCGGGACCAGCACTAGGCCGGATTTCGAAATTTGCCGAATTTCGGAACGCGACCCAAAATGGCGGACTTACAGGACCAAAAATGGCGGATTTACGTAACTATCACAGCTGATATGCGCATTTTTACTTCAAATAGCACTGTTTTCTCAACTGGAAGATAAATAAGATACCTTTTTTCCTAGAAGGTAATATAAGTAAATCCATGTGTTGATATAATTTTAACAAACAAAAAAAATAACTTATTCATAGATTTTAATAAAACGCTTGAAATTACAACTCACAATTCAGCAAAAATTAACCATACCCACATGGTAGTTTACCATTTCACTAAATTTTGAGGCATTTTTGAAACGAAGACATTTTTTGCATGTGTTTTTTTATTCATTTATGATTTTTGTCTTAGTATTGTCCTGAACGTTGATGACCTAAAAATGCTCATTTAAGTGGAAAAAATGCGCATTTTGACAAATACACTTAACCTTTTCGAATCGGTTAGATGCATACTGAAAAAGCGTTTCCGTATGGGAAAAAATCACCAAGTTCTATTCCCCATGAAAGAATGATGTTAACAATAAGGATAAATTTCCCACAACGTCTGAAACATTCTTATTCATTTCAGTATAATAAATGATGCACTTGTTAATTGCTGCAAAAACTTAGGGGGTATTGATGACACTTTTGTTGTTTACCTTAAGGGGTAAATCAAAATTGAGTTGATCACCTTCTAACGAGTTTCACATTAGTTTAAACTTTGAGTGAGGGGGAAAATTGCTTGAACAAATTCGTCTTAGCCCCATGATTGAACAAAGTTTTTTTTTTTGAGGGGGGGGGGGGATTATTTGTTGTCCCAGCCATAGAGAAGAGTATACATAAAACTTTAAAATTTGATTAATAGACAGTGGCCGGTAGACCCAGTTTCATTAGTACATAGCCACTTTTTAAAATTGCCTATAAGAATTGAAAACTAACTCTAAAATTGTCTAGAAAATAAATTAATTATTTAAATAAAACAAGAAATGTTCAGATTTGAATGAACACATGCTAAAATTATTCCAAACCTTTAAATTGCTTTAAATATCTACAGTATGCTGAAAAATTGAAAGTTGAAATTCAACAGGAAATTTTCGGCAAAGCACGTGCTCAATATTGTCATGTTTCCATTCTAAAAAAAATCATTGCAAAGAAAATGAGAAAAATTCATTCTGGAACGGTGGGAGCAGAAAAAAAGAAGAAAAAACGATTTCAGTAGAATGTGCTAAAAAAGGGACCAGGCAGGAGTGGCAATCCATGATGCATTTTTTAATCTCCATTTTTGCTACTTTAATACCCCACGTGGCTACCACTAATTTTCACCTATACGGTAGAGGCTATGATTAATGGTGCAACAAATTGTCATTTGGCAGAATTCTGAGTATTCAGCTGTAATCAATGTTGAATAGCTGGCCACCAAATAGTGAACTTATATTTGTAACAGTATGTCAAACTCTGAAATAAATTAAATGTCAAATTAACAGTAAATTTTTAACAGTAAAAGTAACAGTAATGTAACAGTAAATTTTTTGTATTATATATCATGTATGCGTATGTACTCATGTCACTGATTGTCTTCTTTAATTTTCAGCTGTCATTTGCATATGAAGAATGCTGTTCTGATTCTCCACACTTGTGAAATATTTCATTATCAATGAAAAATCAAACTGTTGAATCTGCATTAATTGGTGTAAATTATAAAATCATAAACACATAGACAAAAATTTATACATTCTCCATTTTTAAGCCTAAGAAAATAATCAAAATATCGGACTGTTAAATATGCAATTATGGTGATGACAGATATTAAAACAAACCAAAACTGAGACTGGCTTTCTGCAACGCTTAGCTTTTTCTACCTCTTATGAAAATGTGCACTGATAACTTTCTTGGGAATTGTACAAAATTTGTGTAGAATGGTGCATGGAAGTGTAGTCCGGAAGAAAACTTGCAGCAGACTTGTGTATAAAATCTTCGTTGGGTATTGTTAATACAACAGAGTAGTGCAAAAAAAAAAACTGCTTGGTATATGCATATAAACTGCATATTTCTTTTTCTTTTTTTTTTTCAAATAAACAACACAACAAGAATTTGATTCATCTTGTTTTAAAAAAAATTATGGAAGAAAGTTCATGCAGTAAGATACTTGATAAACTTAAGCATAAAAACTCCTTCATAGAAACTTTGATTCTTTATAACAAATAACACTGGTAGGAACTATATTCAAGAGACAACATGGAAAAAGACTCAGAACTTTCCACTGAACAGAAATTCCCTCGTGATTCAAGCCGCTGCAATCAGAAACCAGAAGGAAACACAAAAGTATGTGTTATAAAGGATCCATCCATAGTTGGGGTCTCTGAAGAAATATCTCCTACCCCAACAGAATCACAAGATTCTGATAAGGATTCAAAGAGGGCAAAAGTGCTCCCATGTGAAATTTGCCGAAAGATGTTTTCGTCCTCTTCTAGTCTAAAAGTTCATATGAGAATCCACAGCGCCGAAACGGCCATTACTTGTCAGTTTTGTCCAAAACTCTTCTCCTCTGCGTGGAACTTGAGCATACATTTAAGAAGTCACACTGGAGAAAAACCTTTTTCCTGTGATTATTGTTCAAAGGCCTTTTCCCAATCGTCGACCTTGAAACAACACATAAGGACTCATACCGAGGAAAAACCGTTTTCTTGCCAATTCTGTCCGAAGGCATTTCCACAGTCTTCGCAGTGGAGGAGACATTTGCAAGTTCATACCGGTGAAAAACCACATTCATGTAAATTCTGCTCAAATTTATTTGCCGATCATACTTCCTTGAAAAATCACGTGAGAATCCACACGGGCGAGAGACCGTATGCTTGCGAAATTTGTTCCAAGACATTCATTCAACTCGAAGCGAAACGAAAACATGTGCTAGTCCATACCGGTGAAAGACCGTTTTCTTGCAAATTCTGTTCGCGTTCATTTATTGACAGCTCGACGCTGCGACAACACATGAAAATCTATTCTCACGCAAACTCATCCTCGCCGTTGAATGTCGAAAAGAAGCCAAAGCCGCTCACTTGTGAAATTTGCTCGAAGTCGTTATCGAATTCTTCACAGAAAATTCGCCACATGAGGTGTCATACGGGCGAGAAGCCGTATTCGTGTAATGTCTGCTCTTCCGCATTTTCGGATATGTCGAATCTCAGACAGCATATTAGGATCCACACGGGGGAGAGGCCATATTCTTGCGCAGTTTGCTCGAAGACATTTGCCGTAAATTCGAATCTGAAACTGCATCTGAGAATCCATACCGGAGAGAAACCATACTCTTGTAAATTTTGTTTCAAGGCATTTACTGATGCATCAAACCTAAGAGGTCATTTGAAAGTCCATGCCAGCGAGAAACGTGATTCTTGTGAAACTGACCCTTTCTCTAAACTAAAGTTAGGGAACGTTCATAAATGATGTCACGCATTTTTAAAAGTATTTGACCTCCATCCCCTCTTTGTCATGAAATGTCACACTTCCTCATACCCCCCTACCCACTTTTGTCACATGTCACTCTATATTATATAACAGGGGTGGCCAGGCTCCTTGATCGTCTGAGCCATTTTTCAAAATTTGGAATTTTTCGCGAGCCGCAATTAAATGCGTATTTAAACGGTATGCGAAAAAGGTATTATTTTTTTTTTTACTGAAATTATATTTATTGAAAGCATATAAATAAAAGTACAAAATATGTGTATTGAATTTAAATATTAAAAATTAAACACGTTTATTTTACTTCTCTTGATAATTCTTTAAAATTTGGTGAATGGTGACAGCACTTCTCAATAATTCTTTGAGATGCTGGTTAGTTAATACTGATCGGTGTTTGGATTTCAGGAATTTTAAAGTGGAATAAAATGATTCACATAAGTACGTTGTTCCGAATATTGAAATAATTCGACAAGCAGCATTTTTTAATTCAGGATACTTCGATTCTGGTACAAAGTTCCAAAATTCAGTAATCAACGCCGACTTATATTTTAATTGTAGAGTTTGATCTTCTTGCATCTCTATTAAATTAATTATAATTCTCCAGATGCTTTTTGGGTAATATTTATGTTGGAAATGGAAAACTCAACTTGAATTATGTTAATTTTAAATAGATTCAGAAAAATATCAAGAGACAATTCAAAATATTTTAAGTCTTAAAATCTATTTTTGAATTAAGTCAATATTCTTTCTCGCTATTTTATATACTCGTTGAGTTTTCTTGTTTAATATTGGTATTATATAAATTTTTTTGCGTACATTTATCGAGAGCAACAAATAATCTTTCAAAGAGCTGCATGTGGCTCACGAGCCGCAGGTTGGCCACCCCTGTTATATAAGCATATGTACTTGCAGTTCCAAAACAAAGCACTGTGTTAAAGATCAAGCATCTAATTTTAATTTTGAATTTTTAATGACGTGTGAGCATAATAATAATAATAATGGTTGCATGTGCGCTTAATTTGTATAAAATGAGGTTAAGGTTTACAACACAAAAGATAATTATAGAACAGTAAAACATATTAACTGTTCGAATTCTGAAAGATAATTATAGAACAGTAAAACATATTAACTAATTCAATTCTGAAAGATAATTATAGAACAGTAAAACTTATTATCTGTTCGAATTCTGAAAGATAATTATAGAACAGTAAAACGTATTAATTGTTCGAATTCTGAAAGATAATTATAGAACAGTAAAACATATTAACTGTTCGAATTCTGAAAGATAATTATAGAACAGTAAAACATATTAACTGTTCGAATTCTGAAAGATAATTATATAACAGTAAAACATATTAACTGTTTGAATTCTGAAAGATAATTATAGAACAGTAAAACTTATTAATTGTTCGAATTCTGAAAGATAATTATAGAACAGTAAAACATATTAACTGTTCGAATTCTGAAAGATAATTATAGAACAGTAAAACATATTAACTGTTTGAATTCTGAAAGATAATTATAGAACAGTAAAACTTATTATATGTTCGAATTCTGAAAGATAATTATAGAACAGTAAAACGTATTAACTGTTCGAATTCTGAAAGATAATTATAGAACAGTAAAACATATTAACTGTTCGAATTCTGAAAGATAATTATAGAACAGTAAAACATATTAACTGTTCGAATTCTGAAAAAATGACCTGCACAATTTCTATCCTAAAAGTGTAAATGCCTAACAAAATTTCCTTTTGAACTTTAAACAAGAAATCAAATTAAAACTTAATCAGCATCGGTGTTCTCGATACAAAATGAAATCAGATACTTTAAAATCAAATTATGAAAATTAAAAAAACTTTTACAATACATTTAATTTGCTGATTTTAAATGTTTTTACAGAAACCTAAATGTGTGTAATGTTGCACCTGTTCTTAGTGTTACACCTGTTATTAGTGTACACCTGTACCTTGTAGTGTTACACCTGTGTGCACCTGTTATTAGTCCCCTTTGTTGTAAACTCTCACAACGTCTGGACCCCTCCCCCTCGAAGTGTGACATCATTTATGAATGTCCCCTTAGCGACGCGACAGCCCATGGTGGGCCAAGGCCTGCTGTCCCCATCTCAGCTTACAATGCCCTGGGGTGCAGAAGCAGATTCTTGGTTCTCATTTTATTGACCCCACTTAAGGGATGAATCAACCCTCCCGAGCCCAGTAACGAAGCACGAATCTATATATTTTCTGCAAAAAGTAATAAATAAATGAAATTAGTAATTTAATATATCAAGTGCAATATAAATACTCGTAAAGCACTAAACCTACTAGAGTGGTCAAATGGCTGCCTATGAGACTATTCAAATTATTTTAATTCCAGGTTTCCATTTTTCTTGAACTTACTTGAGTAGCTATACATTGAAGAAAAAGCTGTGCAGTAAGTTAATGAAAAATGGAAGCTGCAATTTAACTTATGAATTGACTCATTATTTGTAGTGGCACTGAATGGTTTACTAATGGTTAAAAAGGCAATGAAAAGATAAGTTAGATTTATTCTGATCTTTTCCATCAGGATGATTGGAAATTTTCCATAGGCCATGCATATCCTTGTGGTAGCTAATAGGTGCAAACATTTTCCGACCTATAAAGACTAAAATCATTCAGGAATCCACAATAGCACTGAACCATTTTTTTGTCGGCTTTCATTTAAGGCATTTTCTGATCTGAAAATTGTGTAAGAGTATTGAAGAATCCTATGTAGCAAAAACCCCAAGAACCTCTACTGTAACCATTTTCTGATCGGAAAAATCATTTACGAATTCAGGAATAAAAAAGTTCATATGGCTGTGAATATCTACTGAAGTCATTTTCTGATTTGTCAAATCTGAAAATTCATTGAACAAGTACAAAAGCCACAAAACCTTTCACTGGGACATAACCTTGATTTAAACATTTCACTTCCAATCAGACATATCTGTCCCAAGGGCAGGTTCAACTTTCAAATGATCAAAATGAGCAAATCTGGATGACTATAACTTAGCTTTCCATTGCATTTTTAATTATTTCATTACCGCTGGGTTATATTTATCCAAAAAAAAAAAAGAATCTAATGAAAGGAATTTCTTTTGCTGTATAATCATTCAAAAAAAAAAAAAAACAACCCTGAAACATGATTTAAGGTATACTTGGATTTATTAAATCTTAAAAAACCATTCTGTAATCCATGCTACCAAAAAGCCTTTACTGTTTTAAGGCATTTTCTGCCAGTTAAGTGGGAGAATCCATCTTCCCAGCAAAGATCTGTGTTTCATTTTGTGCAATTTGTTCAAAAACATCTGTGTTTGTAAAACCCTTTCCTAATGGCCTTGATTTAAGGTAATTTTATGGTATTAATCAGTTTAGTTCATAAGTCCTCATAGGAGTACTGATTTTTCTCCCCTGTTTGTGAATTTAGTTCAGAATTATTTCTGAAGAGATGCAGCTTGAAAAGATAATTAAGAACTTATATTAGCATTTAAAAAAAGGCTAAAGAAATTGCTATATTTGGAGCAAGACCGTATCCAAAGGGGGGGGGGGCAGCGCCCCCCCCCCTGAAATCCGGAAATTTTTCGCAATGCAGTATATATTCCTCTCTGAAACTATCCTCAGCATAAGTGTTTCAAAGTCAGGCCACCCCCCCCCCCCCCCGAAAAAAATTTCTGGCTACGGCCTTGATTTGGAGGCTAGTAATTAAAGGTTCACACGTGACTACACAAAATCTGTAAGAATCAGTATAAAATTCCCAAATGCGAATTTAGTCTTCAAATAAAATAGTAATTGATTCCCATGCGAGAAATTATGTTAAAATGCACCATATTAAGCATTATGATTGTAAAAACTGCCAATTTTTTAAATCATGCTATGAAGAGTCAATTCCTGTTTCTATCATGCTTCATCAGTGTATCAATATTTTTTGATTGTTTGCATTATAGATAATTCACCCATTACTTATGCTGTTGGTAAATAAATTAATTATTGATTTGTCTTTGCCGTATGTATTTTGTGTCATGATTGTATTACAAATTATGTGTGAAAAAATAAATAAATAAATAACACTGACAAATTTTCCAAAAAAGAAAAAAAAATTGAAATATTTATTTACATTTTTTTTTTTTTTTGAATTATTAATGTGAAATCATAAATAGTTTTAAATAGTAAAAACTCATCACAACAGCATATTTACTAGTATTAACCTCAGCTGGATAGAAAATTTTATTTTTTTTTTTTATTGGTAGGGGAGGGGGCACATACTTAGTTTTGTTGCTCTGTAAAAAATTTTGTTCGATCCCATGTTCGGTAGCCGAGCTGAGATTTTTATGTTACTTGTTAAATGATAGTTTGTTGCCAAGCGATGGCCACTATTACTAGTTTAATCTGTTTAATCATACTCTGGTTCTGAGGCACAACTTTTACATTTTGTGTTTCACTTCATCTTTTTTTACCGAGCATTATTTAGTTAATAACAACTTGGTTGCAGAACCGAAAACTTTAAAGAAAACTTTCTAAGTTATGAATGTTATGTTGCTAGTTACTTCTTCACTTATTGGTACATTACCTATCTTGACTTTTTTTTTTTTTTTTCATTTTATTTTCAGTTATAATCAGGAGTTCTGAAATTGTATTACACTCTATATATGCATTTGAAAAAGTGCAAGATATCCTCAGCATGCGCTGTGTCATACATAAAGCTGTGCGGTATAAACAATAACAATAAACTAAAAATCCTGCTATGCTCGGCCATTAGTTATAATCTTCATGGTTTTTTGGTTATGCAAAGAATAAAACAAAACTCAGTGCCACGGGGGGGGGGGGGGGAGGCATGGCCTACTGTGCCCATCCCAGCTTTCGGGATCGGGGGCCCTGTGGCAGGCGCGAAGGAAAGGGGGCTCAGGGGGCTTCAGTCCCCATTAGAAATGATTTTGCAGGCAAGTGTTAGTAAAAATTATATAAAATGTCTTTTTGATGTTACAAAGTCGCGGCAACAATTCAGGTAACTATTCACACTGTGCTTACAATAAACTTCGTTAAATATTCTATGTTTTGTATGAATACTAGGGCTCGACTGATGGCATTTTTTGGCCGATGGGCCGATGCCGATTGTTCCGAGAGCGGCCGATGGCCGATTATTTTCCTTTTCCATCGGCCAATGGAAAAAATTCGCTTTAAATCAGTAAAACGTGTAGAATGCTTGTCATAAATGTCATTTAAATCATTTATTTTTTCATGTTTATAAAAACATTAATGTATTATTCAAGCACAGTAAAAGACTGTTTGGGGGAAGTTTACAAAATAATTAAAACTAAAAGAATCACTCGCGATTCTAGTAAAGTAATTAAACTATTTATCGGTTAAAAAAATAGCTATATCAGAGGATTTTCAATTTTTTTTTCTTATCTTTGCAAAAAAAAACTCAACAATTATTGGATCGAACCGGGTCTCCTTCCCTTTACTCCAACAATTTATTCTTATAACACCAGTACTGAAAATGCCAAGTGCAGCTGCCTTTATTTTCTAATTTTTTTTGTAAGGGGAGGAATGCAGATGTTATAATACTGACTGACAAATAATGTGGGCTTGTATCTTTAACAAAATTGTCAACCCCCCTCGGATTATTTTCATAATTTTCCCCCCGTTTTTAAAAGAAAGGTGGGAACGATTCAATGTTTTTTTTATATAATTATAAAAGTTATTTTAACTAAAAAATAGCTCTTTTTATGAAATCAAAATAAATTATTCAAGAGTTTCGCTCGCCGTGCCCCCCGCCCCTTGTTCACAGCCATGAAATACTGAATATTGCTTTAAAAACATAGAGTGAGATTCTTTTGTCATTACAAATGAATGATGGGGTTTGGGGAAGTCTTAGGAACCAATTTTATTAGCTTTCTTTCTTGTGAATGGAAAATCACACTGAAATACTTGACATACTCTTTATACAGTGAAATCTCTTATAAAGACCACCTCTCATAAAGACCATTTTTTTTAAGGTCTAAAACTTCGAGCTATAGCCTTATTGTGAACTTTCCCTCCATTAAAAGACCACTTTTTCTGTCTCCCTCCCTGTAAGACCACTTTTTCAGAAGAACAGGTAGGATTATTTACCTGGTGGAATTTTGAAATACAGGTATCTCTGAGAAAAACAGGACCCAGCTAGTAGGTGGAGGAAGCTATTATCCCTGTTCCTAAAATTGGGTGGGTGATAAGCACCTGGTCAGGGGAATTGGACCATTGAGCTTGTTTATTGGTCCTTGAAGACCCCTGTGAAGTGTGAAGTAGAATCATTTATGGGAATGAATGGTCGACATTTCATTTGTTACTTTTCTTGCAGAGCTATGGACATTTGTAGACTTACTTCACAGGGCATTTCCCTCTTACAATACTTGTATACAGTCAATATTTTTAAAAAAAATTTTGGAGCCCATTCTGATTCAGATGACTAGCTTCCTCCAGTGAAGCAGTCATCAATTTCCTATCAAGAAATTCTAAATGAAATCAATAGATTAATAGAAAGTTCAATTCCTGCTAGAGGTGACTCTAAAGTGAACACTTTGTTTGAGGAACTCTTAAGTTTAAAGATAACGATTGTTAATGAGAAATTAATAAAATCAAAGCAAACTTCGGTGAATTCTTTTTTTGAAGCTGTTCAGTCATAAAATAGTAATAAAAACAAGTTTTAGAATAGTGTTTTGTTGCATTATTGCATGAAGCGTTGTTTTAGTCTTTACCTCTATTCAGAGACCACCTCTCTATAAGACCAATTTTCTACGGTCTGGTGGGTGGTCTCTTTAGAGAGGTTTCACTGTATTTTTATGAGCACAATGTAAGGTCACTGAAATAAACCAATATTTTGTAACGTGAAAAATATTTTGAGCACCAGCAGTTTTCTGTTGACAGATAATCTTCTGAAAACAACGTGATTGATGATGAAAGTTAAGATGCATTTTGAAACAAAAATATACATTGTCAATTTTTGAAAATAAAGAAATTGTAGCATTTTTATTAAGATATTATTTCATCCTGTCACGACGCGAACTCGTTTTTTAAGAATTACATTTTTGAAAATTACAACTTAGACACATAAAATTTCGATGAATAAGCATTTATACTGAAAAATGTATTCATCTTTTTTTGCCTACTTTCCCGTAAAAGTAAAAAAAAATAGCAATAAAGCATGAAAGGAGGCTTAATGTATCGTAAAAATATCGTTAGAAATCAAGAAAAGTCAAAAATAAGTTAAGTAATTAAATAAAGATTGAAAAATAAAAAAATTGAAAGTAGGGTTTTGAGAGGGGGGGGGGGGGGGGAGTGTGTCGGTCATTCTGTCATCTGTCTGTCTGTCCCCCCCTAATAACTTTTGAACGAATTGCCCGATTGAAAAAATTCTTTTTGCATTCAAAAGATCTCGGCGAGGACATCTCATTTCCATATTTTACTTTTTGATTTGAACAATTTTTTGTTCAATTTTGAACTGTTCAAAAATTTTTAACATTAGCGTCTATGGGTGAAAATGAAGCAAATTATGGAAACTCTGGGTACAAGATCCAAGTTAACATGAACAAGCTCACTGGAAGAAGTTATTGGCATGAAATATTGATTTGAACAATTTTTGTTCATTTTTGAACAGTTCAAAAAAATTAACATACTGCCTACGGGGAAATTTAAATCCTATATAATTCCTGATCTAACGGACCGATTTGCTTGGAGCAAACTTTATCGGAAAGCTCTTATGACGTAGAACACATATAGAAAGTTCATCCAGAACTAACTAGCCTACTTTCCTATGAAATTTTTTGATCGGGATTATTAAGCCAGTAACATCTTTATACATAGTTCTTATCAAAAACGCAGAAAATTAAAATACAGCAAAATGAAACTCTAGAACTCTTCTAAATACTTCTCAGTGATCTATTAGAATAAGCTGTAGAAATATTTCGTAGTAATCTACAGTAAAACCACTCAAATTCGAAATCCCGGAAAATCCGAATGAGTTTTTCTAAACAAATTTAAGTATGAAAAACACCCGCAAAAAAGAGGAACTAATTAATTTTATCATAAAACAATTACTAAAACTTTATTTTATTTAATTAGCTGAAAAATTAACAAAGTACAGTTAACATACCTAACAAACTGTTTTATAATGTGTCTGCATACGTATATCATGCAGGATTGAAAAGCGGTAAAAGTTGGTTTTTTAAATTTTTTAGGTTAATAACTTTGCAAAAACCATGAAATAATAACAATAGAAACTCACAAAATATTACTTAATATTTCACTTGAAATCATTTATTGTCGAAGTGTCGAGGGTTCGTTTATGTTATGGATAGCTTTCGGCTTATCCGAACAGACTACAGCTCCAATTATTAGTTCGGATTTGAGGGGTTTGACTGTATTTCTTAATTGAATTACATTTATTTTCCAGTTCGTGTGCTTAGTCTCCGGACTCGCTTATGAACTGTCGTCCAATATAACAGATAGCACAAGACAATACATGAAAGATTTTATTACATCACAAAGAGAGGAAATAACAGAAATACACCCAGGGCAAGGTGGGAATCGAACCCACGACCTCGTTACTGCGCGCAAGCAGCGGGCGGAAACTGGTACTAAGACCGCTCGGCCACCGAGGCCCCGACTGTATTTCTAAAATGCCTTATTAAGCATGAATGTTTTGCCTTTGCCGACCGATGAGGCCGCACCTCTTCCATGACGTCATGTGCCCTAGGTCTGAGCTGTTTAAAACGCATGCGCGCAGATTGGGAGAAATAAAAATTTTGCGGTGTGCGAAGATTCGCGATCTTCAGCCGTGTAGAGTCTAGACGAGAGTGAGTGTTCGATTTAATAGTAAGAGAATGTGATAGAATTAATATGTAGTTGTTATATCATTGAAGATGTTTTTGATTTCTTTTTGAAAATATTGTTCAAAAGTAGGTTTCCCATTTTGACGTGTTTGTTCTGTAAGATTGTTACGTTATTTATTGCATAAAAAACGAGATCAGTTTGAATATCTTTGCTTTGAATGCTTTCTGTGCCATTGTTTACAAATAATCACAACATTCCTTGAATCGAACGTCTCAAATTTCATTCTGACTTAATTAGAAAACTTGCTTGAGATTTGTTATGGCTGTGATTATCATGAATTTCACTAATTGTGGTTATAATATGAAATTTCCTATTCCTTTTTATTCTGAGTAAATTAGTAGAAGGGGAGAAAAAAAATCTACTTGTAGTTGATGGGATTATCTTAAATGTACCTTGTATCTGTTGGTGATGAAGTCTGAAAAGTTTTGAAGTAACTGGGGTGCCCCCCCCCCCCCCCCCCATGGTTCGTTGTTTTAAATCATGATTTGAATCAGCTTAAGTTAAATCACAATTTAAATCAAGTAATTTTTTTAAAAAAGCATTGATTTAAATCATTTGTTTTCTTGCTAAAAATTGATTTTAGTGTTAGAAAATGTTTTAAACATAAAAGGTGTTGCATTTACAACCTCTATTTCAAGCAAAACTTCGTAGATTCCACTGTCTCTGTGTTTGTATTATATATTTCGTAACTTTAGAACTAATTATTATTGTTTTTTAAAATTGAACAATATAATTCTTACTCTTCAGTTGTCTTTCTTAACATCAAAGCATAATTTTCATTGAACAATTCATAGTAGTAATCATAATTTACTTAGTATGTTTTAATTTTAATAATACAGTAGTACTTTAGTTCTACTTAATAAATTCCACACAATAAATAATTCAGGATGATAGTGTGAAATATTTTTTCATCTTAGAAGTTTTCAATAAAGATATCTGATTAAAACAAAAAGTTTCAGTTTTTAGTAATAGACTCTGATTTTACTAAATGGGTAAATTAAAAAATATTTCAAGTTATTTCCTTTATAAAATAGAAAAGTGAATAAAGTGTCCTCAATGTAAAATTAAGTGCACACAATTGTTTGATTTTTTTCAGCCTTCAACAGCAAAATAATTCAGATTAAATTTGTTCATTTTTTACTTTGTATCTGAGTGTATACTATTATTTCTGGTAGGGTTAAATTTCGTTTGAATCTTGCATTCATATTAAAAATGTTTCTTCTTATTAAATTATTAAAAAATATCTTGCAGTGAAAATAGCCAAAGGGCCATTTCACCGTATTTTCTAAAAATGTAGAGTCCGCAACATGACACTTTTTTTGTTATAACTAAATAGTTTACAGTTTAATTATCACTAAATTTTATTTTCAAATAATGTGCTCAACACATTATTTGAAAATGAAATTTGGTGACAATTAAACTGTAAATTACGTAGTTATAAAAAAAAAAGTCATGTTGCGGACTCTTCACGTTTGGACAAAATACTGTGAAATGGCCCCAAAGTCTTTAAGGTCTGTTTTTAAAAAATACGATTTTTTTTTCTTTTAAATCAATGCATGTGAAAGTTGAAGCATGTTTTTGTCAATTTGTATATTTGTTACAAGTTAGTTTATTATTAAACTTTTATATTGCTCCTGTGCAATGGTAATTAGGTTATGGATCGCTAATCCAAGATCTTTCTTTACTATTTTTTTCCTTGTTTAACCTCTAGGCTTACGTGATTCTAGCTTCCCAGTATGTACTATGTGCTTTCAAGAACTCTTAACAGAATTATTCTGTTCCCACCATCATTAAATCCTGGAAACCATTTAAATTATGCATGAAGTTGTGTGCTATGGTACTTTCAACAAACGAAATATTTTAAATTTCCTTTTTCCGTGGGCATGAGAAGCCTAAATATTATATGCTGTCTTTGTTATGTTACCTTCAAGGAAAATAATATTGAATTTGCCAATATGCAGGGGAATTTATCTATAAATAAGCTAAAAATTTCAATGAAATGCATATTATACTTCTTTCCAAATGTTGTTCAAGTTATTACTTCTCACCAGGGTGTAGAAAGAAATCATTTTTTTTTTTTTAAATTTTAATAAAAATAAAATTTATTTGATATTTTTAAAAACTTTTATTAGGATTATTTGTCAAACCAGTCAACATAACTTGAGGCTGTCGGATGGAAAAAAGTGAAACTGAATATAATATTTTTTGATGCAAATAATATTGAAAATGAAGCACTGTATAACAGTGTTGCTCAAGAAAGGACGTTTTAAATGCATTTGTACACAATTTCCATGTTTATTCCAAACAAAATTGAAAGAAAGAATTTTTGAAGAACGATTATTCGAAAGCTAAACGAAAGGCAATCGGTTTGAAGATGAAAAGTTGCTAAAAGAAGACATGGAATCCATTTTAAGCAAATGATTCATTGCAACTAGAACACTTTTAGCAATTGTTTCTAACAGAACAAAATAGAAAAGTTCAATTCGTAATGGGAATAGTAAAAACAATAAAAAGGAGCTTTGGAGGAGCTGGAAATGACAACTTTGCTGTACTAAATTTTAATGCTTGACTCTACCAAACCTGATATCATTAGAGCGACTTGGGATAGTCAAGGAAGATGCTTTAGGTTTGGTAGAAAAAAAACGTTATGCAGGGCACCAAATTATCAATTTAATTATGTATATATCAGTAGTGTTACTATGTGGTGGGGGGGGGGGGGGTCCGCCTCGGGTGACACTCAAATTAACTTTTGATAATTATATGTACTTGAATTATGCAACTTATCTGATTCTATTTTAACATATAACTTAAAGTAAATGGAGTTTTCTGAAGGTTAAATAGAATTTAGGATATTTTTTTTGAACCAATGATAATAATATGAACTACAAAAACTGTAATTTTGTACAACACAACAAAGTTTTTCTTTCTTTTTTATGTATGCGTGTGCTGGTGGGGTGACGGCTAAAATCATTTCTCCGTATTTATCGTTCAAAAAGAATGGTTGCATGAAAAACGAATCATCGAAGTTTTACCGATCGGGGCCACATTGAGCATGGTTAATATTTACGATCCGAGAAACTCATCGCTGCAAAAATGAAAGTTGTGACTCAATAAGTTTCTTTTAAATAAATTTAAAAAAATTTTTTTGACACGTTTTATTTTATTTTTGCATTGTTGCCGTCGTTTCCAACCATATAATTACAGTTTCCATGTGAACAAACAAATCAGTACAGTTTCCATAGTTGTAACAAATGTAACAAATATACTGATAATAATCAAAACGCTTCTCCAGCATATTGAGTGAGGCTTCGATGTATTTGCAATCTCCGTTAAAAATTAATGTATACGCAAATTTAATTTAATCCTTTTTTTCTTTTTAATTTATTTATTTATCGTCTGTGCTTTTTATATTTTTCTCATTAGAGTGGCAGCGCTTTTTCCCCAGTTTCGTTAAAACTTTTATTTTGAAAAGCATAACAAAATTTGCAATAAGTTCTTTCGATGATAAATATATATTTTTCACAAACAATTTAATTATATAGTAAATAAATATATATAGTAGTGTGGGGCAGTAAGTAAAAAGGCATCCTCGCCGCCTGACCTGGGTCATTCAGTTTGAATCAGCAGATGCCTTTGCACAAATCATTTTAATTACAATTTATAATATCTAGAACAGCGGTCATTTCGTATGACCGCCAGGCTTACTAGTATATACATAGTCACTGTACATATCAGTTGGTTGAAAGAATATCCCACTTAATGTAATAAATTTTCAATGTAGCAAACCATAGTATATGGTTTTTGTGATCGCGAATAATGGACTATCCCGCTTATTAGAGCGATATTTTGTTGCAAAATAGCTATTCCATTAAGCAGGCTATATACACAAGGGGAAAGCATCGTGCTTGCCTTGGTTCAAATAAAAGAAGTTATTGCATGTAAGTCTTTTAATATGCTATAATCTTTATTTATTTTAGTTCATATTAATTTATATTACTTCCATTTATCTTGTGTATCAATTTATTATTAGGCCCTGGAAGTTACGGACCTAAATAATTAATAACCAGTATTTCTGTAAAAGAATTAGTATACATGGTTTTATTTTTAAATAAACTAGCAGTTTTTTTCCCGCCATGATTTGCATATTTTAAAATTCAAAACATTGTTGCATTATCCAGAGATTCGAAACAAAGCTATTGTTGCCATTTGACAAATAATAATTCTGCTAATTTCCTCAGAGCCAAAAATTATTTTTTTTTTCCCTAATTGTTATATGAGATTATAAAATGGATGGAATATTGTATTTTCGTCGAAGATAAGCTTGTGTGCAAAGTTTGAAGATAATTTATGCAGTGATAGTGTTCAAAAACTGCGCAACAAACTTCCATGACAAATCAAGTTAAATAAAACCGTATAAAAATGCTCTAAAAATACACCAGAAATACCACTAAAGTGGAGAAAATGCACTCACACTTTTGAAAAATCATTTGAATTCTGAGGTCAATATTTTATTCAAACAGCCATGGCGTTATATTGTATGTAAGAATTATGATCCCCTCCTCTCCCCATCCACCCCTCCAGGAGAAAATTCTTTTTGCAGCAATGCCATTCTACTAACAGCAGAATTCATATTTGACATGCTTCATAGTCCTTCTAATCTCCCAGATCTACACTTATGCATATCTGTTAAGAAAGGAATATAAATAAATCAAAGTGTCAATAACTCTCCAACATTTGTTTTTAAACATAGCAATGGAGAAAGTCATTTTTCCAAAAATGATTTGCAGTATTCGTTGTTTGTTTAAATTATTTGCTTTGTAATTGGGCTATTTCACAGTATTTTCTAAAAATGTAGAGTCCGCAACATGACACTTTTTTTGTTATAACTACGTAATTTATAGTTTAATTATCACTAAATTTCATTTTCAAATAATGTGCTCAACACTTTATTTGAAAATAAAATTTGGTGATAATTTAACTAAATTACGTAGTTATAACAAAAAAAGTGTCATGTTGTGGACTCTACGTTTGGACAAATACTGTGAAATGGCCCAATTACAAAAGTATATTTTTTGGTTGTAATGTTGCTTTATTTTTTTAGCTATCAACCAAAATTGCATCTTACCTGTAGGTCAGTATTCTTCTACATGTGTTACTGAATATTCCAGACTGTGTTGAAGCAAGCTAACTGGTGGATACCAGAAAGTATTTAAAACAATTTTTGCTTCAAACATATGCATGTTATGCCGTCCAACCAAAATAACGGTTCAAATGCAGTTATATATTGTACTAGAAATGTAATAAATGACAATTTATGCATGATAGATAACAAATTATTTTTCTGTAGCAATATATAATCTCGGAAATTACAGAAGGCTGAGTCTCATTAAAAATAAAACTTCAAAGCCTTGAGTACGATATCTGTAGCAAAACATTTATTGTGTTGTAGTAATTTGATGTTTTCATTTGCTAGCTGGACAAAAAATATCATGAAGGAATTTATTTTTTAAGTGAAAGTATTTTGTGGAAAACAACTCAAGACTGTTTTTTGAAGTTTTCATGGACCAAAAAACTAATTTTTAGGTAATTAGATGACTGATGTTTGTAAATATATAAAATTTAAAAAAAATCAGAAGAAAAAGTAGAAAGCATATTTTGTATTAATGACATCAAGCTGTTAATAATCATTTCAAATATAGTCCTTTTCAACTGTGCAATTTACTTTTGTTAGTTTAGAAACCATTTTTACCAGTAGAAACAATTTTAAAAAATCAAAATATTGAAAAAAAAATTGATATTTCACAAAATTTTAAGTAACAAATCCATTTAAGAACAAAAATTTAAAAGCATAAAAAATCAATCCTTATCTGTTCCACATCAACAAAAATATTTGGGTTTACGAAAGAAATATTTTTGTATAACCCACATCCTGAGCAGGGAAAAGCTAAGAACGTAAAATTCCATTCTTTCTCTGCAGTGACAATATGGCCACAGAATTAAAAGAGTGTTCAGCAGAAAGGACTACCTCGATCGTCTCAAATAACAGTTGTTCTACTAATGGAATTACAGAACTTCCAGTGGGAGTTTCTTCAGAACACAAGTATCCTTGCACAGCGTGTAAAGAAGTATTTTCAAGTCTCGTAGATTTAGAATCCCACTTAGAAAGTCATACGAATGTAAAATTTTATTTGTGCCAAGCATGCAATAAGATGTACCCTGATTCGTCAATTAAAAACAGTGGTGTGTGTTCTACTGGTGAAAACTTATATCTTTGTGAATTTTGTTCAAAGCTGTTATCTGAAGATGGAAAACCTCCCATTAGTGAAAAATCCCGTCCTGACAATTCATCAGAGACTTTACTTACACAGACATCTGACAGCCGACATCTGAGAACAGCCAAAAAAGCACTATATGAATGTCAAAGTTGTAATAAGAAATTTTCTCTCTTTGTAACTTTTCAAATACATTGTAAGGATCATACAGGAGAAAATCTTTTTTCGTGCAGTTTATGTAAGAAGCCCTTTTCCAATCCTTCTTATTTGCACGCTCATGTGAAGCGCCACGTTAGCAAAAAATTTTATTCTTGCGATGTTTGCTCAAAGACATTTCTTGATGCTTCGAGTCTGAAAAGACACCTGAAATTTCATTCGGGGGAAAAACCACACTCCTGTGGAATTTGCCCTAAAACTTTTGTCGATCTTTCAAGTCTGAAAATGCACTTGAATTCTCATTCTGGTATATATTCTTGTGATATTTGTTCAAAAAGTTTTTCTTACGTAACAACTTTAAAGGTGCATTTGAGACAACACACTGGTGAAAAGCCATTTTCCTGTGATTTTTGTGGTAAGTCTTTCACCCAATCGCAACATCTGAAAAAGCACTTGAGAGCCCACGACAAGGGAAAGGAATTTCTGTGCAATTTTTGTGGCAAATCGTTTTCCAACGTGTCCGGACTGTTCGGCCATATGAGATTCCATATTAGCCAAAGAAGGCATTCTTGCAAGTTTTGCTCCGAAGCATTTATCGAAGCCACTCGTGTGAGAAAGCATCTGGGGCTGCATGCCGACAGAAACCATCCGTCGTGTGAGTTTTGCTCGAAAGCGACCGTGGATGTTGCGGATTTGCAAACTCACTTGAAGACCCACAAAGGTGAAACGACACCTAAAACCCCTAAAACATATTCGTGTACAGTTTGCCCAAAGACCTTTCATCACAGTGGAAGTTTAAGTAAACATTTGAGAATTCACACCGGAAATAAAGCATTTTCCTGTAAATTTTGCCCAAAGACATTTACACTGTCTCATCATTTGAGAATGCATATGAAACTCCACACTGGGAAAAATCCTTTTGCCTGCAGTTCTTGTGAAGCTTCTTTTGTTCTCAAAAAAGATTTAAATGAACATATAAGAGGTCATGCTGACATAAGTGTAGTATAATTTTGTTGTCACTAGCCTGCTTTTTTAAAAGCAAAGCTGCCTCGTAAAATTCATTCAATAAAATCCTGATTAGTATAAATTGCTTTTAATTCTTGTTTCAAAATGTTATCAGAGATCAAGTCACAGATGTTTAAGTTTGTAAACTAGCTTAAAAATGGAAATATAGTTTGGATCTGATGAAATGAATTCCAATTTATGAGGGATTGAATGGTTCCCTTTTGTAAAATACTATGCAGGAAACTGGTCTGTAAAAGAAAGTGCATGTCTGTATTGTTGGCATGCCTATTGACAACAATACAGACATGCACTATCAATACAGCTCTGGATCTGTTTGGTTAGTGTATATTATGGAGAAGTTTCTTCCTATTAAAAAAAAAATTAGATTATTTTAAATTCTGTTTTGTTTATTAGAGTGAATCATCTTTCCATTTTTGAGCATAGCTAATCGAAAAAATATTCTGCTCTGCTCGAGAATAATATAAGGTACACTCCAAAAACACTTCTGTAGTACAATACATCATTTTCTCAAAGTTGGGGAGGGAGGGGGCAGCAGTTACATTCTGCTTAATTTGAGATGGAAATAAGGGCCAACTCAACATGTAACCTTTACCTTCGTATGCTCGAGAGGGTTCTGATGCCATCAGTAAAAAAAAAAAAAGGCCCAATGTTGAGTTCACCCTTCGTATTCGCAACGCCTCATATTAAAATGAACCCTAACTTCAAAAACTTAAATATAATACAATAGTTATGACAGCAAAATTGAACTCGCATGCTCAAATTACCAATTTGAATTTGGGGATATTGTAAAATGACCATCTCTCACTATTTTCAACATTCAAAAATATACAGACTGAACTTCATTTCTATTTGAAGATTGAAAGTTAATGTTCATTTAAATAGGAAGATGATCCCTTAGCAAAATTATAGTCGTCATATTTTTTTTTTTGTACCATTCCTGATAAATTAACATGTTTCATGTGTGTCTAGTGTAAATAGTTTTCAAATGAGAAGGAATGTTTCGTTTCCCTCCCCCCATGTTTCACACAAACACTGTACATGAAAAATTAAAGCAAAATAAATTTTTTGGGGAGTATTGCATCTCAATTGTGTCGAACAGGGTTGGTTCTGATTTCTGGAAAAAATTGATTTCTTTGGATAAAAATTACAGAATTTTCTTTAATCAGTAGATGTTGTTTATTGAAGCTTTATATATGCATACACACACACAAATGCATTGTGTGTGGGCGAAAAGGTAGTATTCACTTAAAAAGACACATTTTTTGTTTGTTTTTTAAAATTTGCGTTGCATTCTTTTTCGAAAATGTTTTGGAAGTTTCGAAAAAAATTTATGCTGAGAATCGCTCCCTGGTGTCAAAACAAACGGAGGCATGTTTTTTCAGGAATCTCTCACACCCCTCATTTTCTCTCTCAGGAGTAACTGACCATTCTAAGAAGTCCAGTTTTTGAAGCCTTTGGTGATTACTTTCCTGTACTTTTCCTTAAAACTATCCTTTTGACTTTGATGGTAAGTTTTTGAAATAAACATTAATTGATTTTGATTGAAAAAGTTTCCTATATAAGTTTTAGGTCCCCTAAAAAATTTTTCATCACCAACTTTTCTGTGCATTTAAAATATCATACTTTGTTACATACAAAAATAAATAAAATTATTTCAAACAAGATTAAATTTCACTATGTAATGATATTTCTTTAATAAAGATGAGTGAAACTATCAGTTCCTACTGCATTCAAAGTAATACAGAAAATACACAAATTTTAGATGTTTTTAAAATTTTAAATTAACTTAATAAATGCTTATAAAAAATACTTAAAAAGTTTGTTATTAGTTTTAAAGTTAACTAATATTTTCAGCTACGATGAACTTCGAGAAATTTTATTATTTGGTCACTGAATGTTCAATATTCTACCAAAGCTCTATTTGTTACATCCCTAGCATTTACACATGGTACTATTTGAGAAAAATCATTTTTGGAAAATCAAAATTGATGATATTCATTGTTTATACAGCATTTGTTTTGTAATTACAGAAGTATTATTATATTTTCTTTTTAAATTTTAATGTTGCTTCTTTACATTTTAGATATCATCGGAAATTGCATCATATCCGTATGTCAATATTCTTCTACATGTGTTAGTGTCAAAACTGAATATTCCAGAGTGTGTTGAAGCAAGCTTACCAGTGGATATAAGAAAGCATTTTTTAAAAAAAAATTTGTTTCAAAGATAGGCATGTTGTTATTGTCATCCAACCAAAATCATTGGGAATTGTAATAGATGTACATATATGCATAATATATAACGAATTATTTTTCTATAGCATTATATAATCTCATAAATTACAAAAGCTTCTCTCAAAAAAATAAGTGAAAATATTTTGTAGAAAACTACCCAAAAGTGCTTTTTGAAGTTTTCATGGAGAGAAAACTAATTTTTAGATAATTGGATGACTGATCGTGAACATAAAATTAAAAAACAAGTACAGAAGAAAAAATGTAGAAAGCATTTTTCATATTAATAACATTAAACTGTTAATAATCTTGTCAAATATAGTGCTCTTGAGCTGTACAATTTATTTTTGTAATTTTAGAAACCATTTTTCCCAGTTCAAGCTAGCCACCAGCTTGAGTTTATGAAAAAAATTTGATATTTTCCAATAGGTAGAGTGCAACGAATCCACTTAAAGACAAAAATTTAAAAACATAAAAAATTAATCCTCATCTGTTTCATATCTACAAAGGTATTTGAGTTTACGAAAAAAATATTTTTGTGTAACCCACATCCTGAGCAGGGAAAAGCTAAGAACGTAAAATTCCGTTCTTCCTCTGTGCAGTGACAATATGGCTACAGCATTAAAAGAGTGTTTAGCAGAAAGGATTAACTCGATCGTCTCAAATAACAGTTGCTCTACTAATGGAATTACAGAACTTCCAGTGGGAATTTCTCCAGAACAAAAGTATTCTTGCATAACGTGTAAAGAAGTATTTTCAAGTCTGGTAGATTTAGAATTCCACTTGGAAAGTCATATGGATGGAAAATTTTATCTTTGCCACGCATGCAAAAAGATGTATCCTGATTCTTCAATTAAAAGCAGTGCCGTGTTTTTAATTACTGGTGAAAACTTATATTTTTGTGAATTTTGTTCAAAGCCGTTATATGAAGTTAGAAAACCTCCCATTGACGAAAAACCCAGTTCTGACAATTTTTCATCAGGGACACTTACACAGGGACATACGAGAACAGCCAGAAAAGCACTGTATGAATGTCAAAGTTGTAATAAGAAATTTTCTCTCTTTATAATTTTTCAACTACATTGTAGGGATCATACCGGGGAAAATCTCTTTTCATGCAGTTTATGTAAGTTGCCCTTTTCCAATCCTTCCTATTTGGACGCTCATGTGAAGCGCCACGTTAACAAAAAATTATATACTTGTGATGTTTGCTCAAAAACATTTGCTGATGCATGGAGTCTAAAAAGTCACCTGAAATTTCATTCGGGGGAAAAACCACACTCCTGTGCAATTTGCCCCAAGGCCTTTGTCGATCTTCCAAGACTGAAAACACACTTGAATTCTCATACTTTTAGACATTCTTGTGATATTTGTTCAAAAAGCTATGCTAACAAAGCAACTTTAAAGGTCCATTTGAGACAACACACTGGCGAAAAGCCATTTTCCTGCGATTTTTGTGGTAAGTCTTACACCCAATCTAAGAATCTGAAAAAGCACTTGATCTCCCACGACAAGAAAAGGGAATTCCTGTGCGATCTTTGCGGCAAATCGTTTTCCAACGTGTCGGGACTGTTCGGCCATATGAGGTTCCACATCAGTCAAAGAAGGCATTCTTGCAAGTTTTGCTCCGAAGCATTTATCGAAGCCACTCGTGTGAGAAAACATCTGGGACTACATGCCGACAGAAACCATCCGTCGTGTGAGTTTTGCTCGAAAGCGACCGTGGATGTTGCGAATTTGCAAACTCACTTGAAGAGCCACAAAGGTGAAACGACACCTAAAACCCCCAAGACGTATCCTTGTACAGTTTGCACAAAGACCTTTCACCACAGTTCAAGTTTAAGTAAACATTTGAGAATTCACACCGGAAGTAAACCATTTTCCTGTAAATTTTGCCCAAAGACATTTACACTGTCTCACCATTTGAGAATGCACATGAAACTCCACACTGGGAAAAATCCTTTTGCCTGCAGTTCTTGTGAAGCTTCTTTTGTTCTCAAAAGAGATTTAAATGAACATATAAGAGGTCACGCTGACATAAGTGTATCATAATTTTGTTGTCACTAGCCTGCTTTTTCAAAAGCAATGTTGCCTCGCAAAATTTGATCAATAAAATCCTGATTAGTATAATTGCTTTTTAATTCTTGTTTCAAAATGTTATCAGAGATCAAGTCACAGATTTTGTGTTTATAAACTAGCGTAAAAGTGGAAATATAGTTCGGCTCTGATACGATGAATTCCGATTTGTGATGGATTGAGCAACTCCCATTGGCTAAATACGGTGAGATCTGTGAAGGGAAGTGCGTGTCTGTATAGTTGGCATGGCGATTCCCATTTGGCAATTAATATAGTTCTGGATCTATTTGATTAGTGTATACTAAGGAAAGTGTCTTACTTTTTTAAAAAATTAAGTCATTTTTAATTGTTTTGTTCATTAGAATCATTTTCCCATTTCCGAGCGTAGTAAATCGAAAAAATATTATGTTTGAAATTAATATAAAGTGCACTCGAAAAACACTTCTGTAGTACAATACATTATTTTCTCAAAGTTGGGGGGAGGAGATGGTCTATTATTCCTACTGACCCTTCTAAGTGATAGACCTGATTAGAAATTTCTTATAAATTATCTGAGTGAATCAATTTCTGGGAAAGGTACAAAGAAGTTTCATGTATTTGTCCTTGTAACTTACAGTAATCAAGGAAAAAAGAAACAAAACATTCCTAATTACTCAGCCGTCATATATGCTGTCTAGAAAAAAAGATAAAAGTTTATCAACAGACATCTTCTTTTAAATTATTTGAATAAAATTGCGATAAAATGTTGTATACATATTAAAACCCTTATACATATTACCCTTACTTCAAAAGCATAATTATAATACCTTAGATTTGACGACAGAACTGAGTTTAGCCAAATTTGAGTAAAAAGTAGTCCCGGATCTGGGGGAGGGGGGGATTTTGAAAAGGGACCATCCAACATTCTAAATTTACAGACAGTTTCATGAAGTCGTGTAAATAAGCATTTAGGTGTTTTAAGGAAATAAGAACTATGGTTCCCATTGCAATATGTAAGTTATAGGTTACTGCTTTTAAAATACTGGGGGTTAGCTAAGATTTCTAACTTTAATCAACAGGTGGAATTGTATACATTCAGCAATGATATATAGACTCTAGAACAGCAGTAAAATGTATTTTTAAGCACAATAAAAAACAAAAACAAAAAACTCTTAAATGTTTGTAGCTGAAGTTTTAGATAGCCATACGAAAACTTCTCCAGATTAATTTTTCATCGAAACGTAACAATGTTTTGATCAAAAATTTTTAAAATATTAATTTCATCGTTCATAAAAATATTTAATATTTTCAGCCACATAAAACATGTTTTTACTAAGCTTTTTTATAGTTCCATATAAAAAAACAAACTGCTGTAGCCATATGTTTAAATATAAATATCAGAAAAAATGTGTTGACAGTATTAGATGGATTTTCCTTAATTTGATTGGAAAGTAACGGCTGTACCAAAGGACACAAAAATTGGTTTGCAAGGTTCAACTTATGGTGCTGATTACAAATCTGTGATAGCAAAAATAGAGGTTGCCGTTTGAAAATTTAAAATTGGTGTTCATTTTAATAGGGAAACGACCCCTAAGCAAAATTTTAATTGGCTTTTTTTTAACCTTATTCCTGATAAATTGACGCATTTTGTGTGTCTCTAAGTGTTTATAGTGTCCCCCGGAGAAAAGAGTATGTTGTACAATATATACCTGTATATTTATTAGGGATGTACCAAGTAGCACTTTGGCCGAGTACCGAGTACACGGCCATTTACTACTCGGCCGAGTACCAAGTACCGAGTAGTTGTGAATAAAAAAAGAGTGCACATGAAGAATTTTGTATATATTGAAATGAAAACATAAATTTCAACTACATAAAATATATAAACTAATAAATAAACTAATGAAAGAAATTGAATGTAAGAATTCCAAAATAGAATTCTTTAAACCATTATAACTCTTTATAAAAATCAGTTTATCAAAAATTATTATTGGTTGCAGTAAAAATGCCTCGTAATCTTCTCCTCCCCCCCTCCCTCCCCGCACCCAAAGAAAAAAGTCTATATTGACACTGTATATTTTTATTTACTTTCTTTTCATTTTTTAAATTTTTTTCTAGTTAATAATGAAGTGATATTTTTTATATGTAATTCTATTTTTAAAACCTAAGATACAAAATTATTAATGTCAAAAAAACACAAGTTTCCATGTACTATGACGTAATTTAAGATACATTAAATTTAAAATTGTTACCCAATTATTCAGTTACCCAAAGAGAAATTATATTTAATGCAAATAAGTTACCACAAATTAATCCATTTAAAAGGTTTAGATGAAAAGACAATCTTTTCTTCATCAGGCATCCCAAAAGATTGCCAGGGCATAACATACGAGTTTCTGACATGTGTACCGATTTGTTAAATCAAACATGTTGGACGCTACTCGTACAGCTTAAAAAGTGGCAAACAAAGTATAGAAAGTGGAAAAAAAAGTCGAATTAGCATATGAACTTTACCAATATATAAGCTGTGTAAAAATATTTTATATACTTATATGTTTTTTTAATTATTGCATATTACATATTTATATTTGCATATTATTGTACTAATCAGTTACAAATTTATCTACTATTAGTAAACTTTAAAAAAATGTACCGAGTATATACCGAGTACTCGGAACATCTCTAATATTAATATATGTATTTAATATTTAAAATAAAAAGAACATACCAAATGATATAAAGAATTAAAAATCCAGAGTATATTGTATAATATATATATCTATGTATAGAGACATATTATACAGTATCCTCTTGATCAGGGATGATTTTTTTTTAAAGCAGACTTTAAATGTTTTGGATATTTATAATGCTACATTTATGAAAATAAGATGACATGTTAAACAGCATGTTTTCGGCTATTTTTTTACTAATAATATCGATAAAAATACTTTGGTGCACATGTGTCATTCAAATCAAATTTAATCTTACCAAGATTACCCTTATATAAACTCTTAAGTGCAGAAAAAAATGAACAAATTTAACATAATTTTTTTTTTAACTTTAAAAAGATTAAATATACCAGACAATTTTTATGTCTTGTTATATGAGTACTTGATTTTTTGTGCGCACTTTAATAATTTTTCTATTTATAATTAAAAACACTTAAAATATTTTTTAACTTACTTATTTGGTAAAATCAGATCTTCACTTTACATTACACTTAAAGCTTATTTTTTGATTAAATATCTCCATTGAAATTTCTGATAAAAAAATATTTCATTAAAAATTTTAAAAAATGTTATGGTGTGTAGATAAAACATTCCTTTAATTATGTTCTTTTCAACACTAACATTCTGGATTACATATTGTGTGATATTCATTTAATCAGTTTAAAATACTGTTACTAAATTAAAAAAACACAGAATGGTTCATGATGATAATGAATTGCAGGATAAAAAGATGAATGAATTATGATTGCTGTTTATGTGCCTGAAGATTGAAGTAAAAACGTGAAATTCAAAAAAAGAAATAGTTCTAAGCTGTTGAAATAGGTCACACACACACTTAGACAGAGGTTCCATTGAAGCTTTCCTGATTTAAACAGAGTAATGCAACATATTTTATGTTTAGAACAATACTTTATGAAAGTGAAAAATAAATATTTAAATTTAAAAAAAGAACGAGAAAGAGAAAGAAAAATCAAAATAATTTTAATCAATAATTTAAAAAAGTGATTTAACTCAAGCTGGTTTTAAGTTATGAACCCTGCTCTTGAAATTTCAAAAACCTTGTCGAGTCAAAAAATTATTTTTCCCCTTATTATTGCAATAATAATCTAATGTTCATTTCAGTTTCTAAGTTGAAGAATTTTCTCTCAAAACCTTGTTACGTGAAATATTTTTCGTAGTGAAAAAGGAATTTTTTTGGGAGAATTACCATTCAATTGTGTCAAACAGGGGTGGTTCTGATTTCAGGAAAAAATTGACTTGTATAAAAATTACAGAATTTTCTTTTGATCAATAGATGTTATTTATTGAAGCTATATATATATATATATATATATATATATATATATACATATATTTTAATGAAAAGGAAAAAATAATTTGAAGGGGAAAATTTCAGCTATAGCATGTTGTTTTTATGCTATATATTTTTACATAGCCGACATCACGTAATTCGAAACCTTTGTAATCTCTTTTTAAAATTCTGTTTAAACTCATTTAAAACTCGTTAAATTTAAAGAAAAGGTTGATAATTTCATAAAATTCTGCTCATTTATTATTTTTCATGTAACTCCCAGCTTTCTTTTTGAAAATTATTTTCGTTATCTATATAAATAAAAATTCCTCACATGCTATACTGGGATTTCCCAGAAACCTGCAATGCCAATATTTTCGTTACATATACTTCCTGCTCCCTCCCACTGATGGAGAGTCGGGCTTTTTTCATTATTTTACGGTTTGAATTTTAATATTCGTGCATTTGCGGTTTGCCACTTTTAATATGTTTAAAATTTAATTGTTTTTTGCATGCCCACTAATTTAATATTTTACAAATTATTTTTTTCTTTTCATTAAAATATTTCACAACTGTTTAAGTGAGCTGCCTCATGCACCTTTTTGCAGATTGAGTTTACTTTGTTATCCTATGATTATATATCTATATATATACACACACACACACACACAAATGCATTGTGTGGGGGGGGGGGGGAGGTAGTATTCACCTAAAAGACTCCTTTATTGTTTGTTTTTTAAAATTTGCGGTGCCTACTTTTTCGAAAATGTTTTGGAAGTTTCGAAAATTTTTTTTACTGAGAATCGCTCCCTGGTGTCAAAAGAAACAGACATGTTTCCAGGAATCTCTCACACCCCTCATTTTTTCTCTCAGGGGTCATAGTGTATGAAATCCAGCTTTTGAAGCCTTTGTCGATTACTTTCCTGTACTTTTCCTTAAAACTATCCTTTTGACTTTGATGGTAAGTTTTTGAAATAAACATTGATTATGAATGAAAAAGTGTCCAATCAGTCCTTAAAATTTTTCATCACCAACTTTTTTGTGCATTTAATATATTATACTCTATTATGTACAAAAATACAAAAGCATTTGAAGATTTATGGCATTCTTATTTTAGTCAGATTGACATCAAATTTAGTACAGTTAAACTCTCAATAGTGGATAGCAGCAAGAACAAAAATTTGTCTGTAATAGGGAGGTGTCCGCAAAAGAGGGGGTGGGCAGGGCACGATTAAGACGGTCGGGGACCCAAGGCACAACATTATTTTGGGGCGCCCTATGGTACGAAAAGTAAAAATACTGGGTATAATGTATAAAGTTAAATAAGCTTGGAGATTATTCTATTAATACTGAGATTATTCTATTCATACCCAATTGACAAGGGGGGGGGGACACCTACTGACACAAGATCCTACTATTCTGCATTCTGTATTGCTTTTATTCAATATGATTTTTGTGTTATTCCATTAAATAAGCAAGTTTTTTGAGTACACATATTGCATATTCAAATTTTGCTGTTTATGATAAGAAATAATTAAAAATGCAGAGATGCCTCAGCGATTAAAAGAGACTATTTAGCATGATAGTCAATGAAGATATTGATGTGATTGTGGATAGTTTACCTTGTTTACGCAAAGACTTTTAGCTTGCCATTTAAATGAGTTAAGATCTTTCCATTTTGTAAAAAATTGTCTTTTGAGAGATATTTTCAGAAATCTTTTTAACAATTTGGGGACCCAAGGCCGCGGCCTAGTTGGCCTGTGTGGTAATCAGGCACTGAGGGGGGGGGGGGGGTTAAGGCTAAATATGTTGCTGGTAGGGAATTAAAAACTGCCTGCATGAATGGTGTCCATTAGAAGGTGTTTAGCTGTATTTATACTATTTTAAACACAATGAGTTCATCTATGTTGTAAAAATATGGGACATTCTGTTTTGTGTTTTGGCATGAGGTTTATATTATCTGCACAGATGCACTAAAAAATTCTAGTTCAAACTTTTGCCAAAACAAAAATGATAAAATTTAGCTGCAACTGTTTAGTACCATTGGGTACCAAGTTGAACCATGAATAAAGCTAGGAACCATTGTGAGGGTGCAACTTTGTGCCAAATTTTGGTTACAACTATTCAGTTTCACTCATTTTTTCGGTGAATGGTTGAAATAGAATTTTTTACTGTTCACTTATCAAAATAGGGCCAAGCATGACCTTTAACACATTGAGTGCCACGCGGTTTTATAGCGACTTCCCCGTCAGGCTGCACGCGCAGGTATCGTAGAAAGGCAATGCGAAGCGCAGTACTGGCAAATTAGAATTTACTCGATGGAACTTTTAAAATGTATTAGGGCCATTGTTTTTTAGCATAGTGGAAGGTATTTCTGTTCAAAAGGGAATGCTTATATAAGCATTCATTCAACACGTTAGGCCCCTCGCCTGTTTGGTTTATAGTTTGGCCCGCTAGAGATATGATTACATTGAACTCCACTTCGGGTATGAGAATGTCAGTAACTTCTTGTCAGTCACCGGTGACTGACGCGGCCTGAACGGAAAGGTCGGTGTCAGTCGCCGGTGACTGACGTGGCACTCAACGTGTTAAGGGATGTCAATTGATACTTACTTCTTTTCTTAGTAGCATGCATGAGAGTGGAAAAAAATTGTCCCCCCTTTCCGCTCAGTACTATGCATATCTCTTATGAAAAGAATATGAATAAATCTGTGTGTTAGTAATTCTTTAGTATGCCCATTTCGTAAGAATAACAAATATTCAGCCAGTGTTCGGCCTTCAGGCTAGCCAAATAGTGTTTTCCTAATCTAGCGGACTATTCGGCCTGGCCAATTATTGATCAAGGGGCCGTTCATAAATGACGTCACGCTTTTCTCCCCCATCTTTGACCCCCTCCCCCCTTTGTCACACATCATGCTATGTTGCATAAGGCATGATGTCACACTTCTTGTTACCCCCTTCCCTCCCCTTGCCACAATTTCCCGAAACCCCCCCCCCCCCTCCACCCTCGAAGCGTGACATCATTTATGAATGATCCCCAACCGAATACTTATGCTATAGTAACTATGTGGAAAAAAGAAAAAAACCTGCTGATTTTAAAATTTTATATTATATTTATTTTATGTGTGTTATAAGTTATTTCAAAAAAAGAAAGAAAAACGCAATAGTATGTAATTTTCACAAATAGGAATAATTTGGAAAATAAACTAACACAATGCTTTTTGTTTTTACTGCAGCACCTGCATGTGTTTTCGAAACTTGTTTGCTGCAATATTCTAGTTAGTTTTGTGTTCCTATATTTATTATGCAAATGTTCTGGCATAAAGTATACTAAATAACGTATTATGAAAATTATTGTATTATGCACTGTAATATAAATAGAAGTTATGATGTCCAAACTGTGTTTTATCTCCAGTAATAAATACCATCATACTATAAAAACCACTTTATTTGCACAACAATAATTTCGTTAAAAGCCCAAAATCTAATAATCAGAACGCGGTCATTGTTGCCAACTTTGATAACAAAAAATCCTGTTGCAAAAACTTACTTTAATGCATTACAAAAACATAATTTTTTTTAAAGCAAAATTACATTATGTGCTTTTGATTAAATATGGTCTACCTGTAACAGCAAATACTCACTATGATGGGCAATATGATATTTTCATTTTGTCATTGTCAAAAAAAAAATGAAACCCGTCAACAAACGGGCGGGCAGACTTTTTAGGGCTAGACTGGTTTATTTTAACCATTAGGCAAGAGAAAAATGAGAAGAACCTAAAACATATCATGAATAAGTCAATATCACTTATTAGCGGTTAAATGTATTGAATTTTAATAAAAGATCAATTAACTTTGCACATTTAAATACATATATTTTTTTAATCCATAAAATAAAAATATTAATTTTTCTAACTTTTAAAATATCTGAATAAAACTATTTCAAACAAGAATAAATTTCACTAAGTAGTGGAATTTCTTTGATAAACATGAGTGGTGAAATTATCAGTTCCTACTGCATTCAAAGTAATGATAACTTATTTACACCAATTTTAGATGTTTTTAAAATTTTAAACAATGCTAATAAAAGCTTAGAAAAAATACTTAAAACCCTTGTTTGTTTTAAATTTAACAAATATTTTCAACTACGATGAACTTCGAGAAATTTTTATTATTTCATCGCTGAATGTTCAATATGCTGCCAAACCACAATTTGTTACATTTACACATGGTAGTATTGGAGAAAAATTATTTTTGGAAAAACAAAATCAAAATTGGTGAAATTCATTGTTTACATTATTTGTTTTGTGAATACAGATGTATTATTATATATTCTTTTTAAATTTTAATGTTGCTTCTTTACATTTTAGATATCATCGGAAATTGCATCATATCCGTATGTCAATATTCTTCTTGTGTTAGTGTCTAAACTGAATATTCCAGAGTGTGTTGAAGCAAGCATACCAGTGGATATAAGAAAGTATTTAAAACAATTTTTGCTTCAAAGATATGCATGTTGTTATTGTCGTCCAACCAAAATTAATGGTGAAAATGCAGTTATAGATTGTACTAGAACTAATGAACGGACAGTTCGTATATTACAGAAAATATTTTAATATCATTGAAAAGAAAAAAAAACTCCTAAGCTTTTGGGTATCATTATTCATTATTTATGAATATTAAAGAAGACATTTGTTGTTGCAATTTCATGTGAAGTTTGCATTTGTGCATTTTAAAAATATTCTGAAAAGATTTTTTTTTTTTTACTTGACACAAACTTTATTGCTTAAAAATATTTTGTTGAAGAAAAGCCAAGAGTATTTTGAAGTTT
This sequence comes from Octonoba sinensis, assembly GCA_038502835.1. NCBI lineage: Eukaryota > Metazoa > Arthropoda > Arachnida > Araneae > Uloboridae > Octonoba > Octonoba sinensis. Next base: position 111,876,066 of record CM076606.1, read on the forward strand.
TCATGATAAAAAATAATTTTCAGAAAATTGAATGACCGTGTGTGTAAAAAAAGAAATTAAAAAATGTAAGCAAAATGTTTTTCAGAACAAAAAATTGTAGAAAGTATTTATTTGTATTAGGGACATTAGGGCAGTTATCATCTTCAAATATATTACAGGTTTAAAAATCCTCTTCTGCAGTATTTTTTTTTTTAATTATTCTTTTTCTTTAAGTATGTAATTAATTTAGTTGTACGAAGGAAAAAAATTACTATATTAATGAGTATAGCTAACACACTTAATGTGGAAAAAATTGATAACATAAAAAGTGTTCCCTATCTGATCGTGTAGATGAAATCGAGGAACTAGTTTGGATTTACAAAAAAAAAAAAAACCCTCCTAAACTACCAAGCATAGCTGTCTCATTTGAAAGAAAATGCTGAAAACCTAAAATACCGCTATTTTTCTTCTTTCCTGTACAAAGGCAATATGGCTGTACAATTAGAAGTATGTTCAACAGAAAAGACTGTCTCAAACAACAGTTATTTTTTCAATAGAAGTACAGAAATTCCAGCTGGTACTTCACAATTAAAGTATTCTTGCAAAGTGTGTACAGAAGTATTTACAAGGCTCATAGATTTAGAATCTCACTCTAAAAGTCATGCGAATGCAAAATTTTATTTGTGCCAAGCATGTAAAGGGTTATATCTTGATTCTTCGGTTGAAAACGGTGTATGTTCTACTGGAAATGACTTGTATTTTTGTAAACTTTGCTCAACGCCATCATATAAAGCTGGAAAACCTCCCATTAGTGTAAAACCCCGTCCTGAAAATTTTTCATCCAAGACTTTAAATACACAGAAACATACGAAAGGAGCCAAAACACTATATGAATGTAAAGTTTGTTTGAAGAGCTTTTCTCAGTTTTCAACTTTTCAAATACATTGTAGAACTCATACGGGGGAAAAGCTATTTTTGTGCAATTTGTGCAAGAAGCCCTTTTCCAATCCTTCTTATTTGCACGCTCATGTGAAGCGTCATCTTGGTAAAAAAGAACACTCATGTGATGTTTGTTCAAAGGCATTTGTTGATGCTGCAACGCTGAGAAGACACATGAAATTTCATTTGGGGGATAGACCGCACTCCTGTGGAATTTGCTCTAAAGCATTTGTGGATCTTTCAAGCCTGAAAAAGCACTCAAATACTCATATTGCCGAAAAAATGTATTCTTGTGATTTTTGCTCAAAGAAGTTTATGCATGACTCTACATTAAAAGTGCATTTGAGACTCCACACTGGAGAAAAACCATATACCTGCGATGTTTGTGCCAAATCTTTCACCCAATCCCATCATCTGAAACAGCACTCGAGAACCCATAGCAAACAAGACAAAACAAGTCAGGAATTTTCGTGCGATTTCTGTAGCAAAACGTTCTTCAACATTTCAAAACTGTTTGGCCATTTGAAACCCCGCATCGATCGAAACAGGCACTCTTGCGAGCTGTGTGAAAAAGTGTTTAACGAAGAGCCTTGCCTGAAAAAGCATTTGGGATCTCGTCACGACAGAAAACACAGGTCTAGCAAATTCTGTGCAAAAGCAGCTGCGGACGCTACAAATCTGCAAACTCACTTGAAGACTCACATCTTCGAAGGAAAGCATGGACCATGTAAAAAGGCACATTTCTGTAAGTTTTGCTCAAAGATGTTTCTACGCAGTTCCTCTTTGAATGTACATTTGAGAGTTCACACTGGTAGTAAACCATTTTCCTGTGAATTTTGCTCAAAGACATTTTCTCAGTCTCACCATCTGAAAATTCATTTGAAAATCCACACAGGGAAAAATCCCTTTTCTTGTAGTTCTTGTGAAAAATCTTTTGATCGCAAGAAAGATTTAGATGAACATATAGCTGTTCATGGCGGTGAAACTGCATTATAATGCGTTCTTATACTCTGTGTAATTAGAATCGGCATGTCAAGGTCACACAACTCTACCTTTTCCCCGCTTGGTTTGAGGAACATGCTGTTAGTTTGTTGTTTTAGTTACAATAATAATAGACGGATTCAAATCAGATTTATTTCTCAATGGCAAAAATAGATTGCGTGAGATAAAGTATTCTAATATTTGGAACCAATCTAAATCTTATTCTAATAGTTTGATTTGTTTCCAAGAGCTATTGTATACGTAATTTATTGTATTTTATATTTTTTAAATGTTAAAATATTATCAAAACATTCCAGATTTCATTTATGAGAAATTTAACTGCATTTACTTAGTATCAAATATAAATTATTTCTTATTACTTTTTACAAATTATATTCTACTATTTTGAATCGGAGGTGTAGTCATGCAATTGCCTTGACTGCAGTGCAACAAAAAAGTGGCGCTGTTATCTTTCTCACAGGTGCCATGGCAACAAAGCAGGAAACGCGACCTGGATGCTCCCCGCTATTTTAATTACAGAGACTATAGTCAAGGGCCTGCACTCTAAAAATTTTGCGTTTAGTTGCCACCGTTTTCGCTGTTACTGAACACGGTTTGTGGTGTCCGATTGGTGTAAGGTTGAAAATGATTCATTTTTACTGTACCGTCATTTTTGTAAATGTGTTTGTGTAAAATAATATAGACAGTGTAACAGTTCTTAGCACATGAAATTTGTTAATTCCGTTACGTATGGAAATTTCATTGCAATGGGGGCAATTCATCGCTAGAGGGACTCGTGAACGATCATCGTCGTCACTTGATATCCGCTCTTTGTTTACTAAGATTTTCAATCGAGTTCTCCGTGGAGTTCCCTAGGCAAAATGAGTTATCTTAAAATTAATTAGACTATTTTCACAGCTTTTTCTGATTCTAACCCAGTATTTACATTTAATTTAATCATTATTCAAGAAATTTATTAATTATTTCAATATTTATAGTGTTTATTATTTATAGTGTTAATTTTATGTAATGTAGAAGAACTTTATTTATACCTAGTTTTTATTAGATTTGTCGAACTCGAAGTAAAGTGATGCTACAGCTTTCTTTGTTTACATTGTTTAATCACTGCCACGTGACCAATGACGCTGCTTGAATTACCTCCATTGCTCATTTCTATGAAAATAGGATAAATGAACAATCGTCATGAAGTTTTGATGCATTGACGAGTTAACAAATATCATATGCTATAAAAACATTCTGCTGTCTGTATTTTTTAGAAAGACACTTAAAAAAATTTAAAATACATCAAGAAATAAATTATTTTCAACTTTACACCAAAAATGTGTTCAGTAACATAAAATTTTTTTACAGTGTACTTTAACACTAGTAGCACTGGGCCGTTTTCAACCATTTCTAAACTTGCATTTTACACCAAGTTGCTACTAGTTATGATAAAACTTTCAGTCACATTCACTTGTCCTACTTATCGTGTATTAGGAAAAGCTAGTGCAGTTGAAAGTTTCACTAATTAGTAAAAAATGATGCAAAAGGGAAGCTTCGAAACAGTCAAAATGACTCGTCTGGTAAATCTAGTGTTAAGAAAAAGTTTTCTGTCAAAATTGTGTTAGTAAAAAATGTACGTATATGTGCTTACATGAGCTCACCTCCTAACTTGCTCGCAAAAAAATCTTTTAAAAATGACTGACCCCTGTATATGCCCATCCCCTTACTTTAAAAGTATAATTTATATGCATTTGACAAATAATACTGGGATAATGTTTGTATATTCTTTGAATATGACACTCTTCATAATTTTTTGCCTTTTAAATAGAAAGTCCTAATACCGTAATTGTCGGCAAAGATCCCGCATCGTTGTATAGTCCGGCAGGAAGAAAAATTCATTCTAAAAAAATTAAGTTCGGTGTATAGCTAGCATCGTTGCATAACCCGCACCCAGAAAAAAACATGGGATACACCCCTAGAAAACAATACATTCGCCTGTAGCTCCCGAGCCCCAATCTGCTTTGGACATTGTTTCGAAAGCTACGATTTATTTCTCTGCATTTTGTTTTGAAGGAAAGAGATTTCGATTTATTTTTGTACGGTAAATGTCTTTTCAATGATACTTTTTTTTTAATTTCATGTATTGCTCGCATCGTTATATTGCCCGCAGGTAGTATAAAATGGAGCTTTTTTGTAGATAACCCGTGGGCTATATACAGATAATTACGGTATGTTAAATCTTATTTCCACAGATAAAATTTTGAAAATTTTTGACCTGCGTATAACCCCACCAGGCCCGGCTCAAGTAATAAGGGGTACCAGGAGGCAGGGTTGGAAAAAACCCAGGTTTTTTCAGAAAAAACCCAACCCGGTGGGCTTTTTCGGGTTTTATGGGGGTTTTTAGGGTTTTTTCAAAAATTTGAGGTTTTCTTTATTTTTTTTTTTGTAAGAGGTTGCCTACAGATAATAATATTAGTTAAAGTGAAAAAGAATAAGTATTATATATTTCTTTTAAGAACATTTTATGTTTTAATTTTAAAAAAATTTGAAAAAATTAAATAATTGCCTTTTAAATATTAATTATTCCATCCTGTCCTTTACAACTATAAATTAACTTTTTAAAAGTCAATTACTTTGCCCCTTGTTTATTGTATTTTTAGTGTCCAATAAAATCCCATCAAAGGGTTTAAGAAACAAGTTATTTTTAAGTCTAGTTAATTGCAATTATTTTATGTTTAAAGGAGTTGAAGCTAATTACTTTCAAAATTACTGCAATCTCTTACATGCATAGATGCCGGGGACGCGCTATAGCACGTCAAACATTCAAACATCGGAGGTGGAAACGCAAAAAAAAATTATTACACATCCCCTGAGACGCATAATTTTTAGCAATTTTCATTGCGGAAAAAAAATCAAGTCAAATATATAAAAAATCGATAGGCAAAAATATGTTTGTGTGTCCTTGACCAGCATTTTGTTAGATACCATAGATTGTTTTCTTAAAATTAGTTTCTCTTAAAACATATCTATCATTTTGAGTGAAATTCTGCTATTTTCTTTCTTTTGGGATTTGTTTCTATACTTTTTTCAATAGAGAAATTTTTGTAGGAAAGAAATTTTATTTTGATTATGTAGAACAATTTCAAAACCATCCAGCATTTTTGAGTTTTTATCCAGGATAAAAAGATATTTGGTTTAAGTCGGTTTTTTTTTTTTTTTTGTTTACATAAGTGGAGTTTAATTTTGAGCATGAAGTTTGAAAAAAACCCACCTGTAGGGTTTTTAAGTGGGTTCTTATTATTGAGTCAACCCTCAAAATTTTACACCCATGACATATAAGGTATATATTATGAAAGTATTATGTATGTTGTTATGGTCAAAATAGGTATTTTTATTTGTTTACATAGTTAAAATTCAATTTTAAACAAGAAATTTTGAAGAAATCCACCAGTGGGTTTTTTTAAGTGGGTTTTCATTTTTTATCCAATTCTCAAAAATTATTAGACATTACATATAATATATGTATTATGAAAGTATGTGTTATGTTTGGTCGAAATCAGTATTTTTATTTGTTTACATAAGTGGAGTTCAATTTTGAACAAGAATTTTGAAAAAACCCACCTGTGGGTATTTCCAAGTTGGTTTTTGTTTTTAAGCTAACCCTCAAAATTTTATACCCATGCCATATAATGCATGTATTATGAAAGTATGTATTATATTTGGTCTAAATCAGTATTTTTATTACTTTACTTAGGTAAAATATAATTTTAAGCAACAAATTTGATAAAACCCGCTTGGGTTTTTTCAACTGGGTGTTCGGGTTGGGCAAAATCGAACCAACCCTGCCAGGAGGCAATAAAATATCCCCTGTCCCTATCATATGTGTTTTGAAGAGTGTAGGGACTAAAAATACTGCTACTCAATGTAGTGAAACCCGTGTAAGTTCACTACATTGTAAGTTCACTACACCACAAGTGTAGACTACTTGTGGTGCAGCACTTTAGCGGTCAACTTAGACAAGTGGTCAACTTATGGAGGGTGGAGATTTTTTGTCATTTCTTACACTATGCATTTATACATTTACAGCTATTTAAAATATAGTTTCATCTACCAACGTTACTTTAAGGGGACCCGAACCGTTTTGAGGCGGCCAATTTGTAGTCAACTTTCTTCAAGCGTTACTCCTCAGCCATGGGGAATTTTGCTTCGTGGTTTTTTATATTTTTTTAAGTAGGTCTTTCTCTATATGTAGACCAAATTGTATCCAAAAATATTGAATATTTATTTTTTTATTCAATATCGAAGTTTTTTACAATTTCATAACTTCCGGAACTGTTTTCTCGAAAACGGCTAAATGAATCAATATACTTTTTTTTGCATATGATTTGGCTATATTAGACCTCTATTTACAACCAAGGGTTTTTCAAAATTTTGAAAACAACCTACAAAAACAATTTTTTTTTTAGTGTTGTGTATTCACTACGAAAAGTTTTTAGCGGACCAGATTTTTATAAAGTGAAATTTTTAAATATCCCTGGTTGTGAATTCATTATAAGATGTGTCAAATAAAATAAAAAAATAAGATCAGTAAAATCTTGAATGGATTATGAGAAAAATGTTCCGGAAGTTATGAAATTGTAAAAAACTTTGATATTGAGTAAAAAAATAAATATTCAATATTTTTGGATACAATTTGGTCTACATATAGAGAAAGACCTACTTAAAAAAATATAAAAAACCACGAAGCAAAATTCCCTATGGCTGAGGAGTAACGCTTGAAGAAAGTTGACTACAAATTGGACGCCTCAAAACGGTTCGGGTCCCCTTAAAAAATAGTAATTAGCTTTTTTTTTCACAATTATTTAAAATTTCATTAGAGAAATTTAATCTGAATGGCTTACAATGCATCCTATACAACTCTAAAAGTAAAGTACTTAGTTAAATTAAAGATAAATATCTTATGAATTATTCTTCTACTGATATTTCATCCATCCAGACAAATAGCTGGTCTGAGAAGTTATTTTAGTTTTTTTTATTTTTGCAAAAATAGATAAACAAATAAATACAGTAACGGATTTAGGTTTGAGGGCGCTCTAGGCCCGAGACGATATGGCGCCCTTTTTCTTTCGTAACAGTATATTTATATGTACTATATATATAAACATATATATATATATATGTGTGTGTGTATAAAATAATGAAAATAATAACAATAATAATAAGAAATCTAATTCAGGTATAAGTTAAACATATGCTCGCATTATAAAAAAAGTTTTTGAAATCTTTTTGTTAAATATTTCAGGTTTTAGTACTAGCCTGATTAATTATTTTAACAAATGAATTCTATTCTCAAAATGGTACTATGTTTAGATAGTAAGAGCACACAATAAAATAAACTTCAAAATCTGGTCTTACAGTTTACAGAAAACCCAATCGATTTTTAATTTTAGTCACCTTAAAGATTTTGGCGCCCCTCAAAATTTGCCGCCCTAGGCCCGGGCCTAAGCCTAAATCCGCTGCTGAATAAATAGTGCAATAATTAGGCGGTCAACTTACAAAGGGTTTTTTTTATAGTACTCCCACCCAAATTTGGCGGACATAAGTGGTCAGTATTGGCAGGTGGTCAACTAAGGTGGTCAAGTTACAAAGGTTTCACTACATTATATAATATAAGGCTGATTCCGTTCCTGACAAAAGTGGTCAACTTAGACAGGTGGTCAGCTTACAAAGGTGGTCAACTTTACAGGTTTTACTGTACATACATAAATAATCTTAAATATCCATAGAACAGATTATTTTTCTTATTTATTAGAAGTGTCACACTGTGCAATAAATTAATTAGCTGTCCCTTAAGAACGTTGCACCAGGGTTCGAAATTAGGATGTAAAAGTTAGGCGGCGTTGGCTCCTAACGGTTTTGTTTTAGTTGGCAAAAATGTTCTGCTAGGCGTTTTTCAAAATAATTGAAACTGCTTGGGCAGAGATAACAATTATGAAGACAGTTGTGCAATTGTTAAAATAATCACAACCTTGCTGAGGAAATTATTGATAAGTAAAAGTAAAATGTTCAAAAATTAATTTCTGTTAGTAACTTTTCAGAAGTTGGTAATTTCACTTGAGTTTATGAATCAGTATCAACGTTTATTTTAATCAGTGCTTAATAAAATAAAATATAAGTTAATTAGCTTAACTAGTGTTATTTACAATCTAGTGGTACTTACAAAACTTCATTTATAAGTAAAAATTCGTGATTCAAAAATTTGTAGGTCAAGAAAATACGAGTCTTCATAGGTAGTAAAAACTCAAAGTACAGAAGATTAGACAGTCAAACAGGAATATTCAGTTGCAAAATACGACTAATGACCACTAATTTCCAACCTTGCGCTGTTCTGTCCTCTGACACCCGCCATCTCTGATTCCATCTCCCTACTTTCAAGTCGAATTTTGAATAAAAAAATCCAAAGCCCAGTTCAGCGAAAAAAAGTGGTCTAATATACGAGCATATCTAGTAAAAACATCTTCTTTTCAAATGATGTTGCATATGGATTTAAAGTCTAAATTTCTGTCACTAGGTTGTAGCCTACATGAAATTTTTTTCTATATTATTATATAAAATGCTCCTTTCAGGATATACACCGTGTGTCAAAGAATTTTTAAGACTTGGTTTACGAAAGAAAATAAAAACTAGTAATTATATATTTTTTAGAGTATTTTTACTCAAAAATAGTTCCTTTGGCTTCAATACATTTGTTAAAGTGGTTTAACAACGATTCGAATGCTTGTTCCAGATCACATTGTGGGGCTGCCTCCAAAGCTTGCATTAAACTGTCAATGCCAACAAAGTTTTAAAAAAAAAGAATAAATTAATGAACTGAGGTTTTGGCAGTGTATCAGCTGATAGTGAAGGAATTTCATGAACGCTCGATAACACAGACAGCGCCACTGTACGCTTTGTTCCAGCCATAGTCTTAAACATTCTTTGACACACTGCTTGATGGATGCGAGCTTCCGAGGCAGTCGCATATTGTGAGGTGGAACAGGCTTTTGAATTGTTCTTAAACCGCTGTAACAAATGTATGGAAGACGAAAGAGCTTATTTTGAATCAAAATACTTAAAATAAAATAAAAACTAGTAATTGTATATTTTTATAAACCTGGTCTTAAAAATTCTTTGACACACTGCGCATGCCCAAACATGATGTCTTCTGGAACTGCTGACTTTATTTCTATCATGGATGCCTGAATGCATGGATTAATGAGCACTAAACTCGCCCAGTAGGAAACGCTATAGGACAAGAGCTCTATTTTCCCAGTACATAAGACAGTGTTGTAATCTCTGTACCCCATGCTTTGGAAAGAAAAGAAAAAAAACAACTCAACTACTTTTAGTTGAAAGCATCTGTTGTATATTTTTTCATATTTGTGAAATGTATGTATATGTGAAATGTAGACATTGACTTTTGTAAGCATAAATAAAAAGCTATTTATATAATGTTTTTTTTTTAATATGTATCAAACAATTTTAATGACTACTTTATTTTAAAAAGAAACTTTGATTATTTTTTAAATTCCTGATTTAAAAGAAACAAGGGTTTGAGTACTTAGAGCAGTGATTCTCAACCACTGTGCCGCAGTTCTTTTGTGTGTTGCCAAATTTTAGAAATGTATATAGTAAAAATTGTAATGCTTTTTTATTACGAGTACATATTATTTTATTTTACATGCAAAATTAGAATCATAAGCTATTTTACATGGCGTATTTTAGGTAAGTAAACAACTTTGAAACTTTTTTTTTTCTTTGTGTGCCGCCAATTTTTTAAATTTATTGTTAAGTGTGCCGCGACCAAAAAAGGGTTGAGAATCACTGCCTACTGGTGGCACAATAACCAATAAAATCATAACAGCTAACAACAGCGGCCAATCAAGTGAAATTACATAAGAGGTACTCGTCTTCATTGTTTTAATTAAATTTTCAGTGATCTTGAGGACCAGCACAATGATAATGCTTTTCTTTAAGTTACTTTTACAGTTAATAATCAAGAGTGGCAACACATTTGGGAAATATTTCAAAAACCGAGACCCTTGGCACTAACTTTTTCTCACGCATTCTTATTTTGAAATTTTCGTCAAGGAAAACATTACATTTCTTTAACTCTAAAACAATTTCTTTGTCGCCAACCATGAAAACGTCTTCATACAAATCTTAAAATGTGCAATACCGGGTACTTAAATTCTTTGTGTCGCAAATTCTAAGAGTCGTAAAAATAAATGCTAAAAATTCATTAATAACATGCTCGCAAAGCTTCTGCCCTGTAAAATCTATGCACATTAGGAGAGTGAGTGCAAAAATTTTGCGTGCAATATATAGCGTGATTTTTTACAGAGAACCAATTTTTCTATTCATCTACTCTGAAACGGTTTAGTTTGTATTGAGCTATTGAAGCGAGCAGTGGGTAGGAACAGGGCCCGATTTACATTTTGAATCACTATAGGCACAACTCATGTTTGGGGGCCCCTCACGCAACAAAAAATTTTTAAACATAACATTTAGTATGTGTTTGTAAAATTTGCCAGTCACACCAGAATTTGGGGGCCCCCAAAGGGAAAAAACTAATTTGTTTTTCAAATGTCAAAGAGTCGGACTAACATTTGGAAGCCCCCAATGTGCAAAATGATTTTGTTTTTAAATTACAAAATGTTTGAATAATATCTGGGGTGCAAAATCAATTTTTTTTTTTTTTCAAATTTCAAATTGTCAGACCAAAATTTGGGGGCCCCCAAAGTGAACATTCCTTGTGGTTTTAAAATAATTTAATAATACAAATTTTCTGTGAAGCAACAGAACACTAACCGTTTGTTTTTGAAAGATGCTATTTTTAAATATTTTTCTAAAAAAATTTAAACTACAAAAAAAATAATAACCAAAATTAGGGGGCCCGGGCCTCGCTGGCCTATTGGTAAATAAGGCCCTAGGAACCCTCTAGTACAGTGGTTCCCAAAACAAACATTTCCAATCTTAGGACCCACCTCTTAGAGAAAAGAGGGTATAAATATGGGTAATGCTCAGATTCCCTAGTGGCGAGTTGTGGAACTACTTAATGCTATCTTTTTTTTCTCTCTCTCTCTCCAATGGGGCTGCGATATTGGTCCTCAGCCATTGCAGACCTAGTGCGTTCCCCAGTAATTGGTACCATCTCTTTCAGCGGCACCACAATGAGTGTGGTACCTTCGCCGCATGAAAATTTTGACGTTCAGTTACCACTAGATGGCGGTACCTGAGCTCTCACTGATGCAATCTGCACTAGGAATTTAATTTAGCCAAGAGTATCCATGCCAAACGGATACCCAAGGGATCTTTAACATGCCGCATCATCATACGACATGGACGCAGACGATTTTCTGCATCTTGAAAATCCACCGACTTGGGCCAGGTTTGAACCTGCGATCTTGGGCATACGAGGCCAGCGTCTTGCCACTACGCCACCCTGTCAACACTTAATGCTATCTTATTTGTTCTAGTTGAAATTTAAAAAAAAAGTGAGTTACCAATATGAATGAAAGACAACCTGAAATAAGAAACACACAATTAAAATAACATTTTTTTATTACTTAAACACCTGCATGGGTTTTTTTTTTTTTTTTACAAAGTTATTTCAATGGGAAGGATGTATTTGTTTCTTATTTCTCTTCATTTAAGTTTTAGCATCAACTTCAACTTTAGTTACTTTTACTCGCAGACTTCCTATTTTTTTAAATTAATGTGTACAGTGCGCGGGCGCACTTAATATTCGCTCACGACCCACCAGTGGGTCACGACCCATAGTTTGGGAAATACTGCTCTAGTACAAAAAAAAAAAGAATCACTTTATAATGATAAAACGATTTGATTAAAAATTACTTAAAATTATCAATAGTTAGTTAACAAAATAAACTTGTAAATAAATACATTCCTTGTTATTGGTTTAAAATTTAGTTATTTACTTATTTATTTTGAAGGGAAAATGTAATCTAATGTAAAATACCCTGGTATTTATAAGTTAAGGAAATGCTCGGGCATTTATGCATTTTTCATAGAAATACCTATTGTTAAACTACAAAATCTTATTAATAATTGGAAATACTTCAAACCTGATAAATGCAATGTATTTTTTTGTAATAATTTGTTAGAAGTAGTTATTAGTACTGCCACTTGCAGATATAGGATGAATAAATGGATAGGTGAAATGAGTTTAGTTTGAGTAACACTTGAGTTGGTCTCCGTTATAAATAGGTTAACAGCTAACCTCTAACATATATTACGTTGCATACTACTGCTGCCTAGTAATAAAATTAAAACACACACAAATGAATTAAAATTGGTTATTTTTCTCCCCTTGGCGTCATTCTTATCGTTACTGCTGCTCTCTGAGGAAGTGGCTTTGACATTCAGATCTGTTTATGCCCAATTCATCAAGCTTTAGAATTTAATTCTCATTTTTCATTTGCAACAGGGTTTTCTTAATTTTTGAGCCATTGTGAAAATTATATTACAAACATGTCGACAGGGCGGCTTAGTGGTAAGGCGCAGGTCTCCTACGCCCAAGATCGCAGGTTCAAACCTTGCCCAAGTCGGTGAATTTTCAAGGTGCAGAAAGTCGTCTGCGCCCATGTCGTATGATTATGCGTGTCATGTAAAAGATCCCTTGAGTAGACATTTGGCTTGGATGCTCTCTGCTAAATTAAATTCCTAGTGCAGTGCTGCATCAATGAGAGCTCAGGTGCCGCGATCTAGGGGAAATTGAGCGTCCAAATTCAGTAATAATGGCATCCGCCGATAGTGGTGCTAGGTGAAAGAATGGATGCCGATTTCCGCGGAATGCACTAAGTCTGCAAAGGTTGGTGACCATACGCAGCCCCATTAGAAAAAAAAAAAAACATTGCAAACATCAAAAGTATCATCCTTTTCTTTTTAGGGAAATTTCTAGAGCAATTCCCAATTTGCCATCTGTTCTAAGTGGAATTTTACACCTCTGTCATTTCTGCAACACGTGAATTGAAGTTGTCTGTTGATATGAAAGTATTTATTAGTTAATCTGCAAAATTATGCATTTCTTCAATATCGCTTTATCGTTTATTATTGCCACTGATGTGATCGCATTAATGAGCGGCTTTCACTGTCGGAGACAGGGCCTTATTTACCATAAGGCCCGGGCCTAGGGCCCCCACTTTGAGGGGGGCCCCAAATTTTGGTTATTATTATTATTTATTTATTTATTTTTTTGTAATTTAAATTTTTTTAGAAAAATATTTAAAAATAGCATCTTTTAAAAACAAATTGTTAGTGTTCTGTTGCTTCACAGAAAATTTGTATTATTAAATTATTTTAAAACCACAAGAAATTTTCTTTTTGGGGCCCCCAAATTTTTGTCTGACAATTTGAAATTTGAAAACCATAATCGATTTTGCACTTTGGGGGCCCCCAGATTTTATTCAAACATTTTGTAATTTAAAAACAAAATCATTTTGCCCGTTAGGGGCTCCCAAATTTCTTTGACATTTGCAAAACAAATTAGTTTTTGCGCTTTGGGGCTCCCAAAATTTTGTGTTTAAAAATTTTTATTGCGTGAGGGGCCCCCAAACATGAGTTGTGCCTATAGTCATTCAAAATGTAAATCGGGCCCTGTCGAAGAGAAACACTGCAGAATAATTTTGCAAGTAAAAAATCAAAGCGAAAGCTCACAGCAAAAAAATATTCAAATTAAGCAATACGAATGTGTATTTGAAACAAATTTTAATTCGGGGTCAAAACTGCAATCCATCGACCTAAAGAGGCAGGTAAACAACATGCGATCTTGACTTATGGTGCTGCCATCTAGCAACGAATCTAATTTTAGTGCTGCCATCTAGCAGCGAAGCTTAATAAATAACTCTACGGATTATTCATACATGATGTCACGCTTCGAGGGGGAAGGAGGGTTCGTGAAAATCTGACGAGGGGAGGGGAGGGGGTAACAAGAAGTGTGACATCAGGCTTATACAATAGCGTGACATGTGACAAAAGGAGGGGGTATAATATATCGGAAAAAAACGCGACATCATTTATGAACGGTCCCCTAGTGCTGTCACGCAGTACCGGATGTAAAACTTCTGAAATCGCTGCTAGATAGCGGCACGAGCAGAACGAAGTCCGGGTGATATTTACTCGTTTTTGCGGTAGGTAGCAGGGTTTTGCGATTAGCCCCTTCTTTTTCTGCCAGAAGTTGCAAATTGATTCTTTATGATTGTTTAACCCTTTATCTACTGCATTATGATCTGCAGTATTTTTTTTTTTTTTTACAGAAACAGTTTGTCTGGCCATTTACTCTGAAAATTAAGGGATTTACACAAATAAAATGCTCAGTCTATGAGAATTTATTTTTTTTTACAGCTGATAAGTGCCACAAAGTAATTTAACTCTGAAATTAATTACATACACTTTGTAATCAAACTATTTCGTCAAATAGTTTTCTAAGTTCTTAATTAACACATTAAAAAATAATCAGTGACTAAATTCGTGAATTTTACCGCTTTTGTGGGACGAAACCCTAAAAAGAAAAGCAATCTGAGTAAAATTTCAGTTCAAAATACAACACCGGTTTCAAAGCTATCTTCCTTTCCTCGCTAAGATACTTTACAGAACCTTTGCTGATATGTATCCTGAAAATGTGAAATTCAAAGAGTGTTCCTGCAAGGTACCATTAGAATATTGATAAAAATGGTTGCTGGATGGTATTTATAGAGAATAAGTAGGATAAAGGGTTAATTTCTTGTGCCAAATAGTTTTACTTTTTAAATTTATTATTAGTTTTTAATAGCAAAACATATGCGTAGAAATGGCGGCTGTTGTTTTGCTTTCGGGTGTAACATGAAGAGAAACTGATTTACTGTCTACAATAAAAATGTTTAACTTTCCGAAAGATCCCCTTCGATCTCAGTGGGCCGACGCTTTAAAGCGAAAAGTGTGCTGGCACCCTACAAATAACAGCTCGTTGTGCTGCTGGCAGTTTCTGGAAGGCATTTATGTGTTTAATATAATCACCATGATATAATTAATTATTCGTTTCTATTGTATTATACGAAGAGGATTTCAAATGCAGTAAAACCCCGTTAAAAGGTGGGTATCAGGGGACATGTTTGGCACCCGCGTTATAACATAACCGCGGTATAGTGAAATTAGACCGGGGAACCACATTATCCAAACAATACTCGCTTTTTGTCGCATCATTTTTAACTTTTCAAATTACTAGTGACTTTTCTTCTATAGCATATTTTTTTCTTTTCTTCTTTGCTGCCATTTTATTAACTGTAATTGTTAATAAAATCATCCCATCTCAACTGCACAATCAGTCTATCGAACGATAGGTTATAAACCAATAGGTGTACATCAGGCCTATTACAATAGGGCTTTATCTGTTAGTGTGTATGGTGGGAGGATGGGAGCTCTTTGGCTAGAATATTTGGGTCCTCGGGCTGGCTTTATTTACAAAGGTAAATAAGGAATCACTTTAAGTGGCAGTGATAAAGGGTGGTTTAAACGTCGGGGGACATGATTGTCACCGCGGTATAACGGGGTTTTACTGCATAAATATGGTTTGGGATTTTTACTTCTTAATTTGGTAGTCTCTTCTTATCTTGTATATATCTGGACAATTGTCCTGGAAAATTCTTATGTATTTTTTTTATTTCAAGGCCAAATATTTCAAGTTTTCGCTTTTGCAGGTTGCAGATCTTTGAAGAGTGACGGACTAATATTTTTTCTTCATAGTAAACTTTCAACAATCTCTTCTGTTTAGGCTAGTTCTACCAGTTGCATGTTTTAAGGCTAACATGTTTGTTTGAACAACCATTCTGGAAAATTTATTAAATTGATTTTTATATTGGTTTGATATAGCTATTTCTTCCTATACTATGATATACCTATTTCTTCTTAAAGAGTGATTGTTCGATATTTTCGTGCCTCTATAAATAATAAAATGTTGCATGTTTTCAAAATGCACGGTGTACCTGTATATCTGAACAAATCTGTTCTAGAAAATTTGTTTGCTTATTGTTCTATTTTTAGGTCAACTATACAAATTTGTTTTTGTAGTTTTTTAAAGTTATAATTTTACGTAGCTGAAAAACGACAAATGTTCACTGCAAAATTACCTTTACAGCAATGTCTTCTTAGATTTAAAACTGCTGTGAGTTGCTAAAAAAAGAATTGCAAAAAGTTATTGATACCTAAAACTGTACTGAATGGTGTGCTGCTATGCTTTGTCTTTTTTAGCATACATAGTCGCATGCTTTTCGGTTTCAAGTAAATCATATTACTATAACATAACTTTCTAATTCAGCGTTTTTAATTTCTATTTACAGGAATTCCTTGCCAATAAATTTTTAAATTAGTGCTGCAAGAGCTAGTCTGCACAACATTACTCATGTATTTAGAGATATTCGTGGATGTTGGGAATTTTGTCACCTCTGTTCTTATAAGGAAGAATGATCATTCTTTTTAAATTGTTGCAATTTGAACAGTACTTAACCTCTTCATTCCAAGTGTACCCGATTGGGTACATCTTAAAATACTGTTTATAAACCCTTATTCTCATAAAGTAGCATATATGCTACCTGGGGTTTTCCCCTACTTTCTATTTGTTAAGTGACGTCAGCGCGTATGTTGCATTTAAATTGTTGCAATTTGAGCAGTACTTAACCTCTTCATTCCAAGTGTACCCGATTGGGTACATCTTAAAATACTGTTTATAAAACCTTATTCTCATAAAGTAGCATATATGCTACCTGGGGTTTTCCCCTACTTTCTATTTGTCAAGTGACGTCAGCGCGTATGTTGCATTGTTATTTGCTAGAGGAACAGTATAGAAGCTTCGTTCAGTGAAAAGTCTGTACAAAGTTAAAATTATTGAAGTTAATAAAGTTAGTGGAAAGTAACTTGTTGGTTTGTTGTGTTTGTGCATCATGTCTCGTGGTCTGTATAAGGTAAGTTCATTGAATTATGTTTCTATTAATTTTGATTTTTTTTACTTTGAAAAATATGTTTCACATTTCTTATGTTCTGTAGTGTTAAAAAATTATTTAAGTTGTTTGATTACCACTGTTTTTGGAAAAATACAAGCTAAAAACTGAAGGTTGCATATATGCTACTTCACGAAATTAGGGTAGTTGTTGACATGATCAGTTGTTACACTTGAAAAAAAAATTTTAATTTTACCTAATTGCTATTTTACAATAAGATTTTTTTTATTTCTTACGTGGATGTTGAATTGATTTAGGATTTCACATCTAGAGAACAATTATTATTGTCTCTCGTTCCTCAATCTGGGGTAATTTCTGAAGAAGAAAATGATGTTGATGAAGAAATCCCCGACCAAGAACTGATTTTAGAGGTGGATAATTTTTCTGTCAAATATGCTGCTTACATCAAGGTTGAAGATAAAGATGAACCGGAATTGCTTTGATCAAGCACATCATTAAATATAAGAATATTGTATTGTATATAGATATTTATAGTTTTTTTTTTTTTTTTTTTGTTTCATTGACTTTTATATTTTATAAAAATTTTTCATTAAAATAATATTTGTACGTAGCATAATTTTTTTTGACTTATACTGCCTTTATCATGTAGCCCAAATACAACAAGCCTCATGAACCAGTGACCCCAATCTCATGCAGCATATATGCTACCTTTTATAAAACTCTAATTAATTTCTGAACTAATTAGGTTAGAAAGGTTATGATACTAAATAATCTTTATTTTAGCTGTAAAAATACAGAAAAAAAATTTTACATTAAAAAAAAATAATAAAAAAATCGAGGGTCATGAGAATAAGGGTTAACTACTGTTTGCAATTTGAAAGCTAAAACACCCAATTGTTTTTGAAATAAATGAACAGATAGTTTACTTCGTTTTAAACATGAAAATTGGCCATTAATTATTATTTAAACTAATTATTAATTAAAATTTTAAAAAAAAATTCTTTTTTAGTTTTGTAATCATTTTTTAAATCAGAGAACCAAAAAATTGCGTCAAAATTGTTTGTGCTTAGTTCTGGGGTCTGAAGAGATTAATGCATATGAAAAAGTTTGTAATCACTTACGCATTTTTCTATGTTATACAGAGTGCCCTTAAAAGAATGTCCCAGTTTCAATGGTATATTATAGTTTAATTTAGACTATTCACAACAAATCATACATCAAATTGAAAGTAAACTAACCTGGTTTTCCTACAAATGTTCAATATGTGCGTGTTCAGTTACACGACACACGTCCACCCTCTAGTCCAATTCTTCCCATACTTTGGTTGACAAATCCGTGTAATGAAAGTTATCCGGTTGAATTCTGTCTCAACTCTGCCAAATCAGTCGACAGGGTGGTCAGTAGTGGTAAGACGTGGGTCACGTGCGCCCAAGATCGCAGGTTCGAACCTGGCCCAAAAGTCGGTGGATTTTCAAGATGCAGAAAAGTGTCTGCATCCATGTCGCACACATGATTGTGCCGCACGTTAAAGATCCCTCGAGTATCCATTTGGCTTGGATACTCTCGGCTAAATTAAATACCTAGTGCAATTCCCATCAAAGGAGAGCTCAAGTGCCACCATCTAGGGGAAATTAAGCGTCCACAGTCTCAGTGGCAATGGCATCCACCGACAGTGGTGCTACTTGAAAAAATGGATGCCGTTTATCGGGGAATGCACTAGGTCTGCAAAGGTTAGTGACCATACGCAGCCCCATTAGACAGAAAAAAAAACTCTGCCAAATCATTAGATGGCGCCGGAACCAAGGCTGAAAATTTTTTTCGGGGGGGGGGGGGGGGGGGGTACTGACTTTGAAACAATTGTGTTGAGAAAAATTTCAGGGAGGAATATATGCTACGTTGTGGAAAATTTCGGGATTTTGGGGGGGTGCCCCCCCCTTGGATACAGCCTTGGCTGGAACGTAGACATGACCTTTTATAAAGCCCCCATAGTAAAAAAACGCTTTTGATGATGTTTTCACCACAAGGGGGATCACACTTAAACTTTAAACGAAATGCACATTGAACTGAAATTACAGATTGTCGTTTAGCAAATTGCAGAACACAAAATGCTTTACGCTCAGGTGTTGCCATTTTGCGTATGTGGCGCTGCAAGCCAGGAAACAACAAGGACTCGCTCATGCGCTTACTAAAACTGTTCGAGTTACTCCTTAATTGCGACCTTGAACCAACACTCTACAAAACTTATAGTTGATGCTATTGAAATTTATAGCAGGGACATTCTTTTATGAACACTGTGTACTTGTATTCAGGGCTTAATTCCTGAAATTTAAGACCTTTTGGCTAAAAATACACAAAACAAAATATCATAATTATGATACAATGCACAAGATTTAATACTGGTGTATAGTTAAAAACCTTCGGTGTGGACTAGTTTGGTTTACTTTCACTACGTTAAGCAACAGTTTCATTAAAATCGCTGTTACAAAAATAAACAGATAAGAAAGAAAAGTGCTTAATTTTTTACTTTCATTTTCATTGAATGATTATAGACTCGAAAATTAAATGTTGCTTGATCCTCCTCCACTGCACTATCTACAACGGATACTTGGAAAATTCTTCCGAATCCCACTGCAGCTTTTTCTCCACAAACTTCATTTGAATATGCCTTATACTACTTTGTAATATAGTATGAGTGGGAAACATAAAAAAGGCAGATCTAATCTATTAAATTTTGTGGTAAAGAAAAACAAAGTATCTTACCAGGAAACAAACAGTGTATATAACTACTAAGCAGTTATATACACTGAAAAGCTACAACAGAGGAATTTTTTAAATAATAAAGTCAAATTCCCCTGTCATGAACCATTCAGCATAAGGATATGTAGAAAAAACAGCAGAGAAAATCTTCGGTTCTTTTGAAAAATTGCTTCTAATCACAGATTGTTACAAAACAAGCATAAAAAAAAAAAAAAAGAAAATTCAGTCACAGGGCATATAAAAGGAAAACTATTTTCATTAAAGGTGTATTCATATTTTATTATTAATAGACAGCAAATATTTTTGCACAGGGAGAGATTATTTGGCAACGCTTCCATTTTCACCAGAAAATTATCTTTTAGCAACTTCTTATAACGACTTTGAAAAGCTGCTTAGTAAAAAAATTAAAAGGAGTAATTAGTACATTATTAAATTTATCAAATGGTATGCTGCTGTTTTTTCTTACATATAAACATTATATACTGGAGTGCTTTTCAGTTTGAAATAAATCTGTTGCTGTGAGATAATTTAGTGACTCAATTTTATATGCAAAAAAAAAAGTGAAATAAGTGACCAATTTGTTAAAAAGAATAACCAAAATATTAAATATTATATGTTTATTTCAAAAAATTTTAAAATTAAATTTTGATGTTTTACATATCTGTAGTGTTATAAATTTTTCAATTTTTCTGCAACCCATTTATTTTAGCAGAATTTTTGAAATAGTATTTTTTTTTTTTTTTAATTTTATAAAATTGGTAAGCAGGCTTGGAAATACCAATGTAAAAGAAAAAGAGCTTGCAGATTCTCCTCCAACAAAACTCAAAATTTTGGCAATTGCAAAATTGTCATAGAAATATTTTAAACCGAAGTAATCTTTTGAGTATTGCAGCCTTATTTGTTCTATCCTCAATGGTTTTTGTTTCATTCCTGTATCATATTTACAATTTGTTTGAGTCCAACCACTCTTTTGTTTTCAAGGAAGTGTACATTTTCTTTTTTTTTCTTTTGCTAACATCTATATACAAGTGTTACAATTTAGCTATTTGTAATTTTTATCTCACAACTTAAAAGTCATTTATAATTTGTAAAAATTGAATAACTGTACATAAAAACAGCATAACTTTTTCTATTTGCCATACCATCAGGGTTTGTACAGATTTGGGCAGAAAAAATAAAGGAATTCAGAAAAAAAAATCTATGAAGTGTTGGAGACTTAATAACAGCAAGTGCAAAACCACATGTCAACTACTGAGTCTTCTTTTTTTCTTTAGAAGTATAAAAGTGAAGAATCTGGTTAACTCAAACAGAATTTATGCACATGACGAAAGTTGAAGACAACAATTAAATTAAGTAAAGCAAAACGTCTCCTTTCAACTAAAAATGTTTTCATATGTGTCATTTCTCACATTAATTTTTTTGATAGCATTTGGCATTGGCATAAAAAGCATTCAAACAAATTTTGCTCTAATAATCATGAAATTGCACATCATTAGCAAAGAGATATTCACGGCATTTGCGTACAACCATCTATTTCCGTGTAACCAACATTACAAAATAGTAGACAGGAGTTTCAAAAAAAAAATTTTTTTAATTATTTTTGAAATACTAAAAAATTTCTTCATAAAAGAAATAGAAATAACACATAGCCTGCTTTACTAAATGAATTTCACATAACATGAACTATTAATAAAAGCATAACAAGTTTAGCACAGTTGTAGACTAGTTAATAATATCACTCCTTTTTGTATCCTACAGACGTCGACCCCAACCATTTGCTGTTATTGTATATGAATATACAATGGAACCCCACCATTTGTCCAACTTGTTCAAGTAAAATTCAACTCGCCCTTCATACGCTTGACCCGCGATTCGAACAGCGCCAGGAGATATTTCTACGAAAAAAATCAAGAAATCGTGCTCTTTTTGAACTCGTCTGGAAATAATTTGTTTGGCATTTCGGATTTTTTAAAAATTTTACCACTTTTTCAGATTTTACTGACAATTTTAACTTTCTAAGGGGACCAGCAAGAGGAAGTGGTTGAAGAACTTTCTTCTTCAGAGGAGGAAAATAGTAAGGAAAGCCTTTCCATTTGCAGAAATTAAAGAGCTGTGTTACCACTGGAGAATACATAGAAGTAGTGAAACAAATAGCATTCTAACACTGCTGTGGTCAACAGGACCAGTAATTTGTTCAACAACAATGTTATTTTGTTATTGACAATTTAAAAAAAATTCTGAACTATTGTCGAAGGCACTCAACATTGGACAGTATTTTAGAGAAAGAAACCCAAGATTCTTCTAGTGCATAAAGACAGAAAAAAGAAAGAACAGCAGAAAGGAAGAAAACACCTGAAGGGATGTTATCTGATGTTTTTATGGAATGTGATTCCTTTTCCAAACAGTAACATAAATATTTTTCTTCCTCCTCTCAATACTCCACTGATGCCATCAACTCACCTCAATACCAGTAAACTGCAGTTAAATTTTTATTTATGTATAATTTCATGTACAGTACTGTACATTTGTTTTTCATACATTTAAATATGCAACCATCTGTGGGTCTGGATTAATCCTACATTGTATCTTATGTAAAAAAAATAATTCGCCATTTGAACTGCCTCCTGGAATGCCATTTTTTCCCACCACTCCCAGTGTTTTCTCCCAGTGGTAACACCACTTTTTAACTTCTGCAAATGGAAAGGCTTTCCTCCTCTGAAGAAGAAAGTTCTTCAACCACTTCCTCTTGCTGCTCCCCTTAGAAAGTTAAAATTGTCAGTAAAATCTGAAAAAGTGGTAAAATTTTTTGCATATAAATTGTGTATGGATAGCGAGGTTCCACTATATTATATAATGTTATTGATATACAATGTGTTATTGTATATCAATAACATTTGTTCAAATGTGTAAGACTGGGTTCTCAAATGAAGAGTTGTAAGTGTTCCCTGTCCTGCAAATGCTTTTGGGCAAAATTCACAGGCACACGGCTTTTTGCCTGTGTGAATCCTCAGATGTCCATCCAGATATCTTTTCTGAGAAAAGTCTTTTGCACAGACTTCACAGGAATAGTTTTTTGACAGTGTGAGTTCTTTTATGTGCACCTAAATATCTTTTTTGTACAAAGCTTTCAGACAACTTTCACAGGCTTGTGGTTTGTCACCACAATGCATACCTGCCAACATTCCAAGGGAAAAATCCAGTAGATTACGATACACCGCAATTTTGCATGTATTTTTCATTGTTTTTAGGGGAAAGTGGGGAGTTTTAACAATCCTTTAAATTACAATCGCCCACCAGTTCCCTATGTGATATGTTTCAGGATTCCTTTAAAATTATAATTCATTTTATAATGTCTGGAACTGTAAGTTTCTCGTGTAAATCCATTTGTCAAAGAGATTAAATAGGAATATGAAGTTTTTGAAATTAAATTTAAAGTGATATTTTCCCATAAAATTCCGTATTCATAGGGGTTTTCACCAAACTTTATAAAAACCAGAAGACCAGGAGAATAGAGGAAAATCCAGGAGTCTCCTGGAAAAACCAGTAGAGTTGGAAAGTATGAGAATGGGATTACAAATGTGCGTTAAGAAACCAAAGTTTAAAAAATCGTTTGTTACAAAACTCACAGGCATAAGTTTTTTCGGCTGTGTGGATTCTCAAATGTTGTTTCAGACCTCGCCAATCATAAAAATGTTTTTGAACAAAATTCACACGACTACGATGCTTCACGTTTTTCCCCGTGTGAGTGCGCATATGCAAGAGCAAAGTCCCTTTGTAAGAATAGAATTTTGAGCAGATTTCGCAAGAGTACACCTTTTCATGGGTTTGCAAGTGTCTAACCAGATCTTTTTTATCAGGAAACGCTCTGTTGCATAAATCGCAACAGAACGGCTTTTCACCGGTGTGAGTTCTCAAATGTCTAACCATACCTTCTTTTTTAGTAAAACCTTTAGGACAAAAGTCACAGGAAAATGGTTTTTCGCCCGTGTGGGTTTTTAAGTGGCCAACTAGATCCCTTTTGTCAGAAAAGGCTTTAGGGCAAAGTACACAAGCATAAGGTTTTTCCCCTGTGTGGGAACTTAAATGTCTAAGCCTGTCTCTTTTATCAGAAAATGATCTGGAGCAAAAATCACAACCATATGGTTTTTCGCCCGTGTGGGTTCTCAAATGCACTGTCCAAACACTTTTTCTACGAAACGCTTTTAAACAAAAATCACAAACAAATGGTTTTTCGCCCGTGTGGGTTCTCAAATGCACTTCCCAAGCACTTTTTCTAGGAAATGCTTTTGAGCAAAAATCGCAAGCATATGGTTTTTCCCCCGTGTGGGTTCTTAAATGCACCTCTAAAATACCTTTTGTAGAAAATGCTCTTGAACAAACTGTACACGAATACGGCCTTTCGCTCATATTGATTTTTTGCTGTCGGGCACGGTCCACACTTTGAAAAACTTCTAGTAAAAAAATGACTTTTCATCCATTATGCGTTTTTAAATTCCTACCACTTCCCATGAATCTTCTTAAAAATTCACAAAAAAATTTTCTTTAGACTGTATTCAGTTTTCATGACTTTAGCTCTTAGAGATGCTTATAGGGAAAATGACAGGAACATAAATATCTTTTGCAAAAAAGACTTAAATGTACAGTAGATTCCCTATAGCAAATTGCTCCCCATAACAAAATTTCTAATTGCATTGCTAAATAACATTCCAAATATTCTCCATATAATGAAGTTTTACAGACTTTTATGTTTTCGGTTTTTGTTATTTCTGAAAATTAAAATCCATTTCTTCAGAACATCAGTCATTATATGGCACAGTCAAAGCTTTTTAAGCTCTTATCATTTAGATTTCTTGTACTACTTCATTCTGAGAAGACTTGCACTTCATAGGAGTTCTACAGCTTTGGAGTTCTGCAGCTTTAACTTAGCACTTACTTACAACTTAGCAACTTTTAACTTAACTTCTGAAGCTTAATTAAAATCCATTTTTTAGAACATCAGTGCACAGTGATCATTTACAGCACAAGATGATACCTGAAAATAAATAGAAGTATTTGTCAAAAATGTTAATTTAGCCAAATATTAAATTCTGATAAGATAAATACAGATATGCTTGCTTAACCTTTTCATAAAAATGCGAGAAACATCCGCAAAAACAAACCCTTTTCAGAAAATCACGAAATAACTTTTTTGAAAACTCTACATTTCCGATCTTGAACGTGTTCATTACATTTTATTTTCCTTCCTTTTTAAAATGCCTATTTCCGAAGAAAAAAAAAAGGGTGCAAAATATTTCCCAATTTTTCTTCAAAAAGCAAAAGCTTTTTTTTCTCAGCTGTTGAGTTTTTTGAAAAAGTTCCGGATTTTGGGACTTCTGGATTCTGAATTTGCGGTCCGATACTGTAAATGAAATTTATATTTATTTTAATTAAAATTTAATCACGTGTTTAAAAAAAATTGTGTGCTCGTTAAGAGTGCAAGCTTTAAAAAGTAAAAAAATTGAATGCTCAATTGCAGGTTTAATTTTATTTTGTTTCAATAATTTTAAGTTTTTGCAGTATATAGTCCAGTCGTTCAAAAGAGATTCAAATAAAGAACGAAACTGATAAAAATTAACGTTACATTTAAAGAAGTCTGAAAAGAAAAATTGGTGTTTATGCACACTTTGCTGCAGTGGCGTAGCTAGACCCGGATTTTGGGGAGGGGGGTTCTTCGGCAGAAGTGAGCTAATTTCATTGTCTTACAGGAAAATATGGCCAAATTCTAGACAATCTTCACCATTTAAGGGAGGCTTCTTCGGAGAAATGAGCTAATATTGTTTTACAAGAAAAATTGGTCAAATTCTAGACAATCTTCACCACTTCAGGGTGGTTTATCCCCAAACCCCCCTTATCTACGCCAGTGCCTTGCTGCTTTATTATAGCAATAATCGCCTTAAATCAAGTCATTTATTTCACCATGAGTTGATAGTGCACTTCCAGGATATACAGTCAACGCTCGTTATAACGACCACACATTATAAAGACCATTCCATTATAACGACCTGTGGTAAAAGTCCCAACTTTATCCCTATGAACTCTATGTTAATTTGCTTTCGGTATAGCGACCATTCTGAATCGTCTAATCCAATACAGCGACCGTACCAGGTGTCATGTCAGCTCAGAAGCTCTGTTTCCACATGTGTGAATGTAATTTTTTCCCTATATTTTCTATTTTAAAATCTGCTAATATTTGTTATAATATTTTGCACTGATAATTTTTTTTAAATTACCAATTTTGATGGAACTACTGAATGCATGATGCAAGTATATTTTTTAAAGAAAATTCTACCTCTTACAGCGACCACTCGTTATAAAGACCTTTTTCTGTGGGACGCAGATGGTCGTTATATCGTGCGTCGACTGTATTATCTAAAATTCATTTCAAAACATTGCTTCATTCAGCACACGTCTTTATTAAATATGTGAACTCTTGGAGTCCGTTTTCATTCTATAGATTAGGAATTTTGTTTATTCCATCTAGTAGTTATATACAGTATGGGACCCTATTTCGGAATCCCGAAATCCGGAAAACCCAAAATCCGGAGCTTTTTCAAAAAGATCGGCAGTTTAAAAAAAATTCGTTTTTTGAAAAAAAAAAAAATTTGGGGAAAAGTTTTGCATCTTTTTTTTTTTGAAATAGACGTTTTAAAGAGAAGGAAAATAAAATGTAATGAACATGTTTAAGATCGGAAATGTTGTGTTTTCAAGAAAGAAATATTTCACGATTTTCTGAAAAGGGTTCATTTTTGCGATTAGCAGTTTCTATTAATCGTTGCTTTAATTCCGAGTTAATATCATTAAATTTTGCTTTTTTAAATTTCTTGTAGTTTTCTTATATATATATATTAATGAGCTTTAATTTTCGGGCGATACAGAATATTCGCGAAATTTAAAATCGGCGTTTCTCGCATTTTCGCGATAGTCTGATCTTTTACTACAATTTAGTGGCGAAAGAATATAAAATCATATCAAAAATTGACACAATTCTTTTCTTAAAATTTTTCTTTAATTAAAGAGGTTAAAATAACATCGGGAAAAGTCTAGTGTTTCGATGCTTTGCCTCAAATGTAAGCCTACTCCAACTTCTTTTTTTGTGCTACATTTCGCGACTTATAGGAGAGCATATACGATAATAAAAATGCTATAAATAATCAAAATGCTAATAAAAAGTTCCAGAGCAAATAAAATTGGCACTGATGCTACTTACAAAATTTTTTGAATGAGGACCAAAAATCCGGAAAATTCCGAAATCCGTAAAGATTGCGGCCCGAGCGTGCCGGATTGAGGTCCCATACTAGTACATAATATAGAATTGCAGTACCTGCTTTTATAAAAGAGAAAGGTTGTTTTTAGGTCTATATTAAGGAATATCTCTTTTTTGATGCATTATGGTTGCTGTACTTTTACAAACTGAAGCAATAGCAACATATGAAAATGCTTTGGGTACCCACAATTTTCAAGATGGGACTCACTTTTTTTAAATTGTGGGTCCTTGGGACCCAGTTCTCTCAGTACCCAACGACACCCCTGACTAAATTACAAGCCATCAACAGACTCAATAAAGGATGAAGAATTTAAAAAGCAGCTTTAAATTTTAAATTAAAATCACACATTAAAAATTAAAATCCCTTTTTTTAGAACATCAGTGTGCAGTGGTCATTTACGGCACAAGATGATACCTGCAAATAAATAGAAGTATTTGTCAAAAATGTTAATTTAGCCAAATATCAAATTGTGATAAGATAAATACAGATATGCTTGCTTAACCTTTTGAACAGAATGGAATCGTACTTGTGCCAGAAATATTTTGCTTTCACATGATTGGTTGAAACTAGTAATATTATATCTAATTTTAAGTATAGTAAAGCCTCGGTGTGGTAATGTGGGCCGGGGTTCCTTGGATAACACAGACTCTGTTCAAATCGACAGGGAAACGTGGATGAAATTAATGAAAACGCCGGCAAAGACGTGAAAAAGGCTTTTACTGTACATTTCACTTTCAGATTTTATTTATCTTATATATAAGTGCCTTATTCTGTCTGTCTGTCTGTCTGTCCGCTATAGGATCCCAGGCCGTTTTACCGATGGGGACCACATTCGGCACGGTTCATGTTTACGACTCGAGAAACGCATCGCCGCAAAAATGAGAGTAGTGACTCGATTAGTTTTTTTAAATTTTTCAATGCTTTTTTTGACTTGTTTTATTTTACTTTTGCATTGTTTTGCCGTCGTTTCCAACCATATAATTACAGTTGCCGTGTGAACAAACAAATCAACGCGGTTGCCATTGTTGTAAAAATGTAACAAATATATTAATAATAATTAAAACGCTTCACTAGCATATTGAGCGAGGCTTCGCTGTATTTGAAATTTCCGTTAAAAATTAATGTATGCGCGAATTTAATTTAATCCCTTCTTTCTTTTTAATTGATTTATTTATTGTCTGCGCTTTTTACATTTTTTTTATTAGAGTGGCAGCACTCTTTTTCCCAGTTTCGTTAAAACTTTTGTTTTGAAGAGCATAATAAAATTTTCAATAAGTTCTTTCGACGATAAATATCTATTTTTCACAAACAATTTTATTATATAGTAAAATAAATATACAGTAGTGTAGGGCAGTAAGCAAAGCAGCTTCCTCGCAGCCTGACCTGGGGAATTCAGTTTGAATGAGCAGACACCTTTGCACAAATCATTTTAATCACAATTTATAATACCTAGAACAGCGGTCATTTCGTATGACTGCCGGGCTTACTAGTTTATTTATAAATTGAATTATTATAATAGTTATTTATTGTTTGCATTGTATTATTGGTATAAGTCAACTATTTTAAAATGCATAGTTTGCTATTTTTTACAATTGTAAATTTGGTTCCGCAGACAAATTTTGACTTCTGAAAGGTGTGCTGCAGAATGCAGATTGAGACAGAAAATTCTGCTCAAATCAATGAAAACGAACCCCTTCACAAAATTTAAAGCTTCTGAATAGTGTTTTTCACACTGTTAGTTATTACTGTTATTTGCCCCTTTATAAGCGGCAAATAACAGCATAATTTTTCATCACCATGTGTTTAAATTTTAAATTTTTACAAAACTATTTGATCTTTCACAAAAATCTCCTTAAAATTCACAAAAAAAGGGGGGGGGGAGCCCTGTACTCTATTTACTGGCATAAAACTGAAGAAGAACTCCTAAAGTGTGTCTTAGCCACCACAAATTAATAAATAATGATTATAAAAACAATTTAAGACGAATCATTAACCTGTTTCCAAAGCACGCTTTCCATTCAGGGTAAATTTGAATTACCTCAGAAAAGTGATTTCAAAAAGCTTTATTTTAATGAAAGTATTATAGTTGCACCACTCGGAACCAGAAACGTAAAATTTACAAATGCTTAAAAAATTTTATTCCACAATAGCAAACAACTTGATAATTTATGATAATGTATAGAACAGCTTCAAGAATTTCAAAAACTTCGAGGGTTTCAGCAACTTCAAACCTGGGTGACAAATAGCTTCAAAAGCAGCGACTTCAGAATGACTGTATTATACAATTATCTGCATAGTGTTGCAAAATTATTTCATAAAATTAAGAGTAGAAAACCGATTTTATAATCTAGCCAGCTGAATGCAGCAATAGACTTTCTAGGTTCTTTCTTTTCTTTTAAAAGTCAAATATACTAAAAAAAAATATGATGTGCTGCAAAGTTAACCCCCATGGTTCAAAGTTACCCTGAATGGCCAGATCATGAGATGTTCACCTCCCATTTGCCAGTAAGAATAGGGCAAGGCCGTGGTAGCCTAGTGGTTACGACCTCAGATTTCCACCGGGAAGGTCGCGGGTTCGACACCCGCTGAAGACCCACTATGTACACTTGGGGATACGTGCATGTAAAATCCGTGGACCCCACTACCTTGCCACGTGCTCAAGCAATGATAAGGCCTCGGCTAAGGGGCCATTCATGAATGACGTCACGCTTTTTTCCCCATATATTTGACCCCCCTCCCCCCTTTGTCACACTTCAGCGCACCCCCCTCCCCCCTTTTGTCATGCGTCACACTATGTTGCATAATGCATGATGTCACACTCCCTAGTTACCCCCTCCCCTCCCCTTGTCACAATTTCATGAATCCCCCTCCCCCTCGAAACGTGACATCATTTATGAATGATCCCTAATAGGTAGGAGTTTGATTAAGAAAAGTAAGAATAGGGCCATTCCATGGTGTTGCCTGTGACATTTTGACTCAGCTTCAAAATCTTTCTTTAAGTGTTTTAATAATTTTTTAAATACAGAAATTATCAAGAAATATTCTCAAAAAATGCAGTACATTAAATGAGCTCTTTATTTAAGCAGTAAAAATAATTTTATTGATTTCATTTTTCTAAATTAATTTTTTTACTTGTGTGACGATTCCGTCACATGGCTTTTCACTAGCATCTATTTTCGTTAAAATTTCTGTGAATTTTACATTGGTAAAGGGCAGTGTTGTAGTCGAGGGGGGACACAGGGGGAGAGCAAACCCCGACTTTTTTATTTAAACAAAAGCGCCCCCCACTTTTTTGCAATTTTAACTCGAGCGTCCCGCCTCCTCTTTTTTACAATTTTAACACAAGCGTCCCCCCATTTTTTGCTCCTAATAATTTTTTTTACACTGGAAAATAAATGAAATTGCTGCGACATCACGCAATGTTTTCCTAATTAGACAATTAAAAAGTGAAAACCAAATGCAAGATTGATAAGGCAATAATATTTTAACCAAAAAACTTTATTTTTAAGTATGCACACATCTTTAAAAGGTTTAAAATTTAGAATAATAGCATTTCTTATTAAGAACTTAACGGAGGTAGAACTTTTTTTTTTATAGCAACAGAAAGATGATCTGCTGAAATGTCTTCCTTTTCAGGCCAATAACAAAAATTACTATTTAAGTGCATGTGCTTTAATTTCATTTCATTTTTTAAAAAAATTATTTATTGCTAGAATCATGGCATAATATAATTTGCTTACGATTGTTTCTTGCTACTGAAAGCAATAGCTAACTAAATCTCCAATAACAAAATCATTTTCTCTCATTTCAATTTGAAGATCAGTCTGCATGTGTTTACTAAATAGAGAATTTCCTCGCAAATCATGAATTTCTTCACTCTTCAAACACTATTACTCTTAATTTTTTCTAAGACTGACCTTGCAGTTTTTCCCATCAACACAGATGATTAAACTGTCAAATATTTAAAAATGGTGTCTTGATTATAGCCACTGATAGACAAAGTTTTATCCCCTCTGGAACTTAACAGACTTATGTTGTGATGTAATTATAAATACAAACTCCGATACTTTTACAACTGCGTATGAGAAACTAATACTATTTGGTTTTGTTAATTCCTAGGAAAAAAAAACTTCTAAACTATACTTTTCAACTTTAGCAAGACAGAATGCATTTTTGACAGTGTGTGAAAATGTGTTTAATAATTTAGCTGAAAATATCTTAAATTTAACAGCTAATATTTAAGTTAAAGGCTGAATAATACTTTTGAAAAGTATCAAAATAATTGCAATTTTCAATTCTGTAACAAATCATAATTCTTAAACTGTTTATTTTCTTTACCTCAATTTTTAAAATGTGACTTAACATTGCTCAAGTCCATACCTTAATAATCTATTTAAAATAGAAATCAATCTAAAATTAAACTATAGAAAATTACACGTTAAGCAGCGACAAGTTGATGGAAGTGACAAAACAAAATTTTGGGAAAAACGTGAGCAAGTTCAAATTTTCTGAGACCGTTTAATGTATAATTACTAATCTAAATCACGCTGGACAAAAGCTTTCTTTCATCATTTGCACAAGTTATCTCAGAATTATTTTTCGTCATTTATATCTCTTGGATTTTATGTGCTTTATGTATGAAAACGAGAAAAAAATATATATAACAGCTAAAGACGATTTGAAGAATTGTTTTTACCTGTCTCCTGGAAACAACTCACATCAGAAAGAAATAGAAAACTGATTTTTTTTATAAGTATTAACAATTTGATATCATTGGCTCATTTTCGCTACAGATGAAAAATTAAAGAAATTTACGCATAACAGTAAAGGCAGTAAAGTCTCAACGTTTTGTTTATGTACCATCTAATCATCCGTCAAGCAGGTCTGTCTTATTGGAGTCTTGAAGTCTCAGGTAGGTGCGTCTTATTTAAGGCGTCAGGGCAAAGTTGCCAGATTTTTCGGACAAATTGTCCGAAAATTCTTGACGTCACAAGAGGGAGTATGAGGCAGGTAACAGACAAATCTCAGATTTTTCCACCGCACATCAGCGCATAAATCTTTAATTCTATAAGGGGCCGTTCATAAATGACGTCACGCTTTTTTCACATATATTTGACCCCCCTCCCCCCCTTTGTCACAGTATGTCACACTTCAGCGGACCCCCTCCCCCCTTTGTCATGCGTCACGCAATGTTGCATAATGCATGATGTCACACTTCTTGTTACCCCCTCCCCTTGTCACACTTTGTCACAATTTCACGAACCCCCCCTTCCCCCCCTCGAAGCGTGACATCATTTATGAATGATCCCTAAGTTATTTTTTTTTATGTAGAAAAGAAGTCTTTTCAGACTATTTCTCTTATAAATTTTTAAGTGGACCTTACCCGGTTGACCCCGCAAGAGGGTGTATGAGGCAGGTAGGAGTAAGCAGACGAAGCTCTGATTTCCCACAGTACATCTAGTAGATCAGTGCATGAAGCTTTTGTTCCTATGAGCTCTTCTTTTTATGTGAAAAAGACGTATTTTCAGACTATTTTTCTTATAACTTTTCAGATGAAAGAACAAATCGTTCATTTAACTAAAAATTCTTCTTTATAGTACCTAAAACGCAATTCTATACGTTTTAATGTCAATTATCACTGAATGCCGAATGTAAACACTTGCCATAGACGAATTAAATACCCACGTTGCCCAAACTTAGTAAGGTCCCCTCATTGAGCTATAAAGTTCTAGTTTTTATAGCTCAATGGTTCTACTGGTAAGAGCACATCCAGCTTCTTATTTTTTTATAAGATATCATCCATCCTTATTTTGAGGGACCAGTTTACTTTTCAGTTTGTCTTCACATTTATATAGTATCGGGGACTAGTTTATGAAAGTTGTCCTCAGTTTTGGAATACCATTGCGTAGAGATAAAAGACAAGAGAATAAACTTTGTAATTTTGAGAAATAAAACAAAAATTTGGAGAACATAGTCCTCTTGCAGTTAGTGTTAAAAAAGGGGTGGGGAGGAAGAAAAAAAAGTTTTTTTTTTTTTTTTTTGAGAGAGAGAGAGGAAAATTTTGAAAATTCCTTTGAATTCTCCAATAGTTTCAAGAAATGAATTTTTTTTCATTTAAAAGCTTTTTCCGTGATGATTTGAATTTTAATACTTTTTACTGCTGATGTAAGCAACTTATTAATTAACTTTTTTCATAAACTTTTATTTGACATAAGATATAATGAATATTATGCAGCTAGCTACTTCTGCAGCTAACCGAGTTGCATAAATAGCTAAAATGAGCACTCACTGAATTACGTAAATGTACTGGATTTGTATTTAAATATTACTCAAACAATATATTTGGATATTTAATGTTGACTATTTATGAGAGTACTAAGCTTAAATCATATTGTTCATTAAAAAGTGAATTTTTAACTAAAATTCAATTCAAATTGAAAAGAAATTTTTACAACCAAGAAGTGATTTTTGAGAATCTAGAAATAAATTTTGGGATTCCTAATAATTTAGACATTGAAGTCTTCAATATCTAAATTATTAGGAATAGCACTTTGAATCGAAATTCTTGATTTACTGTGGATCTAAAAGTATTTTAAGCTTGCTTGAGGACCATGCAAATAAGGTTTTAAAAAGAGAGAGAGTATTTGCTCACTTTTGCCAATTTTTCTGTATGTTTCATGAAAAAGAAAAGCTAGAACAACGTTTGAAAGAAAGTTGAAACGTAGTTTAAAAGAAATTAAGTTTGATAGAAAATGTTAAACAACTAAATCTTTTTGCTTTATTCCATGAATAATTCAGTTGAGGAATATGCAGCCACAAACCAATTAACAATTTCTTTATACAGATATTTTTGTCAACAGATTATGTATAACACACAAACTAATATATAGAAATTATATTT
Source organism: Octonoba sinensis (assembly GCA_038502835.1). Classification (NCBI taxonomy): domain Eukaryota; kingdom Metazoa; phylum Arthropoda; class Arachnida; order Araneae; family Uloboridae; genus Octonoba; species Octonoba sinensis. The sequence goes on from CM076606.1 coordinate 111,909,923, forward strand.
CATTACCAAATATAAAGTTGAAATGTTTAAAACAGTAAAATAAATTAAAAGTAAAGAAAATTTTACTGCTTTTGGCAAAAATTTTAAAAATTATAATTATAACTCTAATATGCTTTAACATTAAGTAATAGTAGTAAATAAGAATGAAGGTTATACGTTCTTTTCTATTTATTTCTTTTTCATCGTTTGCGCATTGTTATATTTCAGTTTCAAACTATCCCTATTATTATATTATTGTTTCAAACTATCTAGGGCCAGTGTCCAGTCCATCCTTACGTAGAGGCTGTTGTAGCCTAGTGGTTAGAGCGTCGGACTTCCACCTGGAAGGCAGCGCGTTCGATCCCCGCAATGTACACTTCGGTATACGTGCACCTAAAATCAGTGGACCCCACTACCTCGCCCCGTGCGCAAGCAATCCTAAAGGCCTCGGCTAACAGGTAGCCGTCTGGTGGAGAACAGTCCATTCTTACGAAGAGCAAACAATATCCGTCTTCAAAAGTTAAAGGTTTTCATTAAAAAGAATCTTCTTCCGCAATCAATTTGTATTGAGGTGTGAAAAATTTTTTCAAAGAACTGTTGCATTAATGAAGCGAAATAAGATCCGGCTACGAATCGATATGCAGTGGAAATACTTCACCAACGAGTTATTTTTTTCCTTCGAATTTACAGTCTTTTAAAAAGTTTTCCTCCGAAATCATTAGGAAACACTTCCGTCTTTATCATAAGTAACCAAACATCCAGTAATGACTTGCAAAAAAAAAAAAATAAATAAATAAATAAATAAATAAATAAAAGAATTAAATAAAAGGCACAGTAATATTTTTTACTATTTCTTTGAATGCATTTTTAAAAGTCTTTCTAATTTTATATTAGTCATACAGGCATCTTGTCCGTATGTGACCGCAAATGCCTCTTAAGACTTCCAATCGTTGAAAAGGCTTTTGAACAAAATTTGCAGGCATAAAAGGCTTTTCACCCGTGTGGGATCTTAAATGTTTATTAAGACTGTCACGACGATAAAACATTTTTGAACAAACCTCACAGGAAAGTGACTTTTCACCTGTATGGAGCTTCAAATGGTCATTTAAATTCCCACGCACAGTAAAGGCTTTTAAACAAAATTCACAAGAATAGGGTTTCTCTCCCGTGTGGGTTCTCAAATGCCTGCTAAGACAATAACGTCTAGGAAATGCTTTTGAACAGAATTGGCATGGATACGGTTTTTCGCCTGTGTGAGTTCTCAAATGTGAATTCAAGCGTCCTTTTTGAGAATAGGATCTTGAGCAAAATCTGCAAGAATATGCTTTTTCGCCTGTGATGTGGGTTGTCAAGTGTGTACTCATATCTCTTTTGTCAGAAAAAACTTTGGGACAAAATTCGCAAGAAAATGGCTTTTCACCAGTGTAGATTCTCATGTGCCTTTCTAAATCTCTTTTATTACGAAAGGCTTTAGTGCAAAACCCACAAGTATTTGGTTTTTTTCTTGTATGGTTTTTCAGATGTTTATCCATATTTCTTTTGTTTGAAAAGGTTTTGGAGCAAATTTCACAAGAGTGTGGTTTTGCATTTGCGGGGGTTTTCAAATGACTGTCCATATTTCTTTTGTCAGAAAACACTTAAGGGATAAAAATTCACAAGAACATAGTTTTCCGGTCGTGTATGATCTCAAATGTTGTAAAGTATATTTATTTTTTCCTCATAGAATTGTTTTTTAACAAAATTTAAAGAAACTTGGCATAAGCTCAAGCGGATTCATGGAAGGTCACTTACATCATCACATTCACAAAATGCGTTAGATAAAATGTCGAAGTAAGATAGTTTTTCATTATAATACCTCCGGTTAGTTTTTTGAAGGAAGTCACAGAAATTTTACAATTACGTTTTAAAATGTATTTTCAAAATTCATATGGAGTATCAAAAATGGTACATTAGCAAAAGTCAACTTTGCACTAATTGGTTACAACTACTACTTCTCTTCCTCTTTTATGTTTGTAATTGTCCACTAATAAATGCTTTTTGAGATCATCGAAACGGGTTGTGCTAGATTTTCGAATGTACTAAAATATATTGCACAGATGTCAAAAGTTTTTAATACTAGCTTTTTCTCTCTCGCTTATCAAAGATCTTTTTTATATTTAAGATACTATGAAACGTTTTCCATTTAGTTAATCAAGCACTGTTTTCGATCAAAATTTTTACAAATACATTATGTTCTAGCAGCTCTCGTTATCAAAATCAGTTATTCAGAGACCATCAGCATTATTAATTTATTCTCATCACATCGCTGAAGTTACCTGAAAATAAATAAAATTCATCAGAGGAAAAGTGACACTGGAAATGATCCATTTAGGTTCATTTAAAAGATTACAGTTTTTCTAACTATTCTGTTGTAGCAATCAGGACTCGAAAATTATATTATCCGACATGCCCGGGGCACGTAAAAATTTCCTATCGGGCATGAATTTTCTACCCTTACATGCCCGGTGGGGCATGTAAGATTTTAATCAAATATTTCTTTCTAAAACTTTATTATTTCATATTTTATTGAAAAATTCCCGCAGCCTTACTGGAGCTCAGAATTAACATGTTGACGGACAAGCACGTCAAAAATAAAATTGGTAATACAACTTAAATTTAGCGAATTTTGACTTGTAACGACTTATTATGTAATATTTATTTGTAATGTGATTTTTTAATGATTTAGATTTGCGTTACAATAATTTTTGATTCAGATATGAAGCTGTTAATTTAATTTTTTGTCTGAGTAATGCTGTACGACAAATTCAAATGTTTTTATTAATATGCAATAAAGCAACTTCTGGGCATGTAAAAATCTGGGCATATATTTTTTAGAAAAACCAACCTGATAGGACATGTAAAATGTTTGACAGTTTTCGAGCCCTGGTAATATATACATAAATATGTTTGTTTCAGTGCTTACCTGTGCAACCTGAGCGTGGTTAAATCAGTTCAAAATTTTGAGACTTCAAAGCAAACATTGAGTCACTAAAGATAGTGGTGCATTCAAAAATAATATTACTTTAGGCACTTTAAGCATTGTAAATTTTCCTTTACCATTTACTTTTTTTTAGATAACGTGCTCCAGTGCTGCATGGATTTTAAATGAAGTATGAATATTTTCTAAATAAAATATTTTCATAATATTTCCTCTCTCAGAACATATATTGCAGAAATTAAAGCAGTAGAGCAAGATTTAACAATGTTCCTGCGAAGTTAAAGATTTTCATAACGTAACGCTCGACCGCAATAAATATATGGCATTAACATGTCGCATCCCGGCAAGAAAAGTGACACAGCTCAAAAATTTGAGTTTGCGAGTTTCTATCTCTCAAAAAAACTCACTAAGTAATGTAACATCGTTCTAAAAACAGTAACGGATGGAACGAAGCCAGAATATTAGGCGCAATATTTATTAATCGGTTATAATATGCCAATAGAAATTCATGAGATTTTTATTTGTCAATTTGTTATACAACAGTTTTAATGAATTTGAGTTGTGTCACTTTTCTTGCCGGGGTGCAATGTGAAGAATTTGAATGTTTCTGAAATGAAATGAGTTCCTATACAAAGGTTCCACCAGTGAATACTTTTTTCTCCATCAAAAATACAATTTTTCTAAAGAGCACTTGGACAAAAATTACACAAAACATTTCTGTCTTTATTCAAGCATGAGAGTGAAATATGTACAAAAAGCATGAAAATGTCACGTAAAACTTGAATTTTGCAAATAAATAAACAAATGGAATAAAAAATACAAAATTTTACCTTGCAAATGTAAAAGAGAAAATGTAAAATGTAGTATAGCATACAGGTACATAAAAAAAAGAGAAAATTAAAATACATGATTTTTACAGAATATTTTTGAAGGTACAAATATGTTTGCTAATATAGTCAACTCTCACAAATCCGACGACCTGAAATCCGCCATTACGAAAAATCCGCACAAGATTAGAGATGCAAATAACATTATTATGAATATTAAAAAGGAGGAAATACATTTTTATTTCAGTTACTATTTTAAGGATAAATTTAAATTTAAAATATATTAATTATTTTTATGCTATGCTGTGTTGTAAATTTATAACAGGTTCCAATCTTTTACTACAGTGAAACCCCGATTTACGTTCCCCGAATCTACGTTTTTCCCGCATTTTACGTTTTTTTAATCAGGTCCCAGTTTTTCCGTATACTAATAATGTTAATTTAACCCGGATTGTAAGTTTGTTATATATGAAATTTCCCGCATTTTACGTTTTCCCTGGAAAGTGAAAAAAAAAACTTTCTAAAATAAGCAATATTTTTCCGTCTGTACTTTTCGTCAGCCGATGAAGATCAACAAAAAGAACCGGAAGCACAGCCCGGTCACTATTGCAATCAACTTCTTTCACTATTGCAATGAAGAGCTTACAAATAGTGAAAGACTATTTTCTTTCTTATAAAGACCAGGAAAAAAAACTTGCAACGTATTTCAATCCTAGAAGATGCTGCATTCACTTTGAACTCAATGACTAAAAAACAATTCACTATTACGGATTATTTTCAGCCTAAGCGCCAGGAATCGCATCTAAATGTGTTAAAATTATCTTAAAATGGTATGTATAATAATGTTCTTTTCGAAAAATATAGATATTATACCTTTTGAAAGAGTCATCTTTACTACCTTTAGTTTGTTTTTTCTATTTGATTTTTGCATTCTATGTATTTCCCGTATTTTACGTTTTTTCCCGTATTTTAAGTTTTTTTTTGCCCAGTCCCTTGAGAAACGTAAAATCGGGGTTTCACTGTATACCTTTTATTAATTTGTCACTTGTTAAAACTTAGTTCACCGTATGCATTTTGGCTGATTATGTATTCTGTTCAATATGCTTGGGATATAGTTATATAGTATCGTAAAAAATAAAATTATGAGTCATTAGCAAAAATCCCACGCTAAGTTGACCACTTTTGCCAGGAACGGAATTAGCTGTTCACCCTCTATAAGTTGACCACTAAAGTGCTGCACCGCAAGTGGTCAACTTACACAGGCTTCATTGTGTTACCTATTGAATATACAGTGAAACCCCGATTTTACGTTTCTAAAGGGACTGGGAAAAAAAAAACGTAAAATACGGGAAAAACGTAAAATACGGGAAAAAACGTAAAATACGGGAAAACGTAAAATACGGGGAAAACGTAAATACGGGAAAACGTAAAATACGGGAAATACATAGAATGCAAAAATCAAATAAAAAAACTGAAGGTAGTAAAGATGACTCTTTCAAAAGGTATAATATCTATATTTTACGAAAAGAACATTATTATACATACCATTTTAAGATAATTTTAACACATTTAGATGCGATTCCTGACGTTTAGGCTGAAAATAATCCGTAATAGTGGATTGTTTTTTAGTCATTGAGTTCAAAGTGAATGCAGCATCTTCTAGGATTGAAATACGTTGCAAATTTTTTTCCTGGTTTAGAAGAAAATAAAATTTCACTGTTTGTAAGCTCTTCATTGCAATAGTGAAAGAAGGGACGGACTGTGCTTCCGGTTCTTTTTGTTGATCTTCATCGGCTGACGAAAAGTACAGACGGAAAAATATTGCTTATTTTAGAACACTTTTTTTTTCACTTTCCAGGGAAAACGTAAAATGCGGGAAATTTCAAAAAAACAAACTTACAATCCGGGTTAAATTAACATTATTAGTATACGGAAAAACTGGGACCTGATGAAAAAAACGTAAAATGCGGGAAAAACGTAGATTCGGGGGACGTAAAATCGGGGTTTCATTGCATTACGTAAAACATATTCAATGCATATTACAGGTTACAAAAAAAAAAAAAAAAATACATAAACATAACTCATGTATAAATACAGTGTATTTCTAAAAGCTAGAGGAAGGCTATCGACTCCCCCCCCCCCCCCCCTCTTATCACCCAAATGAATGAAATCAAAAAGAAGAGAATGCTTATGTTAAAATTTTAAAATGTGAGGGGGCACTTGTGTAAAGATTAAAAAGTAGGAAGACGTTGTCCCCTGAGTCCCACCACTGGACACAGTGGCCACTGTGGGTCAATGTGGACAGTGGTGGGATGGGAATTATTTGTAGGATAACTTACAAGAAAATAGTACACAAATATAAAAAAAATTCATGAAAATGGACTCTTAAACAGAAGTCGCGCCAGAGAAAAGTCAGGTCTGTTTCTGGACACTTCACAAAATTCCAATTAATCAAAACGAACCCTTCACAAAATTCCAATTAATCAATGCGGACCCTTCACAAAACTCCAGTCAATCAAAACGGACCACCTTTCCCAAAATTCCAGTCAATCAAAACGGACCATCCTTCAGAAAATTCCAGCCAATCAAAACGGACCATCCTTCAGAAAATTCCAGCCAATCAAAACGGACCACCTCTCACAAAATTCCAGTCAATCAAAACAGACAACCCTGCACAAAATTCCATTCAATCAAAATGGACCCTTCCCAAAATTCCCAGCTACCAAATCTTACTTTTTGCAGAATTATTTATTAAATGAACCGCAAAAAATAATAACAAATTTTAGCACTGTATGTTTAAATTTTGATTCACAAAATTATTTGATTTTTCACAAAAATCTTTAAAATTCACAAAAATCGGATCTTGTTAAAAAAATGCTGGATCGACCCCTGCTAAATGTATTCTTCATATCTGCAATGAATGCATCAAGACAAGTACAAAGTACGTCCCTATACTTTTGCATCAACATGGGATTCCAGATGTCTTTTAAGATTTTCAGATGAAAAGAAAGCTTCTGACCAAATATCACAGGAATAGGGCTCTTCACCTGCATGCCTGCTCATATGGTTATCTAGGCTAGCACTCAGAGCAAATGCTTTGGAACATAAGGTACATGAATGTGGTTTTTCGCCCGTGTGGGTTCTCAAATGTTTGCTCATATCTCTGTTCGAAGAAAAGGTTTTAGAGCAAAATTCACACGAGAATGGCTTCGGACGTTTTTCGCCCGTGTGAGTTCTCATATGCATGATCAAAGTCCCTTTGTAAGAATAGAATTTTGAGCAAATTTCACAAGAGTACACCTTTTCATGGGTTTGCAAGTGTCTAACCAGATCTTTTTTATCAGGAAACGCTCTGTTGCATAAATCGCAACAGAAAGGCTTTTCACCGGTGTGGGTTCTCAAATGTCTAAGCATACCTCGTTTTTCAGTAAAGGCTTTAGGACAAAATTGACAGGAAAATGGTTTTTCTCCCGTGTGGGTTTTTAAGTGTCTAACTATGTCCCTTTTGTCAGAAAAGGCTTTGGGGCAAAATTCACAAGCATAAGGTTTTTCCCCTGTGTGGGAACTTAAATGTCTAAGCATGTTTCTTTTATCAGAAAATGATCTGGAGCAAAAATCACAAGCGTATGGTCTTTCGCCTGTGTGGGTTCTCAAATGTACGGTCATAACACTCTTTCTGGAAAATGATTTTGAACAGAATGTACAAGAAAACATATTTTCATCCATATTGGTCCTTTACTTTATATTAAGATCAACGGTTTCCTTTTTTCCCCAAAGAAATATTTGACAAAACTTACATAATATTTAAGTAGCCTCTGCAGCTTTTTACTGGTCTCAGTTGTATTCAATAATTTTGTATCGTATTCAAAAAAAAAAAATTTCGAATCAATTTCATAACAATATCATTTTTTATTTTAATATATTAAATGAGCTTCCAAATCTCCAATTCTCATGCTTTCCAAAGAAAAATAAATCTAGGGGTTAGTTCAAGGCCCCCCCCCCCCCCCCCGAAAGCCCCTGTCCCTTTCTGTGTATTTTACAGAAAACTGATTGAATTTTGTTATTGAACTTGCACAAGTTACTATTTATTTCTAAATGAACACACAGGGACCTTGAATGTGTTTCTCATATGTGCACTTAAATGTGTTTTGAAAGTTCAAATTGGAAAAGGGGGCTTAGAACATCCTCAAAACTTCCATCTTCCACTAGTCACTAATTATGCACTTTGAATTTTTATGTCAAATAAATAATGCTTTCAAAGATCTTTAAAACATATTCCACTAGGTTTTCATACATAAAAATAGTTATTACATGGACATCAAATGTACATCCTGCAAACAATTTTTACCACTTATGAGTCTTATTTTCAAGATTCCAAAATTTTTCATCATTTAGAATATGCAAACATTTCTCAAACTTTCTTCTTTTTCCAACCGAGATTTTTGCAAATAATATGAAAATGTTCTGGAGGTCACTTAAATCATTTTCAGAAAACCAGCAGTACGAATTCATTCCCACATTGGGTTTCTTAAAGATTAGACCTGAAAATAAATAAAATCATCAGAAAAAAAGTCATTTTTATAACAATGCTGAATTGATATATTTAGCCGCATTTAATCATTATAGCTTTTCTATATATCGAACTATGGTAAGATAGACATGTTTGCTTAAACCACTCTAACACAGTACTTCAATATATCACGAGTTTCTTGAAGTATGAAGTAACGTCAAATACGTAATTCAGTACTAGGCTCTACCTTCCGAACAGGGATTAGCGGGTGCAATGGTCATGGCTGACACACAATCCTAAAACAATTCCCATTGCCTAGGTGCTTTCAAATTTTAAAATTATTAAGTGTGCTTTGTGTGAAGTGTGGGATGGAGGTGTAAGTGTCACTGGATTAAACTTTTTCCTACGTAATATCAGTAAAGTTTGAATTACCAAGCGAACTAGGGTATTAAAAATATTCATGCGTTAAAAACAATATTATTCGGCGTTAAAAATAGTTATGTATCAATGACAAAAATTAAGATGAATTAAAAATAGTCATATATTAATGACAATATTAAAAGGTATTAAAAATATTTACATATTGAAAACAACATTGTTTCCCGAAAAATAAACAAAATGAACGGGCACTAAAAATATTCACATAATTGAATACAAATTACATAATTAAACATAAAAAAATCTTAAGATTTTTGACGAAGTTTTCTGACATAAAATGAAAATTTAAGGGAGTAAGTTAAGGGGTATTCTAGTGTAGAATTTTGAAGAAAAAAAAAATCGATTTTTTTTTCCATATTTCCAAAGTTTAGACATTCAAGAATGTGCAATTAAAAGGATTTTTCAAAATTCCTATTATTTCACGAGTTATAGCCGTTTTAGTGACGTGGCATTGGTTCCTGTCCGACCGCTATAAGTCAACAAAAGACGGTAGGCGTTCCCGAGTCCCTACTGTTGAATATCCCTTATAAAGTCTTTATCTTATAGTATCCCTTTTAAATCTATACTTAATTGAAGGACGTAGGAGCTGGTTTCGTTGGAATATTCTCCTTTTAGTAAGCTTTGAGTTTTAGTAAGTTCCTTAAGTTAGTTTTGAGCCAACCTTCGCAGTTAGTATTTTTAATGAAGGTTTTATACCCATAATAAAAATCTTAGATGTTATGGGAATCACGATTGGTCCAGAAGTTAATGCTTGTGCAGAGAGACGGGACGAAACGCACGTATCGAGCGCACGGAACTCCGGACTTCAGAGGCGTCAAAGAAAGGTAGAACTGCTCGTTTTCACAAGAGAACATCGGAGAAAGAGCATTTTGGAAGTAGAGGAAGGTTTCTTATATGCAGCAGGAATCGCCGATTAAAAATATGTAAGTATTCTGTACCATTCTATAAGTAAAATTGCCGAAAACTTGTCTCAGAACTTTGAACGCGTTTTTCTCGAAACTACTTTTTTCGAGCTGAGGTAAGGATATCTCGAGTTCTAATGGACCGATTTACTTCAAATTAGGGGATGATGTTTTTTATACATCCCTTTATCGTGTGAACCTTCCCCAAAACTATTACTTTTCATTTAATATTTTTAAGAATTCGGAATTGTTAAAAAAACATGCAAAAAAGAAATTTTTTTCAAACAGCCGCCCTTTTGTAAATTAAAAAAAAAAAAAAACTTGTCCAAGGTTCATACGATAGCCGCATCCATAATAATAAAGGGTCCATCCGTTTTTTATATTTGAGATCACCAGGAGGGTTGGAATAATGTACGCCATGACACCCTCTTTTCTTTGGATCCCCCACTTTGACTGCTCATAACTCTGTCAATTTAAATTTGTTTTAGTTAATTTTTGGATGTAATAACAAAACATCAATAAACAAATGATTATAAAACGGATAATAAAAATATTTTTTGTTTCCTTTGTACAGCGCTTCAAAAACCTGGCGAAATTCATGTCTCGACACTAGAATACCCCCTTAAATGAAAAGGAACAAAAAATACATTTACAAAACAGACAATCAGAACTTTTTCAACACCATAAATTATTTCTATATATAATTAAGGAAGCTATATATACACAAATCTAAATTCATTTTTAAATAAATAAATAAGGCACTCACATAAATACATTTGCATTATGACTCATTACAATTTCTGCATCAGAACAGCAATAAGTTTTATCTTCAATGCATGGGTCCTTTGCTGGTAATAATCTTCTTAATGAGCTAGGAAAGATAAATGTAACAGTTGTTCATGTGAAGCAAGAGAGATCCAATGATTTAAGTTCACTCTAGTCATTTTATTATGCATTTACTGGTTTTTGTTAAGATGAATGATTGTGTGTGTGGTTTTAAATTTGTTTTTACCGAAATTTACAATCACTTATTCACTATGTGTGGTAACAACTGGTAAGTAAATGTTTGTAAAATCCTTACCATTTTTTCAGTACCATAAAACACTGAAAACATTATTACATTTGAAAGGTTGATTACTTTTTTCATAAGTCCCATAATTTTGTAAAAATGTTTCTGCTCCCTTAACAGCATGGCCCGACTTGCAAGTTTTCGTGCCCAGGGCACTTTCATTTTTTCTGCCCCCTTTGAATGGTTCATTTACTTTTTATACATAATGCATGCGTGTGTCTATGCTATGGTCAATGTGAAATTGGTTATTATTAAGAATGACCTGGTTATTAAGAAATATTATTAGCGGCTATTATTAATTAACCCTTTTATTTCATATTGCAATCTTTTAAAAAGTAGTTTAAATGATAATTTGGGAAAAATTCCTGCCCATTAGAAAGTCCTGCCCAGGGCACGGGCCCCGGGTGCTCGTGCGATAGTCAGGGCCTGCTTAACAGCATAGAGTCTTGAGCATTCACTTGAAGCATTACGTTTAGGAAAAACCAAGATCGAATGCTGTCGTGAAGCTCAACGAGTCATGCGATATTATGTAATAAAGAAACGATTCCAATCTCACCCTTTTTTTTTTTTTTTTTTTTGCACATTGGCATAGCAGCTGGAAATGGATTGAGTTTTGGGGTTATTTTTTATTAGCTTCAGATCATTTGATTCATAACGCAAAAATCTAACATTTTCACTCTTTCGGCCAATCTCTTGATCACCAAAATGAGTCATTTATTTTATTCTTCAGTACTGCTTCTATTTTTAATTAACTCAAAACTATGTTAGCAATCTCCCTTTACTCATACCGCAAATGATTTATTGCTTGTTTATAAATATTTTTTAATTGTCATGTGGAATCACAAAAAGACAGTTAGTAGTTCATGTCTGTCACAATATTTTGAACTATCATATTAAAACATAAAACTAAACTCAGTGGCACGAGAGCCCATTGGGGCCAGGGCCTACTGTGCCCATCCCAACTTTCCAGACCGAGGGCTCTGGAGTGCAGAAGCAGATGTGTCGGTCAAGTGGTCCACCTAACGCAGAACCCCCAGTGCTTAGTTCCCAAGCATGCTTGGTCCTCATTTTATCGACCCCCACTGAAGATGGTGAAAGGCTGAATCGACCCTGCCAAGCCCTGGAATCAAACCCCGGGCCTGTGGCATGGCAGCATGGAAGGCTACCCCTCAACCACTGGGCCTCATATAAAACATATTAAGACAAATATGATAAAAAGTGGAAACACCTGTTTTTGCTTTTTGCATAATACTTCAAAATTTTATTTCTTAACCTGAAATTCTTCTGCTATCTGTGAAATGGGCATGAAGATCAGAGTTGGTGGATCTATATATATCATGATATATATCCCACCACAAATTTATATTATTTAAACACTTGAAACTCCTCTTAAACAACCCTATTGATTCATTTCAAAGTTAATGAAAAAATTTAAAAATATAATTATGTAATAGGAAGCATAATGAACTGGATTCACAGTGATGAACATAATAATGATGAGGCTGAGACTCAGAAAATTCACAATCATAGCAATTATTTCTTATAAGTTGACCTTGAGCAACTCGTCAGACGCAAGCGCAGAAATCGCTACCGGGTACACGGCAGCGAGCGCTACAGATTTGTCTTGAAGCTTGCAGATCACTTAGCCACCTTACAATTTTTTTTTTAATGCGACCCGGGAAAAAAAAAAGTTATTTATTATCTGCATGTATTATTGTTATATGTCAACTAAAAAAATTTTAAAATGTATAGTTTGCTATTTTTTATTATTGTAAATTTGGTTCCATCATTTGGTGCCGCAGATAAATTTTGACTTCTGAAACTTGTGCTGCAAGCTGCAATTGATACAGAACATTCTGTTACTGGGGACGCAAGTAACACAATATATTTATACTGTCACGTCCTTTTCTCTAAATAATTTCTGTAATATTAAACATGCCCCCAATCAACGTCAATCGAAAGATTTACTGTTATATTTCCACAGTTATAGTACCTTTATATAAATAGGCAAAGACAAGATTGTTAAGAACCATTTTCGCCTCTGTTTTTTAAACGATTTTCTTACTTTTTTTTCGGTTTAGTATCTATTGCCACGCTTTAGTGATATCAATTAAAAAACTTTGAAAACGGTTCATTATTAGTCAATTATTTCCCATTTTCTTTTGTCAGGCAAGCCTCATTTATAACTGTAATGTTATATTGTTTAGTTAGATGGCAACGTGTCTTGGTTGAGTAAATGCAGAGCCCCTATACTAAATGCCATCCGATAGGGCTTTAAATCCATACACATTAGGGCGCTAGTTTCCTGCTCATAATACTGCTTTTATAAGTAGATACATGAGGCAAAGATTAATGAACTGGGTGTTTAAATTAGATAAACTATTTAATTTTAAACATATCAGCAAACAAAATATTCTAGAAAGCAAATTTTGACTAAAATTAAAACCTAACTAGTTCTTAAAAGAAAATTAAAGTTGATACAGCAGGTTATTTGCGCCATCTAGCGGTTTAATAAACTAATTTGTTAAAAAGAGTTTGTTATTGCCATTAAGCAGTAATATTAAAAGCAATTACAATAAGAGTTTGAGTGAAGGCTTCTCTGGTACAATGAACTGAAAAATGAGAATAGTGTATGGAAACATTTAAGTTTTATTCAAATGCCACTCCACTTAGTGAGAAATCGGCAGAAGTACAAGCGGCTATAATTATGAGCGCAATTGGCACTGCGATGATGATTTACAATATGTATGCTTTAAGTCAGGATGATCAAAATAAACTCAACATTATACTCGTCAAATTTGATGAATAATACTTACATAATTATACAAATAGCATAACGTTTTCATTGCTAAATTAAATTATTACCGTCAAATTTCGATTGTTGAGCGGACTCTCGTAAAATCAAAATTAGAAGTATGTATCAGATTAGAAGTATGTAATTAATCATACACAAGTATTAGAAGTATGTAATTAATCATACACAACGTAATTGTTTAACAAAATGTACCACAGGCAATAGGTGAGGTAAAAATTTATACCAGGGTTCGTGATTTTTTTTTATTTAAATTGGATTTTTTTGAGTTAAATCAGATTTTTTTTTTATTTCTTTAAAAAGACCTTAAATATTTTGGATATTTATTATGCTACATTCATAGAAACAATATGGCATGTTAATCAATATGCAAAAACACACTTTCAGCTATTTTCACAGCAACAAATATTTTTTAATAATAATGAGATACAAATTTTAATACAAAAGCATGACTCAAAAGAAGCTTAACCCTACCAGGAATAATAGTACACTCATAAGTAGAGAGAAAATGAACACATTTAATCTGAATTATTTTGCTGTTGAAAGCTGAAAAATTGGGGGTAACAATTGTGTGTACTTATTTTTTACATTGAGTGTACTTGAATCATATTTTTATTTTATAAACGAAAAAGCACGGAAATATTTTTACCCATTTTGTAAAATCATATGCTCACACCATTACTGAAAACTGAAAATTTTGGTTTTCATCAAATATCTTTATTTTCTATGATAAAAAATATTTTAGATGGAAAAAAAACTTTAAGCTATTAGGGAACATGAGTGAAACTTTAAGGATACACATTCTAAATTCTAACAATTGTTGTTTTAAACACTATCATTCTGAATTATTTATTGTGTGGCATTTATTAAAGTGATCTGAAATAACATTTTTAAGATTAAAAAACACTGAATGGTTCATGATTATTATGAATTCTAATTTGAATGATTGAATGAATTATGCTTAGCTGTTAAGATGTTTGAAGAATAAGAGTAATATTGTAAAATTAAAAAAATAGTAATTAGTTCCAAACTTATGAAACATCTTATACACAAGACAGATGGACCAAAGATGTTTTGCTTAAAGCAGTTGTTGCAATTGCAACATTTTTCATTTTTACAACACTTTCTAACATTGCAAAATTATTATTATTATTATTATTATTTTTTTTTTTTTTTTTGAAAAAAAAAAAAAAAAAAATCACTTGATTTAAATCCAGCTGATTTAAATCAACGAACCCTGATTTATACAAACCTAATTTCTTGTTTTGTGCAAAAACTCTTATGATAATTGTTAAAACTTTTGATACATTGATATTTTTTATAAATAGAAGCAGATTTGCTCTGACTAAATAAGGTTTAATTAAATATTAGCTCAGTAATAATATTCTGGTTTATATAGCATCTATAATATCAAAAATCCATTTATGTAACCATAAGGGCACTTCCCACCCCCTTTATGTTGTGATTATGATTTTTTTAATCACATTCAACAATCAAGAAAATATTGCTTGATAAGAAAGAAAATATTGCTTGATAAGTCAATTTAAGGAAGAAAAAACTTACGTCGCATATGAACACACAAGTCTAGAAAATTTGATCATGAAAATAGAGATTTTTTTCTTTCATATATATATTTTTTCATAATTTCCCCTCTTTAACCCTTCATAACTCGTGCCGTGAGAAAAATACTTACACCAAGAAGGAAACAACTAAATCTGGTACTCTTCATAGGCAAAGGGGATCATTCAGAAATGATGTCACGCTTCGAGGGGGGAGGGGGGTTCAGGAAATTGTGACAAAGTGTGACAAGGGAAGGGGAGGGGTAACAAGAAGTGTGACATCATGCATTATGCAACACAGCATGACATGTGACAAAGGGGGGTGGGGGATCCGCTGAAGTGTGGCACATTGTGACAAAGGGGGGAGGGGGGGGGGGCAAATATATGGGAAAAGAGTGACGTCATTTATGAACGGCCCCAAGGTGCTGTCTAGCTTATCCTTGCAATCTTCTCTTGCTGTCCCAATCCGTTTCTCAATTATTAAGTCTTTGACTGTCACTGGGAGCATTTGCTAGTCTCAGTAGTCGAGTGTTAATTTCTGATTATGCAAGCTCTGGGAAACCTTTTTTTCTTCTTTTCTTTACTTGTTGTTTTGAATGCAAGTGTCTTTCTTTATCAAGCAAGTGCTTGTGTGGTTTACCGAAAACTTTTTTTTAAATACTTTATTTCATCAAATATTAAAGCAGGTATACCCTAAATGGACTAAAATAATTATAATAAATCAATTATATGGTTATTAAGTTATTTAAATTTCTTTGTACCGAAAAATTGTTTACGCTTTTGAGAATGACTTCACAGGAAGGTTGTTGGTTCAAATGGCTCCAGCTGAAATTGCTTTTTATAAAATTTATAAAATAAAATATTGTTTTGTAAAACCAATTTTTCTTAATTTTCATCAGGAACACATTGCACCCCACAAATAAAAAGTACCTAAGTTTCTTGATATAATATTTCATGAAAACAGTACCTGTATGATATTATTATTTTAGGTGATTTTAAGTGAAAAAAAACTTAAAGTTTTTTTTCACTTAGAATCC
The DNA here is from genome assembly GCA_038502835.1 of Octonoba sinensis. Classification (NCBI taxonomy): domain Eukaryota; kingdom Metazoa; phylum Arthropoda; class Arachnida; order Araneae; family Uloboridae; genus Octonoba; species Octonoba sinensis. The sequence continues at coordinate 111,926,033 of CM076606.1, forward strand.
GGAACTTCCCACAAAAGTTTCGGAAAAAGCATGCGCTATGAATTTAAAATTAAATATTATATCTCGTCGCCTCAGAGCAACAGTAAGACATCTAAATCATTTTCCTATAAAAGCAATTGCATTTTTCAAAACACCACTGAAGATGTAATCAAAAGTTAGGGGAGTTCCCAAAATTTCAGTAAAATCTCTGAACTACAGCCTTAGATATTTAGAATTGAAAACACAGCAAATTTAAAAAATCAATTTTATAGGAAATTCTGGTTTTACTCATATCCTACTGTTGCTCTGAGGCGACGATATACTTAGCTTAACAAGCCTCCCCCTTCAACACACAATACATAGGCATATACATATATATAAGCTCAAAAAACCCTTCAAGCAATGAAATGAAAGGTCTAATATATCAATCCAGGTTATATTTCTTTTCCGGAAGAAGTTATTGTATTGAATTTTTTTTAATGCAGTACAAAATATGTTGCTTGTCTGAAGGTAGAAAGAAAATCTCATATATTAAATGTCAAAGAAATCTCAAGATTAATAAATTTAAAAAATTTTGGAAAACAATTTTTTTTTTCCAATTTTCGAAACAGGTGCTCGAAAATTATCAGAAATGTCGGATCAGAATCACCCATGTGGGTAACATTTTTTGCTAGAATAAATAAAAAAGCTTTTTGGTTGAAAATATTTCATTTGCTTTTTTTTTTGGTGTGAGAAAAATTCTCAAGTTACTCCTATTGACACGGGTTCTGAAGGGTCAATGACACATATTGCAGAGCTTCCAAGAGTAGTGCGAGATCTTGCCTGCCAAGAGTCAAAAATTTTCCCGAGTATTTAAAGATATTCATAACATAACGCTCAACTACAATAAATATGCAAAAACATGTGTGGAATTTGAATGGTAATTGAGATTAAATGAGGGTACAATAAGAAGATTCCATCAGTGAGTATTTTTTCCCCCATCAAAAATTCAATTTCCCTTTAAAGAACACTAATACGAAGATTGAACAAAAGGTTTTTGTCTTTATTAAGTCATAAGAGTGGAATAGGTACAAAATGTCTGAAAATCACATAAAACTTGAAGTTTGCAAATAAATAAATGAATTGATTGAAAAAAGTGCAAAATTGCTTTTTGCACAAACATAAAAGAGAAAATGTAAAAGTAGTCAGTACAGGCATATAGGCACATAAAAACAGGACAAATTAAAATACACGATTTTCACAGAGTATGTTTGCTAATATATTACATTAGAAATAAATAGAATATTTCTGTATAAGGCTTGATTTTTTAATTTTGAGAATGCTCCTCTCAAAGGATTTTGTTGGATGTTCCAAGTCAAGGTAGGTTTGTTTATTTTGAGGGCATGGAGCTAAATATGGCTCTGGTAAAATGAAGTGTCTTTCATGCACTTACAGTTGATGAGCCCCGGCTTAGTGGAATTTTTAAGGTGAAAAAGTTATTTCTTTGCACACAATAATTCCAGATTAAAGTTTTTAAGGGTTGAACTAATTAGGCTACTCTTGTAGTTGAACGGAATTGTATTATTAAAATAATATGGACATTCTTTAAATAATACGTTGATGTATTCCTGAAAAACAAATAACTACATTCATTTACCCATTTCACTAACATATACATTATATACCTACACCCGAACTGCTGCTCATTGTACTTCGAACGAGAAGGGAAAGGAAACGTAAAACACAAACAATAAGTAAAAGTAGTAGTCATATATAAATAATGGAAGTTAAAGTATAACTGTTTTGAACTGCAGACGATAATTAATAAATAGAAAATATGAAATAAAATAAATATATATAACATATACTGTGATAACTAACTTGTCTATAATTATACTTCATGTTCCTTGAATTTTGGAAGACAAAAAAAGTTTTATACTTGCACTTAAGAAAGAGAGAGAAAATGAATTGATGAAATGAAGAATATTTAATATTCTAATTAAAATTTTATTATAATCTGCATTTGAGTGACCATAGAAGCAGCATCTTTTTTCGATTTCCATGATGTTACAGATAATTTTCTGATTTTCTTGACTTTTCCACAACTTTTTGGCATTATTTTAAATTTATTTAGCTACTTCATTCTTTCTCTGACCTTGTAAGAACCGTGGTTACTCATTTATTAGGGGAAAATATATCCATTTGAGAAAGAAAAATTATAACCAAAGTTAGGTTATAATGGGTTGTAGCATATTTTGCTTTTAACTTAAATAATTTAACACAGATCAATAAAACATATCAACATATTTTTCCAGTATTTCAATAAAATTTCCAGAATTATGTAAAAAAAAATTCCAGTGCATTTCCAGTACCAGTAGACACTGTGTTTTAGTAAGTCAAGAACAAGACACAATGCAGAATAAATTTTTTTGACAAATATATTTTCTCAAAATTTCTTGGAAAAGTCTGAAAAACAAACAAAAGAACAATCTTCTGCCAGTTTGATTACTCCACTTTCAGTGAAAAATCCGAGTTGACACTCACAGATTAAGTTAATAAAGTCAGATGGGAGCGCATGCTCATGTTAATTTTTTTAAAAAAAGAACTCATGCAAAAATTGAAAAGCAGGGGGGATGCCATCCTCCTGTATCCCATCGTTGGACATGGTGGTCAATGGCCAGTGGTGGAATTACCCCACTGAAATTATATGTAGAAAAACTTGCAGGAAAATTGTAGAATATATTTTTTCCCCTGAAAATGAATTCCTAAATGTATTCTTCATATCAGTAATAAATACACCGAGACAAATGCGCCTATACTTTTGCATCAACATGGAATTTCAAATGTCTTTTTGAAATTTCCAAATGAAGGAAAAGCTTTTGGAAAAATTTCATTGGAATAAGGCTTTTCACCTAAATGTGATTTCTCATATCTTTTAAGATTTCCTAATGAAAGAAAAGCTTTTCAACAAATTTTCACAGGACTAATGCTTTTACCTCGGTACGACTTCACATCTCTTTTAAGCAGGGTTCGCCGATATATATCATGATATATATCCAATATTTATTTTTTAAATATCGGGATTTTTGATATTTTCACTTATATGAAGCATTCTGAAAACATCATTATGCATCAGATTTATTGTCTAAAAATTAGAACTTTAAATTTTCAATTGCTACTGAAAATTAAACTATAGTTTCTAAAAAAATGCAAACTTTTGCCTTTACTACTGACTTTTTGTAGAAAAAAAAATTCCCCTTAACCTTGTTTAGATTTGAAGATGAGGTATTAGCTGTAAAACCATTTGGTGTGATAGTATTCAAATTGAACAGCCTCTAAAAGCAAAATTGTTTTACCATGTTAATCAACTGTTTATTGCTTCACCAACTACAGCACCGTTAGAATATTCTCTAGCTTTGGTATGATGCAGTGTAAATTATGCAACAGGCTAGAAAGCGGACAAACTAAAACTTTTATTTAAATTTTTGAACAAAAATAAATAAACTTTCAATTTGTCTTAAAGTTTTAAAGAAATAAAACATTCTGAGACTGTTTTATAATTTATGTTTTGAAAGAGAAAAATCTTTAACTTTAAATCTTGTTTTAAGTGCTTAGAAAAAGAAAATAATATTTTTATTATAATAATTATGGATGTAAAGTTTAGTACAATTTTATGTTAGTATAATCTGTTACATAATGTGTAATATGTATTGATGTGTAAGTTGTATTAAATAAAGCTGAAAATATTTATCAGTAGCAATAAGTTCACAGTTTTGAAAATATCAGATATATATCAAAATATCGGATAATTTTGATATTTTCGAAAATATCACGATATTTACGAACCCTGCTTTTAAGATCTCCAAGTGAAGGAAAAGCTTCTGCACAAATTTCACAGGAGTAGGCATTTTGCATGTGTGATGCCTCAGATTTCCATGTTTGTAAATAATTTGAGAAAAAATTCACAAGGATATGGTTCTTTACCAATATGCGTTCTGAAATAGAGATTTAAAGGTCCTCGGTCTGAGAACGCTTTTGAACATAATTCGCGTGACTGCAGTTTTTTGCCTGCGTGGGTTCTCAAATGTCTGTTCACATTTTGTTTGCAGAAAAGGTGAACAGACCGCAGTTTTGAAAATATCAGATTAAAGCAAAATTCACAGGAATATGGCTTTAAACATGTTTCACCCATGCAAGTTCTCACATGTGTGTGATCAAAGTTCCTTTACAAGAATATAATTTTGCACAAACACTTCACGAGAGCGCTTTATCGTGGGTGCGAAAATGTCTAATCAGATACCTTTCATCAGAAAAGGCTCTGTGGCATAATTCGCAAGAAAATGGTTTTTCATTTGTATGGGTTTTCATATGCCTATCCCTATCTCGTTTTTGAATAAAGGTTTTCGGACAAAATTCACAGGAATATGGTTTATCAACCATGTGGGTTTTTGAGTGCCTAACTAGATCCCTTTTGTCAGAAAAGGCTTTCGGGCAAAATTCACAAACAAATGGTTTTTTGCCGGTGTGATTACTCACATGCCTGAGCATGTTTCTTTTATCAAAAAATGATCTGGAGCAAAACTCACAAGCATATGGTATTTTGCCTGTGTGGGTTCTCAAATGTCTATCCAAATCTCGTTTTCCAGCAAAGGCTATGGGACAAAACTCACAGGCGTATGGTTTTTCGCACGTGTGGGTTTTTAAGTGCCTAGCTCTATCCCTGGTGTCAGCAAAGGCTTTGGGGCAAAACTCACAAGGATATGGTTTTTCATGCGTATGGGTTCTCAAATGCCTTTCCATAGCTCGTTTTTCAAAAAAGCCCTTGGGACAATACACACAGGAATATGGTTTTTCGTCCGTGTGGGTTTTCGTGTGCTGAACTAAATCCCTTTTGTCAGAAAAGGCTTTGGGGCAAAATTCACAAGCATATGGTTTCTCGCCTGTGTGGATACTCAAATGCCTGAGCATGTTTCTCTTATCGGTAAAGGCTTTCTCGCAAAGAGGACAAGGATATGGTTTTACGCCCGTATGTCTTTTCAGATGTTTACCTAAAGCACTTTTATTAGAAAATGCTTTTGAACAAACTGTACAAGAAAACAGGTTTTCGTCCATATTGATCCTTTACTTTCTATTAAAATCTAGGAATTCCTTTTTTTTCCCCAAAAAAAAAACAATGGACAGAATTTACAGATATATTCTATGCAGCACGTGCAGGTGTTTTAATGTTCACTTAGAGTATCATATTAAGAAAGTCTGTTTGAAACAATATTATGGGAATATTGTATTTTCATTAGAATGTATTAAATAATATTCCAAATCTTCAGTTCACATAACTATTTTTAAAGAAAAGAGTTTATTTCAAGGTTTTTTTTTCCTCTTGAAAACCTTTTTGGGAGTTTTACAAAAAGCTAATTGAATTTCGTAAATATAACTGAATTGTGTTACAAAACTTGAAATTGTATGCAATTTACTGTTTGTTTTCTAAACAAGCCCACATAGAACGGGACTATGTTTCACACATGTGCACTCAAATGTGTCTTGAAAGTTCAAATTTGAAAAAGCAGCTTGGAACATTATCAGAAGTTCTATCTTCCAACAATCACTTATTAAGCACTTTGAATTTTTTATGTCAAATAAATCATGCTTTCCCAGATCTTTAAAAAATATTCCACTAGGTTTTACATACGTATCAACAGTTATTACATGGATACAAAATGTATATCATGCAAACAATTTTGCTAGTTATGTGAGTCTTATTTTCATTTAGAATATGCAAACATTTCTCAGAGTTTCTTTTTTATCCAACCGAGACTTTTGCAAATAATATGTAAGTGTTCTGGCGCTCTAATTACTTAAATCATTTTCAGAACACCAGCAGTACGGATTTATTTCCACATTGGGTTTCTTGAAGATTAGATCTGAAAATAAATAAAATCATCAGAAGAAAAGTGATTTTTATAGCAATGCTGATTTGATATATTTAGCAACACTTAAACATTATGCTTTTTCTAAATATCGAACTATGGTAAGATAAACATGCTTGCTCAAACCACTATAACACAGCCCTTGAATATGTCACAAGTTTCGTGAAGTATGGAGTCAATGTAAATCATCAACTCATGCACAAGTAAAGTAACGTTAAATACGTAATTCAATTTTAGGATCAACATTCCGAACAGGGATTAGCAGGTGCAATGGTCATGGCTGACATAGAATCAAACTTCTAAATTGATTTTGGAATTAGCAGAAACAAAGATATATACTAATCTGGTACCTTAATTATGCCTAATAATGAATCAAATTATCATAAAATAACAAGTGTAAATTTTGCATTATTTGTTACCGTATATTTCCGAATATAAGCCGATCTGTGTATAAGCCGAGAGTGCATTATTCCTTCAAAAATGTACCAAAAATTCAAAACTCGTATATAAGCCGAGATAAAAAATTTGAAGAAAAAAAAGTTACAGCTCAAAGAGAGTCGCCAAAGGGAGCGAAACATTCGCCAAGCAGGTAACACAGATCAAGTATTTTCCAATCAAGACGCTGTGAAAGTGAGAAGCTTGGCGCCAATGGCGTCAGATTGATCTCTGGTAACCCTGTCTGAGGCGAGCGCCGCCGACCGCCGACCATTCATTGCTTTTTGCCCCTGCGTTTGCTTAGTTTGTTTTACTTTTTTTATTGTTTTTATACAGTTATTTTACTGCATTTATATTAGAAGGATGAGCGGGAATAGAAAGGCATACACAGACTGTCGCGAGCGTATTATAGTGGGGAGCAAATTTTGCCATTTTGTTTCAGTGATGATTTCACAAAATCCAGCTGTAAAATATATGTTATACTCTTTTAAATAAAACTCTACTTATTTTAAGCTAATTGTTTCCTTTATGCAGGAGACATGAATTACACAATTAGAACTCTATATTAGTCGATATTTCGCGATATTTAGACCGACTTTTTATTTAGATTATCGGATCCGTATATAAGCCGACACCCGCGATTTAGCTTTCAAAAAAGTTCCAAAAATTCTCGGCCTAACCACGGAAATATACGGTATTTATCATTAAACATGGTATTTGCTTTTAAATGCAGTTTTATATTATTCTAGTGAAATGTTGTTGCATACAGTTTTTAAAAATCAATCAAAACAAGTATAGTGTGTGTGAAATAATTGTGGAGGGATAAGAGTCACTGGCCTAAACTTTACCCTAAGTAACATCAGTAAAATTTGAGCAATCAATTCACAAGCAAACTATAGCATTTAAAATATTCACAATATTATAGAGAATTAAAAATATTCATGTGCTAAAACAAACATTATTAGGCATTAAAAATATTCATGTAATTTGAAACAAATTGCACAATTAAACATGAAAAAACTTTAGATTTTTGACAAAGTTTTCTGAAATAAAATGAAAAGTTAATGTAGTAAGTTATATGAAAAGGAACAAAAAATACGTTTATAAAACAGATAATCAGAACTTTTTCAACAACATACTACATCATTTCTATATATAATTAACAAAGCTACATACACAAAGCTAAATTCATTTTTGAATAAATAAATGATGCACTCACCTAACTACATTTTGCATTACGACACATTAGAACAATTTCTGCATCAGAACAGCAATTAGTTTTATCTTCAAAGCATGGGTCCTTTGCTTGTAATAATCTTCTTAATGGGCTAGGAAAGATAAATGCACCATTTGTTCATGTGAAGCAAGAGAGATCCAATGATTTAAACTTACTCTAGTCATTTTATTATGCATTTATTGGTTTTTGTTAAGATGAATGATTGTGTGTGTCTGGTTTTAAATTTATTTCTATCAAAATTTACAATAACTTATTCACCATGTGTGGTAAATAAACGACTGTGAAATCCTCAGGGGTGGTAGTAGTAAAGATTTGTATTTCCTGAACCTTGATTTTTTTTCCTAGGTACTGTATTGCTGGCTAAAATATGAGGTTAGGCTTAAAAGGCTTAATATGTATAATCTTGAGCAAAGGAGAGTTAGAGGGGACATGACTTAGTTGTTTAAATTTATTAAAATGGGAAATGCAGTTATGCACTGAAGATAGAACCAGTGGTCATTGTTTTAAACTTTTCAAATTTCAGGCTAATCTTGAAATCAGGAAAAATGACTTCTTCTTAGGGTTTAGGTTAGTTGGAATAGTCTACTGGAAGTGAATGTTACTTGCAGTGGGGTAAAATTTTTTAAGAAAGTGCTTGATGTTCATTGGGAATCTTTAAACTGAATTTGACCAGCCCAGTTGGGCCCTGTACATGTTGCTGGTCATAATTTTTGTATTAGTAAAAAACATTATTACATTTTAAAAGGTTGATTGCTTTCTTTTTATATCACATAATTTTGTAAAAATGATTTAGCTCCTTTAAGAACTTATAGAGTCACTACCTTTTTTTTTTTTTGAAGTATTACGCTTAGCAATGCTTAATTGCATATTCATAAATATTTATAAATCATTATGTAGAATCTCAAAAAAATCAATTCCATGAGACTTTCTTTCCTGTCTGTCACAACATTTTTATTTAGTTTCAAATACTAAAAATTAAAATAAGTAAATAATTCTTGACGAGCTTACGCATCTTAATGCCTATTTTAAAAGTGATGGAAGAGCTTCAGTCTAAAAAATGAATATTTTGAGTTATTATGTAAAAACATGCAGTGACAATAGACAAATATATTATTTTTCAAAAATGGACACACCTGCCACGGCATGGTTTAACACAGTACTTCAAAATTTTACTTCTTAGACTGAAATTCTTCTGCTATCTGTGAAGTAGGATGTAGATGTGCAAGCACACCAACATTTGTTGGGATATTTTAATATTTTTAGCCTAAAATGAAACATGGAAGATGTGTTCTGTCATGTCCGTCACTCGTGGAATTAATCAAAAAGATAAATGACATCATCCCTAATAAAATTAGGTATGAAATTTCATACAACAGAAAAATTATTTTCAATGTTGCTTAAATTTTGTGCCATTTCACATCTGTTACCAAAAAATTCCTCAAAACTTGCTTACAAAAATATTTACCAAGTTTCATATAATACTTCTACTCAGTGGCGTCCGCAAGGGGGGGGGGTTAGGGGTTTAACCCTCCCCCCTTGAGCCCTAAATAAGAGTGCTTTATTACATACTCAAATTTCTTTTAGTAGTTTCAGAATATTATGATCCCCCCCCCCCTTTGGAAAAAGTCTGCATACGCCACTGCTTCTACTAATGATGAATAATTTTGCTATTAATTAGTTACTTTTGAGACAGTAGTAATAATCATATCAAACATGCTAATATAAAATGAGTGCAAGGCTCAATCCAGCTTTTTTAAACAGGTGAATTTTAAAATTTTTTGGTGAATTTTAAAAATACCTTTGAAAGTCCACCATTCTCGTATCATGCCCCAATATGCCACCAAACATTCTTTTGATTTTATCAATTGTTGGCAACAAAAAGCAGTAATAAATAATTTTTTGAATAAATAGTTACCATTAATTAGTAAGATTAATTATTAGTTAATTATAAGATTAATTACAAATATATACCTGATTAAATTACCAGAATTTCTGGTAAAAATGGGTTGGTGGGGGGGTCCAGACCTCCCCCCCCCTTTATTTGTGTCACTGCACAACATAGATACCCACAGATACATAAGTTTGTTTACTCTTGGAGTTTAACATATAAGATAGATATCATACTACAGGGGAAATATTTCCTTGAATATCATATCTACCAAGATATTGCAGCAAAAAAGGATTTTTTCCTGATGCAACTGTAGTCCCATCCCTGTAGTAAAAAGTTTAAAAAAAAAGATTTTCCCAAAATATTCAGATTGTTGGTGCATAATGTACATTACAAGTTGGTTGAACAATACGTAATATTCATAATTATATCTAATTAATTAATATTTTTTTACTCTGCCAAGTCAAGAATATTAGCACCATTCTTGCTGTACAGAAAATATCCTTAATGTTTCGCACATAGACAAAAACCCAATCAAAATAGTATGACAATGTCAATTGAATCATGCGCTCTTATAAACGTTATGACTTTGCATTGGAGCCAGTGATGCAAGGCCATAGCCAGAAATTTTTTTCGGGGGGGGGGGGGGGGCCTGACTTTGAAACACTAGTGTTGAGGAAAGTTTCAGGGAGGAATATATGCTACATTGCAAAAAATTTTCGGGATTTTGGGGGGATCCCCCCCCCCCTGTGGATACGCCTTGCAGTGATGTATATGTGAAAATAAGCAGTTGCCACTCACCACATGGCGATAAAAGTAGTAAAAGCGGAGGTTAAAAAATGCATCATTGATCACCACTTCTCCACCCGTTCACAAATTGCTTTATTTTAATTATCTGGCTTTAGAGTACAAGTAATCCTAAAAAAATTCTCAGTTTTCAAGAATCTCAGTCAGAGATGGCGAACCTATGGCATGGGTAAGAGTAGGTGGCATGCAAAAGCACGGTTCGAAATTAGCAGTCTTTAGTCGTATTTTGCAATTAAGAACTCCAATTTTATGACAGCGATTTCACACCCAGTCGTCACTTTTGTAAGACTTTTTGTTTGACAATCACAATTTTTCACGAAATCTATTATAACTTTATACAATTATATTTTTATATACATATTTCATCTAATCTTCTGCATTTTGAGTTTTTAAGGTACCTAGGAAAGCTATCGTAACTTCTTGACTTTCAAATTTTTGAATCGTGAATTTTGACTAACAAATGGAACTTTGTAAGTAACACTAGATTTAAATAACACTTGAAAAAATAGTTGTGCCGATTAACTCATATTTTGTCTTATTAGACACTGATTAAAATAAACGTTTGTATTTAGTCTAACTTAAGTAAGATTACCACCATCTCAAAAGAATGATTTTAAAAGTACGCCTAGCAGAACATTTTTGGCAACTAAAACAAAACAGCTAGGTGCCAATGACGTCAAACGTTTGCATCCTAATTTCGAACCCTGTGCAAAAGCCTTTCAGTGGCAGACTCAATGGACCGTTCATAAATGATGTTATGCTTTTTTCCAGTATATTTGACCCCCCTCCCCCCTTTTGTCACAATATGTCACACTTCAGGGGACCTACCTCCCCCCTTTGTCACATGTCGTACTATGTTGTATAAGCCTGATGTCCCACTTATTACCACACCCCTTGTCAAAGTTTCACGAACCCCCCTCCCCCCTCGAACCGTGACATCATTTATGAATGATCCCCAAAGGGCAGGTGCATATTAAATTACATTTATTCACTCAGATTAACTGAAACCAATATTCTATATGTAAAGAGAGATAAAAGAAAAAAGCATCGTCCAAGACCAGCCCCCACTTTGGATGATCTTTAAGGATGATTTTTAAAACGAAAGATAACAAGTGACACTCTGGACACTTGAAGATAATGAACCATGATTTAACTGCCACCACATTAATCGAAAATGGTTCACCATCCCTGATCTAAGATGTTCCTTCAAAAGCAAAGTGAAGCTTGGCGGACATATAAATAACAGCGACCTCTCAAGACTATAACGAACTTACCAGTAACGTAGAAAAATTATAAAAACAATATTAATGTAATCAGCTAACGAAGTACCTTATAAAGTAATTTTTAAAAACTTACTCTTGGACACCAGCTGTAGAACTATAGAAGAATGTTACAGTTTATCAGTAAATAATTCAGGTCAATTCAATTTCCGCCTTTCTCTGAAAAAGTTCAAGCATTCAAAACACTCCCCCAAGTGCCAAATTCAATAATCAGAAACAACTTAAACGTTCCTTTCACAATTATATTTTCAGCAAGACCAAAAGATACAAATTTATAGCGCTCAGTAAAAAAAAAAATTTTTTTTTTCTTTGTTTATATCCTGCTGAAATGAAAGTTGAAGTATAGTGCGTAGTGCCTGCATCTGAAAACTCAAAACATAGCCTATCGAGGCTAAGCTCAAAACGACCGATAAAAGGTGTGACGTCACAATATCTCTCTGGTCGGTTTTCAGACAGATTCGCGGACGATTCTGTCAGTTTTTGTTCGCACGGGAACAAGGAGGAAAATGAAATTCCTATGTAGAAATTGCAGAATTTAAATCAGATTTAACAGCTAAATATTGCTGGAATTATGTGTTTTTTAAAGAAGAAGAAACAAAACGAAAAAGAAAAACACATACATACAGATTGTTTAGTTTTAATTTTGAATACAACATAACACTGAAGAGAGGCCGAAATAAAAATTATTATTCTGCATCTGCGTGCGTACTTATGAATAATGTGTTTGTACATTTTGTTGTATTTCTTGTCGAAAGTTATTTTCCTTCAAAAATTTCAGTATGGAACTTGTCTTTTGTCGGGGTTATTTGGCGATGGTTAAGTTTTTTTTTTTTTTTTTGGCCAAATTGAAATTGGTGTTTTTGGGGTGCAAGGAGTCGTAGTGGATGGCTTTTTTTTTTTTTTGCTTCTTTTTTGGCAAATTATTCTCCAATTCAACACACAATTAATGAAGATTCGATAGCGTCACTTTTTGCATCATTTTATAGCCTCCCGAAGTGATGTGGGCCGGGTAAATGCCCACCGGGTAAATGCCATTTGCTGAAAGCATTTTTACGTTCCCAAAATCTGAGCATTTATAAAAATATATTCCATTTTTTTCATTTTATGTTTTGACATTTTTAATGAGTATTATAGCTTATAAATATCATGGTTATTTTACAATACGCATATTTCATTGATAAAAGTACAAAGGTTTCTAAATTGCAACATCTTCATCAGTATTGATCATAACAAGGCCGTGGGAGCTTAGTGATGGTTAGGACATCGGACTTGCACCTGGAAGGTCGCGTGTTCGATATCCGCTAAAGATTCACCATGTACACTTGATGATACCACGTATTTTACATGTGTACACACCATGTGCACATGTAAAATACGTGGAATCCACTTCCTCGCCCCGTGCGCAAGCAATCCTAAGGCCTAGGCTAACAGGTAGGGTCTTATGGAGAAAAGTATTGATCACAATTCAGGGTTATTCCATGTCCACTCAACACAGGGACAATATCTCACCACCTCATATTTTCTTGAAAGGAGCAGAGGTGCTCTACCGGTATTAACTGGGGAAAATGTGAAATTTTCCCGAAACCCCTACCCGTTTATGATTTACAAAACTGTAAAATTCCACAAAGAACAGAAGATGGCAAATTGGGCATTGCTCTAGAAACTTCTCGATAAAATCAAGGAAGATAGATACTTTTGATGTTTGCAATTTCCCAAATGGCTCAAAAATTAAGAAAACCCTGTTGCAAATGAATTTGAAATTCTAGAGCGTGATGAATTGGGCATAAGCAGATCTTAATGTCAGTCACTTAATCAGAGAGCAGCAGTAACGATAAGATGAAGCCCAGGAAAAAAATCACCAATTTCAATTCATTTGTGTGCGTTTAAATTTTGTATTATTATTGAAGTGAAACTTCTTTATCGGGGTTGGAAAAAAATTTAGTGTAACATTTTTTCGTTACGCGTCACATTTTTCCGTTACGCGCCATCTTTTTCTTATCCCTACCACGCGTGATTCGAAGTATACTTTCTCCAGCGGCAACAAATAAAAACAAATTACTGGTAACTTTCAATCGAACTTTGGTGGATTAGATATTATTTTCATCGGAGACTTACGTCAATTACCTCCCGTTCGCGCTACTCCTATCTACAAGCAACCTAAGCAGACTATTGTTGGACCAATATTATGGCGAAATCTGAAATTTTATGAACTAGACCAAGTTATGCGTCAAGCAAATCAACAGTTCTCGTCAATACTTACAAAAATCGGGAACGGTGAACGTCTTAATGAAAGTGAAATATCTATCATTGAATCTCGTTTTTATTCCGTAGAAGAAGCTGCAACTAAGTGTCCTCAAGGTATTCGATTATTTAATACAAATTACGCAGTCACTGAGTATAATAATCGAATATTAAACTCTTATTCAGAAAAAATAATTTCAACTGCTAATGATGTTTATAGTGGATGTACTACCAAGGATCAAGAGACTTTTGTGCACCAAAAACTACATAAAATGTCCTTGATTGATACAAATGGGTTGCCTTACCAAACAACATTTGTAATAAATATTTATTACATGATTACTACAAACATTGATGTATCTGACGGATTAGCAAATGGAGCTGTTGGGAAGTTAGTTCATGCAGAAACCGATATCGAAGGAGTAGTTAAAATAGCATGGCTTGAGTTTCCAGAATTACCTCGAATTGGTGAAAAATTGAGACGTAAAGCAGCAGGTCACGCAGCAGAAAATAATATCAGTCGAATGGCTGTACCAATTGTACAAAGATCCTCTACAATTCTGCTCAATAATAACAAAACTATAGTTGTTAAACGTACTCATATTCCGTTAGTTTGTGCTTGTGCTACTACCATTCATAAATCACAAGGTAGCACATTTCCGGAAATTGTTTATGAATATGAGAAACATCACAGCCAATCCTTGTTATATGTTGCCTTATCCCGGGTAACGAGTATTGAAGGATTGTATATAACTACTCTCAATAATGATAAAACATTTTATCATGGCCGAAAAACGTCAACGTCCACCATCGATTTACAAGCAGAATTTAAACGATTGTCTCTGAATAAAGTAGAGACTATAAATGAACAATTGTTTCAGTTTATAAATAACAGGAAAGGTTTGTCACTTTTTACTTTCAATTGTCAAAGTCTTAGAGCTCATGTAGCTGACCTGGATGATTCAATTGTGAAAAATTCGAATGTTTTAGTTCTGTCTGAAACATGGCTAAACAATGACAGTGAAATAAACATTACTGATTTCAAATGCATTGCACAATTTAAACGGCTGAACACAAGAGCAGGAGGTGTAGGAATATATCATAATTCTAAAGATGTTGCTAACATTGTAACTTCATCGATAGATTTTTCTGTTCTTTCTCCTGACTTTCATGGGTCACTAACTTCAGCAGTTGATGATTTATGTATGGCTCAATGCACAATGGTAAATGGGATAAAAATTTTGATTGTTGCAATATATATATCTCCTAATCAGAAGGTGGACGATATTATTGATTTTATTCACCATTCATTGTTATCATACACAAGTGGCGTGCCTCTTTACTCAGCAACAATAATGATAAAATACCGATGATATTAAGTGGAGATTTTAATATCAATTTTGCATCAGAAAAATCTTTGAAACTAATTGAATTTTTGAAAGATAAACTTAATTTATTCATGAAAAACAATCCTCAAACGTCGACAATGAGATCCGGCACTACAATTGATGGAGTTTTCGCTCGGTTACTAAATTTTGTGGAATGTAAACAATATATTTCGTATTTCAGTTACCATAAGCCATTAATAACACAAATATATAATAACGACATCAATGATAGTAATAATTCTATTACAATTAATGAAATTCAATAATAATCTTTGTAGTAATAAGCTAAAATGAAATAATTGTAGAATTTGTATTTATGTCTATGATAATAAAAGCCTTTTATTAAACTTTATCTAATTTAACTTTATTTAACCAATTTCTGTAAAGTTGCATATAGTAAATTATTTTTTGAAAAATAACGTCATAAAGAAGTTTCACTTCTGACGAGTGTACGCTAGTACACGCACACATTTTTTTTATTATTAGTAGCACTGGTAGTAGTAGTTGCACTGGTATACAACCTAAATATAGATGTTAACTGTTAGCCTATCTATAAAGGAATATCAAAATCCAACTCAAATGTTACTCAAATTAAACTTATTTAAACCTAAACATAAATATACCTATATATGTGTGTGTGCTGGTGGTATAAATAACTACTTTTACAAATAAATGACAAAAATTTATATTACATTTATCAGGTTTGAAGTATTTCCAATTATTAATAAGAATTTGTTTGAAGATTTCTCTATAAAGAGCGCATAAATGCCCAGGCATTTTATCAGGGCATTCGCCCTAATTTATAAATGCTTGGGCATTTTACAACAGTACCCCCCGAAACAGAATCTGCCATATTTTTTTAGTTTTTATATAATACTTATATAAAGTTTACAAAGTAATTTTAGATTTGCCCTCTATTCTTAGATTCTTTTTTTTTTTTTTACTATGTGCCTTTTAAGGAGTGGCAAACAGTGAAAAACAGCAAAATTCTTAAATATTATTTTGTAAAAACAAAAATCATAACAAATTCGAATAAAGAATTTTTCATTTAAATATGTTGAGGCAGGGTTCATATCCCACATGTAAAACCTGGAAAATTCAAAGAGGATGATATCACCTGTAAAAAGAATTTTTACCAAAAACTTTGAATACTGATTCATTTCACTATTATGACTTGAAAAAATTAAAAGAATTATGTACATTACAAAATGGACACATTAATTCCAACATTAGTCTACTCATGAAAATTTCTTTTTCTTTACTGTATGGCACTAACAAAAATTTGTTAGAGAATTACTTCTAAATGTCTTTTCCACTAAATACATTGTTTTCATTAAGAATAGTTACTTTAGGTGCAGTAAGCTTTTGAAATATTTAATTACGCATTTTTTTCAATAATCATGGAAAGTCAAAAATAATAGAACTAGGATTCCCTATTCTCTCTCTTTCCCCCAAGGCAATGGAGAAAATATGCTTGCATTAATTTTGTCTCGAAGATTTTGCCCCATTTAAAGATTCCGCATTGAATGGGTGATTCTGCTTGTTTTGAATGAAAGTAATTTGATCGTTTTCTGTTTAAAAGCTGCCGCTCTTCAGCAACAGCTCGCATACACACACACGAGATTCTCGAAGAAAAAAAATACTTTCAGAGAAGACAAATTTTATAAGAACAATATAAATTTTTATATTTTAAACTGGAATTGCAAAATTCGGTGGAAAATTCCATCGTCCAACAAGTCAAATTTACAGCATACTAGTCAAATATAACTAAAATGTCTTCTCAAGGTTACACAATATTCACGCGTGCTTGAAGGAAGTTTTTCGTTTTTTGGCAAAATTATCCTTGTTTGGTGCTCTTGGCTTCATTTGACGAAACATATCAACAGGTTTTTTTGTAAATACCCAAAACAATTTATGCCTCATAAAAAGTACCACGCAAAGAGGTGCTGTTTCAAAATGTTTATTTTGTATATATGAAATTTATGAACTATTTACACTAGAAAAATTTGATACATGTATAACTTTTGATTTTGTACATGCAAATAAAAGATAGTTAGATTTATGAAGCATTATGAAAAGAATAACTGAATTTGAGCATACATATACAATTGATTTTCTTCAGTAGTTGCTCATTAAAAGGTTAGTGCAATTTTAGAAATATTCTTTGCACTATAGCAAACTTTATTCTAACGAAATTCAAATTAAACTTTCAATACACCTATATCTAATTTTATATTATACAAATTTGGATGTAGGTACATATCTAATTTTCTTTTGTTTTTTATGCAAATTTAAGGAAAAAGAACAATTTATAAACCATTTCTAATCTTAACAAAATTTGAATTAAAGATTTTTATAAAATTTAATTTTGTACAAGCAAATTAAAGAGAAAATAAAATGTAAGAAATATTTATCCAACCAACTGGATTTGAGTGCAAAACAGTTAATACAAATGTATGCTAATATATATACCGTCGAATCCAGTTAGCTGGACTATTCTGTAACTTGATGCAAGCTGGCAAAAATCCACTTAAATCAACAATTATTTTCACTTTATTGCATGAGATCCTTGTTAAATTCTTTAATGTTTATCATATCTGAGAATTTCACTTTATATTTCCCTATTATTTTATTGACCTCTACATTAATTGTTCGGGTTCCCTACTTTACTTTTAGACATGTTGGCAATGATCTAAACTCATCGTTTCTCCCATTAATAATGAGTGAATATGTAATGAGTGCTGTGAATAGGTTGATGAGAGTTCGTTTGAAAAGTAAGGAAACTGCAAACGGCAATGACAAATAAGTAAAAAATTGAGAGTGCTTGGACAGTCGGTTGTTTCCATTCATTGCCTTATCCATAAAAAAATATTGCAATTTTAAGCAAAAAGTAATCTTAACAATTAATAGGGAATTGAATAATGCATTATATGGCTTCTAACTTTAAAACAAGAATAAATTGATTTTGAAATGTAAACCCCGTTAGTGCACATGTTTTCTGTTCACTTTGTGGTATCGAGTTTCTGAAATGTTTTACTGTACACGAGATATTAACAATAGTATGCAAATTAATAAGACATAACCATATGCTAAGTATGTACTAAATATCTCCCCCCCCCCCATAATAACTAAAAAATATTAGCAATAACAATATTTAAGAAATAAGGTGGGAACTCAAGTCAAACATTTTTAAAATCACTCTTAAGTCTTTTAACAAAAATTTCTAAATGTATTGTCACGTAGTTTTTCGTGAATAATAATAAACCAAGTGTAATCTCAACTCGAGAATTTATTGATAACTGAACATAGACAAATTCAAATAATAGCTGGGAAATTAAACCGTTACAGACGGTCACTCCAAAGTACCCCTAAGCACTCACTTCACCGCTTTTATATACCTCTTGTTTTATATCGAGCGCATGGGCAGTTCTGCAGGACTTGCGTATTTCCGCCGCTGGAAGGTTCTAGAACAAGTGACTCGTATCCGGTCGGAAAGCACCAGGAATAAATAAATAAATAACATCTCTTTTAGAGGAAAATCCTGATACTTCCCCAGCCGGGATTCGAACGCGTGACGCCTGGGTGAGATGCAGGATTGCTAACCACTAGACTAATTGGGAACGTAGTTTCCGCTACACTTTTCCCTTCTTAGGAAGCAGCGTCTCGCTGTGATTTAGTTTGGCTTCTCGTGACCGGGCGTCTGCGAAAATTTACGTCTCTATCCAACTGATATTTCGGGTCGAGATAAGGTTTCAACCTCACAACATGTACCTTATCTCGAATTGTATTTCGCCGTTTGTGAGTTCCTTCAGTATTTTCTACCTCATACGTCACATCGGACAGTCGTCTAGTTATTTTATACGGTCCGAAGTAACGTCTGAGGAGCTTTTCGGCACGTCCAATTTGTCTTACTGGAGTGAAAACCCAGACAAGGTCTCCGACATTATAGGTGACTGGTCTATGCTTTTTATCATACCGCCTTTTGTCACATGTCTGAGCATCAAGGATATGCATTTTTGCAAGTTGTCTGGCTTCTTCAGCTCTGGTAATGATGTGATCAACATAAGTCTCGGTATGAATATCGGCATTCTGTGGAAAAATTACATCGAGTGGCGTTTGGACATCCCTGCCATTGACAAGAAAGAATGGACTAAATCCGGTGGTATCTTGCTTGGCAGAATTATATGCAAAAGTGACAAAAGGTAAAATAGTGTCCCAATTCTTGTGCTCAACGTCTACGTACATAGAGAGCATATCTGAGAGGGTTTTATTGAATCTTTCCGTTAAGCCATTGGTTTGTGGATGGTACGCGGTCGTTAAACGGTGAGATATCTGGCAAAGTTGATTGATGTCTTTTACAATATTAGACAAGAAGGAACGTCCTCGATCACTTATCATTATTCTGGGAGCTCCGTGCTTCAGTATGATTTCTTCTACCATAAATTTAGCAATTTCAGTGGCCTCAGCCGTCGCTAATGCTTTTGTAACTGCGAATCTCGTTAGATAATCGGTGCAGACAATGATCCATCGATTTCCATCTCGTGTTACTGGGAAGCGACCGAGTAAATCTACTCCAACTTGAACAAATGGTATGTCAGGTGGTTTTATCGGGTGAAGTTGTCCTGGTGGGAGTTGAGGTGGAGATTTTCGTCTTTGGCAATCTCGACAGTGTGATACGTATCGGCGTATGGTACCATATAATCCTGGCCAATAGTACTTCCTTCTTATTCGGTCATATGTTTTGGCAAATCCGAGATGACCGGCGGTTGGGGCATCATGAAGAGTTGTTACAATATCTCGTCGAAGTTGCTTCGGTATAACCAAGAGCCATTGTTGTCCCATAGGATCATAGTTCCTTTTATAAAGTACCCCGTTCCTTATTTGGTAACTTTGATATTCGGCACCACTCTGGAGCACTTTAATAATGAACCTCAACTGTTTATCTTTTAGCTGTTCTTTTCCATAATCCGTGATTGATGCAAAGAAAGGGATTTCGTCACTATTATCTGCTATTTCTTCCACAAGTGGCTTTCTTGACAGGGAATCGGCATCACAATGTTTTCGACCACTCTTGTAGACAATGCTGATGTCATACTCTTGAAGTCTCAAAGCCCATCGCGCAAGTCTTCCTGATGGATCTTTAACATTAGCCAGCCAACACAAGGAATGGTGGTCCGTTACTACGGTAAAAGGTTTTCCAAAAAGGTATGGCCTGAATTTATTGATCGCCCAGATGAGGGCAAGGCATTCTTTTTCTGTTGTTGAATAGTTCTTTTCAGCTGCTGTCAGGGTTCTTGACGCGTAAGCTATTGGCCTTTCCCTACCATCCTGAACTTGGACCAGTACTGCACCAATGCCGTAGCCACTGGCATCTGCATGTATTTGAGTCTCTGCGTTTAGTAAAAAATGGCCTAATACAGGGCTGCTGGTCAACAATCTCTTAAGAGTTGTGAAGGATTCTTTCTGCGAAGTGGTCCACAAAAACTTTGCATCTTTCTTCAACAAATCTTGCAAGGGCTTGGCAATATTGGCGAAGTTTTTGATGAATCGTCGGTAATATGAGCATAGGCCTAAAAAGCTTCGAACATCCGCGATATTTACTGGAACAGGAAAATTTGATACTGCGGCTATCTTTTGTGGATCAGGATAGATTCCATATTGATCTACCACGTGTCCCAGTATTGTCAGTTTCTTTTTACCAAATGCGCATTTGTTGGAATTAAGCGTCAATCCTGCCTCTTGGATACAGTCCAACACTTTCCTCAAGCGTTTTTGGTGCTCTTGAAAATCTGGCGCATATACAATGACATCATCAAGATAGCAGAGACAGATATTCCATTTGAGGACTCGTAGTACTGCATCCATCATTCGCTCGAATGTAGCGGGAGCGTTGCATAGCCCAAATGGCATTACCTTAAATTCATAAAGACCGTCGGACGTCACAAAAGCTGTCTTTTCTCGATCTTTCTCGTCAACTTCTATTTGCCAGTAGCCTGCCTTTAAGTCCATCATAGAGAAAATTTTTGCCCCAGCCAGGCTGTCCAACGCATCATCAACACGTGGTAGCGGATAGACGTCTTTCCTAGTGACTTTGTTTAGCTTCCTATAGTCTACACAAAAGCGCCATTCACCATTTTTCTTCTTCACGAGCACTACAGGCGATGACCACGGGCTGTATGATGGTTGTATAACGTCTTCTTTTAACATTCGTTGTACCTCATCTTCGATTATTCGCCTCTCCATAGCTGATGTTCGGTAGGGTCTCTGCTTGATTGGAACGCTGTCCTCTGTGTCAATTTTATGCTTCACAAAATTGCATCCGGAATTGCTAGATTTGCTATAAAAGTCAAAAATGTCACTGTACTCTTCTAGGATATTCAACAACTCAGATTCTTCAACCGCAGTTAGTTCAGTATCCAAACATGCCTTTAATTTTTCTCGAGTTACTCTCTTTCTGGACATGCGTCCTCTTTGCACATTTTGGTCTTTATCAGTCAGCGAACAGATGACGTCATTGTCTATCGCTGTTAAATAGGCTATCATCATCCCTTTTGGAATTATTTGGGTTCGTTGTGAGCAATTTGTTACCCATAATTTACAGAAACTATTCTCAACGGTAACTATAGAAGCGGGCAAGAATAACTCTCTTTCCCACAAGAGAATTTTGTTTCCAATAATCATTGCTTTATCTGCTTTTTGAATACCTGAACTAAAAGAACATATCTGCTTTGCTGAGTTGGCGTCAATTACGTAATCTGTTGCAGCGAACAAGGAGAAACTAGGTGTATTTGATTCTAAGTTGTCTGGAAGAATTTCTGTAAGTTGAAGTTCTTCATTTCCACAATCTATTACGGCATCCGTGGCTTTGAAAAAATCCCATCCAAGTATCATTTGATGGCTACACTGTGGGAACACCAGAAAGTCGAACGGTTTTGAAGTCCCATTCAAATTAACTTTCAATACACAACGTCCCGAGGCAGATACAGGTTTTCCACATGCAGTTTTTAAAATAGGTCCATTTTCGGCAAACATAGGCACATTCAGTTGCCTGCGTAAGTCTTCGGAAATGACAGAATAGTCGGCACCTGAATCTACGAGGGCTTTTACGCATTGTCCATTCACTGTAATATAGGTGATGTTTCTATCCAGCTTGCTTGTGGTGTACGTCGGAGGATTTTCTTCAATCGCGGCCTCACCTCCAGCGTAGGTCGCATGAGTTAGTTTTTCTCATTGGGTCGGCGTGGAGAACGGCTGGAGCGGCGTACAGGTGACTGTGACGGTCGGCGGTTGGAGAAACGGCGGGGATAAGGTGAACTGCTTCTGAAAGTGGAAGAATTGGGCTCTGTATATTGATTGTCAAAGCTGCGGAGTGAATCGGTCTCCACATCTCGTCGAGGATTGGATGTTCTGGAGGCTCTTGCATTAGAGAATATCTGTCGTCTTTCTCTGCAGTACCTCAATACATGTCCGGGACGTCCACAATGATAACAGAGGGGTACATTATTCTCAGTCCTCCATAGGTCGGTCTTGCGGGGTGAAGCGGTGCTGTATTCATTTTGACGTCTCAACTGGGCCGCTCTTACTGGAACCGAGGGTCGGCGAGTGACGGGGCGTTTTCTTGGACCCGTTAGTGTCGATAGAGCTTCCATAACTTCTTCCCGAACCACCGATGCGATGTCCATGGGAGATTCAGTCTCCTCGTTCGTGTAGCCTTGTACTTCTGGCAACATCTTTTGAAGCTCTTCCTTAACAATGATACGTATCAATGATCTTATGTCACCTAAGTTTTCTTCAGAGCAGACAGTAGAAACATTAGGAAGTCTCTGGAATCTCGGTCGAGCGATACGTTTTCGTCGCATAGTTTCTATTTGGCGGCAACGTTCAACAAAATTGTTGACACTCTGATAGTCCTGTACCAAAAGGATCTGGTACAAATCCTCCGCAATCCCTTTCATAAGATGACCCACTTTTTCGTCTTCAGGCATGGAAGGATTAACTTTGCGGCACAGAGCGAGAACGTCCTGTATGTATGCTTCGGATGTCTCACCGGTTTGCTGCGTGCGTGTTAGCAACAGTCTTTCAGCTTGGCTCTTTGTGTCGTCTGATCGGCAGAAAGTGTTATTTAGGGATTTCTTGAACTCAGTCCAATTAGAAAAAGTGTCTTCATTGTTATCAAACCATTGCCGGGCCGTGCCGGCAAGATAAAAAATGACGTTAGCGAGGGACATCTGCTCATCCCAATGATTATAGGATGCAATTCGTTCAAAGTCTTTTAGCCACATGCTGACATCTTGTTTGTCGTCTCCAGAGAAAATACATGGATTTCTTGGAAGCTGATAAGTCAGGATTGGAACCGGAGCAACGCTAACTTGAGTGGAGCTACTACCCGCTAGGGTTTCGTTCACAGTTTCACCTTCTTTAGTCATCTTTCTCAAACCTCTTGTTCGATCAGGTAAAAGACCAAACTCGGGAAGCAATCCCAGTAGCCGTTGACTTCTGCGTAGCTCTTCCGTCGTATTTGCGGTACCCGGCGCCTCCACCAATCTGTCACGTAGTTTTTCGTGAATAATAATAAACCAAGTGTAATCTCAACTCGAGAATTTATTGATAACTGAACATAGACAAATTCAAATAATAGCTGGGAAATTAAACCGTTACAGACGGTCACTCCAAAGTACCCCTAAGCACTCACTTCACCGCTTTTATATACCTCTTGTTTTATATCGAGCGCATGGGCAGTTCTGCAGGACTTGCGTATTTCCGCCGCTGGAATGTTCTAGAACAAGTGACTCGTATCCGGTCGGAAAGCACCAGGAATAAATAAATAAATAACATCTCTAATACTTTTAGAGGAAAATCCTGATACTTCCCCAGCCGGGATTCGAACGCGTGACGCCTGGGTGAGATGCAGGATTGCTAACCACTAGACTACTTGGGAACGTAGTTTCCGCTACATTCCATTCCGCTATTATAACCATCACATATTAAACTTTTAAATGAAGCAGTATTTAAAAACATTTATAACACATTTAAATCTATAAATATTTCAGTTCCGAGTATTCTGGCAATTCCCGTCTTGGGTTTTATGAAAAAAAAAAAAGACATAAATTCATCTCTAGACGGAATACTTTCACCCATGATGCATACCTTGCTCAATCTTTTGATTCATAAGCACAGATGAAAAATACTTTTTTTTTTAACTTCACTTTAGTAACCAGCAAGATTATTCTTAAGACAGAACAAAATTCTGCCAGTAAAAATAACCCAACTAGTTTGAAGGATCAGCAAAAATTCAAATTACTTCGATATCTCTCTCTCAAAAAAATATAATAATCCAGTGTAAAGATGTTTAAGCGAATGTGTATGCAAACCTCCGATTCATCGAGATTCGGATTCACCCATAATGTTGCAACTTTGCCAATTCCCCCCCCCCCCTCAATTTGAGGCACATCTTTACATCGCACAGGATCTGTGCAAGTGTCATGGCAGCCTGCAGTGGTGTTCATGTTTGTTCTGCTTACGTTTAAAAAACCAGACTAATACCCTGCCAAGAGAATGGGCCAAATTGTATTTTATTTAAAACAGAACGGATAGGATGTCCTTTCGTTAGTTAAAATGTATAGTTTGTGCAATTTTTCTGTATTCTGCTATCAAGCAAAGGGGTAAGGTTATTTTTTAAAGAATTTCAAATGAGTGAAATTGTTTGGAAATTTGTATTCACAAATTATTTATTTAATATTCATGATTTCCTTGTGATAGACAGCGGTCAGGTATTTTTGTCAGAATTAGCAGTTTTTGCTTCTGAATCAGATTTTATATTATTATAAGCATATTACAAGTTTTCAACTTTGCGACTTATATCACTAAAAGTTAATAGCTAAAAATTGCCACACAGGAATATGTAAGCAACATGTTGTTCTGTATACCTTAGTTCTAAATCTGAAAAGATCTTATTTTGTTTCGTTTTAACTATTTTTGTGATATACAGTTACTGTGATTTGTTTCAAACACTGCATTTGTACATATTGCGATTGCATACTCATTAATTTTTTCCCTGTGAAGAGTGTTTTTCTAGAATGTCACAACTGCATTGATAAACAAAGAAACCTATTTTTAATTTTTTGAATTTTAAACATGTTTCACAAATTATTGTTGAGTTTTCTGTTTTGCATAATAGTGCATACAGTAATGAAATTTTATTTTTTTACAGCACAAGAAATTATTTTATCAAGATAATTAAATTTTGCTATTTTGCATCTTATAGCTACCTTTAAATATTAACCCCTGATAGAGTACCCTTCATGGAGTGGGCTAGGTCGCAGCCTTCCTATCCCACCTCGACGGAAGTCAGACGGAGTTTGAATAGTTGCTATAATTCGAATGTAGGATTGAGTAAAGCTGATACACATTAAAGTTGACTGAAATCGATATTCTGGGTTGTACAAATACCTTTTTCTTGACAATAAATATTATTGTGGTTGAGAATTCTCTTTATTATTTTAAAATGTCAAAGACTAAATAAATTGTAGTGCTTTAAATTTAACTTTTTAAACTAGCTGGGTCATTTTTACTGACAGAATTTTATTGTTTTGAGAATATTCTTGCTGGTTATTAATATGTGCAAAGCTGATGGAAAAATTTATCTCCTGTTTAGTCAAATACACCATATTATGAATCGCACAAATGAAAATCATGAACTAAGTTTCCTGTGGTGAAGAAAATGTTTATTCTTTGACCAAAACCCTGGAGTGGTTCTTTTCAAATAAATACCTTTTTGGTTGTTTTTTAAATATATATACCTAAATTTAGTATCTAACATTTAAAACAAGCAATTATATTAAATATATTTAAATACATGGACCATGTATGAATTTTAATTAGCAATACATTTTATATTTGCACAGTAATTCGTCTATCGCTTATATCTTAATTATCGACGCATTTTACGGAATATAAATAAAATAAAACCACAGGGAATTATCTGAAGATAGTGTCAGATCTGTTTTGTAGAATTTCACGTAACTAATCAAATTTGGTAAATGTATTTAATTTTTTGTACAACTCTTTATTTTGTTTCTTTTAGAATCCACGATTTTCGTACAAAAATTATTGTTACTCCCTCCCCCTGCTGCATCCATATTGCAATTTTTATACTAGTTTAACAACTTTAACCAATTTTCCTGCGAAGTTTTCATTGCCAAATCAAGTTCCTTTTTTAATCAATTAAACTGGTTACACTCAGCAAGTGGAAAAGGGGCATGCATGACTAAGTAAGATTGAATTTAAGGCTTAAATTCAAATAATTCTCTAACATGACTTACTTTTTGCCAGCATAAGCTACGAGAGCTATAATAAAAATGATTTCACATTAAGAAAGCGCAAAATTTGCATTAAAATGCAGACATTTCGAGATTGCTTGGAATCCGACTGGGAGCTTCTAGATGCAAAAATATCCAGATGAAGCAATTGAATGTTTTTGCATCTAGAAGCTCCCTGTCGCGTTGAAAACGGAATTCCAAGCGATCCCGAAATATATGTCTGCATTTTAATGCTAATTTGTGCTTTCTTAAGGTGAAATAATTTTTTATTACAGTTTACTGAGCACAAAGTTAATGCATCATCTTATGAGAGCTATGTTAAGGCAGTATACATAAAATGTTTACACTTAAGTTTTGCTGTTTTGAGAGCTGAAAAGCATTTGCAGGTATGAAATAGTACAAATATGTAAAAAGGCGTTAACGTTTTTTACCAATTTGGATGTTTTCCTCTGTACAATGTAGTGCTCGTTTCCTTCTTTTAGGTAAAGGACTGTGTGTCCCATTGTATTTCCCAAATGTAGCTAGTGCAAATTGAAGTTCCCAATCACTTTTAATATTTTCAGAATTTTTAATGAACTCTTTGATAGAATTAGAAAATTCAGGATTATTTCTTTCTCTTGCAATGATGTTTCGAAATGTATTTTCAAGCTTTTTAACCAGCGATTCATAATCACTTTCAGCACTCATTGCTGAATTGATATTATCAAGCACAACGCCATCTGTTACAACGGTTACCTCTTTATAGCCGATGAGCTCAAGTTCTCTAACAACTGTTTCAATGTTACCATCAAAAGTAATCGTCGATTCGGCAATATCGGAATAAACATCATCTGTCGTAATTGTCCCGTTCTCATCGACATTAGGAGTGGAATTTTCATTTGTTGGACAAATGTTACTGCCAACATTTTCTGAATCTAATGGTGCGAGGCACTTTTCTAGAACATTTGCATCACCATTCGCTATGAGCAAACACCTTTTTCGCTCGTCAACTGAAGAAGGTACACCGATTTTAAAAGCATTACTCGTGCAAGGAATTTTCTGCTGGTGTTTGCAAAACGCACCCGTTTGGCCGTAATTGCACGAGCAAACTCCTAAATGGGCATCTACGAAGTAATCTGTCTTGCTAACTGTATTGTGTACTTTATAGAAGTTGTTTGACATATCCGTGACGCTAAATTTGCTTAAAGCAACCTGAGGAAAATCCGATTTCTTAGATACATAATTCGGGACATGACCATTGCCTATTGATACAAGTTTTCTCGTATAGAAATTGTTGAAGTCCGATGCAAGAAGTTGGACGACAGAATAAGCTTTCGTTCCGTTCAAGATCCCATGTTTTAAAACTCTTACACTCGATTCACAAACGTTACTCGTCTTTTGTCCCCTCAACATACGATTTTTCTGAAAATGTAAAGCCCAAGTGTTTCTTCTGTTGTACAACTCTCTGAAGTATTTTTTTACTTTTGAATAATCGGAAACAAAATCAATTAAAAGTGAAAATTGTGTTTCGAATTCTTCTTTCGTACTTGCATAAAGAATTTTTTTTAAGTGGGAAAAAATATACTGGAGATGACTACTATTGGTTAACGATTCGGGACTGCACAGAAACCTCCAACAGGCTCGGAGGATATGGAATGAACAGAGCATCACGGATGAACTGGGAAAGCTGAATGCAAAGCCCTTCCTTTCCATTTCGTCGTCATCTGTCATAATGAGCGAAGGTCCTGACGTGCCTCTCCCGTTGAAAGAATCATCACTAAGGAACGTTTTAAAAATTTCTAAAGCATAAACAAATGCCTCTTCTTTCTCGGATGACGTGAGGATCACACAAATAGGAAGTTCTCCACACGGACTGTTGGTAAACAACACAAAAGTTTTCGCACCAAGTATATCCACACTTCCTGTGGAGTCACAAAAGAAAACTTCAGATTTCTGCGGGACTAAGTTTAATACACGCTTCATAAACGGTGTAACAAGAACGACAATATAGTTCCCATCGGAGAAGCGATTTAACGTCGCACAATGCCCGTGTTTAGAATTGTATTTATCGATGAACACTTGCAAGTTTTCGTGTATACTTAAGCCACTCGGTTCTCTGCACCCCTTTCGGAAAAATCCATAATACGTGTTATAAACCCACTGCATGTCTGGATTATATGCTCTATCAGTAGAAATTGTGTTGTATTCATCTTCAAATTGCTCTCGCAATTCAGAATTAAACTCTGCATGGGCTTTTGCCGGTGTATATCCAGCTATGAACATTTGTAAATATTTTTCCTTTACCTCTTCTTTTGGAGCTCTATATTGTAGCGCATCTTCCGCATTTACAGGGTGGTTATGGGTAAAATAAAAAAGTACAATCGTTGGGAATTCTTGAAGATGTATATCCTTACTTCTAATAATAAGAAAAAAACATTAATTCATTAATATAATAATGAATGAGATCACACTTCATTCTGTTGAAAAACTAATTTCAACAGTAAAATTTTCAGTCTTAGGATAGATTTTAAAGATAAAAGCATATGTAATCAAACTAAGATGGGTGTATATAGGATTTGATTTCGCAAGGGGCCCAAACAAAATTTAACAGATCTTTTCAAATTGAAGTTTCAAAATATCAAAATCTTTATTCAAAATAGGTGGTTTAGAATTTTCGAAAGGATCAGCTCTCCCCCCTCCCCAAATATGAGCTTGAATGTTGGGATTAGACCTTTTAGATTCTTAGCAAAATGCTGCGCATTGAATCAAGGCATACTACCTGAAATCTGGGCTGATCTTGATACCAACTATGGAACTTATTGTTTATTGTTGAGTAAACCCTTAACATAACAGCATCAGAAAAGTTAAAAGTTTTTAAAAAGGGAATCTACTTTTATTCTTAAAATTTAAAGCTTTAACTGTTATAAACAGTGGGATTCAATGGTGCAGAAGGTCCATCAGAATTTGCAATTTTGATGAGATTTCCCACTATTTTATATTTATTCTTGGTATACCAATTATCAATCTTTGATTTTATGTCTTGTTAGCAGAGGCCACGCCAGAGAAAATTCAGGTATGTCCAATCAATCTCCAAAATGGATCTTTCACAAAATTCCAATCAATCAAAATGGCCCCTCACAAAATCCCAATCAACCAAAATGGATCCTTCACAAAATTCTGAGTTACCAAATCTTAATTTTTACAGTGTCATAGAGTATCTATGAAGTACTTATTAGTCAAATAACTTCATTGCAAGGAGTCACTCTATCATATTTGCACCAAATATTTTACAGAATTATTTATTAAATAAGCAGCACAAAATAATAAAAAAATTTTATCACTGTATGTTTAAATTTTGAATTTTCACAAAAATATTTTTAAAATTCACAAAAAAAAAAAAAAAAAAAACAGACACTGTTAGAAAGGCTGGATTGACCCTGGTTATGTCATATTTCAGTAAATATATACGGAACTAAGCAATCATTTTCAAACATTAAGAAACAAACTTATCAATGAAAACTTAAAAAAAAAAATATTGCTTACTATGTAAAGATAAACTAAGTACAAATAAAAATTAATTTTTTCAAAAAGCAACATACAAAAGCATTTTTCCCCTTCACATTTTTTGCCTATGGTGTGGCTTGGAATACTACGGTTGATTCAGGTAACATTGTGAAGCACTGTAATAAACAAAATCTAGAAAGTGGTCCTAATCTAAAATCTAGAAAGTTCCCAGTCTAAAGCGCCCTTTACACATACGTTCTTAACCGCACGACTGAACGTGGCGCATCCAGTCACGGTCAAGAACGCGAGTAAAACCGTGGCGTTCAAGAATGTGTTGCAAAATGCACCACATTCTTATTCGCGTGCAAGAACGCGTTCAGATGCGGGGCGTTCCATTGAAGTCCCCTACAGAAGCCACAGCCTGCAGAATTGTCCAATCCTCCGACTTTGATGCGCGGTTAAGAACGTGTATGTAAAATGTATCATTTCTTGGAGCGCGATCATGAGCGCGTATCTGAGCGTCATTCTTAACCGCGTTCTGGAGCGTCTAAAATTGCATTTACACGCACGCTCTTGACCGCGGATCTGAATGGCTCGCCGTCCGGACCGCGGTTAAGAACGTGTGTGTAAAGGCTGCTTAAGTATAAGCTTAAATAACTTACTTATACTTTCTCGACTTATTTGTTTGTTTTACAGTCAGCACTATTCTAGCAGAGCAGTTTGTGTCCCTTTTTGATCTCATACGCTTATGTGCGTCGACTTTCGTCTTGTGGTGGCAGTATTTGGATACCTGTGGAAGTAAGTGCAATTTGTTAAAGACAGGCAACTATTTCAAGATAGGGAGAATAATCTGAATGTTATAATAGAGCCATGCCCAGCAGTACTTTGGCTGAGTTTGGCCATTTGCTACTTGGTTGACTGCCAAGTATGAAACATGTTAAAAAATGGAAATACACTAACACATGAGTGATTCACAGCAGAGTTTTTTTTTTTTTTTTTTTTGGAACTTTACACAACATTTTCGGAAAAAGTATGCATTCAGTTGAAAATTATATACCTAGGGGATTCCACCCCACCCCCAACACGCAATATATAAAATATAAATATATATAAAAAAAATCTCAAAAACAATCCACCTCTAAGTAATAAAATGACAGGTCTAATATTGAAGTCCATTTTTCCCCAGAAACGTATTGAAAGTTTTTTTAAACAAGTACAAAATATTTTGCTGGACTAAATGCAAAGAGAAAAGAAGATATTGTTTGTCAAAGAAATCTTAAGACTAATGAACTGAAAAATATTAGGAAAGCCAATTTTTTTAAAGAAATTTAATATTTAATTTTAGGAAGAGGTTTTCGAAATTTTTCAGAAATGTCAAAGAATTTCGCATCAGAATCAATCATGCATCCACGTGGGAATTTTGTATTAATTAAAATAGCAATGTGGACTTGAAGCATATCTACATTTTAAAAATTAAATTGAAACTTAATTATGGACCCTTTCAAAGATTTTTCTTTCGGTCAAAAATGTTACAACAGTAGAATTATTTTCAAAATATATGAAACAATGAGCAAACAAGTATTGATTATCAAGATAAAATTAAAATTAAATTATCAATCCAGTACAGCATTTTCTACTTTTATTATAAATTTGCCAGTCATAAATGTGTTTTACTTTTAGTAAAAAGTTCATATTTTCTAACTTCAATAGATATTTTTGGGGTAAAATAATCTGTTGGCTTTGCAGATCCCTCCTCCTCATGCGTACAATGTGAAGCACAACGAAATTATGTGTAAATTACTGCATTATTTATAAAAAATATTTTAAAAAAGATTAGATACAAGCTTTATGCTTCTATGAAGTATTTTTGAATTTTTTCAATAAAAGAATTTTTATACATGACATACACCATTAATTAGTAAATCTCAATCCTGAAATTCCCCAGAGCCAAAAACATTCCCTAATAGCTGAATATCCCTCTGCACTAACTTTACACATGGGGTTTTTCTTCAATTTTATATGTGATGCAGTCATATTTAATAAATTGAGCCGTAATGAATAATTGCATACTGTAAATTTGTAGTGTAATATTTATTTTATCAATAAAAAATTCCTTTGTCAGCAATGGTTTTATGTTTGGTTTTTACTAGGGATGTAACGAATAGTGATTTGGCCGAATACCGAGTATTCGGCCATTTCTTCTAGGCCGAAGCCGAATATTAAAATTTCTAGAAAATCGTTGTAATTGA
Organism: Octonoba sinensis; assembly: GCA_038502835.1. Taxonomy (NCBI): domain Eukaryota; kingdom Metazoa; phylum Arthropoda; class Arachnida; order Araneae; family Uloboridae; genus Octonoba; species Octonoba sinensis. The sequence goes on from CM076606.1 coordinate 111,958,241, forward strand.
ACGCTATTTTCAAATTTAAAATTATTCACAAAGTCAAGCACCAATTACACACAATCTATGATGTATGATTTAATTCTGTTTGTTAAGAATTTAAAATTAATCTACTTTCTGTATTGTTTTGAATGTAATAAAACTAAGAATTTCACCCACAAGTGGAATAGAAATGACAGGTTTTATGGTAGTAAACATTAGCATTATTTTACTAATTATTTAATTCAAATGAAAGAACTACTATTACTTAGTGACCTTGCCTTGCTCAAAACTGTTTTATGAAGATATTTTAAAAGTTATAAAAGTTAATATTTTTATTTTATGGGGTTTTTTACATACCTATTTTTAAAAGATCTATTAACATTTAATACACTTAACTGGAATATATTTTTATTTTCAAAAACCCTAATAACTTATGCTATCTAAATATTCATGATACTAAGCTTTTCACATTTCTCTCTTACCCAATATTCACAATAAACCAGTCTACCCAAACAAAGTCCGACTTCCACTTTGGTAATAAATAACTAAATTAATTTATCATATTCTCCATCATAATTAACTATTTCCAGCTTTGGGGAGCAAATGCTGAATATAAAATACAATATTACAACTTTAAAATCTGTTTTTGCTCAGTCAAGCCTAAAACAAGGTTCAAAAAATATTTTTGTTTTCTAAATTATTTTTATTTATTATAACTATATACAAATGTATTCTTTTGCAATAATTATAATACAATTTTAAATGTTAAAAATCTACTAATTTCTTCATTCTTTTTTATACTTCTACAGCAGCAAAACTACTCGACCAAATAGTCCATTAATATCCGGCCCGGCCGAATTTGACCTTGTCTAGTATTCGGCCAGACCGAATATTCGGCTAGGTGATGAAATGACTATTCGGCCATGCTGAATATTCGGCCAAAGTGCCGAACACCGAATAGTGACCAAATATTCGTTACATCCCTAGTTTTTACAACTATTTGGTATTGGCCGAATATATTTCCACATTCAGCAGAGTACTGAATACTCAACATAATTGCAGTACAAACTAGCGGTGTCATAGAGTTTCTATGAAGTACTTCTTAGTAAAATAGCTTCATTGCAGCGAGTCAACTCTATGGTATTTGCACCAAATATTTACTGTAAAACAAAATCAAAAATATATAAAATGTAGCTGTTAACAGCATTTGGCAGTTCATGATAAAATTGTGACATACAGCTGATATTTATTACGATGTACAGTCCTTCTGGGTAACTTCAAACTGTTAGGGTTAACTTTGAATGGTCCTATTTTTTAGTATATCCGACTTAATTTAAAAATTAAGAGTAGAAAACTGATTTTATAACTTACTTAGTTGAGCGCAGCACTGAACCATCTGGTTTCTTTTTTTAGTCAAATATACTAAAAAATATACATTTTTCAAAGTTACCCCCAGAAAGTTCAAAGTTACCCTGAATAATTGTAAATCCAAACATCCGATTTCTATTGTTTAAGGTTGAACAACTTTAAATTTACCTTAGTTTACCTCATTGATTCACTTCTAAGTCAATGAAATAAAGAGGAAATATAATTATGCAAGAAGCAAAAGCCCTCATTTCGGCGATCAGGGGGAGGGGACCGACCCTGATCGCCGACCCCCCCCCCCCCCCCGACTTTTGGAAAATACATTGGATTTTTTAATTTTTGTGAACCTTGTTGTTTTTTTCCAATTTATATTGATTGAAAATGTACTCTTTGCATCCCCCCTGGAAAAGTTGGAAATGACTAGCCTAAGGAAACAAAAGATGTGGAACCAAATTCTCAATCATAAAAAATAGCAAACTATGCATTTCAAAATAGTTGGCATATAACAATAATACAGACAATAAATAAATATTAGGGGAGAGTGTTGTACCTTAGGACATTGGCAATTTCTAAAAACCTATTGGCAACATTAACATTTTTTTAATTTCTAATTGTGACCTTAACCAGCAGATAGCATCACAGTAAAAGGCAGCATTAGAAGCACTGAATTGATGACTTGGTGAGAGAAAGAAAATTTTAGCACTCAAAAGTGATCTTTCTCATTCTAATTTCATTTACTGAAATAGCATTTGTAAAACTATTCTACTGAATTTTAATTGGATATTGAACAGAAGATTTTAAAATGTTTTGGTTATGAGAAAGTGATGATACTGCATTTTTATTGACCACCATTTTGATTTTATTTAAACCATGTGATGATTGTACCTTGGGACAGTAAACCGTGTTGTACCTTGGGACATGTTTCAAGGTACAACATACACATGGTTCTTAATAATTTGGATATATTTTAGTATAAAGAGAGATATTCTAATCAAATGCAGTCTTTTAAATGTAGTTTTTTTATAAATGCAGTCAAATTAGGTTTTGAACTTTCAAATTTATTATTTGTGTAAATTACACATTACAGTAATGTATCTTCTTAATTTAGTGCTTTAAAAAAATTAAGTTTTTGATTTTTCATATAAAATTGGTTATGTATATGACTGTTGCATATGACTGTTGCATGAATCACGAAGTATGTCCCAAGGTACAACAGGGTGTTTGGGACAGTTTTCAGTTACCTTGGGACAGTTTTCAGTTACAACTTAAAATGGCTGGCATTTTTTTATTTTTAAACAGTTTGAATTTGAAAAAATATATTATAGAGGAGAATGTTGGTGTATCTAAATAGTGTCTTCAGACTTTAAATCTAATTTTAATTTTTGAAGTTAAAAATTAAAATGTGAAAAGTGTCTCAAGGTACAACTCTCCCCTATAATTGCTCAATTTATAAAAAATTAAATAAAATCTAAAATTAAAAATGCAATTAATTCAAGCTAAGTGAAAATGAAGTAAAGACCATACAACACAGTATAATATTTGAAGGGTCCACAGGAAAAACGACCTATTCCCAAGGGCGGATCTAGAAAATCTTCAAGGGGGGGGGGGGCGATTTTGGAAATCTCGGGGTTCAAAGTAAGGATGGATGGAGGAGATTCTTCATATTCCTTTTCAACAGTCCCTCCGCCCCCCCCCCCCTTTTTTCAAACAGCAGGAACAACAACAAAAAAAATGCTAGTGTAGTGATATCTGAAATTTTACTAGCACTTTTTTTCAATGCATATACGTTTATTCAAAGCCCTTATAAAAGGAACACAAGCTGACGTTTTTTTGCTTTCGCAAATCTGTCTATAATTTTTTCAACCTCCAATCTTTATGGATATGCAATAACGCTAATTCAGTGAGTCTACCATCACTCATTCTGCTTCTTAGCCAAGTTTTAACCGAGTTAGGATTTCCTTCAAGCTTTCTCAAGAAAAATGTAGGCTTGTAAATACATTTTCTAAATTTGAATTGATATGTCTAAATTACAAAATAATAGCAATTATTAGTAATATATTTTCTAAAATTTTCAAAATGTAATACTAAATATGTACTAAAAAAACCATCAACGAGTATGTGCAATTTATATAAACATCTGTAATTATGAATGTTCAATGAAATGTTTCAAGCTCCAGGTTTTAGCGTAAATGCTGCAGGAATTTACACCAGGTGCTAAGGGTTGGCTAGCTGTCACCAGTTTGATGGGTAGAAGAAAAGAGCAAGGAATCTCTTTCCCATTACTCCGAGGATTAGCAACTCAGCAATACTAAAGGACAAAGGGACAGGGGGAAAGCATAGAACTTGAAGGGCTATATTAGGCTGGGATTCCAAGAACATAAAAAAATGGCTGGTCCCTGGGCACAAAGAGTAAAAACTCACTTAGGAGTGTCGTTGTAGTATCCACTTGAATCAGCCCAAGGGGGGGGGGGGGGGCGATCGCCCCATCGCCCCCCCCCCCCTTAGATCCGCCGTTGCCTATGCCACATAGTACACGATGAACTTTGCTTTATGTTTTATTATGTATTATAAATTTGAATTTGGGTTTCGTGGGAAAGTAGGCTCGTAAATTAACATCGATGTTATAAAACGAATGAATAAAACATTTATCAAGTAGTATGCGACTTAGGTCGTTTTTGACCTCTCATTTGATATCTTTTAAGTTTTTGAAAGGAAGGGAATCTTTCGTTCTTCAAATTAGAAGAAAACGGTGGTTATTTATCCTGCCGGGGAGGGGGTGGGATAAAAAATAAAAAAATGGAAAAAAAAAAAAATTCCCGGTTGCCTTTTAAAAAAAAAAAAAGGTGGCTAATTAATCTGCAAGCTTCAAGATAAATCTGCAAGATTCTGCGGCTGCGCGACTTCTGCTACCGGGGATGGAAGTAACTAGATTTGTAGTGATTAAAGAGACTGGGAATTAGAACGGATACGGAGTTACGGAGTCCAATTTCTACAGAATAAAAGTTGAAAAGTAGACAAAAATTTCCCTTTTCCAGAGGGAAAGCTTGGTTATTTCAATGTTGACGTGACAATTTTATTTTCGCCAGGAAAAATTGAGAATTTGGGGGAGGGGGAAATGATCTTTTTTTACAAGATTGCTACAATGAAGATTAAAATGTTCCGACTCATTCGGCAATACGGACCCTTAGGGATCATTCATAAATGATGTCAGGCTTCGAGGGGGAGGAGAGTTCGTGAAATTGTTACGAAATGTGACAAGGGGAGGGGAGGGGGTAGCGTTGCAACGCTTTCAAAACGCCGGGTTTTTCCCCCGGGAATTTAAAGCAAAATCGGGAAGTTGAAAATTCCCGAAAACTGGGAATATTCGGTTTTTTTTTCCTGAAATAATAATTTTAATAAATCTTCTGCAAAAATTTGAGCTTACATTGGTAACTAAACCTAGTGTTTCATGTAAAAAATTACCCCTCCAAATGTGTTGGTAAAGTTGCAATAAAATGCCATGAATGAAACAGATAAGTTTTGCTTATATGCTTATTTCTTATAGTAATTTGAAATCTATGAGTAAAGAAAAAAAAAAAACGATTTTGAAGGTTGATCTTATTTTTTGCATTAGTAAACAAATCAATTACATTTTTAGAATCACTAATATACTGCAACAAAAAAGCTTATTGAATTTACAAGTTAATTTTATAAATTATAGGTGTGATATAAAAGTGTTTGACGCTAGATCACATTTCTAGAATAGAAATAATATAACGTTGCAACGTTATATGCTGTGTAACAATAGTTGAATACTGAAAACATTTTGATATTGAGTAAATAATTTATGTTTATTTTTAAAAAGCTTAAGTTTGTTTTTTTCCCTCAAAATTCCCAATGTTCCCAATTTCTTTCCGAAAATTCCCGAGTTTTTTGCATCTCTAAGAGGGGGTTACAAGAAGTGTGACATTAGGCTTACATAACATAGCGTGACACGTGACAAAAGGGGAGTGGGAGGTTCGTTGAAGTGTGACATGTTATGACACGGGGGGGGGGGTCAAATATATCGGGAAAAAGCGTGACACCATTTATGAACGGTCCCTTAGATATATATATAAAAAAAAGAGACTGATTTATGGTCACAAAGGCTGTTCGTCGTGTGCTGCGCTTTTAGGTGCTGCGCATTGGTTCTTGTCGCCCGGATGTAAATGCTCCACAGGAAAGGAAAAATTGCTACGTTTTCTGTCACGATCTCAAAAACTTGATTTTGAGAAATGCTCAGTTAATCAGCAATCATTCCGATACTCATTCTACGATCACTGTTCAGTAACGTTTTCACTCGCGACATTTTCGTTGGTTTTGCTGGTCGAAGGGTGTCCGGAGCAGTCGTCGTCTTTCACTCTTTCCCTATACTTTCTCGGAATACCTCGTGCTACTCAAAAACACCCGATCTACTCATGGCAACTGACGATTTTTCTCAGCATTCCCAATATCCCTCTCCTCCGCATTGGCAGATCGCCTCTCGTTCGTCCATTCGTTCAGGGAAAAACCGCAGTCCTACTACTTTCAGAACACAGCCTGTAGCTAAAGATTGTTGTTGGGACTCTGGAAAGGTGATCATACGGCATCGAATTTCGGAGTCAGTCCTCAAATTTTAATATTTTTATGCTTTGTTCCCCACAACACTTTAACTCCTTATGCACGTAGAAAGTCCCCAAATTAAAAAGTTTCTATTCCTTCTCTCCAAATTGCTTCTAGACTTTTTGAACTTTTAGATAGTATTTTGTAAAAATTTAGACAATGTTGAGGCAATTATCAAATTATTGCCTTAGAATTCCAATTTCTAGCAGGCAATGAAATTACAAAATATGCTTGGATACCCTTTGAAATTTATAATGACATTAATGCAAAAAAAAAAAAAGACCTCTGCCCGGCAGAGACACAAGAAGAATCCATTCATGTTGAAGGGAGAAACTGCTGGTATAAGGAATCTTCCATATTCTGTTCTTGTTTTACTTTGTTTGGATAACGTTATTTCTTCCGAGAATATGCAAGTTTATAAATTTGGTTGCTTCCAAAAAACATGTTAATAATTACCCTTTCATTAGTCATGTCCAACTTTTTTCATTTACGTTCCGTACTTTTTTAATTTAATAGTAATATCAATGCAATTTATTTAAATATTTTTTGTGCAAGCTCTCTAATGGATTTTGGTCACTTAATGGTTCGCATCTTGTTTTCCAGTCATTTACTTTGCTTTATTTTGCATTCATTTAAAATTTACATCTGCGCTATTGCAGTAATTGTGTAAATTTGTAGTTAGCAAAAGTCTGGCTTTGAGGTAATTGAAGAATCGCTGGTATTGTTTAATACTAATTGTAATAACTACATGGAGTATTACAAGACTGACAGCAGTCTGAAGCTCAGAGTAAATACAAATGTGACGACCAGCAACAGGCACAGGACCCAGCTAGGTTGATCCTATAGTCAATTTAACAATCCCCAATGAACATTAAGAGCTTTCTTTAAAGTGTTTACCCCACTGCGAGTAACAGTCGCTTCCGGTAAACAATTCCAACTACAGTAGAACTTGAATAATTCGAAGCTGAAGGGACCACAGCTAATCTTGGAATTATCCAAAACTTCGAATTACAGAAGTCGAATATTTTTAGCTTAATTTAAGGCCCACGAACGCCCGATAATGTCTATGATGTCAAAAACTACGTCAATAACCTTTTTTGAAAAATGTCAAGGCATGTTATAAAATAATTAAGCATTGTATTTTTCCAGGAAATAAAATTTAGTTTGTACATAATATAAACTAGAGCATATACCTATGAAAATAGGAATATATAAGTAGCGTTTTAACTTTTACGAAATATTCTTCGGTTGAGTTTGAAAATCATGTAAAAATTACCTGCTACACTTTTTAAAAAAACTGAGAAATTTCGAATTGCTTCGCTGAATTTAGTCTTTTGATTTTAACAAAAACGAAAAACATTTTCTACGCATGATCTGACCATTCGAGCAACCAATAATTAGTCACGTGTCGAAACGTAAAGAGAGCGGGATTAGACGTGGATTTACTGTTAACTAGAGTTCAATTTGCTGCAAACAAACAAGTAGGGTAAAATTTTAACAGACAAAAATGTATTTCAACATACTTTTGTCGATTTCGGAAGAGAAAAACCTTCGAATTAAAGAAGTTGAACTTCGAATTATCCAAAAGTTTTACTATTGATTTGGAGTACAAAGTTCAAGGGACCAAGCGAAATCTTCGAATTAAAGAAAAATTCGATTTAAAGACGTTCGAATTATCCAAGTTCTACTGTACCCTATTGAAGTAGAAATTTTTCCTCATTTCAAGATCAGCCTGAGATTTGAAAAGCTTGAAACAATGACCTCTGGTTCTGCTTTCAGCACATAACTGTAGCCCATCAACAGTTCCCATTTTAATGAATTTAAACAACTGAATCATGAATCATGTCCTCTCTAAATTTCTTTTGCTTAAGACTATAGATATTGAGCCTTTTGAGCCTAACCTCATAATCTAAGTCTGAAAGACCGCTTACCAAACGAATACGCCCAAGTGCTACACCTAGTATTGTATGACAAGATTTAGAACTCATTTTGGAGTTTTGTAGCTGAAGAAATCACATTATTGTACTAAATTCACCAACATTGTGCAATTGGAAAAACATTTTACATCATCATGTAGTAATTTTAAGCAAGAAGAAAAGAATTTATTTCAATAAAAGCAATTACAGAATTACATGACAGAACATAAAAAATAAGAATGTAATGCTGCAGAAGGTATTATAATAGTCAAAACTTTCAAATTTAAGAGATTTTTAAAGGTTATTTGAACATTTTAAGGGTGCATCCAAAATATAATTTTGAGTAAATTCCCAGATATTTTTTTATGAATTCCAACATTTGTATAAAATTTCAACACAGGTGAAGATATATTAATAACTCATTGGTAAAATTAGCATTATAAAGGAATTATTTAACTGATATGTGATACTAGCACAGAAAAACAATTCACACATTTTAATTACCTACTAAAATGAGTACAGACATTTTGCATGCTAATGTGGAACAAAAATTTTTGTAATTCTCTCTATGCATTTGAAATATATAAATTTTGTTTTAATAATTTCTTTTGCTCAAAACAGAGAAAAATCTGGAAACTCTAAACCTTTAAGAATCTAGTTCAAAAATAATAATAATAATAATAATAATATGGATAATACCACTGAGTGGGAAATGTACTGGATGTTATAATTGCACCGATTCCTTGGCCTGTGAGAGCTGTTCTTTGAGGAAGGTCAGAAAAAACTTTCTTCTGCTGAAATTGTGAAAGGTCTGCATCGTCCTTGAATCAGCCAAACGGTGCCACCAAAAAGCCCAATCCAAAATTTCGCAAAATCCCAACGTTAACGACCTCTAAGTAAAAGGCAAGAAATGACAAGTGCAGAATTTGCAAAGAAACTGTTGTATCTTTTAGGTGGTTGAGTGGCATATTTATGTATATATGATGAAACAGTTATTATAACACAAACACTTTTATTACTGCACACTTATCACACAATATATAATTAATAATTTTGATTTAGATAGATTTTGATATACATGTTAAATAGGAATCTAACATTTCTTTGAGAACGTTCATACGAACGATGCGTAGTTGATGAGAGTCGCTCGATTGTCAACAGTTTCTAGCCGTTGCCATTTAGACTTTCCTAATCATCATAGTTGGAAATATAATAGTTCTCCCCCACTTAATAAAAACATATATGTAAAAAAAAAAGAAAAATGATGAATGACACAAATGCAGAATTAATATAATTGATAATCTCTTAAATAATCCGGGCATGTGCCTCGCTCTGTTTGATCGTCGTACTGCTGGGGAGGAATCGATAGGTGTGTCCGGCTGTTCCGGTCCCTCTGGTTCATCGGAGTCGGGAACAGTAGATTCGGAAAAACTTGATAGTAATCGTAATCTTCCGTATGTGCTCTGGAGCTTGAGTTTGAGCTTGATGGATCTGATGTTAGTTGTTTCTTCTTAATTTCCAATTTTTGAAGTTGATTTATATGTCTTTTTATTTTCCTTCCTTCATCCAACTGTACAATGTAATGGAGATGACCCAGTTTCCTTGTTATTGTTCCTAGTTTCCATGTGACTTTGTTTTGTAAGAAGAATTTAGATCGCACTCTCTCCCCCACTTGAATGTTTCGAGTGTGAGGTTTTATCTCTTGTGATGACTTATTTTCTTGATAGGGGAACATGGCGTCAAGCTTTATGCGCATTTTTCGGTGAAGGTACATCTCTGTAGGTGATGATCCATTTGCCAAGAGAGTTGCTCTGTAGCGAAAAAGAATCTTCTGAATTTTTAAGTTGATTGGAAGGTTTTCAGATGCCATACTTTTGAGACGATCCTTTAATGTCTGAACGTTACGCTCAGCAAGCCCGTTTGTTGCTGGATGTCCTGGTGCAATAAATTTTTGCTTTATTCCATTTGTGCGGCAGAAAGATTTGAAGAGATCATTTGTAAAAATTGATGCATTATCAGAAACCATAACTAGTGGATATCCGTGAATTGAAAATATTTCGTTGAGTAACTTCATGGTGATTTCTGTATTTGGTGCATTTCTTATCACTTTAATTTCTGTCCAGCGTGATTTAGCATCTATTGCTAATAGAAAATGGAAACCTTGGAATGGTCCGGCATAGTCGATATGAATGCGGTCCCAATTTTCACTAGGTGCATCCCAATGATGAACGGGTGCCTTTGCAGGACCATGCTTGAATTTTGAACATTATTGACACGATTTCACCAGCTTTTCTATGTCTTTGTCTATGTTTTTCCATATACAATATCGACGGGCTAACTGCTTCATTTTTGTAATTCCAACGTGTGTGGAATGAAGTTCTTTCAATACCTCAGGTTGAAGGCTTTTTGGAATTACAACTCGATTGCTTTTGAACAAGATACCATTATCTAAAACGTAATCACTCTCAATAAAATTTTCTTGAAGTTCCTGCTTATTTTTTGACAATTCCGGATCTTTATCTGTTTCTTTGATAATTGCATCAGCAGTTAAGGTTTCATTTGATATCTCAAAAACAGCTGACGCACATACTTGATGAACTTCTTCGTTAAAACACATATCAGTTGATACATAACTTTGTTCGATAGGTGCTCTAGATAAGCAATCTGCGTTTTGGTTTTTCAATCCTTTTCTAAATTTTATAGTCAAAACCTAATAAATAGGAGGCATAACGTAAAAGTCGAGCTGATGTCATTTTGGGTAAACTCTTTTTCCTATGAAAGATTCTTGATACTGGTTGGTTGTCTGTTATTAATATGAAATGTCGACCACAGAGGTATTCAAAGAAGTGAGCGACTCCGAAAACGATTGCTAAGGCTTCACGATCGAGTCGAGAATAATTTTTCTCCGCATCCGTTAACGAACGGGAAGCAAAAGCGATCGGTTTCTCAACATCGTCTATAGTATGTGACAATACTGCAGCAATTCCAGTTAGACTTGCATCTGTCGCAAGTACTACAAGTAATTCTGGATCAAAGGGCACAAGCACTCTGTCACTGGATATTTCTTTCTTGAGATGGATGAACGCTTTCTGACATTCTGCAGTCCATAGAAACTTCTGATGTTTTCGAAGTAGCTTGCGTAATGGATAAGTAATAGTAGAAACGTTTGGTATGAATCGAGAATAATAAGTGACCATACCCAAAAATCGGCGCAATTCTCGGACATTCTTTGGTCTAGGTATCTGCTCTATAGCTTCGATTTTAGATGGCGATTTTGATATTTTATTATTCTCAATCACATGACCTAAATACTCAATGCGAGTTTGGAAAAAGGTACATTTGTTTCTGTTTAAATACAAGTCATATTCTCGCAATCTTTCTAAGCACGCGAAAAGATTTTCTGTGCATTCTGTTTTTGTAATCCCATGGACTACAATGTCGTCAAAGCTATTGTCTTTGGTAGTCCGTTCAAAATTTGGTCAATAACTCGATTAAATTCTGCTGGTGCCGTTTTTATACCGAAGCTCAATCTGTTCCTTCTATAAGTTCCTCGGTGAGTTGAAATTGTTTGCACTATGCTGCTTTCTTCATCTGTTCTTAATTGTAGATAAGCTTTAAAAAGGTCCAACTTGCAGAAACATTTGGAATCTTTCAGGCTCTCTAAAACTTTCTCAATTTTCTTTATCGGGTAATGTGCGTTCACAAGTAGATCATTTACCCCTACCTTATAATCAACACAAAGTCGAACAGAGCCATCTCCTTTAGGAATTACAACTAAAGGTGATCCCCAGTCACTGGTACTTGATTTCGTAATTAGCCCGGCTGATTCAAGATCATTTAGTTCTTTTTCAACCTTTTCCCGCAAGGCGTAAGGCACGTTTCGTTCTGGAATGTAGACTGGTTTCGCTCCTTCGCGTAATTTTAAACTGATAACGAAATTTGGCACGCAGCCGATCTTCTGCGCGAATATTTCTGGAAATATTGCCTCTATGTCAGTGATATTTTTGATAGTTGATATTTTATGCTCAATTTTACTTTCTTGAGCTTTATCTACCTCACTTAGATTTAAATTGAGATGTCTAACCCAAACTCTTCCCAGAAGTGCGCCATACCCATCGGGAACAACGTATAAATCTTCATTCGATTTACAGTTCCGGTATTGAACTTTAACCCGAACTTTACCTAACGGTAAAAATACATTTTCGGTGTAAGACCGGAATTTGATATCAGTTGGTTACAGTCGCTTTCTTATATTTAGTTTTTTGAATTCTGTTTCCGGTATGAGCGTGTATCCTGCTCTTGTGTCGACTTCAAATTTTTGGAAACGATTTTCTATTTTGATTGATGCAAAATATTTCTTTGCATCCTCTGCGACATCTGAGATTTGATTGTCATAAATGTCAACAACCGTATTGACGAACATATTGTCAGAAGTTTTAACTTGGTGTGTAGATCCTTTAAGGGTTTTATTTGATGACTGGTTATTGAGGAGGGTTTTGATACATACTTTCTGAACATGTCCTTTTAATTTACATGAGTTGCATTTTAAGCTAGCGGGGTTGGTTCGGCAGTCTTTACATAGATGGTTATCACGCCCGCAACGGAGGCATAAATTGTTGATTCCTAATTTCTCGTAACCAATATGTTTTGGTCTTGATTTTTCATAGTGCTTTTCATCTGATTTATTTCTATTAATGTTGAGATTTTTAAATGAAGGATTAGTGCTCTTTGATTGTCGATGTTGTGTTTTAGAAATTTTATTGATATCCTCAGACTCAGATGTGTTGATACTTCGTGACACAGGCTTTGATAATTCACGACTATGGATTTTTGAAGCTTCAAGCGCTATAGCTTTAGCAATGATATGATCGAAATTAGTCAGTTCAGACTGGAGAATCTGTTCTTTAACCCAACTGTCTTTAATACCTCGAATAAATTGTGCTCGAAGAAAAATATCTGTGACGGATACTTTTTTCTGCATTCACAAGTCACGTTGAATTCGCACTCAGCGATATCGCGACGCAAATCCGCAACATAATCAGAAATAGAGCTATCCTCCTTTTGATAAGTGGATAAATGACTTTCCAAGCCCGTGAGTAGCGCATCATACTCAAGGTCATTTGGCATTCTTGGCGCGGTTAAGGAAACAAGAATATTATAACTAGATGCTCCTATAGAATTTAATAACATTTAAGCGCAATTTGGCTTATCATCAAATAAATTCTTCAAAATTAAATAATTTTTAAAACGTTCTTTGTAATATTTGAAATTTTCTTTACTTGAATCAAAGTTTTCAAACGGAGGACCACGTGAAATGTTTATGACGGGAGCGGCCGTTGCATTGTCTGCTAATGGCGGTTTCGAAACCGAAACCAGTTGCTCGATCAAGAGTTGTTGATTTTTGTTCATTGCTTCAATAAGCAGTTTTAATTGCTCCGCATCCATATTATTTGATATGTTTGATACACAAAATTGAAACTACGAAGAAATAAAATCCAAGTGCTACTTAATAAAATGCTTTACCTTTCGTCGCCAATCTTTGTTGTATCTTTTAGGTGGTTGAGTGGCATATTTATGTAATATGATGAAACAGTTATTATAACACAAACACTTTTATTACTGCACACTTATCACACAATATATAATTAATAATTTTGATTTAGATAGATTTTGATATACATGTTAAATAGGAATCTAACATTTCTTTGAGAACGTTCATACGAACGATGCGTAGTTGATGAGAGTCGCTCGACTGTCAACAGTTTCTAGCCGTTGCCATTTAGACTTTCCTAATCATCATAGTTGGAAATATAATAGAAACATATTGCTTTTGGAGACAAATGGTAACATGGTAGAAAATACAGAATACCTTTGTGCAACAAACCAAAAGGTAAAACACAACATAAATAAAGCTCAAAATCAAAGCATACTTGCAGAACATACATTATCAGAAGCACCCTCTGAAGAAGATTTTCGGTGTGTTCAATAGTTGTTACCTTTACCAGTTGGTGCGCAAGAGGAGAACCCGTCATTACTACACTCAATCACAAAAAAAGCACCCAAAAGATGAAGGATAACTTCAGAAAATAGCAAATAGTATTTTCATTAAAAACATGAGTAAAATAGTTCTACACTACTTGGTTACAGAGCAATGTATCAAAAAAGTTCTGAAACTTGATTAACTCTATATACATGGAAAAAAAAAAGGAAAAACCAAAACATTAAGATGTCATTTAAAGATGTCTTCCAAATAAACTAGTTCAAGAAAAACTTAAAATGGGTATGACAGCATCCAATAGTACAACACAATACTAGATGCATAGCTAAATATGTGACTGACAACTAAATTCAAAAAAGGCATAACTAAACTTTCTCTTCTTTCAACTAACCTTTAAAAAATATATGCAATGCCTTTAGAGCAATACCAAGTTTCAACCAGTGTGCATTCTTCTTCTTTCATGAGTGCAGTTTATAAAATTATCTCTACAGAAAATTACATGCAGCAATTTTATCTTGGATCTTTACATGAGTTTTCCAATGATCATTTTTTGCAAAGACATGCACAAGAAGTGCAAGAACATCATGATTCAGTATGGATACCTAAATGCCTCCTTCATACTGTAATTTAATTTTAGTACAAACATTAAAAAACTTGACGTTTTGCATTATTATTTTTTTCAGTTTATTCCTTTGAGCAAAGGTTTTCAAACAAAATTCACAGGAATTATTTTTTGCCTAAGTGGAATTTCAAATGCCTGTTCAAAGAAAACTTTCGACAATAGGCTTTTGAACAAAATTCACATGAATAAATTTTTTCACCTGTGTGGCTCCTTGAATGTTCGTTGAGTTCATACCTGGACATGAATGCTTTCGAGCACAATTCACAGGGATACGGTTTCACGCCCGTGTGGATTTTCAAATGCTTATTCAGGTTAGACTTTCGAGAGAAGTTTTTCAAACAAAGTTCACAGGAATGCAGTTTCTCGCCCGTGTGAGTCTGCATGTGTCCATCCAGGTCACGTTTATCAGAAAACATTTTCGGACAGAAATCACAGGAATACGGTCTTTCGCCCGTATGGGTTCTCAAATGGCGATTTAAATTGACACTCTCCGCAAACGCTTTTGAACACAATCCCACAGGAATAGGGTTTCTCCCCTGTATGGGTTCCCAAATGTAAGTTTAGATTGAATTTTTTGGAAAATGCTTTTCCGCAAGCATCACATGGATATGATTCTCCACTGGAGTGACTTCTCAAACGTTCCTTAAGAGTGCATTTTTTGGAAAATGCTTTTCCGCTAGCATCACATGGATATGATTCTCCACTGGAGTGACTTCTCAAACGTTCCTTAAGAGTGCATTTTTTGGAAAATGCTTCTCCGCTAGCATCACATGGATATGATTCTCCACTGGAGTGACTTCTCAAACGTTCCTTAAGAGTGCATTTTTTGGAAAATGCTTCTCCGCTAGCATCACATGGATATGATTCTCCACTGGAGTGACTTCTCAAACGTTCCTTAAGAGTGCATTTTTTGGAAAATGCTTTTCCGCAAGCATCACATGGATATGATTCTCCACTGGAGTGACTTCTCAAACGTTCCTTAAGAGTGCATTTTTTGGAAAATGCTTTTCCGCAAGCATCACATGGATATGATTCTCCACTGGAGTGACTTCTCAAATGTTCCTTAAGAGTACATTTTTTGGAAAATGCTTCTCCGCTAGCATCACATGGATATGATTCTCCACTGGAGTGACTTCTCAAACGTTCCTTAAGAGTGCATTTTTTGGAAAATGCTTTTCCGCAAGCATCACATGGATATGATTCTCCACTGGAGTGACTTCTCAAACGTTCCTTAAGAGTGCATTTTTTGGAAAATGCTTTTCCGCAAGCATCACATGGATATGATTCTCCACTGGAGTGACTTCTCAAATGTTCCTTAAGAGTGCATTTTTTGGAAAATGCTTTTTGGCAAAAACTGCAGTAATGCGGCTTTTTGCCCGTGTGGAACCTTACATGTTGTTGAAGAGTTCCTTTTTGAGCAAATGTTTTTTGGCAAATATCACAAGAATAAGGTCTTTCACTTGTGTGGCACCTCAAATGTCGATTACGATGTCCCATTTGAGTGAATGTTTTGTGGCAAATGTCACAGGAATATGGTTTTTCCTCTGTGTGGATTCTCAAATGCACGTTAAGAGTTCCTTTTTGAGAAAATGCTTTCAAGCAAAACTTACATGAATGTGGCTTTTCACCCGAGTGTGTTTTTAAATGCAAATAGAGATAACTCTGTTTTGAGAAGGCTTTTGATCAAAACTCACGTGAAAATGGCCTTTCATCTGCGAAGATCTCCCAAAGGTTCCTTTTTCCGGAAGACATACTCAGATTAAACTGCCAACTCCTCACCGCTGTAAGGAAGTACGCCGCTGAAGAAGCACACCTCTGTGTGTATAAAAGGCTTCTGAGCTACAGAAGATACAAGATGTAAATCACATTGCAGAGCAGAAAGTAGAACCATCTAGTTGCAGTTTGCTTGATATTCACTTTTAAAACAAATTGCAAAAGATGTTTGAAGCATTTATTTTGTGTGAAGACTGCCAGTTATGAAAGACTTACGTATTTGGATATTTAACCCTGCATATCATTCAAATTTCTCAAGTATTCGATTCTCTTTTCAGAAACAGTTTATGTATTTCGCCGCTTCATAAAAGGTTCATATTCTTCAATTTCACAAGATTTCTGTTTTATGATATCAGCAGTAGGGTTCAATTCCAAAAGATCGCTGACACTTGGGACACAACCTGTAAAAAAAGGAATTAAAAAAAAAAAGAAATCTTATAAACAATGTCGAATACATATAGTTAACAGCGTTTCAATCCCCCCCCCCCCCCAATACTTGTTCCAGATAACAAATTCTGTTAAGATAATATATTTACTTAACACGTTCACGCCGATGCCGATTTTCATGTTTTCGCTATGAGGCGGCGCTTGAATTCAGGCTGTGCTTCATCTGGCGGCTCCCGATGAGACAGTTTACAGTGCAGGCTACCGGTGGTACGCGCCAGCGTGAAAGTGTTAAACAGAATAAAATTCTAATAACTATGCAAATGAATAAGTAAAAATTGAGTACATAGATCTGGTGTATCATTCAGTCTAGTATGTACAGTAAAACCTCTCAATAAGGGACCCTAAGAGGACTGGAAATTTTGTCTCTTAAATAGAGGTGTCCCTTCCTCAGAGGTTCATAAATTGATGCATACACCAATAGTATATTAACTTAGTTTGACTTTATAATAAACATGTGTTATCTTTTAAGCATTGAAAATGCTTTATGCATACAAAATATAAGTCTAATTTATTGAAGTTTTAAAATTTTGTTATTGAAAAACTAAAATTTTAGCAAAAATGTCATATTGGCAAAGCTTTGTAACTTACAGAAATTTATTTGAAGTAATCTATTAGATTGGTTTGTTTTAAAGTATGTAATTTGGAGGACAATACAGTATTTTTTTTTATAAACAAAACATATTTTAAGTAATTTTTCCAACCCTTGCATAAAAAATTTGTTGGTAGTCGGGTACTGTCTGTCAATGCTGAGCCCATATGTATTCCATTGTACAAAAGAGGGAAAAGCCTTCACAAGTATGTTTTGGCAAGCACTTTGCAATACACTTGTTTCTGTGTTCACGCTTCAAGGACTAATACCAACTGTCAGAAGTTAATTTAAAAAAAAAGATTTTCAGCTTTCAGTATTTTTTTCCTATCTATATAACTTGAATTTTGGAAAATTTTCCTGCGAAAGTCCCTTAAATAGAGTGTCCCTTCTTCAGAGGTAAATACATTGCGGTCCCTATTCAAAAGGACAGGGATCAGAAAAAGTATCCCTTAATTAGAGGTGTCCCTTAAAAGAGGTACTACTGTATTTGATTCTTGTGCACAAATAGATTGTAAAACCCGTTTGACATCGCTACACAGTATACTTTTGAGATATCTCGAATTTTGATATTTTAAAAGCCTTGATATGTTGAAAAATTATTTTTCCCTTTGATATTACATTGATTTATCTAATGTTAATTTCAATTGTTATGACAAAGAATTTTCACTCAAAACCTCGTTAGGTCAAATAGTTTTGGAAGTAAAAAATTAATCTTGCGGGAAAACTTGCAGTCCGTTGTGTAGAAGCAACTGTTTACAAGAATCTCTCACACCCTTCGTTATTTCACCCCCAAAAGTTTGTGGATGACAGTCACCAATGACGATAAAAGCATACATTTTTATAAAGTAAAATCACTTGAAATACATTCTGCTATTTCCCTCTTCCAAGTTTGACTGGTTTTGTAGGTAAGTAGGATGTTGATTTTAAAAAAAAAAATCATAGAAATAAAGTGCTGGGTAAAAACATTTGACAAAAATGGAACATCGATGCATGATTTTCACAAAAATAAAAAAACAGTCTTGGATTGGAGAACTTACCCTATTCATCAAAACCTTGACTGTATAACCAGGTGCTTCAAAAATTTGTTAAGTAATTTCAGCTTATAAACAGATTCGGCGCAAGCATAAGTAGTGTTCACATTTTTTTTAAAAAAGGGGCAGGGCGTAATTTTCAAAAAGGGCATTTTCTGTTGAAAAAACAGACACTTCAGTTGAAAAAGGGAAATTTTCAAAAAGGGCATCTTCTGTTGAAAAAACAGACACTTCAGTTGAAAAAGGGCAATTTTCAAAAAGGGCATTTTCTGTTGAAAAAACAGACACTTCAGTTGAAAAAAGGGCAATTTTCATTAAGAGAATAGGTATTTTTCTAATTTCCCTAAAAAGGGCAGGGTGCATCTAGTTAACCAAAAAGGGACAGGGCGCCATGCCCTTTGCAAAATGCAAAAAAAAGGAACACTAAGCTTAAGTGGAGCCACGAGGCAACCAAATATTCTGTTATATGTATTTTGAAGATTTGCAGGGACTAAAAATATCCCCAATAAATGTATAAAAATACTAAATATCCATAGGACACATTTAATTTTTCTTATTCATTATAGCAGAGCAATACTAAGCAATAAATTAATAGCTTCTGCCCTTAAAAGCGCTGTGAGGCAAGCTCCTTGCTATCTGCTTCCCCCTGACCCTGCCCATAGATACTAACCCTCCGACTGCTCTTTTTTTTAACGAATTCGTTTGGCAAAAAATTTGTCTAATTCATGCAACTAAAGCCATCTTTGGAATAAAACCTTAATAATTAGTGTCCGAATACTTTAGAAATTGCATTACTGAAGTTTTAACGATGAAACAGCGAGATAATATTTTTAAAAACTCATCACAAGAAGAGCAATTTTCGCTACATTGTTTTTTTTTTTTTTTTTTTTGACGCTGCACGTGGAAATCGCGGGAAAATCAGGCACAAGGTTTAACTGAATATTTAATGGATTTAATAATCCATAAATATTTTTTTCTGTACGAAAACACCGCAATTTTTAAATGTCATGGCATTAAAAAATAAGAAAGAAAAGAAAAAAACAGGTTTCAAAATAGTTTACATGTGAACACGAATGAGCAAATATATATAAACAATAACGGAGATCTAAAAGAACAACTTTCCTTGTCGATCATTTGGATATAATTCACAACACAACTCAAATAATAGAAAGAATTTTTTATAATCCATCACAATTTAAGTTATCGACAGCTTTCGTTGCTTGGAGTAATGAATTTCAATGAAAGTTACTTTGAAAAATGTCAGAATGTCATATGAAAACATATACTTCGAAAAATACATACTGCTGACAAGAACGATACGTTTGTCTAAAAAGCAATACAAAACAAATGCGACCCGATTACATTTACTTACATGTTTTAGAGCATAATAGATGTTTTACTATAAATTAAGTTGTTGGAACGTATACACAGTAGAATCATTTTGTTTGAATCACCGAATTCGATCAACATTACATTACATTCAGCAAAAAAGGATGAGATGTATCGGTTCGAGGCTCCTCCTCTCCGTATAGAAAGAGCACTATCCATTGGAAACGAATCGACTCTGACCGCGTGATGTCACTGTTGGTGTATGAGAGACGTAGCAGACGAAATTTGGATTTTCTGCCGTACAGCCAACACATGCATTTTTCTATTATAAGCTCTTCTTTTTAATATAAAAGACGTATTTTCAGAATTTTTCTCCAACAAATATCCCAAGCAAAGAACAATGTGTTCATTTAGTTCAGAACTTCTGTTTTAATCTTCTTTTCCAGATTTTAAACCTGTTGCGCGATTCTTATTTTTTTTTCTTTTATCCATTTTCTCACCGTTCTGAAAATAAATTGTTAAGCGCATAAGTACTTAGAATGTCTAGATTGCTTATAGATGACTGATTACTAGATAAAACGCTATTCAAAAAAAAAAAACCCTATAAAACAGATCACACGTTATGTAAGTCAGCAACCCAAAGAAACCTTTCCATGGTTTCTGTGGGAAAACTTAAAATATTATAGTTGTCACTGCATTGCAGATATGTCACAGGTTCTTTTTGCGTACGCCGAAACAGTTTTTTTTAAATCGTTTGTTAACCGGATACGCGAATTTTCCATAGTTGAAGCCATAAAAATTCGTCACAGATTGAAAAGTAAAAAGCTGCAAGAAATGGAAAAACAAAATCTTAGTTATTGTTTCAGAATAGAAGCAACACTCGCAGAAATTGCAGCTTCGAAAACGCTGCTTACCCAATTTACGATCAAAAAAGGACAAATAATCTCATACATGATTGAGTGGCTTATATAATTCTGATACTAAATTAGTCTTTTCAAAATGTTTATCCCCAACTTTTGCGGATTTTTTTAAACAACGCATTTTTAAAAGGGTGTCTCATCAAATAATTAATTTTACTAGTTTTAAAAGAAAATGTCTAATCTGAAATTAGTGAATTGTAATTTGTAAGCAAGTAGTACAAGACTACATACTTTTTTTTTTTGGTATAGTAGCGGAACGATCGTTCCAAAGTAAGGAGCATCAATCGGAGAAATATTTGCAATCACGAATTTCAACCCTTTCACGAAAAAATCGCAATCTTGAAAACGAATAAAAGAAAAAAGGCATTTCTGAACCTATCACTTATTTTTATGTTTATTTTCCTTGTTTTTATTTTCCACTTTCGCGCTATTGAAAACAACGCATTTTCGAAATAGCGTCACATTTAAGAAAGTTAAATTTTATTAGTATTAACGAAAAAGCACCATTCGATCACGTTTTTTTCCTTTGGTAAAACCAAAACATTTGAAAAAGAAAAAAAAACAGAAAAAATTGAAGCCATGCTCATCAATTATTTTGATGCAATAAATCACCATGTTTAAGTAGTGGCAGAAACAGAATTTTCTCTTTGGATGGGGAATGCGTCTCATGAATGAATTTGCACACACGTATAACTGCTATATATTAGACAACATGGTATAAAACCAACGATTCTATGTGCGGGGTGGGATCAGTAGAAATGTCTTTACGATCATGTATGAATGTTACATACTAAAAACATGATTTTTTAAAAATGAAATGGTGCTAAAGCACCACTAAATACCCTGATTTTCGTATATGAATGATGCACAAGTATATAACAGAGTACGAACTCCTACCAATAACATTTCCTTTGAAACATTTCTATACTCAATCCCATAGGCATAACTAGGGTTGGTGAAAGGGGAGGGGGGGGGTGTAAAAGAGTTGAAAATTTACTAGTCATAAATACTTGTCTCTAAAGATATAGTTTATGTCAGGCATCTCCCCCGGGGGGGGGGAGCTACCCCCTCGGAGCAAGTCAACTCCTCCCCCCCTCCCCGGCAAAAAAATTCAGATTACAAACTTTAAAAAAAGAAAGAAAAGAGAAATTACGCTTTTAAGACACTTTCAGGGAAAGGACATTGAACACTATCACGAGCGACACCAAAAGTAGCTTAAAAGACATAAGACTTTATTTTGAAAAAAATTGCGGGGGGAGAGTAACCAAACTCCTTTCTGTTTCCTCTAACATCACCAATGTATCCCGAAATTGCATTGCTAGGAAGCTTTCAAAAAGTTTCCTGGGAAGAGCCCTCGGAGTTAGCCTAAGCATTATAGATATAAGACCAGTTACAAAAATTTAAGTTGCAGAAGCCCCAAATACCCACTTCTCTAACTTCACCAAAGATCTAAACATACATCTACTATATATACATCAAAAAGTTATCATATATGTAATAAAATTCATATTAACATCAATTCTAGTCATATATATCTATATATATGCGTATATAAAGGGTATGGTATTGAAGCATACACTGCCCTTCCTAATTCTTAACATGCTCCCCCTGCCCCGGAGCAAAGGCTGTATCCAGATTTTTTTCGGGGGGGGGGGGAGAGGGGGGCAGACTTCGACACACTTATGTTAAGTAAAGTTTCAGGGAGGAATATATGATACATTGCAAAAGATTTCTGGGGGGGGGGGGGCATTCCCCTCTGGATACAACCTTGATTCACAAAAACATTAAACATTCATTACTAGATCTTAATTCAAACGCAATAGAAAATTCAATATTTAGCGCTAAGCAATCTTCTATGTCCAGGCATTCATAACATTAAAACTGGGAATTAGTGGAATTTTAGAGAAAAAATCCAAATTCCACTACAAAAATGCTCATCCCCACAATAAATTTCTAAAAATTTTGTTGAATTTGTAACAAAACATACCTCAGAAGTGGAAGCGTCTGAATCAAATTTTCTTTTCTTTTTGGATGACGAACGTGTCCATCGCTGGAGTGCAAAAATTATTATGTATCGAAAATAAGTAAAAATTTAGCTAAAATATGAATAATACTTGATTGTAAATTAAAATGCAGCATTAAACCATAGCAGTGAGAGTGGAAACGTTGAACGGATGATTTCCAGAGTCGTAATGCAATCAGTGATGGACCATAATAAGAAAAAAAAAACATTTAAAATATAAGAGATGAGAGAACATCTGTAAATGAGAATGCAATGCAAATACAGTTCATCAGTTTTCTAATCGGCTTATCTACAAAAAAAGATTTTACCAAAATGGGTTTTTGGACAGGAAGTCATAAATAAATACAAACTGCTCTTTAAGTTTCTTGATAAGCATCCCTTACTGGCTTGAGGGTTTAACCCATTAGGACAATTTTTGGCCAGGGGTCCTTCATTTTCAGACCCCAGCGCACAACACCGGTTAATCAGAAAACAAAACTCCATCACAGTAGAGAATATTTTCCACGAAACTTATTACTTGTGCGATTGTATTCCCTAATTGCTGCCTTTGGGTAAAAGAGACATCAAGAAGAAAAGAAAACCCTCTGGAGTGATTGAAAGGATCTCTGTTTGTTTGTGTGTGGTACGTTGATTGAAGCCACCTTTCACTGTAACCCCCCTCCCCCCAAGGTGATAAGGGGGTTGATTATAACCAGACGAAAAGTCCTCTTTATTATGAGCAGCATACTTTGGTCATGATCACAACCCCTCAGAGAAAGAGGAAATAAAATCATATGCATATGTGTTTAATTTTCTTAGGAAAAAAAATATGCTTTGCAAGGCCGTAGCCAGAAATTTTTTTGTGTGCCTAAATAAGTAAATACCCAATGGGGTGGGGGGGGTTGAACCCCCAAAACCCCCCTGGTTACCCCTATGCTCAACTGGACCTTAAAAGTTTGGGGGGGCAGAAAGCCCCCCCCCCCCAAAAAAAAAACCCGTTGAATATACACTTTTGTTGAGTATTTTCCAAATTTGGATGAAAATTCTAACGCTTAGAATAATTAACAAAATGTATTTGAAGGCTTAACTTATTTATTTTTCAATTGCCCGCCCCTGAAAAAAAAAATAAATAAAAAATAAAAGCTTTTATTAGTTGAAATATCTTCACAGTTCTTCACCACACATCACCTCGGTTGCTGTGCAGTTGATCAATGCATTTAGCAGCAATACTTTATGATGCAAGTTGTGAGAAGTTCATAAAAGGTGAGATAGCGTTATTTATTAAGAATTTATTTGAAACAAATTAGCAAATTTGGACTTAATTTCGTGTTATTGTGAACTGAGTACAGATACTCATTAAGAATTTATTTGAAATGTATTTAGCAAATCAAGTCTAAATTTCCTTCTATTGCAAAATGGTTTTACAGTCAAGTTTTAATTTTTCCTCAACATATTGTTTGCTGCATAGTTATAAAATTCAAAAGAATATTGATCACCGCATTCCCCGCCCAACAAAATGACTTACATTTGCTAGAAGTCTACTTTTTTGGACCTTTTGTATATAGTTAGCCATACTAAAGTTGTGGACAGCATGTGGCCTGCCAAATTTTATGGATTTTAAGAGTAAGTTGAGGCAACATTTCTAGTATTTAAAATGTACACAAGTAGGGGAGGAACAATAAAGGGGTTTTAAGGGTTAACACCCTTCGTACTGTTCTTGGTTTCAAGGTACATTGCCAATCCTAGTATTGCAATAACTCATAACACCCTTCCCAAGGATAATTTTGCTCGAGCCACTGCAGAAAAATTCTTATTAATTTTATTCCTGCATTAGCAAAAACATATAAAATTTACTTTATAACATTGCTAATGTATTCATGTTTTCAAGGAAAAGTGGAGTAGAGTTAATGAAATGTACATACCCTATAATTATTTTTCTTGTGAAAATGGCACCATATAACACGATTCTACATTTCAAGTGGATAGTTTGGAAAATAATCACCGTTTTCTTTATTCTAGTCTAACTAAACCCACGTTCTGTAAGGATCATATATATCTCAATAATATTACAACACTCAATTACAAAGAACACAACTGGACATTGAACGCAACATTTATTTGGATTTGAGAAAACAATACACATATTTTCCTTTTATATCAAAACTAGTAAGCCCGGCGGTCATACGAAATGACCGCTGTTCTAGATATTATAAATATACAATTCTCCCAGTGACCGGAAATGCACATCAAATCAAAGAGATATCTATCAGGTAAAACAGTAAAGTTTAATGAATAAATAATAAACATATAATTTCGGAAAAAATATTCTTACCGAAAAAAGACATCTAAGTTACAATAATCTGTAAAATAAAAATATTATGTACTATATATTCAACTTGTTTGTGAAAAATATTTAATTATATCCAACAATATCATCGTTAAACTAAGTTTTGACAAAACTAGAAAAAAAGGTGCTGCCACTTTAATATATATAAAAAGCGCAGACGATAAATAAATTAAAACAAAGAAAGAAGGATTAAATGAAATTCGATTACACTGCTGTAAATTCGCTAAGTTTTTGGCGAACTTCTATTTTGTAGAAGTTCGTCTTAAGTTCTCTTCCATAAAAAATGTTTTTAACATAGGATTAAGCTAAAGGAAATTTGGAATAAGCTATTGGTGACAAGCAGACACTTAAGCGGCTTATATATAATAATATAAAAACATGTTAGCAGCAGTAAGCAAGTTTCAGGAAAATGGCCCATATAACAAAGTATTACAAGACCAATAAAAAAACTGATAGGGCAAGACGATAGTACATATACAGATCAGCACACATACTAATGCACTTGCACTAATGCACAAGTATATAACGAAGAAAATAGCACAGAACACTTTTCATAAAAATATTTCTTTACACAATGGAACTTAATGAATTGCACATCGAATTCAGAAAAATACAAATTTTTTAACTGCATGCAATGTTTTTTCTTTTATTTTAGAATTCAGTTTATTTCTGCAGAAAATTATATGAAAAAGTTTAATCATTGCTATGGATCTCGCAAGAAGTTTTCTTTCAACAATCATTTATTGCACAAATTTGAATGAAAAATATCACAAAACCATCATGTCTTTATTGCTGTAATAAACGCATTAACATAACCGTAAAAGACTAGGAATCTTTGTGCATATGGCGTTTCGAATGCTTATTCAGGGCACTCCTTCGAGAAAACGATTTTAAGCAAATATCGCAAGAGAATGGTTTTTCCCCTGTGTGGGTTATCAAATGTCTTTGCAAGGTACCTTTTTTAGAGAAGGTCTTAGAGCAAATCTCACATGCATGTAGCTTTTCTCCCGTGTGAGTTCTTACATGTGCCGTCATATCACTTTTTTGACAGAAGGCCCTCGAACAAAACTCACAGGCATACGGTTTGTCGCCCGTGTGAATTCTCAAATGCCTGTGCAATTGCGTCTTTTGAGAAAATGATTTGGAACAAACTTCACAAAAGTACGGTTTCTCACCTGTGTGGCTTCTCAAATGTATATCGAGATCACGATTAAATAAAAATGCTTTTGAGCAAAATTGACAGGGAAATGGTTTTTCGTCCATGTGGGTTTTCAAGTGTGATTTTAGATGAGCTTTGGCGGAATAGGCTTTTGAGCAAAATCTACAGGTGTACGGCTTTTCCCCCGCGTGGGTTCCCAGATGCGCTGCGAGTTCTCCACTATCGTCAAATTCTTTGAAACAAAATTTGCAACAATGTGGTTTTTCCCCCCTATGGAATCTCAGATGTTGCTTTAGATTTCCTTTGAGTGAAAATTCTTCCAAACAAACTTCACAGGTCCATGCTTTTCCATCTGAATGGGTTTCTAAATGTGTATCCAGTTCTCTTTTTTCAGAAGACATGACTGGACAAAATGTATGGGAGTACTATTTTTCACTCTTCTGGGTTCTCTATGGCGAGCACCCCAATATTTTGTCTTTTTTGAAAGACAGAATGATTTGAAAACTAAAGTATAGCTCGGCACCAGATATTTACATTCTGGGCTTTATTTTTCTTTCAACCATGAAGGTAAGTAATTTTTCTTCTGAGCTCATTAACTCTAATGAAGCACTAAAAAATATGTAAGAATATATTTTCAGAAAAACATACTTCAGTTGTTAACATCCAAAATCCTTAACAGTAGCTGAAAGAAGACTGAAAATGACTTTCCAGTATTTTTTTAAATGTTGGAAACAACAAATCTCAGGACATATAGGAAGGACAATCAGGAATAGGAAGAAATTACATAAAAGTATTATTTTTCAACTCTTCATGCGCTCTTTTTAGATTGCCTTTCTAAATTTGAATTGTATAAGATATAACAGCAACAATGAATGATTTCTTGCAATATAAAATTGTGTAATGTAGGCGAATTAATTAATTTCTTACACGGAATTTTAGTCAAGAGATAAAATGAGCAAGAATTCATCAATTGTGTTTAACACATGCTCACCATTCGTGTAGTGAAAAGAAAATAACTACTCAACAATTGCAGAAGATACAAACTACAAATCAGAGAACAACGAGCCGCACACTAGATATTCATTTGTAAAAAACTGAATTGCGCATATGCTAAACGTATTCATTTAAAGTACTCACTGTCATTTTAACAAAGATATTTTTAAAACTAATTTTTAAAATTCCTTCAAATGTATCAAATATACATCCAACTTGATTCCGCTTTGAATAAAGTTTGTATAAATTACAGTATTTTTTGAAGAAATCTCCTGTTTCGATGATCAGCAATATAATTTTACATCCTTTCTTGTCCGAAGTTGAGACCTGAAAAGTACAACAATTAAAAAAAAGTAATTTGGAAAACAATAATACAATAAATTATCATTGTACTGAATGTTACAATTTTTCAAAGCCACAGAATGTGATAAGTCACACAGGTTTTCTTAAGCCATAAATAATTTCAAAAAATACTATAGCAAAAGATAAAATATTTTAATATGGATTAGAAGTAAAATAAGTAAATACAGATCAAAAACAGCAACACAGCACCATTGTTAACATTTTTACAGCAATACAGTCATTGAAAAATTTTTTGGTCACCTTGAATTTTTATTTAACAGTATTAAGTATAACACTCTACTATAATTTTACTTTTAGTCTCTTTTTGTAATAACTTTTACACTAAGTATTTAATTTTTATTTTAGAAACTTCTTTTGATACAAGAATACATTTACTTCACAATCTCACATTAAGTTTTATGGAATGAATTGGTCTTACATACATTTGGGGGGCCAAAATATAGTTGAATTCCTTACCATATGTTCCTATTACTAAGAATCTTGTAAGTGTAGCTGCAATTATAATAGTTTTATTAAATAAAGACTAGTTCAACTGTTCTTTTTCCTCCTAATTAATACTTACTATTTATTTGTGATACAAAAAAATTCAGATGAGAAAAATTTTGAAACTTTTTATGTTCAATTTGAAACCCCCCCCCCCCCCCTGGAACTTACCCTCCATTTCATTATTGTGTATAAGACACACTAGAAAGCTTTATAATATCTAATTTAGTTTGTTTCACTGCTAAAATAAATGCTAATTTTATTTAAGATTGCTGATGTTTAAAAGATGGAATTTTTTGTGAATTCTGAAAAAATGCATGTAATGTCATTTTTGGTAGTGTAGCTCACCAAGAATGTGATCTTACCGTACTTTCAGAGGTAAGTTCAAAATTTATGTTCCAGTACTGAAAGTTTAAATATCTATTGAAAAAATAAGATCACAATAATAATACTAGCAACAGTCGGATGAAATTACATGTTTTTGATGAAAAAGATTGTGTTTATGAATTAAAATTCAAAACAAAATAGTACATCATTTGGAAGATGGAATTGGGTATTACAACAAATAGACATGACATTATTTCTTATCTATGTACTTAAAACAGAGAGTTTGTTGATCAGTTTCTATCTGTTGGTTACTTTCAGATTTCCTTTGTTTTGTCGGCAAAATAAAAATGTCTGCTAGCGTAAAATTAATGAAAATTTTTTTCGGATTAAATTGCAAACATATACTTTTCTGGCCAAGCAGTGGCGTACACAGAATTTTTTCAAGGAGGGGGGGGGGGGGGTCATAATTTTCTGAAACTACTAAAAGAAATTCGAGTATATAATAAAGCACTACTATTTAGGATTCAAGGGGGGGGGTTAAACCCCCCCCCCCATTGAGTACACTACTGTGGCCAAGAGAGGATAACTTTTTTAGTAGGAACATGGTGCATTTAAGCTACAATGTTTTAGTGATTTCCCAATTCGGCTGTATTTTATATGCAAACGGAGGAATTCGCATTCTTAAACTGTCTTACACAAATTTTTTACTAATTTTGGTGCCATTTGGAATTGTATTTACATATTTATTTTCTTTCAAACTACATTTTATATGTCAATACTGGTTAAGCCCTTTTTTGGCTCAATATTTATTTTTTAGATTAAAGAACCATTTTATTTGACCTTTTTCGAACTGTCACTGTAATTGATATTTTTAGAGACTGTCAACCGTGTTGTATACCATAGAACGTACAGATAAAAGAGGAATACTGTTCATTCTGGATTCAGAATTTCCCCATAGGTTATTTTAGTTATTTTAATTAATTTCCAACCTTAAAAAAAATTAATTTTTCAAAATTACTCATGTTCTGTGCCGATTACAGCTTCTCTCTAATGTTTGTAAACAGTGAAATAAAACTCACTTTTGTGTTCGAGTATGTTTAAAATAAGTAATTAGGAACATTTCTTCTTTTTTTTTTTGGTTCCAAGAGTTTTTTACAAACTGGCTTGATCGTTTATGTTCAAATAAAATATCATACTATAGGCATGTTGTAATTCGGCTTTTTATAGAAGGTTAAGGTTAAAGCTTTTTAAAACAGCAAAAATTTTTAACTTGATTTAAAATCCTGTCTCATTTTCAAAATTTTATCTAAGTTGAAAGTCTTCTTTCATGAAAGTTGCAAGCACTGAATGTTGCAACTATTTTATCACAAAGAAATAATCTGATATTGGATATCCTGCACATTTTTCTGCTGGATATCAGAGTTCAACCGGATACATGTTCCACCGGATATTTGTAGTTCGGCCGGATATCCAGCTGCTAATTGCTTTCAGTTATGTTAAGTATTTCTTTATATACTACAACCTCAAAACAATAAATCACAAAGGCGTTTCACTCATTATTTCTTAAAACATTTTTAATATATCAAAAAATAAAAAATAAAATTCCAAACCATCTGTATGCTTAAATATGTGTATTTTAATAATGTATATATAAAATAAGGCATTAAAATACAGTTTTTGTTTGCACAGAATTTCAAAGAAACAAACTGTAATAATGTGATATATGAAATAAGACATTAAAACATTGTTTTTTTTGGTACATACTTAGCAAGAAACAAACTTTAAACATTAATGTTTTGTGTTTTACCTACGGCTAACTTAGAAGTATTTTCTTTAAAATATAGATTTAATGCACTTTTAAATTCTTATTTTTGTAGTTTGTTGCACAAAATATTTTATGGTGAATTTCACAAAATGGAAAATAAGTGCAATTCAGTATTTTTTAACTACAGTGGAGCACCGTTTATACGTTTCTCGTTTTGATCATTTATACATTTTTTGGAACGGCCCCAGCGAAATCTCATACAAATTAATGTTAAATAATTTCGTTTATACGTTTTCCTGAAATTTCAACTTTCATTTATATGTTTTTTTCTCCCCAAGTCATAAAGAAAAAACGCACATTTTAATGTGATTCTACGCTAGCGATTGTCCAATTTAGAAATCGCATTTGACCTTGACCCACACCTGCTGTGACCACTTACGGTGGTCTCGCACCTGCCTAAATGAACAAAAGACATACCCCGGAAGAATGCGAATATCCCATATTCACCGATAAGAGCATTCTGATTGCGGTGCAATACCTAGAAATAGCAGGTGACAAGCGCTTTTCCTCTACTACCAGTGTTGCCACGGCAGGCGCCCTTAAATTTCAGTAAGTAGCCTGGGGACTTTATGGCAACCCTGCACCTAATAACTTTATAAAATTCTGGGATCTATCGTTCACTAGTATTCACGATGGTTTCGAGCTCGTGTAGTAGAAAATCTCCGTCTCTGAAAGAAAAAATGTGCATTTTAAAACAAGCGGATAAAAACCCACATTTAAAAAGAGTTGACTAGCCAAAAAATTAGGTTTACCAGTTTCAACTTTAAGCACCATAATTTATAAGCGAAGATCATCGAGGAAACCCTTAATCAAAGTGGTGCTAGTGCTTCAAAAAAACTTAAGAGTTCAAAACGGAAAATTTTTGGATGTAGAGAAAGTGCTTTTACAGTGGTTTAATCAGTGTCGTGGTGTAAAGATTCCCATCAGGGGTCCTTTGCTTATGGAGAAAGCAAAAGAAATTTCGAAGAAGTTAAATGTAGAATGCGATGCATCATTTTCCTCGGGATGGCTTCATAAGTTTAAGTGAAGACATGGCATAACAGGCAAAACTGTTAGTGGAGAGTCGGGAGATGTTGATTGTGAAACAGTGGCTGATTGGATTCAAAACCAATTGCCAGAACTGCTAAAAGAATATGAACCAAAGAACCTTTTTAATACGGATGAAACCGGCCTATTTTAATCTTCTGCCAGCTAAAACTCTGCCTGCCCAAAATAACTCCAGCTGCTCAAAATAACAAAATATTTTGTACGTACTGAACGAACATGATACATAGTGAATGTAATTCAATTTAGGAATACTATATTTCATTTTATTATGTATATATTATATTCTTAGTATGTATTATTAAAAGTGCTCATTATTTACTTTTCATAATATTTTAAGTTACTGTTTTGTTTTCTATTACGAAAATATTCGTTTTATTTTGTGATTTTCGTTTATACGTTTTTTTCACTCGGTCCCATGAAAAATGTATAAACGGTGCTTTACGTATTATAATTACCATTTAACAACTTTATAAATCATGTATAGTTTTATTTTGAGTCGAACTATTTTATTCATACACATGTCAGAAAATAACAATACAGTCGAATCTCGTTAAAACAAACTCAAAGGGACTTTTCAAATAAATTCGTCTTAACCGTAGTTCGTCTTATCCGAAAAACAATGAAATCCTTATTTTTAGAAAGCAAAAGGAAGAATTTCACGCTATTTTCCAGTACACAATGCTCGATTTAAGTCCCAAATGCATATGTAAATCAATGCAAAAGATTTTGAATTTGTGATTTTAAAAAAAACAATTTCTGGTTCTCAAAAAAAAAGTTTTAAAAGTAAAAATTCAATGACTTCAAATGTTTATTAACTAAAATTACATATCAAGAGAAAATCTTTCAAAATTATCGTAGATATATACCGTATTATGTTTTTTAAATACTCAGTTATAACACATTGTTTCCTACTCTTTTCTGAACAATTGCTTCAGAAGTCTTCACTGGCATCTAAATTGTTTAGATATTCTTGATGAATTATACTTTTTTTTTCGCTGTATGGTAAAGTGGAAAATGACTTTTACGTCAGTTTCGTATTGAATTGAAGTTTGAACGGTAGGGACCACAAATAAGAGTTCGACTTATCCGATAGTTCGAATTAAGCTTAAACGAAGAAATTAGCGTTATTTGATAATACAATACGATAGGCATCGCAAATGTAGTTCGTCCTAGCAGTAATTCGTTTTTAAGAGTGTTTGAATTAACGAGGTTCAATTGTAGTATCAATAAAATGAAGTAAAAAAAACCTTTTGTAACCAATTCTTACCATCGATGGGTCTTTTCTGAATTGCTCAAAAGCAACATTGTACTAAATAAATAAGTGGTAGTTAAATACAGTCACGCACGTTTTTAGCGAAGTTGTAGAGAATTTACGGGGCTATGCTAGCAGACCTGCCAACCTTTTAAAATAAAAAAGCAGGAGAAACGAAACCAAAAAGCAGGAGAAATTTCTGTACCTAAGAACCAGTTGGATTCTAGTATAAAACTGATAATTTTTTTTGTTCTTAGGTATAAATTACATAAAAATTAATAAACGAGATTTAAAATGCATCTTTTATAAGTTATTCATTTTTAAAAGATAATTTAGAACAAAAAATAAAAATATTTACGCAATTATAAGTAGAACTTTTATGTGGTTATGAAATGACGAAACACTAAACAAAAAAGTTGTGTTATGAAACTACACCCTGTAAGAACCATTTGAAAACAAAATTGACATAAGTATTAACCTTCTTTCAGTAGTCTAAATTTCTATTACAAAAAGATGGATGAAACTGAAGAGAATCGATGCTTTTTTTTTTCTCTTTTCTTAAAAAGCAGGAGAAATTTCTGTATTGGCAGGAGGTAGGGGATTGAACAGAAAAGCAGGAGAGTTGGCATGTCTGTGATAGTTTCATCTCCCCCTTCTTTTACTGCGTACTATCAGAAGCAATGCCAGAAGAAACGTAGGTCCGTTTTCAGACCCCTCACAAAATTCCAAGCAATCAAAACGGACCCTTCACAAAATTCAGACCAACCAAATCATACTTTTTGCAGAATTATTTATTAAATAAGCGGCAAAAAATAACAAAATTGTTTTATCCCCAGTGGAAAAAAAGTTGGGGGAACGCTTATGTTAAAATGTAAAATTTGGCGAAACGCTTGTATTAAAATAAAAAGGTAGGCAGAGTCCGTCCACCCTCGAGTACATCACTGTATGTTGAAATTTTGAATTTTCACAAAAATGCTTACAAATTCACAATTAACGGGCTCTGTAAAAAAGCTGGATCGACCACCGACAACTCTCTTTATTTTTATAACAAAATTGCCCTAATAACAAAACTTTTCTTGGGTCCCTTCGATTTCATCGTAAATGGGCGCCACTGCAATAGAAAATTTTTTTAAATATTTTTGCCATGTTATAGCTTAAAATTATCTTAATACGTGTAAAATAAAAATAAGACATTTGTAAAATACAAATACATTCACACTTCTTTCCTATCAATTAATCTGATTTATTAATGAAAAATCATTAAGAAAATAACAAGAAGTTCCGTCTAGAACTACATGAGCCAATGTTCCCGCACATATTAACATCAAATTTATAATTTAGCTATCTTTCTTTCTCATGTTACTTAGTTTTTAATTGCTTCAAATATACCTTTTTCAATGGACAATAATCATTTATTCATTCATTCCTTCACTTCATTATTTATTCATTCAGAAATATACTTAAAAGTCCAGGTAAAAAAAACATGGGTAAAAAAAGGCTCATTTAGTTCTGGATGAACTTGGTGTCAGTACATGAAGTGGCGTAGCAAAGTGGGGCAGCCCACCCCAGGAATGAATTTGACACACTCACTCTAATTTTATCTTCCATCTATGATCATAAACCTCAAAAAAAAAAAAAGCTCTATATATATATATATATATATATATCAGGGATGCACAAACTATGGCCCGCAGGCCAAAATTGGCCCGCCGGCCCTTTTGAATTGGCCCGCTAATATAGTTGATAAAAAAGAATAATTATAATAAAATAAAATAAAATACTAAAGAAAAAAATAATTCTAAAAAAAAGCTTACGAAAAATCGTAGTAAAAAAATACGATCGCAACGCAGCTACTGAATTTTGGTCGCAATTTTCGGAACTAATCGCCATATTTAATTGCATTTTAATGGAAATACTTCAGAAACTACTCAAATCACGATAAAAGTGGTAGAAGGCAAAATGTCATTATTTGCGTCTTCATCGCTATCTTGCTCTTTGTCATCGCTCGGGTGTAGCACCATTTGAATGCTTTCCGAACCGGACATCTTGTTTCTCAAATTATTAATTTCGTAAAATCGGATCATCAATCATTTTTACAGTAATAAATGATTTCAAAAAGGAGGAAAACTAAATGTAAGAAGCATATTTACATGGCAGAAACGTGCAAATTTCATACTTGTGTAAAACGACTTCGCTTTTGCGAACTCGATTTTAATAAAGAATTCATTTTCACAGTTGCCATTTTTGTTGCCTTAATATCAATTTTAAATTCTTATCACCTTATTTCAGCTCTTAAATAAATAAAAAAATATATAAAACAAAAATTTTTAGACTAAATTGTTCGACCTATAAACACTGAATATGTTACTTGTAAAGGAAAAATGCGTATTTTTAAAGGCATTTAAAAAAAAATCGTATTTTTACTAAATGGGCAAAAAAACGCGAACTTTTCAAAAATGGCGGGAAAATTCACGAAGAAATTCCCGGTTTCCTGGTTTCCGGATAAGAGGTTCTGTACTGTATTACTATGCCAATTTAACTAATAAGACTTTGTAAATGGTTAGCTAAAAAACCAATTCTACTAGCCAAATTGACTAGTAGTAATGAATGAATAAAAATTGATTAATTAAACATTAATTTGCAGAATTAATAATATCAATATGAATAATTATTTTACTTTATAAAGTGTAATTTATCATCAAAATTTAAAAATTTTATTGTTGATATATATTTAGGAAAATTTTATCGTTGATATGTATTTAGGAAATGAATAAATAAATAACGATTTTTTACATTAATTCACAAAGATCAATTTCTAATCTGCAGGAAAACTAGGATTTAAATTTAATTATATGCCATGGAACGAAATATGTTGATTTTTGATAAAGGAATCAGTTTAACTTTTTTTTTAATTGTCCATGTAGCAATGTATAAATTTAATATTACTGTGCCCATTTAACTAATAAGATTTTGTAAATGGTTAGTTAAAAAAACAATTCTACCAGCCAAATTGACTAGTAGTAATTCTGAATTGCAAGGGTTTAACGTCATGTACAGACTCATAGCATTTGGATTTTGCTATTTAATATATGTGTTTATTTCTTCTGTATTTATATTCGCACTTTTAATTAATTTCTCATTTTAACTCTTAATATATATTTTAAATTTTACATTATAAAATGTCAAAGAAAAATTATCTAAAGTATAAAGAAAGTTATAATTTAGAGAATAATGCTGTGTTTTTCTAAGTTTAGATTACCTTTTTATTTTCCATTTGTTTCATTTTCATAATTTGCACACATCTTTATAAAACATTTTAGTATTCCTCTTTTTTGCCATTTGACCAATCACTTCATTGATTGTCAAAAACATAAATGTTGTGCAATTAATTGTTTAGAAATCTCACACCTCATTTTGTTTGAATTCATTTACATTATTTTTTTAAAACTTTCATTTAATAATCTGTTCCCGAGTACAGTAATTATTAATACATGTAATTTGTACATATTACCTCTAAATAAAAACTGAAATACCCCCTGTATTTTTATGAACAAAACATTACGTTACTTTGGCCCCCAACCTTATACTTTCTAATTTTTTGGCCCTTCACCCAAAAAAGTTTGTGCATCCCTGATATATATGATATATGCATATATGTAGTATTATACCGAACATATACATGGGTTAACAAGTGAATGCCCCTCCCTCCCTGCAAAAACTCTCGCAATGCTACCCAATGTACTTACGTTTGACTATAGTCTGGGTAATTAAAATAGGCGCATCAAGGTCGCGTTTTCTGCTTCGTTACCATGGCAACTGCAAGAATAATAAGTGCCAATTCTTTTTTTTTTGCAGTTGAGGCAATTGCATTACTACACCTCCGATTCAAAATATTAGAATAGTTGAGAAAAAGTAATAAGAAAGAATTCATTTTCTATTTATTTGTTTTTGATACTAAGTAAATGCAATTAAATGTCTCATATATTAAATCTGGAATGTTTAAATAAGATTTTAACATTAAAAAAATATAAAATACGATAAATGAGCTATACAATACCTTTCTGAAACACATAAAAATATTAGAATAAGACTCAGAATGGATCTAAATATTCGAATACTCTATCTGACGCAATCTATCCATTGAGAAATAAATCTGATGAATCCCTCTATTATTATTATAACTAAAACAACAAACTTAGTTATGTTCTTCAAACTAACGTGAGGGAAAAGTTTCTAGCACGGAAACAATGGCGATCAGAAGGGAAAAATTTAGAGTTGTGTCGCCTTGACATGCCGATTTTAATTACACAGACCATAAAAGCAGACTGAACGCGAAGTGCCCCTATAGATTGCTGGAGAACCTACAGTTAAAGTGGTACTAAAGTGGAGACCAAACCACTAAGACATGAGATCAGAACTGCTATACTGATCAATAACATCTATGTCCTGGTTGGGATTTAAACCCTTTTCTATGTCATGGGAGTCATGTGCTCTTCCGTTTAAGACACTGGGCAGCCCACATATCGTAAAGAAGCAGAATTAATGTAGGAAGAAAATATAATTTAAAACAAGTGATTAATCTTAAAGAATAGTGTGGAAAGCTTTCCAGGTCACAATCAAAAGTTCTAATGTATCAAACTTTGATTCCCTCCTAAAGCAAAGATTATAGGGTGTCATTTAAGAATTTTGAAGGAGTCCTATTTAACTTTTTTTGGACCAGGGGAACTCTGAAGCATTACGAAAGTCATAGACTGAGTACAAAAATCTCGAAAGTTTGGGAAACACTGATCTACAAGAATAAAAATGTTTAGCTCCAAGGGGCGTGGAGCAATCAAACTTCTCGTTTTTGTGGGTGCAAAAACAACTATTTATGGTGGATTCAGGGAGAAGTTATATCTGAAGTAAACAAAGCAACGCGACACTTTGCGATAGTATTACTTGCTTGGCGCTAAGAAGACTGGAAACAGCGCTCAGACAAGCGAAATGTTCATGGCCGTTTCATAAAAAATACATCAGTGACTAACGAATATATATAATGGTTAGAACATTTTATTAAAGAACCCATCTCCATTCAGTTCCATAACTGAAATCCGGAGTGAACTTAAAATTTCTTGAAAAGATCTAGACTTTCGAATTACCTTTATTCGTTAGTGGCGGACGATGACGTGAAGACACGGTGAGGCTTGAAGAGAAGTAGAACACCAAATTTCAGTTAATGTTCTGTTCCGCAAAAACGAAGAAAAAGTAGGGCTAAAGTAGTGAACAAATTCATTTGAACAATATCCACATACAGATCAAACATTAAATTCGAAATCTAAACAAGGTAACAGTACACGGCGCAAATATTCTTCAGACACCATAGTGAATAATCTCGGTTTAAAGTGTTACTGGGACAGCGGTTACAGTTAACATCTGTAGTTAAATATCCGTGAGCTATATTTTTGAATTGGAGTGATTTCTGGACCTTCCCCAAATAACGTCTTTGGGGTATATGGAGCTAAATAGAGACATCTGGAGCGAGGACTGGGCAATCGAACTGCTTCACACCCCTTAGACCAAACATATCTACATTAATGAATGTTTTTTTTTAAGTGTTTTAACTTTTTTGATTATAGAAAATTGATTTATGGTCACTGCTTTGGGCACAAGGGCCACCATTTTAGTATTTTCATTAGAAAACCCCATACACATTGTACTAAAGTTATAAATACATTTCATTTTTTAAGCCAGGTGGGCGCAATTGAACCTCCCCCCCCCCCGACCCCCTAAACAATAGGCCTGTTGGGCACCCGTTCTTTTAGCTCTGCACATCGTTTCTTTTATCTAACACCGATTACAAAACTGTACTGCATTATTTATACTTTTAATAATCAGGTTAGTTAGTTCATAAACTAGAGGAGATAAATGTTGTCGTTGAGCGGCTTCCAACACACTACACACACAGATGCTTTTATATATAAATATATCAAAGCGATACCCCCCCCCCCCCCAGTGGTGTAGTCCTGAAAAAAAAGTTGGGGGGACGCTTATACATAAGAAGATAAGCAATTGAAATCAAAAGTGGGGGGACGCTTAAGTTAAAATGTAAAACGTTTGGGGGGACGCTTATATTAAAATAAAAAGGTAGGGGGACGCCGTCTCCCTGCGTCCACCCTCGACTACACCACTGCCCCCCCCCAAAAAAAAAAAAGTTTCAATGCATCATACAGATATGGCTGCTCTTACAGAAATAAAAAAAACCAAAAATCTCAGGTGCTCAAAAGCCCTTTCTGGTAGGCAATACATTTTTTATATTTAAGATCATTTGATGATATCATTAAAAATACTTTCATTTTTCTTATTGGCTATCAGAGGGAAATTATTCACTTCCGTGAAATGACATTTCACAGTGAGTTCGATTTTTTTCTTTTCTGTGTTAAAGAACGAAATATATGATTTTTTTTAGCTTACTTGAAAATGAGAAGCGAAGTCCAAGCAAAAGAAACAGAGAGTAATATGTATTTATTTCAAAAAGCAGTTTCCATCTCTTCTGCCTACCAAATATCTTATACAGCAAGAATAAAGTTCTTCACTCGCGTAGACTCTGAAACGCCTTTTTTTAAAGCAGTTTTTTGCGAAAATTTAACAAAAAATATTAAACAAAAATAATATAATAGAATCGTGTGAATTATTAAACAAAATTCACACGAATATAGTTTTTTGCTTGTATGGATTTTTGAATGTACAGTGAGGTCACTTTTTTGAGAATGCAAACAAAATTTTTAGGTGCATTGCTCTACATCCTGAGGGGGTTTTAATTCAAATGTTTGTCCAAATGCACTTTTATTGAAAATATCTGCGAACAAAATTATCGGGAATATGGGGTTTTACCTGTGTGAGTTCTCAAATGTCTAACCAATCCTTTCCTTTCTTTTTTTTGATGAAAAGGCTTTGGAACAAATTTCACTGGAATACGGTTTTTCACTTGTGTGGGTTCTGAGGTGCATATCCAGATCTCCTCTTTCACCGAAAATACTTTCAAACAAGTTTCACAGGAATATGGTTTTTCATCTGTGCGGGTTTCAGATTTTTATCCAGACATTCTTTCACTGAAAATGATTTCGAACAAGTTTCACAGGAATATAGTTTTTCTCCCGTGTGGGTTCTCAAATGTCTCTTCATTGTACCCTTATGCGAAAAGGGCTTTAAACAAATTTCACACGGAAAATAAGGTTTTTCGTTCAAGTGGTATCTCGAGTGTGCAATCAAACCCCTTTTATGGGAAAAGACTTGTAAACATAACTCACAGGAATATGGTTCTCTGGAGTGGATTCTCAAATGTCTTTTCAAACTGAACATTCGAGAAAACATTCTTAAACATAATGCACAGGAATATGGTTTTTCACACATTTTGAGATTACAAAAGATTTCTGACAAAGATAATGATTCTCAGAAAAGGCTCTTGCACGAGTTTTCAGAAATAACAAAACTTCGTCTGTGTGAGTCTCCAAGACGTTATGAGACAAAATTACTACCTTTCATCTCTCAGGGCTCTATAATGCGTATCCGGATAATTTTTTTCCTTTTGCTTTTAAAAATATTTTTTTTAGGAAAGTGGTATTTTTTTCTCACAGATTTTTGCTTGCGAATTCTGATTTTCATACCAAGAAAATTCTGTGACAAACTTCAGTCAGACGCCAACATTTGTACACACTGATTCACTAACATGTATTATATCATCAGTTTAATGAGGAAAATGCAAAAGAATAAAGCCTTCCATAAACAAATGTATTTAATTTTCTTTCCAAAGATTAATAATGAGGTAAATCAACGAAAATATACTGTGGCACAGCTGTTAACTTATTTTTAAAATCAAATGCTGTTTGCAACTACAAACCTAACGACACGGATTTGTAAAATGTGCGCCAAATATATTTATCAACACAGTTAATCTTGAAATTATTGTTTTAGCCTACCTCTTTAAATTCAAATTATCTTACAATTTAACAGTAGGAAATACATGATTTTTGCAATACAAAATTGCACGGCATTATATGCATTAATTGTTTTTGCATAATAAATTTCAGTCCTAGGAAATAATTTTAAAGGAGTAAACGTTCATCAATGGCATTATTAAACAGCTTTTCACTAATCTTGTACAAAAAGTTATGCAACAATTGCAAAAAAAAAAAAAAAAACCAAAAACTTCAAATCAAAGAACACCAGATTGCGATATACTGCATTCTTTTATAAAATCAAAAATTGCACTGATATCAAAAGTATGCAATGACGTACTTATTTTCTCTTATTAGATTTATTTTCGAATCATTTTTTAAAATCATTCATATTCATCAAGTATTCACCAAACTTCAGTCCCTTTCCGAATGAAACTTGATACAAATATAAACAATTCATATACGTTTCAGAAGTTTTGGATGCGTGAAAACCATTTTTTTTTCAGAATATCAATATGGTTGTATTCCCACTTCATACCAGAAGTTGACACCTGGAAATATAGCATTTGATAAAAGTGATGTTGAAAATGACGGGATACAAGTAGCAGCATTAATATGTTATATTTTTTATATATAGGCACATTTGATCTCCCTGATGCTTCTTCATCAATAAATGAATCCTTTTCTGGGAAGTGTTCCTAGACGATTCCTTTATTCCCCTTGTACCTTTCTTCGAACACAAGAAAAAAGCTAATTGCAAATTAGCAAGCTTAATAGTGC
Organism: Octonoba sinensis; assembly: GCA_038502835.1. Taxonomy (NCBI): domain Eukaryota; kingdom Metazoa; phylum Arthropoda; class Arachnida; order Araneae; family Uloboridae; genus Octonoba; species Octonoba sinensis. The sequence continues at coordinate 111,999,336 of CM076606.1, forward strand.
TGAGGAATTTGTTTTCCTTTCAGAGGGAAAAGCAAACAAAAATTATGGATTTTTTCTCATGAGGTATTCTGATTTGATGTTTACATATTTATTTATTTTTAATGTATAACTTTTCAAAGTAATAATAATAATAGATAAATAATAAACGGGAATAATTTCGTACACTGGAATGGGCTCTTATAACTTGAATGGCAAGTAAATAACAATACAGACCAATATCAGCAAAGTTACGGCACTTCGGTAACTTGACACCCGCTTATCTCGACATGTTTTCGTGTTCCCTTGGGGTGTCGAGTTATCGAGGTTTCACACTGTATTAGAATAGAAATAGAAGATATTTTAAAATTTCATTTTAATTGAAGCAATAGAAATCTTGCTTTAGATTTTTCAAATTATTTGTTAAGAAATATCGAAATGGAAATTTTTACAAGTCTGCTTTTCTAATACTTGATTTGAAGGTAAGACATATATAATTCTTAGTGGGACAAAATTCCATTCACAAGGTGCAAAAAAAAAAAAAAAAAAAAAAAACATTTTTCATGATTTTATCTTTATTTATATTTTTTCCGTTGGAGAAAAACATTTTAAAAAATTAAAAGCTCGAAAAACACTATTCTACAATTAGTAAATCAAATGAGATTGTTTTATGTGGAGAAGTATTTATTTGTAGTTTATTCATTTATTTTCTTCTCCACAATCCATAACCTTTTTATTCAAAAACTGTCAAAAGGGAAAATGGCCTTCACTCTACTCCCTCATCCCCCTTTCTTACAAGCACTTACGTATGCAATTAATAAAACTGGGGGGGGGGGGATGATTTTTTTTTTTTTTAACTGAAAGAATAAGAGAATGATGAACTATACATTAAAAGTTTCTCGTAATTAAAAAATCATTTCTCGTAATTAAAAAAACATTTCTGAGGTAGATTGAATTCTATGGATTAATTCATTACCAAAATATCAATAATTGGTGTAATAAGAGTTTTTCTGGGGGTGAGAGGCTAAAACAACAATTCTAACAACCATAGGGCAGCGGTCGGCAAACCTAAATTGACTGAAGATCTACTTTCCAAGTTCAGCGAACACCAAGATCGACTCGGAGGACCCGGGGGGGGGGGGGGGTGAGGGGTTTATACACTATCAATAGTTCATGTTGAATTGCGCTTGTCTTTAAATTGTAGGTAAATTCTTGTCAGAACAAGTTTTTATGCTTAAAGAATACCTACTTTAAAATTTCTAAAATAATGGTTTGTTAACACCGTTAACTCGCATCAAAACAATACGAATATATTATTTTCTTTGAATTTGATAAAAGAAAGTTTGTTTTTGTTTTACAAATACAAATACAAAAGTGACGACCAGCAACAGGTTCAGGGCCCAGCTAGGCTGGTCCTAGTTGTTTGTTTTTTAACTACAACAGACATGTGAAATGCAGTTTCATGTGAAATGTGACATGTGAAATGCACATTCTTGAATTTTTCTCACCGTGAGTATAGTTAATGTGGCGACTGACACTCCATATTATTGGACGTTTTTTTAGGGCCGGTGAATGGTCCGACAAACTAATAAACATTTTCTGAAGGCAAAAAAATAAACGATAAATTCGCCATCCAATTCAAAAGTTATTTTTTATTTTTGAAGCTATAAACTGTCCAAAATGCTGTCGTGATCGACCGAAAATGGGCTGCGGACCACTGACATAGAGTGTTTATAATCAGGGTCCCCCACTCAGAGGGACGTCGCACCCCCTCCGCCCTGAAATATTGCAATGGCGGAATTTATAATGATTAACGTAAAAAAAAAGTAGAATAATAAATTCATGCGTATCAGGTTGGAATGTTAAAAATAAATTTTTAAAATTATTTTCCTGTTAATGCGAATAAGTTGTGGACTGGCATAGGAAGCATACGTGTAAAAGTTGAAATGTAGTGCAGTAGAGCCTCGGTTATCCGAGCCCCGATTAACCGAGTTCCGGGTTAACTGAGGTACATTTGCCCTCGAAAAAAAATTTATTTTTGGCGGCCGACGGCGGCGCCACCAGCTACAACAACTGGGAAAAACGGCAGCAAAGAGGCAATCGAGTTCCGTTAAACAGAAAACAATATATATGTATACACTTCTTCAAGAAACAACTTTAACTGGAACATGTACTATACTGCTGTGTACATGTAAAATTAGATATTTGTATGTATTTGTGACGTCATTTTTTTCATTTTATAATATGTACGGTTTTTTTTTTTTTTTTTACATCTTTGACAACATTTTCATTCATTTTAACCTATATTTCCCTCCCGATTTGGACAGAGTCCGTGTTATCCGAGTTTTCGATTATCCGAGGTACCCTCGGTCCACATTACCTCGGATAATCGAGGCCCTACTGTACTCATTTTTACTATTACCTTATTCTGAATTCATCTGTTACTAGAAAATTTGAATCTCAAAGTGAATGGTATTCATTGATTTATTTTACATTTTGAATGGTATGTTGCTCCTACCATTTTCCAATTTTTCCTTACTGGCACGAAGAAAGCGTATGAAATATGAAAATTTACTAAAATAAAACTTTGCATTATTTTCTGCTAATTTCTCATATACAGACCTCAAAGTGGAATTGGAAGATATTTATTGATTAATTTTAAATTTTGTACTCACATTTATCACTTTATTATAACTCTTTTGAATTTTGTATATTTCAAACCAAAAGTAGAACGAATAGATATTTAATGATTGATTCAAAAATTTCTGCACATATTTCACATCCCCATTCTACAATTTTTTCACATAATCAGGAAAGTAATTTTTAAAGAAGTATTTTACGAATACATATATTTACTGCCCTATTAATAATTCAAAAAGGACAAATTATAAAAAAAGTAACTAGTTTTTATTTAAACTAAGATGTTCCACAATTATATTTTCATTTCTTGTCATGAACTAATGTGCAACAAGGAAAATAAATATGCGAGTCAATTTTATAGTTTTGTTACCCGTTACTAACGACTACATAAGGGGGTTTGCCATTTTCTTTCCGATCTTAGAAGGAGTTCACAAGGAAAAAAAAGTTGGGAACCACTGGCTATTAGAACGAGCTCGACATTGGTCTGCACAAGGTTCACCCTGCACATATACGTACACATACAAGCATGACTCTTCTAGAATCTAGATCAAGAATACTGGTGTGTATCAGCGGTTTGTTCTACTATGAAATTCACACTTAATAAATACTGCTAAAAAGTGTTTGTTTTCAAAAAAAATTTGTCGAATAGTAGTTTATGTCATACATGGGAAACGCCCCACCAGCGGGCCGGATGTGGCCCGCCCTAGATACCCTATAATGTGTAAATAGGCGCCCTATTTACACTTTTTCTAATTGACATAAGATAATTAATAATAAGCTAGCTAATAAATTGAAGTATCTAACAAGGCTTACAGATGAAAAATTTAAAAATACTCTGCACTTGCAGGGTTCACACTGGGGAAAAATACAAGGTGGGATTTTCCTCCTTGACCAAAATTTTAAGTGGGATTTTTAAAGTTTAAGCCCAAAAAAAAAATTTTTTTGAGAGGGATTTCAAAAAATACTGTGGGAATCGCGAGGCCTAGAGCGAACCCTGACTTGTGTGTTATGTAATTGATGCCAAAATCGTTTCTGTTGTTTCTCGAGTTCAAGATCACGAGCTTCTCATTAATTTCTGCTGATTGTAAGTAAATATCTAATCCCAAGTCAGTACGATATTATTATGGTGCCTGTAACTTTATCATTACAATTTAGTTAGTTTACAATACAAGAAATAAAACATGCCATAATATTTTTTTCTCCCCTCACCCCACAGGTCCCGATTGTCTACGGCCCGCAAATTCTTCAACTTTCTAAATTTATCCCGCAAACTTTCCAAAGGTTGCCCATTCCTGGTTATATAATGTTTTCTCTGTGTCACTATATAATAATATCTTATCATTAACTAAAGAATAAAAGCGGTTTGGTTTTTTTTCGTCCATAAGCCCAATTCTTTGCATTGAAAAACGGGTTCCTCGTAACACTGAAACACGTGTGCGCAATTTTTAAATAATATTATCATTGTTTTATTCTTTAGTTTTCTAGAATGAATGTAGACTAGTTATTTCTTTTCATTATTGTTTACATTAACTTTATGCATGCAAAATCACGGCATTAAATATATAACGTCTCTCATGCAAAATTTCTGCATTTGATCTAAATCAGGGATTCCCAACCTTTTTTCCTTGCGAACCCCTTCTAAATCAGAAAGAAAATGGCGAACCCCTTTGTCGTATCAAAAGCAGTTTCAAATTTACTTTTATATCTTTGAAATATACTAATTAATTAAATTTTAGAAATCAGAATCGGCATACCGGATAACCGGATCTTTTTTGCACGGATCAGATTTCGAATATTTTCAAATTGGTCAGATTCTGGAATCCCCCCCCCCCTCCTGTCGAAGCTCCCCTTCTATTCCGAATTTGCAGTTTTTAAAATTGGCAGCCCCAGCCTCAACCGGCAACCATACAAATTTTATCCCGATGCCAATGGGTCTTTGTAAAAAACTCTCATCTTGGGAAGGCTTCTAATGACGCACTTGTGCGTTCAATAATAGGAGGAAACCAGGAAAACTCTCATCTGAATACTCGATATTAGATAGAAATTGTCGCAACAATCACCTCGGCTCTCTTATCAAAGCAACGCATTGCTACGACAAGAAATTGGGAATGCTGGTTCCGAATACGAAGCAATCGGCGGCCCAGGAGTCAGGCTACCATTTTGAAAGTTTTCAATATCTTTTGGGCAAGAGACTGGAGCAGACTCATTAATATTATTAGTATTATTATTAATTCCTTTTTTTTTTTTTTTTTGAGTTTCTACGCTACAGCTCCCCTCCGATTTTTATGTTATAGTTTCAATTCCACTCCAGCTCCGTTCTGTGCTCTGGAAAAGAGTGTAGTAGGAGTAGTTCTTAATAGGAAATACAATATTCATTTATTTCATTTATTACGGCAAAAATTTAAAGTCGTTTAAACCCGAATATTTCAATAAATATTTAATATTTCGTACATAATGAAAAAACAAATAAATAAATGCACCCAGAAAAAAAAAAGAGCTGCTGCTTCAAAACTGTCCTTGTCAAACATATGCTAGTCCTTTTCTTTTTCTCCCCCTTCCCTTCCTCCTTCTTTTGGCGAATTTGTAATTGCCACATACTTTTGTAACACTATGCACATCCCCAGTTTCAAGGTCATGATTTAATTTTGCTCAGTTTTATATATTTTGCAACAGATGATATTTCATCTAAACACATACGGGGTAGAAAACACAATACACATGGGTGTGCGCACGGTGCGTTAGGGATGCCATAGTACCCCCATTAGCAAATAAAAATTAAAGCTAATACAAAACTGGCAAGTAAAGGTCAAGACTCAGGTAAAGGCCACTAAACTTGATTAACTTGGTGGCCACCTATGCATCATAAAACAAAAGTTCAAAGCGGGGGGGGGGGGGGGATGAATGGTGCACCAGTGCACTACAATTCCTTATGTGTCTTATTTTCAGTGAAGAAAACATAATATTTTGTTAAAACTATAAAGTCTTCAAAAAAAAAAAAAAATGTATATGACTTTCAAATTGGAAAAAGAAAAAACTTGCTTTCTTGGCGATGGTAAATCAAGGGAATATGAATTTTTTCAATACAGTTTTTCATGTTTAATGTTATAGAGCACAAAAGATGTAAATGCAAAATTTTACTTGTTTCATCATAGAAGCAACAGATAACAAAAATCCCCCTCACAGAAACGAACCTTTTACAAAAACCGCGATCACCAAGAAGAACCATTTTCGAACACAAGTATAAAAAAAATGTATATTTCCAGTTCAGTACATTTAGTTTTGTTCAGTACATTTAATTTTCCACCTTTTCAAAACTCTTTTTAAAGCTTTCACACTATTTTCAAAATGGCGCGACACCGAGTCCGATTTTATAAAGCGAAAATGGCCGATCTGAAATGTAAGTTTGAGAAAGTTATGAAAAAAAAAAATCAAGATTAATATTGTTTCCTACTATATTTAAAAGATTTATATGGCAGAGAGAAGGAATTCAAAGAAAAAAAAATAGCGTAATCGGGAAAAATTTTCGCCATTTTTTTCTTGTGAAAGGGGAAATTCTGATGCGTTTTTATTGTGCTTGCATACATGAAAGAAGCAAGAGTTGAAAATTCCATAGAAGGTATTTGAAATGGAGGGATTTACTTTAGAAAATTTTTATAAAAAGGAAAGGTGGCGATCGCTCCTAATTTTTTGAATCGCCACTTTTTCAAACAAGGTCGCCACGTGGCGAGTGGTGACCGCGAATCTTGACTGGCAAGATCTTTCGTGTTTATATTCAATAGATATGCTTCTTTGCGTTTAACTTGTCATACATTTCCTTGGAGATGCATCTGGGACCCCCATCGTATGAGTGAATAGGTATTTTCTGAAATCTCCGCACATTGGTGCCCCCTCCTCACAGTAGTCCCCCTCCTCATTGCTAAAGCTGTGCGCATGCTTGTGTAAACACGTATTACTTACGAATATATTACTACACTACATATTGAAGTGCAAATGAAGCGGAACTAAACAGAAAGTTAAGAACCATTGAAAACAATTTTTGTCAGAGAAAAAGAAATATACCGTTACGCCGAATAATATAAAGGATTTTGAATAATTAATGTTATATATGGAAACTAACGGTACCTGCAAGTCATGCCTGTGCTAAAAGTTTAACGAAAGCGACTTCCATCTCGATAGCAGCCGGTTGCATACTACTTAAAGCTATTAAACAAGCCAGTAACATCAAGCATTTAATGGACCAATTGCAGATATTTTTCTCTCTCTAAAAAATGCAATCTCCCAACACAAAATTTAACTCTTACTACAGAAAACTCTCGTCATGATTCAACATTTTTTTCCTTTTAAATATTTCACAATTAGAACAAACTTTAAAAAATAATTGATTACATAACACAAAGAACATCAAAATATCTAAAAAGTATCCTATGACTTCATTATGTTATTAATTTTGAATTTTTACCATTTTTAAAACCGGAGAAATAAGGACTTTTGAATTTGTTCCCTTGTATGCACAAATTAGTACAAGATAAAAATCGAATGCTGTTTGTATCAATCATTTTGAAACAATTCACAACTTCATTCAAATACAGTGGAAAGCATCTCTGCTAATCATTCACAATTTCAATGATCTATAGCCATGAAGGTTGTAGTAACAAATTAGAATAAAAGTAACGGAACTTAGATGTCAACATAGTCCATGAGAAATAAAATGATCGGCATATTTAAAAACAGACGCCATCTAACAATTATTTAGGCACAGCAAACCTTTGGAACGCTTTTAAATCAAAATATTATAGCTGAAACATTTGAATAAAAGGCAATACAATACAATACAATACAATACAAAAAGTACACCAACAACAGGCGCTAGGCCCAACAAGGTTGGTGAATAGATGAGCAATTCCTGCTTGACTTCTTCATGCTCCTCTTCCTCTTCTTCTTGTCCCTACTTTTATCTTGAACGCCCATTTGCATGAAAAAAAAAAAAGAAAAAGCAGTATCAATTTACATAAAAAACTATTTGAACAAGCAAGATTAAGCTTGCAAGATTAAGTAGTGCATACATTCAACTATAAAAAAACAGAATTTTGTCAACAATTTACTTACATAGTTACAGCAAATTTTAGAAACTGAAACACAATACAGCAGAACTTTATTTCGCTGGCTCAAATCAAAAACAAATGACATTTATGTAGCATTCGTCCCATTCCTCACAAATGCTGGTAAAAATATTAGAGCTATACACACTGCGCCTCTCCTCTTCATTGAATTTCATTTATTAACTGGAGTGATATTCACCGGAGAGTTACTATTTAGAAGAATGGTCCGAGCGGAAGAAGGATAAAATACAATCTTTATCAAAACTAAAGGCAGAAAAGGGAAAACAAATAGTTTTCAGGGGCCTCAGTGGCTGAGCGGTCAAATCGAAAGGCTCCAGTGCCTCCCTGCGCGGAGAGAAAGAGGCGTGGGTTCGATTCCCACCTTGCCCTGGGTGAATTTCCTTCTTTGTATATTAAAATCTGTTGTGCTGTCTTGTTCTATCTGTCATATTGGACGAAAGAGTTTGAGACATATCCTTGAGAATAGCAAATAAACTCGAATATTTATGTGACCTGAAATGGTCGTAAACAAACAAACAAACAAATAGCTTTCACCTCAACACAGTGTTACATAAGCACGTCACACTTGTTACCCCCTCCCTTTGTCACAATTTCACGAACATCCTGTCCCCTCGAAGCGTGACATCATTTACGAAAAGCGCAAGACAGATAAAATAATGATGGAGTCGTTACTGTTAGCGAAGTTGATGAATGTATTTGGCAAAAATACTTTGATGATGCAAGCAGCGAGATGTTCATGAAAGGAGAAATAGCGTTATTTCTGAAGAATTTATTTGAAACGTATTTAACAAATCAAGTATGAATTTCTTTTTATTGCAAAATGGTTGCAGTTAAATTTGAATTTCGCCTTAACATATTGTTTGCTGCATAACTATAAAATTCGAAAGAATATTGATCATTGCATTTCCCCCCCCCCCCCCAGAATGATTTACATTTGCGAGAAGTTAATATCTTTTAGTCCTTTTGTGTATAGTACTAACCATACTAAGATTGTAGACAGCATAGCCAACTTTGATGGATTTTAAGAGTAAGTTGATGCAGCATTTCCAGTATTCAAGTTGTACACAAATAGGGGAGGAACCATAAAGGGGTTTTAGGGGTTAACACCCTTCTTAGAGTTCTTAATGTTAAGCTGCATTGCCAATCCTAGTATTTTAATAACACATGATAGGAACAAAATCCTTCCCAAGAAAAATTTTGCTTGAGTCACTACAAAAATTCTTATTAATTTTATTCCCACATTAGCAAAATCATAAAAAAATTACTTCATAACATTCCTAATGTATTCATATTTTCAAGGAAAAGTAGAGTAGAGTTAATGAAATATATTATACACTACAATTATTTTTTTGAAAACAGCACACGACATGATTGTACATTTTAAGTGCACCGTTTGGTAATTAATCAGTTTTCTGTATTCTAGGCTAACCAAACTTATGTTCTGCAAGGATCATCTTTATCCCAAGAATATTACTACACTCAATTACAAAGAACACAACTGGACAGTGAACACATCATTTTATTTAGAGTTGAGAAAACAATACTACACATATTTTCATTTTATATCAAAAATATAAAAACAGGTTAGCAGCAGTAAGCCAGTTTCACGAAAACTGGCCACATAACAAAGTGTTAGAAGACCAATCAAATGATAGACAAGCTGTGGGTGAACAAAAGAAAGAAAATGGGTAATATCAGATAAGCCTATTGAGTAACTGGATCAGAGAAAAACTTATAGGGGCAAGACAATAGTACATATACAATACAGAACACAGACTAGTACACTTACACTAGATGGATAAGCATGTAATAAAGTAGAAAATTGCAAAGCAACCATTTTCATAAAAACATTTTATTAATTGAATTCAGTTAATTTCTGCAGAAAATTATATGAAACTGTTTAATCTTTGCTATGTATCTCCCAAGAAGTTTTTTAAAACTATCATTTCTAGCACAAAGTTGAATTTAAAAATTCAGAAAACCATCATGTCTTTATTACTGTAATAAACTCATTAACATAAATATAAAAGACTAGGAATCTTTGTGCACATGGCTTTTTGAATGCTTATTCAACGCACTCCTTCGAGAAAACGATTTTAAGCAAAAATCACAGGAGAATGGTTTTTCCCCTGTGTGGGTTATCAAATGTCTTTGCAAGGTACCCTTTCGAGAAAAGGTCCTAGAGCAAATCTCACATGAATATCGCTTTTCTCCTGTGTGGATTCTTACATGTGCTATCATATCACTTTTTTGACAGAAGGCTCTCGAACAAAACTCACAGGAATACGGTTTTTCCCCAGTGTGAATTCTCAAATGCACATGAAATTGTGTCTTTTGAGAAAATGATTTTGAGCAAACGTCACAAAAGTACGGTTTCTCGCCTGTGTGGGTCCTTAAATGTATATTGAGATCACGATTTAATAAAAATGTTTTTGAGCAAAATTGACAGGAATATGGTTTTTCAACCATGTGGGTTTTCAAGTGGGATTTTAGATGCTTTTTTGCTGAATACGCTTTCGAGCAAAGTTCACAGGAGTATGGTTTGTCTCCCGTGTGGGTTCTCAGATGCGCTGCGAGTTCTCCACTATCATCAAATTCTTTGAAACAAAATTTGCAACAATGTGGTTTTTCCCCCGTATGGAATCTTGCATGTCGCTCCAGATTTCCTTTTACTGAAAACGCTTGCAAACAGACTTCACAGGTCCATGGTTTTTCGTCTGAATGTGTTTCTAAACGTGTATCTGGTTCCCTTTTTTCAAAAGACATGATTGGACACAATTTATAGGAATATTATTTTTCACTCTTGTGGGTTTTATGAGGAGTGTTCTGATAGATGGAACCAAAATTTAAGCATTAAGAGAAACAACTTGAGAAAAATTTGGTTTTCTCAAGTAAGCATTTTGCCTTTTTTGAAAGTTAGAATGATTTGAAAACTAAAATATAGCTTGCCACCAGAAATTTACTTTCTGGGCTTTATTTTTCTTTCCACCATGAAGATAAGTAATTTTCCTTTTGAGGTCACTAACTCTAATGAAGCACTAAGAAAATATGTAAGAATATATTTTCAGCAAAACAGATATTTCAGTTATTAACATTCAAAATCTTAAAAGTAGTTCAAAGAGGACTCTGTAAATGACCTTTCAGTATTTTTTAAATGTTTGAATCAACAAATCTCAGGACATGCATATGAAGAAATTGCATAAAAGTATTCTTTTTCAACTCTTCATATAGTCTTTTTAGATTGCCTTTCTAAATTTGAATTATATAAGATGTAACAGCAGTAATGAATGATTTCTTGCAATATAAAGTTGTATAATGTAGGTGAATTAATTGTTTTCTTACACTGAATTTTAGTTATAGGATATGGTTCTAAAAGAGATAAAATTGGCAAAAATTCACCAATGACGCTTATGTCATTATTCCTGTAGTGAAAAGAAAATAACTACCCAGCAATTGCAGGAGATAACAAACTTCAAATCAGAGAACAACAAACTGCAAGCTAGATTTGCAATAAAATGAATTGCGCAATTGCCAAAAGTATTCATTTCAAGTACTCACTGTCATTTTAACAGAGATTATTTTTAACCTAATTTTTTTAATTCCTTCAAATTTATCAAATATACATGCAACACTTGATTCTGGTTTGAATGAAGGTTGTATAAATTACAGTATTTTGAAGATCAGCAATATGATTTTACTTCCATTCTTTCCTGACGTTGAAACCTGAAAAATACAGCATTTTAAAAAAAGTAATTTTGAAAACAATGATACAGTAAATTAGCAGTGTAGTTACAATTCTTCAAAATCCAAAATGTGGAATGTCACACAGGTTTGCTTAAGCCATACACAATTTCAAAAATATTAACAACAAAGAAAAGTAAATAGTATAGGAAAGGATACAATAATTTAATATGGATTAAAAGTTTAAATATAGATCAAAAACAGCAATACAGCACCACTTTTACAGTAATACTGTAATCAAAAAAGTTTCTGGTCACCCTGAATTTTTATTTTACTCAGTGGCATGGCAGCCCTTTTGGGGGCTTAGTTTCCCCTCCCAGTTTTCAAGACGCAGGCCTCCGGGGTGCAGAAGCAGAAATTCCGCTCAAGTGGTCAACCTGACACGGAAACCCCAGGGTTTAGATCAAAAGCATGCTTGGTCCTCATTTAATCGACCCTACTGAAGGGATGAAAGGCTGAATCGGCCCTTCCCGCCCCCCTTTTCCTGGGAATTGAATCCCTGACCTGTGGCACAGTAGCACGGAAGGCTACCAGTCAGCCACTGGGCTTCGAATTTTTATTTTACAGTATTAAATATAGCTCTATACTATAATTTCACTTTTAATGTCCTTCTGCAATAACTTTTACATTAAGTATTTAATTTTTATTTTAAAAACTTCTTTTGATACAAAAATCCATTTACTTCACAATCTCACACTAAGTTTTATGGAATGAATCGGTTTCATACATTTGGGGGCCAAAAATAGGGCTAAAATCTTTACCATCTGCTGTCCCTATTACTAACAATCTTGTTATTATAAAACCCAATTTAATAGGGTTTTGAGGAATAGTAGCTTTTAGTGTTGAGTATTTAGCGCCAAATGTGCCACTCCCGCTCCACTCGGGGTGTCGCCAAGGAGCGACCCCCCTTTTGCTTGACGATCTCTCACCCCCCGAGTCGGGCAGCCGCAGCCATAACTCCGCAGAATGTAGATATCAATTGTTGGTTCTCTCCATTCTTATCACGCTAAATAAATAAATAAAAGTTGTGATTCACTAAAGGTATGAGTCGCTTAATATTTACTAGGACCAGCCACCATTCCTAATACAGTCCACTTCGCATCACGCATTTTACATTTAGTATCTATCTTTCCTTTCACCCTTTTGCGCCGACTCTGACTGTCACACATACATGCCAGCAAGATTAGCCCTCTACTCCTGATCGACAAGCCGGTGTGCCAGTGTCTTGGAACGTTTTAAAAACTACAATAATAGCCACAAGATAATAGCCATTTGGATGTCCTTAGGATTTAAGGTACTTAAAGATTTTATGTTCTACTCAAAATTAGAGTAACATGGCGCACATACACTTGTTTTTGATTACGTTAACCTGATCATAAACGTAAGGGAGAAAATAATGTTTCTGATTCTTATCTTCATAATGGCTCTTTAGATGAGCAAAGTTTTTTTTTTTAATAGTAAAAACATAAGTAAGTCTCTATCTAGAGTAGTGTTTGGCAGTAGTTAACTAGAAGTAGTTAACTAGTAGTTAACTACTAGTTGTAACTACTTTTGTTTTGAACTAGTTAACTACTAGTTAAACTACTTTTTTCCCAACTACTAGTTACAACTACTTTTAAAATTCCTTGAAAAAAAAATTTAATCTATTTTTTGAAAAAAAAACTTTTTTAAACATTAAATTATTTAAATTTTTAGCTTATGAATATTACTCCCACAAATGTATTTTTATATCATGTTATATAATGAAAAAGTACTCATAAAAAATTATAATATTTATTGCAGTATTTACACAAATTACAAAAGGCTTTCCAATAATGGTCATTAATAGCGCCAGCACATGCACAATGAAGTTTCATTTAAAGACCAAATCTTTCTTCTGGGGAAGTTTTGCCTCTACTCCAGTATCATGCACGCGTTTGGGATACCATAAAGCACAAAGAGGAAGAAAAAAATATTGATTTTTATGATTTTCATTTTAGGAAAAAATACTAATTTTTCTGATTTTCTTTTCAGAAAAAAATACTGATTTTTAAGATTTTTGGAAGAAAAAACTGATTTTTATAATTCTTTAGACAAGATATTGATTTTTAGGATTTAAAAAAAACCAAAAATATTTATATCAGCTTCTAAATTTATAGATATTTTTTTGTTATAAATTTTAATATATTCTGGGTTCAAGTAATTCATTAGAATTTTAACTCACTATATGGTAGCTTTAATGTATCTGGTCCTCCAAGGAAAAGCGGAGTAGCTTTGTTAAGGTGTCAAAGAGTGATATAATATCAGTTTTGGACATGCCGACTACAGCATGTCCAATTAAGTTTTTGGACATGCTGACTACAGCAAAAGCATCACAAGCACCTCTGGAAAGGATTTTTTCTACATTTGGAATAATGCACTCAAAATTAAGAAACAAATTGGTGGTTGATAAGGCATGAAAACTGGTATTCTTGATGAAACATCTAAATAGTAAAAATAATTAATCTGTAGTAAACATTTTATGTGATATGTGCCATCTCTGTTTATATATTCAAGAAATTTGTATAAACTCAAATATTATAATAGTCCAGCCAATGTATTTGTATATATTCAAGAAATTATAATACATTTAGTCTAGATATATAAGCGTTCTCTTCTGTTTCTTGTTGTTCTCTATTTACTAAGCATACATTTTTTATATAATGTAATTAATTAATAATTTTGAACTAATAATTATAAATAATTATTCCAACTGAAATATCGTAAAACTATTTGAAGACATAAATAATTAACTAAATTTGTTATTGTATTTGGGTGGGCATACATATTTTGCTTAAAAAAATCCAAAAAAATATGATTTAAATTTTTAAAAAATGCTATTTAATTTTTTTTTAAATAAAGAAATTACCAACCCTGCCTTCAACACAATTTGAAATAATATAATCTAAATTCTAAAGCATACACATTACAAAGATATTTTGTAACTTGGGGGTTGAGCAGAGAGAGAATTTTAAATTGATATTAAGAGGCCTCTTCATTTAAACCCCTTCATTTTTCAACAACTGCCAAAAAATTGTAATTTCTAACAATATAAATTAATTTTATTAAAGAAAATACATATAAAAATAAAAGTTTAAAGTTAGAGAAAAAGGCTTTGTCTTTATTTATGTTCGATTTATACATGATTCTAGCAACTAGAGTTGCCGAACACTAATCTAGAGCATAGGGTATGGGTCATTCTCCAGAAAGGTGTTATTTTGCATTCATACATTTTCATTTTTTCAACTATTCACTAGGAGTGCAATTTGTCCATTTTTAGAAAGGCAAGATACGTAATTTTGTTAAACTACCAAAGTCCGCAAAACATCTACATTTACTTTGGAGATATAAAGGTTTAAATTCATAAATTTGACAAAAAGTGTCATTACCATCCTATGCCAGAAATCCTGCAGAAATTCTATAAATATGATTTTTATAAATTGTTTTATAGTTTATAATAAGATACTAGTAATATTCTAATGGGAAAAAAACTTAAATAATAATTTTAAACTGTTTTTCTTGTTCCAATTAATTTTGAATGTCTGTTTATTACCTTTTTAAAAAATATACTATGCATCTCTTTCATTTTTTCCTAGTTAACTGAAGTCTTATACTTCCATTTATACTTATTTCCTATAATACTAATAAAATTAAAAATTTCAAGAGCATGAATTAAAAAATTCAAGCATGAATAGTTGGAGGACAAACAATTGAACTGCAAGGATGGTAATGACTAAATAAACTATCTGTTACTTAACCATTAACAATAAATAGAAACTATTAGATAAACTACAAATCAAAATTAGGGCTTAAATGAAGAATATCAAAATTTGCATTAATGCTATGATCAATAATTATTATAAGTAAATTAAAACCTAAAGTAAATTAAGGATCAAACACTTGCATAATAAAATTTTTTAAAAACAGAAACTTATTGAAATTTATTCATCATTTTTCTTCAACAATGGGAGGAGATCATTAGATAAAATATAAACTAAAGTGAAGAATTACAGAACTTGTAATAAACTTAATCTATTATTACTGGTGAATTAAAAATTAATGAAATTATTGTTAAAATAAAATATGTTCAGAAAAAAAATTATTACAAAAATTTTAAATCATCTAAAATCAAAATTAAAACTACACAAAGCTAAAGTATGAATAACTTCTTAAAATCTTTTTAATGAGGTTCCATTAAACTTAAACAAAAAAGTATCCTAAAGTTATTAAAAAAGTAATTTTCTAACAATCAAACATCTAAAGAATGATTAATAATGCTTTACACTAAATTCAAATTTAGATTGTAAAATTGAAAATGCACCACAGTATCATTACCATCATCAGTCTGTCATTACCATCCACATGTCATAGCTTGTAAGCTGGACGGTAATAACATGGATGGTAATGATACTGAACACTATTTTTCCTTACGGAATACAAAATATCGCTCCTTTTATAAAAGTTTTACTTATTTAAAATAAAGATTCACCTGACATGAGCATATAAAGAACAAAAATGCTCATGCTGCTTAAAGTAACTCATAATACATAAGGATGGTAATTACAGCAATAATTTTTTTTTCACATGCCTTGTCACTCAGTACACTGAAACAGAATGCTTAGAGATTTCCACATATAAAATTCTTACTTTACCCACAAATCTAAGCTGACTGTTACTAAGATAGAATATTATTTGAATTACCAATGACACTTAGTGGTCATGAATACCTGTAAAAACCCTAGGATGGTAATGATGCAGAATGCTGGGGACAGGTTATAACTAGTGCAGAAATATTTTTTAATTGCAATCAAACAAAAAAGGAAACTCTATTTCAAAACTGAATACTTGAGGCATTACAAAAACCTATTTTAAAGATGTATTTTAGTTCTTTTTAATATGCATGCAGACCTTTAAAGACAAAAATTCTAGTGAGGGACAGTGGATGGTAATGAAATTTTAGCATTTTTAGTATGTCTTGAGAAAAACCTACGCTACTTGGCTCAGTTAAATGCTTGTTATTTTGTTCTTTAGGGCGATACAGATAAATAACAACAATAAAAAAAAATGTAAAAAACACTTTTCTGAGGTTGCTGTGAACATGGGACAGCAAATTGCACCTTTTTAGAGAATGACCCATTTGTTCTTGTAGTGCAGTTTAGAATCAATAATTGGCCTAAAAAATAATTAGCCTCCTAAAGCAAAGACCATAGTTCGTCATTTAAGAATTTTGAAGGAATCCTATGTAACTTCTTTTTGGACCCCCAGGGGAACTCTGAAGCATTACGAAAGTCATAGAAGGGGTACAAAGATCTCGAAAATTTAGGAAACACTGATCTATGGGATAAAAAAGTTTGTCCAAGGGTAGTGGAGCAATCAAACTTCTCGTTTTAGTGGGAGCTAAAAAAATATGTACAGTGGATTCAGGGATAAGTTATACCTGAGGTAAACAAAGCAACGTGACACTTGGTGATATTATTGCCTGGTTGGAGCTAGAAAGACTGGAAACTGCGCTCAGACAAGCGCAAAGTTTATGGCAAGTTCATAAAAATTACATCGTTTACTAACAAATATAGATAATGGTTAGAACATCTTTCAAGTCCATAACTCAAGAAGATATTTCCATAAACTGTAAAATCCTGAGGGTATACTCAAATTTCTTGAAAATATCTAGACTTTCGAATTACCTTTATTCACTTGCGGCGGGCGACGACGTGAGGACACGATGAGGCTTGAAGACAAGTTTCAATTTAAATTGTCTGTTTCTCAAAAACGAAGAAAAATTAAGGCTAAAGTAGCGAACAAAAGCTAAAATATCCTCATATATATCACATCACAAATCAGATTCGAAATCTAAACAAGGAAACAGTACACGGCGCAAATCTTCTTCAGTGAATAATTTCGCTCTAAAGTGTTGTTGGTACAGTGATTACAGTTAAGATCTGTAGTTTAAAAAAAAAAATCCAAGAGCTATTTTGGATATCTCCCTCGTGATGTCATTAAAGGCACATGAAGTGTGCAGATCCGTACATCAATGCATGTATTTTTTTATATACAAAAGGCGTCTTTTCAGAGTTTTTCTCTCATAAATGCTCAAGACAAAGCACAATACGTTCTCATTCATTCAGTTAGAAATTCCTGTTTTTTAAACGTATTTTCTAAATTTTAAGCCTCTTGAGTACCGCATCGGAAAATCGGTGAAAATTCGTATTTTTTCCCCTTTTATCGATTTTTTCACCGCTCTGAAAATAAATTATACATATAAAAATGCGCGTGTTCATAATGCATGCATATGCCACTTCTAAAAAGATAAAACGTTATTCTCTACGCTAACACCAATAATAATGGTGACGTCCCGTCAACGGAGACGGCGAACCTTATCAGATTTATTTTTACAATTTTGGCAAAAAGAAAAAGAAAGAAAAGTAAAGCAAAACCATCAGAATTATTCCTTTTTCGGCTCCAAGTTATTAAAGGGAGCTTGAATTTGCCTAGCTGAAACATTATTGCATTGAAACACTTCGTTACCTGTTATTTAGTAAAACTTTTTCAAAAAAATTGAATCATGCTTTATTTGCTGGGGCGGGGTATTAATGCCTTGTAACCTTTACTATTTACACCTTATAGCAGACAGCGTTAAGAATCCTGATGTCACGCGAAACGTTTTTGGGAGGCTTCGCTTATATGTTTACTATTTTGCGCCTACTTGCCCGATCATAGTGTCATTGGGAAATTTTTTTATCTACTGCATTCTAATACCAAATATCTGTTAACCATTTAAACCACGTAGTTGTTCACGCTCGCTTGTAAATCCAAGCCATTTATAGCATAGAACATGTAGGGAGAAAAAGCGAATTTCGCATGTACAAGGTTAAGAAGAAATGTTGGCATAAGTGACAATTCAAGGTTTCATTTGGATGTTTTGCATCTAGAAGCTCCCTATCGCATTGAAAAAGGGATTCCAAGCAATCCCGAAACATCTGCGTTTTAATGCATAATTGTGATTTCTTAATGCGAAATACTTTTTTATTACAATTCTTCTCCCTTTTGTTTTTGATATTAATTTATTTTGCCTCAATTAAGAAGGCAAATACACAACTTTTAGATTTTTTAAACAGTCAAAAAAATAAGTAAATAAAGATTTTTATTAATTAAAAAAAAGTATAAACATATTTAATTTCAGAAATTTTTTTTTAAGATAGTAGTTTCTAATTATTTAATTACCTATATGAAAAGATTCATTCATAAAATAAACTTTTGTTAACAGCAATTTTTTTTTCTTTCTAATGGGGCTGCAGTATTGGTCATCAACCATTGCAGACCTAGTGCGTCCCCAGAGATTGGTACCAACTCTTTCAGGGGCATCACAATGAGTGGTACCATTGCCGCAATTTTTTGACGCTTAGTTTCCCCTAGATGGGGCACCTGAGCTCTCATTGATGCAATCTGCACTAGGAATTTCATTTAGCCGAGAGTACCCATGACAAACGGATACTCAAGGGATCTTTAACATGCCGCATAATCATACGACATGGACGCAGACGATTTTCTGTATCTTGCAAATCCACCGACTTGGGCCAGGTTCGAACTTGCGATCATGGGCATACGAGACCTGCATCTTACCACTACGCCACCCTGTCGACACAGCAAAAATGTAATAATTAACAATTTCCTTCGCTAAATACATTTGTCACGCGCTTACTAATCATGTGACATTTTCCAATTTAAAATTGAGCCTTAGATATGGTTTTAGAAAAATTATTCCTTAATTTAGTTCGCAGGAAAGAAGGAAAAAACTTTCCAGGCATATTTCAACATGCATCTGAACTAATTTTGTACAAAATGTCCTGAAAAGCGATAGAATGGCTTTTGCCTTGGAGCTCCAAAAATACAGAAAGGAAAAGTTTTAATTTTATTAGCAACAAAGATTACATACCAGTTTGTTTCAGCGTACAGTAGAACGTAGAAATGAATACTACTGTATAGGTGGGAGAGCAGGGGGTAAAATTTTCTTAACCTCCGCCTTCTGTGAATAGGCTGCGCGTCTAGCCCTATTTTTTGCTATTATATAGATTCTTATTTCTATGTTTTTCTTGTTCAGAAAACACTTTCAGACAAAAGTCACAAGACTACAGCTTTTCAACCCAATGCATTCTAAAATGTTTAAGGTTTTCTCGCTCTGATGCCAATATGATTTTTTTTTTTGTGTTTCGACAGGAGTCCAACACGTTAATTTTAAGTTTAATATATATTTAATTATTCAAAACAATATCAACAAAAACAGTCAAAACAGTCTGTGGGTTGAAAGGGAAACAAATCCATTTCCTCTTCAGTATGGATTCTATCTTATGTGATTATTTTAAATCAAACAGCCTGTGTTACAACAAAAAATTCAGAGTATTGTTCTTTACTGGTATGGAAATACATATCTTTTGATATTTTCTCAACTATAAAGCAAATACCTTAACATAAAATTCACAATAGTTTTATTATTTATTTATTTATTTTCGCGATGGAGTTTCACATGATTTCTCCAATATAAAGCATAAGTACATTCGCCATTGTGAATTTTGTCCAACCATCTTTGAACAAAACTCACAAGATTATATTTTGATAACATGGGAACTTTACATGCTTCCTCAAATATAGTATCTGTAGCAGCATTTTTAATAACGTGAAAATCAGGTGAGAATTTTGCTGATGAATCTATAATGTACATTTTTAAAAAATATGTAGTACAAAATTACTCTAGAATGATAACTTTAAATTTAATTATGTGTCCTAAGTTAGGAGACGTGATATTGTGATACTACAAAACCAAATGCATAAGTCGTAACTTAAACCTTATGCACACATTAAGTGGACAACTACAAAACTAGAATCATAAAAGGAATACATGTAAACCGGCACTGTTTGGGTTTAACACAAAAACAGTCCAAGGATGTTATACTTCTGCCCATCAGTTCCCTCTAGGAAGTTGAACCAACTGAATTATAGTCTTGTGGTTGCCTAGTGGTTAGAGCATCGGACTTAAACCTGGAAGGTCGCGCGTTCGATACCCGCTGAAGACCCACCACGTACACTAGGTGATACGTGCATGTAAAACGTGCGTGGGCCCCGCTACCTCGCCCCACACGCAAGCAATCCTAAGGCCTTGGCTAACAGGTAGGGGTCTGGTGGAGAAAAGTGTTACAAGAGTCTACCTCAGAATAAGATTTATACCCAATATTATTATTTATTGCTAACATGGGTTTTCATATGTCTTCTCAAATATAAAGTACAAGTAAATGCTTTAGAGCAAAATTCACATATAAAGGGTTTCTCTTCACTATGGCTTTTCATATGTATTCTAAGGTTCCCTTGCTCAGAAAATGCCTTAAAACAAACCTCACACGAATACGGTTTTTCGCCTGTATGGATTCTCGCGTGTTTTATCAATAGTGAAGTTCTAGAAAATGCCTTCAAACAAATGTCACATGAAAACGGCTTTTCGCCCGTATGGGTTCTCAAATGCACTTTGAGTCTCGGTTTGTCCGAAAATGCCTTGGTGCAAAATTGGCAAGAAAATGGCTTTTCGCCAGTATGGCTTCTTACATGTACTGTCAGCGTTCCCCGATCATAAAATGACTTTTGGCAATACTCACAAGTGTATGGTTTGTTGCCCGTATGGATCCGTAAATGTTTTCTCATATCACAAGCTGCAGAAAATGTTTTCAAGCAAATTTCACATGCATGCGGCTTTTCGCCGGTATGGATTCTTAGATGCTTCACCAGTCTTGTTTGTGAAGGAAAAGTCTTAGAACAAACTTCGCAAGGGAACCTTTTTTCCTCATCATGGATTCTCAAATGCCTTTTCAAACTCGATTTTTCAGTAAATGCCCTAGAACAAACTTCGCAAGCAAACGGTTTTTCTCCCGTATGGATTCTCGAGTGAGCGATCAGGTTTGTCGCAAGCAAAAACGACTTAGAGCAAACTTCACACGCGTACGGTTTTTCACCGGTATGGCTTATCGTATGTTTTTCAAGTTTCTTTTTCTCAGAAAATACCTCGGAACAAAATTCACAAGAGTACGGTTGTTCGGCAGCGTGGATTTTCAAATGTCTGTGCAGATTTCCTTTCCCGGTAAATGTCTTGGAGCAAACTTCGCAAGTAAATGGTTTCTCCCCAGAATGTGATTTCATGTGTTTCCTCAAATTCCCAGCCTGGGAAAATGTCTTGGAGCAAATTTCACATGTATGTTGGTTTTCCTCGGCATGGATTCTAAAATGCACTTCTAGCTTTTCTTGTGTAGGAAATTTCTTTGGACAAAATTCACAAACAAATGGATCTTGGACAGAATGACTCTCCATTGCTGTAGCTTAAAGAAAAAATACTGCAGTGAGTTATAACAATAGAAATGCTTAAGAAGTTACTGCAATGTCTCACCTTTTGCTATAAGTACAAAAATGCTTTTGATAGAGAAGCCACAGAAGTTTTGCTAATGCAAAACTTTATTCTTTTTGTGGAAAATTGTACAAACAAAAATTTCTGCCTCATGAATTTAGAACTCTAATTTTTCTGGTGAACTTGAACAGGTTTTAATCAGAGACTTCAGAGAATGTCTTTTACAATGCATTATAACTCTTGTATTACCAAAGTAAATATAAGTCACTAAATCAGATGCAGAACTGTGTCACAGGAAGGTCAGTAAGGATAAAGAATAGAAGAATATCCAAAATTTCATATTTCTTCTCTGTAATCATTGCTGCAGTATTAGCACACGTCTATCTTATCTTACAAAGATGCTTTGCATTCAACAGTCACTTGGTCTTCTGCTTCCCTGTAGTTTCAAGACATAATTATACAATACTGTAGATCATGGAGTATGCACTCAAAAATTTTAAAATAAACTTTCCTTGACAATGTCTGCAGCCCAATATCAATATGGCAGTGTGAAATTTAATCTCTGAAATCTGATGTAATAAAATCAATATTATGCAATCCCAGATGGTTGCTGAAAAAGAAAGAATTAATTAGGATTTTTAAAAACTACTTACAGAAACTTACCACATAATAATGTGATAAACTAACAAATAAAAGGGCAAGAAAAATAATGCAGTTCTGTAGTGAAATTCAGAAAATAAGGGCTGGAAATAAATATTGAAAAACAGATTAAAACATTGAAGTGATGAGTGATCCTTAAAAATTATCACTAAATACTAACAGTACCCACATGGGGATGCCCGTGCTAAGAGTTCAAAGAACATCTCCTGCGGCGCCGCTCAAGAAGGGTACCACCCTCCCGCCATGGCACCGCCCCGGGGTAAACAACAACAAAATTCAGAAAACATTCTCTCGATACTGTTCCGCTCCCCACCAAAAAAGCACGCTTCACCCAGAAGCATTCCTGCACCCAACCCCACCCTCCAAATTCAGTACATCATGCCATTTTATACATTAAGTTTTAAAAATTATATCAGAAAGATGATGGCCTCCAGCAGAAATAGATTGACGAAGGTGACTTCTGAAGTTTTCAAACGATTTTTGACATATTTCGACTGGCATAGCAACGATTTCCTCCCTGCTGTGGGGCTAACCGAAGAAAAGGTTTTTCAAAATTGGCAGCACACCTTGGAGGAAGTCTAAGAGCAAATTTGGGAGGAAATCGCCGCTATACCAATTGAAATGTGGCACAAAGCCACCGAAAACTTTAGAAATTGCCTTCGCCAATGTATCGCTGCTGGCAGCCATCATCTTTCTGATATCATTTTTAGAACTTAATGTAGAAAACAGCATTATGTACTGAATAAAAAACCTCATTTTTGTAAGTTGTGTCATTTTTTAAATAGACTTTAAAAACTGCAGTTTGATTTGCCACACTCTGCCTTTTGTATATTGTAGTTTTATTGTTACTTGGAGTTCAATGTAATGAGATTTCACTGTGTATATCTGGGTTGGTAAGTTTCTTCCAAATTTGAAAAATTTTCAAAAGAGCCAGCTGAAAGAAATGGAAAGTTTTCCCCATTTCCTTCAGTTTCTCCCATTGTCTCGGAAGAAACCCAACCCTGATTTCATCTCACTTAAGATGGAAAATGCTGAATTCGAGAATTGAAGCCTGAATTTGAAATTTTGGCAAAAAAACACCAAAGAATTTGGAAAAACAATTTGATTCTGCCTCGAGACTGCTCCTGGGCTCTCACTCCAGTGTTCACCGTGAAGGCCGTTTTGGTTGAAAACAGAATTACAACTTTAGAACATGTTCCATATTCTAATGATTTAGCATCGTGTGACTTCTTCCCTTTCCCAACAATAAAATATGCTAAAAGGGAGCGGTTTCGAGATAGTAGAAGATTTTGAAAGATGAAAAATACATTGAAAATAACAATTTGTGATCTGTGAACTAATCTTCATAACTTCATAAACTATAAAAGCACAACATCTAGTCTCAACATATAAATTATAAAGTTCTATTCAAGCACATAAGCAGCTATGGGCGAAGAGTACCGAAAATGTTTACTAGCTCTATAGTAGAAGCATAAGTTTTTTTGCAGTTGAGACATTCAGGATTTAATTAGTCAATTTAAGAAATGCTAGAAATAGGAACTGTTATAAAATTTCAAAACTTTATTTAGGCATGGAAACTTAAAAATTTTTGGAGGGCGGGTGGCATAAATTCTATGTATATTGCTTTTATAAAACACCAAAATACACAAACACAGGAAGACACAAATTAATACATGCAAACCCATACAGAACCCCCTCCATAAATCACGGGACATTTTCCCTTCATATAGGAAAAAAGGTTAGAATCTGGAAAAAATATTTTCAAAGACATAAAAAAAAAGCCTTTTGCAAGACTGCAAATTCTCAAAATGCCAAATCCAAACAGATTGAATTTTTTCATACTTTCGGCACTTTATCAGATTTCTGCTTGACTACATTTGCAAAGAAAAGCACTTTTTATGGTTAGTTACATAAAAGTTATTTTGAGTCAAAGTGGATGAATACTAGACATATTTAAACATAATATACTTCCAAATAAAATAATGTGAACACAAATACAATTTTTTCAAAACAACTTAGTTTAGTGTTGAGAGAATAAGTATAAACAAAAACCAATATTATTTTGCTGTGGTATTAACTTATCAATAGTTTCTCCTTACAATCAAAGCCTTACGTTTAAAAATCATTTCTCAAGAAGGAACTCCAATTTGAAATTTAGGAAAATTAATTGCATTGTGTAAGCAAATATTAAGTAAAAAGGAAATGCTCAAAGTAAAACATAGTTGGATACTTGCTTTGAACAAACGAAAATTACACTGTCAACAAACTGGATCTGCGGCAGAATTTAAGAATCTATAAGTTTTTCAAACCCGATTTTTAAAAGAAGATATGAAATTTCACAGTGCAACCTTTATTAAATATCACACTTTCACAGAACTCTTTTAAAAACCATTATCTTTATCAACTTTGCGATAACTTCAGATCCAGATCAGCAAAGGAGCAGACTGATTACGTTACGTCAACATGATTAGGGTTGCCATATGAAGGTGTGCGATAATAGCCAAACCGCTTGAAATTGTTTAAAAATTGCCTGAAATGCCAATATAATAATATACAACACAAAATACAAAATCATTGAGAGTTTAAAAAATTACTAAAGACTACCAAAGATTATATTTTGCGAGTTTGCGATTACTTGGAGAGAAAGCAATGATGTATAATGACTTGGCTCAATTTGGCGACTTTGAGCTTCTACTTTTAGCGGCGAAGAATAGCGCTCTCTACTCTACCTATTCTACGCATCGGTCGTCGGTATTCAGTTTTGGTTTTTTGGTGTTATTATTGTACATACTTTGTAAATTTATGTTCGTATTTTTGCGAAATTTTGTGAATTTCGATTTGATTGGTGTTAAAAGTGGATGAACATGTTGTTTGAACTGTTGGAATTTCACATTGAAAAATTGAGCAGCTTTAGATTTTCTGCCAAAGAAAAATATTATTACTGCGTTGAACTTTGAGTGGAGCAGCTGCAAAGACACAATCAAAAGTTGCACTCTTTACGTACTCATCGTATAAGAAGTAAGTTATCACAATTTCAACTTTCATTATCTTCTAAATAATTCCTAAATGAAGCTATATGTTGAATGTTTTAAGAGTTTAAAAAATATTCCCTTGGTAAATACTATATGGACATTCACCGTAAAGTGGGCACCAGGTGAAACGTAAAGACATATTTCAATTCAAGGGATGTTAATCAGTTTTCAAAAAGGAATGAATGAGTTTTTTCAAGTCACTTATAATAATACTGTTTCTAACAGCAACAAAAAAAAGCTTTCGCACCTAACAGAAAATACTTTCTGCATTGATCATTTAATGACATTAAATTAGATAAATTTTTTGAAATATCATTATTATCGTTTTTGTTTTATGTCTAAGAAATTTAAAAACTATTTATTTGTATTCTCTTGCCTATTTTTTTCAAAAAAAATATATAAAATTTTAATTTGATTTAAAAAATATTTTAGAACTTACTACTGCAACATTATATATATATGCTATGAGACACATTTTACTTCATATATTTTTCTTTCTACATAGCATGACTGGGAGGAAACGAGTAGTTTTTAATGGCAATTATTCTCGGTGCATTGATTTTTTAACTGGTGTTCCACAAGTTTCAGTTTTAGGGCTCTTGTTATTTTTATTAGTGATATTAGTCGGAGTATTTCTGGAAACATCAATATTTTTGCTGATGATGTCAAAGTCATGGGAATTGTCGATGTGGAAGAACAAGTAAATCAACTTCATGATGATCAAATTACTATAGTTCTCAAATGGCAAGCTATTATTTACAAGGTTCTGCTATTGGTGCAGCAGAAATAGTTGTTATTATTTAGTCATGACTTCAAGTTTAGTCGGCCCTGCAGCATATTAAGTAACAAAGCTAACAAGATACTTGGGTTCATCAGTAAATCTTTGTCGAACATGTGTAGGAAAGTAGTATTGCTATCATACAGAAGTTTGGTAACACCTCTTTTTGAGTATGCTGTTCAGTTTTGGTCTCCTTATCTAAAGAAGGATATTACCTTATTGGAAAGGGTTCAAAGGGCTACTAGGTTGGTAAGTGGTCTTTAAAACATAGATTATGTGGTCAGGCTCAATGTCTACGGTCTAGAGCAGTGTTTCCTAACCGCTGGGTTCGCAGGATTTAGAAAGGGGGTATCGTAATGGCCGAATTTTTAATTGCTAACGTAAAAGAAAGAGACGAAATAATCAATTTACATACGCATTGTTACGGAGTGTAAGAATCTTGCTATATAAATTGGTTTCCAGTAATGCATCAACGTTGCATGGAAGCAATATATAATTGCAAAATTAGAAATGCACTGATTGCTACTGTTACCAGACTTCGAAAATTTGCATCTCAAAGTGGTGTCGAAAGATATTTGATTTGTTTTAAATTTTGAAACTATGTTTCTCCCACTTTTTCCTTGCTGGGACAAAGAAAGAGTCGGAAATATAAAAATGAAAATTTGCATTATTTTCGGCTAATTTCTCATATAGGCCCCTAAGTGGAACCGTAAAATATTTATTCTATAATTTTAAATTTTGCACTCGCATTTATTGCACTTTATTCCAACTTTTGCTAACTTTGCATACTTCAATACGACAGTGGAAATGAATCTTATTTATTGATAGCTTCAAAATTTCGTTTTTTTTTTCTCATGCATTCCACAATTTTCCTCACTATCAGGAAAATTAAAGATATTTTTTGGAAATGCATGAGCTTACTGCCATATTGATAATTCAAAAAGAACAAGTAATTAAAATGCGGATTTAGTTTAAATAAAAACTTCTAATTAAGAATTAAGTTTTGCAATTACACTTGCATTTTTTGTTATGAACTATTGTGCAACATGAAAATACAGTTTGGATACCCGCTATTAATGACTACAGATGGGGGATCGCCATATTCTTACTGATTTTAGAAGGGGTTCACAAGGAAAATAAAATTGGGAACCACTAGTCTAGAGTAAAGGAGAGTTAGAGGGATGTGATTCAGTTGTTTAAATTCATTAAAATGGGAAATGTTGATGGGCTTCAGTTATGCACAGAAGGTAGAACCAGAGATCATTGTTTTAAGCTTTTCAAATGTTGGGCTTATCTTGAAATTAGGAAAAATGACTATTTCAATAGGGTTACGCAGTGATGTAGTCTACGGGAGACGTAGGGGGACTGTGTCCCCCACCTTTTTGATTTTATCACAAGGGTCCCCCCATTTGTTTTAAATTTTAACATAAGCGTCCCCCCACTTTTTGATGTATGTACATGTAAGTGTCCCCCAGTTCTTTCTCCATTACTACACCACCAGAGGCATAGCTAATATTTTCAGCGCCGGAGGACAACCGAAGATTTTCTGCCCCCCGCACTCCGCACCCCTGGGGGCCTAGGGGCGTCCCTGGTAGAGAAAATTTAAAAACTTTTATGCTTCCTAAATGACAAATAGCTCTAAAAAGCAGCCCTCTTAACTTGCATTTTTATTAGCGACCATTCACTTTGAAGGGCAAATGGGGCCCTGCCCTTTTTAGAACAACAACAACAACAAAAAATTGCCCTGCCTTCTTTTTTTTTAGAGTTAAAAAATATGGACGAAGATTTTAAGGCTCGACCGATGCCTCGGCGCCGAGAAAAAAAAAAAAGGTGCTCCATCGGCTTTAAAAATATCTAAATGCCCTCATCCTTATATGCAAGATCGTTCCTCGTGCATGTTAGTTTATTTTTCTATAGAATCTTATTTTTTCTAGCCGAATATAAACGAAACGGCACCATCGACTCATTGGATAGCAACAATTCATCGGACTTTGATGAACCTGATTTACATTTAGGTTTAATGATTATAGACCTGCTCTAAACATGCTAGTTAAACCTCGAAAATCCTAAGTTGGCGGGACCGTGGCAATTCCGGATTTTGGATGTTGATTAAGAAACGATGTTTATAACAATTTAATGTATCATAAGCAATGCATTTTTTCTTATGGAAAACGTAAACTACGATGCAAATGATGAATTAAATAATAGAATTGCAATAATACTACACTATGAAATTGCATATTAAATCACAACAAACTTTTCATAAAAATTGCCATTCTGAAATTGGCCATTCTCAAATACAACAACGAAAAGTGCACATTATTAATCTTAGATGCGTCCACTAGCTAATATTTCCATTATATTTTAAACGTTTGTTTCCAGTTCTTGCACTATTTTAAAGCAACGCATTTTGAAGATGGCACGAGACATCTTGGGCGCTAAAGAATCTTTAACTTTACAAGTTCAAACAAAATAATGTATTCGATTTGAAATGAATGTGTTGCATAAAATAATACTAATAAGTGCTGCAGTTTCTTTGCATCAAAATCAAGGGATTCACGTAACACTCAACCATTACCTAGAAAACAAATTTGAAACGATGAAACACTGGCATGTGCTTTGTGCAGACGTGCCTTACAAAGTTGCTTTAGCTGATGCTTTTTTTCCTTGTGATTTTTTATTCTTTATTCATTCAGTTTTGTAGTAACTAATATTACTATTAGTATGTAAAAGAAAAGGGATGAAGAGAAAATCGGATCAAAAAATAATAGCCCGATCGGAAATTATTTTTCCGCCCCTTTTTTTTCCTTTCTTCTAGATACACGAAAGCGATTTTCGATACTTTTCATTATGAAGTAAAAAAAAAGTCTAAAAGTTATTTTTCCACACGACATACATCGGCATCGGGCCAAATACCCGGCAATCGGCCATCTTGAAACCATCGGCATCGGGCCATTGGCCAAAAAATGCTGTCGCTCAAGCCCTAGAAGATTTTCTTTGATACAAAGACTGATAAACAAAGCTGTAATTTTCCCACTATTAACGGCTGAGGTGGAGAGAGTATACTCTCAAGTGGCATTAATTGTGTCCACTCACAGAAATAGACTTAAAGTAGAAAATACTAACAATTTATTAATTATAAAGCTAAATGGCAATTTAAACTATGATTCAGCTGTTACAAGTTGGCTTACTGAAAAAATAGTGTACATTTTTTACTCAAATGAACATTTTTTAACTACATTTCATAGTCATTTTTTCTATTTTCATTAATTTACTTATGTTTCCACTGAAGTTTTTCCTGATTTGTATAAATCATGTTTAATTTACTAGCGGTTCTTTCTCAAATTAGAGCATTTCTTTTTCTTATATCAGTATGGTAAATAAGATAAAATATAGTTTTAATTGTTACTGTTCACAGGACTGTACAGGTCCTTCAAAGTGATTTATTTTCTTTCTTGTTCCCAACAGTTGTTGATCAAACTTGTTTCCTTTTTTTTCTTTGGTCAATTCTTGTTATTGCTTATTTTAATTAAAATTTATAAGGCTCTTTTTCATGAAATTTTTATCAATTGCTTAGGAAAATTCGATAAGGCATTATTTTAAAAATTGATCTTGTTAAAAGCAACAAATTCCTTTATGATGAAAGAATGCAGGTGGGATTTTTGTCTTAATTATTTCAAAAATGTATCTTTTGTTCTGTTTTCACATTACAATGAATTTTTTTTAAAATTAATTTTATTAATTACAGTGGAACCTCGGTAGCTCGACATGCGGATAAGTCGACTACCTCGGTAAGTCGACATTTCAGTACTTTATGGTTGGCCCAATGCTAATTTCAATGGGTGAAAAGCTCTCTAACTCGACACACAATTTCAAGGAACCCCTATAAGTCGACCTCCATTTTGTATTCTTATTTACTTTTTCTTTCGGTATTTTTTCACGGTGTACAATTCTCAGAATTTTACAGTGATGTTTCTTTGTCCATAAATCAATTCTTTTATCGGAAGTGCTCCTGAAAGATTCCCCTATTCCCCTTGTACTCTGGGGAGTCATGAACCCAACACCCAACAATAAGCATGCTCTTCGTAGAGGTGGTCAAGGTGACCTCTCTTTATTTTGTCAGTCACTGCTTGAGACTCCTCCAGTCTATGAAAAGGTGCAAACACGCTTCGCGCATGCGCTCATGCGACAACACTTACAATCACTGAAAGCTGGAATAGCCGTGCTTTATGCTTTTTGCCATATGCTCTTATCTTTGTCAATCAGTGGACGTGTCCGCAATGGCTCCTTGTAAACTGACTATTTTAAGCTTGAAATCGAAAATAGAAATTGTAAAAAGAACTTGAAATGGATAGGACTCGAACTGATCTAGCTAAAGAATATGGAATAGCTCGAAACACTATATCCACATTTGTTTAAAACAAACCAAAATTATGGATTTTTTCACATGAGGTATTTTGAGTTGATGTACTCTATAAGTTTATATATTTATTTAATTGTAATGTATAACTTTTTAAAATAATAATAATAGATAAATAATAAACGGGGATAATTTACTCACTGGAATTATATTTTATAACTTGAATGGTAAATAAATAACAATGCAAACCAATATTAGCAATTGAAAGTACGGAACCTCGGTCACTTGACACCCGCTTATCTCGACATGTTTTCGTATCCCCTTGGGGTGTCCAGTTATCAAGGTTTCACTGTATTATCATTGCTATTATCATTTTTTTGCAATTAAACCCATTAGCAACAGGTTTGTCCCTAACTGACCACATCATTACTTTGATTTTTTGAAAATGCTTAAAACTTCCTTTGCAATGGTGCATCCCTCACTTAACAAACCTAAGCAACCCTCCAAAAATTGGCAGTCAATCAATGGCGTAGTCTGCACAACCCCTCCTGATAGGCACGCCTGTGACAGAAGGACTGAAAATTGTAGCTATCTTTTCGTTGGCAAATAACAAAGTTGTTATTTTTAAGAATCTTTCATTGTTTTTTACCTGGTTTAAGAATTTAAAGAAAGATAAGCATTTAAATATATATATGCACACACAAATATTAGTGGTTCAAAAAATGTATAATGCTTCCTGATCCGGAGTGGCAAGTGATAGGTCTTAACATATTTTTACACTTAACATGAAACTTAGTGAGTGTAATTTTTACACTTAACATGTAACTTCACGTAGCAAAAAGTGCCCATTTTTTCCAAAAAAGGTGCCCTTTTTAAGAAATACACCCTGCCCTTTTTTGAAAAAAATGTGAACACTACTTTCAAGTTACTCTCAGGCTCGGGCTCATGATAAAATATTCATACATCAACCTACAGTCCGGACTAACGTTTTTTTGTTAGTCTTGTGTCCACTTTCATTTTCAATTTGCTCCAGACTAGAGTCCCATCTTATTAGGTCTCCTAACTGCAATTGTTGCACTGAATATATTCCAATTTTAAATTCGACTGCGAATCAAGAAATTCCCGAAAATGCTTCCAAACCGAAGATTTTTCATGCATTTTAGCTCGGCAGATTTAATCTCAACTGGATCATTTCATGATAGTTTAAAAATGTATGTATTCGTTATTTGAAATTAAAAGAAAAATCATTAGAACTCATTGCGATGGCAATAAAAAGCCCACAGTTAATCGATGTAGCACCACATCTATTAACAACAGTTTATAGAATCGTTTCGGGCTCGGGCTTTGACACAGAACAGTATCACTCGGGCTCGGGCGGGACCCCCGCTGAGAGAAGAAAGGGGGAAATTTTTCTTTGTGGGCCTGGTCCAAACCTGTTAAACGCCATCTTGACGAATGCTAAGCGATGGGAAATTTCTTCCGTCTCGTATAGCACTACGTGTATTTCTGCTTATTTCATCGGTTAAATTTTGCATACCTCATGTGCCAATAACAGTGGCACATGATTTTTTAGCACATTTTTCACAATGCTTTTTAACAATGAGCTAAATATTTACTACCTAATAATTTACTCAACAAATAAATATCAAGGCAAGCCTTTCCAATTAAAAGAAAAATACTCATTTTTTATTCCCATAACGTTCTTTCTAAAAACCAATTGTAATCAAATCGATGTACGATATTTGAATTAGAAAATCCTTTATCGATTATTAGTATTTTTAATGTTTTCCTATGCATTAGTTCGTGTAATTAGCAGTAATAGTCTGAAGGATTGTTCATGATAAACTGATTTAAGTTAAAGGTAAATGGGAAGAAAAGGAACTTTAAATATATTTTATGAGTTTAGAAAATTATCTACTTTTTGTGAGCTGATCTCCCTAGCTAGATTTTATGTTTTAATGAATTCGTAATCGATATATGTGCATTTAAATATTGACGTTGTTAGTAGCATTTATAAAAGACGACACCAAAGAACAACAAGTGTGCAAGCAATTCATGATATCATCAGTCCATTCCAAAATAAAGATGTTGCTGGATTATTTCCAGTAAAATTTATGAATGCAAACAAATTGCTTGAAATGACGCGGAAAATAATTTTGGTCATTCAAGATTGTGGTTTTGTTAATCGTCTCCATCATATCAGACCAATATTTTCAACTCCACGGGGGAAATTATAATTTAACTATTTCAGAGGTTATACGAACAGAAAAAAAATTGCAGTTAATAAGTTTTATCAATTTGCATTCTACAAAATATGGATCGTTTGCACTTTCAGAATTTTTGCTTGATTTTTCCGAAGAAAAATATGAAAATATGAAACAGAAATAAGTTTTCATGGGGTTGATTTTTGTATTTACACCGAAGAGGAAGAAGATAATGTACCTCTATTTATTTATATTTCTGGTTATGCGGCTTACAAAATTAAAAACCACTTGCAGTGTCATTCTTGTATTGCATTTTTAGCTTCAGAGAAATGAAATGACAGAAAATTATCTTCTTGACATCGCCAGGGGCCGATTAACCCATCCCAATCCAGAACTTCGGAAAGCTTCTGTAAATAGTTAGAAAATGTTTCAGTTTCTTTTGAGCGATCACGAGGACTTATTTTTACCGAACGTCAATCAAGAAAAGAAACGCAAGTGCATGACTTTGAAATCTAGTTCTGCCGAATAATATAAATATTATTGATTTTTTAACAAAGCAAAATAATATCTGTATTTTAAAATAACAATTTAAAATTTAACCTAAAGATAATAAAAGTAAATAATTTATGGGGGGGGGGGTCGAGAGCAAAGACCAACCATACCTCCTTGTGGTGCCTCGCGGAAAATGCTAGAATGTTTTTCAGTAGGCTAACATGGCTCTGGCAAAGTTTAAAACTTTGAAAGGAAGTAATTCAACACTTAAAAAATAAAAATGCGGAATAAAAAAAATAATGCAGCTATCATAGTCAAAAACACATTTTTAAGTTTCCTGTTCAATTCTAAGAACAAAACTTTTGCTGCAAGAACACTTGCTATCGATGTAACTAATGAAATTATTCATAAAGCAACGAAACATTATCGAAACACGGCGTTGCTTTCCATCGCTTAACAAATCTCCCGTTTCGCGAGGACCAGGCCCACAACATGTTTTCCCCTTCTCTTTTCTACTTGCGGCGGTCCCAGCTCGGGCGGGCTCGGACTTCAAATCTTCGGGCTCCGGTGGGCTCAGGCCTGCGAAAGTGAGCCCAAACTCATCTCTAGAGGGGGTGGAGAGGCAAAGGCAAAATAAGACAGATTTTGCACCAGACCACCAAATCAAAAGCTGCTGTTATTAAAATTTTTAAAAAATAATACCCGATTCCCCCCCCCCCCCCCCCGCCCAATGAAACCCGAAAAAACATTAGGTGAGTTTTGGGGGAGAAACCCCTAAAAAAAACATTCAGTAGAAATTCGCACAACAGGCCCGAGCAGGCTGAGCCTGCATATATGAGAAATACATGTTATAAGTATTGAATTGAAGTACATTTATTTTCCAGTTCGTGTGCTTAGTCTCGGGACTCGCTTATGAACTGTCATTCAATATGACAGATAGCACAAGACAATACATGAAAGATTTTATTACATCACAAAGAAAGGAAATAACAGAAATACATCCTGGGCAAGGTGGGTATCAAACCCACCACCTCGTTACTGCGCGCAAGCTGCGGGCGGAAACTGGTACTAAGACCGCACGGCCACCGAGGCCCTTGTTATAAGTTTTTGAGATTTAACAAAAATCTCAGAAGAGCTCCTTTAATGGATGCCAAATTGGTGTTGTGTATCCTGGTGCCATCTGTTATCAAGTAAACAAACAAGAAACTCTTACGTTTTTATTGTATAGTAAATTGAACAGTTTTAGCTGCATCTGTGTATTATACGTATTCAATTGTTAGGCTTTACACATTCATTTATGCTATGAATGTGTGTGTTCTTTGTAAGGTGGCTAATTAATCTGCAAGCTTCAAGATAAATCTGCAGCCCTTGCTGCCGTGCTGCGTGATTTCTGCTATTGGGTGTTCAATTACATGTCTTCTTTTGTACCTTTTGTTTCCTTTTTTCTATTCTTCCTGGTAATGACCTTTCTCCCAAATTAATGCAGAGTTCTGCACGGGTAAACTAGTCTTTACCTTAAAGTGATATTCTTCCTCGTAATGTCCTTTCTCCCAAATTAGTGCAGAGTTCTGCACAGGTAAACTAGTCTTTACCTTAAAGTGATATTCTTCCTCATAATTTCTTTTCTCCCAAATTAGTGCAGAGTTCTGCATGGGTAAACTAGTCTTTACCTTAAAGTGATATTCTTCCTCGTAATGTCCTTTCTCCCAAATTAGTGCAGAGTTCTGCACGGGTAAACTAGTCTTTACCTTAAAGTGATATTCTTCCTCGTAATGTCCTTTCTCCCAAATTAGGGCAGTGTTCTGCACGGGTAAACTAGTCTTTACCTTAAAGTGATATTCTTCCTCGTAATGTCCTTTCTTCCAAATTAGTGCAGAGTTCTGCACGGGTAAACTAGTCTTTACCTTAAAGTGATATTCTTCCTCGTAATGCCCTTTCTCCCAAATTAGTGCAGAGTTCTGCACGGGTAAACTAGTCTTTACCTTAAAGTGATATTCTTCCTCATAATGTCCTTTCTCCCAAATTAGTGCAGAGTTCTGCACGGGTAAACTAGTCTTTACCTTAAAGTGATATTCTTCCTCGTAATGTCCTTTCTCCCAAATTAGTGCAGAGTTCTGCACAGGTAAACTAGTCTTTACCTTAAAGTGATATTCTTCCTCATAATTTCTTTTCTCCCAAATTAGTGCAGAGTTCTGCATGGGTAAACTAGTCTTTACCTTAAAGTGATATTCTTCCTCGTAATGTCCTTTCTCCCAAATTAGTGCAGAGTTCTGCACGGGTAAACTAGTCTTTACCTTAAAGTGATATTCTTCCTCGTAATGTCCTTTCTCCCAAATTAGGGCAGTGTTCTGCACGGGTAAACTAGTCTTTACCTTAAAGTGATATTCTTCCTCGTAATGTCCTTTCTTCCAAATTAGTGCAGAGTTCTGCACGGGTAAACTAGTCTTTACCTTAAAGTGATATTCTTCCTCGTAATGCCCTTTCTCCCAAATTAGTGCAGAGTTCTGTACAGGTAAACTAGTCTTTACCTTAAAGTGATATTCTTCCTCATAATGTCCTTTCTCCCAAATTAGTGCAGAGTTCTGCACGGGTAAAATAGTCTTTACCTTAAAGTGATATTCTTCCTCGTAATCTCCTTTCTCCCAAAATTAGTGCAGAGTTCTGCATGAGTAAACTAGTCTTTACCTTAAAGTGATTCGTTACGTTGAAAAAATGCATTAAATGCTACTAACTAAAAGTATTCTACATTATTTTCAGGATCAGTTTTCTCAAATTCCTTTTATTTTCAGGTGTCAACTTCTGCGATTTACTGGGAATAAAATCTCATTGCTGATGCTCTGGAACAAGATTTTCACTAAGTGATGCATCTAGAACTAACTGCCTCGAAGAATTGAATTGAATGAGAGTTTCATATTCATTCGATAAATTTGAATGATAGAAAGTTCAGTCTTTAAAGTAAATATTGGACAAGAGGCAATAAGTATTCCATAACTATTATAGAGCAATTTCCATTTCTGTAGACGAAGTTGTCCTCAATGTAATCTAAAAATTCCTGCCAGCTTTTGCGGCAAATTTCTTAATGATGCAAAATAATTAAGGCGTATTTCTCTTACTCAGTCTGTGCTGTTTCGTGATCTAAAAAATCATGTCTAATTTGGAATTAGTTCAACTGTGATACATAGTATTTTTGTGCACTTTCTCTAAAAATATTTCCTGGATTGCAGAGCTGAAAACGACGGTTTGAAATCGAGGAAAGCCACATTTATGTGGTCTTTGGTCTTAACCAGTTTTATATTCAGGAAATCTGTATTTTTGAAATATCCCTGGTTTTTATTTGAGTTCCAGAGTTTAAGGGTTGTTTACGGATTTGAAAATATAGAAAGGAAAGAAAAAGGAAAAAAATGTGGTAATCTTCAATCAACTGTTGCTAAACCATACCTCAGCTATCAACATATTTTCTCAAGTAGCAGCTTTTTTAGTAGTAACTTTTCTCACACCTGATCTTTGGAACGACGTACAAGGACACATGCTCAGGAAAAGTTGTATTCCCGTGAATTTTTTTCAAAAAATAAATTATCAAAGTGTATATCTTAATGGAATATGAAAATCAATATGGGTACAGACCAGGTCTCGAAAAATCTTTAAAATTTCACTAGCCCTGCCGGGCATATTTGTCTAAAAAATACATGCCCGAACAAAATTTTTACATTCCCATAAGTTGTTTTATTGCAAATTAATAAAAGCATTTGAATTTGTGGTATACCATTAATCGGACAAAAAATTAAATTAACGGCTTTATATCTGAATCAAGAATTGTTTTAACATTAATCTAAATCATTAAAAAAGTACATTACAAATAAATATTACATAATATGTCATTATGAGTTTCAGTAAAGTTTTGGAAAGAAATATTTGATTAAAAAATTACATGCCCTGGCGGGCATGTAAAGGTGGAAAGTTCATGCCAGATCGGAATTTTAACATGTCCCGGGCATGTCGGGCATTATAATTTTCGAGCCCTGGTGCAGACCAGTATTCCTCTAATTCTAGTCGGAAGAATTTTTTCTCCTGAACACATTTGAAATCCGACAAAAAGCTATCCCTATTGTTTTTGTCGACCGCCGTTTCTTGAAACAATTATTGTGATAGACATTTGAGAATCCATACAAGGGCAGAACGTATTACGGGGACTTTTTGGCTCAAGATGTCTTCTGAAAGTGGCGAACAGAATAAAAATTTGAGAACCGACGCAAGCGGAAAGGAGTTTACTTGTGCAATTTGCTTGAAACCATGCTCTCAACTGGGCAATCTCATTGTCCACATGAGGACTCATTCGTCCGAAAAGCGATATTCCTGCGAATTTTGTTCAAAAGGATTTTCTCAGAAGATATGTCTGCAAAGACACCTGAGAATCCACACGGGCGAGAAGCCTTATTCCTGCGATGTTTGTCCGAAAGTCTTTTCCAGGAAAAGCTACCTCCAAGCCCATCTGAGAATACATACCGGCGAAAAACCGTTCGCCTGTGAGTTTTGTCCCAAAAAATACGCCCAAAGGATATGTTTGGACAGACATTTGAGATCTCACACAGGGGAGAAGCCTTATTCCTGCCATTTTTGCAAGAAAGCCTTTTTTAGAAATAGCTACCTTCAAATACATTTGAGAATTCATACGGGCGAAAAGCCTTATTCCTGTAAGTTTTGTCCAAAAATGTTTCCAGAGAAAGCGTCACTGAATAAGCATTTGATAGAGCACACGGGAGAAAAGTCATACTCATGCGAGTTTTGTCCGAAATTGTTTTCTGAAAGAGCGACGCTGATCAGACATTTGAGAGCCCACACGGGCGAAAAGCCTTATTCCTGCAAAATCTGCTCCAAAGGATTTTCTGAGAAGAAGAATCTTGTCGAACATACGAGGATCCACACGGGCGAAAAGCCGTTCTCCTGCCCATTGTGTTCAAAACCATTTGCAAGAAGTAGCTCTCTCTATCATCATTTAAAAACTCATACAGGAGAAAAGGCTTATTCCTGCGAATTTTGTTCAAAATCTTTTTCTGTCTTTGGGTATCTTAAGAAGCACTTAAGAAGTCACACAGATAAAAAAGTCGAGTCCGTTGTTTATGGAAATTTCGATGGAAAACGTTTTCCAGAAACTACACTTGAAGGAAAAGTAGAGGTAACATTTTCCTCATTGCATAATTGCACATATCCAGATAAAACGTAAAACAGTCTGCTAATCTGTCAACCAATTCCTTAAACGTTTTCTTCAAAGAAAAGAAAAAAACACTATACACCTCCATGTTCTTAATCACTGCTAACAGCAAAGTCGAAACACACTGTGACTAGCATGGTTGCTGAAACATCATGATTATTAATAAATGTGTTAGTTTCATGTGGAACAGAAGGATATTGCCACACAGAAATTATGATACGTTTCAGATTATGATGCCAACAAAATTATGATACGTTTCAGAATGAAAACTGGCTACACTATGACTAGCATGGTTCCTGAGACATCATTATTATTAATAAATGTGTTAGTTTCATGTGGAACAGAAGGATATTGCCACGCAGTTAACAAAATTAAGATATGTTACAGAATGAAAACTAGTTAATTATTTAAAATCATTTGTTAATATAAATGTTGAACTAAATGAACTATTTAATCATTAGTTAATTTATTTTAAAAGCGACTGCAATTGTGCAGACACTTTTTTAGTTTCAGCAAAAAGTTTTTGCTTGATAAGTTTTTATTTATTTATTTTTTAAAGAAAGTACCAAAATTCTCTGCTAGCTTAGAAAATTTTCTGAGCTGTATTGCATAAATTAATAAAAAGAACTTTGTGCACAAGTAACGTTAAAAATTGCACCTTATTTTATAGCACAAATAAGCATTAAAAGGCAGATTTATGTTTCAGGATTGCTTGGGATCCCTTCTCAATGGGATAGTGGAGCTTCTAGATGCAATTGGAGGTTTTTGCATCTAGAAGCTCCACTATCACATTGAAAGAGTGAGGGATTCCGTGCAATCCCGAAACATATGCAGAGCCCGATTAAGACAGTCGGGGGCCCAAGGCACAACATTATTTGCGTGACCCCTATGGTACGAAAAGTATAAATACTGGGTAATAATGTATAAAGTTAAATAAGCTTGGAGGTTATTCCATTAATACTGGGTTCATACCCAATTGGCAATGGGGGGGGGGGGGGGGGAAGTAGGTACTCGCACGACAGCCTGCTATTCTACACTCTATATTGTTTTTATTCAATATGATTTTTGTGTTATTCATTACATAAGCAAACTTTTTGAATACACATATTTCATTTTCAAATTTTACTGTAACATTTAATAATTTTATAACATTAAATAAATAAAAAACAGTAATAATAATCGAAGGAAAACACATGCTATGATTGAAATAATCAGAAGATAAATTGCTCGTTATTATTAAATGCTTTGGTATTAATACTATAATTTAAAAAAATGGCAACTTTTTGCTTGCCATTTAAATGAGTTAAGATCTTTCCATCTTGTAAAGAAATATCTTTTAAGAGATAACTTCAGAAATCTTTCTTACAATTCTTGGGCCCAAGGCCGCGGCCTAGTTATCCTTTGCGGTAAGCAGGCATTGTACATATGCTTGCATTTTAGTGTTTATTTGTGTCATTAATAAAGTGTAATTTTTAACTGTATTTGCATGTTTATTTGTATTAAATAAGTATGCTCACAACAGCTCATTGTCTTAAAAATTCCCTACACCTCAATGCAAATTTATTGTTCCTTCTGAGGTTGTGATTAATGGAAAAACCTCTCAATTTTGAATAATGTTATTTTTTGCTAAGAAACACAGACATTTTGCTAGAGAAAATTTATAGATGTGCGCAGAATATTAGAAATGAGTAAGAAGCAAAGAAATTGAATTTTTAACTTTCAATTGTTATTTAATTTAATGAATAGTAATAATGTAGTTTGTTAAATGTGTGCATTCTGAAAATGTTAAAAGTTATCTAGTGTTGTATGAGATAAATTTATTATTGATCAATGAAATTGCACATAGGTATATATGTATTTTTTTCTTTTTTATTAAAGAAGAAATGAATAAAAGCCACTGAAACATATAGATTTAATGATTATTTATGTTTCACAGATGTGAGAAAAGAAACGCTTTGTTTATACTCTTAAGTATATATATATGGACCAATTTACGTTAATTAAGTGTCCTCTCCACAATGTCTTTTTCATTTAAACAGCTCAAATTAGCTATTATTCTCAAAGTTCACAAATCTCACGAAATTTTCGTCGTATTTGACGAAATGGCTTCGCGAAAAATGCTCCTGGTAAACCTTTCGTCAAATTGGCGAAATTTGTGTAGTCACTTTTCAAAGTCGCGTGATTGCCCGAGGAAAGAATCCGCCCGAGGACGAAATTTTCTTGACGATTGAAGAATCGTCAAAACTGAGAACTCCATTTCTGAGAGTGCTAACTTTAAGGAGAAAAAGAAATTACTTCTAGCAGTAGTAGTAATTTTAATACTGCTAGTACTAGTACTACCTTGGGGCGTGGTAGCCTAAGTGGTTACGATGTCGGACTTCCAACCGAAAGATTGGGTGTTCGACACTCGAGCCGCTGAAGAACCCTATGTACACTTGGGGATACATGCATTTAAAATCCGTGGACCCCCACTACTCCAATTGCCTTTGACCCGGGGGAGGGCAACTAGCTCGTTCTGTCACGGCACTCGCCATTTGTGTTTTGATAAGCGTTCTGACACGACCATCTAGAAAAAGCTAAAGAAATAAGTTCCTCTCATCGATGAATATTTGGAATTTGTGGTTTCATTTTGAAATTGTTAGGTTAGTTGTGGAACTAGGGGTCACGCCAGATAAAATTCAGGTTCGTTTTCGAACCCTTCACAAAATACCAAATGATCAAAATAGACACTTCACAAAGTTCCAGTCAATCAAAATGGCCCCTGCACAAAATTCCAGTCAATCAAAACGGACCCTTCACAAAATTCCAGTCAATCAAAACGGACCCTTCACAAAATTCTAGTCAATGAAAGCCGAACCTTCCTTCAACATTCCGAGCTACCAATTA
This sequence comes from Octonoba sinensis, assembly GCA_038502835.1. Taxonomy (NCBI): domain Eukaryota; kingdom Metazoa; phylum Arthropoda; class Arachnida; order Araneae; family Uloboridae; genus Octonoba; species Octonoba sinensis. Next base: position 112,040,833 of record CM076606.1, read on the forward strand.
GTACGTTTTCGGAATTATTTATTAAATAAACGGCCAAAAATAATGAAAAATTTCAATACTGAATATTTAAATTTTGAATTTTCACAAAATATTTTTAAAATTCACAAAAAAAACTGACCTTGTTGATAATGCTGGATTGACCCCTGGGAACATTTAATCAAAACAGAAAAAATATAGTGCTTTATTTATTACACAAACTAATGTAAAAAAGGACGAAAAATTAAAAGATAATTTTTTATAAATTGAAAAAAAAAACAGAACGCATGTCAGGCACACCCGCTGCCAGACTTTTTTTTTCGAGGGCTGAGGGCTTTATGATATAACGGGATTAGCAATGTAACGTACATTACCATAGTAGGACTGGAATATTGCCTGTATTACCATACTAGGATCGGGAATTATGATTATATTACCTATCGCTACGCTTCTGCTGCCTCATTTTTCCAAATCACTGATGTACCCATTCAAAACTAAAGCAGTAGTAAATCCTATAAAAGACTTACACCAAAATTAACTACAGCAAAACCCCGTTATAACGCGGGTATCGGGGGACATGTTCGGCACCCGCGTTATAACATAACTGCGGTATAGTGAATCTATACCGCGGAACCATATTCACGAAATAATGCTCGCTCCTGTTGCATCATTTTAAACTTTATCAATTACTCGTAACTTTTCTTCTCCCTATAGCCTATAGTATTTTTTTTTTCTTTTCTTCTTTGCTGCCATTTTATTCTCTGTAATTACTGTTCAAGAAGCACACATCTCAGCTAAGCAATCAATCTATCAATCGATAGGTTATAAACCAACTGTGTTCCGAGAAAAAAATGCTTAAAAATCTCTCTATGTTATCAGCATGGAATTGTGAAGGGAGAGGTCTTAAGAAAAAATTAGATTTTGAAGGGAAGGAACGTAGGGTCAGTTGGGGTAATTGTAAACGCTTTTTCAAAGTTTTAACTTTTGACACTTCCCTACCTCTTGAATGAATTCAGAGGTAAAATTGTGAGCATTGTAGCCACTACTGTACTTCTTGTGAGTAAATGTGTGCAAAAATTTTGACTTTATGACAATTTGTTAGCGAATGAACTCGTGTTTACAATTACCCTAGAGATCTGGGGTAAATGTAAACAGTGATTTATTTTTGAATAAGGTTGATGCAAATGGAAAATTGTTTCATACACAGTGTGCTTGAATGCTTAAGAAGTTCCGCAGCAATGGTTCTCAATCTGCGGCCAACAGGCCGCATGTGGTCCGCTGAGTTATGTTATGAGTCGTCTCAGATCATTTAACGAGAAATATTTTGCAAAAAATCAAGTAATGCGACAGATTTATGTAACATTTGTCCCGCAGTGTATCAGTCGGTTAAGCTTGGATCCCACAAAACACCGAAAGTGAAGCACAACTGGCCGTGGTCAACGCTTGGGAGGGTGACCACCTCCAGCGACTGATTCCTCTGAGACCAAGTGCGCTTAAGGGGGCTGTGCACGTAAAATACATCGTCGCTTCACATGTCCACCAAGTTAGAAATAATTTCCGCTGAGGGACCAACCTAGAGGTGACGATCTCTCATCTGGGAGCTGGTTCAAAATCATTTAGCCCCTCTGAGCCAAGTGTACTTCATTCTATCGAAGCTGCTCATTAATAATCTGCTCATTAATAATCAGTAGAAGTTTCCTTAATATAATTCATGTTCGCCCTGCAAGGGGGGCTTGGATTTCCGAGTGGCATTAGCAACAATATATGGGGTAATTGTAAACACCTAACTTGCACATGAAAAATAACAAGGAAGATTAAATTCACAATCAAATGTTTTCAGCAGCATTCCATATGACAAATAAAAATGGTTGAAACCGCTTACATCGCTTTTGTAGATGAGCTGGAGAGGAAAATGTAAGATCACTAAATTTTGTTGAACAACTTTTTTCACTGTGCCATTTTCAAACAATAGTAACGCCTGCACAGTTGTTTCGAAACTTATGAAACTGTTTCAGTGTCTTCGCTATGCTGCCAGGTTATCACTCATAAGCAGTTAAGTTTTCAAAACCATCACAAGTGTAGTTATGAAGCTTGTTTACAATTACCCCAACTGACCCTATTTTTCACTGGGAAACATGTTTACTTTTCAGGAATGTTAAAGAATCTGGAATATGAAGGTTGATAGCGCTTAAATAAGGAATCATCTTTAAATGGCAATGATAAAGGGTGGTTTAAACGTCGGGGGACATGACACAGTCACCGTGGTATACTGGGGCGCGTTATAACGGGGTTTTACCGTAACTTCAAAAGCAAGAGGTCATTATATGGAGCATTTGATTTAATGCGGAAATTCACGCCTTCATGTATACTTGTATTGTAAAAAACAAAAAAAAGCTATCTCTTCTTTAGTTGAAATTTACACTCAGACGTAATAAATGCAAGTCTTAGGTGTGCATTCACAGTAATGGGTACAGATACATTTTGCTTCTGTCGTAATCGATTGTTGCTTCAATAAAAAAAAAACCATAAGTGAGGAATAAGTGACATCATATTGCAATCATCAAATCATGGTCTTCTGGGGAGAAAGTCCATTTCAATGCCCCAATTTTCAAAAAAATGCCAATTGGACAATGCGATGGAGTGGTTACTAAATTAAGAACCAATGATGAGCGCTGAAAATTTCGTTGCCACCGTATTTGGCTTGTCTTAAATGTATTCAGAAGGTGCATTCACACCAGCAGCGAAAGAAACATTTTGCGTTTGTCGTAATAGGTTGCTGCTATGGTTATCAAACTAACAGCAATGACGTAGTCTTCTATAGCTCACGGAACAAATTACGGTTGTCTGGACAAAATATGAAAGTCGCTTTTAATGATACTATAAAAACCCTGAATCAATCGATACAAGAGCGTGGTTGTTATGTAGCACCAATGAAGTGCCCTGTAATGTTTCGTCGCTTATTCGCTTGGTGTGATGGATGCACCCTAAAACGCCCTCTACACATACGTTCTTAACCGCGCGTCTGAACGCGGCGCATGCAACCGCGCTCAAGAACGCGAGTAAAACAGTGGCCTCTTAAAGAGTGTGTCGTAATAATGTACCACATTCTTAACCACGAGGAAGAACGCGATCAGATGCGGGGCGTTCATGGAGTCCCCTACAGAGTAGCGTATGGAATTTAAGAGACAACAACGTTCCACGATCCATTCACAACACAATACAATGTAATACAGTAAAGAAAAATCATTAATGAATGAATTACCGTAATATACACGTAACAAACACACATACCACTTAGTGATTTCAGACACAAAACCGAGCAAAAGGCATTTTTCATTGCAGAAGCAACAGCCTGCAGAATTGTCCAATCATCCCACTTTGATGCGATGCGCGGTTAAGAACCGGCGTATGTAAAACTAGTAAGCCCGGCGGTCATACGAAATGACCGCTGCTCTAGATATTATAAATATACAATTCTCCCAGTAACCGAAAATGCACATCAAATCAAAGAGAGATTTATCAGGTAGAACAGTAAAGTTTAATGAATAAATAATAAACATGTAATAATTTCGGGATATTCTTACCGAGAAAAGATTAATAATGTATTATATAATAGTTATAATAATCTGCAAAATAAATTTTTTTTTCTATATAATCAAATTGTTTGAAAAATATTTATTTATATCCAGCATAATCATAGTCGAAACAATAGTTTTAACGAAACTGGTAAAAAGAGCGCTGCCACTTTAATACAAAAAAAAAAAAAAGCGCAGACGATAAATAACTTAAATCAAAGAAAGAAGCATTAAATTAAATTCGCGTTTACATTAATTTTTAACGGAGATTGCAAATCTAGCGATGCCTTACTCAAAATGCTAGAGAAATGTCTTGATTATTAGTCGTTTTCATTATGGAAACAATAGTGTAGATGGCAGCACGATGCAGTTTTCTCGTAAGCTATCGGCGACAAACAACTTAAGCCGCTTATATATAAGATGAATCATTTCTTGGTGCGCGATTATAAGCGCGCATCTGAGTGTCCATTCTTAACGGCGTCATGAACGTCCTAAATTTGCATTTACAAGGCGCACTCATGAACGCGGATCTGAATGGCCCGCCGTCTGGAGCGCGGGTAAGAGCGAGTGTGTAAAAAGCGTTTGAGTCTGTAAATAATTTTCGACATCTAACGAGCATGGTGGACGGCTCCAGGTGACAAACCGCACATCTCTCATAAGGGCAGATCCAAGAAAAATCCAAATTCTTTAACCCTCTCTAGAAGGGGGCGGGGCCGATTCAGGTGGGTTGTGATTGTTCAAGTTATATTTTTGCGTAGTCAGCGATATTTTCTTTTTTTACACGGCTTTATGTAACTTGATTTGTCACAGAAGTTTGTTACACGGTTTTCGACCACTATTACTGCTTAAATTATCTTCAAACTTAGCACACAATTGTATCTTCGGTGACCATACAATATTCCATCCATTTTCTAATTTATATAACGTTAATTAGGGGAAAAAATTAATAATTTTGGCTTTGAGGAAATGATCAGAATTATTATCTGTCGAATGGCAACGATAGCTCTGTTTGGATAATGCAACAATGTTATTTAACTTGATTTGTCACGAAAGTTTGTTACGCGGTCTTCGACCCCTCTTACTGCATAAATTATCTTCAAACTTTGCACACAAGCTTATCTTCGATGACAATACAATATTCCATTCATTATATAATTTATTATAATGTTCATTAGGAAAAACAACTAATAATTTTGTCTCTGAGGAAATTGCCAGGATTAATATTTGTCGAATGGTAGCCTTCCGTGCTACCATGCCACACTCTCAGAAATAGAATCGTCACTTTTGAGGACTTTTCAATCGTCAAGAAAATTTCGTCATTTACAACGATACGTTCCTCGCGCGATCACGTGACTTTAAAAAGTTACTACACAAATTTTGGCAATTTGACAAAAGGTTTACTCGGAGCACTTTTCACGAAGCCATTTTGTCAAATACGACGAAAGTTTCGTGAGATTTGAGCATGCGTTTCTGAGTGCACAGGACCGGGGTTCTATTCCCGGGACTCAGCCTTTCATCCCAGCAGTGGGGTCGATAAAATGAGGTCGATCCCTTTATATGTAATGTATGTATATGTAATCGATCCCTTTTCAATGCGACAGGGAGCTTCTAGATGCAAAACATCTAGAGCTTCTAGATGCAAAACATTTTGCATCTTCTAGATGCAAAATGTTTTGCATCTAGAAGCTCCCTGTCGCATTGAGAAAGGGATTCCAAGAAATCCCGAAACATATGTCTGCGTTTTAATGCTCATTTGTGCTTTAAATTAACGTGAAATTATATTTCTATTACTGTTTACTTGCACAAAGTTAAATTATTGTTAACAAAATAATACTTATCTTATAGCAGGGGAAAAAGCAAGATCTGGAATAATTATAGAAAAATAAATACCATTTTTCAAAAAAACTTCTATTCAGGTTGAGTAAAAGAACTTATTCAGGAAATACGAAACAAAGCTGTATAACATTTGTAATAAACTGAATATAAACAAATTCAAAATTCTTGATTACTTTAATGTGTAACCAACCGTATTAGCGGTTGTTCACAAATAATGTCTCACTTTGAGAAAGGGAGGAAAACATGAATTAAAATTTGTGTACACGATTGAATTGCCATCTCACTTCATTTTACACATTAATTTATATGAACACTTAGAAAACTGGATATACCTTAGAAGTTGAATAAAAGAAAAGATTTCGAATTGAATTTGAATGCTTGTGTTAATAAAAAAAATGACTGGCATAACAAAAGAATTGAATATTACTTTAAGTTTGTATAAGTCAGAAAAGTTCGTCAAAAAAAAAAATAATAATAATAATTAGGTACTGTCTTGGAACTGACATTTTGTCGTGTCGATTTCATCAAAATATGGATTTTTAAAATATTATTTTGGTGAAATTGAGGCAACCACAATATATACAACACTTCTAAGAGAGTACCTAATTGTTTTTATTGGACAAACTTTTTTTACTTATACAAAATTAAAATAATATTCAAATATTCAATACTTTTCTCAATGCTAGTCATTTTAAATAACATAAGCAATCAAATTCAATTTCAAACCATTTTTTTTTTAATCAAGTTCTAAGATAACAGTTTTATAAATGTTCGTATAAACTAATATGAAGAATGGAATGAGATAGCGATTCACTCATGTAAACTAGTTTTAATTCACGTTTATTCTATTTTATTAATTTTAAAAATCTATAAAGGTCAGGGCTATAAAGCAAAATATATCAAGTTTTAAAATACTATTGTTTCTTATTGATCTTCTACCGTCTTATGTACCAATTATGTTTTTTCATTTTTTTTTTCGCAGAAAAATCGAATTTCGCAGAATGCAAAACGCGTGGCATAAATAAATAAATGAAATTAATTAATGAATACTTGATAATTAATATTTATATATGTAAAAAAAAATTGGAAATCAAGTAAACAAAATTATAAGCATCTTTTTCTACCTGTTAAAAGTGGTTTAAAGCGAAAAATTATTTCATTTTTAATGATGGTTTAAAAAAAATAATAATTAATTAAAAAAATAAGTATCTTAATTTTTAATGGAAACTGCAAGCTTAATCTATTATCTAGCGGAATAGAAAAACTCCCATTCCTTACACGAATCTTCGCAAAAGCGAATCGCGTGGCAACTGTCATCTGTCGAACTCGGATAGTTTATAACGGCAAATAAATTGAGCATTTGCTATAAAAGTAATCTACCAATTTTATTGAGACAAAAACTGTATTTAGTTCATACTGTTTCTCGATGATTAACACCGATTTCAAGTCGGAAAAAAATTCTTTGCTTTAAACAGCAGCTGCTAAAAGAATGACCGTTTTCACTCAGTATCATTAACATGGATCTGGCTCCCAGACCCGGGAGCATAGAGAGCGAGCGCTCTCTAGGAAACATGAATAAAACCGGTCCATTTTTCAACTCGCAACCTCGTAGAAGATTCGTCTCCTTCTTTCAACTCCCTGAACTAAACCCAGGGGGTTCCACGTTAGGCCGACCACTTGACCGGAACTTCTGGCTCTGCACCCCAGGGCTCTCGGTCTCGAAAACTGTGATGGGCACATGTCTCCCAAAAGGGCTGGCGCGCCACTAAGTTTTAGTTTTAGTTTATTATGTGTCGAATGGCAACGATCGCTTAGTTTGGATAATGCAACGATGTTACTTAACTTAATTTGTCACGGAAGTTTGTTACGCGGTTTTCGACCACTATTACTGTATTTTGGTTTTTTGTAAAATAAAACCGTATAACTTAAAACATTTTTTGGAGATTTAATATTTTCCAACATAACCTTGTAAAACGCCATTTCAGAGTTCATTCCAGTTGTTTTAGCCATTTCAGAGTTCTTCCTTCAACGTAATTCTAGTCTAAAATTTATGGTTTATTTTTAGTATCATTTGAACTAACTAGTTGCCTTCTTTTTCAGGTTATAAAGCTCTCCGAGGTTGAAATAAATGTACTTTCTAAACATGCCAGCTTTAAGAAAAGCTCCTTCAAAGCTTTTTAAGAAGAGAGTGGTTTCTAAAGGGTGTGGATGTTACACACCTCAAGAGGGTTCAGTCTGTGAAATTAAAATTATTAGTGACGATTTTAAACTTATGACTGATAGTTTAGATGATTTGCAAACAAAAGAAATAATTGTAGGAGATGCTGATGAATCCATCGACCACATAATTGAAGACTGCCTTCGAACAATGAAGAAAGGTGAAATATGTTGTGTGCATTTTCAACGTCCTGATGCTCATACAGACAGCACTTGTCTGATGGGTGCAACAGAAAATATAAAACAAAACTCAAACTCTCATATAGATGCTGTTGATATTGAGTTTAGTGGTACGTTTACTATTTGTTCAGGAAATTCTAAACCAGCAGAGCTTGCCAGTAAAATTGAGCAGGATTTAAGCAGTGAAAAAGATGTTTTTACAGCTGAAATGGTTACACGGAGCCCTTCTATTGCAGCACATGAAAATGTATCTTTTATTGCCGCACATGAGAATGTATCTTCTATTGCAGCATATGAGAATGTATCTTCCATTGCAGCACATGAAAGTGTATCTTCTATTGCAGGACATGAAAGTGTATCTTCTATTGCAGCACGTGAAAGTGTATCTTCTATTGCAGCACATGAGAATGTATCTATCATTGAGGATGGCTCTGACGAGTCAATTAAAATTCATTTTCAACTTTTGTCTTATACTAGAGAACCTGAAATATGGGAATTGAATATTACAGAAAAATGGCGTAGAGCTATCATAAACAAAGAGGATTAGAGCTATACGGTCGTGGATCGTACCAGTATGCATTTAGGCATTTCGGATTAACTTTAAAATATGTTATTTCATTAGAACATGATGTGTCTTCAGGTCTAGAAGAAGATATAGATATCAAACATGATGTGTCTTCAGGTCGAAAAAAGGATAGGTATATCAAAAGGTTGAAATTATCTTGCTACCTAAATCTTGCTGCATGTCAGATGAGACATCACAACTCTCAATCAGTGGTAATTAACTCAACTAAAGCTTTATCTATTCAACCTAAAAATGCTAAGGCTTTGTATAGACGTGGGGTAGCTTATTTACAATTACAAGAGTATGAGAAATCTGGGGAAGATTTGACAGCTGCTCAGCAGCTTGAACCCCAAAATCGAGCAATTTCCAATCAGTTACAAGTACTTAAAAATCAGGTTCAACGATTGAATCAATTTCATGCACATGCTATGAAAAAGATGTTCTCATAGGGCCAAGGCCTATGTTTGAGTTTCAAAAGGAAATTCTCTTAAGTCTTGAATGTATTTTTGCCATTTTGTTGCACTTGCCTTATTTCTTAATCAAGATTTTTTTTTGAGATCTATTTAATAATTTTGTTTCATATTGCACTTTGTATGATTTTTTCTGAAAAACATAAGCTGCAACATTACTTTAAAATTGATGTTTTACCGAGTACAAGACCAGTATTACTGAATGTAATTTTGCAAAGCATTTGTGAAATGTTAATAGCAAATAAAAATATTTTGTAATTCTGTACATGAATATAATTATTTCTGTAAACTTCTTTAGAGAAAAATTACAACTTATTTAGAGTCGGACATAAGAATTATATTTAATTTTCTCTCTAATTTTAATCATACAATGTTATTTTTTTTTTAATGCTCCCTTTAATAATCTGGATTTTAGAAAAGTTATTACATTAGAAACTCATTAGCAGTACTACTATTTGTAAAATTAAATACATTTTCTATGCATTAAATTACGAAAAAGTTCCTGAAAATGCATTGAAATTATATTTCCTATAGGGTGTCTTGTTTTTCTAAAAATGTTATCTTATAATTTTTATAAACGAGCACTATCACCATGTGATTTGATAGATTTTCTTAGTTGAAGATACCCTGGCCATTGAACAAATATGCTTCAAATGTTATATTAACCCATCTGTGCATACTATTTGACCTTGACACTTTTAATACCTAATAGAAGCAATTTGCAGCAGAATAAAATAAATGCTCTAATTTCAATCAGTTTTCATGCATTTTATACCTTGTATTTCATGCTAAATATAGGAATAACATATCGACAAAAGTCTGATCATCAAACAAGGTACACTTTTTCCAGTTTTAAATATTGTTAACCGTCTTACAGTGGCAGTGGCGCAACTGCCATCTGAGGACTGTGGCAAATTCATTGGATGGGGCCCCCCCAAAAAAATCCCGTGTCATTTTGCCAGCTCTGCCACCCTATAGTTACGCCACTGCCGTCTTATAACATTACAAGTTGATCCCATTTTATCCGAAAGCATTGACATGTTTATCCGAATTTGGATTTTAATGCTACTGTATCGTCTAAGATAATGCTGATCTTATTATCACTTAAAAAGCTGAAATTTGAATCAAGAATTAATCTTTTAAAGTAAATAACTCTTTCTGGCTACACACTAGCACAACTCCACAGGAAATAGCTGTGCTTGCTGCTGCAGAAAACTTTTTCCAGGTTAGAATTTCTGATTATGTTTTGTGTATTTTATAATTATACAGGTGTGAGCAAAAAAAAAAAAGCATGCAGTCGTTCGGCTTTTCAAGCAATCTTTTCTGTGTGAAAGGAGATAACTTTCGTACAACTTACATGAGACAGAGGTGTGAGAACGCTGGAAGTTGTAAGGACATCTTTTGGCGTGTCCTTACAATTTCCAGCGTACTAAGGTGAAAAATTTATCAATCAATCAAGCAATCTTGTCTGTGTGAAATGAGATAATTTTCTCGCAACTTATATGCGACAGAGGTGTGAGAACGCTGGAAGTTGTAAGGACATCTGCCAGCGTAAGAACTAGTCCAAAACTTGGCTTGAAAAGTACTAGTTTGAAAGTTGGATTTGGAGAAAATTCCTGATCGCAGCACATTCCTGGTTTGTGAAACCAAGTGTCTTCTGAATCTCGCAATGTGAAATTAAGAGAATGAGAATAAAAAATATATATACAGTGAAACGTGTAAGTTGACCACTTGCGGTGCAGCACTTTAGTGGTCTACTTTGATTTTGACTACTTTAGTGGTGACAGGTAGTCAACTAACTTATAGAGGGTGAAAGGCTAATTCCGTTCCTGACAAAAGTGTTCAACATTACATGTTTTACTGTACACGCATTCCATTAGAATACTGTTGCATCTAGACATACCGTGATGATAAATGATTATTTAGATGCCATATTCCACCATACCATAAAGTTTTGCTCAAAACGTTCAGAAAGACCCTGTGAATATAAATCACACGCAATACATATATACGCACACAACGATACACAGAAATAATGTCGTTATTTTGAAGTAATTAAGCCTTAAACCATTATTTTTCACAACTCTTTTCCTTGAAAGCACTATGTCTATAAACAAACTTGAAGCCTAAATATTTCTAGAACAAATATTAGAAAATAACTTCAAATTAATTAATAATACATAAATAGCAGTCATAGAATCGGAAAAAATGAAATCTCGTGTAATTTTTAATAATGTGATAAAATAAATTTACAGGGCAGTTAACAGTTTTACAAATTGAAAAGAACAGAATCCATAAGAAAGAATCCATAAAAGAATTAAATATAGTATAGTTAACAAACATAATCAAAACATCAAAACGTTCATGTTTCGTCTGGAAATTCTAACTTTAATTTTGTGACTTTAATTAATAAAATATTCCATGAATTAATAAAGAATGGACTATTTTTTATGCTGTCAATGATTTAGCAACAGATTGTTTCTTGAAAAAAATAAAGCCTTTGACAGTATGGATTTTTAAAAGCTTTTAGCAGGCTTTCTTGCAAAGTAAACAGCTCCAAACAAAATTTACAATAAGACAATGGTTTGGTAGCATGGATTCCCAAATGCTCTTTCAGGTTTGCCATGCTTTGCACTTGTAATCATGCAGTATTATATGTGTAGATTTTTGGAAAACCGTAATTTTTTTTTAATTTTCGGAACACATGCTTGAAAAATTTCGGAAAATAAAGAAAATTCCTCCCAACAAATTTCACATGGTTTTAGTTGTCCGCCTTTATGGCTTCTCAAGCCAGTACCTCAGTTATGCTACTTGAGAGAATGTCTCAGACACCAGCGTTTTGATAGCATGGACCTTGGAGTGTTCTTTCAGGAGGCCCTGGTGAGTAAATGCCTTGGAACAGATTTCACAGGAGTACGGTTTCTCGCCCGTATGGATCCTGATGTGTACTCTCTTACTCGAAGCCGAAGCCAAAGTCTTAAAACAGATTTCACACGTGTACTGTTTCTCCGCAGAATGGATCCGTTTCTCGTGACTTCTGAAGTTCGAATAATCGGAAAAGGCTTTAGAGCAAATCTTGCACGAGTACGGCTTTTCGCCTGCGTGTATTCTCAAGTGCACTTTCAAATGACCCCGCTCAGAAAATTGCTTCGAGCAGACGTCACAGGAATACGGCTTTTCCCCGGCATGGACCCTCAAGTGCACCTTCAAGCGATCCCGCTCAGAAAATTGCTTAGAACAGATTTCACAGGAAAACGGTTTTTCGCCCGAATGCACCCGCAAGTGCCTTTTCAGGTGGGTGTGTAGATAATATGCCTTAGAACAAATATTACAGGGATACGGTTTTTGGCCGGTATGGACTGGCATATGTTCTTTCAGGCGTGCTCGTTTAGAAAATGCCTTAGAGCAAACCTCGCAGGAATATCGTTTTTCGCCTGTATGGAGTGTCAAGTGCTGTTTGAGGTTTGGAAGTGTAGAAAATGACTTTAAACAAGCCCCACAGGAATACGGTTTTTCACCAGTGTGAACTACCATGTGCTTTTTAAGGTATTCTTGCCGTGAAAATGCTTTAGAGCAAATTTGACAGGAATATGGCTTTTCGCCAGTGTGGACTCTCATGTGCGTTATCAGCTTTGAGGCGCAAGGGAACGTTTTGGAGCAAACTTCGCAAAGATGCAAGCTTTTGCCTGCATTTTTATTCATGTTTTTGACAGTTTAACAAACAACAGAGCACTTCAGAAGAAAGTTCACAAACAAATGATTTTCCTCCGCTACAGGTTATTTTGCATTGTTTAAGGTTTAAATCTTCCTTGGGCAAAAAAAAATAAGAATATCTTTTTATGTCAGAATGAGTCGTTGGCACATACAAAAATCCTTGCAACAAAATTTTTTTTTCCTTACAATGTCTCAAAGCGCATGCCGCAGCAGAAATGTAGAAACACAATTCGATATATAATTCATCAGTAGAAGAAAACTCGTCAAAGTGAATACTTCAGTGCCAGATCTGCGGCAATGAGAGGATGCCACAGCAGAAACACAGGAAAGTACTTTGGTATATAATTCATCAGTAGAAGAGAACTCGTCAAAGTGAATACTTCAGTGCCAGATCTGTGACAATGAGAGGATGCCACAGCAGAAACACAAGAAAATACTTTGCTATGTAATTCATCAGTAGAAGAGAATTTGTCAAAGTGAATACTTCAGTGCCAGGTCTGTGGCAATGAGAGGATGCCACAGCAGAAACACAGGAAAATACTTTGGTATATAATTCAGCAGTAGAAGAGAACTCGTCAAAGTGAATATGTCAGTGCCAGGTCTGCAGCAACTTAGGGAAATAACTCTTTCATCAGAACTCAGATGACCATTCTGTTCCTGTAACAAATTGGAAAAATTATTAAAAAATATTTTTGTTCAAAGTGCACAAGTTAAATTTAAAAAATTTCTAATTGAATTTAGGCCCCTCAAAGAGAGGGTGAGTTTTTATATCTTAGGCATACCTGCTCGTTTTTATTCAATGACGTACATGAATTGCTTTACCGCTGCATATGTTTTGTGTATTTCATAATTATATAGCAGGTGTGAGCAAAAAAAAATTGCACGCAGTCGTCTGAGTGAAAGAATGAATGAATAAATGACTGAAAGAAGGAATGAATTAATGACTGAAAGAAGGAATGACTGAATAAATGAGTTAATGAGTGAATAAATGATAAATGAGTGAATGAATGAAAAATAAATAAATGAGTGAATGAATGAAAATAAATAAATAAGTAAAAAATACATGAATGAATAAATGAATGAGTGAAAGAATGAATGAATAAATGAATGAGTGAAAGAATGAATGAATAAATGAATGAGTGAAAGAATGAATGAATAAATGAATGAGTGAAAGAATGAATGAATAAATGACTGAAAGAAGGAATGACTGAATGAATGAATTAATGATAAATGAATAAATGAGTGACTGAATGAAAAAATAGATAAATGAGTGGATGAATGAAAAAATAAATAAATGAGTAAAAATACATAAATGAATAAATGAAAAAATAAATAAATGAGTGAATGAATGAAAAATAAATAAATGAGTAAAAAATACATGAATGAATAAATGAAAGAATGAATGAGTGAGTGAACGAAAGAAAGAATGAATAAATGACTGAATGAATTAATGAGTGAATAAATGATAAATGAATAAATGAGTGAATGAATGAAAAAATAAATAAATGAGTAAAAAATACATGAATGAATAAATGAATGAGTGAAAGAATGAATGAATAAATGAATGAGTGAAAGAACTAATGAATAAATGACTGAATGAATGAGTGAATAAATGATAAATGAATGAAAAAATAAATAAATGAGTAAAAAATAAATGAATGAATACATGACTAAGTGAAAGAATGGATGAATAAATGAAATAATGAATGAGTGAGTGAATGAATATGTATTATCCGTTGGAAAAGGTATATTTGAAGTAATTAAGAACTAAAGCTAAATGAGAGAGCTAGATTATAAATTTGAAGTTGGTGTGAATGGGAAAGTACGCTCGTATAGCTCCAGACGCAACTTCTTGTTTATTCAATGACCTACATGAATTGCTTTTTTGAAGCCAATCTAATTCCTAAAAATAATTTCCAGGAGAAATTCAGGTCTGTATTCGGACACTTCCCAAAATTCTGAGATTCCAAAAAATCATTCTTTTTGCAGAATCACAAAAATGTTTTTAAAATTCACAAAAAATGGACCCTGTTAAAAAAAAGCTGGATCGACCCCTGAATTTAATAAAAATTTTTTTCCATGTTTAAGTCCCTAACATGCACACATAATATCCTTGCACTTTCCATTAGAAAAATACTGATTATTTGGCCATTTCTACCAAGCCGAAACTGGATGTTCGGCCTTTTCTTCTGGGCCGAAGCTGAATAATTGACAGCTGAATAACAAAATTTCTAAAAATTAATTGTAGTTGAAAGTGTTTGGCTAAATAAATTCAAAAGGGAACACAATGTTTCTGACTATTTTTCCTATGCTTTAATTAGGTTTGTTTAAAATTTAAAACACATCTAAAATCAATGTATTTTTCATATTGCTTTAAATGCAATAAATTTGATAATACATTATCAATTTATTGCATTTGATAATATTCAAAACAATAGGGTTCTTGTTTTGAATATTGGTCAAAACAATATTAAGTTTTGACCAAATATAAGTTTATTATATTGGTCAAAGTAATATAATAAGTTAAAGTTTCTCATATTAATAAACCATAAGTTGAATATAAGTTCCAGGTATTTTAATGTAATTTTTTTGTAGAGGAAATGCATCAAAAGTGGAACTCTTACCTAAAGCGGACCCCTTTTGAATAAAATTGTGTAAATGCTGAAACCTAGTGATAGGAGGATAAACTGTCTTGCACTAACAAGAGGTGGTAGGGGGAGAACTAACATCAGGCTGTGATAAGGCAGTGGAGATTTATAGCCTAAAACTTTTAAGTGGAATTTTCAAACTTATTTGTTCCGTGCTTTTAAATTGTATTAGGGCCATTTCACAGTATTTTGTCCAAAGATAGTCCGCAGCATGACAATTTTTTTTGTTATAACTACGTAATTGACAGTTCAATTATCACCAAATTTTATTTTCAATTAATGCGTTGAGCACATTATTTGAAAATAAAATTCGGTGATCATTAAACTGTAAATTACATAGTTATAACAAAAAAGTGTCCCGTTGCGGACTGTACATTTTTAGAAAATACTGTGAAATGGCCTATTACCGAATTTATTGTTGACATACATGTTCGTTAACTTGTCAGTTTTTGAGCTCCGGTAAGGATGCAGTGATTTTTCAATAACATACGAAATAATTAAAGTTCTAGAAAGAAATATTCGATTCAAAAATGACATGCCCTGCCGGGCATGCGAGGGTAGAAAATTCATGCCCCATCGGAATTTTTACATGCCCAGGGGCATGTCGGGCAATATAATTTTCGAGCCCCGATACAATTGAAACAAACTTAAAAAATGTTTGGTTTTTAGACACAATTACAAGTAGATCAAACATTCTTCAGTTTTATCTAAAATTTATAGAAAATACAATATATATTCATGCATGTTATGGATTCTGGATTACGTCTCAAATACCAAGAAATGCCCCAAAAGTGATGTGATGACCACATATGGTATTCCCCACTTCGCCGAGAGATACGGAAAAATCTTTGCTTCACTTCAATTTCATCAGTTGATGAAATAGTGTTCCTGTTTTGCATTTTTCAAGGGGAGCGGCGCCCTGCCCCTTTTTAGAAAACTGTGGATGCGCCCTGCCCTTTTTAGGGAAATTAGGAAAATACTCATTCTCTTAATAAAAAATGCCCTTTTTCAACTGAAAAGTGCCTTTTTTTTCAACAGAAAATGCCCTTTTTGAAAATTGAGCCCTGCCCTTTTTTTAAAAAAATGTGAGCACTAGATGAAAAGAGCCATGCTTAGAAAGTGGCAAACAAACTTTTAAGTATCTATTTGTATGATCTACCAGGGTTCACGCTAGGCCGCGCGATTTCCGCAATATTTTTTGAAAATCCCACTCAAAAAAAAAATTTGTTTGTACTTAAATTTTAAAAATCTCCCTCAAAATTTTGCTCCAGGTGGGAAATCCCACCTTGTATTTTCCCCCAGTGTGAACCCTGTCTACTGAATAAAAATTTTAGTTTTTACATCAAGTAGGCAAACACATTGGTAAACAAAATAATTCTAAATACCACCTCTATATCAGGTAAGCCACAATGTTGTTTACTCGATTCTCACCATATTTTCAGCTTCTGCCACCTCTGCATGTCAGAAGGTTGCTGTAGGCTGTTTTTTTTTTTAATAATTATTTTAGACATATTTTATACCTCAGTCATTAAAATTAAAAAAAAATAATCAATAAAAAATGCTTTTCCTTCCAAAACGGTAACCTGAATGATAAGACTTTGGTTCATATTCTGAGGTCGGTGGCACGTTCGTAGTACCAAACCCTAAATTCGGAATCCCGAAGTTCGCAAAATCCTGAAATTCGGCACTTTTCCCGAAAATTTCCGATTTTGTTTTTTGGAAATTCAGAAAAATATTAATGTAAGAATCTGTTGAATTAATAAATGTCAGTAAACTTTGATTCAAATAGAAGCAATTTTGTAGATATATTTATGCTTTATATGAACTAAACTCCAGAAACGAAGATAAAACCAGAAAACCCTACTATGTTGAAAAGTGAAAATTGATTTCTTGGGCTCATCTCATTCATCTTCTTTCCCTATAAAAAAATTATTTCCCCCCTTAAATTCTTAAAAATTTGTTTTTCAAGTTTATTCCCTGGAAAAAAGAAAAAAATATAAAGAAACTTGCTCTGTTTTTTTTCTTTGTGGTCATAAATGGCCCACAGTAACCTTTGCAATTTATACAAATGGCCTGGCATTTTAGTTTCACTTCTCTGCTAATATTTTTTTTAGATGTAGCTCTATTTTCTTTTTCATGCAATTGCAGGTGATTCAGTGAAACGGTTAACTACCATGGTGGGTATGATTTATTTTTGCTGAATTTGGAGCATTTTATTTAAATCCATGAATAAGTCATTTTTCTTGTTTGGTAAAATATTTTAACACATGGCCTTACTTATATTATTTTTTTCCAAAAAAAAGTTACTTATTTATGTACCAGTTAAGAAAACTGCGATCTGAAGTAAAAACGCACATTGCGTTGATGTTTTCGTAAATCCGCCATTTTTGGTTCTGTAAATCCGCCACTTTTGGTCAGGTTCTGAAATTCAGCAAATTCCGAAATGCGGGGTGGCGCCGGTCCAGAGCATGCCGAATTCGGGGTTCGGTACTGCATTGAGCAGGAGTGAACTTAAATCTACTTTTTTTTCTCTGTCTTTTTTTATCTTTTGAGAGCAATATTTTTCACCCTATTTTGATGTTTTGCAAGAAATTTCAAATGCGGTTTTATTTCAAGAACTTTGTTTTTTTGATCAGATGAGCCTTTTATATTTCCTACACAAAACTTAGAAACTTGCATGTATTTGGCACATCAAACATATACATCAAAACCCTGTTAAAACGCAGGTCTCGGTATACACATATTTGGCACCCACGTAATAACATAACCACCCTATAGTGAGGCTTTATGGTGCTTCACAAAACAATACTCACTTCTGTGGCACCATTCGTAACTTTATCAATTACTCATAACTTTTCATCTATAGTATAATATTTTTCTCTTCTTGTTTGCTGTCATTTTAATCACGACTGTAATTGCTGCACTAGAAGCATACACACACACACATCTCAACTGCACAGTCAATCTATCGCGCGATAGGTCATAAAATAAACCAACTGTGGTATGAGAAAAGGGGGCTTAAAAAAGTAATGTTATCAACATGGGATTGTACGACGAGAGAGATTCTGAGAAAAATTAGATTTGGAAGGGGAGAAATGCACTTCTCAAAGAAACAAGGTTTTAACCCTTTACCTACTGCATTATGATCTGCAGTAATTTTTTTTACAGAAATAGTTTTTCTAGGTATTTACACTGAAAATTAAGGGATTTACATAAATAAAATGATCAGTCTATAAGTATTCATTTCTTTACAGCTAATAAGTGCCACTGAGTATTTACCCTGTGAAATTAATTACATACGCTTTTTAATCAAACTATTTCGTCAAATAGTTTTCTAAGTTCTTAACTAGCACATTAAAAAAATCAGTGCCTTAATTTTTGAATTTTACTGCTTTTCTGGAGCGAAACTCTAAGAGAGCAATCTGAACAAAATAGAAGTTCAAAAAATAGCATCGGTTTCAAAACTATCTATGTACCTTTCCTCGCTAAAATACTCTTCATAGAACCCTTGCTGATATTTATCCTGAAAAAGGAGAATTTAAAGACTATCCCCGCAAAGTACCATCAGAATATTGGTAAAAATGGTTCTGGGATGGAATTTATCGAGAATGGTACTTATAAGTACTGTTGATAGATAAAGGGTTAAACCTGCATCATGGGCGATTCTCAGCGAAAAGAAATATTCGGAACTTCACACAAAATTTTAGGAAAAAGTATGCGCCATTAATTTAAAATAAAGAATACATACACACCTAGTTTGAACATGCCCACTCCCTCACCACCCAACACACAATACATACAAATGTGTATATATGTATATATATTTGCTCAAAAAAATGCTTTAAGTAATAATTAAATGATAGGTCTAATAATACCAAGAGTCTCTTTTTCCCTCAAAATATTACTCTATTGCCTTGAAAGTTTTTTAAAAGTTGTACAAAATATTTTACTTTCTAAAGGAAGAAAGAAAAGTACAGATATTATTCGTGAAAGAAATCTTCAGATTAATAAATTGAAACATTTTCGAAAAACCATTTTTTTTTGTCTAAATTTTCGGAACAGTCCCTTGAAAATTTTCGGAAATGTTGGAGAATTTTGGATTAGAATCACCCCTGAACTTCATACACTCACTCAGACTGGCGAATATGTTTGCTTTTCTGTTGGATCTTAGGAAAGCCCACACCATTGGTGTGGTTGGCGATGAGAAACCAATCTTGGTAACCCTGATTTGATCAAAACCCAGCTTCTGTCATTCAGCAAGATGAACGTCGAATTGGCGGTTTCGAAACAGACTCTGATCTCCTAGGAGTTAACTTTACTTTTCAAGTTATACAGGCGTAACTAGACATGAAAGAAACGTTGAACTCAACCGTTCCTGACAGATTGAGCTCCGGCCATGTCAAGAGAAGCAAGACGGAGCCAGTCAGGGCGATTTCTCCCAATTTCAAAATCAAGCAATATAGTGTCCTAGGTTGAAAGACAGAAAAAGCGTGGAACAGGTGTACATCAAGCCTATTATCGTAATAGGGCTTTATCTGTTAGTGTGTGTGGTGGGGGCTGGAAGCTCTTTTGCTGGGAATATTTGTTTGCTTGCAAGAAACTGCTGGCTGTTACAATGATAAATAAAGATGTAAATGGCAATGATAAAGGGTCGCTTAACCCATTCTCATCATTTGACGACCTGTGGTCGTCATGTGATTTTTTAGCGTAAGAATATGATGACCACAGGTCGTCATATAATTTCGGGGTTCGTGATTTTTTTTAAAAAATAAAAAAAACCGAATTTTTTAAAATTTAAATCGGATTTTTTTTATTTTTCAAAAAAGACCTTAAATATTTTGGATATTGATTATGTTACATGCATATAAACAATATGGCATGGTAATCAATATGCAAAAATACACTTTAAAATATTTTCACAGCAGTAAATATTTTTTAATAATAATAATGATAAACAAATTTTAATACAAATGCATAACTCAAATGAAACTTAACCCTACCAGGAATAATAGTATAGACTCATAAGTACAGATAAAATGAACAAATTTAATCTGAATTATTTTGCTGTTGAAAGCTGAAAAAAAGTAAGAATTGTGTCTTCTTAATTTTTACATTGAGTGTACTTTAAAATCATTTTTCTATTTTATAAATAAAATAGCCTGAAATATTTTTACTCATTTAGTAAAATCATATGCTCATACCATTAGTGAAAACAGAAACTTTTTGTTTCAAGCAACTATCTTTATTGAAAACTTCTAAGATTAAAAAGTATTTTAGAACGAAAAAAACCTTACGCTATTAAGGGACATGAATGAAAGGATACATATTCTAAATTCTATCAATTGTTCTTTTAAATACTATCATTCTAAATTTATTGTGTGACATTTATTAAATCAATCTAAAATACTATTTTAAGGTAAAAAACCCAGAATGGTTTATGATTATTATGAATTCTAATTTGAATGATTGAATGAATTATGATTTGCTGTTAAGATATACTTGAAGAATAAGAGTAATATTGTAAAATTAACAAAACAGTAATTAGTTCTAAACTAATGAAATATGTTATGCACACAGACAGATGGACCTAGGAAGTTTTGTTTGAAACAGTAGTTGTAACTGCAACATATTTCATTTTTACAACTTTCTAACATTGTAAACTCGATGATTTTGTTGAAAAAAAAAAATCACTTGATTTAAATCAACGAACCCTGTATAATTTACAAACCTTTTAAAACCCTTATACCTTTTTAAAACTTTTATAAGAATAACACACTTTAAACATTATAATACCGTTATCAAACTATAAGACAATTCTTAGAATATGCATGTAATATTTTTTTCACTCTGTACTTCTAGTTATTTTTTCTTTTCCAAAAATTTTTTAGCTACCGGTCAATCTGACAGAGCGCGGAAAAAATGTGTTCACAATTACGTCGGTAGGTTTCGTGTTAAATCTGATTCCTCTGTTTACGGGATAGGTATTTTAAGTATGATTTGATTGGGGTTAAACGTCGAGGGACATGATAATAACCGCGGAATACTGCGGCGCGTTTTTTGACATGTTAGTAATATGTTAGGTCTTTATTCCACGAATAAAACCGACCCTTGGATAAGCCTACACATTCGAGTCGAATTTTCATCCAAAAAACAGTCAGAATTACACACCAGTCTATACGGTACGAACTAGCTTTCATCTCATAATAACTACATGTTTGAAGTTATTTAAAACTATATGTTTGGTCAAACAAATGGAAATGCATAAAATTAGAACTTACTTTTTCTGAGTACGTTAAGGAACGTTCTGTCTACGACGACTATCAACAAAAACACTTTGTCCCGGAAACATAAAAAGTTTCTTTCATCTTTCTAATTTAAAATTTCTTCTTTTCTTTTCAATCCATACTACTAAATATAAGACACAAAACTTAAAATAGTCTATCTTTTTAATCTCATCTTCGTCAAAACAATTTTTGTTGACAAGTTGACAATAGGGATGGCTTATTCCGATCGGACCCGGTCCGAAGGACCCAATCCGCAAATGGAACTAGTTCCGAGTTTAATTCCATCACTGACGTTATCGTTCCGGAAGTTATTCCGAACTATTTCCGGTGGGGAGGAAACCTGGTCCGATGGAACTAGTTCCGAGTTTAGTTCCATGCATATCGTTCCGGAAGTTATTCCGAACTATTTCCGGTGGGGAAGAAACTTGGTCCGCTGGAACTAGGTCCGGATTTCTATTCCTTCATTCCCTGCGGATGATATCGGTCCGATGGAACTGCTTCCATGTTTTTATTCCGATCGGAAGCAGAACAACAGCTCGGTCCATTGGGAATCGGAACTATTTCCATGTTCTTATTCCGGTTCGAAGCAGACTCAGCTGTCCTTAATCGTCGTTTTTAATGCTCTTTCCTTTTTAGTTCCAAGCGATACTTTACTTTAGTTCTTTTGAGGATATATTTATTGAACTACTTAAAGTAAATCCTTGCTTATTGTAATAAGTTACAGCATGCTATTTGTTTTAGGAAAATAGCATTTCTTTATATAGGTAGTCAAAATAAACTATGAGCCCCTTTTTTGGGAGGGAGGGGGGGAGATCTGACTATGTCTTATCCGTAAAAGAAAATAAATTCTTTTAAGAGTTACGTGTTTTTCATTCTTTAATAATTAAAAAATTACATCATAGATTTTTCTTTCTTTTTTTGAATACACTAAAAAAAAATCAGTTTCCATATTTTGTGCAATAAAATATAAATTATCCAAATTTTGCTTATATGATTAAAATGCGAATTAATTATCATTATTATTATTATATTATTACTATAAACAGCAAAACCCAGTTTAGTATTTTTAAATTGCATTTGATATGGCAGAAATTTCAGATGATACTATTGTCCTAACAACAAAATCCTGTGATGGTAAAAAGAAAATTCTTCTCTCAGTTATAATAATAACCAAAAAAAAAAAAAAAATACTGAATAATTTTTTATCATTTCTGTTCATTCTTTCTTTGCTAATCTTTTCTTACATTTTTCTCTCCCTTCAATCATTTAAACAATTCTGTTTTCCATATTTTGTGCAACAAAATATAAAATCAATTAAGTTCCCTTTAAATAACCAAAAGTTTTTTAAAAAATAATTTGGGTAATCATAAATAGAAATGCTTAATTTTAAAACTAATCTTAAAATTCTGCAGATTTTTTTTTTTTTTTTAAAGTTGCAAAAGAACCCTATGTAAGTGGCAAATTCAACTGTGGTGCACCAAGAAAAAGAAAGAAAGAGAGAAAAGAAAAGAAAAATATATTGAATTAAGAAAATTTAACTTTTGTAAAGAAAGGATTAAATCCCTAGTTTGACACTCCGATTAAAACCGATTAATAGAACTATTTATTTGTATAAACTATTAGAAACTAAAATTGAAGAATACTGAATGTGTGCGCGCGAACGTGTTTTTAAAAGCGTGAAATTAATTTGCCTGATACTTTTGAATTTGCTGCTTAACCCTTGATGAGGTGGTAGCAGAATGTTTCATTTGTATAAAACAAATGATTAATGGTGAACGCTGTCGTGAAACATATATGAGTACTTCGAAATCATTTTGAATTGATTAGCATTTTCTCTTTTATTATTTGTGTTGCAGTCAAAATACTTCCTGCAAACAGTATTGTGCTTGAATATATGCTTTTGTTAAATAAAAATTTGGGTATTTAATTTGTGTAAATTCATGCACCAACTCTGATTCGTAACTTCAACGCACTGATCTTTTCGTTTTTAATTTCAAGTAAAATTTTTCAAGGATTGATTTAATAAATTTCTGACTTAATGCAGTAATGAACGTGATTGCTTTATATTATTTTACTCAATTATGTCTGTTCAAGTTATTTCGTATGTTTAATAGATCATGAATTTTTATGTTTTATATTCATGAATGGGAATTCTATTGTTAGTGTATCATTGAACTTTTCGTTACTTACGCTTTGTAGAGTTGCGATTTCATTAAGTTGAGCCACTTCTCTCTCTCCCCCCCCCCCCCCACACACACAAGCATGGTGACTTCTTTTGTACACGTATTTCGTTTATTTTTAAATTTTAGTTGTAATGCTTTCTCTTTGATAAAGTTTTTGCAAATAAAAACTGTTTACTAGAAATATACATTTGTTGTTGTAATTATTGTTTGTTGTTATTGTCAAATCCATGAGATTTAAAGCATGTCATAGTCTTAGAAAAAAAAAACATTATAAGGATGTAATGACTTAGAATGAGATCCATATCAGTAAATATTAAATTTTTTCTAGATTGAAATTATACTGTCTTTTGAAAGGAATATATCGTAATCAGAGATACTGGATGCTGGATGCCAATCAACACGAATTGGCGGTGGGGATTTTTAAGCTTTAAGAAAAAAATTACAACTTGAAGTACAGAAATAAAATTTCTAAACATCATTATGAATTGATCATAAAACATATTCTAAAATGAATTTCCTAACGTATACCCAAAAAAAAAAAAATATTGTAAAATTACAAAAAAAAAAAAGTGATAAAAGAGGTGATTTTTGCGTATTCGAAAAAGCACTTTATTCTGAATGAAATAAACGCTTAAATTTTAATGGGATACAGTAAAACTCTGTTTCCCAAGTGAGGGTTAAACGAGCACCGAGCATCATTGCTATTCATGGGCGAATGTAGGGACTGCAATTTCTTGACGCCATAACAGAGTTGTCACTATAAACGATGTTACTAACTATAACCAAGTTCAACTGTATATTATAAACGCAAGCATACACGCACATATATGTAAAGGCATATCTATCCATGTGCATATACATCAATCTTGGGTATTTATAAATTGAGGGTATTCGAGGGTATCGTAAAAATTCTAATGAAAAAAGTTTATGAGAAAAAGATTTTCGTTCTAATTAATGACAACGGACACTTGATGCGTCCCATGCACCAAAAGAAAGCAGAAAAGGAAAGCTGACAATTTGTGTCTCCCGCAGAGCCAGACACCCTGACTACAGCCAGCCACTATGCTTCAGAAAATGACATCGAACGATAAAGATCCAAAGACTGGATATTCTGTAATCTGGATCAGAAGCAGAATAAATAAAAACCACTTCCAAAAAAAAAAAAAAGGAACGGCTTATACAATATATTTAAGAAGGGAAAACCAAGCTGCTTTTTATAGAATTGCGAGCTGCGCTGAATTAAGAATAAATATTTATTTCCTTCATTAAGCAACATGAATGACACATCATTGCCATTTTTTTTGCTATAACGGTTGGGATCCGCGAAAATGTTAGCGGGAAATGAATAAATGAGGCAAAAACAAAGTGCGTTATCCAAAGCAAACTATAACAGAATTCACATGATTCTCACGAGCGATCAACTACTCTCGAGCTCGTTGTCTGAAAGTTCTAACGTATATCTATAATCCTAGACCTTTTGACTTATGGTCCCAAATTCTGGCACAAGTTGCGGTCTCACCCGCCGAATGGGTCAATGACTTCCCTTTTGTTTCCCAAGTTTGCAGATCACGTGAAAAGGACCTCACACTTCAGACTATTTGGCAAGGTGTGGGCTAAGGATGCAGTCACCAGATGTTTAACTAACTGGTCACGTCACTAAATCTTTGCATTAAAAATGAATGTTTAACTAATAGGTCAAGTCAGAAAACTTGACCATTAGCTTGTCATCGTCATCACTCATTTGCGGTGTCAAATGCAAAGTTCGATGTCATTTATAATATCTTTGGTATGTTTGTAGCATTTAATCAATCATCACACCAGTGACAATCAGAAATGCATTTTTACGGATCCCAACCGCTATACATCGACCATTCATGTGTAAATAAATAAGTGAAGAAAAAAAGAAATCAATTAACTTTTTATGGGAGTCATTTTCATAAACGCACATGAAAAAAATTGGGGATCCCAATTGTTATAACAAGTTATTGAAAGAAAAAAATAATTCCACATAGGCGAGAGCGAAAATGACAAATAACAACAATCATAATAATGAAATTGTTTCTCATTTTTAATCTTCTTTTGGCATGCTCGTTACTATTTACAGCTTTTTATTTTAATAATTACTAGTATTATCAAGATCCACTTACATAACGCATGAGTATTTCGTTTTTTTCTTGAATAAATTGCTATGACGGTTGGGATCCGTAGATTTGCAAACGAAGCACGATTGTTCGTGTTCATTTTGTATACTTCTTGTACCGTAAAACTCTTTTAAAATTTGAAAGAAAATATTTCCAAAAGATGAAAAAAATTGAACTAGTTTTGTGTTTGAAAATAGCGGTTTTTCGTAGACATATAATTTAAGCAAATTTGAACCTCAGCAATTTTGAATAGTTACTATTTTTCTCACAAGGTGGCGCCGCATAAACAAATTTGTCGGGAATTTTGAATAGGGTTGAAAACGTTGATTTTTTAACGGCAACACTGACATACATATATTCTGAGAAACATTTTTGTTCTGCAACCCCCTCCCTCAAAAAAAAAGAGAATACCGTAATTATGGGTATATAGCCCGCATCGTTGTATAGTCCGCAGGAAGAAAAATTCCTTCCAAAAAATTTAAGTTCAGTGTATAACCCGCACCCAGAAAAGAACATGGGTGCACCCCTAGAAAACAATACATTCGCCTGTAGTGCCGTAGCCCCAATCTGCTTTGCACCATTGCTTCGAAAGCTACGATTTATTCCTCAGCATTTTGTTTTGCAGGAAAAGATATTTCGATATTTTTAAACGGTAGTTGTCTTTTTAATAATACTTTTTTTTTTAATTTCGTGTATTGCCCGCAGGTAGTAAACAAAGAAGTTTTTTCGCAGATAACCCGCGCGCTATACACAGATTATTACGGTAATAATAATAAAATAATTAACACATGGAGGAAAGTTTTTTTTCTTAGGTCCGAAGGAACTAGTTCCTGGAACTAGAACCGAGGATTCAAAGGAAGGAAAGGAACTAGTTCCTTAAAGTGAACTAAAACTTCCATCCCTAGTTGACAAAGCTAAAATTGAATTGACGGTTGCAGTTAAGAATGGCAAGAGCAACCGGAAAGAAGCTTCCTTTGCTGTGTAGTTCCAGGGAGCTCCTAATTTGCATACTTTATTGCTCATACCTTGGCAGAACTTTAGCGTACATGCCTGGTTGCCGCTAGGACTCGTTCTTTTGTTGTTGCAACTTCTTTCGAGCGTGCATTTTATTAAAGTTTGATCTGAAAATTTTATTGCAGCAATTAATACAATCCCGAGTTACGTTTTGGGTTGGGTCCTTACTTTTTTTATCTCCGATCTTTTCATATACTTCAAGTTAAACTAGGGTGACCAAACGTCCTCGAATTTCGGGCACAGTCCCCAAATTTGTATATTTTTAATGCTTTGTCCCCAAAAACACTTTAACTACTTGGGGACGCGTAATATCCCCAAATTAAAAAACTTGTTTCTTCTCTAAATTGATTCTTGACTTGCACTTTAGTACTTTTAGATAGTATTTTGTAAAATTATAGATAATATTAGGACAATTATCAAATTTGCCTTAATATTACAATTTCTAACAGGCAATATTCTAAGAAAATATCCATACATTTTGTAGAAAATATCTTTAGATACCCCTTTGAAATACATTAATAAGAGAAATTTTTCATAATAAAAAGGAATATGTATTGGTTTGTTATGTCCCCAAAGATGTACAAAGCGTTCGCAGTTTGGAAAAGCAAAGTAGAGAAAGTTTTACAATTTACTTCAAGCAGAAAACTTTTTCGCATCACATACTTCCTCTAAATATTTGTGGTGCTGCCATCTGTTAGCAGATCCATACAATCACATTGCGAGCTGTTAACAATAGAGGGCAGCATCAAATTTCCGAGTTCCTCAGTAGGTCCAGATATTAGTAAAATTGAAAAATGGTCCAAAAGCTACCGGAGCATTATCTGTAAGTTTTTTTGTTCTAGATTTCAACAATTTACCGTTAAATTAACAACGCATTCACTATCCGAGTTTGCCTAATTTTATTTTTAACAAAAGATTTTTTTTATTTTACGATATATAGAAGTTATTTCTTTTAAAAGAATATCTATGAACCACGAACTTAACAAATCTACGAAGTTAAAGAAACATATTCACTTATAAATATAATTTACGCGTCTGGATTCTTACATATTTATTCAGTTGTAATCGATGAGAAAATAATTCCGATTAAAATTTGCAGAACAGGCTTTTTCGCTAGTGAAGATGGGTTCTATATAGGGGCAGGAGGAGTAAATGTGTAATTTATAACTTTACATTAAAAAAATCTTATTTTTTCTGTTAACAATGCCGGTATTTACTACTTTAAGGCCATGATAGCCTAGTGGTTAGGATGTTGGGCTTCCAACCGGAAGATTGGGTGTTCGATACCGACCGGTGAAGACCCACCATGTACACTTGAGGATACGTGCATGCAAAGTCCGTGGAGACCCGCTGGTACCGGAGGGTAGAGATTTTCCCTTCCCTTCACTCTTAGGTCAAAAAAGGAAGGTGGCGTATTTGTGGTGGCGCCATCTGAGTACATAATGGGCCAAGTTGTACTTCCACCGTTGCGGTGCTTATCTGTAAAAATGGAACGCCCAATAGAGGCAATTCAAACAACGTCATTGATCACGTGGCACCGATGAAAGCAATGTAAACAAAGGAAGCCGTAGCATCGCTTTACATCGAATTTGACAAATCTAATTAAAAACTAGGCCTAAATAAAGTTCATCTACATTACATAAAATGAACACTAAATACAACACTATAACTATTGTAATAATAAATAAATTTCTTTTTTAATGCTTAAATTGAATGTAAATACTAGGTTATAATCAGAAAAAGCTGCGAAAATAGTCTAATTAATTTTAGGATAACTAATTTTGCCTTAATTGAAAATCTTAGTAAAAAAAGATCGAATATCACGTGACAACGATCATCGCTCATGAGTCCCTCTAGCGGTGAATTGCCTCCATTCAATAACCACTGCATTCCCGCTTACCAGTATTTCAACCACACTAGTTTTAAAAATGTCCACTTCCCCTTCATGGAACGATAAAATTTGTGTTTATGGATAGATTTCATGGTAAGGATTCCGTTTTCTTTGGTTTTGTGGATTTTATATTTTTTCGTTTTATTTGTTTAGGGGCTACTGCTCCTATTGCTCGTCTCTTAGTTCTCATTCGTTGGGATAGGCCAGGGGTCTCCAAACTACGGCCCGAGGGCCACATCCGGCCCGCGGACAGATTTTGTCCGGCCCGCGGAGAGCTAGCATACTTGAAAGAAAACTCCTTCTAGAGAACATATTTATTTTTTATAGCAAATTAAATTAAGTTTACTGAAGTAATCTATTTTTATGTTGAATAATTATGTTGTAGGGTAATCAATATGGCCCTAAGGCTGGAAAGTTTGGAGACCCCTGGGATAGGCGATCGCCCCCCGTGGATCCGCCACTGTTTTACTGCAAATACAGATTTTAATAGTATATTCCAAAAATTCTGAAAAATTTCCTGCCTTTCAATATAAAACACATGTTTTAGCTTTTAATCTATTTTGATATTAAATTTTTTTTTCACTCAAAAGAAAAGTTCTCTAGTGTCCGCTTTAGAAGTTATTAAACTGCAATATTTTAAAATGAAATTCAATTTATATCAGATGCAATTTAGTAATCAAACATCAGCAAGTATGGTAACAAAAATTGGTAATTTAAAATCAGAGCAAGGGTTGGAAGATGATTTTAGGAAGAAATATAAAAAGTGTCACACTGGTCATCTGAAAATATGAACTTTAACATAACTGTCCCACAAAACGGAAAAAGTTAGCCATTCCCTGGAATAAACCAATGGTACTCTTTTTTTTTCTTTTTTTAAAGCTACGGTCACATTCCAATGATGATTATTGAATTCGGGCCACAACATAAAAGTTAAAGACTTACATTTTTTTTTTTTAATGTTGCTAAATTCTTCCGGGAAACGATCTTTTTCACGGCCAATCAAACTTTAATTGGTTTCTGCGAGCAAAAGGGGGAAAAGTGATTTTATAGATTGTATCGGTGAACAGGATGAAGGCAAGACGACACATAGCTTGCTACACAGAGGATGTAATTTATTTTTTAGGGGGGGTGGGAATAGTACATACAGCACCGGGGGCGTGGTAGCCTAGTGGTTAAGATGTCGAACTTCCAACAGGCAGGTCGGGTGTTCGATGCCCGACCCGCTGAAGACCCCCCCTCATGTACACTTGGAGATACGTGCAAGTAAAATCCGTGGATCCCACTATCTCGTGCCCTGGGGAGGGCATACCTGTGGCCTAGTCCTAACAGGAAAAAAGGTTAGAGGAGAAAAGTACATACAGCACCGATTATGCTTGCAAAATCCTTAATTTAAATGATCTCATGCAACTTAACTACAGTGAAAAGAAATTTTTGATGCCTTACACAATCGTCTTAAGTGTAAAAGTTTTACATGACAGACTTAATCATGTTTAGTTGTTTTATAAGCAAATTTGATTCAGGAAGTTTTGAGCACTATTTAAAAGAACTTAGTGCATAAGAAAAAGATTGGCGTCTCCTATCACATGTATTGACTAGAAAAAATAATGCATTATCCAAACATCTCTCCTTTTTTTCTCGAGAGAGAGAGAGAGAGAGAGAAGGTATCCATTACTTATTGAAATTTTACCGAATTAGTTTCGCATTCAGAATGTGATTGTACTTGATAATTAAATCCACTATAATTAAATTAACTAAATCCAGTATAAAGCCACTTTTCTGCAAACTAATCTATTTATGATGAAACTTTTCACTGGTTGGTTTTCACTGAATAAAGACTAAGAAAATATTTCTGGGAGAAAAGAAAACTTTTTATTTCAAAAGTATTATTGCATTTTAATTTTTGAAGTATTTAGTCAAAAATGTACAAGCATTCCTTCTGAACAAAACAAAGATAAAACAAAAGGAACGACGCAACGTTAATAATAAATACAGTGCGTGTAGGGTAAACGCAAGAGGAGTTAATATGCTCCAGAAGTGGGCCACTTGAGCTTTGGAGCTGAAAAATACGAAATTCAAACATTTCATCAAGATAAGAAATCTGCCTATGATCGGCTGAAACCCTTATCAACGTAATACCAAAAGTTGTCTTCAATTCCTAGTTAGAAGGAAAAAGTTTTATTCTGTTAGCTGATCATCAACGACACCATTGCAAGGCGGTTCTTAGTCTTTCCATATGATGTAAGTTTTCATTCAATTATTTTTACAGCATATCTTTCATTGGTTTTTAAAACAAATTATTATTAATATTATGTGATTACATACTGAATGTATTATTAACTGAAATTAAAGTAAAAAATTTTATTAATTTATGTATAATAGACTCACTTCTGGATCATCAATGATCTGTCAATTGCAGCAAAATTGGGCATATGGGAGCAAACTGTTGAGGCACAGGGTTTTTTCAAACACAGTTTTACGATGCTTAATAAAAAGATGATGTCTTAAAAGGTTGTTTTATATGCTTATTTTTACTTCATTTTTATCAGTACCAATAGTGGGCCACCTGGCCCACTACTGGTCCACAAGTAGAGCATTCTGACAAATTGCACAAGCCTGAGACGTTTGTGTGTTTTAAGTTTTACCAATTGACTTTTGTCAGGGTTTGTCATTGTTGTTAGGTTGCGTTCTTTCAATGCAAAAACGTTGAATAAGAGAATTTAGCGCTGAAAAAGAATTATATTTTTCCGATCACGTTAAGTATTTTCAAAAATTGGAAATTTCAAAATTGCAAAGAATTGAAAAACAGATTCAAAATGTTTGTTTCTCACTTAGGTATTATTAATTTTTTGACTCGTACTAAGCATTAATGTATCGCACCAAGTGCAAGAAGATCGCAATTTAAAATCGACTATTTTCTCATGAGATTTTTCATCCTTTGAAAATATTTACAATAAAATTGAAATCGCGTTTTCTTTTCAATTCCCATTAACCTTTTCCGATTGCTACAATTTTATGTAGACGCGATTGTTATACAAATGTATGTATATAAATATGTACAATTTGGAAGGAAAATCCTGGAATTATCTTATATTTCAGTTTCATCTATGAGTTGAAGTTGATTGAAAAATTCTCAATTTATTACCATTGCAACTTTTTTTTTTTTTTTTTTTAGTTGTAAGACTTTTGCATTAGAGTTGCAATGTCTCTCTTGTACTACAGGGTGGGGTTGAAGTAATGACCCGATTCTGAGGGTGTATTTAAAAAAAAAAACTAATACAATTTGGGACTTGAAACTTTTTTTATATTTTGATCTGTAACGTTAAGTTTTGAATACCACGTCAGCAAGATGGCGGTCTTCGGCACCAATAAACACTGATGCAGTCTATTCTTCCACGCAGAGAGCTCTTCGCGTGCATTTCAATTTTCCGCGTACTGTTACGGTCCCTCGCGGAAGCCTTTTTCTGTGGGGTTATTTGAAAAAGTAAGTTTGGCAACATCACCCCCATACTTTAGAAGAGCTGAAGGACCGAATTATCGATGAAATATCTGCCATACCCCTTGAAATTTGCAGAACAGTTCCCCAAAACTTCAGAAATTAACTGCACCAGTGTATTGGTGCTGAAGACCGCCATCTTGCTGAAGTGGTATTTAAAACTTAACATAAAAAAATGGGATTATATACAGGTAAAAATTAAAAATTTTCAAGTCTCAAACTGTATGTTTTTTTATACCCCGTCAAAACCAGGTCATTGCTGCTGCCCCACACTGCGCATCAAAAGTTTGCTATGCCCACTATTGGCATGACTTACTTCTGGCGCATCAGCGAAATCTAAGCTTTTATTTATTATTTTAATTATATTATTATTATTTCAGGTGATTGCTATTCTAGATAAGAGTTCAGATAACCATAAAAAAGTATAGATTTGCAAAAGCTCTATAAGATAACCATAAAAAAGTATAGATTTGCAAAAGCTCTATAAAGTTTAGATAATAATCGAGGAAATACGAAAAATAATAGTTGAAGTAGCCCATTGTTGGTACATTTAACATTGTGCGCACTTTTAATATGACCATTGACTCTAGCTTCCTTCTAGTTAGTATTTAAAAGAACATAAGAACATACACATATGCATACCTGATGACTTTGAAAAATCTCATTGTTTAAAATTGTTTTAATGTTTGAACAATATGCACATAAATCAATTTTATAAATTAAGCAAACTGCAGGTTTGATATTTTTGTATGCATGAGTGATTCTCTGCACAAAAAAAAAAAAAAAAAATACTGCACTTCTCACAAAAATTTCTGAAAACATGCATCATGATAGTTGTTCTCCACTATTATGTGTTTTTAAATGAACTCTCATGTTTCCTTTCTGAGTGAACTTCATTTCACATTAATTGCAAGAATATGCCTTCTCTCCAGTATGAAGTCTTAAATGAGCTTTCAAGTTTCCTTTCTGACCGAACTTCATTTGACAATGGTCACAAGAATATGGCTTCTCTCCAGCATGAATTAATAAATCACAGTACTGATTTCTTTCCGGAGCAAATTAGGAATTTCAGGAACATGGCTGTTCTCCACTATGGGTTTTTAAATGAATTTTCATGTTTCCTTTCTGAGTGAACTTCATTTCACAATAATTGCAAGAATATGCCTTTTCTCCAGTATGAAGTCTTAAATGAGCTTTCAAGTTTCCTTTATGACCGAACCTCATTTGACAATGGTCACAAGAATAAGGCTTTTCTCCGGTATGCACTACCAAATGTTGCTTCAAGTTATCTCCACGAGCGAATGTCTTTGGACAGTAATCGCAGGAATATGGCATTTCACCGGTGTGCTTTCTCAAATGAAGCTTCAGTTTTGCTTTCTGAGGAAACGTCATTTGGCAGAAATAACAAGAGAAAGGCTTTTCTCTAGTGTGCACTCTTAAATGGCGCTTCATGTTATCCTTCCGTGCAAATGTCTTTTGACAATATTCACAGGAGTATAACTTTTCTCCAGTATGAGTATTCAAATGAGCCATCATGCATCCTTTCTGGTTAAACCTCCTTTGACAATACTCGCATGAATATGGCTTTTCCACGCTGTGAACTCTTAAATGATTTGCGAGGTCTCGTTTCTGAAGAAACGCCATCTTACATTGATCACAAGAATAGGGCTTTTCTCCTGTATGAATTCTGAAGTGTTCTTTCAAGTCTTTTCTCTTACTAAATTTCATTTGACAAACCTCACAAGATAATGGCTTTTCTCCTGCATGCACTCTTAAATGACGCGTCATATTATCTTTCCGAGCAAAAGTCTTTTGGCAGTATTCACAAGAATATGACTTTTCTCCAGTATGAGTTCGTAAATGAGTAATCATGCTTCCCTTCTGACTAAATTTTCTTTGACAGTATTCACAAGAATATGACTTTTCTCCTGTGTGAGTTCTCAAATGAGCAATCATGCTTCTTTTCTGACTAAACCCCCTTTGGCAAATTTCACAAGAATATGGCTTTTCTCCGGTGTGTGCTCTTACAGGAAGCTCCATGCTGTCTTTCCAAATAAATGCCTATTCACAATGATCACAAGAATATGTCTTTTCTCCAGCGTGCAATCTTAAATGAAAGGAATTTTTTAAACTGAATCTACACGCGGCCCTCGTGATGAAGTTTAATCTGACAATAAATACAGAAATATGGCTTTTCTACAGTGGTAATATTTCACTGAAGTTTTTCAATAACTATAAAGATTTTTGGCACGTATAACAGAAATATAGCTTTATTTTCCATCTCTTAAATGTTTCAATTTTTTAAGTGTTTCCTAGCTTATTGTTTCAAAGGAATTTTCAGGATTTTTTCCCCCACCCCTCTTGATTAGAAATGATACACGTCTTAAGAATAATAATTTGATTTTTCTCCCAATATGCAGATTAACAAATTTTTCTTTTATCTACTCTATACAATGCATTTATAATATTTGCAAGAATTTGCAATTTCAATTTGGTTCGCAAGACTTTCAATCCCATTTGTCTAGAAAATATCTTTTTGCAATTTTCACAAGTACATTGCTTGTGCAAACCTGCTCTCTGTTGCAGATTTGTTTTGCTAAAAGTGTACTGTGACTAAACGTTGTTCTGAATTTAGTATTGTCACAATCAAAATCAGTTAAAGTAAAATTTAGCAACATAGTTAGAAATCAGTTTTTTAACTAAAAAGCCATTTTCTTTCTGATTGTTATTTCTACAAAACAGCAGATGAGATAAAAACTGGATCATTGGAAATAATGTTGTTCTGAATTTAGTATTGCAATAATCTAAATCAGCTAATGTAATATTTAGCAACACAATTAGATCTCTGTTTAAAGTCACTTAAAAAAAGTCAATTTGTTCCTGGTTGTTACTTCTGCAAAATTGCTGTCAAGGATAAAAACTGGATCCTTATTTAAGAATGCAAGAAAAAGCAGAGGAATACGTAAATTTTCTCTCAAGTGATAACATAAGAAGCATACTTGTAACCATCATCATAACTGCCATTAATCTGTTCTTAGCCCATGGGTTTAAGGCTTCAGAAACAAATTTGATTCAGAACTGTTAGCACGACACACCAGCTGAAAAGAACAACACACCATGAATGTTTATTTAAAGGTAAGCATGAGATTGCTACAAGATGAAGATGAAAAAGAAATGAAATAATTTTTAGGAAAAAATAGAACCGACTTCAAATTATAAATTGCGCTAAAAAGTGAAAAATAAATTCATTAAACATCTATACGACTTTTAAACATAATTTTTGAAGTCGGTGCAAAATTATAATGAATTTTGATTCATGAGTACTTTTATAACCATGAATCAATTACAGTAATTCTGAATTACAGTACTCTAGGCCATTTATATTAGTAATTTACTAATAAAAATGGCCTAGAGTTTGCAACAGTTTCAATGTAAAATAACGCACGGTGTAATGATAATACTGAGCAACAATTTTTGACAAAGTTTGTGTCTCAAAATTGAAAACACCCAATTCTTAACGAATTCAACGTGCTGGACACGAATATAACTATGAAAATTGTGTTTTGGCTTTTGTTTTTGAGAGCAAAGATATAATGTACCTAATGCTTAAGTGTCACTTTTGGTAAAACATTTTAAAGTATAAACTGATTTATTGAGCATTATAATAAGCAATATTTTATTTTTAAATATCCCTGTGAATATACGAATTAATACAACGTGGAATAAAATAAACATTTTGAGAAAAAAACAAAAGAATTTCAAAAAATAAACAAATACCATAGATAAAATGCAAGAATTTGTTCTCTATATTTCCTTTTCCCATTTGCCAGTGTAATACCACACAGAAAGTATTGCACAACTCTTTGCAATCTATTAAAGTAACAACAGATTTATTATGTAACAGCCTGGTGTATTTTTTTTATAAAAAGAGTGTAGGTGTCCGCTCTCTCACACTGTTAGAAATTTCATCATGAAATTACGGTTAAATGACCGGAGCAGTCTGTCCATCTAATTCACTGTTAAATTTACGGTTTGGAACATTTTTCTATCTTTACGGGACCTAACCATTTCCAATCAGCTTGGTTAAAAAGCCGTAAATACAAAAGTTTACGGTTTTATAACCATTTAAAAATGGTTTCAAAACAAAAGTTTTGCTGTTTTTGAAATATTTCGAGGCTTAGAAACCGTAAACGAAGCTTGCGGGAATCGAACCCGGGTGTATGGTACACCAGCCTTGCTCTCTAACCATTCGGCCATCTGCACTACACAAAGCGGTCGGTTATTTATCAATAAATCTTCCTTTTCAACAGGAACACTGCATTAAAATTGAGATTTCGGTTTTTGATTGGATCCAAAGCCATCTTTGGTCTAAATTTACTGTATATTGACGAAAATCATTTTATTTGCTGCAAAAATCAAAATACAAACAAGCTTCAGCAGCTCAAATTATGATTTCGCTCAACAGTACGGGACAAACAGTACGGGAATCCGATGTCTCCATTTTTTTATTTAGGTGTGTATGTGTCTCTATTTAGTATCCACTGCTTAAGCCATTTTTCTTCTTCTTTTTTTATATACACATGCAGATTTTAACTGATAAATCCGTATTCCTATTTTAAAACAACGTACGACCGGTAAGGTTTCGCAAATAAGATGGACGCAAGATTCTTATTGAGAGCTTGAAAATTACGGTTAGTTAAACGTTCTTTAGGATAAACAGAGAATAAACGATTTTTTTCGCAATCAGCGGTTTGAGAACCATCTTTTTAATGGTTATTCAACTGTTGTAATTAAATATGGTAAAATAACAATCAAATAAATGGTTATTTTACTATTTTCTTACGGAAATTTTTAACAGTGCACCTAAGCGGTACTGGCTTTCATTGATGACTGAGCTTTTATTTTTCCGTGTAGTCATTGTATAATTTCATTTGCAGCAATGTCACGAAAATGCATTAATGATCCCAATTACTTTTATGACATTTGCGGTAACGTAACATTTGCATCACAGAAAAAGTTCGTTACTAACGCAATCAGGAAAGCATATTTCCTCCATTTTTGTTTTCAAAATAGGCGACCAAGGTAAAAAATGGGTATCCCTGTGCAAGAACACTTTCTCTGTGGATGACTGGTAAAAGCAAAAGTATGCTATTTTCTGCTCCCATGATTCAGCGAGATTTGCACCGGGATAATAGAAAAGTACCAAAAGAGGAAACGCACCAAACATCAGTGTCATTAATACAATATCTGTATATCTATGTTACAAGATAAGAAAGATATTCCATTTTTATGTTATTAAAATTTCTTAGATAAGTTTGGATAAAGCAAAACATTTTAAAAGAAAAAAAAATGTTACACTAAATGCTTGTTTTTTCTTTTGTGTCAAAATTAAAAATCTCAAAGTACAGAGTACAGACCCTTTTAAATTATGCGCTAAAACTCCAAAACGACGAAATTCAAAAAGAGCGTAGTCAAATTAATTACTAAGATACTTAACTAAATTAAAACATTTTAAAAACTATTTTAATTGAAACAAAGTTTTATTAAGAGTAAAGTAAAGATGAACACTTTCTACTCTCTTTTTTTTTACTTTAAGTGAAAATACAAAACATACAAGAATTATTTTTTTGTAGAACCTGCTGAACATTTTGTTCATTGTTAAAGTATGTTTGCTTGAAGTCTCAACTTTTTGTTTTGAAAGGTCTACTTTTTTTTTCATTTGAAAGTTCTCGTGTAACATTAACTACAATATTTTCGGAAGAAGAAAATGAAAGTCAAAAATAACAGATAAAAAATGTTTTAAGTTACACGGTTCATTAAAAAAAAAAAAAAAAACGGCAGTTTCTTTTTTCGCCATGATTTGAGTACTTTAAAATTCAAAACATCGTTTCCAAACAAAGCTATCGTTGCCATTCGACAAATAACAATTCTGATAACTTCCTCAGAGTCAAAATTATTAATTTTTTTTCCTAAT
The DNA here is from genome assembly GCA_038502835.1 of Octonoba sinensis. Classification (NCBI taxonomy): domain Eukaryota; kingdom Metazoa; phylum Arthropoda; class Arachnida; order Araneae; family Uloboridae; genus Octonoba; species Octonoba sinensis. The sequence goes on from CM076606.1 coordinate 112,078,994, forward strand.
TAACGTTGTAATAAATTATAAAATGGATGCAATATTGAACTGTCATCGAAGATAAGCTTTTGTGTGCTAAATTTGAAGATAATTTATGCAGTATTATCGGTCGTAATAAACATTCCTGACAAATCAAGTTAAATAAAACCGTGTAATAAATTAAAGTTAGGGGGAAAAGTGCATTAAGGAGTTTAGGAAATTTTAAAAATTTAGTTTCTGCAGAGAAGCTGCCATTTTATATTATTTTTTTTTTTCATTTCTATTTAACTATTATGACGACAACACAACAAGCAAAAACTAGCAAATATTGGACTAGGGAAAGTTACATAATTGTCCTAGAACCATCTAAAAATATTACTTTTATGAGATAACTGAAAATAAATATCATTTCATAAAATAAAAAAAACAATGTCGTTGCGGATAATAAAATTTACAACCATTTTTTTGTTTCAATAATCTTCAAAAATGAATTTAAAAAATTATACAATATATCTGTTATTTAAACAACTATAGTAATGATTAAACTTTGTGCAAAGTAATAGAAATAAAATTTCACGTTAAATTAAAGCACAAATGAGCATTAAAACGCAGACATATGTTTCGGGATTGCTTGGAATCCCTTTTTCAATGCGACAGGGAGCATCTAGATGCATAACATCCAAATGAAGCAGACAGAACAACAAAAACAAAGCTTATATAGCCTAAGAATTAACTGTAAACCAATGAGAATAAAAGCAGTGTGAAGTGGAAGTAGAAGTAGTCCGAAAGGCACCAATAAGAGAGCAACAAACGAATGCAGTTGGAAGTACAGAAAGTAAAAAGGAATATCAATAAAAAGAAAGCATAAAAGACAACAGCGTGCATAAAAATGAAAATACACGAAAATTGCAAAAAAATAAAATAAAATACAAAGAATAAAATAAGTACAGAAAATACCAAAACAAAAAGCAAAACAAAGTACACATGCAAAAGAGGGGGAGGGAAAAAAAAAAAAAAATTGACACAAAAAAGGAAAACTAACAAGAAAACCAAGAAAGAACAACAAATTAAAGGAACTTATGCCAGACCTGTGAAAAATAAGGAGTTGAGGAAGAATCATTAACCAAATTAGTCTGCGTTTTAATGCTCATTTGTGCTTTAATTTAACGTGAAATTTTATTTCTATTTAAACAACTGTTTACTTTGCCTATTCAAAAATTTGGTCCTGTGTTCAATAATGACAGGAATCCTTTTAAAAATTCCTGTTTTATTTGTTTCCTCTAAATCAGTTTTGAAACACTATTTAGGATTCTGGTGCATCAATTCTCAAAAAAAAAAAAAAAAATAATAATAATAATAATAATAATAATAATAAATAAAATAAAAATGATACTCCTGCTCATGGGTTGCGCAGCATGGTAAACACACCTGCACCATTATAAACTAAGCCTTATAAAAGAAAAAATACAACAAAAATCCCCATGCACTTAATAAGACATTTCTGGCTAAAAATTTTTTATTTGAAGTTGCTGCTTGACAGTTACCAGACTATTGATACAATCAAGTTAGTTCATTAGAAACTCGCAAGATTTATAAAAATAGCTTCAGGCATATTCTGAAGATTGTTGATAGACCTCAAAATTCAAATTTTAATAAGTAGCCAGCAGTCAGAAGGCACTTCTAATTTAGTAGTCTCTTTTCTATTAATGTTAGCCAGGGAAGGACTTTAATTTTGTTTTACAAAAATAATAATATGGCAATGCTAAGAAGGAAGTAGACTAAAAGTATGGAGAGTAGAAAAATATTTGTTTAGATGTAACTTGGTAAGAAAAATAAATTAAAATTAAATATAAATTAAAATAAAAAATAAAATTAAATATAAATTAAAATTAAATACAAATTAAAAATAAAACTGATTGGAGCCACCGGGTACTTTATTTAATCACTAAAGTAAGCATTTTAATTACCAGGTAACAATCATCTTCAGGTCTATAGAATGCATTGCAGCCGGGAAAGTCTTTTTTTAAATGAGAAGTAATAAAATATAAAATTACTTGTTTTGTGACTGTGCACAGAAATCACTGACCGAATTAACCTTTAAAATACTGATACAATAACAATAATTTGAAAAACAAATAAAATTTTTGATTTTAAAATTTAAAATACCTTTTATGAATAATTGAATACACAAATTTTAAAAAATGTATCTCGAAGAAATCCCAAGTGGATTGATGGCAAATATTGGTAACAAGTCGATTAAATGATGTTGACACTGAATGGTGGCCTTCATTTAATGATACACGGCCTACATTCAATATCATTCATGTAGCAACTAAGTGAATTCTTTAAGCTTTACTTTGGATTCACAACAGAAGAATCTATTGCAGGGATATTAGTTTTATTCAGCAGTCAATATCATCCTAGAGCAGGTTAAACGACACACTCTCAGAAATGAATTAATTTTTGTTTCATACATTAAAGGAAAAAGACTAGAAGGAAGCAATTGAGTATTTCTACGTGATCTAATGTGTGTACAATATTTATCAGAATAATAGAACACTCAAAACGAGAATTGAAAAGCTTTGTTTTAATAAAACTAAAAAAAAAAGTAAAAATATTTACACAAACATAAAAAGAAGCTTGTACGGCCTATCCCATTAAAGGAATGCCACACGTATAAGCATTACAAATGAAATGGTAAGACTATTTCAAAAAAGAAGCTTTTTAAATGATTGCATAGTAAGTCTGACCGGAAGCTTCGGCACAATTATATGTATACTAAGTCTTCACTGGCAAGTTGTTTTTTTTTTCCTCAAATCAATCTTCACATGGATGGCTTTTGTTTTTCTTGTGGACCTTCATATGACCATACAAATTATTACTAGTTTTGAAAGTCTTTGGACAAAACGTGCAACAATACGGTGTCTCGCTTGAATGGGTCAGCTTCACATGTCGATTCAGACTTCGACGCTCAGAAAAGGCTTCTGAGCAAATGTCACAGGAATAAGGCTTTTCACCGGTGTAAGTTCTCAAATGTCTAACCAGATCTCTCTTTTCAGAAAATTCTCTCGAGCAGAATTGACAGGAGTAAGGCTTTTTGGGCATGTGGAGGGTCAAATGCCTGTTCAGCTCTTTTCTTTCGCAAAAGGCTTTTGGGCAGACATCACAGGAATAGGGTTTCTCGCCCGTATGCATCAGCAAATGTCTCTTGAGGTTGCCACTTTGACCGAAAGCTTTCGAGCAAAGGTGACAGCTATATGGTTTTTCGCCTGTGTGGGTCCTCAAATGTCTATCTAGTCCTCGTTTGTCGGAAAAAGCTCTCGGGCAAAAGTCACAGGAATAGCATTTCTCAGCCACATGGGATTTCATGTGGCTATTAAGCAGTCGTCGCTCCGCAAAAGCTTTCGAACAAAATTCACAGACATGCGGCTTCTCGTCTGTATGGATTATGAGATGTTTACCGAGAGCTTCGCTATCAGAAAATGTTTTTGAACAGATTTCGCAGGAGTGCGGCCTCTCGCTGAAATGACTGTTCTTCAAGTGTCTGTCGAGATATCTTTCGTTTGAGTAGACTTTTGAGCATAGTTCACAGGGATATGCTTTTTTGCCGTTATGAATTCTGAGATGAGTTTTGAATGCTCCCATTGTTTTAAATACTTCCAAGCAAAAGTCACAGGTGTATGGCCCCTGACGAGTATTCATTCTTAAACAATAAGAATATTTGAAATTCGAGAAAAAGAGTAAAATCTTCTGTTTGTTTAAGATTATTAATGACAATATTTCATTTTTTTTAATTAATAATTTTCTATTTGCGTTAATACTGATTTCTTGTTGGAGAGATAGAGGATCCCATGAAAGACTGAACAAATCAAGAATAATGCTTTTTATCAGTTTATTCAGGTATTAGTCAATTAGTATAGAGAAATAATAATTGTTTAAGATACAAATTACATGCCATATGGAAGGTCATCAGTTTGCATTTCATATAACTTTCATACATAACATCAAAAATTAGCATTAATTTGAACGAGTTTTTTTCCCTTGGTCATTAAAGATTATTCCTTCAAGGCATTTTTATATTTACCCTCAAGATTTATCAAATTTAATTTTCTTATTGAACAAGTGAACAAGAGCTTTACATCTTTTCCTGCCTCACAGACATTCTACAGACATTAATGTTTAAAATTCTGTTCCTTGTGCAGTAACGTGCAACTATTGTCATTGAATTGCTGAAGATGACACCTGCAAATAAATAAGATTTTTGAGAAAAGTCATCTTCGAAAATGAAAGTGCATGAAAACAAATTAGCAGCAATGAATTGTATCCTTTCTAAACATCTAATTGTGGAGAATAGTTTTTCAAGACACGAAAATTTCAAAACAAATAAAAATTATTTATTATTTTGCAAGGAATGCAAGGACATATATGCGACGAAGGAATCTAGTTAACGATTCCCATGAAATGACACTTGTGCAGTTTACAACTTCCGAAAATGAAGAAAAGTATTTGAAAGAGGTACGTTTTAAAGGTAACTAGTTTACTAGGTACTAATCCTTTTTTTGCTCCTGGCAGCTACGTTTCCCTTTTAGAAAATAAATGCAGTAGGGCCCATATTCAACAAGAAACTCGAGACACAGAAAAATGATCTGTAAATAAACATTCAAAATCAGTCAAAAAAAAATTTAATAGTTTTTCTGTGCTTATATGTGTTGCTGCTTCAGAATTTTTACTTTCAGAAGTAAAAATTTATCCAAAATTTACCTTGTCTTTTCAAAATTTAGTTGCATGTAATTCTTGATTATAGACTTTTAGCCTTAATACATTGAATGCTTCATCTCACCTATATATTCCATTTCTTTAAAAACCTATTCAAGATCTCTTCAAGATTGCTTCTGTAGAGCAAAAATATTTTGGTGTTTATAGTTTTCTTGCTCTCAGTCACATCTCTATGACCACTTTGTCCAATGTTAGAAAATTGATAAAGTTATTACATTCATCAATGTTTAAAACACCGTTAATGGCTCAGTATTCTATGCTAAATTCAGGCTTCTCACCTCTGAAGTCGTCAATGCATCAAGCTTTCCTGTAACAACTCCAGATGTTGTATCACTTCTTCGCCCCAGTAGCAGAATTTCCTGTATCAATCTGCAGCACAAGTCTCAGAGGTCAAAATTTATCTGCGCACCAAATGATGTGGAATGAAATTTCGAACTGTGGCCTAATTATTAATGGCCAACCCTGGTTTAATTAAGCTATTGTGCACAAGTAGCAGAATTTTCTGTATCAATCTGCAGCACGAGTTTCAGAAGTCCAAATTTATCTGTGGCACCAAATTTACAATCATAAAAAATAGCAAACTATGCATTTAAGAATAGTTGACACAAAACAATAATACATGCCGGACAATAAATAAACTTTTTTAACTGGTTGCATTAAAAAAAATTGTAAGGTGGCTAATTAATCTGCAAGCTTCAAAATAAATCTGCAGCTGCCGTGCTGATTTCTGCTACAGGGATCTTCGCAAGTACCAGTCCTCGGATATCTGTCTTCAATAACAGAAATTTATATTTTCTAATATTCTTCCATTTCCTTTAACATTATGGAAATTAACTGCTCTCCATTATGGCAATTAAAACAGTACATATCACCCTGTCGGTTGCTGAACAAATCACTGAAACACACTTCATTATTTTTTTTTACACTTCTTTAGTAGCTTGCAATCAGTTTCATTTGCGTTCATTGTTACAGATTCTTTGTTCTTCAAAAGATAAAGACACATTAAAAATGAAAGTTCATAGCACATCTTTTTCTCTCTCTAAGAGCTTAGGGGCCATTTATAACTTTCCCCCCTTTGTCACAAAATGTCACACTTCAACAGACCCTTTGTCACATTTGCTAACCCCTTTGTCACATGTCACGCTATGTTGCATAAGCAGGGATGTCACATTTCTTGTTACCTCCTCCCCTCCCCTTGTCACACTTTGTCCCAATTTCACGAACTCCTCTCCCCCCTTGAAGAGTGACATCATTTATGAATGATCCGTTACTTATTTCCACCCTTTTCTCTCACGCATAACATCACCCCCCTCTGCCCCGACAATCCAAACAGCAGAATAATAAACACTTTTTTTAAAGTAGATTTTAAATTTTCATTTTTTCTGTAATTATTTCAAACTTCTATAATTACTTTACTCCTTAAATTCGAGGGGGGAAAAGGTTCAATAATAATAATTTTAAAAAGACTAATTCTGAACAGCCCTTGAATATGACTCATATTACCGAGGGTACAATTTTGTAAAAAAAAAGTGGGAATAGTTTTCTTGTTAAAACTCTTAATTTCTGCACAACTGATACATAAATCAACTCCTAAATACACCCCCATTCCATAAAAAAACAACCAACAAACTTTCTGAACGAGTAGAGGCAGTGGGATCTTGACCTATGGCGAATATTGAGTAAACGGTGCTGTAGCCTACCCTATATGTAGTCTGAACAATTACATGGTTTATGTTAGGGATGCAACAAATATTCCTGCCATTAATCGGTATTCAACTCATTGGCAGAATACTCGGCTTAGATCAAATTCAGCCTGGCTGAATATTGATGGATTATTCGGCCGAATAGTTCTGCTACAGCAGAAATGTAAAATAATAAAGAAATTAGTAGATTTTAAAGATTTAAAACTGTATTATAGTTACTGCAAGAGAATACACTAGTATGTAGTTTTAATAAATAAAAATAATTTAAAAAAAAAACTACTTTTTTTAAACATTGTTTTTAGGTTTGACAACAAAATCAGATTTTAAAGTTATAATTTTATATTTTTTACTACTTAGCATTTGCTCCAAATAGCTGGCATTAATTAATAATGATGGAGAATGTGAGACTTTTATTTTGTTATTATTAACAAAGTGGAAGTCAGACTTTGGGTAGACTGATTTTTTGTGAATATTGGGTAAGAGAGAAATGTGAAAAGCCTAGAATATATCATGAATATTAAAATAGTTACTGCGGTTTTTGAAAATAAAAATGTATTCCAGTTGAATGCATTAAATTTGAATGTATCTTTTAAAAATATTTATGTAAAAGACCCCATAAAATAAAAATATTTCCTAATAACTTTTAAAATATCTTCATAAAACTATTTTGAGCATGGATAATAAGTAATAATATTTCTTGAGCAAAGGAGAGTTAAGCGGCCTTTACACACACGTTCTTAACCGCGATACGGACGGGGAGCCATTCAGATCCATGGTCAAGAGCGTGCGTGTAAATGCAATTTTAGGACGCTCGAGAACGCGGTTAAGAATGACACTCGGATGCGCGCTCCAAGAAATGATGCACTTTACATACACGTTCTTAACCGCGCATCAAAGTGGGAGGATTGGACAATTCTGCAGGCTGTGGCTTCCGTAGGGCACTTCAATGGAACGCCCGCACGCAAGCGTTCTTCGCCGGTCAAGATCGTGCGTGTACATTTCAATTTTGAGACGCTCGGTTTAACGCGTTGACCGTGCTCGGATGCGCGCTCAGTGTGCATTTACATAACGTCTTGTAAATGGGAGTTTAAGGGACAATTCCAGCTTTTCGTAACTTAAATGGAAATTTGGTGGCTACGTTTGTGCCGAAAGTCACGAATCCACGGGGTCAGTTAAACTTTTTAAATGTCTTGAAATAGGAAAAAATTACTTTTCAATAGGGTGTAGACGTTGGAAAATTTTCAAAAAATCTTTTACATTAAAAAAGTTTTTTAGAAAATCTTCAGCAACGGAAAAAATGGGTAAACCGAAGGACCCGCCAGCTGACGGCCCTTTTCTAATCTCAAAAAATAATTTGAATTAATTATCGGAAGAAACCAATCTTTCAATTCCCTTTTAAAACTGTTAGTTTCAAAGCAAAAAGAAAATAAATTAATTTTATATTTTTAAACTTACAAACTAATAAAATCACATCATTTTGTTTTTGGAAAGTGGACTGTCGTTGAAAAAGTGGTAAAGTATGAAAAACTTTCATTACCAATTTTTTAGCTAAATTGGATTTTGGGCCGGCCAAAGGTAGATTGCCATATACGGAATTAAACCTATTATTTTTACACCTAGTTTATATCACCTGCATTTTTTCCCAAACAATTTCAAAATTTTTTTTTCATTTAAGAAAAAAGTTAGCCAGCTGTTTTCTTAGTCCCAAACATAGGATTTCCCAAAAAAGATTTAACTGTCTTTCAAATTAAAAAAATGGGACTGGGATTGATATTCCCCCATTTTTTCAGGCATTGTTTAATTTTAATACAATCTAAGATATTGAGTAAAATTGACCAAAGAGAACAATTTTAAGTGGGCCCAAGTATTAATCAGCCCCGGTTTATTAACGCGCCAAAAACTTTTGAAATTCCCGGTTTGCCAAATTTTTCTTACCAAATTTTAAAGGATAAAAAATCTGCAAACATGCAAAATTGACATTCGTAAATTGTAGAAGAATGCCAAGCTTTTTATTCAATTTTAAAAAATAAAAAACCAAAGCGGAAAGAAAACAAAGCTTTAGAAAATGAATCAAATTAACAAAGTTTAAATTTAAAAACTTTTTTAAAATTTGAACGGGAAAAATTTGGAGAATCCCGCACTGTAAAATCGTCTGATTTTAAGTTTGGAAAGAATTACGCCAAGCGTGGTGCGTCATCGCCAAAGCAAGATAACGGCGGACTAAAGTCGCCAAGATATCCTTGTTGGTTTTGTGGTGAAATGCATTTCGCAAAGAACTGTACTTATTCGAAGCATGAATGCCAAAAATGTCATAGAATAGGACATAAAGAAGGATATTGTAATAGCGGTCGCCAAGCAATTCCGACTAGACGAGGGAAAAAGAAAATAAAGAATTTTTCGCCAACTATTCAAGCGATTACGACTGGACAGGTGCAAAAGGAAATAACGACGTTTTCGCCAAATACTGAAGCCCTTTTTGCTGTAAATAAAATTTCTTTCGAAGATAAAAGGAAATACATTAGTTAAAATAAATAATGAATTGGTTAGATTACAATTCGACACAGCTTCTGACATCACCATTATTTCTGAAAGTACATGGGAACAAATAGGAAAACCTATGGCGAACAAAACCAAATTTTCTGCCAACAGTGCATCTGGTAATCCAGTCAAACTAACTCATAGATTTGACTGCGAAATTACAATTAACGATACTACAAAAACTGGAACTTGTTTCGTGACAGAAGTGCCAAATCTTAATTTATTTGGAATACAATGGATAGAACTTTTCAACTTGTGGGATGTTCCGATGTCTTCAATATGTTGCAGTGTCCGCTCTGTATCGGACGAAAATTTTAATTCGCAACTTGTCAAGGATTTCCCTGCAGTGTTTTCGACAGAATTAGGTCGTTGTACAAAAACAAAGGTAACACTACAGCTAAAAGATGGTGTTCAACCAATTTTTAGAAACAAGAGACCAGTGTCTTATGCAGCACTTCCAAAAATTGAAGAAGAGTTAGATAGATTGGAAAAGTTAGGAATAATTTCACCAATTGACTATTCAGCATGGGCAGCACCTATCGTAGTAGTCAAGAAGCCTAATGGAAAATTACGTATATGTGCAGATTACTCAACAGGACTGAATGATGCATTAGAATCGAACAATCATCCGTTACCTGTTCCAGAGGATATTTTTGCAAACTTAGCTGGAAATTGTATTTTCAGTGTGATAGATTTGTCCGATGCCTATTTCCAAGTTGAAGTAGATGAACATTCAGGTAAATTGCTTACCATAAACACTCATAAAGGTCTTTATAAATTTAATAGATTGCCTTTTGGAGTAAAACCAGCACCTGGAGAATTTCAGAAAATTATTGATGCTATGATTTCTGGTCTTAAAAACACCAGTGCTTACCTTGATGATATCATGGTCGCAAGCAAATCTGTTTCTGAGCATAAACGGCATTTAAAAGAACTTTTTGCAAGGCTTGAGGACTACGGTTTTGTAGTGCGTCCTGAAAAATGTCAACTGTTTTTACCCCAAATTGAATTTTTAGGGCATGTAAATGATGGAAATGGACTTCTTCCAAATCCAAAGAAAATTCAAGCTATTAAAAGAATGCCTGTTCCAAAGAACATTTCTGAGTTACGATCTTTATTGGGAGCTATAAATTATTATGGAAAATTTGTACACAGACTTCAGCAACTCAGACAACCATTAGATAATCTTCTTCGTAAAGATATTGAGTGGAAATGGACTAAGCAATGCGACAAAGCTTTTGATGACATCAAGAAAATTTTGCAAAGTGATCTTCTTTTGACTCACTATAATCCAGAATTGCCAATCATTGTAGCAGCTGACGCATGTAATACTGGAATTGGAGCTGTAATACATCACGAATTTCCAGACGGTTCAAGAAAAGCAATTTTTCACGCTTCACGAACTTTGTCAGCTACAGAGCAAAAATACAGTCAAATAGAAAAAGAAGGACTTGCATTAATTTTTGCCGTAACAAAATTCCACAAAATGATCTATGGTCGGGAGTTTATTCTGGAAACTGATCATCAGCCTCTGTTACGCATTTTTGGATCATCAAAAGGTATTCCCGCTCATACTGCAAATAGACTTCAAAGATGGGCTTGTATCTTATTGGCCTACAATTTCAAAATTAGATATATTTCCACTGATTCTTTTGGTTACGCAGATATATTATCAAGACTGATTAATTCCAAAATCCAACCAGAGGGGAAAATCGTCATTGCCTCAGTTCATCTGGAAACAACAGTAAATCAAATTTTGGAAGATTCAGTTAATTCAGTCAACATCAAACACAAATCTATCCAGGAAGAAATTAAGAAAGATGAAGTCGCTCAAAAAGTTATAGAGTTTCTTGACCATGGTTGGCCATCACATAAAAATCAAATTCCCGAAGAGATTCAACCATATTTTAACAGAAAAGATTCTCTATCAGTTGTGAAAGGATGCCTAATGTTTGGTGAACGAGTCATTATTCCAGATAAATTTCGAAGCAGAATTCTAAAAGAATTGCACAAAGGACATCCTGGAATGGAACGCATGAAATCATATTCTAGAAGTTACGTTTTCTGGCCTTCAATAGACAAGGACATTGAAACTTACGTCAAAACGTGTCATTCATGCCAAACTTCTCGAAAATCACCAACCAAGACATTACTGCGTTCTTGGCCATTAGGAAAAGAACCATTTGAAAGAATTCATATTGACTACGCAGGTCCAATAGATGGTTATTACTTCCTGCTCATCATAGATGCAAATAGCAAATGGCCTGAAATCTACATTACGAAAACAATCACTGCATCTACAACATTGAAATTTATCGAGCAAACTTGTGCCAGATATGGAGTGCCAAAAATTATAGTTTCTGACAACGGTACTCAGTTCACAAGTAATCTTTTTGATGATTTCTGCAAGAAAAATGGTATACAGCACTATAGAATACCTGCACATCATCCTCAATCAAACGGTCAAGCAGAGATTTTTGTAGACACTTTCAAAAGAGGTATTAAGAAAATTCAGCAAGGGGGAGATCTACAAGCTGCTCTTAATACATTTCTATTCACATACCGGTACACACCAAACAAATATATCGGAAATAAATCACCTGCCGAACTGATGCTTGGAAGAAAACTGAGAACAGTTTTGGACTTGATTCGTCCCTCTGACGACACAGCTGCCAAAATGAATGAAAAACAAAATTTTCAGTTTAATAAACATCATGGCGCAGAAAATAGATTCTTCAAAGAAGGTGATTTAGTTTATGCTAAAGTATACTCAAATAACAACTGGAAATGGGAGCCAGGAAAAATAGCAGAACGTAAGGGGAATGTCCTTTACAATGTGTTTCTTGAGTCGAATGACAGAATACGACTCGTTCGCTCTCATGCAAACCAACTACGCTATCGGTATGAAGCAAGTACAACACCATGTCCTAATTCAAATCCATTTGTTGACGAGTTCAGAGCCTCTGACTCGCTGCAGCAGGACACATGGTTCAACTCCATAACTGAGAGATCAGAAATAGATGAATCTCTATTGAGTGAGTTTGTTACTCCACCCGACACTTCAACAACTTTGCGGACCAGACCACAAAGAACCATCAAACGTCCTGAAAGATTCAAGGACTATGTCATGACTTAAAAGGGGAAGATATTGGCAACAGCCCAACGTTTTGCCGAGCAACATCTCGTTCTACAGAATTGAGAGTCGATTAACGGCCGTCGCCGGTGTAGTTAGCATTTCTTAAATGTCTTGTAAATATGTATAATAAATAACCCACTTTTCGTAATAAATTATATTTGTTGTATTTGTGCCAAACATCACAATCACGTCAAGATACAACAGAACGCCCCGCATCTGAACGCGTTCTTGCGCGCGGATAAGAATGTGGTGCATTTTGCAACACATTCTTGAACGCCACGGTTTTATTCGCGTTCTTGACCGTGGCTGGATGCGCTGCGTTCAGTCGCGCGGTTAAGAACGTATGTGTAAAGGGCGCTTTAGAGGGGACATGATTCAGTTTTTAAATTCATTAAAATGGAAAATGTTGGTGGACTACAGCTATGTGCTGAAAGTAGAACCAGGGGTCATTGTTTTAAGCTTTTTAAGTATCAGGCTAATCTTGAAATTAGGAAAAAATTACTATTTCAATAGGGTTGTAGACAGTTGGAATAGTTTACAGGAAGCAACTGTTAATTGCAGTGGGGTAAAAAATTTTAAGAAAGCTCTTGATGTCCACTGGGGACTGCTAAATTGACTAGGACCAGCCTAGCTGGGCCTTGAGCCTGTTGCTGGTCGTCACATTTGTATTTGTATTTAATTTGAATTAATTAATCGGTAAAATGATGCTAAAACCTATCATTTCTATTCCACTTGTAGGTGAAATTCTCAGTTTTATTGTATTCAAAACAAAACAGAAAATACATTAATTTTAGATACTTTTAAATTCTTAACAAACATAATAAAATACTACATCATAAATTAATGTGTGGAATTAGTGCTTGACTTTGAATTGAATACTTGTAAATTTGACAAATACTTTCTATTATCACAATTTTCTAGAATTTCTAATATTCGGTATTTGGCTTCGGCCTAGAAGAAATGGCCGAATATACGGAATTCGGCCAAATCACTATTATTCGTTACATCCCTAGTTTATATCCCTGCTTTCATTGCACCCAATTTACAAAACTTTTTTTTTTCTTTTGAGAATAAAATGTGGGTGGTATTTGGTGTTTTACTGTAGACTCTAATACTTTTATAGGATTATACCAAAGAGAAGATTGTTTTTCTTGTTAAATGTGGGATCATTATAAAAGTGGGTTCTACTCAGGGTTCGATATCACATTTTGAAACTTTATTTTTGCAATTTTACGATTACAATTTAGCATCCAGTTGTCATTGTAAAAATTGACCAAAGAGAGCTAATTTCGAACTGTGGCCTAAGTATTAATGGCTAGCCCTGGCTTAATTAAGCTATTGTGCACAAGTAGCAGAACTTTCTGTATCAATCTGCAGCACGAGTTTCAAAAGTCCAAATTTATCTGTGGCACCAAATTTACAATCATAAAAAATAGCAAACTATGCATTTTAAAATAGTTGACATATAACAGTAATGCATGCATGCAGACAATAAAAGTTATAATTATTCAATTTATAAATAAATTAATAAAATCCAAAATTGACGTGCAATGAATGCAAGCTCAGAGGAAAGGAAGTAAAAACAATATATAACACAGTTTAATAGTTGAAAATTATTTATTATATAAGTTAGTGAAAACAGGGTAAACATTTATCTGAATCATTATTACGAAACTAAGGGTCGTAGTAGTAAGAAACTAACTAGTATTAAATTTTTTTTTTTGTAAGGTGGCTAATTAATCTGCAGCGCTCGCTGCCGGGCTGCTCAATTTCTGCTCCCGGGATTGTGTATAGAAAATGAATGCAGTAATAATACGACTGAATTTATACACTACACTTCAATTGTCTGAACAAATAATTACAAATATACAAATGTTTTAAATAAATAAATAAAATTGAGTAGAATTCCAAACAGAACTGAGGAAAAATTCAAATTTTCATTCACATAATAAGAAACTAGGGTTTGTGATTTTTTAAAAAAGTTAAATCTGGTTTTTTATTTAAATCGGATTTTTTGTATTTAAATCAAATTTTTTTTTTATTTCCTTAGACATGTTTACCAATATGCAAAAACATACTATAAACTATTTTCACAGCAATAAATATTTTATAATAATAATACAGTAAAAACTCTTTTAACTGGCCTTCACTTTTTCCTGCCCATATTTTGAAAATACAAAAAAGAAAAATAGCTTTTAGAGAGCTATTTACAAGGAAGAAACAGGTGCTACAGTACTCGAGTGATTTTTCACGGTATTCTTATCTCCCCAGACAAAAGCGATATTCCCATGTGGGAGAGAAGGGGTGGGCGGTATTTGGGAATTTGCGTACGGGTCCTATGAAATCAAGAGTGGCTATTGGCTAATCTCTGGTTCAGTGGGTCAGTCTATTCAACCAGAGCCCCCTATATTAAATGCCCTCCGATAGCACTTTAAATCCATACACATTTTGGCCGCAACTTTTTATATAGAGGGCGCTAGTTCTTTGCTCATAATACTGCTTTTATAAGTGGATACATATGGCAAAGATTAATGAACTGAGTGTTTAAATTACGTAAACTATTTAATTTTAAACATATCCGCAAACAAAATCTTTCAGAAAGCAAATTTTGCCTAAAATTGAAACCCAACTAGTTCTTAAAAGAAATTTAAAGTTCACGGGTCAGCAGGTCACAGCAGGTCACGGGTCACGGTATCAGCAGGTCATCTGCGCCACTTAGCGCAGAACTTTTCACGGCCGTGTTTTCTCTCAGGCATTTAGTATAGGGGCTCTGATTCAACCTTGCCAAGTGCTTGATAACTCGTATGTAACTCTCAAAGTAACTACTAAAACGCAATACATCGTCACACCTCCATTTTCTTTTAAATTGCATAATATATCTCCCGTTTTTTGCTGTCCTAAGCCTTAACCATATTTTTACTTCACCTGCTTACCATAGGTCCCAATTAATCCGGTTAACAGAGATTCTACTGTAATGATAAACAAATTTTAATACAAATGCATGACTCAAATGAAACGTAACCGTACCAGGAATTATAGTACAGTACTTATAAGTACAGAGAAAATGAACAAATTTAATCTGAATTATTTTGCTGTTGAAAGCTGAAAAAAAATAACAATTTTTTGTTAAAATTACAATGTGTACAGATTATCAAGTTTGGAAATTTTGCATAGTTTGAAATCCACCTCATTTTCCAGAGTTGTGAGCTTTTCATGTTCTAAATATTCTTTTTTAAATCATTGAAGTATTCAGGGGTGCTAAGCACCTCCAAAGCGATGGTACACCCCCAAAAAACAATGATCCCCCCCCCCCCTCAAATTGGCCAAACAGTCAACCAAGCACATCCACCAAATTTCCATGGGGCAGTCTGCCCCATGAGTCCTCACCAGGTATATTACATGTGTATTCATGCATTGGCAAGATAAAATGTAAAAACTATAATCTTTATAATAGATTGATTCGTATGATTTTTTTGGAACTGGAACTACTCAGGATCTTTTCTTCAAGAATTAGGGATGATTTATCACTGGGAAGAGGGTAAAGAGACAGCGGAGTAAACATTCTTATTTTCTAGAAAGTAGACACTTCTTTTATGTTAGCGAGAGCATGCAAAAAAGGGATTCATTGCTATCTTATTTAAAATTTACTGGGGAATCCTTCCATTATCCTTTTTTTTTGGTATAAATCCAAATGTTAATTACCACGGGAGATCCGATGATGGGTTCACTATTTTTATTTTGCACACAATTAATATTTTTACTCAATACTTAAAATAACATTCGACTTATTCTGTTTTCAAATTGAAAATTATTTTGCAGTCCCACAAAATAAAATAAAAGCTGCAAGTAAGCTTGGTTCAAACCGTCCCAATTATTAGCAGTCTGTAGGACATATGTACGGAAAAATAAGAACCATTAAGACAGGTGTAATATAAATCATCTACATATAAATGAGCTAAAGAATTTATCAAACTGAGAAAGCAAAAGTCATGAAAATTTCTTATCTTACTACTTACTTTTAGATATAATTCATTATAAAATTATAATGATTTATATTAGTAGTTTGCGGTACATATTACACACATAATTACATCAAGCGGTACTTGATTTAGGTTTATCAGCTTTTGTTGTTCTATTTTTCTAATTATTTCGTTACTTTAACGAACGTATAATTCTGCAACGGTCTACCTATGACGTCACTAAAATAGGTGGAGCTACGTTGCCTGTGACATCACGATAATGGGTGGAGCTACATAGTCGCCTCTGTTTGATGGTTTCGTTTCTTGCGTTAAGGCTGCTCTTCAGTCAGAGTTTCAAATCTTCGAAACCAATGTTAACCTACGGGAAAAGTTGGACTAAGTTTTAGAAAGTTCCTTTGAAGTTTTCGAGTCCGGAATTTTTTTGAGTATTTTTCAAGCCTATATCTCGGTCTTGTAGTTTTTACTTTTTTTAAATATCCCTTACCGTATTTTTAAAAAATCGTTAAAAAATGAATTTTGGAAAAAACGTGGTACTGTTAGACGTTTCGCTCTACAAAATATTTTCAAAGCATGTTACCGAAATTTGAAAAACAACAAGACCAGCAAAACATTTCCAGCTTTCTTTTGAACTTTTGTTTGAAATAATACGGACATTTTTAAAGACAAAAAAATCCGTCCAAAGTTTGAAAATATTTCCAAAAAAAGCTCGAAATTCCTATAAGCCACGCCTCCCACGGCTTCCCATGCAAGGGGGCATAATTTACGAGGTCGATTAATGACTCTCACTCCGGGAAGCGTTGCTGTTTCAGATTCGGACAATGGGGAAAGTGTGGTCCCCTCTTCAGACCCTCAAACCGGCCAGACACAGAAGACAGACCACATGTTTTTTTCGAAAGGGAAGAAAATTGAGACAAGTCTGCTTTTTCCAATGTTTGATTTGGAGAAGCTATGACTTGTATGTAATCCTTTATATGGGCAAATTCCTGTTCCCACGGTACTATAAAAATATTTTTCACGAATTAAATGTTTCTACAATTGGGAGAAAAAAAAACATTTTTTAAAAAATGTAAGCTACTGCTCTTTAATTAGTAAATCAAATCAGAAATTATTTAATGTAAGTAATTATTCATTTGTAGGTTATTGATTTAATTTTCTTCTACACAATCCATTATTCTTTTCTTCAAAAACTTTCTGACGAGAAAAGCGTTTGCCTTTACTTCTCTCCTCCCCCCCCCCCCGCCCTCTTAAAGATAACTGTGTATGCCACAGATAAAACTAAATTGAGCGAGATAGTTTTTTTGTTTTTTACTGAAGGAATAAAGGAACAATAAACTTTAAATGTTTTCGTAAATTAAAAAGAGATTTTTGAGAAAATGAATGTATTTTCAAAATTTTATATTGGCCTCTTTCTGAATGTAATGTTTCAATAACTTGTGTTTTAGAACCGGAAAAAAAATTTAAATATCCATCAACATCTTCCGGTGAAGCTGGAATTTTGAAAAACAAAATTACATATAAAGTAAACAAAAAAAAAAAACAGAACGAAAGAAGGCTAATGTATAACATCACAAGAATATCGTTAAAAATAGGAAAAAGTCATAAACAAGTGAAGTAAATAAATATACATTGAAAAATAAAAAAAAATTGAAAGTAGGGGTTTGAGATGGGGTAATTGTGTCTGTCGGTCTGCCCCCCCCCCCCCCCAATAACTTTTGAAGGAATTATCCGATTTGAAAGATCTTTTTCCCTGCATTCGAAAGATCTTGGCAAGGACATCGCATTTTCATATTTTACTTTTTTATTTGAACAATTTTTCGTTCAATTTTGAACAGTTCAAAAATTCTGAACATTAGCGCCTTCGGGAAAAAATGAAGCAAAGTATGCAATTCTGGGCAGAAGATCCAAGTTCCTTTGAACAAGCGTATTGGAAGGAGCTCTCGGCGTGAAATATTTTTTTTTATCCACGCCGAATTTCCTACAGTTCAGAAAAAAAAACTGACAGCACCTACGGGAAAATTTCAGTTGCATACAAATCCTGAGCTAACCAACCGATTTACTTGAAATAACCTCTATCGGAAAGATGTTATGACGTAGAACATATACAGTGGAACCCCGCCATTCGTAATTGTCCCTCAATTCGTACGGCGCCAGGGGCCAGCTGGGTCACCAGTTTGGCTTTTTTTAAGAAAAAAATCGAGAAATTATGCTCATTTTGAACTCGTCTAGAAGTAATTTGTTTCGCGTTTTGGATTTTTTTTTAAAATTTTAATACTTTTGAGATTTTACTGAAAATTTTAGCTTTCTAAGGGGGCATCAAGAGGAAGTGGTTGAAGAACTTTCTTCTTCAGAGGAGGAAAGTAGCAAGAAAAGCATTTCCTTTGCAGAAATTAAGGAGCTGTGTTACTCCTGCAAGAAAACGCAGAGAGTGGTGGGAAAACGGCATCCCAACACTGCTGTGGTCAACAGCAATGTTGGGATGCTTTGTTCAACGACATTGTTAATGGCCATTTTAGAAAAATTTTGAACAATCGTCAAAGGCAGACAACATTGGACAGGTTTTTAGGGAAAGAAGCCCAAGATTCTTCTAGTGCAAAAAGACAGGACAACAGAACGGGAGAAAACACTTGAAGGGATATTACCTGATGTTTTTATAGAAGGGGCCTCCTCTTCCTCTTCTAGCCCTTTCATTTCCTCATCTCAACATTCCACATATGCCACCAGCTCACCCCAGTACAAGCAAAGTGCAGTTACATTTTAATTTATCTATAATTTCATGTACAGTACTGTACATTTGTTTTTCATAGGTTTAAAGAAGCATCCATCTGTGTGTCTGGAACGGATTAATCCAATTTACACTCTATTTTATGTGAAAAAATAATTCGCCATTCGTACAAGTTGCCATTCGAGCTGCCTTCTGGAATGAATTGTGTGCGAATAGCGAGGTTCCACTGTACAGTGCACTTCCTCGGGGAATGGCGAAAAGCATGGGATATTGTTTAGAAAACAAACCATATGTTTCTTTTCCTGAATCGCAAAAATTATTTTCTTCACAGTTCACATGACTAAACTAAATACAGTGGAACCTCGGTAGCCAGATAAGTCGACTAACCCTTTGTAAGTCGACATATCTCTCCCCTAATGGTTGGCCCAACGCTAATTTCAATGGGCGAAAAACTCTCTAACTTGACACACAATTTTCAGAAACCCCTGTAAGTCGACCTCCATTTTGTATTCTTGTTAACTTTTTCCTCAGGTATTTTTTCACGGTGCACAATTCTGGGAATTTTACAGTGAAATGAATTCTTTTCTGGAAAGTGTTCCTAGAAAATTTCCTTATTCCCCTTGTACCTTTCTACGAACACGAGAAAAAAGTGAATTGCAAATTAGCAAGCCTAATAGTGTTGGGGAATGTATGTTTTCTCTTCAGAGGGAAAAGCAAACAAAAATCATGGATTTTTTTCTCATGAGGTATTCTGATTTAATGTTTATATATTTATTTATTTGTAATGTATAACTTTTCAAAATAATAATAGATAAATAATAAACGGGAATAATTTCGTAAAATTGGCTTTTATAACTTGAATGGAAAGTAAATAACAATACAGACCAATATCAGCAATTGAAGTTACGGAATCTCGGTAACTTTACAGAATATTTACATATCTGAATCTTTACATATCCAATTGCAACGAGAGACGGTTGGCAATAAAATGTTTGACACTGTTACTTTGAAATTAAATTGTTTATTTAAGGTCAACATTAACTACTTTTGGAAATTTTCTAGAAACAATGACCAATATCTTTTTTTTTAAAAATGGACATTTAAACTTAAGACATTTAAATTTAGATTCAGGTGATCTTCTGCTTGACTGGCCAATGATCATCGCTTTTCAAGCAAGTAAACACATAAATATGTACGTTGTACATGTGCCCTACATTTTTTTGCAATATTACATCTCTTTAATGTGAAAAAAGATGCCAAAAATTCTGTTTTAAGACTTCAATTTAAAACTTTCCTGGAAGAACTTTAGACACCTTCCCTTTTTCCCTAATGCCACCAAAAAATAGACATAAACTGCACTTTTTGAGCTTCAGGTTAAAAAAATTTTCAAAGCATGGCCCCCAACTCACCTCGCTTTTTCTTAACGTGACAAAAGAAGCAAAGATGGCCTAAAATCCCATTTTCAGAACTTCATCAGTTTTGGAAAATTTTCGTGCTATGTCCTTGGACCTTTCTTGATTCTCCTACATCCTCTAAGATACCATGAAATTGCACTTTTAAGGCTTCAGTTTCACGAACATTTCTTGGGCAACGACACCGGACACTATCAGTAGCGTCACCAAAAGTAGCCAAAAATATTAGACTTTAGTTCCGAAAAATTTGGGGGCGGAGAGACTCTCCGAACTATTTTTCGCATCCTCTAACATCCCCAAACAACGTATGGGACCGTTCATAAATGATGTCGCACTTTTTTCAATATATTTGATCCCCCTCCCCCCTTTGTCACAAAGTGTCACACTTCAACATACCCCTTCCCCGCTTTGTCACACGTCACGCTATATTACATTTGCATAAAATAGGTTTAATTTGCTGATTTTAAATGTTTTTATAGAAATCAAAATGTACGATGTCACACTTCTTGTTACCCCCTCCCATCCCCTTCTCACAAACTGTCACAATTTCATGAACTACACTTCCCCCTCGAAGCGTGATATCATTTATGAATGACCCCTATCCGAAATTTCATCGCTGCGACTTAGAACACTCAAAAAGTTTCTTGGGGAGAGCCCTCGTACTCGTCTCCAGTGACGTTGACAAAAATAGAGTAAAACTGCATTTTTAAGGGTAGTTTGGAAATTTTCTCACGGAAAACACCTAGAACCGCCCCCCCCCCCCTCTAACTTCTCCTAAGAGCCTAAAATTTCATTCTAAGGACTAAAATTGCAAAAAAAATTCCGGAGGTGGGGTCTCGGAACCCCCCCCCCCTCCCCCTCCCAAACCAGCCTAAAAATGACTTATAAGATTTCAATTACAAAAATTTCAGAAACTCACTTCTCCAACTTCACTAAACATAAAGCCGAAAATTGATTCTACTGGGGATCTATACTACCAGGGATCTATAATGTATACATTTAAAAAATCCATATTATCATCATTTCTATTCTACCTATTATATAAAATAACACAGCATGATTTGGGATCATACATCGCCCCTCCTAATTCTTCACCTGCCCTCCCGGAGCAAAAGGTCTGAAAGAAACACTGATTGGGACTTCTGGTTCCGAGGAATATCGCCGTCCCAGTAGTCAGGCTGCCATTTTGAAAGTTTTGAATACCTTTTGCGCAGGGAACTGGAGCAGAGTTATTAATATTATTATCATTATTATTAATATTATCTATGTTAATTTATTATTTTGAGTTGCTATGCTACAGCTCCCCTCCGAATCTTATGTTATAGTTTCAAGTCCATCCAGCTCCATTCCCTGCTCTGAATAGTTTTTAATGGCAAGTACAATATTTATCGCTTTCGTTTATTCAGTGTATTACGGAAAAAATTTAAAAGTCGTTTAAACCCTAATATTTCAATAAATATTTAATGTTTCGTACATAATGAAGGGAAAAAGTAATAAATAAATGCACTCGGAAAAAAAGCCTTGTGTTTCAAAACTGTCATTGCCAACCATTTGCTTATTTTCTTCCTTTTTTTTTTTAAATTCTTTTTTTCTTTCTTCCCTGCCTTCTTTTTCTTTCTTTTTTTCTTTTTTGGTGAATTTGTAATTGCCGCATACTTTTACAACAGCAAAAGTATGTTATGCACATCCCCAGTTTCAAGTTCGTGGCGTAATATATATTTTACAACAGCTAATACTATATCATCAAAATACATACGTAAATACTCATAGGTGTGCGTGCGGGGACTTAGAGATACCATTGTATCCCCATTAGCAAATAAAAATGAAAGCTAATTACAAAACTGGCAACCTCTATCGCGTTTGTATTCAATAGATATGCTTCTTTGCGTTTAATTTGTCATAAGTTTCCTTGGAGAATGGAGATGCATCTGGGACCCCCATCTTATGGGTGTATTTTGGTACCCCCTTTAGCACAGTAGCGTCCTTCCCCTACTTGCTAAAGCTCTGCGTACGCTTATATAAACATATATTACTTGACTACATATTGAAGTGCCAATGAAGCGAAACTACACAGAAAGTAAAGAATCATTGAAAACGTTTTTTTGTCAGAGAAAAAGAAAACCAGGATGTTTTATTCGAAAAATGATTCGGGAATTTTATTTTAAATGACAGAAATACAAAGGAAAGAAATAAAATGAATGTGATGGTCTCATCATATTGATCAAGTATTCAATATGCAATAATTAGCAAAACATAATTGAAGAAGTGTATATAAAGAAATAAAATAAAATGCAAAAAAAACTAGATAAATTATATAAAATAAAGAAAGAAACGCAAACATTCACATTTAGTTTGAGAAAAAAAATTAGAGTAGTGGAGCTTAACAAATCTTCATTTGCTATCCCTGTTTCGAGCAAAACTCCTTGCTTAGGTTACCTCTTTTCTTATTCATTCATTTAATTTTAATCATACTAACGCAAAAATTTCTGCTCTTAAATTAACTTTATACAAGAGACGAATTAGCGCTCTTTATGTAACAATAACAGAGAACAGCATTCAGCAAGTTTTCGCTAAATATTTTTTTTTTTCTGCACATCAAGCAATTTATAGCAAATTTTGATTGATCAATTTATACTAAATTAGGTCTTCTAGAAGCAAGTTCTCAGAAAGACAAACCTCCGTTTTAAAAGTATCGTTTACATTTACATTTTTACAGCATTAAATATGCAATTTACAAACAATTCGGGAAAATGAAAGAAGGGTAACAATATTTTATCTTTTCGTTTCAACTCTCAGCCACAGAGAATTATTTTGGAACCGGACAAGGAGCAACGTTGTGAAAGAAGTAGAAAACACGTGCATGTCGCGAGCTAATTCCTTTAAATACACTGACTGCAGGGGGTCTCGGCTTGAAGTGACAGGTCAAATGTGGGAGACAGTAGACCCTTCTCCCAAGAGCTATCGTACATTTCATTGGTCGTTGAAATGTCAATCACCTGAGGTTGACACACTCCCCTCATGCCCTTCGAAGGCCATCTTAAGCCTAACCACGAAATTTTTTCTGACTGAAGAGCAGCCTTAATGCCGTTGTTTTCTTTTTCTCTTTTAAATTTTACTTTCATTTTTTTAGTTTATAATTTCAATGAAATAATTTTTGATAAAAAAACAGAACCGACTTCAAAGCAGAGCAACTATAAATTGCGCTGAAAAGTAAAAAATAAATTCATTCTTTAAACAACATCGATATGACTTTTAAACATAGTTTTAGAAGTCGGTGAAAATTATGGATCTAATTACGATTACACCATGTGTTACTTTATCTTGGAACTGTTGCTAATTCTGGGCCATTTATATTTGTAATTGATTAATCATTAAAAAAGCTTTTATCTATCCTAATTTTGGACCGACCCACACAACCACCTATCTCCACACTACATCTTGTAGATAGTCTACGAATTTCGAGTTGGATATGAACCTTATCCTGTGGCCATCTGGGGCATGTCCAACTGATCCAGGAATATCCAAAAGTGGTAGAAAAGGTTGCAACGTTTAGGCGTCCAAGGACGTCTGTCTGGAAATCCAGACGTGCGT
Source organism: Octonoba sinensis (assembly GCA_038502835.1). NCBI lineage: Eukaryota > Metazoa > Arthropoda > Arachnida > Araneae > Uloboridae > Octonoba > Octonoba sinensis. The sequence continues at coordinate 112,102,822 of CM076606.1, forward strand.
AGGACATGCTAGAGGAGGTTTTGGATGGCTCACAGATATTCTGTGGATATTTCTTTCCTGTCCATAGGATATTATATCCTGATATCTCCTAGATATCCTGTAACTGTTAAATAGATGTGTATTTTAAATCTTCTAGATGTATTTCAGATATTATCTGGATATAATGTTTCTTTTATATTTTAAGCTGTAAACAGGTTTAAAAATTTCAACTTTTTGTATCAATAAAATAAGGTATTTATAATATCCAATTTTACAGGCTGAATGCAGTTATATGGGACGTTTATATATATATAATTATGAGTAAAAAATTTTTACTCAAAATCATGAATAAAATAACTACAATAAACCAGTAAAAATATTGATATTTATAAATATTTTATTTATTTATGCAAAAATTGCAATTTTTAAACTCTTAAACTTTACAGCTTTAAAATAGGAAAAAAAAAATGCTGATTAATAATAGTGAAGTTAATTATCATTTATAAATATTAAAAATTCTCATTTAATAGAACTTTCTTTTCAAATCTATATATTTTCCGAATTATATGGTTCTTTCTCAAACCCGCAATAAGACTTTTTTCTCTTTTTTACTACAGTAAAACCCCGTTATACCGCGCCTTATATATGATAGTCACCGCGGTATATTTACCGCGGTGACTATCATGTCCCCCGACATTTAAATAACCCTTTATCTTAGCCATTTGAAGGTGATTCCTAATTTACCATTGTAAATAAAGCCGGCCCCAGCACACAAATATTCTAGCTCAAGAGCTCCTCCCCCACCACAAACACAAGATAAAGCCCTATTGTGAAAGCCTCTTGTACACCTTTTTTGTGCATTTCTGTGATGTCAAAATCGGGTGCAATCGCCCAGACTTGCTCTGACTTGTTTCTCATGACACGGGCGGAGCTCAACCTGTCAGGAATTGTTCAGTTCAATGCTTAACTATTCCATTTTCAGAAGCCTAGTTATGCGTGTGTAGCGCTATCAACCTTTGTATTCCAGATTCTTCAGCATTCCTCAAAAATAAACATATTCCCCAGTGAGAAGGGATTTTCTCTCCTTCTGAATCTAATTTTTTTTAAGATCTCCCCCCTTCACAATCCCGTGTTGATAACATAAAGAGATTTTCAAGCCCTTTTTTTCTCGGAACACAGTTGGTTTAGAACCTATCGCTCGATAGACTGATTGCGCAGTTGAGATGTGTGCTCCTTGCACAGCAAAGAAGAAAAGAAAAGAAATACTGTAGAAGAAAAGTTACCAGTCATTGATAAAGTTATAAATGATGCAACATAAGGGAGTATTATTTCGTGAATTTGGTTCCGCAGTATAGTTTCACTACACCGCGGTTATGATATGCCAAACATTTCCCCCGACAGCCGCGTTTTAACGGGGTTTTACTGTACTGCAAAAGAATCACTAATTGGCTGCATTGTTGATAATTGGACAACTGTTTGGTTGCTACAAAAGAGTAATACTAAATAAAACTTATAAAACCTTGAACATGCAGGTAGATCTTTTTCATTTGTACATGTGCAATCTTTTGATAAACATAGAAGCTCTCTCCACAATTCACAAACTTGTAAATTGAAGAGCTTAAGGCATCCCAAAAGAAAGACATAAAGAAAGAAACCATCACTGTCTGGTCCAGAGGGGTGTATTTGATATGTATACCACTTCTTTGAGCATTGAAAGATTTATACATAATTTTAAGTAAAATCATGTACATTTATATTATGTACATAGATTAAGAGCCGTTTTTCATTAATTTTCATGTAATAAATATCTCAGTTATATCATGGATAAAATTAACTTTTTAAAAATTAATATAAACTTTTGCAAGGCAACTTGTTTAAGTTTAATGTAAATATTTATATTTACTAATACAGTATATAGAAGTACATTTATCTTGTAGTTTGTGTGACTTCTAACAATAATGCATTTTTTGGAGGAATGAATGCAAAGAGTTCATATACACAACTTTACTTACATTTTGAAAACATACATGATTTTTACATAAAAACATACATTTTTACATGATTTTGAGCTGTTGTAGACGTTTCATCATCAAAATTCTCTTGGCAGTGTGGTTTTTTGCAGCAGAACTCCCAGAAAGTCTCGCCTAAAAAGCTCCCAAGGAAAAAGAGATTGAAATTTACAAGTGCACATGATATAAAG